>CM060458.1:22645000-25045000 GCA_030544415.1 Thalia dealbata | reverse complement strand
GTTGTTTAATTTATTTTAAAATAAAAATAATAGTGAATAGCTAGCAAACACTCGATTTTTGTAAATTTATGTGTAAACATTCATCACAATTGTTATAGTGCTACGGTACAACATCCACGCAGCGAAATTAACCTCTCTTCAAAACAAATTAATCACATAAAACAAAATCAAATCACGTACACCATTAATTGATGAGCACTACTACTGCCCGTTCGTCGTCGTCATCATCAGCAATAGTCATCTTTAATCTGGTCTTCCTCTTCTGTACACAGTGGAGGCCTGAAGAAGAAAGGCCCCACGGTAAACCTGTCCACGCCGGGACGCAACGCCGAGGGCTGGTCGGGCTTCGCCCCACGCTTACCGCCTCCAAAGTCCGTCAAAACGTTGCAGTCCTCCGCCGGCGACGACACGAGCCTCACCTTGCAGTCCTCTGCTGGTTTCATGATCAACGCCGCCTTTCCATCGGTGCTCATCACCGGCAGGTCGAACTCGCCGTCATCATCTGTGGCGCTGCTTCCATGGTACACCACTCTCCCGCTCTGGTCGAGGCAGGTAACTGCAACTTCGGCACCTGGTGAAGAAGTATACATGAGCTCGTTCTTCTTTCTCATCAGGCCGACGAGAAATATAAGAGCAATAATTAGTGCAGCCCACCTTTGATGGGTTTGCCGTGAATCCATTCGGACTCTGGCTTGGTGCAGTCCTGGCAGAGAACTTGGCCGTCGAAGTGCACCGTCTTCCCGGCTTGGTTGCCGAGCCGGGCGGCATCCACCATTAACGCAGTCGCTGCTGCAACTGCAGCTGCAGCTACCATTACCGCCGTGACCCAACTCCCCCTTCCCATCTCGATCTCCTTCTCTTGATCAATGGATCGTCAACGTATCACAAGACATGTACATATATATATCTGCCTTTGAAGAAAAGGGAGAAGTGAACGAGGAAGGAATCAAAGACGTGCATGCCATTTGCCATCATTCTGACTTCTCACCTACCTATTATATATCATGAGTATTAACGTTTTGCTTTCATTAATTTTTGCCGGCCTCCAATTTCAAAAGAACTAATATACCATTTGTCATCAAAATTAGTAAACTAGCTAAGTATTAACTAAATAAGTGATCGATTCATCAGTTTAATTGTATTGAACTGACAACTTTTGCACCAGACGCAGGAAAGTTGCAGAGCAAGCAGCAACTCCTCATCAGTCCGTCGATGGCACTTCCTTCCTCAACCTCAAGCAGCCTGCTCTGCCTGTTCCACAGATGCACGCCGTAACTCCGCTCTCGAATCAAACTAATCTTCTCCGAAACCCACCTCGATTCGCTCCGGTTTCGCGGCCTCGCAAACAGCCTCGCTATCTTCTTCCAGTCGACCGGGTAAAACGCCGGCGGTGGCAGCACGGTGAAACTGTACCCCGGTCGCCCAGCCACCCTCGCCACCACCCTCGACACAAGGTAAGGCCCGTTGTGCCCCCACGTGTTACCATCGAAGGTCCGCGCGAAGTCCTCCATGAACTTGTAGAGGAGGGGATGCTTCTTGTCGAAGACCATGACAGCATTGTTGAGCCGGCTCCAGTTCCCCGTCCTCCCGTGCATGGTCTGCGCTCCGATGGTGTTTCGGAGGCCGGCGAAGCTCCGCAGGATTATGACGTCGGTGTCGAGGTAGACGCCGCCGTACTTGTAGAGGACGGCGAGGCGGAGGAGGTTGGAGAGGTTCTGGGCGAGGGAGACGTCCCCGGGGTCGACCTCCCCGCGCCGGAGCCGGGCGAACCAGGGAGCCGCCGGCGTGGCCTGCAGGAGGTAGGGGAAATCGGGGGAGGCTGCGGCCACGCGGACGCCGCGGTCGGAGAAGGGCTTCAGCAGTAGAGCGCCGTGGACGGAGTCCATTGTGTTGGAGACGATGAGCAAGCAGGCGTTACGGTGGGAGTTGAACAGGCTCTCGACGGCGAACAACTCCCTCGGGCCGAACGCAGCGAGGGAGGAGATCCAGATCATGAGGAAGCGGTCCTTGCAGGGAGGAGGACCGCGAAAGAAATTGGCGGCACGCTTGGAGAACCGCTGCGACTGGGAGTTCGGCTGGAGCAGCCGGAGGAGAAGCTCGCTCTGCTTCCGCTTCGATGTCGAGTGGGGAACGTTAGCGGGGGAGGTAACATAAAGGTGGGAGCTCGCATTGGTTCTCGTGATGGCATCACCGGAATCTTCGTCGAGGGAGATGAAAGGAGGCGGCTTCGGAAGGAGCTGAGCGGCGGAGTGGTGCCGGAGGTGGTAGAGGAGGCGGAGCCAGTTGAGCTCGAGGAAGGCAAAGGCGAAGAGGAGGAGGAAAAGGAGGAGGATGAGAAGGCGAAGTGGCCTTCTACGCTTCTGCATCAACTCTCTCCTTCGCCGGCAGAGCTTTCAACGATCAAAACAGAGTTGAACAAACTCTTAATATAACAATCGCTCTGTGGCATCACGAATGGTGTGTTCTACCGATTACCGAACTAATTCTTCCACTCGCAGATCGAGTGAGAACGGATCGATCTCTCTCAAGTCCAGGATCGGCCCTAATGGGCCGTCTCAATTCAAAGTCCCGGCCCGGGACTGGAATTGTTTGGTTTTTTTGACTTCGTAGGATCTCGAACCGCACCGCCGTCGTTTTTGGTAGATCATCTTAAAACCCTTCTCCAATGATCTGTCCTCAACCCTAGTCGATCTGCCGCCGAGATCAGGATCAAGGGATTTCCTCTCCTCGCAATTACAGTGCGCAGATTGCTTCTGCTCTCGAGCACAATCGAACTGAAAGGGGAAGGAAGAAGCATAGAGGAAGTAGAGATGAAGTTCCAGATCGATGAGGTGACGGTCTACTTCCCCTACGAGCACATCTACCCGGAGCAGTACGAGTACATGGTGGAGCTCAAGCGCACCCTCGACGCCCGCGGCCACTGCCTCCTCGAGATGCCCACCGGCACCGGCAAGACCATCGCCCTCCTCTCCCTCATCACCAGCTACTCCCTTGCCCGTCCCGGCGACCGCTCCCTCAAGCTCATCTACTGCACCCGCACCGTCCATGAGATGGAGAAGACCCTGGCGGAGCTCCGCCTCCTCCTCTCCCACCTCCCGCCCGACCTCCGCGGCTCCCTCCTCGCCCTTGGCCTCTCCTCGCGGAAGAACCTCTGCATTAACCCCGTCGCCCTCTCCTCGGCCTCCCGCGATTCCGTCGACTCCGCCTGTCGTCGCCTCACTGCCAGCTGGGTTCGTGCCGCCGCCGCTGAGGATCCAGGTGTCCCCACGTGCGAGTTCTTCGAGGGCTTCGATCGAGCCGGCTCCTCGTCCAATGCCACGGTCTTACTTCCGGCTGGTGTGTACTCACTCCAAGACCTCCGTGCGATCGGTAGGGAAAGGGGTTGGTGCCCCTACTTCCTTGCCCGGCAAACCATCCGCTATGCGAACATTGTGGTCTACAGCTACCAATACCTGCTTGACCCGAAGGTTGCCAGCATCATCTCCAAGGAGATGCAGAAGGAGTGCGTGGTGGTGTTCGACGAGGCCCATAACATTGACAATGTGTGCATCGAGGCCCTCAGCGTCAGCATCCGGCGGCAGACGCTAGAGGGTGCCTCCAGGAATCTCACCCGCATAACCCAAGAGATTGATAGGTAAGGTAGCTTCACAAAAAAAAGAATCACACCTTACCCATTTGTCAATGCGAGCTTCTGGGATCAGCACGTCTATGCTGCTATAGGATTTCATGCTCAATAGCAATAGGAACAGTTTGAGTTTCATTTCTATGTCAAAAGCAAAGTTTAAGATAGGCTCTCAATGTAGCATTGGAGAATTTTTAACTGCTGGAAACATTTGGTTTGCCTATAGCAAATTTTCCCTTTTCTGTCTCATAAATCTATTACTTTTTTTCTTCTTCAGTTCAGTATCACAGTCTAGTATGAGCCATTGTGGCATGATACTTGGTCAGCAATATTATCTACCTAATCTCTTGTAGGTTCTTTTTGGACAATGATGATACATTAACAATCTTTTTCTTGCTGTTATCTTCATCTATATGCTTTTTATTCGTAGATACCAACTCTATTTTAATGCCTAAACTTTGATGAGTTCTGGTAGTGACAATTTTTTTTACATGGCATGCTTCATGCGTTTTGACACATCATGTTATCACCGAATATAATGTAAGCATAATTTGGTAGGAAGGTTCAAGGCTACAGATGCTACTAGATTGCGTGCAGAATACAACCGTCTTGTAGAAGGTTTAGCTCAAAGAGGAAATTTGGCCAGTACGTTTGATCTTACTATTTCACTTTCCTGTTTTAGAACTATTTTTAACTGATGCTGATAATACTCATTTAGTTTATTTTTCCTGAAGTAACTGATGCCTGGCTTTCGAATCCTGCCTTACCTGATGACATCTTGAGGGAGGCCGTGCCAGGAAATATCAGGAAAGCTGAGCATTTTCTTGCTGTTTTGAGAAGATTAGTCCAATATCTGAAAGGGCGTCTAGAAGCTGAAAATGTTGAGACAGAAGGACCTGTAGCCTTTGTTGCCTCAGTGAACTCCCAAGCTGGAATAGATCAGAAAATGCTTAGATTCTGTTATGACCGTTTGCACTCTCTCATGCTTACACTTGAAATAACTGACACAGATGACTTCCTACACATTCAGACGATATGTGACTTTGCAACTTTGATTGGAACTTATACACGAGGCTTTTCAATAATAATTGAACCCTACGATGAGCGAATGCCTCATACTCCTGATCCTGTATTGCAGGTGACTGTTTTTCTAGTTTTTGTTTTGCAAGTAACAACTAAAAAGTTATACTATATTATATTCAACAACTTTTTTCTGGAATTGCAGCTCAGCTGTCATGATGCTTCAATTGCCATAAAGCCTGTTTTTGATCGATTTCAGTCAGTGATAATTACTTCGGGAACTTTAAGCCCTATCGACCTCTATCCTCGTCTTTTGAACTTCAATCCAGTAATTAGTAGAAGTTTCACAATGTCTTTGACAAGGGATTGCATATGTCCGATGGTTCTAACCCGTGGAAGGTATAACTGTACTATCCTACTAATTGTTTTATTGAATTGATAAAAATGTAATACATTGTCAGTTGTGCTTAACTATTCTTCAGTTACAAAAGTTTTTGTAACTTCTGGTGTAGTGTATATTTATATGTAGTCCGTATTCTAGGATAATCCTAGACCTTGTTTCCTTTATATCACTTTTACTATGTTATTCCTTTTTTTTCACATTCGAACATTGTTTATTAGACATTTTTTCTTGTTTTAATTCTAAATGGTGCATTATTTGTGTTTCTTTGTGTCAATAAATACATTTTTTGATTTGTGTACTCCATATTACAGTGATCAGCTACCTGTTAGCACAAAGTTTGACATGCGTAGTGATCCTGGTGTTGTGAGGAATTATGGGCGACTGTTGCTGGAAATGGTTGCTGCTGTTCCAGATGGTATTGTTTGCTTCTTTGTTAGTTACTCCTATATGGATGGCATTGTCGACAGTTGGAATGAAATGGGAATTTTACAGGTGACTGATATATCCTTTTTTGGAGAAGAACCAAGTTATATAATGTGCTAACAATTATCTTATTCAGGACGTGATGCAACATAAACTAGTTTTTATTGAAACTCAAGATGTGGTAGAGACTACATTGGCTCTTGATAACTATCGTAGGGCATGTGACTGTGGAAGAGGGGCTGTCTTTTTCTCTGTTGCTAGGTACTGCTATCCTTTATTTTCTTTATTCTATATGATTTCTCTGATGGATTTCAGTGTGGAAATCATTCAATTGACCAAGTTAATCCTGCGATCACTCTGATTTATCTTGTTTATATTATATCATCAAGTGATTAGTTTCCTTCAATCACTTTTTTTGCACATGCAACTACGTATGCACATTCTTACTACCATTATATATAGGGAGTCTTAATCTCAGTTAATTGCTTAATGATTTCTAAGTGCAATATTGCAGGGGAAAGGTGGCCGAAGGTATAGATTTTGATCGACATTATGGCAGACTTGTTATTATGTTTGGGGTTCCCTTCCAGTATACACTTAGCAGGTATCTTTATAATTGTAATATTATTGCAGTATATGGACCTCAAGCAACATCTGATGTATTCAATAGTTGATCATATTGGATTATTAAATGTTTGATTGATTGAGGTGGAGAAAGTTCTCTAGAGCATCCCTACAACTATGCCATGTTGATTAATGGTTCGGTGCTAATTTTCTGGGAAAGGTGTATCATGACAGATTAGTGATTAGGAGAGATATACCTCTAGCTATCAATGTTGTTAATTTCTTAGTTGTTCATGCCACCAAGGTCATGTCTGCTTATCTGTGAATGGGATATTATATTTCTTAATATGTCAACAAAAAGAGCAACACCCTTGTATCAGTAACTTCTGAGGTATCCATAGCAAACTAATGGTCCTAAGGAAATAATCTATTACTATTTGTTCAATCTTTTGGCTGTCTTATTATAAGATCATATTTTATGATTTACCATACTGTGCATGCCAGACAATTGCTTTCATTTAGGTTCCGTTTTAAGTAACTGTCTATATTCCTCTGTAGGATTTTACTGGCTAGATTAGAGTACTTGCGGGAGACCTTTCAGATAAAAGAGGGTGATTTCCTCACTTTTGATGCATTGGTAGGTCCAACTTGGCTTATTGTTCAGGCATAGTGCACTTTATACTGATAATCACGTTTATTTTGGGACAGAGGCAAGCTGCACAATGTGTTGGTCGAGTGATTCGTTCTAAAGCAGATTATGGCATGATGATATTTGCTGATAAGAGGTTGGTACCTTGTTGATTCTTGAATAGTTTAATATGTTCTATTATAGTATTTGATCATCAGAAAGTGGCTCGGAAAAGAAAGTAAACATTAGCGATGAGATTGTTGGTTGAGTTAAACAAATATGTGGAGTCCATAGAATTAAGGAAGTGCAGTTCTGAGACGTCAATTTGAGATAAAGAAATTTCCAGATGAGGAATCGGAATATGCAGTTTGCTGAAGCTATATTTGTGAATCGAGATAGATCAGTATTTACTAACTAGAAGATTGCTCTATTAAAAACCTGGTTACTTCTATAATTTTTTAACTTGTATTTGCAGTTTGCTTTATGCTTATGGCCTGCATTAGAAAATTCCTAATGTATTTAATTTTCACCATTCATTATGGTTGTTAAAAAATTAGTAGTTTTCATTTTCTGCCAGTAGATTAACGCAAGTGATTTTCCTTCTGCAGATATAGTCGTCATGATAAACGTTCTAAATTGCCGAGCTGGATACTGTCACATTTACGTGATGCTCACCTCAACCTAAGCACTGATATGGCCTTGCATATAGCACGAGAGGTGTGTTACTAATTGAATTTAATCTTCAGACTTTACTTCTAAGAACATTTTGTAGCCAAAAGCATGAATGGGAAATTGTCTCCTGTAGTATCGAACATGTTTTCTAATACACTTTTGATTTGCTATACTCGATGAAAATTTGCAACGTATCTATTTTGGGGCTGGGCTAATTATTTGGACTTTTTTTCTGCATTAAGCTCTACTGAAGGCCCAAACTTTGTTGAGCAAATAGGTTTTTAGGTTTATGAAATTTGACAAATATTTTACGCCACTTGTGGTCCGAAACAAACCCACCTGTTGCTCTTCGTACCTCCAAGTCTGCTTTTATGGCTGGTTAATACTTGGTCCAACTAGTCTTTAGTCTTTTGGAGCGACTGAGACTGGTTCAACCAGGCCATCGCCTTAGTTCTTTATTGAGATTTGTAGTAGGCATCTGGCTGCAAAGAATAACTGGTAAGTGTTCTGCTTTCTCAAGTTATTTGGGCTATTCTAAGTTGGTCGAAAAGTTCGGTTGTTGAGTTGTTATCATGTGAGTACACACTTCTATTAGATCTTGCAAATTATTTATTCGATTCTACTACCACCCTCAGATTCATTATTTCAGATTTATTACTCAATAACCAAATTCCTTGACATTCATCAATCGTTGTTCTACAAAATTGCAATCTTGGGCGCCATCATATCAAATCTCTCTCACATTACGTTTTCCCTTTTTTGCATTGAAGTTCCTTCGGAGGATGGCTCAGCCCTATGACAAGGCAGGCAGTGGCAGCAAGAAGACCCTCTTAACACAAGAAGACGTTGAAAGGATGTCACATGGTGCCATGGACATGTTCTGATGCCTTATCTTTTTGCCTACATGTTCGGAGTCTCACCTTTTTTGCTCATGCTGGTGACAGAAATCCTTCATCCTCTGCTTCTGTATCTTAATTTCTTAAGGTGAGCCTAACAGTATTTAAAGATTTACAATTCTCAGGATCAGGCCCCTCACATCTCCTCTGTATACACAGTTCATGTAAATTAAATATTTTGATTTGTTTAGTTATTATTCCTTCCAGAAAGATTAAGATTGTGCGTCAAATAATTTTTTGCTTGACATGGACACATGTTTCGGAAGGCTACATTTGCTACTTCATATAGACCTTTGGATATGGAGTGCACCAAAAAGGAAAAAGGACAAGGTAATAAACTCATTCTACCTCAAAGCATCTTCAAAAGTCTGGTTGAGGGAAAAGCATTCATTCATTCACTTTCCTACATTCTTACACCAAGGAATGCAAGTTCCTCTTGGGCCATTAGAGGCTTCCTTTAGCTAAGCGGCAGGCATGTTAGCTGCAGCAAGAACATCTAGCCATAAAGAAACAATTGACACGTATTGTCCACACCACGTGATGACTGATTAAATCTGTCTCCATCTTTTCAATGGATTGTGTCATAATTAATTTGTTCACACATGTCATGTTCTTCCAGGTCAATCTCCATCAAGACAACCTTACTGCCGACAAGGTAAGCTTTTGCTGCCGCAGCAAACAAATACGTATCATATGGGAGGGCCCCATTTTGTGTGGATCATTTAAAGATAAAGATTGACAGACAGGGTAGGTCGAAATATTTCATGATGGATAATACTCAGCATTAGCCTCTATTCAGTAATCTTAATCATAATCATGCTAGTAGTGTTCAAAGCAGTCCACATTGCTCTCATATTAGTGGCCATTCCAGACTCATGATCACAACTAAATGCAGGAAACATCTTTTGTCACCTCCACCATTATCTTAGAATAGTAAGACTTTTAGATTAGATAGATAATTGCATGTTGAGGGCATATTTAGTTTCAGATAAATCTCTAATATAATCTCATTTATGGTAGAAAAAAATAATAATTGGGCGTAGGTATTAATTTATTTACTTGGCAGAATAGTATATATTTTTTCAATAGTTAAATTTCATCTAGTAGTCAATCACAATACTTTTATCAAAATAATAATAATATTATTAATCCTGATCCTGATCCTGATCCTTATAAACTTTTGTATTATTGTTTTGTTTTTTATAAACACGGAACACCGATCACCAGCGGAACACAAATCGCGCCACGTAGCGGCATCCTCGACCGATTCGATTCGTCACGTGCGGTTGACACCGAACCCCGAACCGTACAAACATATTTCATTTTCCCGTACGCAAAATGGTTGCACCCGAAAAGAACCATCGAATCGGTCCAAAGGATTTGATTCGAGAGCCGAGAGGATCCAATTGGAGGCCTGATGAGGGGGGAGAGGGTGGAACGCATGGGTGCCTGAAACTTTGGTTCGTCATCGTCTTTTTATCTAATCGGGGATCGGAATAATCCAACTCGGATTCTCCCACGTGTCACCCTCCCGCCTATTAGATTTATTTCTCAATCTCAGCGTGGACAATCCGCACGTGCCAAATATTTGATTTCTACTCCAAGTTGGAAGTAAAACTAATAATTTAGCTAATCTATATGTCTCCCGTCTTTATCTTCTTAATTAATTAACGCCCATTTTAATCATGTGCTACGGCGAAGGGGATGGAATAATTAGAAAAAAAAAAGCACGCTTTCCAAAGCATTAAGTGTCATACTCCAACTAAATTAACAATATTATCCATAACAGTGATAATAATAATAATAATGACGTTAAGTACGAACTAATGCGATGGCGCTAATAATACTTTTTATTTCTCATGGCTTTCTTCAACTTATTCGATGGGCGATTTATATCATTAGTTTTGAAAAATTAATAATATTATTCAATCAGTTCCTTGTATAATTAATAAATTCAATTTAGGTGCAGTTGCAACTCCCGAAATGGAGAAGTCAACAACTGTTTGCTCCGTCGTCCTCCTTCCCGTCCGTCGATTGGAAGTCGCTCTCCGTCCCAGCTGCATCCAAAAAAGCCCTGCATTCCACTGCGCGGCAGGAAGACAATACGTTTACATTGGGAGCAAATCCTCCCCCTTCTTCTTCTCGCTCTCCGCAGGGAAAGAAATCCTTTTGACTCCACTGCTCTCCTTTTCCCCGTTCATGGTGGTTGAGTTTGACGGTTTGGACGCGCGTTCTCATTCTCCTTATCCGGACCAGGTCAAATCCGCATTGAATCGCCAGCCAATCGGGAGGAAAAGGGCAAAAGGAGAAGGGGGGAAAAGAACGAAGCGAGGGGCACGCGGGGAGAAGAAGGCGGCTTGACTTGAAGAGGAGAGAGAAGGATAGGAAGAAGACGACAATGGGGGGACAGCGGAAGCGGAGTGCAGTGAAAACCACGCGGCGAATGGTTCGATTATGAACAAACACCTCCTGCTGCTTCCACCACCACCTCCTCCTCCGCCGCCGCAAGGAAAACGCTTGTTTTGATATATCTCACGAGGGTGAGCCGCACAGAAGTTGCAATCTTTGCTTTGCTCTGCTCGGCACAGGGAAGAAACGGAAGGGGGGATTGCAACTGGGAAGGGAATAGATCGGAAAGGACGAATTTTTCTTGCAGCTCCTCGCGTGCAGGTGTTTCCCTGAGATTGCTGGTGCTCGCCAACTACCGCCTGACGTTTGCCTCTTCTGGCGTCCCCCCGCCGTGGCCGGGGCTGAATGAATCGTGCTCCCTTCCGGGGAGAGCGCATTGATGGAGTGAGGCGAGTCAGCTTTCCAAACTAGGCTCGTTCTATGGGTACTAATACCGGACCATGGGGCCGCCTCAGATTTCCCGGCCCTTCTTCTCCGTCGCCTTTCGCTTAGGCTTCTTCTGGTACTCTCTTCCTTCTCCTCCTCTCTCGTCCGTGCTTGTCATCGGTATCGGTTTCTTAGTTGTTCGATACACTTTTTGTGCTTTGTTCTTCAGGGAGGCGAAGGGACATCGAGTGTTGCGCAACGGTGATATAAAAGGGGAGCGAAGGCGAACGAAGAGATGGCGACGAGGTGCGGAGGCCGCTCCAAGTCCAACCTCGAGAGTTTCCTCGACTCCGTTACTCCCTTCGTGCCGTCCCACATACTTCCCAAGGTCTCTCTTTTTGGTTCTTGATTCCGTTTTTTTTTTTTTTGTTTTCTCCCCAGTTATCTCTATCAGAATTGCTCATACGTTTTCTTCGGCTTTCCACCGATCAATGCTTTCTTCCTTGTACTCCTCTTCATCTCTGTTTGAATTGGCATCGAACCCATAACCATATCTCTCTCAATTCCCTCTTGCCAAATTTTTCATCCATAGCAGTGGAAGTATTTAAGACGGTCATATCTCACTTTTGGCAAAACCAAAAAAATTCAAAAACAGAAAAAGTGAAAGATGACCGTACCTGCCAAAATAATTTATTCACCTTTGAAAAGGATATGGCGATGTTCTCAAAAAGAAAAATTAGCTTGTCAGGGCCCAACTTCTATCTAGAAATTTAAGATCCTCAATTTAAGCCCTTAGTTTAAGGATTTTGTTTCAGTTTGATCCAACTTTTGCTATTTCATTTGGCTTCTCTTAAGATCTGTATTGGACGTATGTCGAAGAAAACCTTAACTTAATGGAAGTTTACTTCAAATCAAGCATTCTGACACTTTTGGTCTCAAATACTACTCGACGCCGCATGGATTTCCAAATTAGCAAATGGTCAAGATTTTAGGTCACATGAAATAAAAACCTTGAATTAAAGATTAAGTTGCAAAAACTGAATCGAAAATTTCCCTTTTTGAGTATGGCGCCTCTTCTTTTCTTCCTTATAACCGCATATTTAGAGCAAAGTTTTGAGCTCTAATTCTTACAAGAGCTTGCTGTTTGGATTTCAAAGTGAGAAAATTCAAGGCCTAGCTTTGATGATGCAGTCATGGTGTCGAGATGTGAAAAATCTTTGGCAACTGGTTGGAAAGGACAGCGTGGAGTTCTTCATCCTCGGTGACTTATGGGATCAGTACTATGAATGGAGTGCTTATGGTGCAGGTGTTCCAGTGCACTTGCGCAGTGGGGAGATGGTGGTCCAATATTATGTGCCATATTTATCTGGCATTCAGCTATACACTAGGAAACCCCTTACGGCTTCTAGGTTCTTGATCCATTGCCATTGACTGAATAATAGTTTTTGAGATAATTGCAGGCCTTTGTTTGATTTAGATTACAATCTCTGGTGTTAGTAGTATTGATGCCATCACCAGTAATGGTATCGTGTCCCAGAACCTGGCTGGAACAGATGCTGCATCTGAGGGCTTAGGCTTATGCAACAAGGATCCGTGGGGAACTGGGAAGAACACTATTGGACACCTATACTTGGAGTTTTTTGAGGGCGCTCCTCCTTATGCAAGGGTACCCCTTCTAGACAAGGTAGATTTTGTGGTTATCCTGTTTGTCCATTAAACTAATTGCAATTTCATTTCTTGATCATTTTTCTTCTTCTTTTGTCTATTAGGTACTTGAACTATCTCAGACACACCCCAACTTGATTTCTTCTAGAAGTATAGAACTCTCACCTGCTAGTTGGATGTCCGTGGCCTGGTATGTCTGTTCTACATCTTTTACTTCTTGCCAAGAGAATTTGAGATGTCTTGATATGGTCAAAGCAGTTTTGGAAGGTCCATCTGGTTCCTCATCGAGGAAGGATGATTGCAAGACAATGTTTTTCCCTTTAGCTGATGAAACAAATCAAGTTCTCTTATTTCCTTGTATTCTTTTTTATCTTCATTAATCATGGAAGCTATGTCAACTTCTACGCATTAACATTAAAATTGTTTTCTTCTTAAACAGGTACCCCATTTATCATATTCCAACCAGAAGTGTGAGAGAGCTTTCTGCGAGCTTCTTAACTTATCACACATTGTCCTCATTGGTTCAAGGTATGTTTGCACACTAGTTTTCATATGCTGGACAAGGAAAATCTCTCGACGAATTGACATTTCTGCTTGATATTTTGTGTGTAAATATATGTCATTGTTTATTATTTTTTCATCCTACAGTCTATGTATCCATTTCTGGGATTGCTAGTGTACAAAATTTCTGAATGTGATTAAGAATTATGTAGTTGCATTAAACTTCTATCATCGTTTTGAAAGATAACATTGCATTCATTTCACCAATCTGAAATGATACAAGCATAAAACTTCTATCATGGGATTCAACAACAAAAGAATAATTGTAGATATAAGCAAAAATATAAAAGATAATTTTTCTTATTTGATGACAGATTCATCTGTATAACATTTGTCCAGAGAGAGGAAACTTATATGGTATCTTTAACTAATCAGGCATGGAGGATAGTTCTTAATTCTGTTAAGCTATCCATCATGTATCTCAAATATATTGCCAAATCTGAAAGTTAACTTGTATCTGTTAGCATCTTATAGTATATTGGTTCTGCTGTAGCAAGTAACTTATTTACTTTACGTCTAATTGAAGAGAATATGATGTGAACTCTATGATTATACAGCATCATGCTTCAACATGGAAAACATGGATGTGGCATGATTAAGAAATACAAACATTGAATTAAGGAGATACGATCAGTTACATCAATTCCCTTTATATCTTAAACTCAGTCAAATATTGATATTGGTTAAAATATCTTAACGTATCAATAAGTGGTATGGGTTGATAGAGTTATCAATCCATGGAAGCAGATAAGCAGAAGATGTTTTGTTTGGAGAAGAAAAGCATTCAACCAAGGGCATTTTCAAGTGGGAAAAGCTAGTGATGGAAGACCAGTAGCAATGTGAGATACAGAGGAGGAAATTGAAACAAGAGAAAGATCAAGAAAGAATAAAATGAGGTTTGGATTGGTCTGGCCATTATACCTAGGTCTGCATCCAAATGATCAGTTGGATTGACATTTGCCTACCGCCATCTTATACTAACTAGTATCTGAAATTCTCTTAAAAATGTTATACCATTTAGAACAATACATGTGATTTACATTTACCACTTAAAAATGTCAACTATAATACTCTGTAAAAGTGATACAACAGGATGAAAAAAAATGCAATAAGTTGTAAGAGTAATATATTAGATGTTACAACATTTCATGTTACAAGCATATTTGTTATTTCCCCTTTTTCCTACTCTGTTGGTACTATTGGTACGGTATGGTACTCATACCATAAAGGTAAGTTCTAAAGACAGGCTTCAGACCTTGATAGATACCAAATTAGGAACAAATATTCATACACCTATATATTGGTATTGTTTACAAGATTTTATACCTTAATTCAATATCTTAACTTTAACATTTTGGTACATTAGGATCTTAAAGAACCTAATAGTCTTATTACTCTTCCCCCACACATTTTTCCTGGTAATTGTCATGGAGTGATAATAACTGCAAGCACTAATAGAAGATCTAAATTATGATTTGGTTCTGGTTTTGTCGCATTGCCAAACTGATGAGGATTAATGTGGTATGAACTCAATTCTTAAGACGAAAGTTTATATTGAAAAATTACCATCGTTTTTGCTTGGATTGGCATCAATTGGATCAGTTGTAGCTGAATTACTAGATTGAAATACCGAATGAAGGATTGTCAAGAGCTTTCAAGCACTGATAGTGATTGAATAAATGTCTCTCAAAATTGAGATTTCTTTATGACAGAGCTTCAAGGTCAAATCCATAGAAGTCATTGCAATATAGACATGGAATTGAGAGAGTGACACCAATTGGAAAAAGAAGGTATCTATAGATTATGATACAATAATAGTTTTTTGCTTGGATTGGTATCGACTGGATCAAATTGTATCTGAATTACTAGATTGGGATACTAAATGAAGGACTATCAAGAGCCTTCAAGGTCAAAGCCGTAGAGATTTTTCTAAGAAAACTTCAAGGTCAAAGCCGTAGAAGTCATTGCGATATAGACATGGAATGCAGAGAGTGACACCAATTGGAAAAGGTGTCAGTAGATTATGATACATAAGTCAACTAGACCCTATTATATCTAAATAGTCAAGTGTATGGGTTACTGATAGCAACGAAAAATTTGACACATTGAATGGTTTTTGTCCAAACCAATATTTTTGTTGGTCAGTTTCATCAGAGACACTAGAACCACATATGATTGGATGGTCTTTTGCTTGAAGCAGTGTGTTTAAAATCACATCAATCTATGATCCATTCTATGTGATCCAACTCAAAATACCATACTAGCATAAAACCAAACAAACATATCCAATTAAGACTATCCAAATTGATCGATATCATCATCACCAAAATTAGCTATAAAAAATACTATAAAAATTCATGTCCTGGTATGAAAATCTTAATTACATCGAAAAAATATTCTCATATTTAGAAGTCTTAGGATAGCTTAGAAGGATCAAAGAATTTTTTTTTTAAAAAAATACTACCTACTGATAAGCAACTTAAGAGCTTAATCCAAACATGATTATAGAAGGACTTGATTCGAGAAAGATATAGAAATACATCAAAAGAGCCATAAATGATACTATCTTGATATTTATTGGGGTTGTTGAGGATACGGAGATACTTGAAAAGATTTGAAGTCCTTTGCATGATATTAAAAATCATCACATATTTTCAAATTCCAAACATTTGATTTCCAATATTTCTCTTTATGACAAGGAAGAATTGAACTACCACTATGTTTTTACCTTTTCCTAGTTCTTCCAAGCGCAAGATAACCCCACGGGCTATGGTTTTTCTTTGTTTCCTACCAACTAGGGCTCTATCTTTCCACGATTCATAACTACTAATACTACTATAGGATGCTTACCTGGTCTGCATTTAGATTTTTCCATGACAACATGCTTCATTAAAGACAACAAATATGACGTGATTATGTCATTTATGCTACTAGAGTTTGGTTCCTGACTGATAGCAACATGCCTAAATGTCTTAATCATCTTTCCTATTAGATTAATTCAGGCCAAATTTTTTAGTTTGCCACTTTGATGCGTAAGGACACGTAGGATAGTAACTACTAAATGTTGCTAGTTTTAAAAGCTCAAGTTTCCATATGAAGACCTTAGTTCCTTCAAAACAGGTTTCAACTTTGAAATGCATAAGTTATTCTAGTTCTTTGTTTATCTCCTTCATACCTACTAGAAGTAAAAATCTGATTCGTACATGGGATAGCTAGAATTCAAGATCCGATTCATACATGGGATAGCTATAATTTAAGATCCTATTCGTACATGGGATAGCCAGAATTTAAGATCCGAGACGTACATGGGATAGCCAATGAAGGATGACTATTTATAGGGTTGTGTCTCTTCATATCATGTATACTACTGCATGTTGTTTCAACAAGCACAATTTTTGTTGTCTTAGTACCATCATACATGGTAAGCAAGGATTCACATAATTGTGGATATCAGATCAAAGTGGATATGGCATATATCAAGTGGTATTAATGACTTGTAGCAGTCATAATAAATCTACCTTCACAATGATATCAATATATGACTCGATATATTTTTATTAATTATAGTGAGTCTTAAACTCATGACCTCCAGTATCAAGCATTACCGTTCTAACAAGACAGGTGTGCACAAAGTGCACAGTTTGTGGCTTGATGCTAGGAAAAACTAGTTGGTAGTTGAATCCTTGGCAGGAATTCAATTAGGACCAAATTTGAATCATTTTGTACATCTATGGACATTCGATTGAGTTGTGTTCTTTGTTGCAAGAACATTGCACAAGCCATGACGCACTTTCTCCTGAATCTCCACTAGGAGATACGAAGCACCATTAACTTTGTTCAACTCAGGGTTCCATTTATCCAAGGGCTTGCTTAAGAATAAGAAAGGAATTTAGATATCCCATATTTAGAATGGAAAATTGAAAATAAATAATCGGGAGCTTTTATGCAGTTGCTATAAGTAGAAGACTCTTTACTCTTTCCTAGAAACAAAATGCAACTTGGACCAGTGTGGGCAATTTTATTTCTTGAATGACTTATGACGATGTGCATTGGTGTGATCAAGGCAAATGTTAATCGTGAGCTTAGATTGTGCCAACACTTCTAGCCAGCACCAGTGACAAATTTTTTTACTTTCCACTCCCATTTAGCATTCTAGTCTGCTTATCTCATTAGTAGAATATCTTGGGATGATGTAAAACCATATTGTTATATTTTTTATTTCTGTGAAATCAATGCTTGGAGGACATACAACTGGTGTAGGAAAGGCATTCTCCTCCAGAATTTTAGCATTTTTCTTTGGGTTTTTACTTCTGAACTTTCTTATACACAAGTCATAATTTGCAATTAACAAACCCTTGAAATGCTTAGTAAGACTAACTTTATTGTCAAACCTAAAGTGAACTTAATATGAAAAGCATAAACTTCAACAAATGCTGATAGAATTCTTGCTTTGCATTACGTTTGCAGATGACACACCAGGGTGTACCGTGAAAGATCCGAGAACAACCCAAGTGGGAGAGAAAGGAATAGACACCAAGGAGAAGAGCAACTGCATCTCTCTTCGTCCGTTTGGCCTCGCAACTTACAAGCTCCAAGGGACTCTGTGGACACCACCTCAATCTAGAGACTGGGAAACAATTTCCACCCTCTACAATGCAGCAGACTCATGGCTGAAGCAACTTAAAGTCAGGCACCATGACTTCACCTATTTCTCCTCCCACTTTGTGTGACCAAGTGGCGCATTCCATGCTTGTTCAAATTCCCCCCTTTTGCAGCCTGCTGCTTAATGGAGGTTGAGGACTCTCATTTTTAACAGAAAGGTGAAAGGATTCATTAGATGGGTTAAAACTGTGAGCAGATCGAATCATAAACTTCTTGTGCGTGCATCTGAAAAAAATAATCTCCTTTTTCTCATGATGGTGATTTTTGTAGCTGGAGTGAGTTTACAGTCTTTGTTGGCTTGTTAACCATAGCAGAGTTTTAGTTGCAAAGATGTGGTTATGCAATGGAATTATTGTCTTTCTTTAGGAAAATGATTATTTTTTTATATAATGTAATATTGGTTAGAATAATATTGTTTAGAATATGATTCCAACTAAAATTTAGTTATCGTTATAATTATAACTATAATTAAAATTTAATTGGAATTTGATATTATTTTGCTGTCTGTTTAATCTTACTGTTAATTTTATTCTAGCCCTGGCGATATCAAACCAAGAGCAGAAGTCCAAACTGAAGGATGACTGCTTAAACTTTAGAAGAGAAAAGATTAACCTGACTGATACAGGAAGGCTTCTGCAGTTTGGTGTTGCACTGCATGCATTATTCCTCAAACATTTATGATCATTCCAGTTCTGTCCCTGGTTTTATTCCATTGCACAGTAACCATGGAAAAATACCGATCTTGAGTTGAACTCAAGATGTTCAAAGGTAGAAGAAGAATATAAAGATCGTCAACTGGGAAGCTGCCTAAACTGTGCCAATACCGGAAGAATTGTTGTCACCATGTTCAATCATGTGATGCATCATTGCAAGCAATGGAACACCATCAAAGACCAAGTGCCATTTCTACTACAGGGTGTATCTGCAAAGTTCATGTGGCAAGTAGTCACAATTATATAACATAACACATTAACAATGGGCACAATTATATAACATAACATACTAACAATGGGCATGCAATTCCTTTCTCTTTTTCATTGCCATGAATAAGAAATGAAATGATTAGAGAAAGAAGTTTCTTTCCTCTATAGGAGGGCTTAATCACCAGGACAAACAATCAATTTCACCAAACTCTTGCCTTCTCAATTTATTACACCTGTAACACTACCGAACAAAAAGGAAGAAAAGAAAACAAAGATCAGTCCGTAGGGAGATAAATCTTCCACAGCAGCAGTCCAAAAGAGCAAAATCCAGCAGCCGAGGAGGAGAGGAAAAAAAAAACATCTTTGACAGCAGGTTTGGGCATGAGGAAGCGGCCTGAACCGGAACCGACTTGGGGAGCAAAGCTCTACTTTTCGTAATCGAACTTGATCACGTGTCCGTACTTCTTGCGAACGAGGTTCCTGACGCAGTCGTCGCGGGCGAGGGTGCGAGCTCGCTGGGGTTCGATGTGGGCATAGGAGAGGTGAGCGCCGGCGGCGAAAAGGGCGATGCCGGTGGCGAAGCAGAAGGCCATGGCGGCGATATGCCTCGGTGAGAAGGGAGAGCACCAGCACACTTTAGGCTCCATAATCCCCCAGGGCACAAAGCAAACTATACCCTATTGGTTCTCTTCAAAACCTCACCCAAATCAAAGTTTTCCCTGATTGTAAAAAAAAAAAAATTGAAATCAAATCGATAATTTTAATGAACCAAAACAAATCGAATTTTCCGATTATGGTTCCATCGGTTCTCAACTTTTCCACCTCTCTCGTCGAAGAATAGAAGCATGGAACAGACAAAAAAATCGATCTTTCTTCTAGTAAACACGCTCTTCCGTTCTCAGTTCTTGAACCGAGGAAGAGGGGGAGAGAGATCCACAAGAAACCAGATCAATAGAGAGCACAATAACCTTGCCATTTACCTCAGGGAAGGGTACTGCATGCCCTGTCCTTCTTGAAATAAAGGAGCACTGGAGCACGAAAGCCTTTCCACGCTCCACCAGATTCACCCTTCGGTAGATTTATCGGTAGCCCCTTCTGGCTTAAGGATTTATCGGTAGCCCCTTCTGGCTTAAGGATTTATCGGTAGCCCCTTCTGGCTTAAGGATTTAGGTTTAAAAAATAAACTTTTTATCATTTTATATGGTCGCTTCGGTTTAAAAGAACTAACCGCCTGGTTAATTTTATAAAACACAAATCAAAGATTTAACACCTCGATTAGAGTAATTAAACTTTATACCTGAGAGGATCATGAGATCGTCCTAAAAAAGTTTACTTAGAATTACAATTATTCAGTTGAGTAGGTGATACTAGTATCGTTCTCTATTGAAATTGGAATGGTGATACTAGTATCATTAACCTAATGAACTGTTCTCTATTGAAATTAGAATTACCAACACCTTTACAACTACGGGGTACCGTTTGGGTGCAAGTGATTGTTGCTGGTTGCCAAAAAAAATTTCTACTTTGTCGATTGGTTTTCTCATTCTCCAATAATTGTACGCAAGATATGTGTAGACTATTAGAGGACCGAATATAACCACTGCAAGCCGTTTCAGGAGATTGTAGCTCAAGAAAGTAGAACCATGCAAAAATGATAACCACGCACCCAATAGTAGACGCATTAATTTATCATCCAGAGGAATAAAAATTAACCAAGTACAAGTATCTCAAGGACCTTGAGGGATTCAATAGGCACCAATTCAACTCTGAAATTGCAAAATGTTATAACAACACGATTTATAGTGTATTCAAATCAGGAACATCTCCTAAGCTGTAATAAGTCGATGCTTAATGTGTAAGTGGATGATCATACAAGCGCATGAACCCTAAAACATCGCCCAATCTACTCCACCTCTGCCAAATAATCGTCGATTTCAGCTGGCGTGAGTACTCTGCACACGCAAAAACAGGAGTCACTTGTTAGAGAATGAACTGACGAGGAACGTTTCCGCCCATATGCAAGCATCAAGTGTAAGTTAATTCCTATTAAATTAAATAAAACAAATTCAATATGAAATAAAAAATCTTATGTTTACATATGGATCGCTACGTCGTGACATTCTATTTAGGATTAGGAATAGGCGTAATCGGACCTGCTTTTGACATATCTATCGGTATTTGGGTACCCTATTCACTTCTTTTTGGGGCTTCTATTGAATCGAGAAATAGGTTTGATTGTACATCTTTTTGATATATATAAGATATCCTCCGGATAATGAAAATCGAAGCAATTTGATGTCTGACCCGGGCCTATATGACTATGACATGACCGATCGATAGAAATACTCCAACACTCTACCTTTGTCATATATTCCATATATCACATTAGATAGATATCATATTCATGGAATACGATTCACTTTCAAGATGCCTTGATGGTGAAATGGTAGACACGTGAGACTCAAAATCTCGTGCTAAAGAGCGTGGAGGTTCGAGTCCTCTGACAGACATTCAATTCTCTACTCTACGGGTAGAAAGTAAATGTAAGAATGACTTTGCATAAAAAGTAATTGTCTCACTTAATGTGCAACAGTTTCATCAAATACCTGAACTTCCTATCAGCACCAATTATACCAATCTCAATATTCTTGCCAGAGATTTGCCCTTGAAATCTACAAGATTCAGAAAACAATTTAACAAATGTTGAACAATGTGTGTGGGCCTGAAAGAATCATATAGCTACTGAAAGCTTGAAGCACCACTTACCCTTCTTTTAGAGTCAAGATTGCAGTGTGAACAGCATCATCAAGCTCCATATCGTCAGTGTACCTAGAGAATGCTCATTATAAACATGTCACATCAAGCAAGAAATTAGCATGCTTAAACGTATTGAAAGGATTATGCAGTCTCTCAAAAAGCAATATGGATTGCTCATGTGGCAACGTCACTTAATTTATTCAGCATTGAGGTCATGCAAGTCTGTTACCGTTTGAAAGGAAACCAAGCAATGACAGGCAGAAATAACTGGTATAAACAGTGCGCCGCATTCACTTAGTGAAGTTTAGGCAATGTTTGGTACGGGGGAATTTGAAGTTAGTTTTCAAATCCAACCTCATTTTAAGTATTAAGTTAAAAATGAGATTGGACTCGAAACCAAGCTCCAATTCTCTGATACCAAACATAGCCTTAAGGTCTACATTTATAGTGATAACCAGCAGATAATGAATTAATTAGAGTTAGCACCCTTAATGAGCTATTGAAGCATGCCAGCAATATAAACATGGTGAATAATCAGCCTAAATCTTAAAAACTTGGAAAAGACTACCGGGCATCAATAGAATATGCAGCAAAAATACTAAAGTATGCACAAACCAGACTTTCTTTTATTTAGCTAGCAAGAGTATCCCATCAATCAGAATCTCATTAATTTAAAGACTTGTGATAGGAAAATTTTCACCACCTCTTTTCAAGAAATGTTTTAGCATTGGAAACATTCTTCCCCATTGCCGAAGCTTTCCATGAAAAGTATGAACCAGATGGGTCAACCTGTTAAAACAAAGTGGGAAAAGAAGATAAGTCCTGTCACAGCAAAAGGTAATCAAATATCAAGTAATAAAACATACCTGATATAGCTGCGGACCATTGTCATCATATCCAGCAACCAGTAGAGAAACTCCAAAAGGCCTTACACCACTGAAGTATTGAAGGAAAGGAATTAGAAAGAACATGCCAAAATACAGATAATAATTCAGTAAATAATAGCATTTTGTTACTTAACTACTATATATTTTGTTATTTACATGGTGTGGTATATTGTTCTAAATGCCTTTCAGCATATCCAGCCAAGAAAATAAGAAGGTCAGCATACAAAGAACAGTTGTGACTAATAAAAAGAATGCAGTGAACAACAAGTATGCATTGCCATACAAGAAAAGCAGTTTATTTTGATGAATCCTGGAGCTGTCCAGGATCGATTCAGTAGTCAATTAATTATGTCATAGTAGCTCAGTTTTTGTGACATTAATCTTTGATCAAAATCACAGTTGAAGTTCCAAAAGCATACCCAGATTGGGTAAACTCCTGCATAACCGCAGCTGTTTCTCTGACAAGTTGTGTCACTGGAATAGGCTCCTGCATTTTTATGAATAGTGATCAGGATATTATTAGCTAGATCAGTTACAAATGCATATACACCAGAGAAAAACATCTAAGATATTGCATGGTAAAAAGAAGACCATTTCCAAGACCTTTATGTACAAAGTTTTACATACAATTTAATTTCACTGAAGCAACTACAACTGGCACTCACAAAAGAAATAAAATGAAAAATCCTGAACAAGACATTTTTGCTAAACATATTTGATTAACCAAACCAAACATACATTTTTGGAGCTAATACTAACAACGTTATTGAGAATGACCTAACACCAATAAACATAAAGATTAAATTTTCCATGGGAATATAAACAAGTGCATATAGACATACGTAGGTTAGTATCAAGGTTCCAGCATATCAAATAAAAGTGTGGCAATCAACTGTTTACAAGTCCTATAACTTGTAAACTGTGCACTGGAGTAACTTGCAAGATGGAACAACTTTCACCCAAAACCTAGGGCCATGCACAGTTACCTATTGATATCAGTAATCAAACTTGTAAGCTATGTCAACAGACTTATAACACATTTAAGGTAGCAGAAAAAAATATACTAAACAATCAGTTGTAACTATGTAATTCCAGAATAGTCTCTACTGTCTACCCAATTCTTAGCTTAAAACACTGTCCATGCTCTCACTTTAATATTTCTCACATCGCAGTGTAAGAAGTTGAAGAATCCTATGTCCATTACAATCAGGTATATATTGGAAAAGAGCATCAACGTTAGATGTTAAGAGAATGGGACGCGAAGGAACTAGGTCATTCACACAAGTTCCTGTAAATTGTTCTCTATGAAAAAGATGGTTCTGCATGGAGAGCTGTTTTTTTTTTTTGTAATGATAAAACATGATCGAAATGAACTCAAAAAAACAGGGAGTGAAATCTGAATAATACCTTGTATAGCCGAAAATATTGTTGCGCTTGTTTTCTACTTTTCCTTACTAGAACACGAGAATCTGGGCCCATGCCACTGGAGCAACAGTTAAGGCGTTGGTGTAAGAAAACGAAAATAGAAAAAATACGTAGCATCGTAAGTACTACCAAAGCAAAGTATACCAAAGAGATGAAATTCAATCACCAAACTAGTAGTAAACTGTAAAACCGATTTTCTAGACCGTGCATGTGAATTTTGAGATACATTTATTGCTTCATGCAACTAGACCATATCAGATTCTACGACAGAATATCAGATTCTTAAGGCAGTATCAGCAAAAAATCAAGGACTAAGTACCTTTTTAACTTTTGTTCATTTTATTTTTAAAACACTTGTTCTTGATGTTGCCCATCAATGAAAAATAACTACAATAAGAACTATAAAAGAACATTATCTTAATAAACATATGCATGCTGATATAATGCATAGAAAAAGAAAATGTCATATTCAATATAATAAGAACTGTAGAAGAATTTGATCTCGACATAAGAAAAAGAAATCAAAAGTTGACCTGTAAACAACTCCAATATTTGTTGTCATGAGCTGAACTTTTTGCACCTATAATATTACATATAAGAACAAATGAGCTATGTCATAATTCTAAATACGAAGGGTGCTAAAACAACTCAACATCGCATATAACTAGAAAAAAAATGCAAGGAAAAAAAAAATAGAAAAAGGTTGCATTAATTTTTCGAATGCAGAGAACTTAAAGCAAAGTATAATAAAAAATGGTCCAGACCACATAAATTGGGGGAGGGGCAATATTAATATTTCAAACAGTACAATCATCCAGCACAAGGCTGAATGTCAATCAAGGAAAACAAATGTTCCCAGCATCATCATATATAAAGCTTGCAACCCCTACTATACATTCAATGCTAGTGTAATTGAATCCCGTTTTAACTTAGCAGTCATGGAGAAATCTCTAAGATTCAACATGAAGATGAAATTTGGCACAACTAGCAGGAGGCCGTAATAGAAGTAATTTTTGCTATGCAAGGTTAAGATTATGTACATTCACCCTCCCCAAACGCCATTGGAAGCAACCTCATGTTAGAAGCACCCTTTCCAAGATAAGAGAAATTTTAGTACAAAAACTTGATAGGAGGGACTCCATTACAATTTTGAGCTTGAATCAGGTCTTCAAAATGATCATATAGTAAAGAGCTTTGAAACAACAGAAAAAAATTACTCAACCTACAACCAAATGCAAAGTGACTTGTAACTTAGTCCAGACATTACTAAAAACTACCAAAGTTTACCTACATACAAGCAAAGTAAAGAGAATCATCATAATGAATATGGAGAAAAAAGCAAAACTAAGTAACCATCAGAATGAAGAAAGACCCGGAAAACAGAAAATATCTGAGAAAATAACCTGTTTGAAATAAAAGGATAAAGGATACTTACGGATGTCTCATCCACCAAAATGGAAGGAAGCTTCTTTTCAGTTGCAATAACTACCCCATTTGCAGCTTCATAATTAGAAAAAAAAACTCATCAACAAATCAGTATAATGGTATTCCAAATTCCCAAGAAAAACACAAACCTGAATACTAATTACGTGATATGATAGTGAAAAACTAGTAAGTACAGTAAGGAATATCTTGAGATGAATTGACTATTTCATAATTGATCAAAAAATTTACGAAATCCCATAGAAATGACTTAACCATCTAGCTAACCTAAGAGGATTACGGCAAGACTATTTCACTTGGACCTAGAACCATATCGTTCAATCAAGTACCAAAGGTTTTACACCATGATGTCAAGCGGTTCGTTGCCTCCTCTTTTATTAACCTAAAGCCCAAAACATAGGGAAAAAATAGCACAGGACGAGATCAGAAAACTCACCTTTGATTCCAAGCGATGTTTGTCCGGATCCAACCGCAGTCAAAGCGTGCTCGATCTGAACCAGCTTCCCGGACGGACTGAACGCCGTAGACACAAGCAAACGAGAGGTAAGCGAAAAATAGGAATCGAGATCGAGGACACAAGCAAAAGGGAAGAAGATGCCAGAAGAGGGGGCAGCGAAGGAAGATTCACCTGAAAGTCGTGAGGGAAAAGGAGTACTGACTGTCGCCCATGTCCGGCGTTACGATCGCTGGCTTCGAGCAGGAGAGCGAGGAAATGCCAACGAGCGAGCGAACCGGAGCAGAAGGAATAGAGAGAGCCTGGGGAGAGGGCGTGAAGTGTTAACCCTCGAGCAAGAAATAACATTATACCCCTTTAATATATATATATATATATATAATCCATTGCTTCCGATTTCTTGATCTCCAAGTCGGTGAAAAATTAATCATCTTAGATTTATTTTAAAATTGAAAAAAAGTTAAGTGACATTTCAAAAAAAAATCAAGGAAATCTAAATCATTTTAATAGCATTTATATTTTTTGTTAACATTTTACCCCTTATTATTTTAACGAGTATTCGATTAGCTTTTCTTAAACATGTTTTATTTAAATAGCGTGAAAAATTAAGACCTTAAAACTATAACATTTAGTATTTAATTTTATCATTCTAATAGGTATTGAGAGTTTTACAACTCTAATTAGATGAAAATTAAGTTAAGAGTTCATTTGCATAGAGGGAATAATTATATGTTTATTTTAACAAAAAAAAAATTCTAAATAAAAAAGGACTCGACGTTAAACGTGCAAAAAGATCACGAATAAGTGTCTGTGTAACCAAAAGATCAAAATGAGTTGATATAGACATAAAGAGGGCTTAAAGATAGAACATGAGTTCATCCGTGGAAGTAATATTGACATGCACACCTAAAAGGAAAAGTTCAAATACTATAAAGATTCGAACAATAACAGGCAGTGAAGTAACTTGGAGAAACTAAACCAGCAAGAAGACTTCTAGCAGCTGGATATTAGTAACAAACAGCAACACCACACAACACTTGCTCATGGCGCAATTTGCTAGCGAATACAGCAAACAGAATAATATAGGGTTTTAAGTCGCACGTAAAGATCTAGTTTTGGCTGGGTTAAGATTTGCAAAGTTACAACTAAAATGCAGGTTACAAGTCCAGAAATGATTTGATCCTTGCGGGTACAATGCGAAGTCTTTAAAAGCGTGAACACGCACGCTCGGCGAATCATCAGTGAGTTGTCTGGAACAGCCCCTCGGAATATGCACGAGGAAACCTGCAAATACCACAGCAGTTAAGGAGATGGTGCTATAGAATGAAAAAAAAGGTGGTATTTGATAGATAGATGACATCACACACAATGAACCGGTACTAAGGAATGTATTCTTTGAAGAACAGTACATGGTGTTCGTTTTGATAGGAAAAGCATGATGATGATTTATTAGTCTTTTAATCAAACATAAAAGCTATTGGCATTTCTACTGATTTGTGTGCCCTTTAACTCAAAGAGCACCCTGAAATCTCCTTCTGCAGCTAACTGTTCAAGTACTAACAAAATACTGAGAAATATGACTTCTTTATCTCACTACTATTTCTCTTCCCTTGCATGAGCTTTGCACAAACATCTACAACTGAAGAGGAATGACATCTCCTTTACTTTATAAAGCCAAATTCATAAGTTGTTACACCACTTGGCCAGTGACCAATTTTCATGTTTTTCTCATCATTCATTTACATAGGCTGACAAATTGACTGGACTAAACCGAATCTAAGTTGGCAAGTTCCGATTAGTTTTTTGCCAAATGGCTGAGAACTTGGATCCTCAATGGCAGATGCCAATATAAATGAGAAGTGGCCCTATTTAGTAAACCATGTACAAGATACTTGAAACATAATTTGTGGGAGGTGATCAAAAGAATGAAGAGATATGATCTTCAAAAAGAGAGCCCGACATTATTTACAACTTTCAGAAGGCATGGATGACATCATTTTTATACAATAATTATTAATCATGTGAAGCGAATAACCCAAATCACAAATTTGATAATACGGCAAAACTACTTAATAAGACAAATGCAGCGACTATTCAATGTGGCATACAAAAGTACTTCATAGTTCATGCATACCATTTTGTTTCCAGATAACATGTGAGCCCCACTACCTGTTCCCCATGTTATGCACATCCTCCGGAGATAATATTTTGATGTACCAGACATTATTCACAAATGATCTGCACAGGAAAAAGGTTGAGATATTTAATCAACATCACTTGAACATGTACAATAACTGGTTCGTGCTTGACTTATTCATATATTAGCACTAAGTTGATGAATTATTCAAAGGAAGATTCTCAAGCACTTCAAGTGAATTGTTCAAAAGGGAAAACCATGTGCACATCCTTAATAGTTTCTGGGGCAAGATTTGGTAGCCAACAATGTGCCCTGGTTAAAAGAATGAATGATTCATGCAAATGCAATATTATTGATACATTATGGCATAGTAGAATTTAAAAGGCATAAGAGATGAATTATACAACCAGGGTGCGATTACTAATGGTTGACACAGCCCCCATTTAAATTACTAGTTTGAATCGCTTGCATGCAACAAATCAGCGACGGAGCCAAACTACTAAATACCAAATTATTTTTGACAGTCCAATTAAGTCATTGTACAGTAATTATATTGATTCCAGATGCAAGACCTCATAACCTCTCCCATTGAAATCCTTCTACCCTCATTAAACTGATTAAAGTAAGATATACATAGCCCAGAGTGCATATCTAAAAATTAAAACTTATCAGAGCTGCACTATCTTAGAAATGAATGATCAAGTAATTATATACAAGTTCATATCATATAGTTAAGATGTGCATTCCACTTTCCATCTAATATCTCTTGATGATCCTTTTTCTATTCCCCTAGCAAACTTGGTAATGAGTCAAGAAATCTAGTTAACTCTTCCTCCTTGAGTTTTTGTTGGTCCTTGTTCCAGCCAATAACCACACAGTAGAACTACTGAAAACCAACAGAAACAGATTACAACATGCTGCGGAATGCTGTGGATGCAAAATATATCAATATAGAAACCTACTTTATAATAAGTGCTGCCTACCTAGTACCTAAAGAAACAAGTTTCTGAATGAAGAATTTCAACACGGTTACAACTGACTTCTTTATCATGAAAATTAAAGAAGAGTTGGACATTGTTTAAATGATTTCTTACTCCCAGGGGTCGTCTCCAAGGAGAAGCACGTCATTCTCCCTATCAACAAATACAAGCTGCCAGCCTGATCTAAGAGGATCTTCCAATAGACCCTCAATACCAAACATATGACTCAGTTCCATGCGCAATTCATCATAGTTGCTAAACCGAGATATATCCAGAGACCGCCCAACTGAACCTGACTTATAAACCTGCACAACAGAACAAGATATAAGCATCAAACTAAAGATTCTAAAGATCAAACAAGCACACCAAAAGAAAAATTTTGCAGTTACCTTAACAAAGGTTTGGGAATGAGAACCCATATTTCCTAAATTTTGTAACAAGTCAGATGACTCATCCAAAGGAGAAGTATGAACACATGAAACATTTGAGGCTGAAGATGCACCACTGACAGTTGCATCCATTGCTAACTTGAGGGTATGATTCTGAGGACCTGGAATATTCTGATTCACAACAGCACTATTCTTATCTACAAATGAAGGAAGTATAGCTCCAGTGTCAAAAGGAGTCACCTGAGCCCTAGTAAGAGTTGAGTCCAATGACTGCTGGCTCTGGTGACAAAGTATGGATTGATCAAGTTGCGAACAGTTAAAAGGCTTGGTGTGTCCTTTAAGATAAGAAAATCCAGGGATATCATGGTTGGAACTTGATGGTGCAGCAGATGAGAAGATTAAGTTTGAATCTGGAAAGACTATCTTTTCATATTGAAAAGGCAACGTAGGCTGCTGCTGCATAGTGTTAGAATTCTGAGATGTGACATCAAAAGCATGTGCTTGATGAACATTATATCCGTGATTTCCATTTTCAGCTTGTTGCAATCGCTGGTGTTGTGGTTGGTCCTCCAACATGCATTGTGATTCAGAACTGATAATCTGCTGCTGGAGAGCCTGCTGAACATCTTGATGGTGCACAAAAGGGCTAATCATCAAGGAACGTTTGGGAAATTGAAATGATTGTTGGTTTTGTAAAAATTGTTGCTTCATGATATCACCCCCTTGCATGTCCTCAAAAGAACCAGCAGGCATGGCCTGGTACTGATTGAGCTCGTTACCAACTAGCAATGAATCAAGCCTCTGTTGCACCCAGGGGCCTGTAGTAACCGATGGAAAATTGCAGGAATGCAGGCCTTTTCCACCAGCACCATTCCTCAACCACAAGAAATCATTTAGCTCAGCTTCTTTGGTGTCTAATAAGCAAGAAAAGATGCATAGAAGTACAGCTGTGGTCAATTTACTTAATTGTTAATGACATTAATTAAATATTAAATTTATCTCATTCCATTATAATCAAACTGAGAATGTGGACTTAAGATGATGCTCTTAGAAGAATTGGCCTTACGACTTCTAGAAACTCAGGCAGATCTCCTTGTAAAAGTCAGATATTTAAAATTTCCAAAAAATGGAAAAGTGCAGTATCCATCCTCTAACTTGCCTCCAGGCAAACAAGTCCTAATTCTGCAGAAATAGACTTATTTCAGCTACGTAGTAAAGTTAAGATATGTACCATGAACATAGGATACTCCAAGAGGCCAAGGATGTTGAAGCCTGAGGGGAAATGGATACATAGGAAAGGTTGTTAGAGGTTCAATTTCCCACAATGACACTCTCAGCCGCCTCTCACATGCTGTTGACTCATCCCAACCAACCTGGAATTACTATAATGGTGTATTAATTCAATAATAGCCAACAAACTAAAGCAATTTTCAACAAAACTCTCACAATAGTTGACAGATAAAAAGCAAGTAGAAGTTTTAAACCAAAGCCAAATTATTATGCCAAATAGAACTAAATGATAACTATGTTGGTTCCAAAGGCCGTTAGAAGAAGAAGAAGGGTAGTCTGGATTCTGGTTTCTCATAGGACCAGTATGTCCTGCCTACCAGGAACTGTCTGACACAGCAATGCAAACCTTAGTTCAGGGTAACACTTAGAACACCATACGACATTAATTTATATATCTAATCACAATCAACCATATAACACTCTGAAGAACAAACTTCCACAGGAACCAAGCAGAATCTCAATAAAGTGCAACTTCCGTAAGCAAGGCTCTGAGAATGGAAGGGTCAATGTACATGGTCCTACCCTCATTTAGCACAGGGACAATTTTGTGCAATTCAAACCCAATGATGTGCGCACATCACCAAGACATGATGCAAGTCAAACATATATATAGGTGAATTAACAATCAGGATTTTTGTAAGATATATATTGATTAATATTTCCGGTATTGTTGTACTAAATTACATGCTAGATAACGTGTGCCATAAAATAAAGCAACTCATTTAGCACAGGAATCATTTTTTGAAATCCAAACACTGGTATATGCAGTGCACATCACCAGGCCATAATGCAAGTTGCACACACATATAGGTGAATTAACAATCAGGAATTTTGCAAGAGATATTGATTGTTATTTCACAGTAGTCTTGTGCTAAATTCCATGCTAGATAGCATGTTCCATGATATCAGGCAACTTGCATCGTCACAACAGGTCTAACTAAGCCTCCCTAGACAATCTAACAAGCTAGAAGCTAACTCTAATAATTTGCAGTGACCTGGTAGCTCAAGCTATAATGAACAGAGCAGCTCATTTTGCTGCATAAGCCAAACACAGAACTAGGAATCAAGCGTCACATTTGATCTTATGTACAACTTAATGAATCTGAGAGGTTCCTAAATAAATAACAGGCAAAGGTTGAAATTGAATTTTGCAGGTAGCAAGCTTAATAGATTAGGGCATAGATGATAACTTTGATTTGACGACATGGAACCGAGATGTAGATTCTAATAATAATGCAAAAATTAATTAAATTAATAGAAAATTACTTCATTATGTGATGCAATATCTTATAAGAAAAAGAGAGGCCATAATGTAATATTTACCTTGACCGATCTCCAATGAGAATTTGGCCAACTCACGGGATCTAAATCACTTATTCCAGTGATTGTTCCCATATACCTTCACTCGATGTAAAGATTAATTAAAAAGCATGTCACGCATACTTAACAATGAGAATTAATATTACAAACTAGATTATGAGCGTGGGAAACACAGTTAAACATTATTACCTGCGGACACTGCATTCTTCGGTCTCAAAAAGCATCCGGAATCTCATACCAACTGATACATGTGTGTGAAATACAGCTTTAACATACTTAGAAAGTGGTATAATGAACTCAGATGGACTTGCCCTGTGAATATGAGGACCAGAAAAAATAAACCTATAATAATTATACATATACAAATAAGGAAGATTGAGGTGTACAAACAAAACAAGAACAGACGTGCCTTGGATTGTAAAATACAGTAAACCAACTGTTTGCAGCGGCAGCATGAGCTGCTGCAGCAAGAAGTCCTATATGCATGCTATCACTTGACAGAACTGATGATGATGTTGCTGTTTGCTGCCGATTAGCACGTCTAATTCCCAACAAGAGCTGGTTCTTTTCATTCCTAGAGAGCAAGAAGCCAAAAAAAAAACATTTTAAAAAAAATGTAGAAGTCAGAAGAAAAGCCATAAAAATTATAGATCAAACAGTCATCGATTTTGAATAAGAAATAAAAAACATGCTAAGAATACCAGGCAAAAAGAACAGAATCCCCAGCAACTAGCCTCTTGGCACTGACAAAGACACTCCAACCTGTTGTAAGCAGATGCCTTTTTGGTTGACCTGCAACAAGATGCAATGTGAGGTATTTGGAAGGAAAAAAAACAAAGCTAAGCTGAAACTAAGTGGAACAAACACCCACTTGCATATACTTGTTTTAAGAGCAATCCCAAATTTCTCATGTTCTCCAATCTATGAAGAGAACTCGAGATAGTATGCTTGTAAAACTTCTACTTGGTAATTATCAATTCCAGTTCTCTATATCTGACTTAACAAACGAAAATCATTGTGGCTCTCCAGTGTAGTGTCTGTGCATCAATAAAGTGGAGAATCTAATGGTGATAAGAATAAGGATTTAAGATCTTTGCAAGACGAATTCTCAATGTCAATTAAGGTAGAAGCGGTACCCATCTGCTGTACCGTAACACACTGCAGCAGTGAGAGCGTACTGATGATATTGGCTAACGGACTACAAGATTAATGAGGACCAAAAAAGTATATATAAGAAAATGTTAAGTTGCCAGATTCATATCACTAAGGTAATTTCTCTTCATTCAATTCATTATGGTCGCCAACAAAAATTACAAATTTAAAGTTTTAGAAAGGGTAACATCTTCTGGCGCTTGGACAACTACCTCGGTATACATGACGGAACTTCCATTCAACATCATGAAGATCACGAGCAATAAGCTCCTGAGCTGGTGGCTGCTGCGAAAAATCCTAAAATCCAACGTACAGCCACTGTTTTAACTTTTCCAAAGGTGTGTCCAACAAATTACCTATGAATATATCCAAATGTTCTTGACCAACGCACCAAGGGAGGAAACACCTTCTCAGCTGCTCGTCGAGGCACAGAAAACCCACCATGCGTACTTGTATCGCTTGCTGTTAAAGTCTTGCAGAAATAGTTTGTTGGTTGCTTGCTCATAACACCCATCTCAATTGGTAAAAAAGTTTCTTTCTGTTCTTGCTGGAGACGATATCAATTACTTCCAAGATCTTATAATGGGACAATAGAATATCAATCCAAAAAGTATTCGATTTTACCAGGGTTAACGGTTGCAGAGTCATCTGAGCAAAAACTTCATCTGTTTCTGCATCTGCCTACAAGGTACACAGCTACCAATTATTATTTAAACAGTATAAATTTGAGATCTGGACATGAAACTTCCTGCAGAACTCACATGCATCGTGACATTATGAAGGTGGCAAAACAAGTGAGGAGGCAAGCTCGGATAATTAGGGATATGGCCTTCCAACTGCCTGTTCGTTGTCGCAGCGACCTTAATTGAAAGCAGAATTAGATAGAAGGCACTATTCAGCATCATCTGAGATGAAAAAGAAACAAAAAGTAGTCAAAGATCCGATCTTGCACCTGCTCACTATGGCCCTGAGGAAAGTAGACAACCCGAGTACCGGCTGTCGGCAAGCACACAAGTGGTCCAGCGCAGGCATGCCAGAGCTCCGAGTTCAAGCTTCTCTTTTGCTCCCCTAATAAAATAACAGGATTTAATAGCACGGTCCTTTTTCTCGGAAAGAGGATAAAGCGCTAAGGTGGAAGATGAATACGAGTGAAAGATACTACCTTCCGGTGCATCCTGGCTAACATCTACAGTGGAAAGATTCATCTTTTCTTTTCCCCCTCGGAAGATTCAGTCCATGCGCTGCAACGCCAACTCCATGGATCGTATGGGCAATGCCAGGAACTAAAACTCCGGTAAACACTTAAAGAAATCAAGCTAGGGCAAAGAGAGCTCGCCAAAGTCCAAACTCCCGATAACAGCTGCTTGACGGAAGCCTCAACTCACGAGAACAGTACCTAGTAAATCGTTATTGAAAATGAGGGAAACTCAATGCAAATTCCTTGATTCAGACAGCAGAGGCATTACACACTAAACCTGGGCCCTGAGAGGGCTGAAGCTACGAGAAACCTCCACGGCCGGGAAGAAGAAGAAGGAGATGCGGAGCTCGGCGATCTCCTTCCGGCTTTGGAAGAGGATGAGGAGGGGCTCATCCGAGCTCGGGGAAGCCCTCGCTGCTAAAGATCACCCATCCATATATATGGATTCTCCAAGCGTCTCCGTAACGCAAAACAACGCAGTAACGAAAACTATAATTAAAAAAAGAAGGCTCACGATTACGAGAACAAAAAAAAAATCACCGTTGGATTCCAAATTCTTGGAGACTCAGAATCACGAACCCGTGATCGCAGCCGTTCATCTTTTACCGCAACGCTCTCCGAAGTCCAAAAGAGTATCTCGCACCCACCCCCGCGGCCACCCGCGTTTTCTACCGCTCAGGGGTCGAGTCGGTCAGGACGATGAGGAGAACGGCGTACGCGGCGGTGCGTGCGATCAGAGCGTGGGGGAAGCCTCGGGGCAGGGGAGCAGTACGTCGCGCACGAGGGCTCTCCGCCTGACTGAAAGTTTTTGATGTTCCTAAAATGCCCCTGTGGAAAGAGGGAAAATTTTACTCCTATTTTTTAATATTTTATATTTTATATAAGTATTTTTTGTTTTTTAAAATATAATAAAATCCTTTTTTTTTACCTTTGACCGAGTTCGTGACTCGAGTCGTGTAGAAGTTGCCAAAGGTCCAAAAGGTCCTTATGATTATAGATAGCATGTCTGGGTATTTTAGTAATTTAAACATCATCAGCTGCTTCTTGGGTGGTGATTCAAATAAAAAAAAGTCGTCACAGATTAAACCGAAGCCGAGAGTTGCAGTGAGGGGAAGGAAGATGGAATTGGCTACTTGGAAGATTAAGATCCTCCCAAGGAGACAACCAAATCTTTTGTTAAGGGAAAAGAACATGGCACTTCTCTGCCTCACTTCCCTTTCTCTCTCTCTCTCTCTCTCTCTCTCTCTCTCTCTCTCTCTCTCTCTCTCTCTCTCTCTCTCTCTCTCTCTCTCTCTCTCTCTCTCTCTCTCTCTCTCTCGCTCTCTCTATCCCTCTCCATCTATCTCTCTATCGCCCACCCATCCATCCCCATCTTATCATTCACTCAACTCTGCGCGCTGCCCATGCCCCAGAAGCCCCACAATGGGACAAGGAGACATGGTGGATGTGTCAAGAAACACAAAGCCTGAGATGGCTTTTGCAGGACAGGTTTGCTCGGGACAATAAGACAAAGGTAATCAGTAAAATTCAAGCTGCTGTAAAAAAAAGCCTTCCTGGTTAGGAGCCAGTGGAGGAGGAGGAGCTCAGCTCACGCATCATCTTTTAACCACTGTGTGTGGGGGGGTATCAGACATCAGAGACCCAATTCAGGGACTAAGGGATACCATGGTGGCCCTCCAAGGGAGTCGCTGAAAACCTAATGGCCAATGCATGCATGACAGAGAGAGATCGATGGATGCTGAAAGCTAATGGCCAATGGGCTGCGTCGGCTGCTGTGGCCTTCCACAGCACAATCAACCGGGGGGCTTTGAGTAATTCTCCGTACGACTTTCTTTTTCTCTGTTTTTATAGTGCTTGAGATGTGATGTTAACACATGTTTTCCTCCTTGATGCAGATGAAGAACCCCAGTAGAGAACTTTTTTTATCGCTTCAAATGTAACAACGCATATGCGCATTGGGCCCGTGTGTAGTTTCCTTTTGAGACGATCAGCAAAGCATGTGCTCATGCCACCAGCACTCAGCTAAAAAACCCCACTGTGTGCCCTCCTTTCAGTGGTGACAAAATAATAACATCACTTCTTTCACAGTGTGCCTCCTCCAGCAACTGGATGCCAGGCCGTGGAGGTAATTTTTTCCAACATTTTGAGATGAATGGGGGAGACACGGGAAGAAGAAATGAGAGATTTACTCAGAGGAAAATCTAGGACTTTCCCTTTTTTTTCGCTTTGCCACCTCGTGATTACCGTCGTCTATCACCATCAGTAGACTGAAACCCAACAGCCCAATCTAACAAGAGTCAAGTTAGATATTTCATTTCCTAGTGCTGTTTCAAAGTATTAGCTTGTCACTTAGTCAACACAGCCACAGTTGTCCAACAGGAAAAAAACAAGAGAGCACCAACCATGCAGTACACCTTTCATGAAATTTGTTAGAAGATTGATCCAAGAGTTCCTAAACATCTAGCAACTAGGTGCCTTGGCAATGCAAAAAATAACGTAAAGGACGACAAACAGTTCCTGCATAGACTCCATCCGGTACATCATCTTCCGCAAGACCTTCTCCTTCGGCATCATTTCCATCCAATGGTCGGAGCACTTCTAAAGAATTTTTGCCCTTCTTCAGCATTTCTTTCACCTCGTCGATGCCTTCATTTGAAATTTCATTACAGTTGATATCCAGAAACTTAAAGTTTGACTTATTTGACACGGCCTGAGCCAAGCATCTCATTCTATCCTTCTCTATCATGTTGTTACTCAGATCGAGCTCCCCAAGCTGTGTATAACCTTTTTACAGTGCTTTACCCATCTGAATGATACTCTGGTCCTTCAGTTCGTTCTCGGACGAGATTAGATTCATCGGTGAAATTCCTGACAGTAATATACTCTAGATTTCCAGAGAATGAACATATAATGCAGAGGTCACTTTTGGTGTGATTTAATTTCTAACCGTATCCAATACTTCTAGAGAAGAAAAACACCGCCAAAAAAGGAACAAATTCGTTCAGGGCATTTGCAATGGCTCTCATTTCCAACCATCTCCACGACTTTCAAAGAAGGAATAGATTCGTTGGCATTAGCAATGGCCCCACAGGTCTTCTCTCTCTCCGTGTTCGCCGGCGGGTCTCAGGTGGTGATCCAAGAGGAGGAGAGAAGGACGCAGCTCGCATCCTCTTCCCCCATCGGGTCGAGTTGAAGCTCCGCTTGGACCAGTAAAATGAGATATTTCCTTTAAAATTAAAAAATTACAATTCTTTTATTGCATAATAATATGACCTAGGTTACTTAAAAAAAAATTCCCCTTTTAGACTTTATCGTCATTAAGGCATCCTGATGGACCAATAAATTGATTGGTACTCAATCACACCGAAGCACTCCATGTCCGTAAAGAACGAGCTGCTGCACCGAGAGATGCATGTTTCAAGGGACATCTCCAGACCTATAAATCCCCTTGAAGGATGTTGTTGCATTTGAGAGCCAGATGATCAAATCTAGGTCTCTTGAATGGAGATACACTGGTGTGGTTTATGAGATCCTGAAACTTAAAAAGTACGTTGATATGTTTATCCTTTAAATTATTTTAAAAAAAATAAAATAATAAATAAGATTGACAGAAATGGTTTAATTTTTTTCATCCTTTTTTAAAATTATTTATTTTTCATCAATTTCTTTCCATCTTCTTCCACTATCTATTCACGCGAAGTTCTTAGTTGGAGTGCACCCAAGAATTCGAAGCAGAAGTCGTCTAAAAGAGGAAGAGCAAATCACCGAGACCTCTTTAATCACTTCACCGTGACCTCCTCCGCGTGAAACCATGGACGCTCGGCAGCCGGCACGCAGAGCAAGTGAATCCTCCGCCCGCCGTCTCCGCCGCTCACGGGCTTCGTATCGACGTGCCGCCACGCTCGGTCGGTGTTCGACCGAATGACACAGCTAAATGGACCCTGCGGGACGTACGCCGGTTCCCAACCGTGCTTGCGATCATACTCCCAGTTCGATTACGTCGCCGAGCGGGGAATCCCCTCGCGTGCGAGCTCGATGATCATGCAGCGTGCCGTATGCTCGGGCGCATCACTTCAATTCTCGGACGCCAAATAAATCAACCTTCCCCATCCCCCCCTCTCTCTCTCGCAAGCAGTAGTACTGTGGACGACACCGAGAGAAGAGACGCATCGACCGAATCCTCCGCGCGCAGGGCCAACCGCCCACCACCACCAATTCCCTCCCTGAAATGGCTTAATCCTTCAATTTCTGCAGCTTCTGCCGCTCACAATACATTAATTCATTCCTTACTCATCCTCCGAGCATTAACTCATAACTTTACACACACGTACATACACAAGTGCGAGAGTGCGACTGTTTAATTCTTGAGAAGAAGATTGAGTGCGGAGAGGGGCAAAGGAAAGTATTTTTGCACCACCATGGGCGGCTGCGTCGGCACGAGCAGGAGGGTGGCGCCGGGCGGCGAGAAGTACGATGAAGAGCAGCGGGCGCCGAGGATGGTTCGGCGGCTGAAGGTTCGGATGCCGCCGGCGGAGCTCGAGGAACTGACAGCCGGCGCCGACGAGGCAGAGGTCGGGCGGGTGATCGTCGAGGACTGCCTGAGAGGGAGGAGGTGGGAGATGGCGGACGGCGGCGTTTCTATCAGCAGCTTGGTGATCATCTCCGAGGAGATCGTCCTTTGATTTATACAAGCGTGTTGTTGTATTAAAATCCTCAATTTACTAGTTGCTGTACATATGGGTTTTCTTTAAATTATTCTCTAATTTTTCATTCATCGTATTAATTTTCCCATTACCAAAATTAATATCTGTTACGCTTAATTAAGTATGTTCGAAGTGTAAAAAGTGCATGGGCTCAATTTCCCACCATGACACTCTGTCGCCTCTCGCATTCCTGTTGACTCATCCCAACCAACCTGCAATTACTATAACGGTGTATTAGTTCAATAATAGTCAACAAAGTAAAGCAACAGAAACCCCTGTTTTCAACAAAACTCTCCTAAATAGTTGACAAATAAAAAGCGAGTAGAAGTGTTAAACCAAAGCCAAATTATTATAGCAAATAGAACTAAAAGATAACTAAGTTGGTATCGAAAGACAGGAAGAAGAAGAAGAAGGATGGTCTGGATTCTGGTTTCTCAGAGGACCATGCAGCATCTCAATAAAGTGCAACTTCAGTAAACAAGGCTCTGAGAATGGAAAGGTCAATGTACATGGTCCTGCCCTCATTTAGTACATGTGCACATCACCAAGACATAATGCAAGTCGTACATACATATGGGTGAATTAACAATCAGGATTTTTGTAAGATATATATTGATTGGTATTTCACAGTAGCCCTTGTGCTAAATTACATGCTAGATAGCATGTTCCATGATATCAAGCAACTTGTGTTATCACAATAGCTCTAACTAAGCCTCCCTCTACAATCTAACAAGCTAGAAGCTAACTCTAATAATTTGCAGTGACCTGGTAGCTCAAGCTATAATGAACAGAGCAGCTCATTTTGCTGCATAAGCCAAACACTGAACTAGGAATCAAGCTTCACACATGATCATATGTGTAACTTAATGAATCTGAGAGGTTCCTAAATAAATAGCAGGCCAGGGTTGAATTGAATTTTGCAGGTAGAAAGCTTAATAGACTAGGGCATAGATGATAAATTTTGATTTGATGGCATGGAACTGAGATTCAATAGGAGTAGAGTTAGATATCTCAAAGTATTAGCTTGTCATATAGTCAACACAGCCACAGTTGTCCAATGAGAAAGAAACAAGAGCGCACCAACCATGTGGTAAGCCTTTCATCAAAATTGCCTCTCCTGGTAATAATATAAAAGTTCCCACATCGACTCCATCGGGCGGTTTCACCATGTTCGGGGGCGCCAAAAAGGTCCAAAATAGAATCCATCCAGCATTGAACCTAGCTGGGTTTCATCATCTCCGAGCACTTCCAAAGAATTTTTGCCCTTCCTCAGAATTTTTTTCACCTCGTAGATGCCTTCATCTGAAATTTCATTGCCGTTGATGTTCAACAACTTGATCTGGCCGTTTCACCATGTTCGGGGGCGCCAAAAAGGTCCAAAATAGAATCCATCCAGCATTGAACCTAGCTGGGTTTCATCATCTACAGCAGCATTTTCATCCAATGGTCCGAGCACTTCCAAAGAATTTTTGCCCTTCCTCAGAATTTTTTTCACCTCGTAGATGCCTTCATCTGAAATTTCATTGCCGTTGATGTTCAACAACTTGAAGTCGGGCTTATTTGACACAGCCTGAGACAAGCATCTCGCACCAACCCTCCTTATCATGTTGTTACTCAGATCAAGCTCCTTGAGTTGTGTATGACCCATTTGCAGTGCTTTGCCAATCCAAATTACACCCTGGTCCTTCAGTTTATTCTGGGACAGGATGAGCTTCTTCAGTGAATTCTTGCAAGCAATACACAGTGCCAATACAGAGGCCGTTTTTTGTGTGATTTCATTTCCAGCCATGTCCAAGACTTCCAGAGAAGGAACAGATTTGTTCAAGGCTTTAACAATGGCAGTGGCACCCTCATCCTCCAGATTAAGATAACTCAGGTAAAGCTCCTTGAGCTATGTATGACCCTCTTCCAGTGCTTTGACAATCTGAATGGCACCCTGGTCCTTCAGTTCATTCTTGGACAGGATTAGCTTCATAAGTGAATTCTTGACAGCAATACATTCTGCCAGTGCAGAGGCCGCTTTTGGTGTAATTTTATTTCCAGCAATGTCCAAGACTTCCAGAGAAGGAACAGATTCTTTCAAGGCATATTAGCAATGGCAATGGTACCCTCATCCTCTAGATTAAGATTACTCAGTTAAAGTTCCTTAATATCAAGAAGCTTTTTAAGGGTTTCACTCAGAGCTTTCCCAGTGTCCACACCAAACACGTTGTCCCGGAGATCAATCTTCTTCAGATAAGAACAAGTCCCCAATGCCTTGGACAATTCGATTCCACCCTCTGAGCCCACCCTGTTGGATGCGCACCTGAAATCCTCTAGCATAGGAGAACGTTTCAGCACCTCAGATATAGCAATAGCACCCTCGTCTCCACTGATATTGTTAGAGAAATGCAGAATCTTAAGTTTGTCGGTTGATGGAATCAACTAAAACACAACTTTGGCAGCTTCCTCTGTTATTCCATCATTCATCAGGTAAAGCTCCTCCAAGCTATTCTGTGATTTCAAAAGTGCCCCAAAAGCCCGAACGCCTTTCTCACCTAAAGCATTGTCAGATAGGTTTAGGCATCTGAGAATACAACCTTCCAGAGACGATGAGAATATCTTCATGACTTCAAGAGCTTCATCCTCTGATCATCCGGCAATAAAATCTGACAGATCAACTTCTGTCAGTTGCCCCTTGATAGATGACAGGATAGGTCCGGCAACATTGGCTGCATCAACACCGAAGCTTCTGTTGCTGAGGCATATCTTAGTGTATGGGATTCTTAGGGGGCTAAAAAGCTGTTTGGTCTCATCGGCATCAATAGATGCTCTACGACCACCAGAAATATCGAACACGGTTGCAGAAGGTTTAGCAACAGTATCAGAACGTTTAACAACTACTGTTTTTTCTCGCTCCTTCTTTGCTTTAGCTGCTTTAAGTAGATCCATCTTTTGGTTTCTGGTTTCTACGGCATAGAATGTAAGCGCAGACATTCCATTACCATCAGGTTCTTTCTCAAAAACCTTACTGGCAGCAGCAAAGCAATCATCTTCGATCTGTTTAGCATTTTCATAAGCCTCTTCTCTGCTCATGCGAATACCATATGCGTTGAAGAAGATCGGATCTGAAGAGAGACCATCGGTTATCTTGTCTACCATATTTTTTCTTAAACTTGCGCAGGCTGGCCAATTTTTGAATTCTAACTGCTGTTCGTAATCTGTAAGGGGAAGAGATTCTGGAGCAGCAGCACCCATATTCTAATAAATCCAAGCTGCTGCTTAAAATATTGGAAAAGCAGTCAGTAGTGTACAATTTAGAACTTCAGTAAGTAGGAAGAAAAGCTGGAAGGAAATTTCAAGCAGATGAAAAACCAACACAGTATTGCAAGTCATACTTATAACGTGCGTCACACGACCATAATCAAGATTATATTACAAGTCACCATGCAGATAATCAAAAGGAAGAGCATAAATACATAACCATGTGCGAAGACAATATTGAGTTCCCGTTTAACCGCTAAATTTCCCTGAAGGTGCTGAAGTACATAACATTATAAATGCTTATAATTGTAACGACGGAAACTGCATCATTTGTCGATTAGAATATTATGCATTAAATTTTAACCCTCGATTACCTCACCTCAGTAGAATACTTGAAATGACTAATTTCTTTCAAGTACTTCAAATCTTACCTTAAGAGCAACACATAATGATTCCATCCAAAATCTAAAGTCAATCCCACAGCGATTCTTGAAAAACATCCATTGCAGAGATGTTGAGATCAAATTATTTTTCAAAAAAAAAGAAAAAGCAAAAGAGGTCTAAAGGCGCAACATTGAGCCATGATCTCAGTCAAGATGAAGGAAATCTGCCAAGGCCATCGATAATTTTTCATCTAATCTCTAAACTGGTGGTTGAGCTAAGCACGAATAACTACTAAGAAAAACCAATAATTCTCCCTTTCTCGTTCAGGACGACGCCAGGGTCTCGGCAGCCAGAGTGAAAGAAGAAGCAGATGCGATCCTTGATGCCGGTAAAAAGAATAAAAACATGTGCGGCGCAATGGTTTCATATATTACTATATATCACCTTATCTTATATCTAATTATTTATAGTTGTCTATCTGTATATACATATACGTGTGTGTATATATTTAGTTCTATATTTTCTACTGATAAATTGTTATTATTATTATGATTATAGTAATAACAACCTAACTAGTAATCATACTAATATTATAGTGAGTCAACACAGCCACAGTTGTCCAACAAGAAAAGAAACAAGAGAGCACCAAACCATGTGATAAGCCTTTCATGAAATTTGCTAAAAGTTCCTAACATCTGGCAACTAGATGCCTCTCTCTTGGTAATACAAGAAATAACCAAGAAATGACTTAAAGGACAACAAACAGTTCCTACATAGACTCCATCCGGTACAGGAAAAGGTTGCTGAGCTCCAACAGCAGGCTACTCCTTGCTGAAGAGGTAGCATTGGCAGCTGACCTACCCAGAATGTAAAACAAAGATAAAACTAAGCATACTGTTTAAAACAAATGATAAAATGATGGTTCAATTCCATCCTCCTAGTTCTCAACATTAAGATGCTGAAGCTTTGAACCTAGCTCAGTTTCATCATCGGCAGCACCTTCCTCGTTGTCCTCCCCTTCACCTTCCCCTTCGGCATCATTTTCATCCAATGATCCGAGCACTTCCAAAGAATTTTTGCCCTTCTTCAGTATTTCTTTCACCTCGTCGATGCCTTCATCTGAAATTTCATTGCCGTTGATATTCAGCAACTTGAAGTCAGGCTTATTTGACACAGCCTGAGCCAAGCATCTCGCTCCCGCCCTCCTTATCATGTTGTTACTCAGATCAAGCTCCTTGAGCTGCGTATGACCCTCTTCCAGTGCTTTACCAATCCGAATGACACCCTGGTCCTTCAGTTCATTCTCGGACAGGATTAGCTTCGTTAGTGAGTTCTTTACAGCAATACACTCTGCCAATGCAGAGGCCGCTTTTGGTGTGATTTCATTTCCAGCAATGTCCAAGACTTCTAGAGAAGGAACAGATTCTTTTAGGGCATTAGCAATGGCAATAGCACCCTCATCCTCTAGATTAAGATAACTCAGGTAAAGTTCCTTAATGTCAACAAGCTTTTCAAGGGTTTTACTCAAGGCTTTCCCAGCATCCACACCAAATATATTGTCCCGGAGATCAATCTTCTTCAGATAAGAACAAGTCCCCAATGCCTTGGTCAATTTGATTCCACCCTCTGAGCCCACCCTCGTAGATGCGCACTTGAAATCCTCTAGCATAGGAGAACGTTCCAGCACCTCGGATATAGAAATAGCACCCTCATCTCCTGTCATATTGTTAAAGAAATGCAAAATCTTAAGCTTGTCGGTTGATGGAATCAACTCACACACAGCTTTGGCAGCTTCCTCTGATATTCCATCATTCATCAGGTAAAGCTCCTCCAAGCTATTCTGTGATTTTAAAAGTGCCCCAAAAGCCCGGACGCCTTTCTCACCTAAAGCATTGTCAGATAGGTTTAGGTATTTGAGAATACAACCTTCCAGCGCCGATGAGAATATCTTCATGACTTCAAGAGCTTCATCCTCTGATCTTCCTGCAATAAAATCTGACAGATTAACTTCTGTCAGTTGCCCCTTGATAGATGACAGAATAGGTCCGACAACATTGGCTGCATCAACTCCGAAGCTTCTGTTGCTGAGGCATATCTTAGTGTATGAGTTTCCCTTCTCAGTTAGAGGACTAAAAAGCTGTTTGGCCTCGTCGGCATCAATAAATGCTCTACGATCACCAGAAATATCGAACACAGTTTCAGAAGGTATAGCAACTGCCATCACTTCTCTCTCCTCTTTGGCTTTAGGACCTCTTTTAAGTACTTCCATCATTAGCTTGCTGGTTTCTTTGGCATAGAATTGAACCGCAGAACTTCCATCACCATCAGGTTCTTTTTCAAAATGATCGCTGGCAGCAGCAAAACAAACATCTTCAATATGTTTAGCATTCTCATAAGCCTCTTCTTTGCTCAAAAGACCATATTTCCTGGAGAAGATTGATTCTGAAGACAGATTCTTGGTCATCTTGTCCACAAGCATTGTTCTTGTGCTTGCACTGGGTGGCCATAGTTTGATTGAATATGTAGGGGGATGACATTCTTGCACAGCAGCATCCATATTCAAATAAATCTGAACTGCTGCTTAAAATATTGCAAAAGCAGTCAATATTGTACAATTTACAACTTCAGGAAGTAGGAAGAAAAGACGGAAGAAATTTCAAGTAGGCGAAAGACCACCACAGCACTGCAGGTTATAATGTGCATAACAAGACCTTAATCAAGGTTATATAGCAAGTCACCATGCAGATAACAAAAAAGAAAAACATAAATACATGACTAAGTACAAGGGCAACATTGAGTTCCCATTTAACTAGAAACTGCTAAATTTCCCTCAAGATGCGGAGGTACAAGACATGATAAATTTTCTAAGAGCTATATTTTACATAAAGCACTAAAAATGCTTATAATTGTAACGATGAAAACTGCACCATTTGTTGATTAGAATCTTATGAGTTAAATGTTAACCCTTGATTACCTCATCTCAGTAGAATACTTCAAATAACTAATTTCCCTCAAACATTTGAAATCTTACCTTAAGAGTACCACATAATGATTCCATCACAATTTAAAGTCAATCCCACAATGATTCTTTAAAAAGTTCCATTATAGAGATGTTAACAAAAAAAAATTAAAAAAAGAAGAAAAACAGATCTAGAGGCACAAAATTGAGCCATGATCTCAGTCAAGATGAAGGAAATCGATCGAAGCCATTGATAGTTTTCTGTATGATCTCTAAAGTGGTGATTGAGCTAAGCAAGAATAACCACTAAGAACCAAAGTAATCAAACACCATGAAATTATGCGGAACAATGACCTCTACCAGTTCAGAACATGTAAACTAATTTAGCTTACACTTGTTCATATGGAACAACAAATTTGATTGTTAGATTACAAACATTAAACGATCAAAAAAGTGGTAAAATAACTACTAAGAAAAACCATAGTAATCAAACACCATTTACTATGGTGAACAATGATCTCTACCAGTTCAAAACATGTGAACTACTTCAGTTCCCAGTTGTTCATATGGCAGAACAAATTTGATTGACAGATCACGAACACCGAACAATCAAGAAAGTGATCCGAAACCAAAAGCTTGGCGAACATCATGCGGATCTTAAAGATGGAAATAGCTTAAAAGTCCAAGATAACGTATCGATTAAAATTGCCAATCGAAGAAACCCTACAAGAAAAGGTAGATGAGGGATACCAGAATGAGACGGGAGGAGAGAATGGCGCACCAATAGACGCCGCCTTGGTGGAGACGAAGGAGAGTCTGGTGCTGCTTTCGACAAGGGAAGAATGGAGCCCTAATTTTTCCCCCGCTTCTGCAAGCGCGAGTAGATGCACAAATTTAACCCGGTCTGGTCTGCCGCTTCCGGTCTTTATAATATCCTTCAAAACCGGACCGCAAACTGAAATTATTGGGTCATAAAAAAATTTCACATCCGACACGGGGAAACAAAAAATAAAATAAGCTATTAATAAAAAATAATTTTTTAAATTTAAGCCCAAATTTGATAAGTAGAACAAAAAAATAATGTAGAATATAAATAAAAAAATTTCTTTAATTTAATCAATACCATATTTGACGACTAGAATTAAGAATTAATTCAAAACATAATAAATTCCTCTTTAAGAATTTCTTTAAAAAATATGTATATAAGGATATGATTATAATAGAAAACGAACAATTACCTCTTGCCATTGCCAGTATGAAGTATGAACTACTACTCTATGCACAGTCGTTCTCCCTTCTCGTTCAGGACGGCGCCGGTCTCGGCAGCCAACGCGGAAGAAGAGGCAGACGCGATCCTTCATCCCGGTCCCCTCTTCGCCCGCTCGTCCTCGTCCTTGATCTGTTCAGTTTTTACCGTATTGTTTTGAATTTTGTTGGAAAGGCATCCCTTTTCCGATGGACGAATAAATCAAATCTATAATTTTTCACACCGAAAAGCTCCATGTCCTGAAACCCGGTGAAGAACGAACTCTGCAACGTGAAATGCATGATTCAAGGGACATCTTCAGGCTTATGAATTTCCTGCATCTCTTCTTCCAAACCATATTAGAGATCAGAGTTAATACGAAGGATATTGCATTTGAGAGCCAGATAGATCGAATCCTCAAGCACGCCCCTCGAACAGCATAAAGGGCGAAGATTGATGATTTGATTTCCTCTGGTCTCTCGTGTTCAGCAGTCTCTTCTTGTTTTCTTCTTCTTCCTTTTTTCCTTTGCAGTTATGTGGGAGGAGGGGTTCTTGAATGAAGATAGAGCAGAAAACAAGGCAGAGTGCCATGTGGAAAGGGGTACCAACACGGCATGTGGCCTAATTTATTCCCAGTATTATGGGCCTTAAAAAAGGAAAGAAGAAATTTTAATGCGTGGCTAACAACTTGAAGGCGTTGGGTGAATCTTTTGTCCTGCGTAAATTAATAAACAATAAAAGCAATAATACAGCCGCGGAAGCAAGGACAGAGTAAAGCAAGTAAAATTAAGCACGCTATGACGATTATAACAGCAAAATATTAAGACTAGGGATAAATAAATTTACCTTCCTTTAATACATAATTATTCTCTTTCTATCTTCTTCCACAATCTATTCACGTGAAGTTCCTTGATGGAGTGCACCCAAGAATTCGAAGCAAAAGTCGCCTAATAGAGAAAGAACAAACCACTGAGATCTCTTTAATCACTTCCCCGTGACCTCCTCCGCGCGAAACCACGGACGCTCGGCAGCCGGCACGCAACGCAAGTGAATCCTCCGCCCCGCCGTCTCCGCCTCTCATGGCATCGCATCGACGTGCCGCATGCCCGGTCGGTGTTCGACGGAATGATGCAACTGAATGGACCCTGAGGGACGCACGTCGGTCGCCGACCGTGCCTGTGATCACACTCGCAGTTCAATTACGTCGCCGAGCGGGGAATCCGCTCTGCGCGAGCTCGATGGTCGTGCAGCGTGCCGTATGCTTGCTTGGGCGCATCACTTTAATTCCCGGACGCCAAAGAAATCGACCTCCCCATCCCACCCCACCCCCTCTCTCTCTCGCTAGTAGGAGCACTGTGGACGACACCGAGAGAAGAGACGCATCGGCCGAATCCTCCGCGCGCGGGGCCCCCGTCCACCACCACCAATTCCCTCCATGAAATGGCTTTTCCTTGCCGTCTTAATCCGTCAATTCTGCAGCTTCTGCTGCTCACGAACAATTAATTCATTCTTTACTCATCCTTCGAACATTAACTCATAACTTTACACACACACACACGTCTATCTCTCTCTCTCTATATATATACATACATATACACACACACGCATGCGAGAGTGCGTGAACGCGCGAGTTTAAATCTTTAGAAGGAAGATTGAGTGCGGAGAGGGGCACAGGAAAGTATTTTCGCACCACCATGGGCGGCTGCGTGGGCACGAGCAGGAGGGTGGCGCCGGGCGGCGAGAAGGACGACGAAGAGCAGCAGCGGGCGCCGAGGATCGTTCGGCGGCTGAAGGTTCGGATGCCGGCGGTGGCGTTCGAGGAACTGATGTCCGGCGCCGACGCGGCAGATGTCGGGCGGGTGATCGTCGAGGGCTGCTTGAGAGGGAGGTGGGAGGTGACGGACGGCGGCGTCTCTATCAGCAGCCTGGAGATCATCTCCGAGGAGACCGTCCTTTGATCTATACAAGTGTCTCGCATCAAAATCCTCAATTTACTGGTTGCTGTATATATATAAAGCAGTAACTGAATTTAATTGTTTTTTTAAACAATATCACATCTCAGTATTCAATATTTAGTTTTGTAATTTAATTTTTCTTTAAGTTCTTGGCAGTGGAATATAGTTGTAAAACCGACGCCCTGCAGAGTTAGGGTGAGGTGGAGGACAAAGGAACAAAGGTCGGCTAATGCACAACAATGAGCATAGAAAAGAACTCATGAGCCGGACATGTCGCTTGTTACTTGGTTGCAAAAGTATATCTTAATAAGACACACATGTTCTTAGAATTATTACCAGGTAATGATCAGTATGAATGCCTAACAGTGCGTCTCATGCTTATTCCACAAAACCCGCAACATGCGAAAGGCACGCACACAATTAGTCCGAACAAGTTTGCAGCAAGTTTCAGACTTCCCAATAAAAGCATAAGCCAGCCCCGGTTCCGCCCTTCTTATTCATTTCCCACACGTCTATTTTTTCCTTTCCCTTTCTCCCAATTTAATTCCCTTCGATACAAAAAAAACAAAAGAAATATTAGTTGATCGTTGGAAGCTAAACGCCCATCATCCGATTAACTTAGGATATATATTTTATAAAATATAAACCGTCTCGCGACGACTCTGCTTTGCTTTTCTCATTTATTGCACGGAGGACGGGCGGGTGGGAGGAGGAGGAGGAGGAGGTAAAGCGGAGGCACTTTGTATCCCCTCAACCTGCCCTTCCGCGTAAAGTGGACCAACGCAGGGCAATGCGATCGGAGACGTTACTGCCAAGTCATTCTCTTTTTCTTTGCTTTATCTGCTATTTTTATAAAGTCGTTTTTTTTTTGTTTCCCTTTGCTGGGGCTGCTGGTCTTTTACTATTTTTACTACAAGATATTTAGAAATTATTGATTAGCTCATGCTGGTAATAATTTTTTGTTATCGATGCAAGTAATACGAGTTACTCTTTTTTTTTTCTTTTTAATTTTAATTTTTCCCCAGGCGCGTCGCGTAGGACGCCCCCAAAATAAATCGTGCAGAAGCCAAGAATCTCGAAACTTCCTCTCTTCGTCTGCCACCCCCTTCTCCTCCGCTAACCCCTTTTCCTTCCTTTCGTCGAGATCCGATCGCCAGTATAAAACCCTCGCATCGATCCCCCCGACCTCCTCTGACCTCTCCGATCGAAGCCCTCGCCTTCGCTCCCTTCCCACCCCCCCTCGATCTGCTGCTCCCCTTCGGCTGGCCCCGATGGCGTCGGACGACGCCGCTCCGGCCGCGGCAGCGAAGGACTCACCGGCGGCTCCGGCGGATCCTCCGCCTCCGCCCAAGAAGCAGAGGCGTGGGGTCATCTCCCGGATGTGGCGCGCGATCTTCGGGAGGGGGAGGGAGGACTACGAGAAGCGGCTGCAGTACCTGTCCAAGGAGGAGGCCATGCTCCATGCGCGGATGAAGCAGCGGGCGCAGACGTCTCGACGGACCGTCCGCCACCTCATCCTCTTCTCCGTCATGTGTTGGGTGGGTTCCTCGTGCCGATCCCCGGTTGTTATTTGGCGATCCGTGGTCTTATATCTCGAATAGAGTTGATTTCAGTGAGTCGCGCGGTAGGTCATCGCTAGTTCTTTTCTCCGTATTCTTCCCTGGACATTGGTCGCGGATTGGAGCGGCGTACTGTCTGTGCAAGATGTAGGAGAGTAGATCCGGATTTGGTTTTTGCAACTTTGCAGCGTTGCAGAGTCAGTGGTTGTCCCTAAGAATTACTCGGGGAATTGCTCGAGTTTGCATCCTTTTCAAAGCTCGGTGCGTCGGCTTCTGTCTTAATTGAACGCGTTGGTTTGCCAAGTCCTTACTACCCCAAATCACTTTGCATTGTTAGTTTGGTGATCTGGAAGAGTTTGGATCATCTTCAAAGCTCGGCTCATCGGTTTATTTCCTAATTTAAGGGGTAGATTTTTCAAGTCCTTAGAACCAACACCAAATCACTTGCCACTGTAATTTGGTGATTTGGAGCACAATGTTGCTGACTTGCGTTTGGATTTTCCCAGACCCTGACAAATTAATTCAATCTGTTGACATTATGAGAATCAGTTCAGTCTCTTAAGTTTCTTTGCAATTTTTGGTCCACAGCATGAATACTCTTTTTTTTCCCCATGTAGTCCTGATACAATCTAAGGGTAACATATTTAGATCTGTGAAGCTGGATGATTCTCATGCAACTATAAATAACATTAATGACAAACATGGAGGACATTGGACGGTTTTGTTCTATCATTTCTAAAATCAAGCCTGTAGAGAATGACATTATATGGTCCTAATGTTCAGTCACTGAAGTGGTTATATGTAGAAGCTTAAACGACTCAAATTGCATGAAACTTAATGCTTTGCCATTACTTAATACTTGGGCATCTATTTCACAAGTGAAAGCGCTATTTTCTAAAGTTATATTTTGACTGAGGCGAAAGCCAAATCCAATTGCCAAATGGGTTGTATAAGCAATTGGTTGTAGACAATTCTGTTGTAATTCTCATTGAATCACTTATTGTTTTATTTTCACCTTTTCTGTTCTTATTCTTGTTTGCTCGTTCCATGTTCATGATGTTTCTGGTATGCTTAGAGTATTTTTGTATTTTTTGCCTCTAATGTTGAATATGTATGCATTCAATTATGGCACTGAAGTATTTGTCATAAAGTTTGAAAAAAACTTATGCATATTATTTTTGTGTAGTCTTTTTCACAGTGTTTGACACTTTGATCAGGTGGCAGCAACAGCATATGCTATCGTATCAACCAGAACTCCAGATTTGGACTGGCAGATACGGGCAATACGAGTTCTTCCTATGTTTTTATTGCCTGGTTTCTCATTTGTTCTTTATTCGGCACTAGTAAGATTCACAAGGATGCGTAAGTCTCTCAAACTGAATGCTTGAACCTTTTGGAATGATCTCAAATCTATAATTCTTATTTACTTTTTCATCTTTCACCGAACTGAGTTATTCTAAGTCTCTTCTCTTTCCTGTTAGATGTTTTGCATGACCACATGTTAATTAAAGTTCTGAGAGCTTTTTTTTTTGCACTTAAAATGTACTGCATAATGTTTGCTATATTTTCTGAACTTTTTCCTTCAAAAAAGTACATTTTATATAGAATCTTTTATATTCATAAGTTCAAGTAATGATTTATTAGAGAAGCAAATACTTAGTTGGTTAGAGCAGTAAAGTTTGATACTAGAGGCTAAGAGTTTAAAACTCATGAAGATAAAAAAAAAGTGATTATTTTTCATGTTTGCAGTTCAAGAAAAAAATAGCAATTATATCTTTTTGGTTCTATGTGACTCGTGGGATGCCTCAGTAGTAGATCATTTCTTGTGTTCATATTATAGGTGAATCATCTGGAGTTATTTGCAATTTTTATCTCTTTCCTTTTGAGATGCCAATTTGTATTTGTACTTGTTTAACTCCCAACATATCCACTCGCAGTCGACCAAAAAGACCAGAAAACACTTGAGAAGCTACGAGCTGAGAGGAAACAAAAGATTGATGAACTCAAAGAGAGAACAAACTACTATGCTACACAACAACTTATTCAGGTGCATACCTAATAATGGGTTGTGAGTTGTTACTCATTTTCTAGAAATTATCATACACAAATGTGAATGCATTGAATACTTGCAGAAGGAATAACATAATAAATTGGAGATTGAACATCCCACACATGTACAAATATATTGGTGTAGATAAATTCCACATCTCCTTGCTATCCGTCATCCCATTTTTTTTAGTTGCATCTTTCTTTTGACTTCTTATACCGAGAGCCTTCTGCAGAAATATGACCTTGATCCTGCTGCAAAGGCTGCAGCAGCAACAGTTCTGGCAACCAAGCTGGGGGCTGACTCTGGTTTGAAATTTGTCGTCGGTGATGGGTCCAAGAACAATGTACAAAGCAATGATGCTGATCCCACCCAGACCTCTGGGCTCAGGAATAGAAGACATCCGCATGCAAGTGGCAGTACCACCGGAACCACCCTCATTTCCCAACCAAGCAGTGAAATTTCCAATGAGCTTGGGGCTGATGGCCATGAAATTGCAGCAGGGTCTCAGAGGGTCGTTGAACACTACAAAGGCTCTTCTGCAAATGATGGTGGTTGGATTTCTCGACTAGCCGCCATGCTTGTGGGCGAGGAACCATCACAATGCTATGCACTGATTTGTGGCAACTGCCATATGCACAATGGTAAATAAAATGGACATCGCCGTGTATCTTAGTCTTTGTTTAAGTAGCTGACTAAGAGATTTCACCTTCTCCTTTTCGCAGGTCTGGCCAGAAAAGAAGATTATCCTCACATATCGTATTACTGCCCTCATTGTCATGCTTTGAATGCCTCCATTCAATCGGGAGAGCGCGATTCAGGTTCGGCTTCTGGGAGCGGCATTTTGCTTCCTCCAGTTGATGGAGATGACGTAGGAAGTGAAGTTGCTACCAGTGCGGCTCAAGTTCCGGAGCAAGCAGTTGTCCAGAATGATGAGAACCAAAGTGCTGCCGGCGACGGTTGATGGTCATGTATTTTGTAAAAGATGACAGATCGATCTCCTTTTTTTCTTCTTAATTCTTTTCTTTCTGCTTGTGTTTCGCATACAAAAACTTGCTTATTACTACGACTCGAATTTAGAACAACAGAAGAATTGTATATTTTACGAGGGGTGTGAGTCAAGGATGGGTGCGCGTGATTTTAGAGACATGTTAGTGTTGACAGCTTCTCGTTGCAGTCATCCCCGACAGCTTGAGTTTGTAGCTTGAAAATTATTTCTTTTGTGACTAGTTGTGCCATTAATCAGTGACTTCGATGGCTAGATGGGTACTCGTCCAAGCTGCAAGCACATGTTAACTGTTGATAACAAACGGGCCGACAGGACCCGTGCGCATGTTATTTTCTTTCTGTATGCGGAAGGTTTCTAGGAAATCGGAGTTTGATGTGTTCTTTGTAAAATAAAAAACATAATAGTAGTAATGACATTGCACACTGAAGCAAGAGGCGAGTGAAGAAGGTAAAAGTTATGATATAAACCTGACTATAATCTAAACTGAATGAGTTCCCTGAAAAATTAAACGAAGAATATTCTAGAGATACATTCAGTTCATTTGCATACTAAAAGACCACAACTACTACATAACTTTATAATATTACAGCGGATGGAGAAGTTTCATACAAGTCGCAAGCATCAGCCATCAGGCAAATTGCAGGGCATGTTAATGGCTCACATGTCCTTATCCGTTGCAGCTTTTGCTATGTGTGTTCCGACTTCTAACGTCCCGCAATCATCCCCACTGCATTCATCCAAAGCCGCTACAAAGTTATCTCTACATTCCCGCAAAAGCGAGCCTCAGCTTTCTGCATCGCCGCCGTGTGTATCTTTGCTTGGTGGGTTGGTTGGTTCTTCCTTTGCAATCACATCATCATTAGCCTCGGCCTCAACCTCCACTTTGGCATCGGTTTTAGCATCGGCTTCAGCTTCTGCTTCAGCTTCAGATTGCCCAGCCTCAGGCGCAGAGTCCATATCGGGGCTCTGTTTCTGACCCTCTCCAGCTGCAGCATCCGAGTCCATGGGAGTCGCTCCATCTTCGAGCTCAGCTCCACTACCGACCCCATCAGTCTCAGTGGCCGTTGATGCAACCTTAGTAGAGAAACACGCATTCCTTCAGCGTCTTATGATGTAGATTAGAAGTCAAGTTTGACCATTATACTCGAATGCATTTCAACAGCTGTGTTAATTACAAGTCAAAAGCTACAAAGCCACTGGAGTTTGAGAAGGGTATCGATTACCTGGTTATCTTCAGGCTGTGTTGTTGCACCTTTTGCTTCCTCCTTTTTAGCACGTTTTGCCCTCTCACCTAGTTTTGTAGGAAACTTGGAACGAACCTCCGGTGGTAGAAGCTCCGGAGGTACAACTCCTTCAATGCCATGCTCAGTGAACTTGCATCACAGAATTTATTGTGATAATGTCAGGATAAAGAGAAGATAAATTTAATCATCTGAGAAATCCAGCTCTGTATTGTGAACCATACTCGAGAAAACCCTTCCAAGTCCTGTCGAGCTGAAAATCTTAGGCCTTTCCAGCAGTAAACCTGCACATTTACAGTAGCAACAATGCATAATTTTTTGCAGAACAGTGACCATTTCATTCCTACACGCATGCTTATTCAGACTGGTAGTGATTGACTACAAAAGAAATAATATGATTAACTTATATTGCACATGCATAAGGCAGTGGCTGTGGTCCATGTTTATAGTAAATAATGCCACTTACACGATTATTCTTATGGTGATATTCATCCTCGATTCCAGACGAAGGATCCATCTGCAACGAAGAGAAGTCATGAAATCATGTGGCAACCAAAAGAAGAAGATTATTTAATTTACCAGGAACTACTTGAAACTGTTACGCAATCAAAGATGACCTACTTGCAAGCACAAGTTACAATACGACTTTGGAATACGCGATTAAATGATTAATTTGCTTACATCCTCCGCAAGAGGTTTCCAATATTCAGTGACCGAGGGCATCCGAACACGCTGAGGATCAGTCATGGCATTCTAGATTTGACAAAACAATCGAGTTAGAAAATGGACTCGAAATCCAATAGAGAATGTAGCAATGTCAGCAGAAAACCACACTGCACTGTACAGAGTACCCCGCAATAGCGATTTTATTATTGTTGGTATGATTAAAAGCACAAATAATAAACGGAACAATAAACTTAATCAACAAGGTTTATTACGTACAGGATTTTGCTCAGCCCATTTCCATAGTTGCGAGAGCTCTTTGTTCCCTAACCTCCATCTAGCCTTACTGCAACAGTTAAGACAATAGGCATTAATTACATCACTAGCTAGCTAGGAGCTACTTGAAAGTCCTAAAAGCATTATGCTATATCCTTCCATCTTTTTGTTTGTTACATTAATGTTTCTGTTTAAACTATTTATAACCATAGCGACAAAATGCAACTTGAATCAATTAGATATATCCATAGCGCACCCTCACTGAAACTATAATATGAATATTGTTCTGATTCCTTAAAATGAGCTATGGCATGCAGGGGCATTTCTCTGACAAATATGCAGCGTAGCATAGTAAAACCCAACAGCAAAGAAACCTCAATGCACAAAGTTAAGTCTGATATCAGGAAAGAAGCAATTTGTTAATAGAGTGATGTGACAAAGTAGCATTAAGTTGTTAATTTAGTGATGTAAGTACAGCTACTTGTATGTTTACTTTAAAAAAATGCCATAAAGCAATATAAAGCCTTCTCAAATAGTATTCAGGTAATGCAAAGATCAGCATGTATACCGCTTCTTGGTACCATCTTGACCAATCTTTCCCTCAATAGGTTGTTTTTCAAATGCTGGGCATCCATCTCGCTTCCACCAAACCTTGAGTCAAACAGGGCTTTATCAAAATATTTGCAGTTTCATAACAAAATATAGTTTAAGCTCAGAGATTATTTTTAGGATATTGCTCACCCAATTCTTTTCACGTTCTAATATATGCTCTATGCTTTGAAGAAACTCCTTCCCTTTTGGAGGAGTGACCTCCAGAAGCTTCTTAACACGCTCTTCACAAGATGTGATTTCTTCTTTCTGAGCATTTTATGAACAAGATCTTATTTGGTAACATTGAAAAATGATAAACAATAGTAAAATACATCAAAGTACACAAAGTGTACATCCCTTTGGTTAGAGTAATTGGGCTCTATACGGAAGGATCATAAGGTCTTGGGTTCAAGTCTCATTAAGTTCTAAAAAAAATAGTAAAATACATCAAAAAAATGCACAATAATGAAATTATGTTGTCGGAAACACATGAATGTGCCGCAACAGAAATGGGCTGAGTATAATATGCAGGTTATCTGAAAAACTAGCTAGTTTATAAAACTGGTAGAACATATCTCTGATGCCTAATTAACATATAAGTTCTGAGTTTTTTAGATCCTCAAAATCTGTTTGTTGTGAAATTTTATGTGAGAATATTGTGATACATGACAAGGAATTACTTTCTCCTTGGTGGATGAATGTAACATGGCAACTCTTCTCAGGAAAACAAGTCTGCTTCTACCAACATCCCCATGATTCCTTAATTTTTACTATGTTGAACCACATATAGATATTCTTTTCTTGGTGTAACAAAAGAAAGGACAATATTTTTATTATCACATTGCTGAATTACAATGTGTTTTTAACTAAATTAAGACGTGATAATGTATAAAGAAAGGACTGAAAAATGGAGGTACTTACCATGCTTTCAGATGGTCCATCTTTATCATTCTTGCCAGGTGTCTACATGTCATGAAAGAAAAGCAACAGTCACATTGCAAGCAACTGATATAAAAACTAACTCACATCTGAAACATTACTAGCAGATATGAACAACCACTTTCTTCACTTTGAAAAACAAAGAATGATTTAAATATTTGGTGAAGATATCATTCTGTTTTTGGCTCAAAAAGATAATGCTAGTCAACATGTTACGGTACCAAGCAGTGAAACTGCAAACCACAATCACCCAATACCAGCACTCTTATAGAACACACCCAAACAGTTGAAACATTACATGACCAAAATGTAAATCACAGAACAGTTGGAGGGGGCCTGCCCAAGACAACTCACCATAGAAAAAGATGGTTCATGAGCAAGGCTCACAGGCCGAAACAGGTGAAATCAAAGGACATTACTTGAATGCTACTGCAGGTACATGTGAAGAAATGATTAAAAGAGCCGTATTTGCTAGAGAATTAAGAGTTTCTATTTTAATGCATGACGACTTAACTGGTGAATTCACTGCAAATACTAGCTTGGCCATTTTTGTCATAATAACAGCCTACTTCTTGAGATGGGAGAATCGGTCGATAATTAAATCCATAACAATCAAATCCTTAAAAACATTTTAAACTTGTCATTCTTCTCCAAGCCTAGACTCGACTATAGGCAATATCCTTTGAACAAGGTAAGTCCGACATATTCCTCATTCTTTTTCTTTTCATTTTTGTGGTATTATTAGCACCCTTGTAAGCAAAACTAGTTAGCATGCCAAATGGACAATGTCCAGAGCCACCTAAAAGCCCAAGCCCAAAATGCAGGTAATTGGGAACAAATAGCACTTCTATACTTGTTTGAAATCAATGGATAAAACAATTTCCAATTCAGATATGATGATAGATATTTATCAAAACAAAGGCAGCAGCTTGGTTAGAACAACAAAATTCTGCAGACTACTTTCAGAAAAAACAAAATTCCGCAGAATACACAGCATACCTTCAGAAAATCAAACAAGATGAGACACTGAACAAGAATATGGCGACGGAAGCTGGGATCTTTCAACTGCAGAATATATTTACAAAATAATAATAAGAGATGCATTCACAATAAGCCAAATATCTAAAAGAAACGACTTTGAAATTAATTTCAAAATCCATTTGGCAAAACACCCATCAGGATGCAGTTTACGCTGGGTATTTGACCAAGAAGGTACTCCCAAGGATTCTTATAGAACATTTCTATAGAACTTGTTCTACCAGTATACCTCTAATCCCATTAAATTACTGCTTGTCAAGTACTTGATGTTGAAAGCAACATCATCCTCTTCTTGTTGAAGATGATTCATATTTCCATCGTCCTCACTCAGAGGCTGAGCTTCAAAAGTGTCCAACACAACCTGAAATGCTCCAAGTTACATATGATCGATAAAAGTTTTTGCTGTCTTATAGATAAGTGCATTTTTTTGTGGCTAGAAGTGATTTTTCTGTAAATAACAAAGTTAAAAATTATACCATCAAGTTCGATGCAAATTTTTGCCATTTGACTGGAGAAAGAGTTGTAGAAGTTGGGTTACTAAAGTTCTCCTGGATATAAAGAAAAAGGACAGGAGAAAATTACAAGAGAAAGAGCAGTCAGTAGCATATAAGCCTTGAGAACAGCATAATAAACTTTAAAGTTAAAGCAGAGATATGAGCACAACAAAGAGAGGTAGAATATCTAACCTGTAAACTCCAAAAGGTTTTGTAGAAATTGAAATCAACTGTGATCCCTGTCACATTTAAATGTAAATTACATAGCAAAATAGTAGCATGTAGAAATACAAATTAACTTGAAAGAAACAATGCTACCATGCAAGTGTACATCATAATGTCCATACCATCAGGAGCATCTTTCTCATACTTGGTTTCATTTGATGTGTTGAAAACTCCCTTAATATTAACAGCTGTAAAATTTTGTTTCCAAAGGAAAAAAAGTTTGTAACCAACAAAAAATGGTGAAAAAATAACAGCATTTGGAAAATGGTAAGTACCTGAACGCTCTGATAGTGGGAAAAAGTGGGCCAGAAACATAAGGATGCGTCCACAAAATACCACATCGTTTGCCTAAAATTCTAGTCATCAGTACATCAACAGCAAGATGGTGCAATTACTCTTCACTGATTATAGTGATCCTGATTTTAACTTGTCTTGTTCTTATCTATGCTAACTGAATAAGTATGAATAAGGAAAGGATTCACCAACACTCAGTCAATAGGTCGGCATAAACTGAAACTGCATTGACATTATGCAGATTATGGGTAGACCATGATGACCAAACTTAAATGTAGAAATACAAAACCATCAGAGGAAGTAAATAAAAAGGTAAAAAGTACCAAAGAGGTCAGCCCAATTCTAGGAGAACTATTCCCTATTACATATGCACGCTTGCGTTCCAGCCATATGCAACTTGCAGTCGGCTCTAAAATGCATGTATACAACTATACAAGTATATACTTTAAAATGTAAAAAAGATTTAAAAAAATCTGATATCAAACCTTTGATAGCCGTCTAAGTAGTTGATTGCATGTTCTCAGCATCACAAGCTTCCCTCTACCAAAGAGCTCTTGCTGCAATAAATTAAACATGATGCCTAAATTGTAGAAAGTAAAGAAGTGTAGATCTATATGCAGTTAGCAAAAACTAAGCAAACTAGTCTCTCAAGAAACAGTTTTATATGATTCTCAACTGATGACTCACCTTACCCAATATGTCTTGCTTGCTCTCTATGTATCCAAAAATTTCTTTGCAATCCTTCATGGTGGACATCTCAGTCAAATCTTCTAATAACTGGAATATCATACCACCTTCAACATGTCCCTTTTCACAAAGATAAAGAACAATATCTACAACCAACAAAAAAATGGTCTCAGCTGAGACAAGGAATGGGAGCAAGTGTATCCAATCTATTAAATGTGCAAGAGAAAAATTGCAATGCATCAACATGCCATAAATGGAGAAAGTTATAAGGCACCATTATCAACAGACCAAGAAAGCGTGGAATTTGTCCCTGTATACTTTCCAGTTCATCAATCAATTGTCCATATTGCATCGTCCTTTCACCAGACTGTACTGCAGATGACTAAGCAAAATATGTAGAATAATTTAATCAACTAATAGTTAACACCAAAGAAAAAAAGATACAAACATCAAAAGAGAAGCTTATATGTTTCCTCAAAAAAAAGAGAAGATTTATGAAGGGCACATAGCAATCTAGTCTAATTGAAAATCAGCATAAATGCTGAAGTTCTTCCCAACAAGTTCCTCACTCCATGAGCAGGTAAATAAACTATGGTGCATAATCACAATCCAACGCTTTGTTCCTTATTTGGACACTCATCAAAACAAGAATGCGTGCTGGAAATTACAAAATTTCAGGTAAAGCAAATAAAAACTACAACAGCTCACCACTAATTCCTGAAGCAACGTTCGAAGTGCATTTTCCAGGCATTGATTTTCATCTTGGACCAGCACAGTTTGTTTCTGTTATGATTGTAAAAATTACAAATGAGGTGCTGGTTAATATAATTACAATAAAACCAGAACTCAATAACCTATTCTCCAACAACCACCACAGTATAACATGGAACGTACATTGGCAGGTAATAAGGGTAAACATAAAAGAAATATTTTTTCCTCAAAAAAAGCAATAATGGTAAAAAAGACACTGGAAATGCTGTAGTTTGATATATCTAGCTGCACAAAAATGACAAATATTTGGTTGAATAATTAGATAATCTACATGTTAGTTCAGATTCTAGAGCAAGTGTATCTGCTAACAAAACTGAACGATCCCTAATTCCTGTGGATGCAACACCTGGTGTATTGGTAAATAAAGTCATGCAAACTTAGAAAGCATGTTTTTGAATGCATGCACAAAATGGAATAAAAAGACAATGAATTACTAACTTGTATGATTAAAAACATACAATCAAGATACTATCACAACCCTAGATAAACAAAAGGGTCATAGTTTCATGGCTACCTGAGGCCTTATAGCTTCTTGCACTGCTTGAAGAGCAAAACTTTCAGGTGAACCGGTTTTTGTCAGAGCTTTTCTAAACACTTCCTGCCAGAATGAATTTATGAAAACTTAATTAAAAGGAAGTTCAGTCTGACAAGTTAATGGATTAAGATGAAACATAGTATTCAAATCAGCATTCCTCTACTGTAAATAAAGGTAAAGCATAATAATAAAGGAAATGATGCATATATTAAGTGAGGTAATTAACATAAAGATTCCTCCCATCCAAGAAAGATTTTTTTTTATAAACCTCCAAGAAAATCACTGCTCCACTTAAATTGGTGAAAGAACACTCCTTTTTCTGGTCACCAGTACAGCTACTTGTTTCACGCACATCTTGAGTATCTTCTCATAATATTCTTAGCTTTCAGCCGCTTATCATTTCTTTTACGAAATAGAAACGATAAACTCTTTCCAAGATACAATAATTTTAAGCAAAACTGTCACAATTCTGATCAAGCATTTGGATCGAATTAAGTTATTTGCATCTGAACCTCTGTGAAAAGGTTTCTGGTCAAGGGCAACCTCTTACAGGGATCTTCTCAGACCAAGTCTTCATGCTGTTGCAAGAAACAGTTAACGACTCCCATCACATCAGTGAATGAGGTACTACATTTCCTTGAAGCACCCCCAAGCTCCTTCCTCCAATGACAGGTAAAAATTCTGAAAATACCATGTTGTGAAAAAAAAGCCCCCACTTTCGTCCAGGAACTTCATGGAGACCTACCTTGGTTCTTAATCCCTTCCCAGAAAAAGCACAGAAGATTTGCGAACTCTGGGTCCTTTCCCAGTATATACAAAAAAATTATCTTGTCTTGACCAAAGCCCCAAATATCTTCCTTTAATAATAAACTCTATGAAGTTCTTAAGGAAGAAGAGCCAGAATCTAATTAACAGAGAAAGAAGGGGAGGGGCGAGGGCTTGAGCTCGCTTACAATGACTCGGTCGCGGTCGGCGTGGCTGGACAAGGGGATCGGAGAGCGATCTTTCACGTTCTGGCGGAGAAGGATGCGAAGACTCGGCTGCGCTTCCGCAGCCATGAGGAAGTCACTCTTCTCTCCTCTCTCCGGGAACGGCGACGGAACGTAGCAGCAGAGACCAGTTGGCACGCCCCTACAATTTTCAAGGGCGTGACACCAGCGACGCGAACGGCGCCGAGGAGGGCAGCTTAAAGCCGGGAAAGCCTGCTGCCTGGTCCGCCTTGATCCGGCCTACTCCTTGCAGCGGCGATCTGGGTTGGGCTGGGATGGGCTGCCATGAGTTATAAAAGATTGAGCCCTTCTGAAATTTAAAGCCTTTCCCAAGTTTAGTTGCTTGAACTTGAACCCCTAAATTTTACCTGCAAAACCCTTCTCCTCCTTCGATTCAATCATTTCCATCGCCATTGTTAAATTTCCCGCGCCGGCCGCCCTCTCCTCCCGCCTTCTTCAATCCCTCCAAACTTTCTCAACATTTTTTAGTAGGATTAGTGTTTGAGTCGAACCCCCAGAGAGCGAGCGGTAGGAGAAGATGTACGCGGGCCAATACGATGGCGGGTCGGCCTCCCTCTTCTCCGGCGGCGGATTCATGCCCTCGCAGGCCACACAAACACCCGACGCCGGCTTCTCCAAGGTTCGGATATCCGTCACAGGCACCACCTACTTTTCTCCCCTTTCTTTGGTCTATCGGTTCCTTCTTCCTCACTCCAAATCGGGCTCGCCTCCTCCTCCCAGAGTCGCGGCACCCAGAACGTTCTTCCGCTCACGGTGAAGCAGATCAGTGAAGCGTATCACTCCAACGACGACAAGTCCAGTTTCGCCGTAGACGGCGTTGAAGCTTCCAATGTAAAAAAAAAATTGCTCTTTTCCCTTCTCCGTGCTCTGGAAACCCTACTTTTAGCCAGTTTTGCCCTGACCGTTCTTCTGTTCTGGGTGGTGGCAGGTGAGGCTGCTGGGACTTGTAATGAACAAGGCCGAGAGGGTCACTGACGTCTCGTTTACCCTCGATGATGGCACGGGAAGAATCGATGTCAATCGTTGGTCAGTTCTATAAGATAAGGACTGCTCTTTAGAAGGCGAGCATGGATTTGACGTACTTACATCGCTAAAAAGCTCATCTTTTTTCCTCTTGCAGGGTGAATGAGACATCGGATACAAATGAGATGGCCATAATTCAGTAGGCAGTTGAAACTCTTCATTTTATTTCCCATTTTTCTGCGTCTATAAATTTGTCTTGGCATATTGGTATTTTTTCTAATTTTGATTTGACTGTGAGGAACGGGATGTATGTCACCATAAATGGGAGCTTGAAAGGATTCCAAGGCAAACGGCATGTTGTTGCCTACACTGTCAGGTATGATTGTTCAGTATGTTACCCTTTGTAGTGATAATTTCTGAACCATTCTCAAGCGCAGGATTATAATGGATTAACATTTTAATTATTTAAACAAGTGTGTTTGTTGTCCCTCTTTGTCCTTGTTTTATGTTGATTGCATCCCTCCCTGAGAAATGAAATAATTTTCTTACCTTTTCTTTTTTTGTGAATCATATTACCTACTGCTTATATCACTTGCATGCTTTCAACCAATTGTGACGTTGGAATTGTTGGTTCGTTTAATCCTTTGTGTTGAGGGTGTCATGTACATTCAAGGCGTGGATCATGATTGAATGTGTATTATATCAATGAGCAAGTAGATAGGTTTTACGAGTGAGAGATAGTAATATGGGAACCTTTAAGGAGTAGAAAATTGTTCAATGAACAATATTTTTAAGCTCTATTTGTGCATGAACGAAAAGTTGATAACTACACTTTTTTCTAATTTCACTGTTTGTCCAAAATTTCAAGGCAAATTTTGCTTTGTTGTTCTCTCTTTGCGTGATCTTAGGTTTTTCATACTTGTGTTAATTAGTTGTAGTATCTAGATATTAGACTATCATCTACTTGTGTAAACTTAAACGGTTCTCTTTTTCTTTTTGAGCCCCCCAAAACAGCCCATGGTTATGCATCATTTTGCTGCCTACCGTAGTTGATCTTATCTAGCAAAAATGTTAACTTGCGATTACTCCTGCTGCTCCCAGACCTGTGACAGATTATAATCAAATCACGCTTCACTTCTTGGAGTGCATTCACGTGCATCTGGATAACACCAGAACGAAGGTATTGAATGAGCATCCTCTGGTTTTATTTCTCCCCATGATGTGCATGCGTACTCCCACCTGCTCTAGAACAAGCATTGATGCCACTTCTAGTTCAAAACATAAGAAATTTGGTGGCATCCATCCTCATTTCAGGCTAATGTGGCTGCGGGAGCAGCAGTGACTCCTGCAAGAAATGAAGTGAAGGGATTACCTTCACACCAAACACCCGCGCCGAATCAGGCAAGAAATTGTCGAACCTCCTTTCGCTACAAAGAAACCCTTACGTCACTTACCCCCCAATCTCTTCTTTGTTTCCAGCTTCCTACATATTCAGGCACCGGTGGCTCTGAGACCAACATCTACAAGTTGGTCTTAGATGTTTTCCAGGAACCAGCTAACCTGTAAGTAAAATGCACTGCACCACTCGTGAGATTATGTGTCCGCTGCATCCATAAGTTCAAATCCATGTTGTTCACTGACAGACCTAATTCTGACCTGAAGGTTCATCAGTTTTCTGTAGTTCCTTTGTAAATTCCTTTCATGCTGCTTACTTGATATGCTGCCTTATCATTTTGCAACTGCCTCCTCGCAGTGCTCGTGAGCACGGGCTGCATATCGACGAAATCGTCCACCGCCTGGGGATACCGATGCACAAGATCAAGTCCCCGTTCATTCCTCTTATCTCTGTTCTTCACCAAATTTACCTCCCGTCTCTTTTGTGTTCATTCCTTCTTCTGTCTTCTTTGTCAGGGAGGCTATTGAATACCACGTCGACATCGGCAATATCTACTCCACAATCGACGACAACCACTACAAGTCCGCATGCAATGGCTGAAAACTTCGAACTGATCCAAACTCTGGTAATTCAAACCAATATGCTATTAACCAGCAGCTCTTGTAATCTACGCTTTGTTTAGTTGGAAGTTTTGCAGTTTACAAGGACGTATCTATAGATATAAATATAATGGACATGAGAAGCCGGTGTCTCCAAGTTCCATTAGTTTTCCAGTATTGTAAAAGTAACAATTGAATCAAATCCATTTATTATTATTCAAATCTACCATTCTTTTTCCCAGGGGAAAATAAAACGTTGTGGCTTGCAGATCCATGCACGTGATTGCGGGCCCATCGCAGTATTAATTTGGAATAAATATTAACTTTCTACTCCATTTAATTAATATATATATTAAAATTAGTTGTTTTTATATCAAAAAAAAGGTTCCTGATGTATGAATATATATCATCAAATTTTTTTAAGTAGCTGTTTGTTAATTATACAATAAACTTACGAAAAGAAATGATCAGAATCGCACTCTAATTGAATTGAAAATAAATAAAATTAAATGGCCAGCTTTCCGTATCTGCCGAGCTGTCACGCTGCTTCCATGTGCGTGTGCAGGCGCATCGATTCATTTCAATTTTTTTGCCTCCCTATTTAGTATTTGATTTCTTAAGAAGGCCCTTAAAAATTCGATGATTAGTATTATTACATAATAATAATAACAGTTTGGGCTCAAACTTCATTTTTTTGCAGATTTTAAAGCAACTAACCGTAACACGAATCAAATTCAGGAATTTATTAAATAGATCATCGTTACGTTGACGGTGACGGTGACGGTGACGATGCGCGACTAGCTCCGACTTGAATTGAATTTGAAGCGGTTCGGCTGGGCTGGCGCCCGAATATTCCGTTTAAATTGACGCGGAGGCGGAACCGACTTGAAATTTAGTAACAGAAAAAGGAAGCCAGCACACGAAAAAATGACGCATCCATAAAACACTGCCGTAAACCCATTGAATGAGAACAGAAGGAATCTGTTGCTCTCCGTTCGTTCTCTCTCTTTCTATACTTCTGCTCCTCCTCCTCCTCCTCCGTGGGTGGGTTGCCGAGGAGAGGAGAAGAGCTGGGGGGGAGGCCTTCTCGAGGAGCTCGTTGCTTCATCGGCCTGCTTCGATTCGGTGCCCGGATCCCTACGTTCTGGTGTTTCATTTTGTCCTTTTTGAGTGTTTTTTTTGCGCTCCTGTTTTCTGCATTTGTCGCGATTGATCTGGTTCTAGATCGGATGCGCCTGGCCACATTGCGTTCTCAGCCAAGGGAGCGGCAGTCCTCTTCAGTTCTTGAGTTCTGGATCTTTGGATCTTCAAACGAATCAGATCATTTCGCTTTAGGGCTAAAAAGCATGAAAAGTAATTATGCTTTTAAGCTTTTTTCCGTAAATCTGGATGGATTTTGATTTTCTTTTCTTTTTTTTCCGAGAAAAGATTTTTAGGAATCGTTCGGTACGATTTGTTCTTCACTGTCCATTAATTTTTCCGAAGCAACTTTGTTATTTTGCTCGTTTTGATTGCTGTTTCAAACTTTCTGTCATGGAGAAAGTGATTTTTAGGAAATCTCTTGCTGTCTGTTGATGAACATTCTACGGACACATGGATTTCAGAATGCCGCGAGTAGATCAATAACTTTGATTTTGTGTGCATCTGTTATAGTTTTTCCTTGAGAGGAAACTGTAAGTACATGAATGGTCGTTTTATTATGCTCACAAATTTTAGCTCTGAACCTGGAAGTTGACAGCAGAGCTGATGCTGTATCATATAGTTGTTTTTTAGTAAGGTATAAGCGTAGATATTACCATGAGTATTTGTAATGTTCTGATGTGCATTGTTGTTCTTGTAATGCCATTTCTTATTTAGTTGTATGTATCAGTTCAAAATCTTGCATGATTTTTAAATCATACGCATCTTTGCAATTTTTGGCATAATTCTGCTTATCTCCTACATACATAACATCTCGTTGCACTTTTACAGTGTAATCTGAAGCACCAGCACCAACATGGTTGCACAGGAGTTCGTTGTTGACTTGAACAAGCCTCTTGTTTTTCAGGTACAACACAGGCAACTTTATTTATGTTCTATCTTCATTGTGAGCTTTTGCCAATTTTTTACTGAATAACTTCTGCAAATATTCTAAGGTGGGTCATCTTGGAGAAGATTACCAAGAGTGGGTTCACCAGCCGATAGTCAGCAAGGAAGGGCCAAGATTTTTTGCAAATGACTTCATGGAGGTATACGTCGATGGTTAAATTTTGCAGCAAGGTGAAATTGGTTGATCCGTTATTAATGACATGCTTCTACATTTGTCAGTTCTTGACTAAAACCGTCTGGTGGGCGATTCCAACAATATGGCTGCCAGTTGTTTGCTGGTGCTTGATCATGTCTATGCGAATGGGCAGTACACTGCCCAATTTGGCTGTGATGGTAGTGGTTGGATTATTCTTGTGGACCTTCATTGAGTATACACTGCATCGTTTTGTTTTCCACGTCGAAACTAAGAGCTATTGGTAGTAAACCTTTCTTCAATATGCATAAGAATAACATTTTCAGCTCAAATAAAATGAACTTGAGATTAATGGTAATACATCTTTGGCAACTCTACTGCAGGACAAACACTATGCATTATCTTATTCATGGTTGTCATCACAAGCATCCAATGGATGGACTGCGGCTAGTTTTCCCTCCTGCTGGTGCTGCTATTCTATGTATACCTGTAAGTCTATTAGGTATTGTTGTATCATAGGCGTTGCATGTGTGTCTTGTTCAATACGATTTTAGATGGTTTTCTGATGTTCTTAATTAAGCCCTTAGCCAATCTGGTTTGGATGTACGATTTATATTTCTTATAATCATTCCTCATTATGAAAATTGTAGTCAAAGTTCATGATGATTCTTCCAATTTTTCTCTCCAGTTCTGGAATCTGTGTAAGCTACTCACCACCCCAACAATGACTCCTGCATTGTTCGGAGGGGGCCTTTTGGGCTATGTTATCTATGATTGCACTCACTATTACCTGCACCATGGACAACCATCCAAGGAGACGGCTAAAAATCTGAAGGTGAGAATCCAATTATTACAACCAGAAGATCCTCATGACATTTTTTTTCATGAAAAATATTCGTTTCTTTTTAAAAGGACCTCCTTGTCTACTGTAGAGGTATCATCTGAACCATCACTTCAGAATCCAGACCAAGGGGTTCGGAATAACTTCTTCTCTGTGGGACATTGTCTTCGGCACATTGCCCACAACAAAATCTTCTTCCAAACATAATTGATCATTTTGCACTCTGGTGAAAGAAGCAGTCACTATCATGGTTAGATTCGAAAACATTATCACTGGTGCGCTTAAAGAATTTTCTCTCCACTTATGCTGTAATATTCTCTTGCAGGTTCCCTTAGTAATTCGCTGCTGCATGTTCCATTTTCTGCTTCTCCAAGATGAACCTGGCAGCAACATCTATGCAAATGATCCCATTCAAGGCTTTCATCCGTCCTTAACTTGTGTACTTTATACTCTCTATTGAACCTGTTGTAGCGGTAATTGGTTTTACTGTGCGTTAATAGTTCAGTAATGATTTTTGTATGATTCATCATTTGTACAAAGATGTCATTGTAGTTCGGAACTTCTAATCATCTTTCCCTTGGACAAGAGAGAACTTGTTTCAACTGTTCGTTAGTGTCGTATATATTATTGTTCATAATTTAATCCTGATCCTGCTCCCGTAGTCTTCTCCCCTAAACTCCCTGCTTTGCAGTGAATGAATAGCAATTAGCAAATTGGTTGCTACGTTTACAGCACCATAGGTTTAACATGGAACAGGTCATTACAGCATAACCATCCTTGCATAGGATAAATCATTCATAAACCTGGCAGAAACATGGAATTAAAGAATTTGCACAACTAACTATATTTTGAAAAAATTATAGTATTTGTGGTAAGAGTTTAGGCTTTTTGTCGCAGTTTTACTCTTAAAATGCCAAAGAATTCTGCATTCTCAGCAAGTATTAGTCATGCTGGTGAAATTGATTCCGACTTATTCCTTATATTTTCAGAAATTTTCCTTACTTCATACAGTCAAAGTTTGGCCGGCTAAGCATCCTAGATCTGAATCTGATTACCATATATTATTAACCTGCCACGTGGGAGCGAGGTTCGAGTCTGTTGCTGCTATGTGGAGGTTAGAGTTAAGAAATCATTTAATATTGGTGGAAAACCCAAATATTTAATCAGTTCTTACATTGCTGTCTTGAAATAACATTTTGGACAGATTAAAATATCCTCTTTGACAAACTGATATCAACAGGGAACTTGGATGTTAAGAATAAGCAATTCAAATTCTCCGTTAACCATTATTGAATGCTAACTCTATTGACAAAATGATATTGGCAAAGGTGGTCCAGATGCAACATTTTACGTTATGATGGCTTGCAGCATCTCATATGCTCGTCTTATTTAATAGTATTCCTCCTTAATTAGTCTACCTCGGTATTAGGCTATTAGCTGGTCTCTTATGCAAGGTGTATGTCGCTGTTACATATTAATTTCACCTTGTACCGCATGGTGGTGCTCGGCCCAGCAGCAGAACCTCATGTGGTCCATGAAAAAATATATATATATATTGGCATCCTCTTCGATTGTATATATAATTGCTTAAAAGACAATTATTTTTTACAGCTCAATAACTCCAATGCTTTGCAACCTGTGAAGCTGAAGTTATCACTAACTACGGCGTGCTTCTCTTCACTGCATCTACAAAGCACTGGAGATTTTGCAGAGCTCTGGAGCTCCCCTCGTCCCCCATGATCCTCTTCTTCAGCCGGACCACGCTCCCCTGCATCTTCTCCCCCTCGTCGCCTCCCATTACCCTTTTGATGCCGCCCTCAACGGCGAGCCTGCTGCAGCCATCCAGCATGGCCCCGATCCCCCACACCTGCACTATGAAGGCAGCGTTCACAAACTGGTCCCCCGCGATGGGGTAGCAGAGGAGCCTCTTCTCGTGCCGCACGGCCTCCACCGTGGAGTTCCACCCGCAGTGCGTGAGGTAGCACCCCACGGCCTCGCTCCGGAGCACCTCCTCCTGCGGCGCCCACGCCACCACCCTCCCGATCGTCGCCTCGCTGAGGAAACCAAGTGTCATGAATCAGAATAGAGTCGTCGTCCCCGGGCTCTGTTTTACTACCACCACTTACTTCTCTTGCTGCGTGGTCCGAGTCGCGAACCCCGGTGGGAGGCCCGCTCGCCACGCCTTATCGTCCCGGAGCACCCACAGGAACGGCAGCCCCGCCGCCTCAAGCCCGAGGGCGAACTCGGTCACCGCGGCTGGTGGGAGCGGGGCGACCCAGCTGCCGAAGGAGACGTACACGACCGAGCCCGGGCGCTGCTGCCGCAGCCACTGCAGGCAGGTGAAGTCCTCGTCCCACATGCTCAGGCTGCATCTCGGATCTTCACGACGGCCATGATCGGCTATGAGTGCTGGGGCGATGGGGAGGACTTGGAGAAGGGCGCCGTGCTGATCCTGGCTGAGCTGCTGTCCACCTTCGTCGGGGAAGGAGTTGACGAGGACGCACTGGAGGAGTTTGGCCCTCTCGAGGACTCGTCGCCAGAAAACGAATCTTGACTTCTGGGAAGCGGAGTTGCCGACGAGCCACGGCAGGTCCTCGGCGCTCAGCTTGGCTCGGCCGCCGGCCAGCATCAGCTCCTGGGCTACTTGGTGATCATCTTGGCACTGAGACAGGTGGTGTACAGGACTCCCTGCGCTTACGTGCACCGATAGATATAAAACTCGTATGACATGCTCTTTATTAGTAATTGTATTTATTTCCGATGAACTATTCGAGATGATATTGAACTTTTTCTTCTGTGGCTTAAACTAATGGAGATTCAGACCCACCGTATTCAGAGATGAAGCCGCGACGGATAAGCTCCGGGATGGCCGAGATGATGCGGTAGGTGGCCTGCATCGCCGGCCAAAACCCAGCCACCGGGACGCCGCACCGCTTCGCCACCGGAATAGCCCAGGACGCCACCAGGTCCACCACCGCGCACGCCACGTCGCCGCCGTCGGTTAAGCTCAGCAGTAGGCGCTCCAGGTGCGCCGGCATGTGGTCCTCCATGGCCCTGTTGATGGCCGCGAAGTCCGGCGGCGTGTCGTCCTCCTCGGCGGCCGCAGCCGCCATGAGCCCGCTGGCGATGGGCGCAAATTGGACCGGCGGTTGGGCGTCGACGGTGCCGGCTCGGGCGGCGAGGCGGCGGTGGATGAAGTCCGGCGTGGCCACCGTCACCTCGAATCCTTGCGCGTGGAGGATCCGGGCGAGGTGGAGCATCGGGGAGACGTGGCCTTGGGCGGGGAACGGCACGAGAACGATCCTTGTGCTCTTCCCCATCTCTCTTCTCTCTCGCTGTCTTCCTCTGCTCCTGTGTTTGAGTTCAACGTGGAACTCCTCCTGCTACTCATATATATATATATTTGCAGAAGAAGGGGGCAGACCGGCCGGTAATCAGTAATCAGTAATCGGGTACGTCACTTGCTTTAACATTCTTTTAGCTACTAATGCATGCATCTGCATCTGCATGCAAGTGGGATCATAATTTGATACAACTCACCCTTCATTGACTTTGATATGTTTTTTTATGTTTGATCGTGTTTACATTACATTCCGGCGCCCATGTTCGCTCCTTGCTAATTCCTCCTCCTTACTGCTAGTTTTATTATATGCCTTTGATTAGTACTGAAATCCTAGTTTATATCCTATATCTGTTATTTAAAATATCAGTCGAACATGAGGGATGCACATGCTTATATTAATTCTCCACGAAATCAACTCCAATCAATCGATTCGCTTAACATGTCTGTCTTGCCTGATTTAGTGATCTCCAAAAGAATCCAGAGACAGCAATCTCTCGTTATACTTACTCTTGAGAGAGGGGAAGATCTTTAAGCCTATGAAAAGTATAAGTTAAGGGAAGAACCCACGGCCGACATCAGGCGTCGTATATGTATATGATGCTGCAACAGTAAGTCACATGTCTTATGCTCGTGCAAATGCGTGTGATGCAGAGTTTTTTGGAGCAGTAATGATATAATAATTAATGAAGTAAAAGTTTCGGAGTACCTGACCTCTTCTCCTCTGCTTCCGCTTCTTTCTTTTTTTCTGTTCCTTTCAAAGTTAAAACTTTTTTAAAGTGTGAACTTTGGAGATTAAAGGCGATGATCCATCTTTTCTTTTCCAAAAGCAGCTGGCTTTAATGCGACATAAAAATGTGCATCAACTTGAGCCTGATTAATTAATGCAGCTGGGAGGGGAGCAGGGCCTGCTTGGTAATGGCAATGGGGATGGTAGGCGAGGAAGCACCATTGCCATATCAGAAGTCCGGGCACGTGAAAAACTTGCTCGCTTGCTTTCATACTGCTGTTTAGTTTAGGTGTAAATATTTCTTTTTTCACGAGTCAATAAAAATAGAGAATAATACTGAATAGATCACTTGCTGACTTCATCATCATGATTCATAAAATGGCTAAAGAACAAATTAATGATCTGCTGTCGGCGACCTGATGAAGATATATCATCGGCATTTAACCTGTGGGCCGGCAGTGGGATGTCGCCGGTTTTAATCACTTTCTAAATTGAAAAAAAAAAATCGGAATATAATAAATAAATAACCCGATAGACCTGAAAAAATAATAATTAAATTAAATTAAAATTTTATTTATTAATCTTCTCGCTTCATATATACACATATATATAAAATTGAAATTTGTAACTAAACAACATATCTTAATCAATGTGTCTCCATTTTTCTTGATACAAGAGATCGTCCCTTCTGAAAAAAAGAAAATAGTCAAACCACCAGCTTTAAAAAAACTAATCAAATCACTACAATATCTCTCTTTAATCCTCTGATATTAATAAAATAATCAAAAATGTAATAGATATTTTTCAAAGTGTTTGAATGGTGATAAAAGATATATATGAGAACGTGCATGAATCCAACCTCTGTATGTTTTCTAAATATTAAATATTTTAGTATTAATTTCCTACCGTCTTAAATATGATTTTATCATAAATTATCTTCAATTGGGAAGAATCCAGAAACTAATTAGAAGTTCTAAATGAGTGTGTTCGAATATTTGATGACATTTGTTAGGACCCGGCTCAACCTACCGGTTCGGTGCCGGTCCGTCTCAGGACCGGAGGCCATAAAAAATAATAATAAAAGAAGCCGGTTGTCCTGTCCCTCACTGGAGAGTGGAGAGGGGAGGGGGGGAGATGGAAGCCGCAGTGGGGAAGCCGGCAATCGTGGAGGCGGCGGAGAAGCTGGTGGCCGCAACCATGTCAGGGCGCGACGGCTCACACGACGCCGCACACGCCTTCAGGGTGCGCGACCTCGCCGTCTCCCTCGCTGAAGAAGAGGAATTGGGCGCTCCCTCCCTTGAAATCGTAATCAGTTACCTTTTACCTATTTCTTCTTCTTCTTCTTACTATTATCCGTGACCATGAAGGAAAAAAAATCGCTATTATGGATGATTAAGGATGTCCCTGTCCAATCCGTGTGTGTGGTGTTCGTTCTCAAGTTTTCGTTTTTATGATTGTAGGAGTTGTCCTCTTGGTCCAAAAGAAAAAACACGATTGTTTTTGCCTGAACTTACTACGAGATCCTGTGCTTTGTGGTCCTTTCCTTGTATGAAAATTTAACCAACTTTTTGTCCTGCGAGTTCGTTTTCCTTTATGCATTGGAAAAATTAGTTCAATTTTGACTCCCGTAAGTGAATAAAGAGATATGGGCATTTTTTATGAGCAGGAAATACTTATAATTTGAGTAATGCGGCAAAGTTACTTCCTCTTGAAACAAAAATGAGACAAAATTACTGCTTTAAGTTTCACTAATTTTGAACTTGAACTTCTTATTGGTCCTGCTTGTGGGGCAAAATGAAAGACTCACTACTTGGTCCTCTCATAAAAGGATTCGCTACTTGCTCTGATGATGAGTTACCCAACCCATAGTTTTGTTGAAATTTTTTGGAGTACCTTCCTAGAAATATTACCATATCAGAAGAGAAGAAGGGAAAAAGATCACGCTGTTGGATCGGTTTAACTATAATTCATTAGCATCATTGGCAAAAGTACTCTAATTGTCGGGATTCAGATTGTAATTTGTTGGCTACATTGAAAGAGTGAACTACCTGGAGGCCTACTGATGTGAAACATATGCCAACCTGATGCTACGAGGCCTCCCACATGGAATTGTCATTGAGGGGTCAGACGTAGTATGTTTATTATGTGGAGAAATCTTTCGTTTTAATTTCAGAATGCAGCATATTTTAGTAACTCTTTTTAATATTCATCTTATTTTTTTTATTGCTCTGGATATGCTTATTGACTATCAAAAAAGCTTTTGAGATCTTAGTATCAGAAGCACTTACATGAATCATCTGATTGGCCTATGTCAAATTGACATAGGCCAATCAGCTTTCTATATCTTCTTCCTTTTTGATTTTGTTACTTTTAATTGGATAATCACTTATCCAGAAACCTTAAGCTGCTAGGGAAGTGCTCAGTTTATTTTTACTTTCATACTCTAATTGCTCCATCTGATACGTGGGCGAATTGGATTACATTAAGCCCCAGCCTAACATGTAGATAATTGGGTGTATATAATTTTGATCTAAATGATGACTTTCTGCCCTAATACCATGTTAATTTTTTATTGGATGACTGCTTATCATAAACTCTTAGGCCATAAGAAGGATTTGCCCTGTTTTGGCTTTTAGTGAGAAATATTGTTTTAATTGATGTAACGCTAATGAAATTCTCTTTTGGCTTTTTGTTAGGTTGAACTTGCTGCTCTTCTCCATGACATAGGTAAAAATTTTTGGTTTCCTCAGTGATTCTGCATGTTGTCTTTTATCATTCAACTAAATCCGGTAATTATCTTGGCACTTGTTTTAATGCAGGAGACTACAAGTACACAAAGTCAGTATGACTGCTTTTGCCTCATATTTAAATAGCCTTCGATTGTGCCGTTTACTTTCTTCATTGCCTGATAATTTTCTTCACAATACTAATGGCATTTTTTATTTTAGTATGTATAACTCCTGAACTTATTTTCATGTTACATTTTCATTTGTCTTTCTCTATATCTGACTTCAAGTTCAAATATGACAGGGATTTGATTGAGGATACCACATCCGTAGAGCAATTTCTTGATCAACAGGGTGTGGAGGAAAGCAAAAAGGAAAAGATACTCGGTATCATTCGACACATTGGTAAGCTTTTTTCAGTGCCACTATAGGGAAAGTTTGGATTACCTTCCCCATTCTTGACTTTTTGGAGCAGATGATGGACAAGCTCAAACCATGTCATTGTTTGTCAATTTATTTCTTGCAATCTTGTAGACTTGTATACTCAGTTTTTCAATTCTTTTTATTTTTTTAAAAGTAAAGAAGAATTGTTTGGTTGCATTGTTTATTTGATCGTCTGGCAACCAAGCAACAGGGTCTTGTTCCTATTAGAACCAGCAATAAGATGAACAATTGTTTGGTCGCAGTCTCCGTCAGTCTTTCAGGTCTATTATTCTCCTCCACGATGTCTTCATTTTTCAATGGGTCGGAACTTTAAGAGAAGTATCATACGAAAAGCTCAAAAACAATAGTGTGAAGCATAAAATAAAAATGGTTAAAGGTAACACAATGATAGCACTTAGTTTCTAAGATCAACATAAAGTTGCATACAGAATATATAAGCTTATTTGGAGCATGGTGCACTGTAAAAGAAGGGAGAGTTTATGAAAGAATGGGAAAAGAAACAGACATGCCGGAAGTTGAATCAAGCACATATGTCAATTTGAGGAAATTCTACTATGTTGACAATGAATTCAAGAGCTGAGTTACAAAGAAGTTGGTGCTGTATCATCTTAGAAAGCCAATTAAGTTGAAGTTCATGGCACTGAACTTGGGGTTTGAGCATTTAGTAACTTTGAACTAGGACCTTATGTTTTTCAAACAGAAAGCTCTGTATCCTTGTTTGTTAGATATTCCTGTATTTTCTCTATATTGATTATTGTCAACTAAACTAAATGAGAAATTTTTTTATGATATATTTTCTTTCATCTCAGGATTCAAAAATGAAATTGCATGTGCACCGTTTGCTGATTCTTCTCTGGAATTCCATATCGTTCAGGATGCTGACCGTCTTGATGCAATAGGTGCTATTGGTAATTTTCTTATACTTGCTGATCAATGCCTCCTATAGATGCTCAAAGTCCAGAAACAAATTAAAGCATGAGAAATCTATAGCCTTGCATTTCTTTTGTTGATGCATGTAGCACACCGGTGGTGAAATCATGCTCAGAAGAACTTAGAGCACACTCCTTGCATCTCTTTCAGGAATTGCTCGATGTTTCACATACGGTGGAAGTAAGAACAATGTACTATATGATCCTGAGGTACCACCACGGAAGGACTTAACAAAAGAGAAGTATATGATGAAAGATGAGAAGCAGACGTCGGTCAATCATTTTCATGAGAAACTTTTTAAGCTGAAGGACTTGATGAAGACAAAGGTATTGTAACCAATATAGTAAAAAAAAAATTGTATAAACAAACCAAGCCATCATTTAAGTTGGTGGATAGTTCAATTGGGTTTCTGCCTTGAGAAAATTTATTTGCTTAAAATTGTGTAGGCCGGTAGAAGGAGGGCAGAAAAAAGACACCAATTCATGGAGGACTTCTTAACGGAGTTCTACGAGGAATGGAGTGGAAAAGCTTGAGCTGCTGAAGTTGGTATCTGATTCGAACCATCAGAAAGAGAAAGAAGATAATTTTAAATGATAATATGAACTTACAAATATTTGAATAGATATTTTTATTTTAATCAAACATGTTATCTAGAAGATGCAAATTTACAAAAAAAAATTAAATTTTTCATAATTTTTGTTCGGTTTTAATTTTATTATCTTGTGAGATATTTGAAATATAGAAAGACACTTCTTTTTTAATATAAAAATTCAAAAATGTGCAGAGAGCAGCATTTGAAATCGAAATGGACCGCCTTTGCCTTTATAAAGGCATCCTAAAACCCCTTCTCCATTCTGCTTCTCTTTTGCTCTCGCCACTCGCCACCATGTCTTCTTCTTCTTCCCTTCCCCATGACGTTGTCAGAAACCGGTGGTTAGGGTTTCTGATCTGGCAGTCCATCGCCTCCGCCGTCGCCAACCTCCCCTCCTCCATCCTCCTCCGCTCCTCCTCCGCCGCCGCCCTCCTCTTCTCTTCCCTCGCCTTCCACTTCTCCCTCCTCCTCCTCTCCCTCGGCCTCTTCCTCGTCGCCTCCCCCCACCCCGAACCCTCCGCCTCCCCTGCCGACCTCGCTGCAGCCCTCAGATCCCTCCTCGGCAGCTCCTTCCACCCCTCCTCTGCCCGCCGGGTGCGGCGGGCGCTCGCCTCCGTCCTCTTCTTGCTGATCTGTGGCGCCGCAGGGTTCCTGTCTGTGGCGGCGATCTGCGGAGTGTCGCAGGTTGGGGATGGGACCGGCCTGGTCGGCGTGGGGCTGAGAGGGTTGGTTTTCGGGCTTGTCTACGGTCTGCATTATGTTTATAGGAGGAGGTGGATCCTGCAATTTCCAATCATTCAGGTTAGAGAGGGAAGATTACGTTTGGATTGCGTTTTTATTCCTTCATTTTCTAAGAATATAAAGTGCGATATAAGGTAGTAACAGGAAGAGTAAACTCAAGTGTAACAAAATGGTAAACTGCTTCAGAAGAGATCTGAAGATTGAAAACAAGAGAGATATATATTTGTGCTGATTTCCTCATATGAGATGTGTTATCTTATTCTGTTGTTTTCTCGTCTTGTCTCTCCGTGCAGCGCCCTCTTTTCTATAGTTTCAAGATTGGTCTACCTTCATCCCTCAAACGATCCATCAGGTTATCAGTTCAGGCTTATATCTGCTCGATGATAGTAATGTTGCTCTTGCCAGATCAATTTAAGAGCAAGAGCACGATTGGAAAATACATTCTTCAGCAGATCAGATTATGCATTGGAACAGTTACTACTGCTATTTGCTGGGAAATGAGCCATCATCTGCTTCAGGTTGGGCATCTATTACTTAAATCTCCTTTTTATCATTTTCTTATCCACAAGCATTAATTTCTCTACATATATTATCTAGGTTGTGCATACCAAGAGGTGCATTTTTGCGCAACCTAAAGGATCGGCCGCTGCAGATCAAAATCCTTGTGGAACACTTGTAGATGCCTTGGAACAGAGCGATCCACGGTCCCTTGCACAATATCTTGCATATCTCGATCTATGCATTGTCTCCGATAACAATGTAGAAGCTTGGCGTCGAGCTGCTATTTTTGGGGGAAACGGTGAAACGTACCAAGCTGTTATTAATCGATGCTTGAAACCTCTTGAGCATCTCACAGCAAAGCTTGCAGAAGGCCTGCAAGGTTCTTCCTTGGAGAAGTCAGATCTATTGTCCAAGCAATTAAATGCATCTCTTGGTTTACGGGTGGACGATAAGCTTCATGAAGCTTTCGTAGATATTCAGGTACGTTATTCATTCTTTGAAATGGTCAAATTCTGTGCTTTTTATTGCACTGCGGCATGAGATAAAAGTTGAAATTGAACTGCCTCTCTTTTTTTTTCCCAATGGACACATTATAACTCAGAATTTTACATAATGCTTTCTCTTCTGTACTAATCTCCATATAATGATGCAGATATGCTCGTGGTGCGCGACGTCGCTAGGAGCGTTGACGGCACGGTCTCACTCGGAGGACAAATACGGAGTTGCTCAGCTCACTGGCGGCAACAAAGCAGCTGTTTCCATATTGCTGTCTTGCCTCCTCGCTCTGGAGGCGTGTCTCGGGAAGAAAACCAGTGCGCAGTTAGCGCACCTCACGAGCCCCGCAGGGATCAGGTGGGTGACGAACTCCGCCGGGAAAAGAGATGAAGTGCCGTCGACGACTAATAGGAGAAGAGACATGCTCGTTCAGGCTTATGTCATGGGTGATGTACTGAAAACATCGCTGTACCGAATTGTTTCAGCCTTCGAAGCCGATATGCGGGGAAGTGCCGAAGCCTCGGTCTTGGACAATAACTGGATTAAGGAGGGAAAGCCTCCCTACGGTACGAACGACATGCTGCTTCAAAAGCTCAAACTATTTTTGGATTACCGTGCCTGAAATGTGTAAGGTTAAATGAGAAGAACATCAATTGCCCACAAAAATGTGATCTATACGAAGAGCTAACAATGTACTGGGACAAATCCTCACATAAGAGGTAAAGGTGTTGGGACAGCAGGTTCATGCTTCAAATTGATTAATTTTATACATTTTTCCATTGACAGCAAATGGATGCAGAGCTTTCAATGGCGACGGCGACGATTGCAGCCGGCTCCTCCGGCCCAAAAAAAGCCAGATAAGCCCATTACATTGACGGAACTTCTTCACACAGTACGTCGGAAACTTACCTGAAAAGTCGGGTTACTCAGCAGGCCGAGAAAGTGATCCGCGTTGAGCATTTTTACACAGAAAATTTAACCAAAATTAGTTTCTCATTTGGAACACTTTAATTTTCAAAATAATTTATTTTCATACCAATTAATTTAAGTCATTTTCGCCTACACCGGCATCAAACGGAAGAAGAACGAACGCACACACATACACGTTCCATTATTCGTTCGATACAATTCCCATAAAACAAAATTCATACAAAGCACACCTCTTTATATAATCTAATAGAACAATTGAACTGATTTACATATATATGGATGAAAATATCTAAACAGGGAAACATACCAAATTAATTTTAGGATGTAAATGAAACAATTCTCGCATTCGTTTCTACCCGTACTTCGATATTTTGAATGTTCACATTCGTTAAACTAATTTGCACTTCATCGATGGTCCAAGAAGAAAACATGGTTAAAAGAAAAGTACCGAACAATGACTTACTAAACATCAAGGGAAACTTAAGAAAAAACGAAAACCAAACAAACTACAAAAAAAAATCCAAAATTTTAGTAGTTCAACGTTAAGCGATCAGAGTTCTGGCTTGATACCTCCTCGGAAGGAAGTAACTAACGCTCAGTATGTTCATGGTCGATCATCTGGGGAAAGGCTCATCATCTCGCAACAACTATCGGTTGGTACAAAAAATAAAAAAGCACGATATTAGAAAAAAAACATATGGAGGATCCGAGAGATCAGAACCATTGGCTTGATTCCTTTTCTCCACCGAAATGGAAGAAAAAGAAATATATCGCACAGTGAATTCAAGGTCGATCATCTGGGGAAAGGATCATCACATCTCACGAATAACCTCCAGGAAACCTCTCTTCAGATCAAACGAGAGAAACATAAAAATAAAAAAACAACACCAACGCTCCCATTCAGAGCGAACAAGAGCAACCTAAAATTCCAAAATCAACGAGACCAACCAAAGAACGAGATCGGGAACGCGAAATAGGAGCGCTGAAAGAAACAGGAAGAACCCGTGATGAACCGCACCTTCGCGAGCCGCTCCAGATGTGAGCAAGGGATGAGCAAAACGAGAGCGACGCCAGCTATTTATAGAGAACATGAAACCCTAAGATTACTCGCCGATGGAGATGGACGCTTCAGATTCGGCCACGTTGTGTCAAGCTTCCAAGTTATTCTCCTCTTGAGGGAAAAAAAAAAAGAGAGTTGTAAAACCCAACAAAATAATCTTCATTGGGCCTCCATTTAACATCACAAACTGCAGCGCTTAACAAAATAATACTACTACCAATCCTCTCCGGGACTCCGATGCAGCTGCTGGATGAACCGATCGAGCTCCCTTGCGATCGAGGGGTTCGATTTAACCTCGTCGTCCTCGGACATGGCGTTCACCGCTTTCTCCGGGACGATGCAGCGGCCTTCCCCCGTCAGCTTTTCCTGCACCTGCATTGATCCTAGAAGACCTCCGAGCCTTTGCTCAACCTCTTCCGCTCCATTGCGATCGTCCTACAGCATTTGATCTGGTGAACTCATCAATCCAGTCCGAGTCCCCAGTCTGGGAAAAATTTTCTCTCTTTTTACCTTGTTCAGTGAGCCCATCAGGCCGAGGATCCCAACTTGGGCCTGCAAGAACTTGACGTACTTGAAGGCAGCTTGAAACATCTCCGCCGTGCTCATCCTGCTCCCGCCGGGTATCAACCTCCCCAGCTCCTGCGTCTTCTCGCTGATCCGCCTCCTCCGCGCCCTCGCCGCTACGCTCTGCGCCGACAAGCACCTGCCCCCCGTAGCCCTCGCCGCCGGCGCGGGGAGCGAGAAATCCTCCGACGACGACGACGGGGGGCGGTGCAGGTCGCTGCAGCTCCTCGGACGCTTCCAGCAGTGGTAGAGGAGGCGGAGGTCGTCGTCGCTGCTGGGTGCGTAGGGGTCGGGAGGGGTGGAGAGCATGGAGGAGGGGGCGGAGAAGGAAGGGTGGTGATGGGTGGCGGAGAGTAGAATGTTGGTGCCGAAGGAGGGGTCCGGCAGCGGCGGCGGCGGTGGCGGGGTGGGGGAGTCGAAGAGGGAGTCGAAGGAGAGGTGAGAAGCGTCGGAAGGGTCGGTGAAGAAGCCGAGGAGGGCGTCGGCTACTTCTTCGGAGTGGTCGTCCTCCTCCTCCTGCTCCTCCTCCTCGGTGTTGAGTAGTGATGGGTCGTCCATTGGACCCCAGCTTTTGTGTTGCATGCTTAACGCCGCCATGCTGCCTTCCAATGCAATGCAACAGTGAGATGTTTAACTTTTAATATAAAACTTATGCGGGAATTTGCAGTATGCACTCTCGCTGCAGATACATGCAGATATATGTTACCGGAGAATAAGCTAACTGAGAAACTTTACTCGATCTCGCCGGATTATGACGATGATTTGTGCAGAGAAGAAGGATGGTGACGGATCGACGAAGATTTCATGATGGTTTTCTTTCTTTCTTTCTTAACAAGTAGTTGGAAATTGTGAGAGAGATACAGTGAGGGATTTGAAGTCCCTTTTTGCGGCGGTTCCTCTTTCTGTAACCGATCCCTCCAAGAGAAATCCAAACTCTCTTGCGGTTTGATAGAATGATTAGAAAAGAAAAACACCGAATCATTCTTACTTTGCTTTTGGTGATCACGAACTAAAAATCTCGTTAAATCCAAGCCGCTCACTCCTCTGACTGACGACGCCTACGGCCATAAATTAATCAACCCAGCCTTTCAAATGAAGCCCAACCTGAGGCTGAGATGGGCCGCATGCATGAAGATTTTTTTTCTTCTTTTAAAAAAAAAGGATATTTAGGTCATCCCAAAAAAATTAATAAAATAAAATATAAGACCAATAGTTTGAATAATTGTATTTATCTTCCATATATTTATAAATATCTTCTCCACTATATTTTAATATTACATATATCTCCTCCTCTTAGTTACAATCATCATATTTAATATGGAAGTCAATATTACTACAATAATAAAAATTCATATTACAGGAACCTGGACATCAAAAATTTTGATATTATAATAAGATTATTTTTTATAATTATTATTAAATATGAGAGCTAATATTATTATAAAAATATATATATCCTCCTTACGATGTTAATATTATAATCATCACTAGAGCTAAAATTAGGACAATATAAAATTTCAAATAATATTAGCGATTGATGTAATTATTTTAATACAATAAATATTAAAATAATAATCTATTATATTAGAGTTTAACCGCTGTAACAAGATGGATTTATATTTATATATAAAATTATATACGAAATACTCGTTGGTTTAATACTAATATAAAATAAATTTAGTAAATTTTTTAATAAAAATTTATATTTTAATTATAATGATAAAGTAATATAGATTTTTTACTTGATTTAGGTTGAAAGTAAATATTTTATCTTTCTGCATCATAAAAAAAGTTTAGCACAGTATGTATAAATATATATGTATATATTCACACACTCGACATGTTCCAGGGAAGCAACAAAACTGGGAAATGATTTGAGACAAGACTAAAAACAAAACCCATGTGTGCTGCGTTATTTTTTTTAATCAAGCACCGCTGTCATAGCCACTGCTTAAAACTTTTCGCCTCGGAAATTGCGGAGATCGTCTGTACCTTCTTCTTTTTAAAATATTTAAGCAGCCTCCGAAATCAAACTTCCAATTTTTAAACACAGCGTCGTATGACGATGCATATGCTCAGTTCCACTGATTAATGTATCACCGACTTGAAAGAGAATGTCCCGACGTTATGTTTTATATATATTTGAGAAGATTGAGAGGGTCTGCGTTTTACATTTTAAGTAATCGTCTGAGAAGGAGGAGATGGAAGATATATAATTTAATTCCGCGCACACGAAGAAGATGAACCCTCTTCTTCCTCCCCCTTGACCGTCATCACATGCGTGCATGGCGACACACGCGCACAGGAACGCCATTAATGGATGGCCTACGGAGGACAAGAACACAACAAACCAACACTGCTGCACACGTCAGAGAGGTAGGACGCTCGACACGATGCTCAACAGTAGCGTGCATGCATGTTCCCGATTCATCACCATCATGGCGACGCTCGACAGCGACTGCAGAGAGAGATCGATGCTGATCCGAGCGGAGACTTCACCAGAAGAAGATGGAATTTTGTGGACGGCGAAGTAAACATGACGAGTATTTTGTATTAACATTTCCTACTGTATTTATCCGTTCGATATCAAACATCAGCAGAAGGGTAAATAAATGTTTAGCTCAACTGTGCCTCCACCGCTTCGCAGGCTTCGTTCTCTACACTTTTTTTTTTCGAGAGCTCTCATGATTGCTCGCTGTACGAGAAAATTTTGTTCATTTGGGATCCAGCACGCTCATGTCGATGCCATGATCCGGTACTGCTACTTGGCTCCTGATGCCCCTCACCATGCCGCCCACTCCCAGGAAGTCCCTCGTCAGCCGGTCGTCCCCGGCTGCGGCGACGCCTGCAAGATCGAACTTGGTCTCCTCCAGGCTCTGCAGCCCGGCGCCGCCGAAGGAGCTGCCGAATCCCCTGCTGGCGCCGGCGAAGAGGCCGCACGCGGCGGCGTAATTTTGGAGGTTCGTCTCGTTGTCTATCTGAGCTTGCAGGCTGTGCTCTCCCCCATCGTTCGTCGTCGTCGTCGTCGTCGAGCTCCCCATTTGAGATGCCTTTTGAAGCAGCGCCGTGGCGGACATCCGCGGGAGGACGGACTCGGCCGCCCCGTACAGGGAGGTCATCTGGTCGCTCATGAGGGCCCCCGAGAAGAGGGTCGTCGTCGGTTCGTCGTCGCCGATGAGCAACTGGTTGGTGCCGCCGCCGCCGTAGTTGGTGCCGGAGAGGTAGCCGAGGTTGAACAGGTTGGAAGAAGCGCCGTCAGCGTTGCCGTGGAGGTCCGGGAGCTGCATCAGGCTGTGGAAAGGTTTGCTTTGAAGCATTAAGGGCTGGTGCTCTCCCCCGCTGTAGCCCTGTTGGACGCTGGAGGCGCCATTGCCGAGAAAGAAGCCGCCGCCTGGAGCTGAGGGAGGCGGCCGGAACGGCGAGGGCTGGGTTAAGGAAGTCATGAGCTGTTCGAAATGGGACGACCCCCCTCCGCCGCCGGGGCGTAGGCTTCGGGATTGCAGTGAGGTTAGCTGCGCATTGACTTGAGAAAGGCTCAAGGAGGTGGAGTTGCTTCCGTAGAGTTGGCTGCCGAGAGCGGCCAGGTTGCCGGCGGTGGGAAGTCTCGAGCTCTCTTGCGCGAGGGCGTCGCAGAATGCCCGATGGGTGGTGAAGCTATCTCGCCTGCAAATTTAATAAAATACATCATCAATGCAATTAACGAACAGAACGACTTTTCTTTTCCAGATAAAAGGAGTAATCTTCCTCCTCATTTCCAGCACTTCTTCCTTCGCTGCCAAAATAGAATTAATTCTTCAGCATATCCATTTGAGGAAGATGAGTTAAACGTGATATCCCTTCCTCTTTTGGCACTCCTCCCTCTCGCTTAAATGCCGTCTAACGTAACATCCGCTTTGAAGTAAATGAGAGCAAGTCAAGAGAGAGTTATTAGGGAAAAGGAAGTTGGAATTCCAAGTTTGAACACCAAAAGTTTCCATGGAAAAGCTGCGGCGGCCTCATTTTTCCACTTCTTTTTTTTGTTGTTGCAGGGCCTGCAAGTTCTGCAGACGCATCTGGCCAAGCCGCTAGAGAACAAACCTGCAAGGATGCCTACTTGGCACCACGTGACAGAGAGAGATGGGGGAAGAACAAGGGTGGCGATGGTCTCAATGCGAGAGGAGGAATAAAAGATAGATTTTTTTTTTTTTTTTTTTTTGCTTCTTCTTCTTCGTCTTCGTCTTCGTCCATGGGGGGGAGGAGGAGGAGAGTATGACCGTGGCAGTGTTTTCCATGGAGACCACTTCACGTGGAAGCAGTTCCTAATAGGTGTTTCACAAGGCGTACGTTCCTGACATTTTTATCTCTCTAGGGAATCCAACCATAACAACCTAAAAGAAGAAGGAGAAGAAGCAGACCATGGAAGAACCCTAACCCTAGAAAATTACAAAATCTATGCATGCAAACTTCGAGCAAAAGTTTCGAAAAAGTTCACAGCAGAAAGCAGCGAGCTCAGAGGAGCAAAAAAGCTCGAATCTTTCCCTAAAATATATGGACGGAAGAAGAACGATGAAGACAGCTATATACCTGGAGAAGAGGGTGCCGCAGTCGCAGCGGTACTCGCGGGTGCCGCAGGTCTTGGCGTGGGCCTTGAGGTCGGAGGCGACGGCGTAGCGCTTGGCGCACTTGTCGCACTTCCACTTCTTCTCGCCGTGCTTGCGGCAGAAGTGCTTCTTGATGCCGGTGAGGTCGCCGAGGGGGCGGGCGGGGTCGTGGTGGACGCAGGAGGGCTCCGGGCAGAGGTAGACGCGGCGGCGGACGGCGTCCTTGGGGTTCTTGAGGCGGAGCTTCCACGGCAGGTTGTGCCCCCGGCGGTGCAGCTGCAGGTTCTGCTCCCGCTGGAACCCCTTGCCGCAGACCTCGCAGACGAAGCGGTTCGTCGCCATCAGCGTCCTCGGTGACAGCGCGATCACCTCGGCGTCCGGATCTGCTGCGGATCGATCCAGACATGTGGATTTGGTTGGGGGTTTCAGAATTATTTAATCCGACGCTTAATCGAGATAATGATATAGAACAAGGTTGCTACTCGCTGACAGTTTAATAATCTATATGCCTAACTAATCTGCTCGACATATGCATGCACTGGGATTGAGGATGAAGATGCAAGAATTATTGTTCTTCGATTAAAAAAAGTAAATATAGATCTGGAGAAATTGCAGAGACAAGACACATGCATCTTTTTTTTTTTAACGATGAATTCATCATGCTTGGTGGAAGGGGGAGTGTTTCAGATACTTGCTTGGGTTTCCAGGTTGATTCCTCCTCTTCTTCGCCGGAGGCGGCGCCGGCGATGGCTGCTGCGGCTTCGTTTGAGTTTGGAGCTCCTCATCTCTGATCTCATCTTCAAGCAAGCTGGGAGAAGTCGATGAAGCTGACGCCATGTTCGTCTTCTCTTCAGGAATAGAATTAACAAGAAATAGCAACAGTCGCCGGACTTCTCTTTCTTCTACCCGCTCACTGGGCTGCTTGGTTTACTGTGAAATTAATCAGCGGGAATTCCTACCTGAAGAAAACAACGGAGGAGTCAGAAGAGAAGGGGGGAAAAGAAAGAATAAAATTAACCTCCAAGTTTTGCTCTACCGAGAGATTTGCATAAGAATAAAGGAAGCTATATATATATGTATGTGTGCAAACCGGTGGAAAGGAGAGAAATTTTCAAAGGAAGAGAAAGATAAGGAATCGAAATCGAGGAGGACCTTTTGATTACTTCTGCCCCTTGAATGTTAAACTTCCAGAGTGATTCGATTCATTCCCCTCTTCTTTCAGGCCATTTCTCTTCTCCTGCAACTGCTCCTCCTCCTACCTCTCTCTCTCTCTCCCCCCCCTCCCCATCACTTTAGACACGGAAGAAGAAGAAGAAGAAGAAGAAGAAGAAGAAGAAAAAGAATCCAACAAACTTAAAAAGGGTCTTAAATAAAGGAGGAGGAGGGATTACGGAGGAAAGGGGGATGGTGTGGCGCAGGCAAAGCGTGTCTTGATGTGGGCGAGGAAGGGTCCACAGAACCGTAGGGCTTTGCCCCTTGCTCTTCTTCTCTTATTCTCCTTCATCTACCTTTCCACCCATGCTTCGACAAAGAAAGGAAGCAAGCTTTTTAGCCCCCCTTCTCTCCCATGCACTCCCGGAGTCAAAATAGTAGGATTAACATCGAATTTTATATTTTTAATTTAAATTAATCCAAAAAAATATAATATCAATTTTAGAAAACTAAACATAAATAAAGTTGATAAATCATGTAAATATAAATTAATACATCCTGCTGTTAAACTTTCCTTAGTAAATTTTGTTTAGGTCAAATCATATTCAATTATATTTAAAAATTATTCATATTATATTAATTATATATAATTCATTCGTAATTATATGAAATATATAATTATATATAAAGTAACTCATTAATTTTTTGAACAATATAGACGTAAAAATAAAACTTAAAACTTAAGAGCAAAATAAAATAATGGCTCGAAAAATGGTAAGATAGGAGTTGACTCCATGACCAAAGTTATTATTATTTTTGAATTCCTCTGAAGCTCGTTAAATCAGAAATAAAATAAAAAAATAACAACTTATGCTCCAAGTATCCAAATGACCTGCATGCAATTTCAGTAAACTGCACTCTCCTTTTTCACTTCTGACCTCTATTTTTGTAATTAATAATAATATCCGGTCTTATCCATTTAGGTAGTATTTCTCCGTTGCATGTACTCTGTCCTCGGTGCATTAATAATATATATAATTAGTTTATCCTTTTGTTTAAGTACATTTTCTCACCATGAATGCCATTAATTGTTATCGATTATTTAGCAAGGATTAGATGGAATGGTCCCCCAACCATGTTGAGTTCGTTCTGATTAATTAGCTTCAACGGTTAAAGTGATAAAGAATTAAGGTTAAAAAAAATTAAACCCTTAAGATGTGAGGAAAACTAGAAATATATATTTAGAGAGCAGGCCGTGATCAATCAATTAGGGAGTATAATAATACACTGCAGTTTTTGTCTGCTAGCATATGGACGCTTGCTGTTTTCGCTGATTCCACATAAAAATACTGGGGATAATTCTTGCTCTGTGCATATAAAAATATATATAAGGAGACACCACGTAAAACAAAACTTCCTTGCAATTAGAAGACCGGGATTAAACATACGAACGAGTAAGGTTGTAGGTTTTGATTAATAATTGATGACAATTCGGCCATCTGCGGCTTTTTAATGCGCAGCAAACGATTAAATCAAGCATATGCGCGTAACACATCAAGGGATATGATATAAGAGGTAGAATCCTGCTAGAAGAAGCTCGTCTCTTCTTCACTACTGTGTATGCAAGAAAAAAAGGTTATAAATGAAAGCTACTGTGGAACTTCAAATCCTGGGTTGGTCCTTCGGCAATCATGCATGAGAGAGAGAGAGAGAGGGGGGAAGAATTAAGGTATATGATATAAGAGGTAGAATCCTGCAGCAAAAGTGAGGAGACAAAAGAGAAGAGTTCACGGGAAGAGCAGCAGGCCTACCTAGCTATCACTCTACATTGGAAAGTATGATTTAGCAGGGCCTAATCATTTTTTCTTTTTAAACATCTAGAATGTGCATCTTCTTTTAGGTCAGAGTACCTTTTTGCTGGAACATTCACCGGTCATCAGCCTATCATGCCTATGATCATAGAAAGAGATGTTTTTTCTTTCTCTCTTTTCTTCTTCTTCACCCACCCCACCTTTAATCCTTAGGTCCTCCTGTATCTCTCTCCGAACATGTCGGCTAAACATTTCTTTACTTGAAATCTTGGCGAAGTTTTGCAGAGATGTTGCTGCAAGGACCCTGCAGTGCTCCTCCCTCTCACCTTGCTCTTCTAGCCGAGGGATGAGAGATAACAAGGCGGCTACCAGTGGCTTGACACGGTGATGCTGCGAAGCAGGCAGTGCTGCAAAAGCGTGGCTCATCCATGTCACCGTCACCAGGCTCGTCCACACAACTTCTTGGTTATTTGCAGAAACCAAGCATCTGGAGAGAGTCTTCAAGAAGGATTCCTTTCCATTACCAGCGAGGACGAGGCACATATCTCTTTGCCACTTTTCCTTTTGTGTTGCTTCTTCATCTTCCTGAAATCAGAAATCAGAAATCAGATTTTGTTCGACTAAGATACTTAACTTCTTGATTTTAACGTACCGATAAACTGTTGTCGTCGACCTCATCATCATCATCATCAACTAATGCACAAACCTGATCTCCAGATGAGCACAAGCGTCCCCCAAGCATGAGAAGGGCTCTCTGGGTGTTTGGTACCATTTTACTGTCATGAAAGCAGCAGTTTAGTGCTAGATTTATGGCATCGACAGCTTCTTCTTTGTATATGCTCTTCTGGTGCCCTCCAAGCTGCCATGCACAGTTCTGCCTTATATATCTATCAGTGTTCTTTGTAGAATTTAGCACTCAGATTACACAACAGTATACCATAAGATCGAAGTGCAGTAGAAGGACAGCAACCAGGGCTTTCTCATCCGGTGGTGAGTTCTGAAGACGCACAAGAAGAACATGCATTGTGTTGGTAATCTTCTCCGTCAGGAATCCGCTCAAGAATGTTGTTATATCTCTTCTTCTGCAAAAGAAATATCGAATGGAGGAGTCAGTGAAGAAAATTACTCTTCAGATGAGTGTTTAAAGCTAAATGAGCAAACCTGTTGAGACAAATCAGTTCGATGAGCAGTGACACTGCATCGGTTCTTCCACTAAAATTTTCACTGTGTAGCAGCTCGAGAACGCAAGATGTTTTCAGGCTGTTTGCCACGTAGTTCCTGCAACATCCGTTCGCCTTGATACAGCATAACAAATGCCGAACCACCCGGGTTTTCTCCTCTAAATTTCCTCTCTCAAATCTGCACATAAGAAAATGTAAACCGCCAAGAGCGACAAGATACCTGGCGTTTTCCAACTGGTCTTCTTTGCTGCAACCTGTGAGAAGTCTGTCTACTATTCCAGTAGCTATATCATTCTCATCGGATTCATCATTTTTTACGGGTTCTATTTCAGCTACTTGTGCTGTAAGAACCAGGACACTCCTGCAGCTTTCGGAGACCTGTTGTTGTGATAAAATGGAGCCTCCGTCAGTCTGGAAAAGCTCTGCACTGAGGAAAAACATCAGTAATCAGTTCAGATTTTAGCTTTGCTCTCCAACATATCATTTTGAGATTGTTGAAACTGTGACCAGATGAACCTAAAGCCACTGAAAAGTAGTTCATGGTGATAATTATCCGAATTCTTTGAGATAAGCACAGATTTCTTCGACTTCAAATTGGTACTCCGGACTTTGCTCAGTGGCACCTAAATATTGTTTAATCAGCATAAAATGACAGCCTTCTTGAATCTTAAAAGTGGAGAATCAAATGAAAAGAAAACATTAATTTACTTACATTATTATCAAGGGAGTCAAAATGAACTGAAATCTTATTTTGGAAGTTCTCATTAAACATTTGCAGCTCGAAGACTGCTTTTGCAAGCCTAGTTAGGGTGCATTCATTCTCCTTATCCTGTGGAATGCGAACTAGACAGATAAGAACAAATTATCCAGACTTTTAACTAATTATTGTGAAAGGAATATTGAGAAAATATTAAACAAGTACTGACTGAGAATCTGATTTCTCCGTGTATACTTAATTTAATAACTACTCCAAATTTATGATTCTGTTTATATCCAGTTGATTACCATCAGATTACATTCTATGAGCACATATAACCCTTTCAAGCTAAAAAAGAAAGAGATAACACGGATATATATATATAGAGAGAGAAGGAATAACTTATCTCTTACATTAGAAGATTCATCCAACTTTTCGGAGGAAGTTTTCGGACTTTCTTGTGCGTGTTCCTTCTCCTTGCCTTCTTCCACGTCATGTTCTCCTGTTTCCAGATTGGCTGCATCAATCACAGACTGATAACTAATTTCACTGACCATCGGTATGGAAGACAAGATGTTTCTCGAACTAGAAGCTTCATCCTGCTCGCTGTAATGAACTACTCCCTGTGTAATCCTTGGGAGTGACGCAGAAGGGGCATGCACAGATGGAGTTGAAGGAGCTGCTAATGTCTCCCCATCAAGCCATTCTTTGTAGTAAACTGCAAACTTGCGAGTACCCAAGTTCAGCACATCGCTGTACTTCTTGTCAAGAACCTTCATTTTGTCGGCTGTCCTGCTCGCCGTTCTAGCAATGGAGTTCCTCTCTTCCTCGTACCATGCCGTCAAATGAGACAGCTGAGGGAGGAAAAGACGTTCCCACAAGTCCGGCAGCAGGATGAAGCGCGCCTCGTGCGGCACAACCCGGAATACTTCAAGAAGATGAGCCGCCGCGGCCCTGCTCTTCCCATGGATCGCGCAGACCACTCCGAGGTAGAGATGCGCGCACGCTGCTGCAGGACGTGAATTCGAGCTCAAAGCCAAGCCGGCGATGACACTGAGTTTTCTGGAAGCTTTATGCAGCTCCTTCTGCCCCCTGCCCTTTTCGACCGCCCTCTCGATCTCGGCGATGGCCTTTTCGAGCTCGGCGAAGACTCCTTGACTCCTCTCGTCCCTGTCACTGGCTTCCAGGCAAGAGTTGCAACGACTATGGAGCGAGGCCCGAAAGCTTTGATCGTTGAAGAAGACCCTGATGTGGCCGGTCAAGATGGAAATTAGAGCCACGATTGCGGCGTCGTAGATTGTCGGACGAGTAGGTTCCCTTGTTGGGGTTTGATCATCAAACCCCTGGTTGCCCTCGAAGATCTCGTCCTCCTCCCTGCGAAGCTTCTCCTTCTTGCACGATTGGCTCCCATAACCCATCTCTTCGATTCTCTTTGCATCAGAATTCTCCTGCTCGAACTCGTACCGAGGTCGCTCGTTGCTGCGCAGGAAGCCGGTCCGCGACCTTCCGTAGACTACTTCTTTTAGAGCTGGGTGGCGAGACAACCGATTGCCGGCGGGGTCGGAGTACAGGGGCATGCTCAAAGCACGAGGAGCTGCTCTGATAGCGGCCAATCTGGATCTCCTTGGCTTATTCCTGAACCCGTCCTCTGCTAGAAGGTCGCCGAGGGAGGCCATTTCACGGCCGGGAACTCGGTGACGGTTCGCCGGTCCTCTGCCTTGTCCTCTGCTGCTGCTGCCGCTATGTGATATGGAAGAAGACTGGGAGGAGAGGAGAGGAGGAGAAGAGGAAGGTGACAAATGGAAGGAGATGACGACTGAGTTCGTACCCGCGCTTTCGCCGGCTGTTGTGCTTTGTTTTGTTTTATTGGTATTTTGAAAGAGGAAGATGGAGGTCAAGGGTCTTTATCGGATTCAGATCCAGATCCGATAAACGTTTTATTAGCAACTAGTGGACTAGCGGGCTTAAGGTCCATAGCCCGACCCGAACCGGATCGGCCCGGCTTTCCTGTTCAGGTGTGTCCTCGAAACGAGGAAGGGGGGAGCCGAATGAGGCAGAAAGAAACCGGCATCACGATGGTCCGCCGCGGTCGCCGCAGGGCGGCGAAATGACGAGGACGGTCGGCGCCTCCTTTCCTTCTCCTTCTGCGTCTCGTTCCCCACCGTCTCTTCTTCGTCTTCTCCTTCTTCGTCATGAACGGCGTGCTTCGATCGGCTATCGTCGGTTCCCGTGCCGGTCCTCTTGGGTCGACACCCGTCTCCTTCTTCCATTCCACCCCTTGCTTGGAACGCAAGAGGAGGAGTAACTCGCACGCGGTGAGATCCCGATCAATTTTTGTTTTCCGTCGCGATTCCTTTTTTTTCTCTTTGCCATTCTGTTATCGTCAGCTCAAAATCCCAGCTTTTTTCCATTGCGGTCTCGCAAGGAAGACAGGGCTTCGGGTACTTATGATTATTATTGGATGTACTTATATGCCTTGTTCCTTCAAAATGAATGTATACAAGTTTCTAATCTTAAAAACAATTTAGGATGAGAATTTAGAGGAAGTTATGGTGTGTTCTTACTGATTAGATAGTTCGAGATTTGAGTAGTTATTACTTATAACAACAATGTTATTACTAATCATTTACCAGATGTTTTCAATTACTTACAACAATGTTACATGGTCTATGTTAACCATAAAGATCTTGTTGCTCGACCAATTGATTACTCGATTTTTGGATTTGATCATGCCATCTAGACGGCTAGCTGTCAGTTATTATGGAACTATGTTTTCAAAATTGTGTTAAGCTGAAGGTCAATTTGATTATGGGTGCTTGCAATTTATCAGCCTTTGCTCGTGGTTGTTGGTGGCTCTTCCATTTTGCATTTCAGCAAGCGATGTTATTTACCCTTTTTACCTTGTCAATTTTGTTATAATTTGTGGATATTTGGGTGAGTGTCGTCCAATCACGGATGTGTTTTAGATTTCTATTTATAAGAACATCAACTAAGTATACAGATCTCCTTTGTGATAATCAAAATCTCGGCTGATACGATCTCCTGCATACCAAATTTGCTCACGAGGAAGTGATCCCTTGAAGAGATCCAAGGGATGTTACTCTTTCCTAAGAGATGAAGAGCTAGAGGCTAAGAAATTGTGCGAAACTTCTGTACTGTGCTTGGATTAGGGATATAACGGAAATCAGCCATGATGTACTTGAGGTCAGCTCCCTCTCAAGTTAATCACCAGTGCTAGCCTCGGATTGCCTCCTGATGGCCATGTGTCAACACTTAGTTCTTTGGTGCGGATACAAGTCTATCTCTTGGCTTGCAGGATTTATTTGACTATTTATAATTTCTGGAAACTCAAAAACCCTTTTTTTTTTATACGTATGATACAGGGTAAAATCTTAAAATTAATGTAATTATATCAGGCTTGTTTTTCCATGTATTTATCTGGCCCAAACAATCTTCAACAATACCTCATAGATAAACAAGCATCACCCCCAGGACGTGCACATTTTATATTACACATTGGATTTGCCATGGTAGCAAAGAAACTGATTATGACCATGCAAAATGAGTGGTCTTACTTTATGTCAAAATTTTAAATGGAAATATCTTCCATTTAAAACTTAATGTTTATTTCTATAGAATTTATGTACTGTTGTTAGTGATCATACTATTCTCCAAATTTTAATGCATAACAAATTATGATTCCAGCGATTCAACTACTATGAAAAGCGAAAGAGGAAGATGGAATCTAAAAGGACACTTGTCCGCAATCTCGGAGATTACGCTGAGTACCTCTTTCAGGTTAATTTACTGTGCAGTTTTATTTTTGGTGCTAGTATTGTCGGTTTTGTTGTATTGTACTTTATATTTATCTCCTGTTGTTGCTTCTTTCTATTGACATAATATTACTATCATTTTTTCCCTCTTTTCTAGGATTTTCCATTCTTAGTTACTTCATGAATTTTCTACTGCCTCTGATATTCATTATCTCTGATTACTTCTATCATACACACCGTTGTTTGCAAATAACCAAACAACTTGTCATAATATAGGGATATGAACTCTCAGAATACTGGAAAAGAAGGAAAATTTTCATTTGCTAAACTTCTGATGAGGAAAAGCAGACAAAACTTATTCTGTTTGGCAGTTGAAACTGTCTATCATTCATAAATACTTGCATATTCAGGTTTCCTTTTTGTTGAATGATCTGACACCTTGCGCACTTACTAATATTTGGCCACACATTTTGAATTTTGACATTGGCTACTTATGCAACAAGGAATGCTCTATTTACAAAGAGGGTGATCTAATTCTGTTAGATGGCATTATCCTTTTTATTCAATTGTGGTTATTAGTTCATTGTTTTCTTTTCTTCAAATCCCTCCTTGAAATTCCAGAGTTGGCGAGGACAGAATTCGTCATTTCATGAAGAACCCTGGTTTAGAAGGCACAGTTGGATCAACGGAGCAAAGAAGGATGGTTTCAGTGGACCACAGTCGGGATCTTATAGAAATAAGAGTAAGAACATTCATGTCTTGAGCAATTTTATGAATTGTGAATGGTTGACACCAAAATTAAGAAGCCTTCAAATATTTGAGAAGATTTCACCACCTGAACTTGATGTATTAATTTCTAGTGAAACCAAACTAAGCAATAAGTGTTTGCAGTAGGATAGTGAGATTAATTCTTTTTGATCTTTGTAATCTTATCATTTTCAATTACTTTGTTTCATCATAGGGAATGGAGCATTTGAATTTTGTCCAAGTGATGAGGATGATGATGATGATGATGATGTGGAAACTATATTTCGTTCTGCATTTGGAGGGTCACGATTCTCTTATTGGTCTTTTAACAGTTCTCAGGGTTTTAAATGGAATTCTTCTGGCCACAGATTTCACAGAAGCTCAAGTTGGACATATGAAACTGATGATGAAATTGATGCATCTAACCAACAAGAATTCATATCTGAGAGGCTGGTTCTTGGGTTGAGGACATCTGGTCCTCTAAAGTTAGAAGAAGTAAAAAATGCGTAAGTTTCCTAGTTTTTGATAATTGATATACAATTTTTCTATCTTTTATTTTTTGAAAATTTTCTTTCATGATTAAAATTTTCATAAATGATCTTGGCACATATATCAATTTAGTATTGAAGGGTGAGGAATGGGTTAATGTGAGTCATACAACAAGCTTTTGAACATGAATATCATGTTTCAAGCATATATTTTGTGTTGAGTAATATGGTTTCAACTTTCATGAAGAATTATAGAGACAAGATGGCGTTGTTATTAAAACCAGATTGGATCGGATGGGACCCTATTGGAATAATCAAAAACCTAATCCTAGTCTGCATGGTCCCTCAATTGAATCAGATATGCATGAAAGCTGGTGTTTATTGATTGATCCAACTAGTTTTTGTAAGAGGACTGGTTGAATAAAATGGCTCAACTGGTTGGTGGAACTAGTAAATACAGAGTGCAAGAGGTAGGGTGTAACGAAAACAAACATGCATTAAATGTGTCATGTGTATATTGAAAATGCAGCTGCCATATGTAGCATTAATTATTATTGGAATCATAAAAACAATAATTTATAGCATGCAGCAGAGAAGTAGGACCTCTGACGGTAGTAACTCCGTTTAATTCGACCGCATCATATAAGCATGAGCATTTGGTCATGAGAAGAGAAATTCTCCTATGTAGATATTTGTGGTCCTTTTATCTTATTTGATAACTGAAGTATCATTAACATCAGAAATTTGTGTTTGTGCTTTTTCTCAACAGATACAGAAGTTGTGCTTTAAAATGGCATCCGGATCGACACCAAGGTTCATCGAAGGTAAACAAAAAAAAAAAAAACTTTCATTTTTTAAACTTAAGGATCAAGTGACATCGCTCACAGATGTAGTTGATTTTATTTATCCTAACTATTTCCTTTTTGGACTCTTAAGATCATGGGACTTGGCATTCCCTCATTGGAGTGGATTTCTGAATTATACATATAGCTTACTGATAAGACAATATGCGCCAAAAGAATTTTTACGGTTTTACCTCGTACGCCAAGGTTCCAGTTTCTACTTCTCTAAACACAACAATTAATATTTAGAAAAGTTGAAAATTTATTTTTAATCCTTTTTCTTTGAGAATTTGTTCCATTCGGACTTTTTTCTTTTCCCCCAAGGTAAGTGATAAAGATGGATTTTGATTCAAAACCTTTGTACTTACAATAGCGATCCTTACGACAGTGATGAAGTGGGTTTTGAATTCATTTGTAATTACAATAGTGATCCTTACAGCCGTGATGAAGTTGCTTAGTCTAAAATATGAAGCAATCGTTTTAAGTTGCTAATATGACATTAGAGCCTTCTTTGGTTTATGAACAGGAAACAGCAGCTGAGAAATTTAAGCATTGTAGTGCGGCATACAAGACATTATGTGACAAGCTGGCCATGGGTTAACATTAAGATTTGAGATCACGGCGTGCAAGGAGGCAGTTCATTGGCCTACTTGTTGTGCATTACTGAGTAGGGTAAAAGCTTTTCCCTGTTCATCATATTTTTTTCTTTCTTGTTTTGGGGCAATAATTTAAAGCGGTGTTAAGTCTCAAATGTAGGCTTAGGTGATGATGGTCCATCCATTCGACAAATGTTCCGTTGATATATAAGATGTAAACTCTGGCTAATATATCTACAGACTTGGATAGATTTTGTTAAAAAGTTAATTTATACGTTCATATAGATCCAGCTCACCAGCTAACGCAGTGCACCCTTTTCCATTTCTATGATATAATATGCTGATCAATGTGCGTACAGCTTTAGCAACTGCTATTGATCGTGATGTTTGGCAGACCTTCCTATCATATAATTTTCATTATTATTGATCAACCATCGATTAGATCAGTAACTAGTAATCAAACTAAAGTTGGTCAAATTGCATTAATTCGATCCATCATGCGCATTAATGAAGAAGTAAGCCAATGTCCAGTTAGCTGGTTCAAGATCGATATCTACCATTCAAAACTTTACAAATTAGGTAGATTGAAAGATGAGATTTTATGAGGATGTATCAGGTCAACCTTTGGAGTATATAATATAGCATTTTTCACATTTTTCCTTGGGAATTAAGAAAGATTTATAGAAAACGTTGAGAGAAAATAATCATCACTGGATTCATCATTCCTTAAAAAACTACCGTACGGTGACAATATTAATTCTTGATCAGGATTGATGGCGGTGATGATATATATATTTTTAATTATAGATTTTTTATGATTAAATTTTTTTTTCCTCCATTCAGTACGGCAATTAGGACCTTATTATGTAAGCAACGTAGGAGTACATACCAAGTTCATATTATTCCCAATTGATGTTAAAACTCAAAACTCAACCAATTAAGCATGTTTTTATACAAAGAAATGATAATGTTAAGTAGCTGGATGGGGTAACAAGTACATATTCCTAAGAACATAATACGGAAAGAGACATGCAAGAAAATAAATTGGGCAGGCAGGCTGGCTGGAGTTGGATATAAATCTAATCCATCACCAAACAGCAAGTGATCCGTGTAGCTCTAAATAGAGATAGCTAGGGGGGGAGGAACAAATTTTTTTTTTACCATACACACACAAAGGGAGGAGGGGGGGATGGAAAGCAAATTGGATGAGAAGCCACATTTAGATGTTTTAGGCAGGAAATCTAATGGCAGAGAGATTCCAGCTGTTGGCAGCCACAACCTGCCCTCCTCCTCCTCCTCCTCCTCCTCCTCCTCCATGCCAAACACATATATAATTTTTAATATCCAATGAATAATGAATGAATGAATTGAGTAAGAAAAGTGGCAGATGGATGTGTGGGAGTACTGCATCACGCTGTTCTCTAGATTCTTGACTCTTGTCCTCCACTAGATTTTAGTTGCCCCTCTTTGGCCCACCCAATGATATCTTCTCCACTTTTTTTTTTATAATATAAACATTTTTTTATTATATTTTAATCATTATTCTCGTATATCAATTATTTATATTGAGAATTTTTATTATATTCTAATTATTATTCTTAAATATTTATAGTTAGTATCAGTAGTACATCTAGTTAGAATAAAAATTCATAATCAAATAGCCATATATTTGAGATATATTATTGTTATTATAAAAACTTCTACTCCCTTGTTAAAAATTGTTACAGTATAATTTTTATATGAAGATTTTACTTTGATGCTTTATAGATGCTGATAAATAACTAAAGTTATATAGGTGTATAGTAGGTAACTCCACCATCACAAGAAGGTGCAGCACTTGGCCCCACTCCTCGGACATGGATTATAAGGTCAACCATCAATGCAGCAAACGTTGACCTAAATTATTATTATTACTGCTGCTCTCATTAGGGAGAAGAAAAAAAAGAACACGCCCGTCCTCATTTTCCTCAGATTTAACTTTTTGACTAAATAATTAAATTTACTATTATTTTATTTTTTAAATCAAATAATATATAGCCCCATCACAACAATAAATTACGGAAATATCTATTGAAAATGATGTGGGACAAGAGGCTCCATTTGCCTAATATTAGGTTGTATAAGAAATCAAAGGACGCTTCAAATCAATCTCCCAAATATCCTTAGTAATCACCAACCATCCCTCTCTTGCTTCTTCAATAAAACACATATTTTTCCAAAATAATAAACATCACTATTTGCAATATATTTATACAGTGGAGGAAAGATTTTAGTCGTCCCTGGACAATATATATATATATCACCCAATAGCTCTTCTCATACTAGCACACAATTAATAGTCTTATTTCTGATTAAATTAGAAGATTTAGGCAGTAGGGCAAGGAGATTAATTACTAGTTTGCAGATGTTGGATGTTTGGTTGGGTTCTAAATTTTAGGTTGCCCCTTCATTGAATGCAGTTTGGCCTGGAAGTCACATGCTGAGATTGCTAACCCATCCCCTTTTCCCCTTAAATTATTCCTTATTTTTATTTTAATAAATTATATATACATTAAATTTAATAAATTGATCTAGGAAACTAATATATATATATACTTACTGTACTTATAGTATCTTTAAGGTTAAAAACTTAAATATTCATCCTTAATATTATAAAATATATCTTTCTAGGTGTGGATACTACATAAAATATCTATTTTAAAATCTAATATTATAAAAATATTTTATCTCCACTTTTTATACTACTTATATCTCCACCAAAATTTTAATAATATTAAATTTTAGAGTAAAAATCTCATTTATAATATTATACGTAACTATCGATATAGTAAGCATATATATATATATATATATATATATATATATATATATATATATATTATTAATAATATATTTATTATAAAGAAGTAGATCCTTCCTTTAAAAAGCAACGTCTCCAGACACATGCCGTTTTTAGCTAAGGTTGACTTCCGCAACATTCCGCCCGTCGGATCCGCTCTCGACGGTCTCGATGGACCAGGAATCCAACCCCGCAAACTCGTGGCCCAAATTTTTTCCCCTCCGATAAAAAAAGGCAGTAATAAAAAATCTACTCTCGGCATTCGTCTTCTTGTGGCGTGGAGCGCGTCCACGTTGCGGGTTCCCGCTGCGCTGCGCGTTCGCTGTTGGGGTTGGCTCGGACGCGTGGCGTGATGCGGCGGGGGCGGCGGCGCCCTGCGCTGACGTGTCCTAAAGTGCGGGGTAAACTTCATTCCCCTTGCCACGTGCCCCTAGCACCTGATCCAGAATTTGTGGCCCTCCGCCGCTCCCTTCCCCCCCTACTTTTTTTTTTTAACCCGCCGGAATTTATTTAATATGCTAATTATGAATTTGGATTTATAAGTCGTTGTCCGAGTCAGGAATGACTCACCATTTCAATAACTTTATTTTTAAATTACTATCATCTTATTAAATTAACTTGCACGTAATCATTTATAAAAAAATAAATTACGAAGGAGCTAGATGAAAAACTATAGGGAGCAAAATGAAATTAATATATTTTTATTGGGCTTGGAAGGAAAAAAATAACGTGTGGGCGTGTCTCAGCCACAAGATTCTCCTGCTTCGTCAAGCATCGCCCACTGTCGCTGCTTTCTCTCTCTCTCTTTTTTCAAAATTAATTTTTGCATAATAATTAAGAATTTAAAATAGAGGCGCAGAATAAAATTTAAAAAGAAAAAAAAGGAGAAGTCGATCCGACGTGGCAAATCTCCCTCTTCCTCTTCATCCTCCTCCGCCTCGCTTCTCTCTTTCTCTTCCTCCATTTTAATCGCCCTCGCTCGTTGCATCGCCATCCTTTCCCATTCTATTCTCGCTCTCCTCCTCCGTCTTCTTCTCGTCCGTGATTGGGGTCGGGTGAGGCAGATTCTTAGAGGGGGGGAAGGGGAGAGGAGCGGCAGCCATGGATTCGGCGTTAAGTTGTTAGGTTTTTGGATATTGAGGATTCCTTTACGAGATTGGAGGGCGGCGCGCCGGAGCCGAAGGGGGAGGTCTCGCGGGCATGGAGAGCGAGGTACGTTTACCCGGATTCTTTCGACGTTGTTCGTTCGTCTTTCGTTTCCGGTCCATTTTTTATTCGGGAGGGCGATTTTGGATTGGTTGCTTTTTAGGACCCCAATTGCTCACTTCTCGTCGGGGTTTATATCAGTTCCTTGGAGAAGGGATTCGTGTGTAATTTGTCTCCTTTCGCCTTTCTTCTTTTTGCTGCTGCGCTGATGATTTCGGGTTCTCTATTGACTTGTGGAAAGATGGAGATATAGAAGAATTGTTGTCAGTTGTTTGCTTGATTTGTAGCGTCTTTTCCGATTGAGCATTTTGTTTGACTCTTTTTATATTATACAGGATTTAATGTCCCAAGGATTTTTTGAACTCAGGGACACTAAAGATTTAAACTTTATTGAACTCAGGGACCTCAAAAGATTTGAACTTTGATTGCTGACGGAGCCCTGATTTCAGATGGAACTAGTCGAACAATAGTGATTCGATGATTAGGATGGATAATGGCCATTAGTGTCGGTGCTTTAGCCATGTTGTCTAAATAAGTGAACTTTTGATCGATTGAGCATATGAACTTTAGTCTTAAAGCATTTTGAGTTATGTTAGTTTTGGAGTCTATCAAATTAAGCGGTTACGTTGAGAACCTTTTGCTTCTGTTTCTTCTTATTTCTAGGATATCAGAATATTTCTTTTGTCTTCCACATTTCATTAGAAAATAATATGGGAAGCATTCATCAAAATCTGCATATAGGCTGTGGGTGCTGTATCATTCAACTCTAAGCATTTTTCTCTCAAGAGGGAATGGAACAAAAAGGATTAAATTTTAACCAACTAAGCATTTAGTCGATGACCGCTCATACTCATGCTTCTGGATCCGCCATAAAAAAAACATACCTCCCTCAATTTGAATTTTTTATAACCAGGAGCGGCAAGGAAGCGCATGTCACAAACCTGCTTACAGTGTGTACAATCAAATGCAAGAGGATCTGAAAGCACCATCTATAAGCCTCTCTCAGTCGAAACAGATCGATGCATCCGGGGAAGACCATGCTCCTCGGGTATCTTCTACTGTCAATGATGTCGACTGGATATCTCATGTTTTTTAGGTTAGGCTCTGTCGTTTGAATTATTTTCAATTTCATTATTCCAGATAAGAAAACCTTACACAATAACGAAGCAGCGAGAGAGGTGGACAGAGGAAGAGCACAACAAGTTTGTTGAAGCTTTACAACTGTATGGGCGTTCTTGGCGCCAAATAGAAGGTAAAACATGAATGATCTTTAGTTTCCAATATCCCTAACTTCATTGTTTCTTTAGCTAATCTCACGGATAATCTGATTTCCAGAACACATAGGTACAAAGACCGCAGTTCAAATCAGGAGTCATGCTCAAAAGTTCTTCTCTAAGGTTTATTGCTCTTATCCTTTCGTCAGTTATTTCTCTTCTGTATTGTGAATCAGGCTTTATGAAGCTAAATCATTTTTAAAGATGAGTACGGGAACTGTTCCTTCCTGCTCCATGTTTTAAACTTTCGCCGTGTTTAGGTGGTTCGTGAGGCTGGCAGCAGCGACAACGCAAGTACGTTGAAGGCCATCGAGATTCCTCCTCCTCGACCGAAGAAGAAGCCGGTACATCCATACCCACGTAAATGTGGCAACTTGTCAAATTCGGCAACTCCTGTTCTGAAACCTTTTCAGAGGCCTCTGCACGTTCCTGCGATTTGTGAAATAGAAAATAGATCGCCAACATCGGTGCTATCAGCTGTTGGATCAGAGAACCTGGACTCCACCTTCTCAAATTGCCAAATGGGCACATCTCCAGTTTCATCTGCCGCTGGATCAAACGACCAAGAGGAGGGAGGACTATTCACCATGGCAGTTCAAGAAGAGAACAAACTTCCGCCTTTTGGCCCAGCAGTTCCTAAGTCGACCACGCAAGCCAACCCTCAGGTGGTAAACTCCCTAAGAATTTTAACTTGCCTAAGTGATCGAGAAGCTTAACCTTCCAACTGATTTAGTTAGGATGATAATTTCAGGGTACGAGCCGATGCCCTGATGTGCGCAACTCACCCGAAGGTCAGGCACCAACTCTGAAGCTCTTCGGGAAGATGGTGGTGGTGATGGATTCAAACAAGTCTTCCACTCCAAGTGCTGAGAATGTGTCGCAGTCTAATCTAGCACTCTTCACTGATCCCCAAGGCAATCAGGGGAACAAAGATTTCGGTGGTTTGCACTCCAATGCTGAGCACCTGCAGACCGCAAAACAAGCATCTTCTCCTGAAGAGCCGAGTAGAAGTCCGTGGCACGCTTGTCCTGCGCTAGTACCTCCGCTGTTCTATTGTTTTCCACTCGTAGGAGAAAACAACTCCATGATAGAGCCAGCTTTCGTTCAGCACCCATGGTGGGGGACCATGTACGGCAATCTGCCTTTCCCATTAGTCCATCCACAGTCGCAGCATCTTCTGCAGTCCGGAATGCAAGCCGGCGGTGAGCAAGAGGCATTGCAGAGGGAGGGCTCCTGGACATGTTCCAACACCGAGTCCATCAGCGGGACGGGGTTGTGCAACCAGAACTCTGATGGAGTCGACTCGAAGAAGGTTGAAGTTCCAGAAGAGCACGGAGGAGGACTGCCTTGCTCAGGCCTAAAGCGGAGCGACGCACCGAGCTCCACGAGCGGGTCCATGGGCTCCGGTAGCGTGTTCGTTCCATACAAGAGGTGCGCGGTCGAAAGCGAGGAGCAGCATTCGGCGACGCCGAGCGAAGACAGTGAAAGCCAGGCGATCAGGCTGTGTTTGTAGTTGAGCTCTGCCCTGAGACTTCTGTTTGCAGAGATGAGGGTTCCTTTGCTCCGAGGAAGGTTTTTGAACTGTGATATTTGTGAGGACAGTTGAAGCATTAGGTAGGCCTGCCATCTCTGTTCTGATGTCATTGATCATTCTGTCTGCCGTAGGGTAACTTCTCCATACATATATGTATCCACGGGAAACCACAAGTTGGTTTTTTATTTAATCACAGCAAGATTAATGTTTCCTGCTGCTGTTGTTGTTATCGTCAGTAAACATTTTGCTTTTTGTAGTTTTTCACTTTGCTGTACCTCGTCTACCAAAACTGATGTGGATGCCAAAGAATGCCAAAATGATGGATCAAAAGCTCTGGTTGACGTTTCAGTACGTATTATGCTTCCCTAAATGAATGGACACTGACATCTCTGCAGTTTCAGTTCATCAGCTGGATCAAAATCCAGTATATTGATGAAGTCATATATGTAATTAATGCATAGGAGATGAGCTGGCTGACACTGAATCCAGCAGGAGAGCTCTGGGCCATTATTCAGCCCCTTTTTGATGAACAATTTGAGAAGATCTCGCGAGAAGACGACAGATCGGTACCTCGCCAAGTGACAAGCTCAGCTATTGTCTGCCAGCAAAGATTATTATATTACATCATTGGGAGAGAGAATTCTGAGGCATTTTTCAATGGCATTGAGATGGTTCTTCTGTGGGAAGCACAAAGGTTCCATATGCTTTCTCTACACTCCTAAGTCCTAATCTGTATATTTCTCAACTGTTTCAATGCATGCAAAAGTTTATGCTCGGAAGACCACCTTTCGGTTCCTCTATCTGTGTATTATAATATCATAAACAATTAATGATAAAATCTATCTGTTCATACTAAATGAATAAAATAGATTGGCAGAGCGGCCAATCAAAGAACTTCTGCTTACCAATTTCCAACGCAAACCAGCACTGCAAGGTAGGCACTCAAGGATCGATCCCAATACCATCCCCAATTTCTAACTCCATTTTAAAGATATATCGTTATGTTCATATCCATACGGTCTTTGCTCAATTTTTTTTAGCTAATGATTTATCTAACATCATTCATCCTCTTATAATAATATGTGCACCGCACTAATAAGATATTTATTATTCTTCTCATCATAGCAACTAATATTCGATTGAATTTAACAGGTTGATCCTGAACATGGATAGATAAAGATACAGGAACAGAAGAAGAAGAATGAACCCAAAAAGAGGAAAGGAACCCAAAGAAAGAAAGAAAGGAGGAGATGCGAGTTGATCGACGATAAAGGAAAAGTTAGGGTTAGGGCAACTTGCCGATCTAAAAGTAGGTGGGTCCAGCTCCCGCCACGTGCCAAAAGCCAACTCCATCACCTGCTTCTTCTTATTTTAATCCTTCAAAGTTTTTTAAAAAAGAAAAATCCATCTCCTCCCCCCCCCTCCCCTCGCAGATTTCCTGGTCGGTGTCGGCGACTGCGGAATACGCCGATATTAAAACTAAATAAATGTTTTTAATATAAACGTACAAAAAAAATAAAGGAAAAAAAAGAAGTTTAGCTGATCGACCATCGATAGTAATAAAATAAAAATAAAAAGGGAGCACGATTATTAACGCAGCGATCCGAACTCTCCATGTGATGCGAACTGCTGACGTCAGGCGTCCCCGACCCGAAGATTTGATGGGGGGGGGGAGGAAGTCAGGACAGGACCCCACGGAAAGCAGCCAATAGAAAGAGGCCCTGCCTTTGCTCCCAATAAGACGAAGATACCCGATTCGTCTGTCCCATGTTTCCCCCGCAACACCGGGCCTCCTAACTTCCGCTTGACCCCCCTCTAGTTTCCTATTTTTCTAAACTTTGGACCCCACCTCAAAGTCGAATGAATGATTAAAATAAATCAGACGGTGCTGGGGTTAAAATGAATAAACTCAAACCACAGGGTCTAAAATGATAATGACGGGAAGTAAAAAGAGGGGGCCAAGAAGAGCTTCTCTGGAACGCTGACAAGAATCCGTTAAAGGCAGGAGGGGAGGGAGGGAGGGCCATCAGCTCCCCACTATAAAGCCATGCACAAAACTCCCTCGCCCACCTCCTCTCCTTCCCCCTTTCTCAATTTAATTCCTCCCCCTCTTCCTCCTCATCCTCCTCCTCTTCTTGAGTCGAGCAGATACATCCATCAATGGCGCCGGTGAGTCTGCCTCCGGGATTCCGGTTTCATCCGACGGACGAAGAGCTGATCGTGTACTACCTGAAAAGGAAGATCAACGGGCGGAAGATTGAGCTGGAGATCATTCCGGAGGTCGATCTCTACAAGTGCGAACCATGGGATCTACCAGGTTCTTATACGATCTGATCTTTGTAGTGTGTGTGTGTGTATACGTATGTCCTATTAATTTGTTGGGCATCTCTTCCGTAGCACTTCATCTATTCTGATTCCTGGATTACTCGTGCACGCATGCAGTGTTCTCTCCTCTCCCCAGTTTCCGTTCAAAATTAGGGTTAGGATTTCACTTCGTAACTTAGAGAAGCTAGTTGAAAAGACATCAAAAGTGAACTCATCCCCGATAAAATATAGCTGTAGAAATAATCTAGTTAAGTAGCTAGCTAGCTAGGTCAAAAGTTACTTATGAAACTATTGCACATCCCCCAACGGTTGAGCATATATTATACATAACATACACACTAATAAGAATGCTTTACGATCCCCAACAAATATGTATAGATATATATTTACTTTTTCTCTCTACTTTGGTTATTGCTGAATCTGGTTCTTCTTCTTCTTCTTCTTATTCTTCCTCGTTCAACAATTCCTTCTAGAGAAATCGTTTTTGCCGAGCAAGGACCTCGAGTGGTACTTCTTCAGCCCCCGGGATCGGAAGTACCCGAACGGCTCCCGGACGAACCGCGCCACCCAATCCGGCTACTGGAAGGCCACCGGCAAGGACCGCAAGGTCAACTCCCTCCGCCGCGCCGTCGGCATGAAGAAGACCCTCGTCTACTACCGTGGCCGCGCCCCCCACGGCTCCCGCACCGACTGGGTCATGCACGAGTACCGCCTCGACGATGCAGAGTGCGAAAACGCCGCCTCAGGCCTCCAGGTATTTGATCCGTAGCGTCATTCGCTTGCGATATCAAGGACTGAATCATCCATGAACGATCGGTTCCATCTTGAAGGACGCGTACGCCCTCTGTCGCGTGTTCAAGAAGACCGCGCCGGGTCCCAAGATCATCGAGCATTTCGGAGCTCCCTCTCCGGCCTTCACCTGCGAAGGCGGCGGCGGCGACGACGACGACTTCGAGAGCTGCAGCGTTAATCCTTTTCCCACCGAGGCGTCGACGATGAATCTGCAGGGGGCGTCGTCTCCGGCAGCAGTAGACGGCATGTGGATGCAGTACCTGACAGAAGAAGCGTTGATGGATAATAATATTAATCATAATAATACTGCGAGCTTCTCTTGCAGTATCCCATCAAAGGTTAGTACTAATTGATCAGTATTACTTCTTTATCTCGAGCCATTTCATATGTGTGCGTGCGTGTGTGTGTGTATAGGTAGATGTGGCATTGCAATGCGCGAAGCTGCAACACAGGTTCGTATTGCCGCCGCTGAAGGTGGAGGACTTCCCTCAGTTCAACCTCATCGGCGACCCCTCCTCCTCCTGCAAGTTCATGCAATCCGATCAAGTCGTGGGCCTCGATCAAGTCGATGCCTTTCAAGAGATCTTCTCGAACGAACTGATCAGCACCTCCAACTACAACAGCAACGACATGTGGGTTAGTGGATCAACTCACGGCAACCCTCATCTGGAAGAGTTCACCTCTCTCTTGGAGGCTTCGACACTCATCGAGATCGGTAATCTGGAGGAAGAGTTCGAGGAGGAGGAGGACGAGAAGGTGGAGAATCTGAGAGGGATCAGATCTTTGCACGACTATGGGGAGGCTGCTCATCAAGGTATTTATACTTTTCGCTCTTTCTAACCTTTAACTACAAAGGAATGAAGATTAAATTTCCAGGCGAAGCTGATTGCTATCCCGATCCCACCGATGGACGCCTGGATGACATCAAGCCCATCTTCTTGGAGTCTCAGCCGGACGACTTCGCCGGCGGTCTAATCCTCGATGCCGACGACGTTTTCGCCACAAAGGTCGAGTTCAATCAGGGGCTGTTTGTGTCGCACGCCGGGACGACCAACACGTTCTTCCACCGCGTCGAGCCCTCGAAGAAGGTCAGTTTCCATTTGAACCCGGCGGAGAGGCAAGACATTGCAGCAATACTCGTTAACGCCGCCGAGACAGCGAAGGACGAACCCGGCGTAGTTAGGTCAAGGTATACTGATTGCCACAATTACGCCGTCGGAGGAGGAGGAAGAAGACCTTCGTTTTTTAGCAGGTTCAAATCATTCATGAGGGACAAATTCGTCGCCCGAAATAAAGCAAGTGATGGTAGATTGCACGAGATGTCACTGGAACAAAAGTAAACATATAGACTGGCAGTAATATATCTATATATATCGATCATCGATAAGCTAATAATGGCTTTTCTTTATTACAGTGTGATGGAGATTATTGAGGTGCTGCTCACAAGCTGCGCTTATCTGCAGCTGGGTGGTGATTCTTCAAAGAGACAAGTAGAAATGCTGGAGGAGGAAGAGGAGGAAATTGTAGGGAGGACGAGATCATCAAGGAGGGCTTCTGTGTGTGAGAAGAAGAACATTTGGTTTCCAAACTTGGGAACTGGAAGAGGCATTTCCAGGATGTTTTTGCATGGGAAGTTGCCCTTCCTCACCTTTGCCTTGTCACACACTGCTTGCTGACTCTTGTAGAACCATGCTTAACAGTAGGCATGATTAATTATTAGGGAGTTGGGTTCATTCTTCCCTCTATTTCTTAATTGATTTAATCTGTAACATATAGATTGATTCTGATCATTAATCAATTCTTATCATATTTGTAAACAAATGTACACAGACCAACTTTTACTGCTTATCCTGATTTAATGTCTCTATGACGACGAAGAAAAAAACAAAATAAAATATATACTTCTCTTGGCTGCTACCTCACGCGCGCCGCTTGACACAGCGGCCGCGCGGCGTTCGAGCGCCACCCACACGTGCTCGCAGCCGGAGGCCGGGGCGCCACCTGTTTTCTCCACGCGTGCGTCTCCCCCTCCTCGAACCCGCTATTATATATACGAGAGAGCGATCCGCCCCCTCTCGCCGGCGACGAGCGGATCGATCGAGGATGGCGGACAGGCAGAGCGGGGGACGACGAGGGGGGCGGGGGCCGATCGGCGGGCCGGCGTGCGACGAGTCGTGTGGCTGCGACGTGCCGTGCCCCGGCGGCAGCGCGTGCAGGTGCGTGACGTCGGTGGAGACGACGCACGCGGTGTGCTCATGCGGGGCGCACTGCACCTGCGCCGACTGCACCTGCGGGGCGGTGCCGGCGGACGCCGCCGTCGGCAAGGAGGGGTGCATGTGCGGGCCGAGTTGCACCTGCACCGTCTGCCACATGTGATGGCGGCTGCAGCGAGGAGTGTGCGTGTTTGGCTCTACCGGTCAATATATTGACCTCTTGTTAAGATGTCTTAATGTGTACGTCCGCCTTCTTAATATATAAAGAGGTGTTTGTAATCTTGTTGATGTATGTGATGATGTCCCTTCGCCTTTTCTTATATATATTTTAAAACGCTTTAAATTTCAAGTCAAATCTCGGAGATTTAGTGTTATATATATATACACACATATTAGGCAGAAGGGAGTTCCATATAAACTAAAAGGACTCCACTCTGGGCCGGACCAAAATAAGCAATATTAAACGCTTTTGCATGCACATTACTTTTTCTATCTCATCCTCGATAGTTGGATTTAAGCTCGCTGGTATACGATGGAAGACGGTCAATCTTTAGTATATCAAGCATCTGTCGCTGCAGAGCATACTTCCTCAGGGCATGTTCCTGCTGATCACACGGTTACTAACTCAGAGAGTGTTCTTGGTGGTGGAAACTCTGTTTCAGCAGCTACAGAATTCTTTGCCTGATGCTCCTGGTGATGTTAGTGGGAGTGTCTATAGTAGTGATCCACATTTAATGTCACAAGATCCTGTGGTTGGTGCAACATATGAAGATAAAGCTAATGCTACTGGTGGGCATAGTGAAAATATTATCAGTCATGAAAACACGGCTGGTGTCTCGTTGGGTATGGTTGGTTATGGTTCAGTTAATGGAAACATCAGCGAAATGACAAATTATCAATCTGCTGGAACTGTTGAGAATGGAAATATGTCAGCTGACACAGGTGGAGCTATTATTGGGCAAGCGTATGAAGATGGTATTAATTTTTTCTCTACCTTTTGTTGATTTAAAGTTTCATTTTCTTAGTGACATGTTATTTGGGAAGCCTTTGCCACTCTATTTCCATTTTATAAAGCTCCGACCTTGTTTCTTCAACTATAGTCATTTCATCCTTTTACAGTTGTATAGCTGAGGAGGAAAGAACGGAATATAGTTAGAGCAAACTGCTTAGACTTCAATGCCTGGACATCACTTATACAAGAAACAGAGAAAGTTTCCGAGGTATATTGTTAATTTTCTATATTATGCCTTTGCCTTCTTAGTAGTTAAATTATTTATTTTTGTTGTACTTGTTGTATTTGGTCTTATCTTTTTTAAATGCCTTTTGGGTGCAGGTCCCTTTAAATTGATAAAGCCTATTTAGTTGGATTAGGTTCTGCTGTGTGGTTTTCTGTTAATACCCATCCTTAGTTGTATCAATTCTGTAATTGATGAAAATTTTCTCACTATCTGCAGACTGGCATTGTCAAAATTAGGAAAATTTATGATGCATTCTTGGCTGAATTTCCTCAATGTTATGGATACTGGAGGAAATACGCAGACCCCATGAGGGATGATTGCACAGTGTCAACAAGGTTGTTGAGGTGTATGAACGGGCTGTTCTAGCAGTTACTTTGTTGAAATTTGGTTGCATTACTGCACCTTTGCAGTTCCAACATATGAAGATCCAGATATTATCAGAAGGTAACAATTTTATTTTCTAGGTTGCTCTGGTCTTCATAGAAATGCTGTTGTGTTTGCCAGTTGAATGTTTAGTGTCATTAAGGCCATTAGTGCCATCTATGTTTCTGACAATCTTCTTATTCTTTCAGGCTGTTTGAACGGGGATTGGCATATTTCGGAACAGATTATCAGTCATACCAGTTATGGGATGAATACATTAGATATGAAGAATCAGAATCACATGAGGCATGGAGTAACCTGGCCATGATTTATACCAGAATTTTGGAGAACCCCATTCAACAATTAGATCGCTATTTTAATTGGTATTTTACTAATTCAGAATAAATCTTAGCTTTTCTTATTTATATATGCCCTCTAATATATTTTCCTCTCTGAACTTTGTCTTTTGCATATTGACAAATTTTTTTTAAAAAAATACTAGATCATAGTCAGCCTTAAGATTTATGACTGAAGGTTTTCTTTGACTGATGTCAGCCCTAAGATTTATGAGGATAGTCTATCCTCAATGGTGATTATCAATCTTGATTAAATGGTCTGTTGTTTATTATTTATCTTAAAATTTTAACTTAGCATTCATGTTTTTTAATATCAACTGGACAGATGGTAGGCTGTATTGATAGAGCTCAAGTTAACTGGTACAATTTGGTGGATATTCTTCCAATATAGAACTTATTGATAACATCTCTACTAGTATGCATGCTTTGTTTCCCTTTTCAATTGTTTCTAGTTGTTGTCTTCTATATTTACAAACCTGGAAATTTCATATACAGCTTTAAGAAGTTGGCAACTAGTCAGCCTTTGTCCGATATACATAAAGCTGAGGAAGCTGCTATGGTGATTTCCACTTTGGAGTCTGGTGGGCAAGCACTAGAGGGTGAAGTTCATGATGATGTGCTAGAACAATCTTCTAAACCTGTAGGTGCAGGTTTAACAGAAGCTGAGGAGTTGGAGAAGTATATTGCCTATTAGGGAAGAGGATTTATAAGAAAGCTAAAGAGTTTGATTGTAAGATCATTGGTTTTGAAAAAGCTATTAGAAGGCCATATTTCCATGCCAGGCCTCTCGATGATGTAGAGCTTTAAAATTGGCACAACTATCTTGATTTTATGGAAAGAGGAGATGATTTCAACAAGGTAAATAGTTATTTTTTGTTGAAGTTATTCCTTTAAGAGTTTTTGATGTTTTTTCAATTCTGCTTGGAATTAATATGAACTTACAGTTCAGTCATATTGGCTGCATCGTATGCTTTAATGGCTAGTATGTTCGATGAAGCTTACCTTGTAAAAATGGTGCATTGAACTGAGGATAAAGCGTGGGCATATTGTTTGGTTTCTATGAGGCTAAGTACTTCAAACTCTTATTTGTCAGTTGACGTTCTGGGTTCCTCAGGTGCTGCTCAAAAATCTGGTTTTGAAATTCGAATCTCATACATGCAGGTGTTTGCTTATTGCTTATCCCTTGACATCTCTGTCAGGCATGGTTGGCCCCTCATATGAGGGGCCTTCCTTGATCAGCTAATGGAGTATTTCTGTCACTTCTCTTTGTGTTGCGATCCTGTTTTCTTCTTCATACATTAAGGTTCTTCTTTCTTGTTCTTATCTTATATATACATTCTCAGGTTGTTAAATTGTATGAGAGATGTCTGATTGCTTGTGCCAATTATCCAGAATTCTGGATCCGATATGTACTAAGCATGGAAACAAGTGGAAGCATGAAGCTTGCTAATAATGCTCTTGCTAGGGCAACTCAGGTCTTTGTGAAGGTATTTTTTGGTTTCACTTGAATGCCTGTTTACAAGCATTGCTACTCTGTACGGTCACATTCTTGGAACAAATATTACTGTCATTTTTATTTTATTTGCAAAGTGGCTCGACAACTGGTGCGAGGGTTTTTGCTTAAACAAGTGCTTTTGCACCTGTGGTTGACTTCATATCTTTGCATGCTGACATCGGCACTTCTTTGCATCTTATTTTACCACCTTAGGAAAGAACTTTCTGCACCTGCATAAATGGCATTTATTTCATCTTTTAAATTTTATATATCTGAAAATTTTCTGAGGTGATCCTTTGGCTGCACACTGTTATAAACTCATGACATCATGAAATTGCAGATTCTTCTAACTAATTGTGCGCGACCAAATGTGTCACGATACTCTTATGAGACGCCTTATCTGTGAATAGGTTTCCTTTTTTTTTTGGGTTAAAATCTATAGCAAGTTAAACTATGAAATGAAGGTAAATGGATCAGCAATATGTCATCATTATGCCATGTTGCATCCTTATGTTTGTAAAGTTGTTCTACACATCCTAATGAGTGAATAATACTAATTTCTTTTTGACAGAAACATCCTGAGATTCACCTCTTTGCTGCTAGATTCAAGGAATTAAGTGGAGACATAGTAGGAGCTCCTACTGTTTACCAGATTCTTTACTCTGAAATTTCTCCTGGTTTGTTGGAGGCTATCGTTAAGCATGCGAACATGGAGTATTTATGAGAGAATATGTTTTTTTTAAGAACTGATCTGAAGAATAGGTTTTTTAAAAAAAATTCCTGTATCCGTGAGATTATTTAATGTGTTATGTTTTGCAGGGTGAGAAAGAAACTGCTATCTTTATGAGAGAGCTATAAGTGCTGAGCAAGAGAAACATTCAAAACTGCTGCCCCTGTCAAGTAGCTTTGTTCATTTAGTAAGTATTGATTATCAAATTAAAATTTCTAAACAAACTATGGTGTATAAATACTGTATTCCTTTTTATTGTGCTTATGAACTAACTCATGTATATAAGATATTCTATCAATATATTACCGAGTCTCTCGTTCTTTTCTTTTACATGGAATTTTAGCGGTTGTCCTTGAAATTAGTTGTTCTAGTTTTATGCTTATGAAATTTAGTGCAATACTTTATCATCTCATCCATCTATAATATTAGCTTTCATTATGCCTAAATTTTCACTTATGAAAGTTATATTTGTGAAAGTCTTTTTTTTTCTTCTCTTTTTTACTTATAACCATTTATTATAATGTAATGCTCACTGCTTTTGTGGGGTTTCTGGTGATGCAGAAAAATCAAGGGAAATTTTATCTGGACATTTTGAGAATATGCAATTATCAACATCGATTCTTGAGGTTTTTAATTTTAAAAACTTGGTTTCAGTTGCAAAATATTAATTTGTTCTTGTGCTTCTGTCTTAAAATTTTCCTTTTGATTGTGCAGGCTGTTATTCATTTGGAATCGATGCAGCAATTCCCCAAACTTTGCTGATTATTTGGATTCATTGGTTGAGAAATTTATTACTCCAAACCCTGATAACCCTAATCTGGCTAGAGCCACTGACAGAGAAGAGGTATCCTGCGTATCTTTAGAGGTACTTGATGAATTTAAATACACCGCCTTATTGACCCAACTAATAAATTCTCTCTCTCTCCCTCCCTCCCTCCTGTAAAGTAAATAATCAATGGTTGTAAACAAACAATCTGCAGTATTTTGTGTGCATATAGTTTTTTGAAGGAACATTAGATTTTTTAAAGTTCTCATTAAATACGTATACGTGAATCTCTCTTTCAGTTCTTGAATCTCTTTGGGGGGATGCACAGTCAATCAAAAAGGCCAACAATCGACATGCTTCACTTTTTTTACATCAAAAACGGCAGGCTGAAGATTTTCTAGCATCAGATAATGCAAAATATGGCAAAGAACTTTTCAGAGCCAAGTCAGTCAGGCATTGGAGGCTATCCAACTGTTTAAAACCAGTGGGCAGGGGGGCATGGGCATGGCCAACGAAAACACAAGCACAGGCCCAGTGGAATCCTGGATATCGTCACATGTAAAACTCCAACGTTTTGTGGTTTTTGATATCATGATCACTTTTTCCCTCTTATTTCTCCCCTTAGTTTTTGGTTATGGTACTTGTGCCTATTGGAGTGCTAACTTATTGTGTCCTCTGTGTCAACTATCGATTTATATGATATTAGTACTTCGTCCGATGATGTGAAATAATTATATTAACACAATTAACCCCCTGCATGGGGTTTTCATCAACCGTCTTCCCCCCCCCCCCATCGTGTCCTTGGACGTCAAGGCTTCTTCGGCTCTGTAAACGTAGAACCGGCTCAGTAACGCTACCTTTAAATCAGAAAACAATCAATCTGACAACCTCATGATAATGACGCTGCTCACCACGCTCCTCGCTCGCTCTCCATCGACGCGGCGGCAGCCTAACAGCTTTTGCGTAAACGCTCAAGGAAGAAGCAATTAGCCCAAGAGGAGGAACGCGAGAGAGGGAGAGTTAGCTTGAAAGTGTATTTGTCATGTATGGCTGCGGGCGTAAAAAGGAGCATAAAGCTCAAATGGCGCCGTGCTCCATCGCCTCCGCCGGGCGCCGGCGCTCCGTCAGCGAGGCCGTCGTCATGACCAGGATGTGGAGCACCATGCTGGAGGAGGGGATCCCCCGCGGGTTGTTCGTCCACCGCCGCATGAAGGGGACGAAGCAGCGGCCGGAGACGACGCCGACGAGCATGGAGATGGTGACGAAGGCGGAAAGGGCACCTGAAAATGAAGGCCGATGTGGCGGTCCAGCGTCGTGCCCTGCTTGACGAACAGGGTTCCGACCTGCGCCATCATCGTGCTCGGGACGAAGGTCGCGAACAGGATCGGAATCATCTGCAGCATACGCTTCGTCTCCTCCACCTGCGTCACCGTGCACAGCGTCCAGAGACCCGTCGGCCCGGTCTTCACCGCTGCTTTGTTCAGAAAGCTGCAGACGCAGATGCAAGCATGAAAGGTCGAGCTGAACGAGAAATCGATGGGATTAAAGTGAAAACTAATTTCACCTTAAACGAGGAGTTGAACCGATACGGTAGGCACTGCTAGGACATAAACTGAGACATACCATGCTTTCCACTTTCGCAGAATACCTTACAAGCACATAATACAAAATAAAAACACAAGAAGGCACACCATGGTTTAAGCAACCGATGCAAACAGCAAGGGTCTTTTCATCATCACTGACCAATAACGGAACAATAACCTGTTTCCTGACGAGATAATATTTTCTAACCAGCAATCTGATTGAAGTCAATTCACATACACTGAGGAATCTGAATGGATCAAGCTGCTCTAAGATAATATTCAAGCTCTGATTTGCTTCATGTGAAACTTGCAAGATATTGTAAAGTAAAACAAGAATAGTAAATAAACGTTGGATTCTGACAAAGGAAGACTATCCAAGAATGGTACCACATCTTTTGTAACATGAAGCAGCTTTTTAGTGGCAATCTCAATAGAAACCTGATTGTTAAGCGTCCTAGCTATAACAGACAGCAAGCTCCCGTACTAAAGCATCAGAATCATTCAAGATCTCAAGCACAGCAGTCAAGATCTAATTAAAATACTGCAGGAATATCACATGCCACTAGTTAAACGTTCATAGCACAATCGTGGCAGGAAAATTCATGAAACAAAATTTAAACCATGATCTTCTAAGAGTAACAGTGCCATGTCTACACTTTTATGTAATTATCTTCTAAACACGATGCTATGAAACCATGGTCTTCTAGGAAAACCACCCTGATGATCAATTGATCGAATAAATAATCTATATTGCACCCAGGAAAACTATAAAAGGAAGATGACGAATTATCAGCACATCAAAGAAAGGTGTGAACCACGGTCCATACAGAAAACTGTCATTCTTCAATGAAACTTCAACCAGCTGTTGCAATGCATCACATTTATCCGAACTTAAGTTTCCATCATTTACGGTGGACATCTACAAATCATAAGACAAAGACTTGATCATGAAAATATAATTTCAAAAAGGGTAACAGCACTTACATACTTGAAAAAGTTGGGGAATGCTAGGACCATTATCTCCTTGAAGATTAGATTTGAAGATCCACTAGTAGATACTGGTGGATCAGAACTAGATGGAGCATCAACTCCTGCACTAGGAGCAATATGGGATAAAAGATTTTGACGGAGGAAAGGAGAAGCTTATATTCTGTGCATGCCTCCATGCTCTTCATTTATTAGCTGCAAATAGTTACATTATTAACCGTTATATCATTATGATATATCTCAACCTTCTCAAGTTCATTTATGGATTTTAAAGCATCCAAAGCAGGACATTATTCTCAACATACTGATTTTGGGACTTCAAACGTAAACTAGAAACCTGATGATCTAGAAAATAACACTTTTCTAGCTAAAAGTAACTAGCACATACTTCATCTCAAATATCACATACTTCAACCTAAGCGGATTCATCCGACTAGGCACAGGAAGTTGTGATAATTCATAGCCTGTTCGGTGCCTCATCAATTCAAGGTGCTAAAAATCACACCGTTAGGCTTCAATTATGACATTTCCAGCTGAAGAAAGGTCATCAAAGCAGTTAGAAAGCAAATATGTCCACCTCAATACATGAAGCAGCAGCATCTCTGACACTCTGGTCAGAGTCGGTCAAGAATTGCAAAACCTGAAAAGAATTAGATTGTGAGACAGACCTATCTCACTCTTGAAATCTGATTCGAAATCCACACACACGACAATCAAGCAAGCCTTTTCATACAGGAGGAAGAAGAACCCGCTGAAGAGGGAGCTCAGTTGAAGCAAAGAGGCCAATAGCCGTAGTAACTGCCGAGCAAATTCTTCACGCACTCTCCAGCTTCGCATAACTACCAGTTCTTTCAACAATGATTGTCGGGGAGGATATCTAACTTACAAGAAAACCTCAAACCTGGTCAGCGACAGCATCCCATGAGGAAAAGGCAGAAAGCAGCATCCATACAGATCAAAAAGGACCGAATGCAAAGTTATATACTCTAAACATCATTTTTTTTTTACATAACAACAAAGATCGAAAATTTTTCACCCAATTAAGAAAATTAGCAAATCACGAGTTGAATTTCCTGCTTTCAGCAATGAGTCGGTAAATACGACGATTCATTTATAGACTTTTAAGAAAAGCACTTCCAAACATGGAAGCAGACAAAATTGGCGCATTTATAGACTTTTAAGAAAAGCACTTCCAAACATGGAAGCACCGCGCCCGTTCTTCATCGTCACTCGCACGGCCGTCCATAGCGGAAATTTATTCGTAAACAGGAAGGTGGAAATGTAAATCTTAGACAGTAAGCTGGCGACAGAGGCGAGGCTTAGGGGCTGCCGTCCGTAGGAGCAGCGACCCCCTCGGCAAGCTCTTTTAAATCTGTATAATTATGCGACTCACGAGTCGCACTATCTTTTTCATCTTTATGCGACTCTTGAGTCGCGCTGACAACACTCAACGCCCCCTGCCGCGTTCCCGCTTCAGCCCTCTGCCGTTCCCTTACAACATTCCACCGTTCCGCTGCCGCACTCCGCCGTTCCGCTGCCGCATTCCACCGTTCTATTGCCGCCTTCCACCGTTCCATTGCCGCCTCCCACCGTTCCTTTGCAGCCTCCCACCGTTCCTTTCCAGCAAACAGTCGCACTTCAGCCAAACGTTCCAATTCATCCCCACACCGATGCGTTTCATTCCCACACTGATGCTGTTCAGCCAGCCACCGTTCCTCTTCAGCCCAACACTGTACCACTTCAGCCCAACACCGTTCCTCTTCGGTCCTCCTCTGTTCGGATTCAGCCATTATGGGTTCTACGGGGATTATCCCACCCATGGGGGACAAGGTGTCGAGGAGGAAGTGAGAAGGGGGACGGGGGAAGGGGAAGAAGACGAGGTATTGAAATCGGGAGGGGGAAGCATTTTATTAGGAGGATTCGATGGAAAAGAGGAAAAGGCGGATGAGATTCGATCCGATGCTCTCCGCTCCTGCTGCTAATATCTTCGTGGCGTGATAGTAACGGTGGTGTCGCATGTCCTTAATTTAGGGCAGGAATTTTAGTTAGATTGATGATCTTTTAACGCTTACTTCTTAAAATTAATTTGAAAATAACCTGAAGTAAAATTGGAATTAATATATTTATATGAAGTTTAAGTTTATCTAATAATGATATGATCAATCAATATTTAACTTAATATAATATTTTAAAATATAATATAATATTAATTTAAAAAGTGTTAGAAAATTAGTGAAGTTATACCAGATTTATACGTCTATCGATTTATATCATATTAGTTCAGATTTATACGTCTATCGATTTATATCATATTAGTTCTTCCTATGATGTAAAATTTTGTAAAGATTATCAAATGTGAACTACAACGTGTACAAAAATTATAAGTTCTGTTCTTTAGAAGAAATAATTATATTCATCAATTCTCCGACACATTTAACCGGCTGACGCAGTTGAGGGTCGCAAAGAAGTCGTAATAATAGTTGAGATGCGAGGTGTTGAGGTTGTCGAGAATCCACCCTCCGTGTCCATTCCTCCTCGTGATCCGGGAAGTCATCGGTAGCAGGAGATAGACATATAAACGGGCCGTGCTCGCGCTAACCCGAGCACGACACGCTGCGGGTCCGCTTTGCGCTTTGCGCTCCGTCCCACCCGGCCCGGCACGCGGCACGCGGCATGCCCAAGCGATGTGCCGGGCCTAGCTAGCACGACACGCAAGAGCTGAGGGCGGGGCCTGCCGTCGCTGCCGAGTGGCGAGAGAAGAGAAAAAAGAGGGGGCAACGACGGGATCGTGGGAGAGGAAGAAGGATCTATAAGGGCGAGTGCTTCGTTCCCTTCCCCTCCAGCTGGCTGCGCCGGACCTTCACGGACCGTCGGCGGGGACGGTGAAGACCAGCCTGCCGAAGGCGGCGACGACGGAGTTGACGGCATCATCGTGACCGAGAGGATGCGGCGCCGGCCTCCGCCTCGAGGCCGTGGTGAGGAGGACGCGGCGCCGTCACGAAGCACACGCAGTCCGCACCGGAGAGGAAGAAGGATCTCATGGGCGAGTGCTTCATGCCCTTACCCTCCAGTTGCTTCCGCCAGCCCGCCGAAGGTGGGGACGATGGAGTTGACGGCGTCGTCGTGGCCGAGAGGATGCGGCACTGGCCTCTGCCTCGAGGCTGTGACGAGGAGGATGCGGCGCCCTCACGAAGCACACGCAATCCGCGCCGGAGAGGAAGAAGGATCTCACGAGCAAGTGCTTTGTGCCCTTCCCCTCTAGCTGCCTCCGCTAGACCTTCACAGACCGTCGGGGCCGGTGAAGACCAGCCCGCCGAAGGTGGCGACTCCGTCGTTGTGGTGGAGAGGATGCAGCGCCGACCTCCGCCTCGAGGCCATGGCGAGGAGGATGCCCTGCTCAGTTGCCCCCCCCCCCCAACTGGCCTAGCCAGCTTCCACCGCCTCCGCCTCCGCCGCTCTGCACGCTGCAATGGCCTCAGCCCTCGAGCTCGTGAGTCGGGCACTCGATTGATGCCTCCGGGCTCCGGCGTGGATGCCTCCGGACTCCGACGGCCAGCCCCCATTTGCCTTGTGCAATCGGACTCCGGCTGCTGGCTTTGTTTTGGGAAACCGCTGGGAAGCCGCAAACGCCGAACACCAAGCGAAGCGATGGATTGCTGCCTTGCCGGTGCTGCATGCAGAGCATCCATCGCTTCCTTGCCGGTGCTGCGTGCAGAGCAATGGGGACGAGAGGCGGACGCAGATGGATGCCGAAGACGGATGCGGATGGAGGCATGGAGCAATGGGGCTGTGCTCAAGAAGCCGGGGGCGCCTTCACGGGCTCGTGCCGGGTCGGGCACGGCACGAGCCCGTGCCAAGCACGGCACGGACTCGTGCCGTGCCGTGCCTGTGGGCTGCGAAGGCGCGGCCCAGCACGACATGCACGCGGGGGCGGGGCGTGCCGAGCCTCTGGAACGGGCTGTGCCAAGCACGGCCCGAATCGGGCCGGGCGCGGGCCGCCCGTTTTACTAGCAGGAGACTGCTGATGAAGTTGCCGACGCCCAGGCTCGTCGTGGAGTAAGACGTCCCCAAGCTCTTCATCCCCTCCGGCGCCTGGTCGTAGAAGAACTCGATTTTAGCCACCTCCAGAAACGCCTCCGCCACCCCCATTAGCACCAACTGCGGCAGCAGCAGGAAGATGGTCACCGGAATCCTTCCCCCACTCTCCGCCACGCCGTGCTCCCTCGCCACCGCCAGGCGCCGGCGCTCCGTCAGCGAGGCCGCCGTCATGATCAGGACGTGGAGCACCATGCCGGCGCCCATCCGCCGGAGGAGGGAGATTCCCCGGGGGTTCTTCGTCCACCGCCTCATGAAGGGGACGAAGCAGCGGTCGTCGACGACGACGCTGACGAGCATGGAGACGGTGACGAAGGCGGAAAGGGTCGTGGACGTTGACGAGGACGGTGGTGGCAAAGAGGGTGCCGAAGAAGACGCTGAACATCCACCAGTTGAAGAAGGAGAGCTCGTAGGCGCGCTCGCGGGGGTCGTCGGAGTCGGGCTTCGTGCTGCCGGTGCCCAGGGCGAGAATGTAGATGGTGGCTAAGAAGACGCCGAGCTGCAAAGGCGTGGCCTCGGCGCTGCAGCCTGGATCCCTGGTGCCGGCGCCGCAGGGCGGTGGCTTGAGCGACGGCAGCGAGACTGACAACGTAAGCATGCACATTCCTAGTGCACCAGTGAACAAGTCCAAGTGGGGAAGTACTAATTTTTTCTTAATTTAGTAAGTGTATTCTAATCGAATGGCTTACACTCTGTTTACTACTAAACCTAGTACTATTGCTCATCCATATTTCCTATTAACCTTTTATACAAGCATTTTGTATATAATAATTATTTAAAAAATAATATTATTATTCCTTAAACTATAAGAGGATTAAATTTTAAAACTAAGGATAAATCAGAAATTAACACGTTAAGGTACCGGAATCATCGTAATCTTCCTGCTGTAGTATATAGATAAATATTCTATCCAGAAAATTTTGTCCAGCGAACTTTTATTTTTACTATTAAGACCATGTCAGGAGAGTCATATGCGAGTCCAATCAAGGGACACTGAACACAAGTCAATATTTGCGTCTTGGTCTTTTTACTAAGACCATTCCTTTCTTATCTTGCTGAATCATAATTTTAACATTTATTCCAACGTGGATTTCCTTGGCAGATGAAGTCCCTGACAGATCCTGTAGGTGTGACTAAATGCTTTCTAGCTAATCAAGAAAAAAAACTACAGGGTTAGCATTGATCTCAAAAGTCTTCTCTACTGTGTGCGTGGGTTGCCGTTACCAGAAGATAGAGTTGCTCGTTTGCCATTCTAAATGAAAACAAAAAAAAGATCAAGCCATGCTCATCTATTATTCTAGTGGTTGGAGTACACTGGCAAAGCCAGACGAATCAGCTAAACTATATTTATCGATAGAGATTATAAAACAATGTCCTTTCCCACGACGAACCCTAGTTAATCCGGACTACATACAGAACGAAGTCGATGTAGAGCCCTGTTACAGTCAAGAAGAAAAAAATTTACTTGCTAGTCAATTAACTTTGATCGGTTTCTCGACATCAAATTGCAAAAATCTGGGAGAAGGATAATGAGTGCGTTGAGCTTACAGAGAGGTAGATGAGGGACGCGCAGATGAAGGTCCAGTAGCTGCCGAGGCGCCGATCACCGGCGTCATCCACACCGTGCCGACCCAGTATCTAGATTTCCGTTTCTCTTTCCTTAACTTTCTTCCCCTTTTCTTTCATGTCAATATATGTTGGGCTGGGCGGAATTGTAGAGATTTATTATATCAATAAGCGTTAATTCAAGATAGAGAAATAATAAAAACACATAATTATTAACTCTGCCATTATTATACATTTTTAACGATAATACTCACTTTGGTATCGCGCTTCCATAGTATGTCAAACTCTTGAAGAAAAAAATTTCATTGCATCGAGTAATTATCTATGCAATGACCAATAAATAGAGAGAAGGATTGTAGAGATATATGCTCAAGATGTTATGCTACAAGGCAAGCTCAACGGATCGAAGAACTGCATAAACTGTGACAATAATAAACAAATACTCTAGTGCATAATGTTTAATTGAATATAACAGTACAATACTCATACATTTCAAATTATTGCTGTGCTGGACGAGGCCTTAGAAAGGGGAAGCAAGAGAAGGGGAAAGGAAACGTGGAAATATGAAAATACACAAAGGATAAGTTTTCATACCATCTTAATTTTTCAACCAATGCTATTCATCTAAAAGTCCAAACCCACTTCAGTGAACTAACCTAGATAGTATCGCACAAGCAAAGATAGTGTGGAAAGATCTTGCATATTATTAAAAAAATAGTATATGAATAGCAACAAGTCTGCAAGAGTCCTATTATGATTATTTAGTGTGATGAGATATTAAAGATACATTGAAAAAAAAATACAAAGGACAAAAGGAAAGCCTAATATGTCGTGCAGCCAGCAAGAAAGATTGAAAAGCACAGGTGACATACTTCCACCAGTTGACGAGCACATGAAGGCACCGAATCCTTTTCTAATTAGTTAACAAATTAAGTTGAACAAGATGTTCTATTTTAACCGCCAGTATAGGAAACTATAGAATTCCCTTTTCAAGTAGGACTCTGTCAGATAATATAAAACTGTCTATCCAGAGACATGTGAAGTATATCTATTATTGGTGATACAACGATACAGCATGATGTAATGATAAAAATAAAAATGAGGTACAATAATTCAAAATACATTAAAATACATAAGATTGAATAAAAAGAAGTTTCCAATTATACCACCATTTAGCTTCATAGATTGAAACAAAATAAATATAAATTCAAGGAGAAGAAGAGCAAGTTACCAGCTATACCACCATCGAATGGAAGGAGCCCAATAGATTTAGGCAGAGCCTCTTGCAGTCCAGTTATTCTTGGTACAATTGCTGTTATCTGCATCCAAGTAAAGATCATTCTTGTTTACAATGATCGCTTCAGCATATAATAAGCAATAGAATATGAAATGTCATTATTCACCTAGAAATTGCCCTTAGCAAGGCAATCACAGGATCATTACCATGCCAAAAAACCTCAAACCTTGTCAGCGACAGCATCCCATAAAGAAAAGGAAGAAAGCAGCACCCATACAGATCAAAAAGGACCGAATGCAAAGTTAAATACTCTAAACATCATTTTTTTTACATAACAACAAAGATCGAGAAATTTTTCACCCAGTTAACAAAATTAACAAATCACAAATTGAATTTCCTGCCTTCAGTAATGAGTCAGTAAATACAACAATTCATTTTTAAGAGAAGCACTTCCAAACATGGAAGCAGACAAAATTGGCGCCGTTGAGAACGGTGAAAAAGGCGTAGTGGTAGATAAAATTGGCGTTGAGGTTGTTGAGGATCCATCCGCCGCGCCTGTTCTTCATCGTCACTCGCGTGGCCGTCGATAGCGGAAAGCTGCTGGCCCCGATCTAATTTATTCGTAAACAGGAAGCTGGAAAATTAAATCTTAGACAGTAAGCTGGCTGATAAAGGCGAGGCTTAGTGGCTGTAAATTTATGCTCAGGGGCTGGCGTCCGGAGGAGCAGCGACCCCCTCGGCGTTGACAACACTCAACGCTTCCGTTCCTGCTTCAGCCCTCTGCCGTTCCATTACCGCCCGTTCCATTGCCGCCACCCGCCGTCCAATTGCCTCACGCCGCCGTCCCATTGCTGCCCTCCGCAGTTCCGTTGCCGCCTCCCGCCGTTCCGCTGCCGCCTCCCACCGTTCCTTTGCCGCCCTCCGCTGTTCCGTTGCCGCCTCCCACCGTTCCGTTGCCTCCCTCTGCCGTTCCGTTGCCGCCCTCCGCCGTTCCGTTGCCGCCTCCCGCCGTTCCGTTGCCGCCCTGCACCGGTACGCTTCGGCCTGACACCGGTCCTCTTCAGCCCGACACCGGTCCGCTTCGGCCTGACACCGGTCCTCTTCAGCCCGAAACCGGTCCGCTTCAGCCTGACACCGGTCCTCTTCAGCCCAACACCAGTCCGCTTCAGCCAGACACCGGTCCGCTTCAGCCATACACTGTTCATATTCAGCCCTACACTGTTCCTCTTCAGCCCTACACTGTTCCTCTTCAGCCATACACTGTTTCTCTTCCGCCATACACTGTTTCTCTTCAGCCATACACTGTTCGAATTCAGCCATTATGGGTTCTAGAGGGATTGTTCCATCCATGGGGGACAAGGTGTCGAGGAGTAAGTGAGAAGGGGGACGGGGGAAGGGGAAGAAGATGAGGTATTGAGATCGGGAGGGGGCGTAAGCATTTTTTATAGGAGGATTCGATGGAAAAGAGGAAAAGGCGGATGATTCGATCCGATGCTCTCCGCTCCTGTGGGGTCTTCCGCTAATATCTTAATTTAGGACAGTAATTTTGGATAGATCGATGACCTTTTTAATCTTTTAACACTTCTTAAAATTAATTTGAAAATAACTTAAAGTAAAATTGGAATTAATATATGTATATGAAGTTTAAGTTTATCTAATAATGACCGATTTTATCAATCAATATTTAACCTGATATAATATATTAAAATAAAATAAAATTTTAATTTAAAAGGTGTTACAAAATTAGTGAAGTTATATCAGATTTATACGTCTATCGATTTATATCATATTAGTTCTTCCTATGATGTAAAATTTTGTAAAGATTATCAAATGTGAACTACAACGTGTACAAAAATTACAAGTTCTGTTCTTCAGAAGAAATAATTACATTCATCAATTCTCCGATGGCTCACAACGGCGAAGAAGACGAAGTTGACGCAGTTGAGGGTTGCAAAGAAGCCGTAATAATAGTCGACATGCGAGGCGTTGAGGCTGTCGAGAATCCACCCTCCGCGTCCGTTCCTCCTCGTCATCCGGGCAGTCGTCGACAGCAGGAGACTGCTGATGAAGTTGCCGACGCCCAGGCTCGTCGTGGAGTAAGACGTCCCCAAGCTCTTCATCCCCTCCGGCGCCTGGTCGTAGAAGAACTCGATTTTAGCCACCTCCAGAAACGCCTCCGCCACCCCCATTAGCACCAACTGCGGCAGCAGCAGGAAGATGGTCACCGGAATCCTTCCCCCACTCTCCGCCACGCCGTGCTCCCTCGCCACCGCCAGGCGCCGGCGCTCCGTCAGCGAGGCGCCGTCATGATCAGGACGTGGAGCACCATGCCGGCGCCCATCCGCCGGATGAGGGAGATTCCCCGGGGGTTCTTCGTCCACCGCCTCATGAAGGGGACGAAGCAGCGGTCGTCGACGACGACGCTGACGAGCATGGAGATGGTGACGAAGGCGGAAAGGGTCCTGGACGTTGACGAGGACGGTGGTGGCAAAGAGGGTGCCGAAGAAGATGCTGAACATCCACCAGTTGAAGAAGGAGAGCTCGTAGGCGCGCTCGCGGGGGTCGTCGGAGTCGGGCTTCGTGCTGCCGGTGACAAGGGCGAGCATGTAGAGGGTGGCTAAGAAGACGCCGAGCTGCAGCGGCGTGGCCTCGGCGCTGCAGCCTGGATCCCTGGTGCCGGCGCCGCAGGGCGGTGGCTTGAGCGACGGCAGCGAGACTGACAACGTAAGCAAGCACATTCCTTGTGCACCAGTGAACAACGTTGGCCGGGGCGCCTTTCTTGAAGGTGGGAGACTCAGTGCGGTCTTGTTAGTGTGTATGTTTCTATTTTTGCTAAATTAGCCGCAGATGTGCAATTTGAGTCAGTGTGGAATCCGGATTTTAAATTTAGGATCCTTTCGAGATTCGTTACTAAGAAATAAGCGATGTTTTCTTTAGATTCATTGTCAGTATTTATCTTGTTTATACTTTCGTTGTTTCTTGAGCACGTTGCTTGATTTTTATTTCTGCTGATTGTTCTAATGTGCATCGATGCTTCCCATGCGGCTGTGGGTAAATTAAGTAGCAGGGATTTTGGTCGGTTCCTTATCTTGCTCATCATAGTTTTTTGGCACACTTTTCTACATCTTTAAGAATACTGGACTGAGTTGGCACTATCATAGTACAGATATAGTTTTAGATATTCTATCTATATGTCAACATGCCATCTTCCGCCAATCAAGTAACCATTCTTTTTTGTATTTTTTAAGAGCATTATTCGCTATGCTACTTGCAAAGCCTTCACTTCCTGACCAATAATTTGTCCAGTATCACCTGCTATTTTTTCCTGTCCATCAGTGTGATAAATTCAAGTAAATTCATTCTCTCTGTAGTTCTTATTATATGACATTTGATACTTTCTATGTTGTATGCAATTCCCTCATTTCTTGACCTTATAATTTATATGTGCAGTACCATCTGCAGTTTTTGCTGTCCATCAATGTGGTAAATTTGAGTTAATATACTATCTTCGTAGTCTTCAATGCTTTTCATTTAATACTTGCTATGTTGTACGCAAAACCTCCATTTCTTGACCATTTAATTTGTATGTCCAAATCCATCCGTTCTTTTTCCCGTGCATCAATGTTATAACTTTAAGCTGATTCATTATCTATGTAGTTGCCAATAGTGACATTTAATGCTATATCTTTTGCGTGCAAACTTGATCTTGTATCAGTCATTTGTAATGTGCTCCTTTTGCAATGCTTCTCAAGATCCATTTATTTCAACCTTTTTTTCCTAGCTTGTCTAATTTTCTCCCTTGCCGTACTTTCTTGCTGAAGAAGGAAAAGTGATCTGACATGCATTTGATATGTATTGATTTGATTCTCCTAATATAATACATGATTGTATTTTACTAGTTGTTATTGTACATTTTCGATATTCGGACTTCATGTACTAATTTAGTCCGTGAATGTTTACCATCAAAGATGTACCAAAGTAAGTTTAGGCCATCGGGTATTGTACTAATCAGGTGGTGTACTAATTGGGTACATCCATTTAGACTTGTAAGCTTGCAACTTTAGATGCTTGAATTGCAAATTGTCGCACTTCAGTTTTACTAATTTTTCTAACATTATTAGTACAATTTATTATTTTTCTAGTACAATTTATTCTTTTGCTAGATAGATAATCATACTTATGCTTTCAAGTTTTTTTTTACGTCACGAAGAGCAGCAGTTTTATGTATAAAGAGTAAAGTGGATGTATTTTGCCAAAATTTCAAAGAATCACCTGAACATTATACCCCCCCCCCTATAGCAGACAAGAAATCCTTTCTGCCTCTTCCTCCAGCAATGCAAACATTAGTAATATTAAATATATCATAGAATTCTCATACCTGGAAACTGCTGCTTGCCTTGGTTCGATCTGAAGACAAAGACTGCGTCACGGTGGCACTTTCTACTTCAGCAACATTTAAGAACTCGTAAGAAAAATCAAAAAGCTCGAATGCTGTTGTTGCCCTAGCAAGTGGATAATAGTGCAACCAGCCTAAGCGACAGAATCTCCTAAAAATTCATGTCTCCTCGATGTGTCAAGTACTCTTGGAAAACCAGTGGAACATATAAGAAACAACAGACATGGACATAAAACATCCTTATAATTTATTCCTAAGCACAAACAAATATTTGACCTGCAGCAAGCAAGCAGAACCGAGCAATGTTGCAGGATATTCAGGTTAAATATGGGCCCTGAATTAACAACGAAGAATACTGGCCATCAAACATACTAATGGAAGAGGTGTTGCAGGATATTCAGGTTAAATATGGGCCCTGAATTAACAACGAAGAATACTGGCCATCAAACATACTAATGGAAGAGGAACGAGAACTTACAAACTGAAGGCCACTGAAATGCGGTAGAAATCTTTAGAAGTTGTTATGTAGGCATGCTAATGGGCCGTGCTCGTGCCGGCCCGAGCACGGCCCGCCCTTGGCACGCCCATAAACGTGCCGGGCCAAGCACGACACGATTACATCTCGTGCCATGCCAGGCACGGCCCGAGTTAGATCTCCCCAAGCCCAGCACGGCACGCAGCACGCTCTAGAGCGTGCCAGATCAGGCCCGTCACGTGTCGGGTCACATATCAAGCCTAATGCAGCCCAATAGCCCACTAATACCAATACACTAACAATTGTAAAAGTGTTGGCTTATATATGCTTCTTGTTTCTTAGAACTGAGCAATGTGGGACTAAACTTTTTTGAAGAAGTTAAACTAAAAAAATAATCATTGACTCCTCACTAACTATCTTTTTTTTTATAAAAAAAATCATTCCAACCTACTTATTAAACTTTAAAAAATATTAATTACTTTTTTATTTTATTAAAATATATAAAGATGTAATAGTCTTTATAAAATCTCTCTCCACTCTATACTAAAAGAAGATTAAACTCTCCAATTAAATCCACCCTTATTTTATATTGTTTCTAAAATTAGATTATCTACTATAAGCTAGATAGTTAATAAAAATTAACTTTTAATATAAAAATTATCTTTTTGAACATGTCTTTCTACTTATATTTTTTTATACTCTTTCTCATCAAAGTATACATTATAATTATTATTACTTTGAGATATTTAAATGAACTTTCATTGAGAGGGTTTGATATTATAAATATTAAGATTTATTAGAATATAAATGGTACAATTATCATAATATATGTCCTAATTTATTAATCTGATAAAAATTAATAATAGAAATAAATGGGTGATTATATGAATTTTAAGTAATATTTTAATAAAATAATATGTAAAAAATGACCAAAATACCCTTTAGTAAAATTATAAAATTATAGCTAATAAAGGTTAGTAGGGTAATTTTAATAGAATGGAAAAATTTTGATTTTAAAAAGTGATGGATTGAAGTTTTAAGGAGGAGTGAAAGTGTTTAAATGAGTTTTTAGTCCCACATCTGGTAGTCTTGGAAAAAGAGTTGCTTCATTCTCTATATAAGAGGTAGCATCCTTCCTACCTACAAGTATGCCTATGTAATGGGCTATGGGCTATGGTTGGGCTTTATTTGGCACGACTTGCCCACGGGTCGTGCCTGGCACGGCCCGATCACGGGCCGTGCCAGGCACGGCACGCGGGCTCAAAAATGTGGCCCGGCACGGCACGTTATATACACAGTGCCGTGTCTAGCACGGCCCGATTGGGCATGGGTCGTGCCGAGCACGGCCCGTCACGGGCCGGGCTCGTGCCGCCCACGGGCGGCACGGCCCGATAAGCATGCCTATTGTTATGTCAATGAATCCTGTCTTTGGAGTTGCACTCCATTTACTGCAGTGTCTATCAAGTGCTGCACTTACAAAAGCTAAAGCATATTCGAGAACACGTCCAGTATTCAATTTAGATTTGTACAATAGATCTGCAAAATAATTATCTTAGATTCCCTAGTAGGAGGTAAAGCAAAAGTATGATTGCCAACAAATGAAATCAGTTACCAGCAGCTTCTGGTTGTTTTGACATGACTACAAAAGACGATGGACTGAGGCATGGAGGGTTTGATATAATTGAAGAAGTGGCACTTTTAATTAAATTGACAAGAGGACTGTCACCACTATCAGACTGCTTTACTTGTCCATCAGTCCCAGGAAGCAATCCTGACCACATTGCTGTCTGCATGAACTGGACAGATTGCTGTCTGCATGAACTGGACAGTGTCTATTTGTCTCTGTTACTTTAAGATTTCTGGTTTATCAGTCAACATAACAAGTGTAGAAAAGGGCAGAGAATATCTAGCAACTAAAAGGGAGGATGAGTTTGTGACGCTCTTCTGCAAGAGGCTTAGCTTAAAATCTGACTAAGCATAAAAATTGTAGAAAAAGGAAATTTTAGAAAACCCATCCAAAAACTAGCTCAATCAACCTATCACTTGCAAGTGACCTTCAAATGAATGCCAAGCTGCTTCTACGTTCCATTTGGAAATTAAATAAATAATAAAATAGAAATAGAAAAGGAAAAAAATAAATATAATAAATAGTAAATATTTAAAATAAATTAAATATAAGATAATAAATTAGATTTTAATTTTTTTAGAAAAGGAAAGAATTTAAAATAAAAATAAAATTAAAATTAAAAAAATAATCTGCGTGCCCAACAAGACGCACGGTCGCGCCCTCTAAGACGTGCAGTTTTAGGATACTGGGTCCTTCTGGAGGAACATATATCTCCATCATTTTTCTATGTCAAAGGAGTTTTCAGTTGTAAAAAGTATATAATTATTTTCTCTAATAAGAGACCACAAGTCTAAAGAAGGAAATTTGGACTTTTGAGGTGAATCCAACAATATCTATCTAAGTTAAAAGGTAGTCATTTATGTATTCAAAAGCAAACAACCACCTGTCTTTAGCTGACAAGTGATCCTCTTGCATAAAAGGGACCGGGTCATCATCAACTTAATCATCATCTCAGACCATATTTGTATTTTCTCCTAAACCAAGATTTTGAAGCCATTCTTTAACCTTCATTGGAAAGACATACAGATTCAATATTAAACACATTTAAATCGTCAGATATTTGTTCCCATACTGATCTCCAAATACTCAAATCCATGTCCACTTGATGAATAGGAATTTAATAGAGAAAGGGCACAGCAGTGAGGTGCGTGTAATAATTTGAGAGGAAAAAAGAACACATCACAATATGTAATTTATTAAGAATATAAATGCGCTTCTTGCTGACCGTAACTTTGATACGTATGAAAGTATATCTCAAAAGGAACGGGAGGAGCGGAAATGAAACAGAGAGCACAGGGAGGGGAGGGTTGCAATCCAATCCTTCTTTAAAGAAACCATGTGATGACGAGAATGCCCTTCCCGCACGTAAAGACCCGGACGCGCCCCGCGCCAGCGCAATAAAAAACGACCGCTGGGAGGCCCCCCAGTTGAAGTCCGGTTCGAATCCTACCGGATTCGGATCCGTCTAATTGAAGTCCTAATCCTCCCTCCCTCGTGGCCAAAAGGCAATTAATTAAACCCCCCTGATGAAATCAAAATCAAATTGAAGAGAGCCGCAATGTGGTGATGCAGGAATACGTTCGACCCCTTCCCCTGCCCTCATTTCCACCTCTGCTGACGTATCAGCTGGCGAGTGGAGCATCTTCGTCTGGTGGGCCCGTTTCCATCCCTCCAGCGGCTCAGGCTCTCTTGGGTCACTCCGAAGGTAAACCCTTCCGAGTTCTCTACGTTCGCAGAGCATCGAACCGGCCTAATCAACACCTAGAAAAATGAATTAAAAAAACAAGAAGCCGGCTTATATATTAATTAATGCCCTCTTGTCGCTTTCCGATTACGCTACCATGCAACCAGAAAACCGTCGGCCAATTCCTTCATCATCGTCGCCATCGTCAATTAGGGTTTAGAAACAACACGCAGCGAGGAGGAGGAGGAGGAAAAAGATTGATGGAGGATCTGAGCTCAGCAAGTCCGCCGACGCAGCCCCCCGAGTGGCTCCGCCACGTCGACGGCCGGATCATCTACCCTCCCGTCGCCCTCCTCATCGTCATCCTCCTCGTCTTCCTCTACTGCTACATCTCCCGGATCTTGTCCGACAAGTCGCTGCGCCTGAACGAAACCGCAGCGGCGCCCGCTCCTCCGGCAGCCCCCGCGGTGCGCTGCAATGCCAGCGGGCCGAGCGCCGCCCCGCTGCCGCCGGCGGTGGAGTTCTCCGCCGAGGAGAGGCGGGAGTGCGCGGTGTGCCTGGGAGAGCTCCGGGACGGCGAGAAGGGGAGGCTGCTCCCGCGGTGCGGCCACGGGTTTCACGTCGAGTGCATCGATGCCTGGCTGCGGTCGCATTCCACCTGCCCCGTTTGCAGGTCGCCGGCGAGTGCTGCGGCGCCGGAAGAGGCGGCGTGAATCGAACCAAAGAAATCCGCCGCTGCCGCTGCGTCTTTCCGGTGCTCACGTCATGTACAGTAGTACTGGTTTGGTCTTCCAGGTGCGTTTTATTGTCTATTAGTGTACGTATCGTTGGTTTGATCTGATCGAATGGGACCAATTGATGGGCTAAATTGGGCCGGAGGCCGCACTGTAATCCAGCAGCAAAATAAATGGATAAAATCTTTATCTTTGTTTGCTAAGATCTCTGAACTCGGAGAACAGCTCTGGCTGTGCTCAGTAGCTGTTCTTGATACATGACAAAGTAGCGAGTTAGGATCGGACGGTAGGAACATTTGTCCTCTTTATCGGAGACGTGAAAGGAAGTCTTCGCGCGAGGCAGAATGCATATGGCGCTGTCGGTGTATTTTGACCTCTCAGTCCAAATTAAAAGCCTATATACACTCTCGTGCTTGATCCTTAAAAGTCACAGACGCGGCATCGCAGTGTAGATTCATTATAAATTAACAAAGCCGCAGCGGGAAGGCCAAGGTCAACTTCCCTAACGACGACGCCGAGAGCAGCAGCAGTGCTCATGAATTAGCGGTGCACGTGATTTGATTTTGTTTTACGTGATTAATTTGTTATCAAGAGGTTAATTTCGCTGCATGAATGTTGTACTGCAGCACTATAACAATTGTGACTGAAGGAAAAAAAAAAAGTCTCGATTTATTAATTACTCGGGTGATCAATAAACAACTCTTGCACGATCCATCTCAAGGAACGAATGTTTACAAAAATCCAAGTGTTTGTTTACATGCCCCGACCCTACTGTCAGGCACGTGGCAACCACCGTATGAACACAAAAGACTCATACAAGACATTTAATGGTAATCATAGTTCATATAAATTATTAATACCGTGAAATATACATTTAAAATATCTAACTCAACACTACTAACACAGTCCCGATAAACCTACTACAATTCTATGATAAACATCGGTAAATAAAAATAAATCCATTGACTAACTCATCTTCATCAACCGTCACGATCAATGCTCTAACACACCTGCACACACATTGAACGCGATGTGCTCAGCCTTGCGGCATAGTATGAAATTACGGCTGGAAATCGTAGATAGAAAATCAAACATTAGGGGGAAGTTCTAGGATGCTTTTGGGTTTATTAATTTTCAGTTATTAACTTTTTGACATAGATAATATCATTCACAATATCAAGTTCTTACTATTTGTGTATGTTTGTATATGTTCCTAATTGTCATTTATATCGAACGACATGTCTGTCACCAGTAAAAGTCATCTATGTTGAACAACTAATATGTAGCTAGTATATGTCATCTATGTTGAACAACATGTCTGTCGCTAATATATGTCATCTATGTTGCATAACATATCTGTATCTCTAGTATATGTCAACTAGAAGTATTTATGTCTTTATGTCAAGTACTTCGGGCCGCCAACCTATGCTTAGGGGATATCCTGATCAGGGATTCCCATAAGCCATCCGTGCCGTAAATGTCCAGGTCTCTACCTATGCCCGTTGCACGGATGTTGGCAGAGAAATCGGGTGACCGTGTATCTCTCTCTACTGTCCCGCTGGTTGATCCGTACACCCCGTCCCAGCAAAATCGGTTGCTCTCGTACCTTTCCCCTTGGAAACCCAGTACGGTCACAACCCACCGTGTAGCGCTACACAACTGTCCATCGACAGGGTCATCTCAATTAATATGTCCTCAGCCACTGCTAGCCGAATTAAGTAACAACCCTAGGATCCGGATTGCTCATCAGATCGTCTGCAGAATGTCTGGAATAGTAGCCGTGTGGTTTACGGATCCACTGTCCAAGGCTTTAAGAGAATTCACCTCTTCAATTTAATAGCAATTGATGTTGGCCAAGTTGAGCTCGCATCCGCACAATGGGCTGTGGCTAACTCGACTACATGCCTGCTAAATCTGTAAACCCCCATCACATGAAAAAAAAAGGACCGGTTCAGGTGAACCGGCCGGAGAGCCGGCCGGTCCAGCTGAACCGGCTTGGACCGGGCGAGGAGGCGAGACGGGGCGAGCGAGAAGAGCAAGCGCCCTTCCCACTCGAGCCACCGTCCTCGAGCACGCGACGAAGCAACGCCGCTTCGTCTTCTCCCGCACCGAGCAGCGCCGACGCTCCGCCTTCCGCCGTCGACCGCTGCACGTCGCCGTCGATGGTCGTCTGCCCTCGTCCACCTCCAGCAAGCAACCCCCGGCGGAAGGGAGAAGTCGCGACGCCGCTGCTCCCTTCCCGTTCGCGCGACCACCGTAGCAGAGGAACTGCTGCCGATCGATCGCCGCCCAGCGCTCGCAGCCCCTCGACGGACGTCTCCTCCGCCGCGGTTGGAGACGCCGGCCGTCTCCGCATCTCCACGGGCCTTCGTGGAGTTCGAAGACCCCTCAACGGGCGGCTGTGCTCGCCGCCCCTGTTCGAGCGACCGAACCCTACCGGCGGCGGCTGCAAATCGCGATCCGCTCGCTTCACCGGCCGGAAACCCCGCCCTTTCCTTCTCCAGACGTCCGCGAGGTGAGCAGCCGTGTTTCCCCCATGAAAAGGGGTGGTTTTCACCCTCCGGTGGAGACGCCGTGAGTTCGCCGGAGACGACGCCGGAAAGATCGCCGTTTAGGCGCTGATGGTCGTCATTCTCGCAGATCGGCGTAGTCTCCGCATTGAGTGAGGAGCTACGAAGCTCGCCGGCCGTTTAACCTTCGTTTTCGCGAGTTCCGGCGAGGTGGCGGCTAGGGTTCCGGCGGCGGCGCTGAGTTTTCCGGCGGTGCACAGTTAATCCGGCGAAGGTGCTTAATTAGGGCTTAATCGCGATTAGCGAACACTAAGCATGATTAGTTAAATATTAAGCATGATTAGTGTAAATATAATATGTTATTAGAATAAGATGTATTAACGTATGCTTAGTTTAATTAAAAGCATGATTAGCGTTGATTAACTAAGCTTAGTGTATAAGAAATTATTTCTTTAATGAAAACGGTTGGGTCGAATCAAGTGGGGTTAAATCGGTTGGGTTTGAGTTAAGTTTGGGTTCGAGTCGAGTTGGATTGGGTGAGCCGAATCAAATAAATTGAACCTAGTTCGAGCTCGAGTCAAACTAGATTGAATTTAATTTAGCTGAACCGGACCTGAATCGAACCAAATCGAACCGAACCGAACCGAATCGGGTGAACAGTAACTCGAACCGTTGACCGAGTCAACAGCCGACCCTAGGGTGGTTATTCCGGCTAGCCGTGGCCGATGATATTTAAGAGAGGTGACCCTGTCTACGGGCAGTGTGTAGTACTACATGGGTGTCGTGACCCTTACGGTATCCGGGGAGGATGTAAGGGCACGACGGTTTCGCTAGGGGAGGCATGGTTGGCGACTAGTGAAACAACAGGAGAGAGACTCTGGGTCATCCGTCCTCTCTGCCAACATCAGTGCGGCGGGCATAGGTAGAGACAGAAAGGCACTGATGGGCTTACTGATACCCCCGGCCCGTGTAGTCATTAAGCGTAGGCTGGCAGCCCGAGTTTATGAAACCGAAAAGTCTCACCATGACGTAGGTGACATATTATTGATATGGACACTAGACATGACTAGGGTGACATCTAGTGACATGTACACATTTATTTGTTTATTTATGATGTCTATTTTTATATGAATTGTTTAAACGATATGGCATGAAAAATGATGATTAATTACCAAAGACATCCTAGAATACTCCTCCTAGCCTTTGATTTCCTTATTCGGTAGAGCCGTAATTTCGCATTAGGCCGCAAGGCTGAGCACACCACGTTCAATGTGTGTGCAGGTGTCGACGCACGAGACGAGATCGTTGACGGAGGGTTCGTCGCGGAAGGTATACGATTGCTGTTACAAGTTTTCGCATGCCGGTCTTAGATTTGTATTAGGAGATATCGGGACTGTATTTAAGATGTTATTTGAAAAATGTGGGTGTATGTAGTTTAGTATTTATATTTATGCCTTGTATGGGCTTGTCGGGCTCATACGGCGGTTGCCACGTGTCGTCCTGCGGGTCGGGGCGTGACAAAATCCTTGGAAGGGTTCATCCCCGCTGGCCACTCCGGACTATCACGGTGACGCTCAAACGTCACGCGTGCGGGTAATTGTATCCGGGTATGGACTTACTCCACTTTTTGGTCTATCTTGACCTTGGAGTTAGTCCAGTCCATTTTCCAACCAACTCCCAGTATCTGAGCTATTTGTAGCACCAGGAGTGGTAATAGTGAGTGAACATTACTATTCGAACACTAAGAGTTCGATTTATCATCTAGGGTGTGTTACTAATAAACCATCACAATTTATCATCTAGTGATGTTCATAGGAGGTGCTAGTATCATATGTTACCTATGTCTCTATCTAAACTAGAGCGTCAGGTAATTATTCTTGATACTACCTCCTATGTAGTGATTTAACTTTAAAATTCATATTTTATCTTCTTTAGGAAGGTATTAGCATATCATATAACATATGATACTGTTGATGGACGACTTCCCACCCATCGGAGAACTTGTGGTGGACGACCTCCCACTTATCGGGGAAGTCATTGGACTCTTCTGCATCTGATCGCCTCAACACAGGCTCTGATAACAACTGTTGGAAATCTGGAATCAACGAATACAAGAAACAGAGCTCTCTCTGTTCTGTTCAACAGTTGGACGAAAGGAAAAATATGTGGAGCACATATAGCTATCTCTCATGTTCATTGTATTAAAGAACCCTACTACAACTATAAAATTGGAAAAACTGAAGAGAGAATTTGGAAGTGCTTCCATCCTCTCTAACAATGCAGAAAAGGAAATTTTAAACTGAACATGTAATCAAAAATAAAAAATTTCCTACTACAAGCTTATTTCCTAATACGCTGCTCCGGGTGCAGCGCCGATTCCGACCATGGCCACCGTTGCGACGACGACTCCAACTCCAGCTCCAGCTACTACGGCGACCACCTTCGCCGCCCGAGCTCCCTCGAAAAAGGGTGGCGCTTGGGCGATGCGGCGTTGAGCCGGCGACGACGGTTGGCGAGCTACAAGGCATACGCGACGGAGGGCAGGATGAAGGCGTCGTTCCGCAAGGGGGTCCGGTGGATCAAGGTGAAGTGCACGAAGCTCGTCCATGGCTACTGATCGATGATTAAATTAGGAGGTGCTCGATCGAGAGGCGGACGACCGCGTAGTTAATTCTGGTTGGATGCAAATCTTACAGCGGCATATATTTATATTTATAGTCCATAAACATTTTAGATCGGCCGTGTTACTTCGGTCGATCAAATGATCACTTTCTTTTCCCTCTCTTCCCGCAATTTTGTTTCCCTTTGATTTTGCTGAGAGTAATAATACATCGGATGAAGGTTTTGCAGAATTCTTAATTTTCTCACTGGAAAAAGAGAGAACAGTAACTTAAACCTACGCCATCATTCACAGGCAGCCAAACCTTCCTCCATCAAACACCCAAAACATCGACATCGCCAACAAATTAACAAACAAAAACAAATCAATGCAATCTCAACACAGGGAACGAACAAACTAACTAATTTCCTGAGAAGAGCCAGCCCTCCAGCTTTATTAGATCTTCTTGATACCCGCAGCCCTCCAATACTTGTTGGAACTCCGAACCTTCTTCACACGGCGTCCATGGCCACATCTCTCCGGCTGCCTCGTCCCACAGCTCGGCCACCATCCCTTCCCAGTCGACATCGTCCAAGCTCGGGATTCCATCCACCTCCTGCTCACCCATCGCAAGGCCGCTCCCACACTCCCTCTCCTCGCTTGAGCTCATCGCGGTTGAACGCCCACAGTCATCTCCCAACATCCCTGGACCAAGGAGGACTTCCTCATCCGTCTCATTAATTCCCGCGCCCCGCTCGGGGCCAAACGAGTCATCACCACCAGCTCGGACTTGTCCACCGTCGTCCAAAGAGATGGTGCGCCGCCCTTCGGCACTGTGATTTCCCTTTGCTGGTGCTTCAGTTGCTCCGTCGTGCACTGACTTCTTCTTCGTCGTCGCCTTCGTTCTCTTGTTCTTTAGCCCATCGCCTAGCGGCTTACTCCGCGTACCGACTGTTTCGCCCTTCATTCCAGCCTGCTGACTAAAGGTACGGATCTTTTTAACCAGATGGGAGTTCCAGTAGTTCTTGATCTCATTGTCGGTTCTTCCCGGAAGATGGCCGGCAATATGAGACCACCTGATTCATCATAAGATTTCACCGTCACACATATATCACCTCTCGCAGTAAAGTTAATTGAATGCTTCGATTTGTGCTCTAAAAGACGTTATTATAAAGAACAAGGACAGCTTCAATCAGTCGCGCATGATGCTTGCAGAGACATAATGAAAAAAATTTTTGTCTCCTTCCGCGTTTATAATTTCCAAAAAACAAAACTGATGGTATATTCTTGGCACATATAATTCTTCCCATACTTTGACATTGACGCATGCACTAAAATCCAACCAAAACCACGAGATGGAAAAAGGGTCACTGTCTGTACTCGAAAAGAGCAAAAAGTCATCCTTAATCAAGCATCTTTAGCTGCTTAGTTACCTGTTTCCAGAGTGCTCTGCAGCTTGACGACGATCTCCTCCTCCTCCCCCGTAAAGTTACCTCTCTTCCGCAGGTAGTTTATCCATCTCAGCCTGCAGCTCTTCCCACACCTCAACAGCCCTAAATCCAAAAGACGATCGAAATCAGAAAATAAGAATGATTAAACACGCAGCAGACCTACAAATACAAGCAAGCGCGCGCGCACACACACCTGCATTCTTGGGGAGCGATCTCCAGGATCCTTCTCCGTTGGCAGCAATGTAGTCGAGCAGGATCTCGTCCTCCGCCGCCGTCCACCGCCCCTTCTTCAGTCCCACCTTCTCGCAGCAGGGGGCTCTTCCCATCTCCTCACAAATTTACTCCCGACAAAGGCGGTGGCAGCTCGCGGACGAATTAAGAGATCGGGTTGTTGTGACTCCGGCCAAGTTGTCTGCGTCGTCGCCGTATATAAATAATACAACAACATCGCCAGTTTCAGTTTGCCCCCTGTAGTTTCACATCCGCCTAATTAAACCCTTTTCTTCCGAAACGTCAAAATACAGGGGGGGCAAAAGGAAATTAGCGTCGGAGACCGAAAGCGATGGCGGCGGCGGAGAGGAGGGCCACGTGGTCAGGAAGGGAGGGTTGACGTGGCGCGAGGCGTCACCCGTACGAACCGCATTGGCTGGCGATCGGCCACGTACGCGCTGGTGCAGCCCGGTCGACTGAACCGGTTTCCGGTCGAGATCTTGTACCGGTTTCGATTCGTGGGTCGATCCGCAATAAATGGGTTCGGCGGACTTTTGCAGTCCGATTTAATACGCTCTCATCGTTTCATTATTGCTCTTTGTCGTGCGCTTAAGTCGATCACAAGTCTATTTCATCTGCTACGTGATTGGGTTCGGGCGTTGCATGGATCTCTCTGGGCCTCAGACGGCCTCGACGGTCGCGATTCGTCCTCGTCACGTCCGTGACCGCTTCTGCTTAAACTTGGGCTCGATCTAAATTGGATTGTGCTTAATTTTACGGGCGTATAGCCCGGTATCAGTACGACCCGTTTGCCTGTTATTAGGGGAGACAGGTTTCATCCGGACCGCTAGTACAGGAGCACGTGGTCGCATCCTGTCCACTTGATCCCCAGGGAACCCGACGGCGGCGATAACCCTCGGCCTAAATAGAGAAGGAGCGCACGGCGGCGGAGCTTCCTCGTCCCCCCCCCCCTCCCTCCCTTCGAACGCAGCTCAAAAACCCTTCCCGTTGCGCTGGGTCGCCTCGCCTCTCATTCTCCAAAATACGCGTACGCCCCCGGTCGATCTTGCCCGGCTTTCGCCCTCCTCTGCGAGGGTCGATTGGATCCTCGCCGTGCGGCCCTCTTCCGCAAGGTTGGATATTGTGCCCTCCGTCGCGTACCGTTGATTCCCGAAACATGTCGCCGAACGTTTGGGATATTTAATAGGTTCGTCTCTTTGATGGTTTTTTGATAGGCTGTTGGAGAAAATTGATCCCTAGGGTTTTAAATAAGCCAAAAGCTATTATTTTTTGCTTCTTCTAATCCTGAAAAAAAGTTTATAAATTATGCTGTGAAGCAGGATCTCTTCGAGGAAAGGAAATGTATCCTTCGAAGGGGAACAATCCATATGGGCAGCAGCCTTATGGTTCATCGCAGGCATATGGGCAAATTGTGAGCGCAATTTTCATCATTTTTCATTTTAATTAAAAATGTCATGCAGAGTATCTGGATATTTTGTTCAAGGCTGCTTCGTAATATTTCCTTGTGTGATTGTCGCAGCCTACCAGCGGTTATTCTGGAAACGCTGTTGGCAGTTCAGACGCAGATACGAGTGCATACAGAGCCTATTCATCACAAACGGCACAGTATGGAGGACAATATGCAGCGGTTTATGGTTCATCTACACCGAGCAGTGTTCAACAGGTACTGTCTATTTCCCTAATAACTGAGATATCTGTTTTTTTTTTTGTTTCTTTGCTCTCTCTATTGTTTCATTCAACCGTTAGTTAATTATGTCATTCATATCTCCTCTAGAATTAAAAACCTATCTCAATGTCGTGTTCTTATTTGCATTGAGAAATTCCGTTATAGATGCATGGACGTATTTATCTTAGTTGTTTGGGTGACTAACGTTTTTGATGTTGTTGCAAGCATCTTGAATGAGGTCAAGTAGTTCTCCACGTGTGGCATCTAAGGTCACCATGCAAGGAATTGAATGATGGCTTGCAATATATCTATACTAACCACTTGTATCACTTGTAATGTATTTTCTTATTTTTGCCCTAGTTTTAAACACGATATACTAGTCTCAATTTAGGTGCATTAAAGTGGTTTGGTATACCAAGCTAATTTAAAACCTCAAGTACATTCATATACCTATCTTTTTGAGAAGATAACCTTGGCAGTCTTCTAAATAAGCTTTAGATTTTCACAGAAAGGGCATATTTAAATTCTGAGCTGAGCTTGATCAATGTCTGAATCAAGCATGAGCTGAACTTTATTTGGCTAAAATCAGATAAGTCATGCTTGAATTGGATAAAAACAATTTTTTATTGAGTGAATAATAATTTTTTGTACATATTCCCTCAATAGGAAATGGGTCTTTTCAAACTCGTGACAAGGCAAGACTGTTATCTTGAAGTGGAACATGCAGTATAATTGACAAAATTGCAGAATAAATTTCAAGCTTAATAACAAATCTAAAATTACTGGACATCAGATATTTGATCTAGTTACTACTTTGGTTTTGCCTATATGCACATTATTCTGTACTTTGCTGGATAGAATCTTTTAAGCAAGGATGCAGTAGATCCTATGCCTTGTCACAGCATAGGATGCATGTACTGTCCCACATTCCTTGTGTATTCCAGGTCTTTGTTGACTATGAATTTTGAAGTGCTTAACCATTTTATGCTAGTGGGTTCTCTCACTACAAGTGTTATAAGAATGACCATGGACAGTAGGATGGAGATTGAATGTATTATACTAGGTTCATGCCTTGACCCCTACTGTAAGAGCTCAATTAGGTTTGAGCAGGTTGAGCCTATCATGCTACCAAGGGTGTGTATCATATCACATCAGCTGTGTTTGGAAGGCATGACACTGCTTTCTCACAAGTGGGTAATCATTTTTTGGCAGTCTTGTGATCTGCAGACATGGTCCGTTCTTAGACAAACCATGTCATGCCTGTGATGGTTAAGGTATTCTATGTCTAGCATATTGCTCTTTGGCCTGCTAGATGTTTTTTCTATTAGCTTTTGAAAATTTTTGGAATGCTTGGTAATTGTAACCTACATCATCGAAGGAATGTGAATCACATGGCTTGACTTCCTTTGGTAAGTATATCTGAATTTAGATTAAAGGAAGGCGATTGAACTGCTTGGATGCTAGAGTTATTACACGTGCTGTTAGAGCTCAATAATAGAATTGCCTTTAAGTAGTTCTCTTGTTTCTTTTATTTTTATATTCTTATTTCAAAGTGAGTTCTGTCATCTGTGCCTGTATTGCCATATTTGGTCGAAAGTTGGCTTCATTTTGTTTTAGTTTAATTTTAGCCCATTTGCAAGTCTGTTCGTATCATTATCTTGCAAAATGTCTACAATATGTGGAGTATGCATTGTGGTACAGGTTGGTGGAGTGAGTGGTAAAGAAGCAGTTTCGTCATCTAACTTGCAGGGTCGAGCTGCTTATCACTCTGTTTTGACAGAGTCATCCAAATTCTCATCTGGAACTCTAGGATCCAGCTTGGGAATCACATCTGATGACTATGTTTCTGCAACTAACCGAGCATACTCCCAGAAAACCGACCAGTTTTCTTCAGTGAAAAATTCTGATTATGCTTTAGCAGATAGGAGGCACTATGGTGAACCTCAGAGTGCTTTTGTTAGCAGGGAGTTGCAGAGTGATACAATTAGAAGATTTCTTGATTCTGTGTCCTTGAGTGGTGCTAGTCGTCATCAGGTATTTCTTAAATTGATTAATATGTTTTTCCATTTGACGTTAGCTCTATTGAAACTTGATTAGTTTGTCCTTAAATGACTCTGGAATCTGATTGTCTTTTACAGGCTGAGTTGCACGAGCAGATTGACCAGATATTGGGTTATCATGCTTTTATTCTTTTTTGGTATTTATTTTTATAGGTTATCTTGATGATCCTGTTGTGCATTTTCTCAAGGCTTCACTCCTTCGACATCAGCAAATGCTGAAAACACAATCACTTCAATCTGGTTCAGAGATGAGGTACTGTATAACAGGTTCTTATATGACAGAATGCTAAAACCTTCTCTGAATTTTATCGAATCTTATTACACTGAGATTGAATATACGTTTGTGGCAGACAAGATGAATACTATGCAGCAAGGACTGTCCCTAACCATCATAGCTCACAAGACATTAACTCATATGGTGGAAGGATTGATGCTGATCCACGTGACCTATCTGTTTATGGTGCTACTTCTTATGGTGGAAAAGTTGCCGCTTCCATTTTAGGGGGAGCACCAAGGAGGAATGTTGATGACCTCATGTATGGCCAGGGGTCATCAAAGGCTACTTATGGGGTGAGTTTGCCCCTTGCTCGAGATTATACTGCAGGAAAGGGTATTCTTGGTACACCACATGAATCTACATATCAAGCTAGTGTTCTATCACGTGGACATCCAACCCTTGGAGGCTCGATGGTCGATGAAAGGAATGATGATAGAAGTGCTTATCGCCAAGAACTTGAGCTAAGAGAGGAAGAACGCCGTCGAGAATTGATACGCGAGAGAGAAAGAGAACGTGAAAGGGAACGCGAAAGACAACGTGAAAGGGAACGCAAAAGGGAGCGCGAAAGGGAACGTCTTCGAGAACACCGAGATAAGGAGAGGGAACGAGATCGCAAGCATGCATTTGACCCAAGGCGAGAACGAACTCCACCAAGAGCTACCAGAGATCGACGAGCCTCTTCTCTGATGAAGGATGAGAAGGTTGTACGCAGAGTTGCACCTCATCGTGCCACACCACATCGTGAGGCTGTGCATAGGTGGACCTTCATAATATCTTTATGCCCTGCTGTAGCTATAAACACTTTGGTGCTGCTTCTTGGTTTGCAGCTTTCTCAACTAACTTGTTTCTTCTTTGGTACTGAAGGCATCATTCACCTGTTAAAGAAAAAAAGAGAGAATACATCTGCAAGGTAAAGAAGAACCATGAACTATATATTCATTGTTGATGTAGATTGATCAGCCATGACTAGTTCCTAAAGCCTCAATCTTTGTTTTTCCATTAGCAATGTAGGATATTTCGTACCTATCCTTGGTATGTTTCTCTTTGTTCCTATTAGAAATTTAGAATGACATGTCTGTCATTCAGAATCTGTTCCCTCTTTATTTTCTAGTTGAATATTTCCTCTCCATCTCTCTTTTTTGGCGCTTCCTCCTTGGAATTCAGTTTTTATCAGTTGTCTGGGCCTTCATTCCTTGAGTGCTTTTTACAGGACTCAAGTCTGCTGGGATTGCTTTGGTAAATCTAGAAGCTTCTGTGAACTCACCTAGAATCTAATTAAGCATATGGTGGTCATATTGCAGTTCCTCCATGTGTTGTTTAATTGATGCTAGATATATTTTTTTCCCCTCTACTTCTAAGTGATATCCCTTGCAGCTTCTATTTTTCCAGTTGGTCAATAATGAGTATGTGCATATTATATAATAAGTGAATTAACATTGGCAGGTTTATCCATTCTGCTCGGTGGACATTGAAAGGGATTACTTGTCCTTGAGTAAGAGGTACCCTAGGCTAGCTGTAGCAGGTTCAAAGGTTCGACTTGCATCCTACAATGCTATTTGAAGGAATACAATGTATTCGTTCTTCTTAATTTATTTGCATATGTTGCACTGTACTTTTTATAGGCAGTCGTGAACTGGCCAAGGCAAACCTTGAATCTTTCACTTCATACTCCTGTCAGGTAGTTGGTTCTTTAGAACACCCATATCTGCCTTTGTGTTGTTTGATTCTACTTCCTAATTTTTTATAGCTCTTATCTGTTTCTTAATGAAAATTTGTTAGATGACATCAGCATTCATTTTGGTACTATGTTGCAGCTTTGAGCATGATTTCTTGGATATAGAAGATAAAAGTGATGAAAAAGGACCAGCTTTGCCAAGGTAAAAATACAAAAAAAGCTAAGGTTGCGAGGCTTCTGTTTCCTTGTTTATCCTGATGGGGTATCACCTTCATGATTTTTTTAAAAATCTCCTCCTCAATTATAACCTCCTAACTGGTTGCTGCTTTTGAAGCTTATCCCATTCTAAATTAAATATCTGATCGTAAATCATGGCAAGCACAGTGGGTTTTGCTATTCAACACGCAATAAGTGTATTTTCCTTTCAATTGGGTCCCTTGCCACAAATGTGAATTGCTTGCAGCCTTCTTAGTTTTTGAATTAGAATAAACATCCTCGTCTTGCTATTCAGCCTACCTCCTTCATCTTAGATGAACTGCTCTTCTGTGTATGCCAGCTAGCTGATTATATCCAAGGTTTCAAAGTAGCTTGTTTCACTCTTTTTCTGAAGAGCCAGTCCTGCAGTTTACCAGTATATTTTTTTTGCAGATACTAAAAAATTACCTCTGTTAGAGTTATATGGAGCTGATTCACATTCTTCTAATGGCTATACTGTTTTCAAAATTATTAGGAGAACTATCACGAAATTTCTCTTGGATTGACTTGTTATCAAAATGTTACATCTATTCAGCAAGCAAGGTTGGTTTGTTTAAAACCAATCTTTTTGAATAAACATGTATTTTATGCTATCTAATTTTTGTGCGCATTTTCTCTTCAGGTTATCTTGATGAGTGGAATCAGTAGTGAAGCTTTAACTGAGTTATGCTTTGGTAAAGAGATAGATGAGAGGTTAGTCCACTTTAACAATATCCTGAAGTTTGCAGTTCTGAAGAAAGATCGTTCATTTTGGCAATTGGAGGCCCATCACTTGTGAATTCAGATGGGGATCAACTAATTGATGATTCTTCCCTAATTCAAACAGCTATTAGGTGTGCTACTCCCAACACAATCTCCTTTTTTTTTGGCTTACAAAGGAAATTTCTGTTGGTCATGTTTGCTTTATATATTTTGTTTTATATGCATGAAATAAGTATTTCCTTTGTTGTGATGCAGACATGTCACCCATTTAACTCAGCTTGACCTAAGCAGTTGCCTCAATTGGAATCGTTTTCTCGAGGTACATTTATGTTTTCTTCTACTGTTTCTCTGAAGAGACTAATTTTCCTCGAATTTGCACTTTGTTTTCATGGTCGTTCATTCATTTCTGCTTATTAATATGTAAGAATTTTTAGAATAGTATTCATCCAGCAAGGAACAATTATTTTATCACTATTCTTAATTATAAAGAAATCAGTGATCATTGTTTTATCTGTTGTGGTCTAAGAGCCTATACTTATTGATTTTTTGTATTGTTACTACCTATGTTATAAACATACTTTTTACTCTATAATTAGGTTCTGAGGATTCCCACATCAAACATCACTTTACAATCAAACTGTAAAGTGTTATATTTTTTAAAAACTGTTAAATTTAAATTAATATTTTTAATGGTATTAGTGATGGGTGTGTTGGTCTATTTGATGCCTGTTTGTGTCTTGACAACTATAGCACAAATTTTCATCTCTTTGACCCTGTTATTCTAGTCCTTTGGTTCTCGGTAATGTTGACAAAAGTTTATTCATTTCTTCTATTAAAAACATATGAACAGCACAGCGAACGATCCTTACAGAGGTGCTGATAGCGAGTGAAAGTAGAAGTAACCATCTTTTCTAATCCAAAAAAAAACAGTGCTTTGAAAAGTTAACAGTAACTAGTTTTAACTAGTTACTTACAGGTAGGATGATACAAACAACAGCTAACTTTTTAACTAGTTTATCCCAATATACAGAAGATAGCAGCTATGGATAATATGTTACCCAGTATATTAACCAGTTACACATTTAAAATTGATTTTAATAGGTTAGGAGTTGATTTTGATTGGACATACTGATATGAGGATGGTTTGCTTGTTAGTATCTGGTCAGATACCTGTACAAAATGGACGATTTGGATTGAGATTGTACAATTTTTCATCATGTTGGTACAGTTGTTTTCCAGTATATCTCCTGTAGGAAATATCTTAAATTCCCGTGTTTCTCAAATTACAGAGTGCTGATTTATTTAATTCTGTCAGATACATTACGATAGAGTTGGCAAAGATGGACTGTTTAGTCATAAGGAAATCACAGTATTTTTTGCCCCAAACCTATCTGAATCCCTTCCATCACTGGAACAATGGAGAAGCGAGTGGCTGACACACAAGGAGGAGGTAGCTGAGAGGGAACAACTAGCTTTAAAGGAGGCAAAGGTTCATTTGAATGCACTTAAATACACTGTTTCATGATAAATGCTATCCATGCACAAACTAAGCTTTTTTCTTGTGGATGTCTTTTAGAAATCTGTAGAAAGGAAGGAAAGTGCTCAAGGTAATATCAAAGCTTATTTATATTCCCGTCCTACACCTTTTTGATAACTTTTTCTTTGGCTGATTTATGTGACACGTATGTCCATACTTCATAACCTCAGGGGAAAAGAGTCATAGTAAGACTGTGAACAATGACTCTGGTAAAAGTCTAAAGACTGAATACAACTTAGTTGAAGGTGAGATAGCTGATGAGAAGAAAATTAAAGATCAGATTTTTGATGAAGCTGGTGGATCCAAGAAAACTATCGCTGAAAAGGAAAAAGGACCTGCATTAGATAATACAGAACTGAGGGAGGATGGAGAAGGTAAAACCAAAGAGAAGAATGATAATGGTGAAGGTTCTGTTGATTTGTTGACTGAGATTAAAAAGACCACCAAGAAGAAAATTATCAAGAAGGTGGTAAAAGGAAAGACCACCATTAAGAAAGCAACTACCACGACTGTGGAGGATATGGCCACTGCACTAGATGATAATTCCAATGTCACAGATGATAAAGCAGAAATTATGCATGGAAATGCTGGCCAAGAAGATCAGGCATCAGCTGATCTGAAGCATCCTACAACTGGGAAAAAGAAAAGTTGCTGCTGGTAAGTCTCCACTGAAGGAAGATGCAACTAATACTTCTGATGGTCAAACTGGTACCAAGATTGACAAGGAACAGGTCAAAGTTCTTGATGACGAACAAGTAAAAAAGGAACAGGATGGAGGCTCTACTGTTCAGAATGTGGAGGTTAAGACAATTGGGAAAAAGAAAATCATTAGATGAGTGATTAAACGGAAGGTTTCTACAGCAGAAGTTAAGGATGCAAATCCAAATAAAGATGCTGAAGAAACAAAAGGAGGCACAAAAGAAAACTCTGGAAAGAGGGAAAATGATGTAGCTGAAGTCGACACTTGTGAGAAGAAGATGGAGGTATCCGATGCACCTTATAGTGAGAAAGAACACTTGGACGGAAAAACAATGGTAAATGAGAAAGATAAAAATGAAAACAGGACAGTTGATAGCCATTCCAAACCAGAAAAAGGAGGTTCAAAGAGTATGCATGATTCTGAGAATTTGAAGAATATCAAGAAAGACCAGTCAAGATGGCAAGGAATGGAAAAAAGATGAAAAAGAGAGGAGTAAAGATGGCAAGCATGATTCGCACCAAAAGTCTCATATTGGGAAGGAAAAGGGAGGTTCTAGAGAACCTCCTAAACATCCTCGATTGTTTCTGAAAACCCATCGAACCATGGGATCAAAAGTATATTAAATTACTTCTCTGGCATATTTTTATCTCTTAAAATGCTATGGCCTAACAGTTTCCAATTTTGTATTCTTCACTGTTGCTTCGGTCAATTTCTCTCTCATTAGAGAAGAATGACTCTTGGATTACAATGACAAAGATGTTGAAGAATCAACATTTGAGGTTCGTTTTTCATGAAATACTACTTGTCTATCTGTATGATCTGACTGTCAGGCTGTCATGATAAATTTTGGCATGACTGTCCATGCTGAGCTAAACGTCAGGGATGGATCCAGAGGCTCTAATATATGGGGGCAAAATGGAACAATTTTTATCTTATAAAATACATAATAATTTAAACAAAGGTGTCCACTTGTTTCTTCAACTTCAAAAATTGATTGAGGTAAATTAAATATTAACTTTTATTAAAGAATTTAAATTTAGTTTAGAACCACTTGCCTCACTCTCACTTATGGTGCTGACTCATGTCAACTCGAGCCATCTAGTATAAACACTTCAACAAGTAAAGTTCTGTTCTCTCTATTTGTATCTTAATTGATTCTTTGTTGTGCTGAAAAAAAAAATCTTGCATGCAGCTTTCGTTGTTTGCTGAGGCATTTAATGAAATGCTTCAATTCAAAATGGGGTGCCGACTTTTGTCCTTCCTTGAGGTAGTTTGTTAGCTCCATTCCATTTCAGTGAACATTGTTTGAATTGTCTTGATCATAATTTAATTTATTTCTTTATTGTGTAGAAATTGCACAAAAGATAGTTGTCAAAAAGAATAATCGTAAAAGACAGAGAGATGAGAAATCTGAGAAAGACACTGAAAAGGAAAAATTATCCACAAAGCATCCAAAACCCGATGAAGGTTCCCCAGTTACTAGTAAATCAGCAAATTTGGAAATGCAAGATACATCTAAGGAAGACACTAATGAAAACATGAATCTGGATGAGTCCATGAAAGCTGGAAATGAAGATGCATCTGGGAAAACAAATGAAGCAAATGAGGGTCTAAGAGGTTCTGCAGCTAGCTTAGATGAACAGAAAATTGAAGACATGACAATTGATGATGACGTGATGGAGGATGAAGATCCAGAAGAAATTTTAGAAGAAGATGAAGTCAGATGTTGATGCTTGCTCAAATGGAGCTCCAGAGGTAAGTACTAATAAAGGGGCTCTTTATTAATTCTAATTGTTAAAATTTAATATGCTGCTTCAACTTGTTGACTTTCTTTATTCTTGTCCAGACTACCTATCTAGTTATTTGAACCGTATATGATTTTTGTTAGGGTTTTATTTTTCACAAAAATAGAGAACAGATTCATTATTATTCTTTTTTTTATACAAAATGTGCATTAGAGCAATTGGGAGGATCATACGAGAGGATCATGAAGTCTTAGTTCTTATGAAGTAAGTTCTAAAAAAAAGATTCATTATTGTCACAACTTGTTGTTTTGGGAACATTCACTTCACTGCAGCAAGATGGTAAAGCATACAGCTTGATATTGTCGAGCTCTTCTGTAATACTTATGCTCAGTTGATATATGGGGATATGTTTTCAATAGAGTAAATTTATGCTTGGATCTCCCACTCCTGGCTCACCCCCTTCGAGCGGACGTTCCTCTGGATCGCCGGATGGAAGCCCTCCCTCGCCTTCCGCATTTTCTCCCGGTGCTGAGTCGGCGGCGTCGGCGGCCGCGCCCGCTTGCTCCTCTCGCCGGAGCAGCGGGCGGCCGTGGAGGAGCTCCGGCGGGAGGTCGTGGCCGCGGAGCACGAGATCTCGGAAGGGATGGCCAGCGCGCAGGAGGCCATGGCGGGCCAGGCCGTGCGCGTCGGAGGGGCGCGGAACGGGAACGCGCAGGCGGCGGCTGCGACAGCGGACGCGGTGGCGCGGGCGTTCAGGGCGGTCGTCAGCGCAGCCGACTAGCTGAGGGACGCCACACTGCGGCGGATCCTGGGGATCCAGACGCCGGCCCAGGCAGCGGAGTTCCTCGGCGCCGCTGCCGAGCTCCGCGTCCGCATGCGCCGCTGGGGCTTGCGGCGCGACGTGCGGACGGCCTGAGCGGATCGAAGAATCTACGGGATCACGAAGCAGCTGAAGATTCTCGCGGAAAAGCGAATCATCATCCTTTTGAGATTCAAAGTTGACACGTGTTTGTTTTATAGCGAAAGTACCTTTTACTTTTGTCGATGTGCCATCGACGTGAAGTAGGCGGGTGCTGCTGCAATGGGCCACCTTCACAGTCCAAATATAAGAAAAGGAACAAAAATGAGAGAGAGAGAGGCAAATAACTAGTTGACTCAATCAGACAAGACATGTTTCTTCCTCGCCTTGCATTGAAGGGGTTGGTTTGCCAAGTCCTTAGTACCCGAAATCACTTTGCATTGTTAGTTTAGTGATCTGCAAGAGTTTGGATTTCCTAATTTAAGGGGAAGATTTTTCAAGTCCTTAGAACTGCCATTGTAGTTTGGTGATCTGGAGCACAATGTTGCTGACTTGCTTTTGGGTTTTCCCAGACCCTGAAAAATTAATTCAATCTGTTGACGTTATGAGAATTAGTTGAGTCCTTTAAGTTTCTTTGCAATTTTTGGTCCACAGCATGAATACTTCTTTTTTCCCCATGTGGTCCTGATACAATCTAAGGGTAACATATTTAGATATGTGAACCTGGATGAGTATCATGCAACTATAATAACGTTAATGACAAACATGGAGGACATTGGACAGCTTTGTTCTATCATTTTCTAAAACCAAGCCTGTAGAGAATGACATAGTATGGTCCTAATGTTCAGTCACTAAAGCTTAAACGACTCAAATCGCATGAAACTTAATGCTTTGCCATTACTTAATACTTGGGATTTTATTTTACAAGTGAAAGTGCTATTTTCTAAAATTATATTTTGACTGAGGTGAATGCCCAATGCAATTGCCAAAATGGGTTGTATAAGCAAGAGGTTGTAGGCAATTCTGTTGTAATTCTCATCCAATCACTTATTTTTTTTCTTTCTTTCACCTTTTCTGCTCTTATTCCTGTTTTTCTATTTCTTGTTTGCTCGTTCCATGTTCATTATGTTTCTGGTATGCTTAGAGTATTTTTTGCCTCTAATATTGAAATATATATGCATTCAATATTGTGGCACTGAAATATTTGTCATTAAGTTTGAAAAAACTTATGCATATTATTTTTGTGTAGTCTTTCTCACAGTGTTTGACACTTTGATCAGGTGGCAGCAACAGTATATGCTATCATATCAACCAGAACTCCAGATTTGGACTGGCAGATACGGGCAATACGAGTTCTTCCTATGTTTTTATTGCCTGGTTTCTCATTTGTTCTTTATTCAGCACTAGTAAGATTCACAAGAATGCGTAAGTCTCTCAAACTGAATGCTTGAACCTTTTGGAATGATCTCAAATCTATAATTCTTATTTACTTTTTCATCTTTCACTGAACTGAGTTATTCTAAGTCTCTTCTCGTTCCTGTTAGATGTTTTGCATGACTACATGTTAATTGAAGTCCTGAGAACTTTCTGTTGCACTTAGAATGTACTGCAGAATGTTTGCTATATTTTCTGAACTTTTTCCTTCAAAAAACCACATTTTATATAGAATCTTTTGTATTCATAGATTTCAAGTGATGATTTATTAGAGAAGCAAATACCTCTTAGCTGGTTAGAGCAGTAAAGTTTGATACCAGAGGCTAAGAGTTTTAAACTCATGAAGATAAAAAAAAAAAAAGTGATTATTTTTCATGTTTGCAGTTCAAGAAAAAATAGCAATTATATCTTTTGGGTTCTATGTGACTCATGGTGTAGTAGATCATTCCTTGTGTTCATATTATATATGAATCATCTGGAGTTATTTGCAATTTTTATCTCTTTCCTTTTGAGATGTCAATGTGTATTTATACTTGTTCAACTCCCAACATATCTACTCGCAGTTGACCAAAAAGACCAGAAAACACTTGAGAAGCTACGAGCTGAGAGGAAAGAAAAGATTGATGAACTCAAAGAGAGAACAAACTACTATGCTACACAACAACTTATTCAGGTGAATACCTAATAATGAATTGTGTGAGTTGTTACTGATTTTCTAGAAATTATCATACACAAATGTGAATGCATCGAATACTTGCAGAAGGAATAACTATTAAATTGGAGATTGAACATCCCACACATGTACGAATATAGTGGTGTAGATAAATTCCATATTTCCTTACTATCCGTCATCCCATTTTCTTTAGTTGCATCTTTCTTTTGACTTCTTCTAACGAGGGCTGCCCTTCATCTGCAGAAATATGACCTTGATCCTGCTGCAAAGGCTGCAGCAGCAACAGTTCTGGCAACCAAGCTGGGGGCTGACTCTGGTTTGAAATTTGTCGTCGGTGATGGATCTAAGACAAATATACAAAGCAGAGATGCTGACCCCACCCAGACCTCTGGGCTCAGGAATAGAAGACATCCGCATGCAAGTGGCAGTACCACTGGAACCACCCTCATTTCTCAACCAAGCAGTGAAATTTCCAATGAGCTCGGGGCTGATGGGCATGAAATTGCAGCAGGGTCTCAGAGGGTCGTTGAACACTACAAAGGCTCCTCTGCAAATGATGGTGGTTGGATTTCTCGACTAGCCGCCATGCTTGTGGGCGAGGAACCATCACAATGCTATGCACTGATTTGTGGCAACTGCCATTTGCACAATGGTAAATAAAATGGACATCGCCGTGTATCTCTGTCTTTGTTTAAGTAGCTGACTAAGAGATTTCACCTTCTCCTTTTCCCAGGTCTGTCCAGAAAAGAAGACTATCCTCACATATCGTATTACTGTCCTCATTGTCATGCTCTGAATGCCTCCATTCAATCGGGAGAGCGCGATTCAGGTTCGGCTTCTGGTAGCGGCATTTTGCTTCCTCCAGTTGATGGAGATGCCGTAGGAAGTGAAGTTGCTACCGGTGCGGCACAAGTTCCGGAGCAAGCAGTTGTCCAGAATGATGAGAACCAAAGTGCTGCCGGCGACGGTTGATGGTCATGGATTTTGTAAAAGATGACAGATCGATCTCCTTTTTCTCTTCTTTATTCTTTTCTTTCTGCTTGTGTTTTGCATACAAACTTGTTTATTACTACGACTTGAATTTAGAACAGCAGCAGAATTGTATATTTTACGAGGGGTGTGAGTCAAAGGATGGGTGCGCGTGATTTTAGAGACATGTTGGTGCTGACAGCTTCTCGTTGTTGCAGTCATCCCCAAAAGAGCAGCTTGAGTTTCCAGCATGAAATTTTTTTCTTCTTTTGTGACTAGTTGTGCCATTAATCAGTGACTTCGATGGCCAGATGGGTACTCGTCCAAGCTGCAAGTACATGTTCACTGTTGATAAGGAACGGGCCGACAGGACTTTTTTTTTCCTGTAAGTGGAAGGTTTCTATAAAATTGGAGCTTGATGTGTCCTTAGTAAAATAAAAAACATAATAGTACTAATGACATTGCACACTGAAGCAAGAGGCGAGTGAAGAAAGGTAAGAGTTATGATATAAAAGTTTTTTCCCCCTTCTAAAGATGACTATAAACTAAACTGAATGAGTTCCCTGAAAAGGTGCTTGCAACTCGTGATTTAAAGAAGAATATTCTAGAGATACATTCAGTTCATTTTGTATACTAAAAGGCTACAACTCCTACATAACTTTATAATATTACAGCGGATGGAGAAGTTTCCTACAAGTCGCAAGAATCAGCCATCAGGCAAATTGCAGGGCATGCTAATGGGTTACATGTCCGTATCCGATGCAGCTTTAGCTATGTGTGTTCCGACTTCTAACGTCCGGCAAATCATCTTCAATGCATTCATCCAAGCCGCTACAAAGTTACCTCTACATTCTCGCAAAAGAGAGCCTCAGCTTTCTGTATCACCGCCCTGTGTATCTTTGCTAGGTGGCTTGGCTGGTTCTTCCTTTGCAATCACATCATCATTAGCCGCGGCCTCAACCTCCACTTTGGCATCGGTCTTAGCATCGGCTTCAGCTTCTGCTTCTGCTTCAGATTCAGATTGCCCAGCCTCAGGCGCAGAGTCCATATCAGGGCTCTGCTTCTGACCCTCTCCAGCTGCAGCATCCGAGTCCATGGGAGTCGCTCCATCTTCGAGCTCAGCTCCACTACCAACACCATCAGTCTCAGTGGCCGTTGATGCAACCTTAGTAGAGAAACACACATTCTTTCAGCGTCTTATGATGTAGATTAGAAGTCAAGTTTGTCCATTATACTCCAATGCATTTCAACAGCTGTGTTAATTACAAGTCAAAAACTACAAAGCCACTGGAGTTTGATAAGAGTATCAACTACCTGGTTATCTTCAGGCTGTGTTGTAGCACCTTTTGCTTCCTCCTTTTTACACGTTTTGCCCTCTCACCTAGTTTTGTAGGAAACTTGGAACGAACCTCCGGTGGTAGAAGCTCTGGAGGTACAACTCCTTCAATGCCATGCTCAGTGAACTTGCATCACAGAAATTATTTGTGATAATGTCAGGATAAAGAGAAGATATTAATCATCTGAGAAATCCAGCTCTGTATTGTGAGCCACGAGAAAACCCTTCCAAGTCTTGTCGGGCTGAAAATCTTAGGCCTTTCCAGCAGTAAACCTGCACATTTACAGTCGCAACAAGGCATAATTTTTTGCTGAGTAGTGACCATTTCATTCCTACAAGCATGCTTATTCAGACTGGTAAAAGAATAAAGTGATTTGCACATGCATAAGGCAGCGGCTGTGGTCCGTGTTTATAGTAAATAATGCCACTTACACGGTTATTCTTATGGTGATATTCATCCTCGATTCCAGAAGAAGGATCCATCTGCAGCGAAGAGAAGTCATGAAATCATGTGGCAACCAAAAGAAGAAAATTATTTAATTTACCAGTGAACTACTTGGAACTGTTATTCAATCAAAGATGAACTAATTGCAAGCACAAGTTACAATACAACTTTGGAATAAGCGATTGATTTGCTTACATCCTCCGCAAGAGGTTTCCAATATTCAGTGACCGAGGGCATCCGAACACGCTGAGGATCAGTGATGGCATTCTAAATTTGACAAAACAATAGAATTAGAAAATGGACTTGAAATCCAATACAGAATATAGCAATGTGAGCAGAAAACAACAGTGCACTGTACAGAGTACAACACAATAGCGAATTTATTCCACAAACCTGCGAGTTGTTGGTAAGATTAACAGCATAAATAATAAATGAAACAATAAAATTAATCAACAACGTTCATTACGTACAGGATTTTGCTCAGCCCATTTCCATAGTTGCGAGAGCTCTTTGTTCCCTAACCTCCATCTAGCCTTACTGCAACAGTGAAGACAATAGCATTAATTACATCACTAGCTAGCTAGGAGATGCTTGAAAGTCCTAAAAGCATTATGTTATATCCTTCCATCTTTTGTTTGTTACCTTAATGTTTCTGTTTAGACTATCTATAACCATAGCAACAAAAAGCAACTTGAAGCAATTAGATATATCCATAACGCACCCTCACTGAAACTATAATATGAATACTGTTCTGATGCCTTAAAAAATGAGCTATAGCATGCAGGGGCATTTCTCTGACAAATATGCAGCGTGGCATAATAAAACTTAACAGCAAAGTGAAAACCTCAATGCACAAAGTTAAGTCTGATGTCAGGAAAGAAGCAATTTGATAATAGTGTGATGTAACAAAGTAGCATTAAGTTGTTAATTTAAAAAGTACTGCTACTTGCATGTTTACTTGAAAAGAATGCCATAAAGCAATATAAAGCCTTCTCAAATAGTATTCAGGTAATGTGAAGATCAGCATGTATACCGCCTCGTGGTACCATCTTGACAAATCTTTCCCTCAATAGGTTGTTTTTCAAATGCTGGGCATCCATCTCGCTCACCAAACCTTGAGTGAAATAGGGCTTTATCAAAACATTTGCAGTTTAATAACAAAATATAGTTTAAGATCAGATATTATTTTTAGGATGTTGCTCACCCAATTCTTTTCACGTTCTAATATATGCTCTATGCTTTGAAGAAACTCCTTCCCTTTTGGAGGAGTGACCTCCAGAAGCTTCTTAACACGCTCTTCGCAAGATGTGATTTCTTCTTTCTGAGCATTTTCTGAACAAGATCTTATTTGGTAACATTGAAAAAAGATAAACAATAGTAAAATACGTCAAAAGAAAACGCACAATAATGAAATTATGTTGTCAGAAACATATGAGATTATGTGTCTGTTGCATCCATAAGTTCAAATCCATGCTGTTCACTGACAGACCTAATTCTGACTCGAAGGTTCATCAGTTCCTTTGTAAATTCCTTGCATGTTGCTTACTTGATATGCTGCCTTATTATTTTGCAACTGCCTCCTCACAGTGCCCGTGAGCACGGACTGCATATCGACGAAATCGTCACCGCCTGGGGATACCGATGCACAAAATCATTCCCCTATCTCCGTTCTTCACCAAATTTATCTGCCGTCTCTTTTGTGCTCATTCCTTCTTCTGTCTTCTTTGTCAGGGAGGCTATTGAATACCATGTCGACATCGGCAATATCTACTCTACAATCGACGACAACCACTACAAGTCCGCATGCAATGGCTGAAAACTGCAAACTGATCCAAACTCTGGTAATTAAAACCATTATGGTATTAACCAGCTGCTCTTGTAATCTACGCTTTGTTTAGTTGGAAGTTTTGAAGTTTACAAGGACATATCTATAGATATAATGGACGTGAGGACCAGTGTCCCCAGTTTCATTCGTTTACAGTCTTGTAAAAGTAGCAATTGAATCAAATCCATTTATTATTATTCAAATCTACCCTTCTTTTTCTAAGGGGAAAAGAAAACGCTGTGGCTTGCAGATCCATGCACGTGATTGCGGGCCCATCGCAGTATTAATTTGGAATAAATATTAGCTTTCTACACCATTTAATTAATATATATTTATATTAAAATTAGTTGTTTTTATATTTAAAAAAAGGTTCATGATGTGTTAATATCAGTGGATATATTTGATCATAATTTTTTAGTCCTATTTGTTAATTATGCAATAAACTTAAGAAAAGGAATGATCAGAATAGCACTCTAATTGAATTGGAAATAAATAAAATTAAATGGGCAGCTTTCCCTATCTGCCGAGCTGTCCCGCTTCATTTCAATTTTTTGCCTCCCTATTTAGTATTTGATTTCTTAAGAAGGCGCTTAAAACTTCGATGATATATTAGTATTATTGCATAATAATAATGATAGCTTGGACTCCAACTTCATTTTTTTTATACAGATTTTAAAGCAACTGACCGTAACACGAATCAAATTTATTAAATAGATCATCGTTACGTTGACGGTGACGGTGACGGTGACGGTGACGATGCGCGACGCGCTCCGACTTGAATTGAAGCGGTTCGGCTGAGCCGGCGCCCGAATATGAACCGACTTGAAGATATTTAGTAACAGAAAAAGGAAAGCAGCACACGAAAAAATGACGCATCTATAAACCCTGCCGTAAACCCATTGAATGAAAACAGAAAGAATCTGTTACTCATCCTCCTCCGTGGGTGGGTTGCCGAGGAGAGGAGAAGAGCTGGGGGGGAGGCGATCTCGAGGTGCTCGTTGCTTCATCGACCTGCTTCGATTCGGTACCCGGATCTCTACGTTCTGGTGTTTCATTTTGTTCTTTTTGAGTGTTTTTTTTTGCGCTCCTGTTTTCTGCATTTGTCGCGATTGATCTGGTTCTAGATCGGATGTGCCTGGCCGCATTGCGTTCTCAGCCAAGGGAGCGGCAGTGCTCTTCAGTTCTTGAGTTCTGGATCTCTGGATCTTCAGGCGAATCAGATCATTTCGCATTAGGGCTAAAAAGCATGAAAAGTAATTACACTTTTGAGCTTTTTTCCGTAAATCTGGATGGATTTTGATTTTTTATTCTTCTTTTCCCCCGAGAATTGATTTTTAGGAATCGTTCGGTGCGATTTGTTCCTCACTCCTGTAAGAGCTCGGCACTTTCTCAATGTACTTTTCTGCTTTCGCAAGACCTTGTACCTTGGCAATCAAATCCACATGAGATGCATAGTCACGGCCAGTCAGTTCAATCCGCTTAGTAGATTCCAAAAGAAAATTAGAGAGCCACTTAGTATGTAAAAGACAATGGCAAAATTTGATCAAACTTGCATCACATTACAAGTACAAATAGAGAAAAATAAAGGACACAGTATAAAACAAAGCTCCCCACACACATTAAAGTATAGCTATTAATACGCTAGAAAGTTCATAAAGCTTTGGTTATTCCTACCCTACGAAAATGGTAATATTCATGCACTTTTCTGAAAGTCCAGTCATATCATAACAGATTTGTGCACTTCTTTTTTCTCTTCAATTTCAATTTCAATATATTATCAAGAACAGAAAATGCTCCTAGAGCATCACCTTTACTTCTATAACCATTGATTAGATGGTTGAAGCTAGAGCAATCGGGATTTAGGTTGACTCTGGCCATGTGTTGCATAAACTGCTCTGCTTCTCTCAACTTTTCAGTTCAGCAAAGGGCAGAAATCAATGAGTTACAAGTGATTAGATCTGCATTTTGGCCTAAGTGACATATATAAGCATAAAATTTCATTGCCTCTGTAATGTTTCCACATGAACAATAGTGATATACAAGTGTTTCACAAAATATTTTATTTGGAAGAACACCACTTTTTTGCATTTTGGATAGAAGCTGTTTGATTTCTTCTATCTTACCTATTTTGCACAAATCATTGGCAAGTGAAGAATATGTAACAACATCTGGAGAAACACCAACTTCGTGCATGCTCTTAAGAAACTGCATAGCTTCATTAATCTTGCCCTCTTTGCATAGCCCATCAATCAAAATTGTGTAAGTTATACAGTTTAAGGCAATACCTTTGGATCTCATTTTTCCAAAAAGATTAACTGCTGAATCCAGCTGTGATGTCTTCAATATCCATTAAGAAGAGCACCGTAAGTTATCTCATTTTGAGTTTCACCAGCAGTTTCCATTTCTTCTAGAATCCTCAAAGATTCATGGATTTTTCCGATTCGACAATAACCATCAATCAAAGTATTGTATGTGATAGAATTTTGTTTAAGATCAAACTTCAACATTTCTTTAAATACATGATTAGCAACATAAATCTTGCCTTCCTTGCAGAATCCATTGATCAAAGTATTATATGTACAATCAGTGGGGGATAGTTTCCTTTCTCTCATTTTGTTTTAATAGTAGATAAGCTGTAGCACTCCTATTTTCTTTACACAAGTTATCAATAATCACATTATATGTGTACACGTCTACCTTAATTCCCTTTCTGTCCATGCAATCCAACACATTAAGTGCAGACTTAAGCCTTCCCTTCTTGCAAAACCAATAAAATAACAACACATTAACATTTTTCCTCCTGTGTTGTTGTGTAGGTTGAAAGTATGGATGCAGACTCTTCATCAATTGCAATTGAAGCTGCCTCAGAAGCCAACGTCACGGCAGCGGTGGCATGCAAAATCATTGAACACGTTGTGTTTCTGGTCGACCATCTTTCAGATGTGGTGAAAGATACCTTTACAGTATCTGATCAACTAAGAACTGAAGCTAAAAAACTTAAGGATGAAGCTGAAGAACTTCAGTCAGCAGCAATTCAAGAAATCGAGAAAGCTTGTGAAGAGATCCATAAAGCTGTACGCGAAAGGGATGATGCTGACGAAACGATCAAACAATTGCAAAAGGGGTGGGAAGATGCTGCACAAAGTCTTGAGCAAAAGGAAAAAGAGTACAAAAAACTGAAATATAGTTCAGGATCTGAAAATAAAAAACTTGAGGCTATGAGAATGATGATAGATTGTCATGATATGAAAAGAGCAGAGGCCAGGAAGATATGTGAGGCTCAGGAATGTAGAAAAAGAGCTGCAGAGGAGGTATCCAAAGGAAAACTGAAGCGAGCAAAGGTCGAATTGTTGAGATATGAGGCTCAACTAAAGATGCTGGAGTTTGAGGCAATATACGGTGAAGCAGAATCAGTAAGAAAACATGCTGAAGCTTCTGACGAGGGAGTAGCATTTTTGCTCCACGCCATCACACTGGCTCGGAGCACCATGAAGGCAGTTTCTAATGCTGCAGACCAACATTTTCATGCAAAAAGTCCAAATACCGGGAAGGCTCCTGCAAAGGTATCTCTTAATTCTGTCAATGAATGGATTGGCGCAGCCTCTGGTGACTTTCTTACGTTGAAAGAGCTGGCTGCCCGGAAGCCTTCTGCATCAGCCTCAGCCAGCAAAATTACCAAATGAAATGGGATATCTCCTTACTTTCTAAGTTCTTGAATTGTTCTTAGAACTATTCTATTCAACATACGTTGATGGTTGCCATCTGTTTCTTACCTACTACTCAACATTAAGTTTGAAATTTCTTTGTGGAAAAGAAGGCCTCCTTGCAATGAACTTATTTTCATATGATATCATATGTAACTGAGTTGTACATGGGTCAACGTGAGGAAAGATTTTAGGAATTCACAATGGTTTTGTTTTTAGAGCATCATTGATGATAGGTTTGATTTATGTTAGAAAATTAAGACACATTAAGCAATTTGCATTAGGAGGTGGTAAAGATGAAAAATTTTAGAAGCAAAACGGGAACCTACTGGAGTAGAAAATTGAGACACATTCATCAATTTACATTAGGTGGTAAGGAAGCAAAACGGATAGATTTAATACTCACTTTACCTCTTGATTTTAAATATTTTTATTTTGAATTTTCTTTTAAAGTTTATTTTGAAACCATCATCTTTGAACTAGAATTTTTACTTCCAACCCAATTGCTCTAAATTAGAATTTTTACTATTTTAACTAATTAAATGTATATTTTATTTTATCATTCTAATGAGGTAAAAATACACTTTTGTGTACCTTAAACCTCAAATTTTAAACTAAAATTCTCCACAATATGTATTTGTTCGTGATAACAACGATATTTATTTCAAAGACAACATATACTGCTGTAGCCAGAAAGTTCTTTAAACACAAAACCACTGCTAATTACCACACATGATTAATTCAATATCAACTAACGCAATTTTAATTATGCTGGATTAGAAACTCAATCACAATCTTAAGTTAATTTATTTAGGCTTAAATAAATTTCATCAAATCTATACTTATTTTAAACCCAAACTGATACCCACATTTAAATACTAGGCCCAAGTCCACATTTAAATACTTGTTGGTTCATGATCACCAATTAAAAATGTCATGCAGAGTATCTGGATATTTTGTTCAAGGCTGCTTCGTAATATTTCCTTGTGTGATTGTCGCAGCCTACCAGCGGTTATTCTGGAAACGCTGTTGGCAGTTCAGACGCAGATAGAAGTGCATACAGAGCCTATTCATCACAAACGGCACAGTATGGAGGACAATATGCAGCGGTTTATGGTTCATCTACACCGAGCAGTGTTCAACAGGTACTGTCTATTTCCCTAATAACTGAGATATCTGTTTTTTTTTTGTTTCTTTGCTCTCTCTATTGATTCATTCAACCGTTAGTTAATTATGTCATTCATATCTCCTCTAGAATTAAAAACCTATCTCAATGTCGTGTTCTTATTTGCATTGAGAAATTCCGTTATAGATGCATGGACGTATTTATCTTAGTTGTTTGGGTGACTAACGTTTTTGATGTTGTTGCAAGCATCTTGAATGAGGTCAAGTAGTTCTCCACGTGTGGCATCTAAGGTCACCATGCAAGGAATTGAATGATGGCTTGCAATATATCTATACTAACCACTTGTATCACTTGTAATGTATTTTCTTATTTTTGCCCTAGTTTTAAACACGATATACTAGTCTCAATTTAGGTGCATTAAAGTGGTTTGGTATACCAAGCTAATTTAAAACCTCAAGTACATTCATATACCTATCTTTTTGAGAAGATAACCTTGGCAGTCTTCTAAATAAGCTTTAGATTTTCACAGAAAGGGCATATTTAAATTCTGAGCTGAGCTTGATCAATGTCTGAATCAAGCATGAGCTGAACTTTATTTGGCTAAAATCAGATAAGTCATGCTTGAATTGGATAAAAACAATTTTTTATTGAGTGAATAATAATTTTTTGTACATATTCCCTCAATAGGAAATGGGTCTTTTCAAACTCGTGACAAGGCAAGACTGTTATCTTGAAGTGGAACATGCAGTATAATTGACAAAATTGCAGAATAAATTTCAAGCTTAATAACAAATCTAAAATTACTGGACATCAGATATTTGATCTAGTTACTACTTTGGTTTTGCCTATATGCACATTATTCTGTACTTTGCTGGATAGAATCTTTTAAGCAAGGATGCAGTAGATCCTATGCCTTGTCACAGCATAGGATGCATGTACTGTCCCACATTCCTTGTGTATTCCAGGTCTTTGTTGACTATGAATTTTGAAGTGCTTAACCATTTTATGCTAGTGGGTTCTCTCACTACAAGTGTTATAAGAATGACCATGGACAGTAGGATGGAGATTGAATGTATTATACTAGGTTCATGCCTTGACCCCTACTGTAAGAGCTCAATTAGGTTTGAGCAGGTTGAGCCTATCATGCTACCAAGGGTGTGTATCATATCACATCAGCTGTGTTTGGAAGGCATGACACTGCTTTCTCACAAGTGGGTAATCATTTTTTGGCAGTCTTGTGATCTGCAGACATGGTCCGTTCTTAGACAAACCATGTCATGCCTGTGATGGTTAAGGTATTCTATGTCTAGCATATTGCTCTTTGGCCTGCTAGATGTTTTTTCTATTAGCTTTTGAAAATTTTTGGAATGCTTGGTAATTGTAACCTACATCATCGAAGGAATGTGAATCACATGGCTTGACTTCCTTTGGTAAGTATATCTGAATTTAGATTAAAGGAAGGCGATTGAACTGCTTGGATGCTAGAGTTATTACACGTGCTGTTAGAGCTCAATAATAGAATTGCCTTTAAGTAGTTCTCTTGTTTCTTTTATTTTTATATTCTTATTTCAAAGTGAGTTCTGTCATCTGTGCCTGTATTGCCATATTTGGTCGAAAGTTGGCTTCATTTTGTTTTAGTTTAATTTTAGCCCATTTGCAAGTCTGTTCGTATCATTATCTTGCAAAATGTCTACAATATGTGGAGTATGCATTGTGGTACAGGTTGGTGGAGTGAGTGGTAAAGAAGCAGTTTCGTCATCTAACTTGCAGGGTCGAGCTGCTTATCACTCTGTTTTGACAGAGTCATCCAAATTCTCATCTGGAACTCTAGGATCCAGCTTGGGAATCACATCTGATGACTATGTTTCTGCAACTAACCGAGCATACTCCCAGAAAACCGACCAGTTTTCTTCAGTGAAAAATTCTGATTATGCTTTAGCAGATAGGAGGCACTATGGTGAACCTCAGAGTGCTTTTGTTAGCAGGGAGTTGCAGAGTGATACAATTAGAAGATTTCTTGATTCTGTGTCCTTGAGTGGTGCTAGTCGTCATCAGGTATTTCTTAAATTGATTAATATGTTTTTCCATTTGACGTTAGCTCTATTGAAACTTGATTAGTTTGTCCTTAAATGACTCTGGAATCTGATTGTCTTTTACAGGCTGAGTTGCACGAGCAGATTGACCAGATATTGGGTTATCATGCTTTTATTCTTTTTTGGTATTTATTTTTATAGGTTATCTTGATGATCCTGTTGTGCATTTTCTCAAGGCTTCACTCCTTCGACATCAGCAAATGCTGAAAACACAATCACTTCAATCTGGTTCAGAGATGAGGTACTGTATAACAGGTTCTTATATGACAGAATGCTAAAACCTTCTCTGAATTTTATCGAATCTTATTACACTGAGATTGAATATACGTTTGTGGCAGACAAGATGAATACTATGCAGCAAGGACTGTCCCTAACCATCATAGCTCACAAGACATTAACTCATATGGTGGAAGGATTGATGCTGATCCACGTGACCTATCTGTTTATGGTGCTACTTCTTATGGTGGAAAAGTTGCCGCTTCCATTTTAGGGGGAGCACCAAGGAGGAATGTTGATGACCTCATGTATGGCCAGGGGTCATCAAAGGCTACTTATGGGGTGAGTTTGCCCCTTGCTCGAGATTATACTGCAGGAAAGGGTATTCTTGGTACACCACATGAATCTACATATCAAGCTAGTGTTCTATCACGTGGACATCCAACCCTTGGAGGCTCGATGGTCGATGAAAGGAATGATGATAGAAGTGCTTATCGCCAAGAACTTGAGCTAAGAGAGGAAGAACGCCGTCGAGAATTGATACGCGAGAGAGAAAGAGAACGTGAAAGGGAACGCGAAAGACAACGTGAAAGGGAACGCAAAAGGGAGCGCGAAAGGGAACGTCTTCGAGAACACCGAGATAAGGAGAGGGAACGAGATCGCAAGCATGCATTTGACCCAAGGCGAGAACGAACTCCACCAAGAGCTACCAGAGATCGACGAGCCTCTTCTCTGATGAAGGATGAGAAGGTTGTACGCAGAGTTGCACCTCATCGTGCCACACCACATCGTGAGGCTGTGCATAGGTGGACCTTCATAATATCTTTATGCCCTGCTGTAGCTATAAACACTTTGGTGCTGCTTCTTGGTTTGCAGCTTTCTCAACTAACTTGTTTCTTCTTTGGTACTGAAGGCATCATTCACCTGTTAAAGAAAAAAAGAGAGAATACATCTGCAAGGTAAAGAAGAACCATGAACTATATATTCATTGTTGATGTAGATTGATCAGCCATGACTAGTTCCTAAAGCCTCAATCTTTGTTTTTCCATTAGCAATGTAGGATATTTCGTACCTATCCTTGGTATGTTTCTCTTTGTTCCTATTAGAAATTTAGAATGACATGTCTGTCATTCAGAATCTGTTCCCTCTTTATTTTCTAGTTGAATATTTCCTCTCCATCTCTCTTTTTTGGCGCTTCCTCCTTGGAATTCAGTTTTTATCAGTTGTCTGGGCCTTCATTCCTTGAGTGCTTTTTACAGGACTCAAGTCTGCTGGGATTGCTTTGGTAAATCTAGAAGCTTCTGTGAACTCACCTAGAATCTAATTAAGCATATGGTGGTCATATTGCAGTTCCTCCATGTGTTGTTTAATTGATGCTAGATATATTTTTTTCCCCTCTACTTCTAAGTGATATCCCTTGCAGCTTCTATTTTTCCAGTTGGTCAATAATGAGTATGTGCATATTATATAATAAGTGAATTAACATTGGCAGGTTTATCCATTCTGCTCGGTGGACATTGAAAGGGATTACTTGTCCTTGAGTAAGAGGTACCCTAGGCTAGCTGTAGCAGGTTCAAAGGTTCGACTTGCATCCTACAATGCTATTTGAAGGAATACAATGTATTCGTTCTTCTTAATTTATTTGCATATGTTGCACTGTACTTTTTATAGGCAGTCGTGAACTGGCCAAGGCAAACCTTGAATCTTTCACTTCATACTCCTGTCAGGTAGTTGGTTCTTTAGAACACCCATATCTGCCTTTGTGTTGTTTGATTCTACTTCCTAATTTTTTATAGCTCTTATCTGTTTCTTAATGAAAATTTGTTAGATGACATCAGCATTCATTTTGGTACTATGTTGCAGCTTTGAGCATGATTTCTTGGATATAGAAGATAAAAGTGATGAAAAAGGACCAGCTTTGCCAAGGTAAAAATACAAAAAAAGCTAAGGTTGCGAGGCTTCTGTTTCCTTGTTTATCCTGATGGGGTATCACCTTCATGATTTTTTTAAAAATCTCCTCCTCAATTATAACCTCCTAACTGGTTGCTGCTTTTGAAGCTTATCCCATTCTAAATTAAATATCTGATCGTAAATCATGGCAAGCACAGTGGGTTTTGCTATTCAACACGCAATAAGTGTATTTTCCTTTCAATTGGGTCCCTTGCCACAAATGTGAATTGCTTGCAGCCTTCTTAGTTTTTGAATTAGAATAAACATCCTCGTCTTGCTATTCAGCCTACCTCCTTCATCTTAGATGAACTGCTCTTCTGTGTATGCCAGCTAGCTGATTATATCCAAGGTTTCAAAGTAGCTTGTTTCACTCTTTTTCTGAAGAGCCAGTCCTGCAGTTTACCAGTATATTTTTTTTGCAGATACTAAAAAATTACCTCTGTTAGAGTTATATGGAGCTGATTCACATTCTTCTAATGGCTATACTGTTTTCAAAATTATTAGGAGAACTATCACGAAATTTCTCTTGGATTGACTTGTTATCAAAATGTTACATCTATTCAGCAAGCAAGGTTGGTTTGTTTAAAACCAATCTTTTTGAATAAACATGTATTTTATGCTATCTAATTTTTGTGCGCATTTTCTCTTCAGGTTATCTTGATGAGTGGAATCAGTAGTGAAGCTTTAACTGAGTTATGCTTTGGTAAAGAGATAGATGAGAGGTTAGTCCACTTTAACAATATCCTGAAGTTTGCAGTTCTGAAGAAAGATCGTTCATTTTGGCAATTGGAGGCCCATCACTTGTGAATTCAGATGGGGATCAACTAATTGATGATTCTTCCCTAATTCAAACAGCTATTAGGTGTGCTACTCCCAACACAATCTCCTTTTTTTTTGGCTTACAAAGGAAATTTCTGTTGGTCATGTTTGCTTTATATATTTTGTTTTATATGCATGAAATAAGTATTTCCTTTGTTGTGATGCAGACATGTCACCCATTTAACTCAGCTTGACCTAAGCAGTTGCCTCAATTGGAATCGTTTTCTCGAGGTACATTTATGTTTTCTTCTACTGTTTCTCTGAAGAGACTAATTTTCCTCGAATTTGCACTTTGTTTTCATGGTCGTTCATTCATTTCTGCTTATTAATATGTAAGAATTTTTAGAATAGTATTCATCCAGCAAGGAACAATTATTTTATCACTATTCTTAATTATAAAGAAATCAGCGATCATTGTTTTATCTGTTGTGGTCTAAGAGCCTATACTTATTGATTTTTTGTATTGTTACTACCTATGTTATAAACATACTTTTTACTCTATAATTAGGTTCTGAGGATTCCCACATCAAACATCACTTTACAATCAAACTGTAAAGTGTTATATTTTTTAAAAACTGTTAAATTTAAATTAATATTTTTAATGGTATTAGTGATGGGTGTGTTGGTCTATTTGATGCCTGTTTGTGTCTTGACAACTATAGCACAAATTTTCATCTCTTTGACCCTGTTATTCTAGTCCTTTGGTTCTCGGTAATGTTGACAAAAGTTTATTCATTTCTTCTATTAAAAACATATGAACAGCACAGCGAACGATCCTTACAGAGGTGCTGATAGCGAGTGAAAGTAGAAGTAACCATCTTTTCTAATCCAAAAAAAAACAGTGCTTTGAAAAGTTAACAGTAACTAGTTTTAACTAGTTACTTACAGGTAGGATGATACAAACAACAGCTAACTTTTTAACTAGTTTATCCCAATATACAGAAGATAGCAGCTATGGATAATATGTTACCCAGTATATTAACCAGTTACACATTTAAAATTGATTTTAATAGGTTAGGAGTTGATTTTGATTGGACATACTGATATGAGGATGGTTTGCTTGTTAGTATCTGGTCAGATACCTGTACAAAATGGACGATTTGGATTGAGATTGTACAATTTTTCATCATGTTGGTACAGTTGTTTTCCAGTATATCTCCTGTAGGAAATATCTTAAATTCCCGTGTTTCTCAAATTACAGAGTGCTGATTTATTTAATTCTGTCAGATACATTACGATAGAGTTGGCAAAGATGGACTGTTTAGTCATAAGGAAATCACAGTATTTTTTGCCCCAAACCTATCTGAATCCCTTCCATCACTGGAACAATGGAGAAGCGAGTGGCTGACACACAAGGAGGAGGTAGCTGAGAGGGAACAACTAGCTTTAAAGGAGGCAAAGGTTCATTTGAATGCACTTAAATACACTGTTTCATGATAAATGCTATCCATGCACAAACTAAGCTTTTTTCTTGTGGATGTCTTTTAGAAATCTGTAGAAAGGAAGGAAAGTGCTCAAGGTAATATCAAAGCTTATTTATATTCCCGTCCTACACCTTTTTGATAACTTTTTCTTTGGCTGATTTATGTGACACGTATGTCCATACTTCATAACCTCAGGGGAAAAGAGTCATAGTAAGACTGTGAACAATGACTCTGGTAAAAGTCTAAAGACTGAATACAACTTAGTTGAAGGTGAGATAGCTGATGAGAAGAAAATTAAAGATCAGATTTTTGATGAAGCTGGTGGATCCAAGAAAACTATCGCTGAAAAGGAAAAAGGACCTGCATTAGATAATACAGAACTGAGGGAGGATGGAGAAGGTAAAACCAAAGAGAAGAATGATAATGGTGAAGGTTCTGTTGATTTGTTGACTGAGATTAAAAAGACCACCAAGAAGAAAATTATCAAGAAGGTGGTAAAAGGAAAGACCACCATTAAGAAAGCAACTACCACGACTGTGGAGGATATGGCCACTGCACTAGATGATAATTCCAATGTCACAGATGATAAAGCAGAAATTATGCATGGAAATGCTGGCCAAGAAGATCAGGCATCAGCTGATCTGAAGCATCCTACAACTGGGAAAAAGAAAAGTTGCTGCTGGTAAGTCTCCACTGAAGGAAGATGCAACTAATACTTCTGATGGTCAAACTGGTACCAAGATTGACAAGGAACAGGTCAAAGTTCTTGATGACGAACAAGTAAAAAAGGAACAGGATGGAGGCTCTACTGTTCAGAATGTGGAGGTTAAGACAATTGGGAAAAAGAAAATCATTAGATGAGTGATTAAACGGAAGGTTTCTACAGCAGAAGTTAAGGATGCAAATCCAAATAAAGATGCTGAAGAAACAAAAGGAGGCACAAAAGAAAACTCTGGAAAGAGGGAAAATGATGTAGCTGAAGTCGACACTTGTGAGAAGAAGATGGAGGTATCCGATGCACCTTATAGTGAGAAAGAACACTTGGACGGAAAAACAATGGTAAATGAGAAAGATAAAAATGAAAACAGGACAGTTGATAGCCATTCCAAACCAGAAAAAGGAGGTTCAAAGAGTATGCATGATTCTGAGAATTTGAAGAATATCAAGAAAGACCAGTCAAGATGGCAAGGAATGGAAAAAAGATGAAAAAGAGAGGAGTAAAGATGGCAAGCATGATTCGCACCAAAAGTCTCATATTGGGAAGGAAAAGGGAGGTTCTAGAGAACCTCCTAAACATCCTCGATTGTTTCTGAAAACCCATCGAACCATGGGATCAAAAGTATATTAAATTACTTCTCTGGCATATTTTTATCTCTTAAAATGCTATGGCCTAACAGTTTCCAATTTTGTATTCTTCACTGTTGCTTCGGTCAATTTCTCTCTCATTAGAGAAGAATGACTCTTGGATTACAATGACAAAGATGTTGAAGAATCAACATTTGAGGTTCGTTTTTCATGAAATACTACTTGTCTATCTGTATGATCTGACTGTCAGGCTGTCATGATAAATTTTGGCATGACTGTCCATGCTGAGCTAAACGTCAGGGATGGATCCAGAGGCTCTAATATATGGGGGCAAAATGGAACAATTTTTATCTTATAAAATACATAATAATTTAAACAAAGGTGTCCACTTGTTTCTTCAACTTCAAAAATTGATTGAGGTAAATTAAATATTAACTTTTATTAAAGAATTTAAATTTAGTTTAGAACCACTTGCCTCACTCTCACTTATGGTGCTGACTCATGTCAACTCGAGCCATCTAGTATAAACACTTCAACAAGTAAAGTTCTGTTCTCTCTATTTGTATCTTAATTGATTCTTTGTTGTGCTGAAAAAAAAAATCTTGCATGCAGCTTTCGTTGTTTGCTGAGGCATTTAATGAAATGCTTCAATTCAAAATGGGGTGCCGACTTTTGTCCTTCCTTGAGGTAGTTTGTTAGCTCCATTCCATTTCAGTGAACATTGTTTGAATTGTCTTGATCATAATTTAATTTATTTCTTTATTGTGTAGAAATTGCACAAAAGATAGTTGTCAAAAAGAATAATCGTAAAAGACAGAGAGATGAGAAATCTGAGAAAGACACTGAAAAGGAAAAATTATCCACAAAGCATCCAAAACCCGATGAAGGTTCCCCAGTTACTAGTAAATCAGCAAATTTGGAAATGCAAGATACATCTAAGGAAGACACTAATGAAAACATGAATCTGGATGAGTCCATGAAAGCTGGAAATGAAGATGCATCTGGGAAAACAAATGAAGCAAATGAGGGTCTAAGAGGTTCTGCAGCTAGCTTAGATGAACAGAAAATTGAAGACATGACAATTGATGATGACGTGATGGAGGATGAAGATCCAGAAGAAATTTTAGAAGAAGATGAAGTCAGATGTTGATGCTTGCTCAAATGGAGCTCCAGAGGTAAGTACTAATAAAGGGGCTCTTTATTAATTCTAATTGTTAAAATTTAATATGCTGCTTCAACTTGTTGACTTTCTTTATTCTTGTCCAGACTACCTATCTAGTTATTTGAACCGTATATGATTTTTGTTAGGGTTTTATTTTTCACAAAAATAGAGAACAGATTCATTATTATTCTTTTTTTTATACAAAATGTGCATTAGAGCAATTGGGAGGATCATACGAGAGGATCATGAAGTCTTAGTTCTTATGAAGTAAGTTCTAAAAAAAAGATTCATTATTGTCACAACTTGTTGTTTTGGGAACATTCACTTCACTGCAGCAAGATGGTAAAGCATACAGCTTGATATTGTCGAGCTCTTCTGTAATACTTATGCTCAGTTGATATATGGGGATATGTTTTCAATAGAGTAAATTTATGCTTGGATCTCCCACTCCTGGCTCACCCCCTTCGAGCGGACGTTCCTCTGGATCGCCGGATGGAAGCCCTCCCTCGCCTTCCGCATTTTCTCCCGGTGCTGAGTCGGCGGCGTCGGCGGCCGCGCCCGCTTGCTCCTCTCGCCGGAGCAGCGGGCGGCCGTGGAGGAGCTCCGGCGGGAGGTCGTGGCCGCGGAGCACGAGATCTCGGAAGGGATGGCCAGCGCGCAGGAGGCCATGGCGGGCCAGGCCGTGCGCGTCGGAGGGGCGCGGAACGGGAACGCGCAGGCGGCGGCTGCGACAGCGGACGCGGTGGCGCGGGCGTTCAGGGCGGTCGTCAGCGCAGCCGACTAGCTGAGGGACGCCACACTGCGGCGGATCCTGGGGATCCAGACGCCGGCCCAGGCAGCGGAGTTCCTCGGCGCCGCTGCCGAGCTCCGCGTCCGCATGCGCCGCTGGGGCTTGCGGCGCGACGTGCGGACGGCCTGAGCGGATCGAAGAATCTACGGGATCACGAAGCAGCTGAAGATTCTCGCGGAAAAGCGAATCATCATCCTTTTGAGATTCAAAGTTGACACGTGTTTGTTTTATAGCGAAAGTACCTTTTACTTTTGTCGATGTGCCATCGACGTGAAGTAGGCGGGTGCTGCTGCAATGGGCCACCTTCACAGTCCAAATATAAGAAAAGGAACAAAAATGAGAGAGAGAGAGGCAAATAACTAGTTGACTCAATCAGACAAGACATGTTTCTTCCTCGCCTTGCATTGAAGGGGTTGGTTTGCCAAGTCCTTAGTACCCGAAATCACTTTGCATTGTTAGTTTAGTGATCTGCAAGAGTTTGGATTTCCTAATTTAAGGGGAAGATTTTTCAAGTCCTTAGAACTGCCATTGTAGTTTGGTGATCTGGAGCACAATGTTGCTGACTTGCTTTTGGGTTTTCCCAGACCCTGAAAAATTAATTCAATCTGTTGACGTTATGAGAATTAGTTGAGTCCTTTAAGTTTCTTTGCAATTTTTGGTCCACAGCATGAATACTTCTTTTTTCCCCATGTGGTCCTGATACAATCTAAGGGTAACATATTTAGATATGTGAACCTGGATGAGTATCATGCAACTATAATAACGTTAATGACAAACATGGAGGACATTGGACAGCTTTGTTCTATCATTTTCTAAAACCAAGCCTGTAGAGAATGACATAGTATGGTCCTAATGTTCAGTCACTAAAGCTTAAACGACTCAAATCGCATGAAACTTAATGCTTTGCCATTACTTAATACTTGGGATTTTATTTTACAAGTGAAAGTGCTATTTTCTAAAATTATATTTTGACTGAGGTGAATGCCCAATGCAATTGCCAAAATGGGTTGTATAAGCAAGAGGTTGTAGGCAATTCTGTTGTAATTCTCATCCAATCACTTATTTTTTTTCTTTCTTTCACCTTTTCTGCTCTTATTCCTGTTTTTCTATTTCTTGTTTGCTCGTTCCATGTTCATTATGTTTCTGGTATGCTTAGAGTATTTTTTGCCTCTAATATTGAAATATATATGCATTCAATATTGTGGCACTGAAATATTTGTCATTAAGTTTGAAAAAACTTATGCATATTATTTTTGTGTAGTCTTTCTCACAGTGTTTGACACTTTGATCAGGTGGCAGCAACAGTATATGCTATCATATCAACCAGAACTCCAGATTTGGACTGGCAGATACGGGCAATACGAGTTCTTCCTATGTTTTTATTGCCTGGTTTCTCATTTGTTCTTTATAGATTCACAAGAATGCGTAAGTCTCTCAAACTGAATGCTTGAACCTTTTGGAATGATCTCAAATCTATAATTCTTATTTACTTTTTCATCTTTCACTGAACTGAGTTATTCTAAGTCTCTTCTCGTTCCTGTTAGATGTTTTGCATGACTACATGTTAATTGAAGTCCTGAGAACTTTCTGTTGCACTTAGAATGTACTGCAGAATGTTTGCTATATTTTCTGAACTTTTTCCTTCAAAAAACCACATTTTATATAGAATCTTTTGTATTCATAGATTTCAAGTGATGATTTATTAGAGAAGCAAATACCTCTTAGCTGGTTAGAGCAGTAAAGTTTGATACCAGAGGCTAAGAGTTTTAAACTCATGAAGATAAAAAAAAAAAAAAAAAAAGTGATTATTTTTCATGTTTGCAGTTCAAGAAAAAATAGCAATTATATCTTTTGGGTTCTATGTGACTCATGGTGTAGTAGATCATTCCTTGTGTTCATATTATATATGAATCATCTGGAGTTATTTGCAATTTTTATCTCTTTCCTTTTGAGATGTCAATGTGTATTTATACTTGTTCAACTCCCAACATATCTACTCGCAGTTGACCAAAAAGACCAGAAAACACTTGAGAAGCTACGAGCTGAGAGGAAAGAAAAGATTGATGAACTCAAAGAGAGAACAAACTACTATGCTACACAACAACTTATTCAGGTGAATACCTAATAATGAATTGTGTGAGTTGTTACTGATTTTCTAGAAATTATCATACACAAATGTGAATGCATCGAATACTTGCAGAAGGAATAACTATTAAATTGGAGATTGAACATCCCACACATGTACGAATATAGTGGTGTAGATAAATTCCATATTTCCTTACTATCCGTCATCCCATTTTCTTTAGTTGCATCTTTCTTTTGACTTCTTCTAACGAGGGCTGCCCTTCATCTGCAGAAATATGACCTTGATCCTGCTGCAAAGGCTGCAGCAGCAACAGTTCTGGCAACCAAGCTGGGGGCTGACTCTGGTTTGAAATTTGTCGTCGGTGATGGATCTAAGACAAATATACAAAGCAGAGATGCTGACCCCACCCAGACCTCTGGGCTCAGGAATAGAAGACATCCGCATGCAAGTGGCAGTACCACTGGAACCACCCTCATTTCTCAACCAAGCAGTGAAATTTCCAATGAGCTCGGGGCTGATGGGCATGAAATTGCAGCAGGGTCTCAGAGGGTCGTTGAACACTACAAAGGCTCCTCTGCAAATGATGGTGGTTGGATTTCTCGACTAGCCGCCATGCTTGTGGGCGAGGAACCATCACAATGCTATGCACTGATTTGTGGCAACTGCCATTTGCACAATGGTAAATAAAATGGACATCGCCGTGTATCTCTGTCTTTGTTTAAGTAGCTGACTAAGAGATTTCACCTTCTCCTTTTCCCAGGTCTGTCCAGAAAAGAAGACTATCCTCACATATCGTATTACTGTCCTCATTGTCATGCTCTGAATGCCTCCATTCAATCGGGAGAGCGCGATTCAGGTTCGGCTTCTGGTAGCGGCATTTTGCTTCCTCCAGTTGATGGAGATGCCGTAGGAAGTGAAGTTGCTACCGGTGCGGCACAAGTTCCGGAGCAAGCAGTTGTCCAGAATGATGAGAACCAAAGTGCTGCCGGCGACGGTTGATGGTCATGGATTTTGTAAAAGATGACAGATCGATCTCCTTTTTCTCTTCTTTATTCTTTTCTTTCTGCTTGTGTTTTGCATACAAACTTGTTTATTACTACGACTTGAATTTAGAACAGCAGCAGAATTGTATATTTTACGAGGGGTGTGAGTCAAAGGATGGGTGCGCGTGATTTTAGAGACATGTTGGTGCTGACAGCTTCTCGTTGTTGCAGTCATCCCCAAAAGAGCAGCTTGAGTTTCTAGCATGAAATTTTTTTACAGGCTGACAGATGCTCGACTAAAGATATTACAAGCTGAATCATTACATAGTCAAGCAGAATTAGTAAGACGACACATGGAAGTTGTCGAGTCGGAGGTAGCAAGAGCGCGCAATGCCATCGGGCTCGCCTTGAGCATCATGATGAATGTTAGGGATGCTTCCGTTGAATTTTGTCGTGCAAATAAGCCTAACACCAGCAAAGCTGCTGCTAATACTTGTCTCAAGTCTCGCGATGCTCTATTGAAATAGCTTCTGATCATCTCCATTATCTGAAAGAGCTGGCTGCTCAGAAGTCTCTTGCTTCAACCAGCGAACATACAGACTGATTTTCCATTTATATGAAGCTGGATGTAGAAAGTCTGAAGAGGGAAGGTCTGTTTTGATTAAGTAAAGATTGATCCAAAAATTTGAGATATGAACTAGAGTTATCACAACATGAATTGATTGTCAGCACTTTATTTATCAGAATCTCATGCATAAACTTACTACAACCTCATGCTGATGAAGACTTGTAGGACCTTAGTAGATTGGTAGTATATCTTCTCCTCTTGCCGACATGCATAATGGTAGTGCTTGCCGGGCCATATTAGGTCTCCTCATCCTTTCAGTTCTCATGCAACTTTTAATAAAGTAAACCAAGCTCTGGCCCATTGCATGGTGACTTTTCCTTCTAACTTTTTTGTAAAAAAGGAACAAAAAGGTCAGAAGGACGGTTTTAAGTTGCTTTTTTGTTATCTCATTGTGAAGTGGATGCTTTTGTGAAATGGATTGAACTTTTTCTGTTATGTTGCCTGGTTTCCAACTTTCGTGAATCCATTTTAGCTAACATAAGATGACCTCGGGACCTTGTATTCCAAGGGGTTAATGTTTGCATTGAAATCCGTAGATCCCTCCTCAAGATTGAACTATTATTACCATGCAATAACCTGTGAATTATATATAGTAGCCGATATTTAGTGGAACTCCAATAGAAATGACCACATTTTTAAAGTTATTACAACTTCCATTTTACTAGTGTGATGATGATCCACCGAACGCATTCCTTTTTTTATTGGAATCTGACTGTATGACTAACATTGACTGACATAGTTAACAGTAGCCAATGTGTAAAGGGACTCCAATATCTTTGTTCATCTTTAGTATAAAATGATCCCTTTTTTGGAACTAATTTTCTAAACTTCCATGTCACTAGTGTGATGATGCTCCATTGCATGCACTTTTTTTCTGGTGTCCGTCCTGTATGACTACTATTGACTAGATTCAATTATTTATGTGGTCTTTAATGGCATACAAGCTAGCTAGCTTACATAAATTAATTAGGGGAAAAAAATATACAAGCTAGCTAGCTTACATAAATTGCCAAATTCCAACAAATTCAACTTTGCGAAGATCCCGGAACGTGCGGCTCAAAAAGGGTGACACTGGGGTTTGGATCATATTGCATTATATCTGCAGCACGTTCAAATTCCTCCCTCAAAATTTTGATGCTGAACTTATCAACCACACGACCAAGGTCATGGGAAGTATCGAATGGGTCTTCTATGCATATTAGATGACGATCATTTCCAATTCGTCTCGTCCAGTCTTTTTCTTGCTTGCTGAAAAAGATGTAAAACAACCTACTGAACTTGCTTGTATGACAGCAACAACTGAATATCTTATGAACAGATGCTGAGAAAACATAAGATGAAAAGGTATAGAAAAGATTCGATCTAAAAAGAACTTCGGTCCTAAGCAAAAAAGAAGAATAGGGTAAAAGATGAGGAAACAGAGACTAGACATTTCGTGCTGGTTCATTCCCAATAGAAGCACAAGAAAGTTTGTGCAATTAATCTTCAGTCCCATGTTATTTGGTAAAAGATGAAGAAACGTAAGTGTAGGCTGCAGTTGTCCAAACAATCTTCAGTCTCATGTTACTTGACTATTTGCAAAGAAGTAGTTGTGAAAAAAATGCTCACAGATGATACCATACCAGTAGAAATGCTCACAGCCAAAAGCTTACACTACTAATTATTTTCGAGAAAAAAAATGACATTACCTAATGATGCTCCCTGTGCGCATAGATATAACATCATTTGTATAGTCATGATGAAAAGCCCAGTAATGGAAGAATGCCCATAGCAATCGTGCGATCCTTTCTGTATTCTTAGCACCAAAACTACGAAGCCTCTCAACTTGATCAAAGAAAGTGCACGCAGTATTATCTACAGTAACATTGTAGGTTGCATCCATTGCCTGACAGGTAGTATTATAAGTTTAAAAGATGTTGCTTTCAATGATATCATCGAAGTACACAAGTAGAAATGAAAACTATGCTGATGTTTAAATAACACCAGCCAATGCGCATACTAAATCAGATAGGATTAATAATCACTGCATCATTTCCCACTTAAACAAGTGTGCATGTCATAACGCTTTACCTTCATTTACATTTGCTAAATGATAGCTTTATACCTGTGCAATGTTGGTTTCTAGGTTTTATACCAAAATTCATAGCATTAAAATTCACAAGTTTGAACCACTTTTAAGTTTTCAGAATTTGTTCCATTTTCTTTATAACCAGGCTCAAATAATTAAAACTGCAAAAAAGGGAAAACTTCTTTTCATTCTGAGGTTAAACATCCAACAAAAAAAGGCTAGATCAACCACGGCTAGAGATTGGATATCACGAGTGTTGGTTGTGTAAGTTTGGCATAAGTCATTCAGTCACAGGCCACAACTGAATGAATTCAGTGGCACACAAAATAATCAAAAAGTGAAATTTATCAAGTTAATACTGAACACATCATGTTTTTACATTTCACAACCTAACAGAACTCCAATGTTAGCTACCTGTGAATTCTTAATTTAGCATACAGATACTCGGAATAACCTGAACATCTGAAACATTACTAATAAATGGAAACAGTTTAACAGGCTAATACAGAGATTGGCAAACAATTGCTTAGTCAAATACTAGAGAATCAACAGGAAGTTATATCTGAAATAATATTTGTAGGAAAAGAGGCAATTTCATTATTTTGTGCTTTTATTACATATTTTATAAACCACTTAAAAGTTAAAATTTATAGGATAGGCTTCTAAGATAAATAACTATGGTAGTACACTCATGGAGAGAGTATACCTAATATATGCAAAATTTTCATGATGAAAGATAGCAGTCAGAAAATCTTAAAGAATTCTCCATTGTAACAACACCTAAACCATTGAAAAAATAGCTTGAATACCATGCCTGCAGACAAGGAAGAATTGCAGGTCTTCGTAGTTGTAGAAAGTGAATGCACATAACTCCTGAAAGCACAAGTAACACAATCTGCATATTAGTAAAGCAAGCATACCTTGGGGTTTGCCGGATTTTCAAATTGTTGGAAAATATATGAATTTGGGGTGTTTGCCGCCAACTCTTCTGCCTTCTTGACCGCGCCATTCATACCCAAACTAGGATAAGTAAGAACTAGTTCAGCACCAAAAGCTTTGAGGATGATCCTCCTCTCGAGGCTTATGGAGGCTGGCATTGTGGGCACCAGCTTGTAGCCCTTGGCAGCAGCCATGAAGGCCAAGCCGATTCCGGTGTTACCACTAGTTGGCTCAATCAGGATGCTCTAGCAAAGATAACAATGCATGTTGATTGAAGGTTAATTTATCCATCTTCAATTATGCAAACCAAGTCAATTGATGATATATATAGATCAATGCAGAAGTTTCAAATTGTCCAATTCTATTTTTTTAACGCATCTATTACTATATTCAGTGTTCCTTTTCAAATCTATCCTCAGCTCTTAACTTCATTGTTAGCTTATACTGATGCTAACATTTCCAATTGACCATTACATTAAGCAGCCTTTCAACAAGTAAAGAAAAGGAAAGGAAAACGTTCCCAAATTTCTCCAGAGCAAGCATTGTTTTGATACCTCTAGACACAGTCTATACATCTCCTTTGTATATCATCAATTCGCAATCCTTAGTGAATGCGACCTACCTTATTCTTTGATCCAATGTTACACAAGCCACCAGCCCAATGAAAAGTTCGATTGTCAACTTTCATGTTGACACTATAATCCAAAATCCTTTGTGAAACCGACACATCCTAACTAGTTGCTTAAGTTTTAAGAAAAGCTAAGATCCCCAAGATACGACGACTGTGCAATAACTTCTGCATGAAGAACGCTCTTGCAGTCTTGTAAAGATTTTAAGAATCCTAGTTTTTTCCTAAGATGAGAATTCTAATTAAGCATACATATTAGAAAGAAAAAATCCAGACCAGACATGAGAAACTATTTGTTTAAAATAAGATATTGCTGTGTTTCGATCAATAATGTCTTCTACTATAACAGCAGGCGTGAAACAACTAACCTTCCCTGGCACAATAAGCCCTCTCGCCTCTGCATCGGAAATCATACTATACCCAATCCTACATTCAAAAACAATCGCGCATCACACTCAACATATAGGAAACGAAATAAGGAACTAAATCAACCCAAAAAACAAAATGCCCCAAGCCCTGTCTTTGACGCTCGAGCAGGGCTCCATGCTCTCCAACTTAGCAGCGGCCCTAGCAACGCAGCCGGCCGTCACATTGTTGAGGTAAACCAGTGGAGTCTTCCCGATCAACTGCGGCGGCAAAAATAACCCCCAACAGATTTAGCTTAATCTGTATTAAAATTATGATTTGCCAATTACTGCTAAGTTCAAGGAATGACTGACTATATAAGGAATGACCGACTAAATGCAATTTACCATGACCGCAGTTAGATTTATTATTGGGGAAGTATGAATAAACTAGTCTTATAATTGTTATCCTTGAAACTGTGAATAAATATATCCTTTTTAAGCAGACTTATGTCTTCTATAAGAAAACCGAAACCGAGGAATCGAGCACGGAAGGAATTAAAGAAGACAACTGAAAGGAAAAAAGAAAGGAAGGAGAGAAGAAAGAACTCCATCCGCCTATTGCTCTTGCCTGCTCCGGCGGACTACAAATTCCGAGCCTGTCTTGCAGAACCTTCCGCGCTCGACACCTCACCGCCGGTGGCAGTCCCTACCGCCTGCGTTGACACCAGTTGAGTCTTCATAAATTCCACCGATTTCTCCATCCGAGTCGGCGGGAACCACCGCTCCTTGCCGCCGCCTCCGCTATCTGCCCTCCCTGCCTCCACCTCTTCCTTTCCGATGAAGCAAATGCACCATCTCTATTTCTACCCCCAGCTCCGGTGCTCCAATGCTGCCCACTCGTCCAAGAAACCGCCCTCCGACCCCGGCCTCCCGTTCAATGCAGCTGCAATGGAGCCCTTCTTCGTGCCCTGGCTCTCCCGCCTCGACGAGCTTCACTCCGACCTGCTCGCCGCCCTCGGATGCCACCCGCCGCCCTCCCTCCAGCCCTACATCGACGCCGTCCTCGCCCACTACCGCGACTACGGAGCCGCCAAAGCCCGCCTCGTCGACGCCGATGTCCTCCTCGCCATCTCCCACTCCTGGCTCACCCCCTTCGAGCGCACCTTCCTCTGGATCGCCGGATGGAAGGCGTCCCTCGCCTTCCGTATTCTCTCCCAGTGCGGCGTCGGCGGCCGCCCCCGCTTGCTCCTCTCGTCGGAGCAGCGGGCGGCCGTGGAGGAGCTCCGGCGGGAGGTCGTGGCCGCGAAGCACGAGATCTCGGAAATGATGGCCAGCGCGCAGGAAGCCATGCGGGCCAGGCCGTGCTCGAGGCCGTGCGCGCCGGAGGGGCGCGGAACGGGAACACGCAGGCGGCGGCTGCGACAGCGGACGCGTGGTGCGGGCGTTCAGGGCGGTCGTCGGGGCAGCCGACGAGCTGAGGGACGCCACCCTGCGGCGGATCCTGGGGATCCTGGCGCCAGCCCAGGCGGCGGAGTTCCTCGCCGCCGCAGCCGAACTCCGCCTCCGCATGCGCCGTTGGGGCTTGCGGCGCGACGTGCGGACGGCCTGAGCGGATGCATCTTCGCCAGAAGAATCTACCGGATCACGAAGCATTGGAAGATTCTCGCGGAAAAGGGAATCATCGTCCTTTTGAGATTCAAAGTCGACACGCGTGTGTTTTGTAGCGAAAGTACCTTTTACTTTTGTCCATGTGCCATCGACGTGATGTAGGCGGGTGCCGCTGCAATGCGCCACCTTCACAGTCCAAATATAAGAAAAGGAACAAAAGAGAGAGAGAGAGAGAGGCAAATAACCAGTTGACTAAATTAGACATAACATGTTTCTTCCTCGTCTCACCGTTGAAAAAATCAAACACGACGAGCCATTAATACTCGATCGACTCCCCGAAGCTAATTTAAAACTCGCAATTTTAATCCTTCCTCCCCCTAACTCTCTATCTCAAGCATTTCCTCTGTCCCCCTCCCCTCCCTCTCTCCCTCCCAGACATGGAAATGGAAACGGACGAGTGCGAGTGCGAGTGTCGATTCAAGGACGCGTTCCGGCGTTCCTCCCCTTGTCACGACCGCTGCTCCGGGTGCAGCGCCGATTCCGACCATGGCCACCGTTGCGACGACGACTCCGACTCCAGCTCCAGCTACTACGGCGACCACCTCCGCCGCCCGAGCTCCCTCGAAAAAGGGTGGCGCTTGGGCGATGCGGCGTTGAGCCGGCGACGACGGTTGGCGAGCTACAAGGCATACGCGACGGAGGGCAGGATGAAGGCGTCGTTCCGCAAGGGGGTCCGGTGGATCAAGGTGAAGTGCACGAAGCTCGTCCATGGCTACTGATCGATGATTAAATTAGGAGGTGCTCGATCGAGAGGCGGACGACCGCGTAGTTAATTCTGGTTGGATGCAAATCTAACAGCGGCATATATTTATATTTATAGTCCATAAACATTTTAGATCGGCCGTGTTACTTCGGTCGATCAAATGATCACTTTCTTTTCCCTCTCTTCCCGCAATTTTGTTTCCCTTTGATTTTGCTGAGAGTAATAATACATCGGATGAAGGTTTTGCAGAATTCTTAATTTTCTCACTGGAAAAAGAGAGAACAGTAACTTAAACCTACGCCATCATTCACAGGCAGCCAAACCTTCCTCCATCAAACACCCAAAACATCGACATCGCCAACAAATTAACAAACAAAAACAAAAACAAAAACAAATCAATGCAATCTCAACACAGGGAACGAACAAACTAACTAATTTCCTGAGAAGAGCCAGCCCTCCAGCTTTATTAGATCTTCTTGATACCCGCAGCCCTCCAATACTTGTTGGAACTCCGAACCTTCTTCACACGGCGTCCATGGCCACATCTCTCCGGCTGCCTCGTCCCACAGCTCGGCCACCATCCCTTCCCAGTCGACATCGTCCAAGCTCGGGATTCCATCCACCTCCTGCTCACCCATCGCAAGGCCGCTCCCACACTCCCTCTCCTCGCTTGAGCTCATCGCGGTTGAACGCCCACAGTCATCTCCCAACATCCCTGGACCAAGGAGGACTTCCTCATCCGTCTCATTAATTTCCGCGCCCCGCTCGGGGCCAAACGAGTCATCACCACCAGCTCGGACTTGTCCACCGTCGTCCAAAGAGATGGTGCGCCGCCCTTCGGCACTGTGATTTCCCTTTGCTGGTGCTTCAGTTGCTCCGTCGTGCACTGACTTCTTCTTCGTCGTCGCCTTCGTTCTCTTGTTCTTTAGCCCATCGCCTAGCGGCTTACTCCGCGTACCGACTGTTTCGCCCTTCATTCCAGCCTGCTGACTAAAGGTACGGATCTTTTTAACCAGATGGGAGTTCCAGTAGTTCTTGATCTCATTGTCGGTTCTTCCCGGAAGATGGCCGGCAATATGAGACCACCTGATTCATCATAAGATTTCACCGTCACACATATATCACCTCTCGCAGTAAAGTTAATTGAATGCTTCGATTTGTGCTCTAAAAGACGTTATTATAAAGAACAAGGACAGCTTCAATCAGTCGCGCATGATGCTTGCAGAGACATAATGAAAAAAAAATTTGTCTCCTTCCGCGTTTATAATTTCCAAAAAACAAAACTGATGGTATATTCTTGGCACATATAATTCTTCCCATACTTTGACATTGACGCATGCACTAAAATCCAACCAAAACCACGAGATGGAAAAAGGGTCACTGTCTGTACTCGAAAAGAGCAAAAAGTCATCCTTAATCAAGCATCTTTAGCTGCTTAGTTACCTGTTTCCAGAGTGCTCTGCAGCTTGACGACGATCTCCTCCTCCTCCCCCGTAAAGTTACCTCTCTTCCGCAGGTAGTTTATCCATCTCAGCCTGCAGCTCTTCCCACACCTCAACAGCCCTAAATCCAAAAGACGATCGAAATCAGAAAATAAGAATGATTAAACACGCAGCAGACCTACAAATACAAGCAAGCGCGCGCGCACACACACCTGCATTCTTGGGGAGCGATCTCCAGGATCCTTCTCCGTTGGCAGCAATGTAGTCGAGCAGGATCTCGTCCTCCGCCGCCGTCCACCGCCCCTTCTTCAGTCCCACCTTCTCGCAGCAGGGGGCTCTTCCCATCTCCTCACAAATTTACTCCCGACAAAGGCGGTGGCAGCTCGCGGACGAATTAAGAGATCGGGTTGTTGTGACTCCGGCCAAGTTGTCTGCGTCGTCGCCGTATATAAATAATACAACAACATCGCCAGTTTCAGTTTGCCCCCTGTAGTTTCACATCCGCCTAATTAAACCCTTTTCTTCCGAAACGTCAAAATACAGGGGGGGCAAAAGGAAATTAGCGTCGGAGACCGAAAGCGATGGCGGCGGCGGAGAGGAGGGCCACGTGGTCAGGAAGGGAGGGTTGACGTGGCGCGAGGCGTCACCCGTACGAACCGCATTGGCTGGCGATCGGCCACGTACGCGCTGGTGCAGCCCGGTCGACTGAACCGGTTTCCGGTCGAGATCTTGTACCGGTTTCGATTCGTGGGTCGATCCGCAATAAATGGGTTCGGCGGACTTTTGCAGTCCGATTTAATACGCTCTCATCGTTTCATTATTGCTCTTTGTCGTGCGCTTAAGTCGATCACAAGTCTATTTCATCTGCTACGTGATTGGGTTCGGGCGTTGCATGGATCTCTCTGGGCCTCAGACGGCCTCGACGGTCGCGATTCGTCCTCGTCACGTCCGTGACCGCTTCTGCTTAAACTTGGGCTCGATCCAAATTGGATTGTGCTTAATTTTACGGGCGTATAGCCCGGTATCAGTACGACCCGTTTGCCTGTTATTAGGGGAGACAGGTTTCATCCGGACCGCGAGTACAGGAGCACGTGGTCGCATCCTGTCCACTTGATCCCCAGGGAACCCGACGGCGGCGATAACCCTCGGCCTAAATAGAGAAGGAGCGCACGGCGGCGGAGCTTCCTCGTCCCCCCCCCCCCCCTCCCTCCCTTCGAACGCAGCTCAAAAACCCTTCCCGTTGCGCTGGGTCGCCTCGCCTCTCATTCTCCAAAATACGCGTACGCCCCCGGTCGATCTTGCCCGGCTTTCGCCCTCCTCTGCGAGGGTCGATTGGATCCTCGCCGTGCGGCCCTCTTCCGCAAGGTTGGATATTGTGCCCTCCGTCGCGTACCGTTGATTCCCGAAACATGTCGCCGAACGTTTGGGATATTTAATAGGTTCGTCTCTTTGATGGTTTTTTGATAGGCTGTTGGAGAAAATTGATCCCTAGGGTTTTAAATAAGCCAAAAGCTATTATTTTTTGCTTCTTCTAATCCTGAAAAAAAGTTTATAAATTATGCTGTGAAGCAGGATCGCTTCGAGGAAAGGAAATGTATCCTTCGAAGGGGAACAATCCATATGGGCAGCAGCCTTATGGTTCATCGCAGGCATATGGGCAAATTGTGAGCGCAATTTTCATCATTTTTCATTTTAATTAAAAATGTCATGCAGAGTATCTGGATATTTTGTTCAAGGCTGCTTCGTAATATTTCCTTGTGTGATTGTCGCAGCCTACCAGCGGTTATTCTGGAAACGCTGTTGGCAGTTCAGACGCAGATACGAGTGCATACAGAGCCTATTCATCACAAACGGCACAGTATGGAGGACAATATGCAGCGGTTTATGGTTCATCTACACCGAGCAGTGTGTTTGGAAGGCATGACACTGCTTTCTCACAAGTGGGTAATCATTTATCGGCAGTCTTGTGATCTGCAGACATGGTCCGTTCTTAGACAAACCATGTCATGCCCGTGATGGTTAAGGTATTCTATGTCTAGCATATTGCTCTTTGGCCTGCTGGATGTTTTTCCTATTAGCTTTTGGAAATTTTTGGAATGCTTGGTAATTGTAACCTATGTCATCGAAGGAATGTGAATCACATGGCTTGACTTCCTTTGGTAAGTATATCTGAATTTAGATTAAAGGAAGGCGATTGAACTGCTTGGATACTAGAGTTATTACACGTGCTGTTAGAGCTCAATAATAGAATTGCCTTTAAGTAGTTCTCTTGTTTCTTTTATTTTTATATTCTTATTTCAAAGTGAGTTCTGTCATCTGTGCCTGTATTGCATGTTTAGATGAGAGGTGTTGAGGTTGTCGAGAATCCACCCTCCGCGTCCGTTCCTCCTCGTGATCCGGGCAGTCGTCGACAGCAGGAGACTGTTGATGAAGTTGCCGACACCCAGTTGAGCTGCTGTAAGAAATTTGAACCAGCTAGTATAGTGGTACTTCGGTAGATAGTATGGATCCTAAGAGCAAATAGGAACAGAATTTTAGAGTACTTTAAAATTTACACATGGATACAATTGAATGATAAATAGAACCGATAAAAAGCATTGCTACCTCCAAAGACCAATCCTTCAACTCTTTGCACGGCAGCAATACGAACCAACCAATCGTTCTCTGGTGCTAGTGTAGGTGCAATTTTTTCAATTTTGTTGGTCAGTTCCTTTTCAGAGTACACTTTTATAGGGGCCACAGGCTTTTCAGTAGCATCAACATCTGGAAATTAGAGATCAAACATTAAACATTTAGATTAGAAAACTTCGATAAGAAACCATTCACCAAGAATCTTCAACCTCACAGTTGATTAAACAGTGAGCCTTTATCATCTTTTCATGGAAAATAAATTATAAGATCAATTAATTCTTTTCTAACTAAAAGTAACTAGCAAATACTTCATTCGCCGCGCCCGTTCTTCATCGTCACTCACGCGGCCGTTGATAGCGGAAAGCTGCTGGCCCCGGATCTAACACAACTGGAAATTTATTTGTAAACAGGGATGTGGAGCGGATCTAACACAACTGGACGACAGAGGCGAGGCTTAAATCTTAGACAGTAAGCTGACGACAGAGGCGAGGCTTAGGGGCTGCCGTCCGTAGGAGCAGCGATCCCCTCGGAAAGCTCTTTTAAATCTGTATAATTATGCGACTCACGAGTCGCACTATCTTTTACATCTTTATGCGACTCTTGAGTCGCGCTGACAACACGCAACGCCCCCGGCCGCGTTCCCGCATCAGCCCTCTGCCGTTCCCTTACAGCATTCCACCGGTCCCCTGCCGCACTCCGCCATTCCGCTGCCGCCATCCACCTTTCCCATGCCGCCTTCTGCCGTTCCATTGCCGCATCCCACCGTTCCTTTGCAGCCTCCCACCGTTCCTTTCCAGCAAACAGTCGCACTTCAGCCAAACGTTCCAATTCATCCCCACACCGATGCGTTTCATTCCCACACTGATGCTGTTCAGCCAGCCACCGTTCCTCTTCAGCCCAACACTGTACCACTTCAGCCCAACACCGTTCCTCTTCGGTCCTCCTCTGTTCGGATTCAGCCATTGTGGGTTCTACGTGGATTATCCCATCCATGGGGGACAGGGTGTCGAGGAGGAAGTGAGAAGGGGGACGGGGGGAGGGGAAGAAGACGAGGTATCGGGATCGGGAGGGGGAAGCATTTTATTAGGAGGATTCGATGGAAAAGAGGAAAAGGCGGATGAGATTCGATCCGATGCTCTCCGCTCCTGTGGGGTCTTCTGCTGCTAATATCTTCGTGGCGTGATAGTAACGGTGGTGTCGCATGTCCTTAATTTAGGGCAGGAATTTTAGTTAGATTGATGATCTTTTAACACTTACTTCTTAAAATTAATTTGAAAATAACCTGAAGTAAAATTGGAATTAATATATTTATATGAAGTTTAAGTTTATCTAATAATGATATGATCAATCAATATTTAACTTAATATAATATTTTAAAATATAATATAATATTAATTTAAAAAGTGTTAGAAAATTAGTGAAGTTATACCAGATTTATACGTCTATCGATTTATATCATATTAGTTCAGATTTATACGTCTATCGATTTATATCATATTAGTTCTTCCTATGATGTAAAATTTTGTAAAGATTATCAAATGTGAACTACAACGTGTACAAAAATTATAAGTTCTGTTCTTCAGAAGAAATAATTACATTCATCAATTCTCCGATGGCTCACAACGGCGAAGAAGACGAAGTTGACGCAGTTGAGGGTTGCAAAGAAGCCGTAATAATAGTCGACATGCGAGGCGTTGAGGCTGTCGAGAATCCACCCTCCGCGTCCGTTCCTCCTCGTCATCCGGGCAGTCGTCGGCAGCAGGAGACTGCTGATGAAGTTGCCGACGCCCAGGGTCGTCGTGGAGTAAGACGTCCCCAAGCTCTTCATCCCCTCCGGCGCCTGGTCGTAGAAGAACTCGATTTTAGCCACCTCCAGAAACGCCTCCGCCACCCCCATTAGCACCAACTGCGGCAGCAGCAGGAAGATGGTCACCGGAATCCTTCCCCCACTCTCCGCCACGCCGTCCTCCCTCGCCACCGCCAGGCGCCGGCGCTCCGTCAGCGAGGCGCCGTCATGATCAGGACGTGGAGCACCATGCCGGCGCCCATCCGCCGGAGGAGGGAGATTCCCCGGGGGTTCTTCGTCCACCGCCTCATGAAGGGGACGAAGCAGCGGTCGTCGACGACGACGCTGACGAGCATGGAGACGGTGACGAAGGCGGAAAGGGTCGTGGACGTTGACGAGGACGGTGGTGGCAAAGAGGGTGCCGAAGAAGACGCTGAACATCCACCAGTTGAAGAAGGAGAGCTCGTAGACGCGCTCGCGGGGGTCGTCGGAGTCGGGCTTCGTGCTGCCGGTGCCCAGGGCGAGAATGTAGATGGTGGCTAAGAAGACGCCGAGCTGCAAAGGCGTGGCCTCGGCGCTGCAGCCTGGATCCCTGGTGCCGGCGCCGCAGGGCGGTGGCTTGAGCGACGGCAGCGAGACTGACAACGTAAGCATGCACATTCCTTGTGCATCAGTGAACAAGTCCAAGTGGGGAAGTACTAATTTTTTCTTAATTTAGTAAGTGTATTCTAATCGAATGGCTTACACTCTGTTTACTACTAAACCTAGTACTATTGCTCATCCATATTTCCTATTAACCTTTTATACAAGCATTTTGTATATAATAATTATTTAAAAAATAATATTATTATTCCTTAAACTATAAGAGGATTAAATTTTAAAACTAAGGATAAATCAGAAATTAACACGTTAAGGTACCGGAATCATCGTAATCTTCCTGCTGTAGTATATAGATAAATATTCTATCCAGAAAATTTTGTCCAGCGAACTTTTATTTTTACTATTAAGACCATGTCAGGAGAGTCATATGCGAGTCCAATCAAGGGACACTGAACACAAGTCAATATTTGCGTCTTGGTCTTTTTACTAAGACCATTCCTTTCTTATCTTGCTGAATCATAATTTTAACATTTATTCCAACGTGGATTTCCTTGGCAGATGAAGTCCCTGACAGATCCTGTAGGTGTGACTAAATGCTTTCTAGCTAATCAAGAAAAAAAACTACAGGGTTAGCATTGATCTCAAAAGTCTTCTCTACTGTGTGCGTGGGTTGCCGTTACCAGAAGATAGAGTTGCTCGTTTGCCATTCTAAATGAAAACAAAAAAAAAATCAAGCCATGCTCATCTATTATTCTAGTGGTTGGAGTACACTGGCAAAGCCAGACGAATCAGCTAAACTATATTTATCGACAGAGATTATAAAACAATGTCCTTTCCCACGACGAACCCTAGTTAATCCGGACTACATACAGAACGAAGTCGATGTAGAGCCCTGTTACAGTCAAGAAGAAAAAAATTTACTTGCTAGTCAATTAACTTTGATCGGTTTCTCGACATCAAATTGCAAAAATCTGGGAGAAGGATAATGAGTGCGTTGAGCTTACAGAGAGGTAGATGAGGGACGCGCAGATGAAGGTCCAGTAGCTGCCGAGGCGCCGATCACCGGCGTCATCCACACCGTGCCGACCCAGTATCTAGATTTCCGTTTCTCTTTCCTTAACTTTCTTCCCCTTTTCTTTCATGTCAATATATGTTGGGCTGGGCGGAATTGTAGAGATTTATTATATCAATAAGCGTTAATTAAAGATAGAGAAATAATAAAAACACATAATTATTAACTCTGCCATTATTATACATTTTTAACGATAATACTCACTTTGGTATCGCGCTTCCATAGTATGTCAAACTCTTGAAGAAAAAAATTTCATTGCATCGAGTAATTATCTATGCAATGACAAATAAATAGAGAGAAGGATTGTAGAGATATATGCTCAAGATGTTATGCTACAAGGCAAGCTCAACGGATCGAAGAACTGCATAAACTGTGACAATAATAAACAAATACTCTAGTGCATAATGTTTAATTGAATATAACAGTACAATACTCATACATTTCAAATTATTGCTGTGCTGGACGAGGCCTTAGAAAGGGGAAGCAAGAGAAGGGGAAAGGAAACGTGGAAATATGAAAATACACAAAGGATAAGTTTTCATACCATCTTAATTTTTCAACCAATGCTATTCATCTAAAAGTCCAAACCCACTTCAGTGAACTAACCTAGATAGTATCGCACAAGCAAAGATAGTGTGGAAAGATCTTGCATATTATTAAAAAAATAGTATATGAATAGCAACAAGTCTGCAAGAGTCCTATTATGATTATTTAGTGTGATGAGATATTAAAGATACATTGAAAAAAAAAATACAAAGGACAAAAGGAAAGCCTAATATGTCGTGCAGCCAGCAAGAAAGATTGAAAAGCACAGGTGACATACTTCCACCAGTTGACGAGCACATGAAGGCACCGAATCCTTTTCTAATTAGTTAACAAATTAAGTTGAACAAGATGTTCTATTTTAACCGCCAGTATAGGAAACTATAGAATTCCCTTTTCAAGTAGGACTCTGTCAGATAATATAAAACTGTCTATCCAGAGACATGTGAAGTATATCTATTATTGGTGATACAACGATACAGCATGATGTAATGATAAAAATAAAAATGAGGTACAATAATTCAAAATACATTAAAATACATAAGATTGAATAAAAAGAAGTTTCCTGTTATACCACCATTTAGCTTCATAGATTGAAACAAAATAAATGTAAATTCAAGGAGAAGAAGAGCAAGTTACCAGCTATACCACCATCAAATGGAAGGAGCCCAATAGATTTAGGCAGAGCCTCTTGCAGTCCAGTTATTCTTGGTACAATTGCTGTTATCTGCATCCAAGTAAAGATCATTCTTGTTTACAATGATCGCTTCAGCATATAATAAGCAATAGAATATGAAATGTCATTATTCACCTAGAAATTGCCCTTAGCAAGGCAATCACAGGATCATTACCATGCCAAAAAACCTCAAACCTTGTCAGCGACAGCATCCCATAAAGAAAAGGAAGAAAGCAGCACCCATACAGATCAAAAAGGACCGAATGCAAAGTTAAATACTCTAAACATCATTTTTTTTACATAACAACAAAGATCGAGAAATTTTTCACCCAGTTAACAAAATTAACAAATCACAAATTGAATTTCCTGCCTTCAGTAATGAGTCAGTAAATACAACAATTCATTTTTAAGAGAAGCACTTCCAAACATGGAAGCAGACAAAATTGGCGCCGTTGAGAACGGTGAAAAAGGCGTAGTGGTAGATAAAATTGGCGTTGAGGTTGTTAAGGATCCATCCGCCGCGCCTGTTCTTCATCGTCACTCGCGTGGCCGTCGATAGCGGAAAGCTGCTGGCCCCGATCTAATTTATTCGTAAACAGGAAGCTGGAAAATTAAATCTTAGACAGTAAGCTGGCTGATAAAGGCGAGGCTTAGTGGCTGTAAATTTATGCTTAGGGGCTGGCGTCCGTAGGAGCAGCGACCCCCTCGGCGTTGACAACACTCAACGCTTCCGTTCCTGCTTCAGCCCTCTGCCGTTCCATTACCGCCCGTTCCATTGCCGCCACCCGCCGTCCAATTGCCTCACGCCGCCGTCCCATTGCTGCCCTCCGCAGTTCCGTTGCCGCCTCCCGCCGTTCCGTTGCCGCCTCCCACCGTTCCTTTGCCGCCCTCCGCTGTTCCGTTGCCGCCTCCCACCGTTCCGTTGCCGCCCTCCGCCGTTCCGTTGCCGCCTCCCGCCGTTCCGTTGCCGCACTGCACCGGTACGCTTCGGCCTGACACCGGTCCTCTTCAGCCCGACACCGGTCCGCTTCAGCCTGACACCGGTCCTCTTCAGCCCAACACCAGTCCGCTTCAGCCAGACACCGGTCCGCTTCAGCCATACACTGTTCATATTCAGCCCTACACTGTTCCTCTTCAGCCCTACACTGTTCCTCTTCAGCCATACACTGTTTCTCTTCCGCCATACACTGTTTCTCTTCAGCCATACACTGTTCGAATTCAGCCATTATGGGTTCTAGAGGGATTGTTCCATCCATGGGGGACAAGGTGTCGAGGAGTAAGTGAGAAGGGGGACGGGGGAAGGGGAAGAAGATGAGGTATTGAGATCGGGAGGGGGCGTAAGCATTTTTTATAGGAGGATTCGATGGAAAAGAGGAAAAGGCGGATGATTCGATCCGATGCTCTCCGCTCCTGTGGGGTCTTCCGCTAATATCTTAATTTAGGACAGTAATTTTGGATAGATCGATGACCTTTTTAATCTTTTAACACTTCTTAAAATTAATTTGAAAATAACTTAAAGTAAAATTGGAATTAATATATGTATATGAAGTTTAAGTTTATCTAATAATGACCGATTTTATCAATCAATATTTAACCTAATATAATATATTAAAATAAAATAAAATATTAATTTAAAAAGTGTTAGAAAATTAGTGAAGTTATATCAGATTTATACGTCTATCGATTTATATCATATTAGTTCTTCCTATGATGTAAAATTTTGTAAAGATTATCAAATGTGAACTACAACGTGTACAAAAATTATAAGTTCTGTTCTTCAGAAGAAATAATTACATTCATCAATTCTCCGATGGCTCACAACGGCGAAGAAGACGAAGTTGACGCAGTTGAGGGTTGCAAAGAAGCCGTAATAATAGTCGACTTGCGAGGCGTTGAGGCTGTCGAGAATCCACCCTCCGCGTCCGTTCCTCCTCGTCATCCGGGCAGTCGTCGACAGCAGGAGACTGCTGATGAAGTTGCCGACGCCCAGGCTCGTCGTGGAGTAAGACGTCCCCAAGCTCTTCATCCCCTCCGGCGCCTGGTCGTAGAAGAACTCGATTTTAGCCACCTCCAGAAACGCCTCCGCCACCCCCATTAGCACCAACTGCGGCAGCAGCAGGAAGATGGTCACCGGAATCCTTCCCCCACTCTCCGCCACGCCGTGCTCCCTCGCCACCGCCAGGCGCCGGCGCTCCGTCAGCGAGGCGCCGTCATGATCAGGACGTGGAGCACCATGCCGGCGCCCATCCGCCGGATGAGGGAGATTCCCCGGGGGTTCTTCGTCCACCGCCTCATGAAGGGGACGAAGCAGCGGTCGTCGACGACGACGCTGACGAGCATGGAGATGGTGACGAAGGCGGAAAGGGTCCTGGACGTTGACGAGGACGGTGGTGGCAAAGAGGGTGCCGAAGAAGATGCTGAACATCCACCAGTTGAAGAAGGAGAGCTCGTAGGCGCGCTCGCGGGGGTCGTCGGAGTCGGGCTTCGTGCTGCCGGTGACAAGGGCGAGCATGTAGAGGGTGGCTAAGAAGACGCCGAGCTGCAGCGGCGTGGCCTCGGCGCTGCAGCCTGGATCCCTGGTGCCGGCGCCGCAGGGCGGTGGCTTGAGCGACGGCAGCGAGACTGACAACGTAAGCAAGCACATTCCTTGTGCACCAGTGAACAACGTTGGCCGGGGCGCCTTTCTTGAAGGTGGGAGACTCAGTGCGGTCTTGTTAGTGTGTATGTTTCTATTTTTGCTAAATTAGCCGCAGATGTGCAATTTGAGTCAGTGTGGAATCCGGATTTTAAATTTAGGATCCTTTCGAGATTCGTTACTAAGAAATAAGCGATGTTTTCTTTAGATTCATTGTCAGTATTTATCTTGTTTATACTTTCGTTGTTTCTTGAGCACGTTGCTTGATTTTTATTTCTGCTGATTGTTCTAATGTGCATCGATGCTTCCCATGCGGCTGTGGGTAAATTAAGTAGCAGGGATTTTGGTCGGTTCCTTATCTTGCTCATCATAGTTTTTTGGCACACTTTTCTACATCTTTAAGAATACTGGACTGAGTTGGCACTATCATAGTACAGATATAGTTTTAGATATTCTATCTATATGTCAACATGCCATCTTCCGCCAATCAAGTAACCATTCTTTTTTGTATTTTTTAAGAGCATTATTCGCTATGCTACTTGCAAAGCCTTCACTTCCTGACCAATAATTTGTCCAGTATCACCTGCTATTTTTTCCTGTCCATCAGTGTGATAAATTCAAGTAAATTCATTCTCTCTGTAGTTCTTATTATATGACATTTGATACTTTCTATGTTGTATGCAATTCCCTCATTTCTTGACCTTATAATTTATATGTGCAGTACCATCTGCAGTTTTTGCTGTCCATCAATGTGGTAAATTTGAGTTAATATACTATCTTCGTAGTCTTCAATGCTTTTCATTTAATACTTGCTATGTTGTACGCAAAACCTCCATTTCTTGACCATTTAATTTGTATGTCCAAATCCATCCGTTCTTTTTCCCGTGCATCAATGTTATAACTTTAAGCTGATTCATTATCTATGTAGTTGCCAATAGTGACATTTAATGCTATATCTTTTGCGTGCAAACTTGATCTTGTATCAGTCATTTGTAATGTGCTCCTTTTGCAATGCTTCTCAAGATCCATTTATTTCAACCTTTTTTTCCTAGCTTGTCTAATTTTCTCCCTTGCCGTACTTTCTTGCTGAAGAAGGAAAAGTGATCTGACATGCATTTGATATGTATTGATTTGATTCTCCTAATATAATACATGATTGTATTTTACTAGTTGTTATTGTACATTTTCGATATTCGGACTTCATGTACTAATTTAGTCCGTGAATGTTTACCATCAAAGATGTACCAAAGTAAGTTTAGGCCATCGGGTATTGTACTAATCAGGTGGTGTACTAATTGGGTACATCCATTTAGACTTGTAAGCTTGCAACTTTAGATGCTTGAATTGCAAATTGTCGCACTTCAGTTTTACTAATTTTTCTAACATTATTAGTACAATTTATTATTTTTCTAGTACAATTTATTCTTTTGCTAGATAGATAATCATACTTATGCTTTCAAGTTTTTTTTTACGTCACGAAGAGCAGCAGTTTTATGTATAAAGAGTAAAGTGGATGTATTTTGCCAAAATTTCAAAGAATCACCTGAACATTATACCCCCCCCCCCCCTATAGCAGACAAGAAATCCTTTCTGCCTCTTCCTCCAGCAATGCAAACATTAGTAATATTAAATATATCATAGAATTCTCATACCTGGAAACTGCTGCTTGCCTTGGTTCGATCTGAAGACAAAGACTGCGTCACGGTGGCACTTTCTACTTCAGCAACATTTAAGAACTCGTAAGAAAAATCAAAAAGCTCGAATGCTGTTGTTGCCCTAGCAAGTGGATAATAGTGCAACCAGCCTAAGCGACAGAATCTCCTAAAAATTCATGTCTCCTCGATGTGTCAAGTACTCTTGGAAAACCAGTGGAACATATAAGAAACAACAGACATGGACATAAAACATCCTTATAATTTATTCCTAAGCACAAACAAATATTTGACCTGCAGCAAGCAAGCAGAACCGAGCAATGTTGCAGGATATTCAGGTTAAATATGGGCCCTGAATTAACAACGAAGAATACTGGCCATCAAACATACTAATGGAAGAGGAACGAGAACTTACAAACTGAAGGCCACTGAAATGCGGTAGAAATCTTTAGAAGTTGTTATGTAGGCATGCTAATGGGCCGTGCTCGTGCCGGCCCGAGCACGGCCCGCCCTTGGCACGCCCATAAACGTGCCGGGCCAAGCACGACACGATTACATCTCGTGCCATGCCAGGCACGGCCCGAGTTAGATCTCCCCAAGCCCAGCACGGCACGCAGCACGCTCTAGAGCGTGCCAGATCAGGCCCGTCACGTGTCGGGTCACATATCAAGCCTAATGCAGCCCAATAGCCCACTAATACCAATACACTAACAATTGTAAAAGTGTTGGCTTATATATGCTTCTTGTTTCTTAGAACTGAGCAATGTGGGACTAAACTTTTTTGAAGAAGTTAAACTAAAAAAATAATCATTGACTCCTCACTAACTATCTTTTTTTTTATAAAAAAAATCATTCCAACCTACTTATTAAACTTTAAAAAATATTAATTACTTTTTTATTTTATTAAAATATATAAAGATGTAATAGTCTTTATAAAATCTCTCTCCACTCTATACTAAAAGAAGATTAAACTCTCCAATTAAATCCACCCTTATTTTATATTGTTTCTAAAATTAGATTATCTACTATAAGCTAGATAGTTAATAAAAATTAACTTTTAATATAAAAATTATCTTTTTGAACATGTCTTTCTACTTATATTTTTTTATACTCTTTCTCATCAAAGTATACATTATAATTATTATTACTTTGAGATATTTAAATGAACTTTCATTGAGAGGGTTTGATATTATAAATATTAAGATTTATTAGAATATAAATGGTACAATTATCATAATATATGTCCTAATTTATTAATCTGATAAAAATTAATAATAGAAATAAATGGGTGATTATATGAATTTTAAGTAATATTTTAATAAAATAATATGTAAAAAATGACCAAAATACCCTTTAGTAAAATTATAAAATTATAGCTAATAAAGGTTAGTAGGGTAATTTTAATAGAATGGAAAAATTTTGATTTTAAAAAGTGATGGATTGAAGTTTTAAGGAGGAGTGAAAGTGTTTAAATGAGTTTTTAGTCCCACATCTGGTAGTCTTGGAAAAAGAGTTGCTTCATTCTCTATATAAGAGGTAGCATCCTTCCTACCTACAAGTATGCCTATGTAATGGGCTATGGGCTATGGTTGGGCTTTATTTGGCACGACTTGCCCACGGGTCGTGCCTGGCACGGCCCGATCACGGGCCGTGCCAGGCACGGCACGCGGGCTCAAAAATGTGGCCCGGCACGGCACGTTATATACACAGTGCCGTGTCTAGCACGGCCCGATTGGGCATGGGTCGTGCCGAGCACGGCCCGTCACGGGCCGGGCTCGTGCCGCCCACGGGCGGCACGGCCCGATAAGCATGCCTATTGTTATGTCAATGAATCCTGTCTTTGGAGTTGCACTCCATTTACTGCAGTGTCTATCAAGTGCTGCACTTACAAAAGCTAAAGCATATTCGAGAACACGTCCAGTATTCAATTTAGATTTGTACAATAGATCTGCAAAATAATTATCTTAGATTCCCTAGTAGGAGGTAAAGCAAAAGTATGATTGCCAACAAATGAAATCAGTTACCAGCAGCTTCTGGTTGTTTTGACATGACTACAAAAGACGATGGACTGAGGCATGGAGGGTTTGATATAATTGAAGAAGTGGCACTTTTAATTAAATTGACAAGAGGACTGTCACCACTATCAGACTGCTTTACTTGTCCATCAGTCCCAGGAAGCAATCCTGACCACATTGCTGTCTGCATGAACTGGACAGATTGCTGTCTGCATGAACTGGACAGTGTCTATTTGTCTCTGTTACTTTAAGATTTCTGGTTTATCAGTCAACATAACAAGTGTAGAAAAGGGCAGAGAATATCTAGCAACTAAAAGGGAGGATGAGTTTGTGACGCTCTTCTGCAAGAGGCTTAGCTTAAAATCTGACTAAGCATAAAAATTGTAGAAAAAGGAAATTTTAGAAAACCCATCCAAAAACTAGCTCAATCAACCTATCACTTGCAAGTGACCTTCAAATGAATGCCAAGCTGCTTCTACGTTCCATTTGGAAATTAAATAAATAATAAAATAGAAATAGAAAAGGAAAAAAATAAATATAATAAATAGTAAATATTTAAAATAAATTAAATATAAGATAATAAATTAGATTTTAATTTTTTTAGAAAAGGAAAGAATTTAAAATAAAAATAAAATTAAAATTAAAAAAATAATCTGCGTGCCCAACAAGACGCACGGTCGCGCCCTCTAAGACGTGCAGTTTTAGGATACTGGGTCCTTCTGGAGGAACATATATCTCCATCATTTTTCTATGTCAAAGGAGTTTTCAGTTGTAAAAAGTATATAATTATTTTCTCTAATAAGAGACCACAAGTCTAAAGAAGGAAATTTGGACTTTTGAGGTGAATCCAACAATATCTATCTAAGTTAAAAGGTAGTCATTTATGTATTCAAAAGCAAACAACCACCTGTCTTTAGCTGACAAGTGATCCTCTTGCATAAAAGGGACCGGGTCATCATCAACTTAATCATCATCTCAGACCATATTTGTATTTTCTCCTAAACCAAGATTTTGAAGCCATTCTTTAACCTTCATTGGAAAGACATACAGATTCAATATTAAACACATTTAAATCGTCAGATATTTGTTCCCATACTGATCTCCAAATACTCAAATCCATGTCCACTTGATGAATAGGAATTTAATAGAGAAAGGGCACAGCAGTGAGGTGCGTGTAATAATTTGAGAGGAAAAAAGAACACATCACAATATGTAATTTATTAAGAATATAAATGCGCTTCTTGCTGACCGTAACTTTGATACGTATGAAAGTATATCTCAAAAGGAACGGGAGGAGCGGAAATGAAACAGAGAGCACAGGGAGGGGAGGGTTGCAATCCAATCCTTCTTTAAAGAAACCATGTGATGACGAGAATGCCCTTCCCGCACGTAAAGACCCGGACGCGCCCCGCGCCAGCGCAATAAAAAACGACCGCTGGGAGGCCCCCCAGTTGAAGTCCGGTTCGAATCCTACCGGATTCGGATCCGTCTAATTGAAGTCCTAATCCTCCCTCCCTCGTGGCCAAAAGGCAATTAATTAAACCCCCCTGATGAAATCAAAATCAAATTGAAGAGAGCCGCAATGTGGTGATGCAGGAATACGTTCGACCCCTTCCCCTGCCCTCATTTCCACCTCTGCTGACGTATCAGCTGGCGAGTGGAGCATCTTCGTCTGGTGGGCCCGTTTCCATCCCTCCAGCGGCTCAGGCTCTCTTGGGTCACTCCGAAGGTAAACCCTTCCGAGTTCTCTACGTTCGCAGAGCATCGAACCGGCCTAATCAACACCTAGAAAAATGAATTAAAAAAACAAGAAGCCGGCTTATATATTAATTAATGCCCTCTTGTCGCTTTCCGATTACGCTACCATGCAACCAGAAAACCGTCGGCCAATTCCTTCATCATCGTCGCCATCGTCAATTAGGGTTTAGAAACAACACGCAGCGAGGAGGAGGAGGAGGAAAAAGATTGATGGAGGATCTGAGCTCAGCAAGTCCGCCGACGCAGCCCCCCGAGTGGCTCCGCCACGTCGACGGCCGGATCATCTACCCTCCCGTCGCCCTCCTCATCGTCATCCTCCTCGTCTTCCTCTACTGCTACATCTCCCGGATCTTGTCCGACAAGTCGCTGCGCCTGAACGAAACCGCAGCGGCGCCCGCTCCTCCGGCAGCCCCCGCGGTGCGCTGCAATGCCAGCGGGCCGAGCGCCGCCCCGCTGCCGCCGGCGGTGGAGTTCTCCGCCGAGGAGAGGCGGGAGTGCGCGGTGTGCCTGGGAGAGCTCCGGGACGGCGAGAAGGGGAGGCTGCTCCCGCGGTGCGGCCACGGGTTTCACGTCGAGTGCATCGATGCCTGGCTGCGGTCGCATTCCACCTGCCCCGTTTGCAGGTCGCCGGCGAGTGCTGCGGCGCCGGAAGAGGCGGCGTGAATCGAACCAAAGAAATCCGCCGCTGCCGCTGCGTCTTTCCGGTGCTCACGTCATGTACAGTAGTACTGGTTTGGTCTTCCAGGTGCGTTTTATTGTCTATTAGTGTACGTATCGTTGGTTTGATCTGATCGAATGGGACCAATTGATGGGCTAAATTGGGCCGGAGGCCGCACTGTAATCCAGCAGCAAAATAAATGGATAAAATCTTTATCTTTGTTTGCTAAGATCTCTGAACTCGGAGAACAGCTCTGGCTGTGCTCAGTAGCTGTTCTTGATACATGACAAAGTAGCGAGTTAGGATCGGACGGTAGGAACATTTGTCCTCTTTATCGGAGACGTGAAAGGAAGTCTTCGCGCGAGGCAGAATGCATATGGCGCTGTCGGTGTATTTTGACCTCTCAGTCCAAATTAAAAGCCTATATACACTCTCGTGCTTGATCCTTAAAAGTCACAGACGCGGCATCGCAGTGTAGATTCATTATAAATTAACAAAGCCGCAGCGGGAAGGCCAAGGTCAACTTCCCTAACGACGACGCCGAGAGCAGCAGCAGTGCTCATGAATTAGCGGTGCACGTGATTTGATTTTGTTTTACGTGATTAATTTGTTATCAAGAGGTTAATTTCGCTGCATGAATGTTGTACTGCAGCACTATAACAATTGTGACTGAAGGAAAAAAAAAAAGTCTCGATTTATTAATTACTCGGGTGATCAATAAACAACTCTTGCACGATCCATCTCAAGGAACGAATGTTTACAAAAATCCAAGTGTTTGTTTACATGCCCCGACCCTACTGTCAGGCACGTGGCAACCACCGTATGAACACAAAAGACTCATACAAGACATTTAATGGTAATCATAGTTCATATAAATTATTAATACCGTGAAATATACATTTAAAATATCTAACTCAACACTACTAACACAGTCCCGATAAACCTACTACAATTCTATGATAAACATCGGTAAATAAAAATAAATCCATTGACTAACTCATCTTCATCAACCGTCACGATCAATGCTCTAACACACCTGCACACACATTGAACGCGATGTGCTCAGCCTTGCGGCATAGTATGAAATTACGGCTGGAAATCGTAGATAGAAAATCAAACATTAGGGGGAAGTTCTAGGATGCTTTTGGGTTTATTAATTTTCAGTTATTAACTTTTTGACATAGATAATATCATTCACAATATCAAGTTCTTACTATTTGTGTATGTTTGTATATGTTCCTAATTGTCATTTATATCGAACGACATGTCTGTCACCAGTAAAAGTCATCTATGTTGAACAACTAATATGTAGCTAGTATATGTCATCTATGTTGAACAACATGTCTGTCGCTAATATATGTCATCTATGTTGCATAACATATCTGTATCTCTAGTATATGTCAACTAGAAGTATTTATGTCTTTATGTCAAGTACTTCGGGCCGCCAACCTATGCTTAGGGGATATCCTGATCAGGGATTCCCATAAGCCATCCGTGCCGTAAATGTCCAGGTCTCTACCTATGCCCGTTGCACGGATGTTGGCAGAGAAATCGGGTGACCGTGTATCTCTCTCTACTGTCCCGCTGGTTGATCCGTACACCCCGTCCCAGCAAAATCGGTTGCTCTCGTACCTTTCCCCTTGGAAACCCAGTACGGTCACAACCCACCGTGTAGCGCTACACAACTGTCCATCGACAGGGTCATCTCAATTAATATGTCCTCAGCCACTGCTAGCCGAATTAAGTAACAACCCTAGGATCCGGATTGCTCATCAGATCGTCTGCAGAATGTCTGGAATAGTAGCCGTGTGGTTTACGGATCCACTGTCCAAGGCTTTAAGAGAATTCACCTCTTCAATTTAATAGCAATTGATGTTGGCCAAGTTGAGCTCGCATCCGCACAATGGGCTGTGGCTAACTCGACTACATGCCTGCTAAATCTGTAAACCCCCATCACATGAAAAAAAAAGGACCGGTTCAGGTGAACCGGCCGGAGAGCCGGCCGGTCCAGCTGAACCGGCTTGGACCGGGCGAGGAGGCGAGACGGGGCGAGCGAGAAGAGCAAGCGCCCTTCCCACTCGAGCCACCGTCCTCGAGCACGCGACGAAGCAACGCCGCTTCGTCTTCTCCCGCACCGAGCAGCGCCGACGCTCCGCCTTCCGCCGTCGACCGCTGCACGTCGCCGTCGATGGTCGTCTGCCCTCGTCCACCTCCAGCAAGCAACCCCCGGCGGAAGGGAGAAGTCGCGACGCCGCTGCTCCCTTCCCGTTCGCGCGACCACCGTAGCAGAGGAACTGCTGCCGATCGATCGCCGCCCAGCGCTCGCAGCCCCTCGACGGACGTCTCCTCCGCCGCGGTTGGAGACGCCGGCCGTCTCCGCATCTCCACGGGCCTTCGTGGAGTTCGAAGACCCCTCAACGGGCGGCTGTGCTCGCCGCCCCTGTTCGAGCGACCGAACCCTACCGGCGGCGGCTGCAAATCGCGATCCGCTCGCTTCACCGGCCGGAAACCCCGCCCTTTCCTTCTCCAGACGTCCGCGAGGTGAGCAGCCGTGTTTCCCCCATGAAAAGGGGTGGTTTTCACCCTCCGGTGGAGACGCCGTGAGTTCGCCGGAGACGACGCCGGAAAGATCGCCGTTTAGGCGCTGATGGTCGTCATTCTCGCAGATCGGCGTAGTCTCCGCATTGAGTGAGGAGCTACGAAGCTCGCCGGCCGTTTAACCTTCGTTTTCGCGAGTTCCGGCGAGGTGGCGGCTAGGGTTCCGGCGGCGGCGCTGAGTTTTCCGGCGGTGCACAGTTAATCCGGCGAAGGTGCTTAATTAGGGCTTAATCGCGATTAGCGAACACTAAGCATGATTAGTTAAATATTAAGCATGATTAGTGTAAATATAATATGTTATTAGAATAAGATGTATTAACGTATGCTTAGTTTAATTAAAAGCATGATTAGCGTTGATTAACTAAGCTTAGTGTATAAGAAATTATTTCTTTAATGAAAACGGTTGGGTCGAATCAAGTGGGGTTAAATCGGTTGGGTTTGAGTTAAGTTTGGGTTCGAGTCGAGTTGGATTGGGTGAGCCGAATCAAATAAATTGAACCTAGTTCGAGCTCGAGTCAAACTAGATTGAATTTAATTTAGCTGAACCGGACCTGAATCGAACCAAATCGAACCGAACCGAACCGAATCGGGTGAACAGTAACTCGAACCGTTGACCGAGTCAACAGCCGACCCTAGGGTGGTTATTCCGGCTAGCCGTGGCCGATGATATTTAAGAGAGGTGACCCTGTCTACGGGCAGTGTGTAGTACTACATGGGTGTCGTGACCCTTACGGTATCCGGGGAGGATGTAAGGGCACGACGGTTTCGCTAGGGGAGGCATGGTTGGCGACTAGTGAAACAACAGGAGAGAGACTCTGGGTCATCCGTCCTCTCTGCCAACATCAGTGCGGCGGGCATAGGTAGAGACAGAAAGGCACTGATGGGCTTACTGATACCCCCGGCCCGTGTAGTCATTAAGCGTAGGCTGGCAGCCCGAGTTTATGAAACCGAAAAGTCTCACCATGACGTAGGTGACATATTATTGATATGGACACTAGACATGACTAGGGTGACATCTAGTGACATGTACACATTTATTTATTTATTTATTTGTTTATTTATGATGTCTATTTTTATATGAATTGTTTAAACGATATGGCATGAAAAATGATGATTAATTACCAAAGACATCCTAGAATACTCCTCCTAGCCTTTGATTTCCTTATTCGGTAGAGCCGTAATTTCGCATTAGGCCGCAAGGCTGAGCACACCACGTTCAATGTGTGTGCAGGTGTCGACGCACGAGACGAGATCGTTGACGGAGGGTTCGTCGCGGAAGGTATACGATTGCTGTTACAAGTTTTCGCATGCCGGTCTTAGATTTGTATTAGGAGATATCGGGACTGTATTTAAGATGTTATTTGAAAAATGTGGGTGTATGTAGTTTAGTATTTATATTTATGCCTTGTATGGGCTTGTCGGGCTCATACGGCGGTTGCCACGTGTCGTCCTGCGGGTCGGGGCGTGACAAAATCCTTGGAAGGGTTCATCCCCGCTGGCCACTCCGGACTATCACGGTGACGCTCAAACGTCACGCGTGCGGGTAATTGTATCCGGGTATGGACTTACTCCACTTTTTGGTCTATCTTGACCTTGGAGTTAGTCCAGTCCATTTTCCAACCAACTCCAGTATCTGAGCTATTTGTAGCACCAGGAGTGGTAATAGTGAGTGAACATTACTATTCGAACACTAAGAGTTCGATTTATCATCTAGGGTGTGTTACTAATAAACCATCACAATTTATCATCTAGTGATGTTCATAGGAGGTGCTAGTATCATATGTTACCTATGTCTCTATCTAAACTAGAGCGTCAGGTAATTATTCTTGATACTACCTCCTATGTAGTGATTTAACTTTAAAATTCATATTTTATCTTCTTTAGGAAGGTATTAGCATATCATATAACATATGATACTGTTGATGGACGACTTCCCACCCATCGGAGAACTTGTGGTGGACGACCTCCCACTTATCGGGGAAGTCATTGGACTCTTCTGCATCTGATCGCCTCAACACAGGCTCTGATAACAACTGTTGGAAATCTGGAATCAACGAATACAAGAAACAGAGCTCTCTCTGTTCTGTTCAACAGTTGGACGAAAGGAAAAATATGTGGAGCACATATAGCTATCTCTCATGTTCATTGTATTAAAGAACCCTACTACAACTATAAAATTGGAAAAACTGAAGAGAGAATTTGGAAGTGCTTCCATCCTCTCTAACAATGCAGAAAAGGAAATTTTAAACTGAACATGTAATCAAAAATAAAAAATTTCCTACTACAAGCTTATTTCCTAATACGCTGCTCCGGGTGCAGCGCCGATTCCGACCATGGCCACCGTTGCGACGACGACTCCAACTCCAGCTCCAGCTACTACGGCGACCACCTTCGCCGCCCGAGCTCCCTCGAAAAAGGGTGGCGCTTGGGCGATGCGGCGTTGAGCCGGCGACGACGGTTGGCGAGCTACAAGGCATACGCGACGGAGGGCAGGATGAAGGCGTCGTTCCGCAAGGGGGTCCGGTGGATCAAGGTGAAGTGCACGAAGCTCGTCCATGGCTACTGATCGATGATTAAATTAGGAGGTGCTCGATCGAGAGGCGGACGACCGCGTAGTTAATTCTGGTTGGATGCAAATCTTACAGCGGCATATATTTATATTTATAGTCCATAAACATTTTAGATCGGCCGTGTTACTTCGGTCGATCAAATGATCACTTTCTTTTCCCTCTCTTCCCGCAATTTTGTTTCCCTTTGATTTTGCTGAGAGTAATAATACATCGGATGAAGGTTTTGCAGAATTCTTAATTTTCTCACTGGAAAAAGAGAGAACAGTAACTTAAACCTACGCCATCATTCACAGGCAGCCAAACCTTCCTCCATCAAACACCCAAAACATCGACATCGCCAACAAATTAACAAACAAAAACAAATCAATGCAATCTCAACACAGGGAACGAACAAACTAACTAATTTCCTGAGAAGAGCCAGCCCTCCAGCTTTATTAGATCTTCTTGATACCCGCAGCCCTCCAATACTTGTTGGAACTCCGAACCTTCTTCACACGGCGTCCATGGCCACATCTCTCCGGCTGCCTCGTCCCACAGCTCGGCCACCATCCCTTCCCAGTCGACATCGTCCAAGCTCGGGATTCCATCCACCTCCTGCTCACCCATCGCAAGGCCGCTCCCACACTCCCTCTCCTCGCTTGAGCTCATCGCGGTTGAACGCCCACAGTCATCTCCCAACATCCCTGGACCAAGGAGGACTTCCTCATCCGTCTCATTAATTCCCGCGCCCCGCTCGGGGCCAAACGAGTCATCACCACCAGCTCGGACTTGTCCACCGTCGTCCAAAGAGATGGTGCGCCGCCCTTCGGCACTGTGATTTCCCTTTGCTGGTGCTTCAGTTGCTCCGTCGTGCACTGACTTCTTCTTCGTCGTCGCCTTCGTTCTCTTGTTCTTTAGCCCATCGCCTAGCGGCTTACTCCGCGTACCGACTGTTTCGCCCTTCATTCCAGCCTGCTGACTAAAGGTACGGATCTTTTTAACCAGATGGGAGTTCCAGTAGTTCTTGATCTCATTGTCGGTTCTTCCCGGAAGATGGCCGGCAATATGAGACCACCTGATTCATCATAAGATTTCACCGTCACACATATATCACCTCTCGCAGTAAAGTTAATTGAATGCTTCGATTTGTGCTCTAAAAGACGTTATTATAAAGAACAAGGACAGCTTCAATCAGTCGCGCATGATGCTTGCAGAGACATAATGAAAAAAAAATTTGTCTCCTTCCGCGTTTATAATTTCCAAAAAACAAAACTGATGGTATATTCTTGGCACATATAATTCTTCCCATACTTTGACATTGACGCATGCACTAAAATCCAACCAAAACCACGAGATGGAAAAAGGGTCACTGTCTGTACTCGAAAAGAGCAAAAAGTCATCCTTAATCAAGCATCTTTAGCTGCTTAGTTACCTGTTTCCAGAGTGCTCTGCAGCTTGACGACGATCTCCTCCTCCTCCCCCGTAAAGTTACCTCTCTTCCGCAGGTAGTTTATCCATCTCAGCCTGCAGCTCTTCCCACACCTCAACAGCCCTAAATCCAAAAGACGATCGAAATCAGAAAATAAGAATGATTAAACACGCAGCAGACCTACAAATACAAGCAAGCGCGCGCGCACACACACCTGCATTCTTGGGGAGCGATCTCCAGGATCCTTCTCCGTTGGCAGCAATGTAGTCGAGCAGGATCTCGTCCTCCGCCGCCGTCCACCGCCCCTTCTTCAGTCCCACCTTCTCGCAGCAGGGGGCTCTTCCCATCTCCTCACAAATTTACTCCCGACAAAGGCGGTGGCAGCTCGCGGACGAATTAAGAGATCGGGTTGTTGTGACTCCGGCCAAGTTGTCTGCGTCGTCGCCGTATATAAATAATACAACAACATCGCCAGTTTCAGTTTGCCCCCTGTAGTTTCACATCCGCCTAATTAAACCCTTTTCTTCCGAAACGTCAAAATACAGGGGGGGCAAAAGGAAATTAGCGTCGGAGACCGAAAGCGATGGCGGCGGCGGAGAGGAGGGCCACGTGGTCAGGAAGGGAGGGTTGACGTGGCGCGAGGCGTCACCCGTACGAACCGCATTGGCTGGCGATCGGCCACGTACGCGCTGGTGCAGCCCGGTCGACTGAACCGGTTTCCGGTCGAGATCTTGTACCGGTTTCGATTCGTGGGTCGATCCGCAATAAATGGGTTCGGCGGACTTTTGCAGTCCGATTTAATACGCTCTCATCGTTTCATTATTGCTCTTTGTCGTGCGCTTAAGTCGATCACAAGTCTATTTCATCTGCTACGTGATTGGGTTCGGGCGTTGCATGGATCTCTCTGGGCCTCAGACGGCCTCGACGGTCGCGATTCGTCCTCGTCACGTCCGTGACCGCTTCTGCTTAAACTTGGGCTCGATCCAAATTGGATTGTGCTTAATTTTACGGGCGTATAGCCCGGTATCAGTACGACCCGTTTGCCTGTTATTAGGGGAGACAGGTTTCATCCGGACCGCGAGTACAGGAGCACGTGGTCGCATCCTGTCCACTTGATCCCCAGGGAACCCGACGGCGGCGATAACCCTCGGCCTAAATAGAGAAGGAGCGCACGGCGGCGGAGCTTCCTCGTCCCCCCCCCCCCCCTCCCTCCCTTCGAACGCAGCTCAAAAACCCTTCCCGTTGCGCTGGGTCGCCTCGCCTCTCATTCTCCAAAATACGCGTACGCCCCCGGTCGATCTTGCCCGGCTTTCGCCCTCCTCTGCGAGGGTCGATTGGATCCTCGCCGTGCGGCCCTCTTCCGCAAGGTTGGATATTGTGCCCTCCGTCGCGTACCGTTGATTCCCGAAACATGTCGCCGAACGTTTGGGATATTTAATAGGTTCGTCTCTTTGATGGTTTTTTGATAGGCTGTTGGAGAAAATTGATCCCTAGGGTTTTAAATAAGCCAAAAGCTATTATTTTTTGCTTCTTCTAATCCTGAAAAAAAGTTTATAAATTATGCTGTGAAGCAGGATCTCTTCGAGGAAAGGAAATGTATCCTTCGAAGGGGAACAATCCATATGGGCAGCAGCCTTATGGTTCATCGCAGGCATATGGGCAAATTGTGAGCGCAATTTTCATCATTTTTCATTTTAATTAAAAATGTCATGCAGAGTATCTGGATATTTTGTTCAAGGCTGCTTCGTAATATTTCCTTGTGTGATTGTCGCAGCCTACCAGCGGTTATTCTGGAAACGCTGTTGGCAGTTCAGACGCAGATACGAGTGCATACAGAGCCTATTCATCACAAACGGCACAGTATGGAGGACAATATGCAGCGGTTTATGGTTCATCTACACCGAGCAGTGTTCAACAGGTACTGTCTATTTCCCTAATAACTGAGATATCTGTTTTTTTTTTTGTTTCTTTGCTCTCTCTATTGTTTCATTCAACCGTTAGTTAATTATGTCATTCATATCTCCTCTAGAATTAAAAACCTATCTCAATGTCGTGTTCTTATTTGCATTGAGAAATTCCGTTATAGATGCATGGACGTATTTATCTTAGTTGTTTGGGTGACTAACGTTTTTGATGTTGTTGCAAGCATCTTGAATGAGGTCAAGTAGTTCTCCACGTGTGGCATCTAAGGTCACCATGCAAGGAATTGAATGATGGCTTGCAATATATCTATACTAACCACTTGTATCACTTGTAATGTATTTTCTTATTTTTGCCCTAGTTTTAAACACGATATACTAGTCTCAATTTAGGTGCATTAAAGTGGTTTGGTATACCAAGCTAATTTAAAACCTCAAGTACATTCATATACCTATCTTTTTGAGAAGATAACCTTGGCAGTCTTCTAAATAAGCTTTAGATTTTCACAGAAAGGGCATATTTAAATTCTGAGCTGAGCTTGATCAATGTCTGAATCAAGCATGAGCTGAACTTTATTTGGCTAAAATCAGATAAGTCATGCTTGAATTGGATAAAAACAATTTTTTATTGAGTGAATAATAATTTTTTGTACATATTCCCTCAATAGGAAATGGGTCTTTTCAAACTCGTGACAAGGCAAGACTGTTATCTTGAAGTGGAACATGCAGTATAATTGACAAAATTGCAGAATAAATTTCAAGCTTAATAACAAATCTAAAATTACTGGACATCAGATATTTGATCTAGTTACTACTTTGGTTTTGCCTATATGCACATTATTCTGTACTTTGCTGGATAGAATCTTTTAAGCAAGGATGCAGTAGATCCTATGCCTTGTCACAGCATAGGATGCATGTACTGTCCCACATTCCTTGTGTATTCCAGGTCTTTGTTGACTATGAATTTTGAAGTGCTTAACCATTTTATGCTAGTGGGTTCTCTCACTACAAGTGTTATAAGAATGACCATGGACAGTAGGATGGAGATTGAATGTATTATACTAGGTTCATGCCTTGACCCCTACTGTAAGAGCTCAATTAGGTTTGAGCAGGTTGAGCCTATCATGCTACCAAGGGTGTGTATCATATCACATCAGCTGTGTTTGGAAGGCATGACACTGCTTTCTCACAAGTGGGTAATCATTTTTTGGCAGTCTTGTGATCTGCAGACATGGTCCGTTCTTAGACAAACCATGTCATGCCTGTGATGGTTAAGGTATTCTATGTCTAGCATATTGCTCTTTGGCCTGCTAGATGTTTTTTCTATTAGCTTTTGAAAATTTTTGGAATGCTTGGTAATTGTAACCTACATCATCGAAGGAATGTGAATCACATGGCTTGACTTCCTTTGGTAAGTATATCTGAATTTAGATTAAAGGAAGGCGATTGAACTGCTTGGATGCTAGAGTTATTACACGTGCTGTTAGAGCTCAATAATAGAATTGCCTTTAAGTAGTTCTCTTGTTTCTTTTATTTTTATATTCTTATTTCAAAGTGAGTTCTGTCATCTGTGCCTGTATTGCCATATTTGGTCGAAAGTTGGCTTCATTTTGTTTTAGTTTAATTTTAGCCCATTTGCAAGTCTGTTCGTATCATTATCTTGCAAAATGTCTACAATATGTGGAGTATGCATTGTGGTACAGGTTGGTGGAGTGAGTGGTAAAGAAGCAGTTTCGTCATCTAACTTGCAGGGTCGAGCTGCTTATCACTCTGTTTTGACAGAGTCATCCAAATTCTCATCTGGAACTCTAGGATCCAGCTTGGGAATCACATCTGATGACTATGTTTCTGCAACTAACCGAGCATACTCCCAGAAAACCGACCAGTTTTCTTCAGTGAAAAATTCTGATTATGCTTTAGCAGATAGGAGGCACTATGGTGAACCTCAGAGTGCTTTTGTTAGCAGGGAGTTGCAGAGTGATACAATTAGAAGATTTCTTGATTCTGTGTCCTTGAGTGGTGCTAGTCGTCATCAGGTATTTCTTAAATTGATTAATATGTTTTTCCATTTGACGTTAGCTCTATTGAAACTTGATTAGTTTGTCCTTAAATGACTCTGGAATCTGATTGTCTTTTACAGGCTGAGTTGCACGAGCAGATTGACCAGATATTGGGTTATCATGCTTTTATTCTTTTTTGGTATTTATTTTTATAGGTTATCTTGATGATCCTGTTGTGCATTTTCTCAAGGCTTCACTCCTTCGACATCAGCAAATGCTGAAAACACAATCACTTCAATCTGGTTCAGAGATGAGGTACTGTATAACAGGTTCTTATATGACAGAATGCTAAAACCTTCTCTGAATTTTATCGAATCTTATTACACTGAGATTGAATATACGTTTGTGGCAGACAAGATGAATACTATGCAGCAAGGACTGTCCCTAACCATCATAGCTCACAAGACATTAACTCATATGGTGGAAGGATTGATGCTGATCCACGTGACCTATCTGTTTATGGTGCTACTTCTTATGGTGGAAAAGTTGCCGCTTCCATTTTAGGGGGAGCACCAAGGAGGAATGTTGATGACCTCATGTATGGCCAGGGGTCATCAAAGGCTACTTATGGGGTGAGTTTGCCCCTTGCTCGAGATTATACTGCAGGAAAGGGTATTCTTGGTACACCACATGAATCTACATATCAAGCTAGTGTTCTATCACGTGGACATCCAACCCTTGGAGGCTCGATGGTCGATGAAAGGAATGATGATAGAAGTGCTTATCGCCAAGAACTTGAGCTAAGAGAGGAAGAACGCCGTCGAGAATTGATACGCGAGAGAGAAAGAGAACGTGAAAGGGAACGCGAAAGACAACGTGAAAGGGAACGCAAAAGGGAGCGCGAAAGGGAACGTCTTCGAGAACACCGAGATAAGGAGAGGGAACGAGATCGCAAGCATGCATTTGACCCAAGGCGAGAACGAACTCCACCAAGAGCTACCAGAGATCGACGAGCCTCTTCTCTGATGAAGGATGAGAAGGTTGTACGCAGAGTTGCACCTCATCGTGCCACACCACATCGTGAGGCTGTGCATAGGTGGACCTTCATAATATCTTTATGCCCTGCTGTAGCTATAAACACTTTGGTGCTGCTTCTTGGTTTGCAGCTTTCTCAACTAACTTGTTTCTTCTTTGGTACTGAAGGCATCATTCACCTGTTAAAGAAAAAAAGAGAGAATACATCTGCAAGGTAAAGAAGAACCATGAACTATATATTCATTGTTGATGTAGATTGATCAGCCATGACTAGTTCCTAAAGCCTCAATCTTTGTTTTTCCATTAGCAATGTAGGATATTTCGTACCTATCCTTGGTATGTTTCTCTTTGTTCCTATTAGAAATTTAGAATGACATGTCTGTCATTCAGAATCTGTTCCCTCTTTATTTTCTAGTTGAATATTTCCTCTCCATCTCTCTTTTTTGGCGCTTCCTCCTTGGAATTCAGTTTTTATCAGTTGTCTGGGCCTTCATTCCTTGAGTGCTTTTTACAGGACTCAAGTCTGCTGGGATTGCTTTGGTAAATCTAGAAGCTTCTGTGAACTCACCTAGAATCTAATTAAGCATATGGTGGTCATATTGCAGTTCCTCCATGTGTTGTTTAATTGATGCTAGATATATTTTTTTCCCCTCTACTTCTAAGTGATATCCCTTGCAGCTTCTATTTTTCCAGTTGGTCAATAATGAGTATGTGCATATTATATAATAAGTGAATTAACATTGGCAGGTTTATCCATTCTGCTCGGTGGACATTGAAAGGGATTACTTGTCCTTGAGTAAGAGGTACCCTAGGCTAGCTGTAGCAGGTTCAAAGGTTCGACTTGCATCCTACAATGCTATTTGAAGGAATACAATGTATTCGTTCTTCTTAATTTATTTGCATATGTTGCACTGTACTTTTTATAGGCAGTCGTGAACTGGCCAAGGCAAACCTTGAATCTTTCACTTCATACTCCTGTCAGGTAGTTGGTTCTTTAGAACACCCATATCTGCCTTTGTGTTGTTTGATTCTACTTCCTAATTTTTTATAGCTCTTATCTGTTTCTTAATGAAAATTTGTTAGATGACATCAGCATTCATTTTGGTACTATGTTGCAGCTTTGAGCATGATTTCTTGGATATAGAAGATAAAAGTGATGAAAAAGGACCAGCTTTGCCAAGGTAAAAATACAAAAAAAGCTAAGGTTGCGAGGCTTCTGTTTCCTTGTTTATCCTGATGGGGTATCACCTTCATGATTTTTTTAAAAATCTCCTCCTCAATTATAACCTCCTAACTGGTTGCTGCTTTTGAAGCTTATCCCATTCTAAATTAAATATCTGATCGTAAATCATGGCAAGCACAGTGGGTTTTGCTATTCAACACGCAATAAGTGTATTTTCCTTTCAATTGGGTCCCTTGCCACAAATGTGAATTGCTTGCAGCCTTCTTAGTTTTTGAATTAGAATAAACATCCTCGTCTTGCTATTCAGCCTACCTCCTTCATCTTAGATGAACTGCTCTTCTGTGTATGCCAGCTAGCTGATTATATCCAAGGTTTCAAAGTAGCTTGTTTCACTCTTTTTCTGAAGAGCCAGTCCTGCAGTTTACCAGTATATTTTTTTTGCAGATACTAAAAAATTACCTCTGTTAGAGTTATATGGAGCTGATTCACATTCTTCTAATGGCTATACTGTTTTCAAAATTATTAGGAGAACTATCACGAAATTTCTCTTGGATTGACTTGTTATCAAAATGTTACATCTATTCAGCAAGCAAGGTTGGTTTGTTTAAAACCAATCTTTTTGAATAAACATGTATTTTATGCTATCTAATTTTTGTGCGCATTTTCTCTTCAGGTTATCTTGATGAGTGGAATCAGTAGTGAAGCTTTAACTGAGTTATGCTTTGGTAAAGAGATAGATGAGAGGTTAGTCCACTTTAACAATATCCTGAAGTTTGCAGTTCTGAAGAAAGATCGTTCATTTTGGCAATTGGAGGCCCATCACTTGTGAATTCAGATGGGGATCAACTAATTGATGATTCTTCCCTAATTCAAACAGCTATTAGGTGTGCTACTCCCAACACAATCTCCTTTTTTTTTGGCTTACAAAGGAAATTTCTGTTGGTCATGTTTGCTTTATATATTTTGTTTTATATGCATGAAATAAGTATTTCCTTTGTTGTGATGCAGACATGTCACCCATTTAACTCAGCTTGACCTAAGCAGTTGCCTCAATTGGAATCGTTTTCTCGAGGTACATTTATGTTTTCTTCTACTGTTTCTCTGAAGAGACTAATTTTCCTCGAATTTGCACTTTGTTTTCATGGTCGTTCATTCATTTCTGCTTATTAATATGTAAGAATTTTTAGAATAGTATTCATCCAGCAAGGAACAATTATTTTATCACTATTCTTAATTATAAAGAAATCAGCGATCATTGTTTTATCTGTTGTGGTCTAAGAGCCTATACTTATTGATTTTTTGTATTGTTACTACCTATGTTATAAACATACTTTTTACTCTATAATTAGGTTCTGAGGATTCCCACATCAAACATCACTTTACAATCAAACTGTAAAGTGTTATATTTTTTAAAAACTGTTAAATTTAAATTAATATTTTTAATGGTATTAGTGATGGGTGTGTTGGTCTATTTGATGCCTGTTTGTGTCTTGACAACTATAGCACAAATTTTCATCTCTTTGACCCTGTTATTCTAGTCCTTTGGTTCTCGGTAATGTTGACAAAAGTTTATTCATTTCTTCTATTAAAAACATATGAACAGCACAGCGAACGATCCTTACAGAGGTGCTGATAGCGAGTGAAAGTAGAAGTAACCATCTTTTCTAATCCAAAAAAAAACAGTGCTTTGAAAAGTTAACAGTAACTAGTTTTAACTAGTTACTTACAGGTAGGATGATACAAACAACAGCTAACTTTTTAACTAGTTTATCCCAATATACAGAAGATAGCAGCTATGGATAATATGTTACCCAGTATATTAACCAGTTACACATTTAAAATTGATTTTAATAGGTTAGGAGTTGATTTTGATTGGACATACTGATATGAGGATGGTTTGCTTGTTAGTATCTGGTCAGATACCTGTACAAAATGGACGATTTGGATTGAGATTGTACAATTTTTCATCATGTTGGTACAGTTGTTTTCCAGTATATCTCCTGTAGGAAATATCTTAAATTCCCGTGTTTCTCAAATTACAGAGTGCTGATTTATTTAATTCTGTCAGATACATTACGATAGAGTTGGCAAAGATGGACTGTTTAGTCATAAGGAAATCACAGTATTTTTTGCCCCAAACCTATCTGAATCCCTTCCATCACTGGAACAATGGAGAAGCGAGTGGCTGACACACAAGGAGGAGGTAGCTGAGAGGGAACAACTAGCTTTAAAGGAGGCAAAGGTTCATTTGAATGCACTTAAATACACTGTTTCATGATAAATGCTATCCATGCACAAACTAAGCTTTTTTCTTGTGGATGTCTTTTAGAAATCTGTAGAAAGGAAGGAAAGTGCTCAAGGTAATATCAAAGCTTATTTATATTCCCGTCCTACACCTTTTTGATAACTTTTTCTTTGGCTGATTTATGTGACACGTATGTCCATACTTCATAACCTCAGGGGAAAAGAGTCATAGTAAGACTGTGAACAATGACTCTGGTAAAAGTCTAAAGACTGAATACAACTTAGTTGAAGGTGAGATAGCTGATGAGAAGAAAATTAAAGATCAGATTTTTGATGAAGCTGGTGGATCCAAGAAAACTATCGCTGAAAAGGAAAAAGGACCTGCATTAGATAATACAGAACTGAGGGAGGATGGAGAAGGTAAAACCAAAGAGAAGAATGATAATGGTGAAGGTTCTGTTGATTTGTTGACTGAGATTAAAAAGACCACCAAGAAGAAAATTATCAAGAAGGTGGTAAAAGGAAAGACCACCATTAAGAAAGCAACTACCACGACTGTGGAGGATATGGCCACTGCACTAGATGATAATTCCAATGTCACAGATGATAAAGCAGAAATTATGCATGGAAATGCTGGCCAAGAAGATCAGGCATCAGCTGATCTGAAGCATCCTACAACTGGGAAAAAGAAAAGTTGCTGCTGGTAAGTCTCCACTGAAGGAAGATGCAACTAATACTTCTGATGGTCAAACTGGTACCAAGATTGACAAGGAACAGGTCAAAGTTCTTGATGACGAACAAGTAAAAAAGGAACAGGATGGAGGCTCTACTGTTCAGAATGTGGAGGTTAAGACAATTGGGAAAAAGAAAATCATTAGATGAGTGATTAAACGGAAGGTTTCTACAGCAGAAGTTAAGGATGCAAATCCAAATAAAGATGCTGAAGAAACAAAAGGAGGCACAAAAGAAAACTCTGGAAAGAGGGAAAATGATGTAGCTGAAGTCGACACTTGTGAGAAGAAGATGGAGGTATCCGATGCACCTTATAGTGAGAAAGAACACTTGGACGGAAAAACAATGGTAAATGAGAAAGATAAAAATGAAAACAGGACAGTTGATAGCCATTCCAAACCAGAAAAAGGAGGTTCAAAGAGTATGCATGATTCTGAGAATTTGAAGAATATCAAGAAAGACCAGTCAAGATGGCAAGGAATGGAAAAAAGATGAAAAAGAGAGGAGTAAAGATGGCAAGCATGATTCGCACCAAAAGTCTCATATTGGGAAGGAAAAGGGAGGTTCTAGAGAACCTCCTAAACATCCTCGATTGTTTCTGAAAACCCATCGAACCATGGGATCAAAAGTATATTAAATTACTTCTCTGGCATATTTTTATCTCTTAAAATGCTATGGCCTAACAGTTTCCAATTTTGTATTCTTCACTGTTGCTTCGGTCAATTTCTCTCTCATTAGAGAAGAATGACTCTTGGATTACAATGACAAAGATGTTGAAGAATCAACATTTGAGGTTCGTTTTTCATGAAATACTACTTGTCTATCTGTATGATCTGACTGTCAGGCTGTCATGATAAATTTTGGCATGACTGTCCATGCTGAGCTAAACGTCAGGGATGGATCCAGAGGCTCTAATATATGGGGGCAAAATGGAACAATTTTTATCTTATAAAATACATAATAATTTAAACAAAGGTGTCCACTTGTTTCTTCAACTTCAAAAATTGATTGAGGTAAATTAAATATTAACTTTTATTAAAGAATTTAAATTTAGTTTAGAACCACTTGCCTCACTCTCACTTATGGTGCTGACTCATGTCAACTCGAGCCATCTAGTATAAACACTTCAACAAGTAAAGTTCTGTTCTCTCTATTTGTATCTTAATTGATTCTTTGTTGTGCTGAAAAAAAAAATCTTGCATGCAGCTTTCGTTGTTTGCTGAGGCATTTAATGAAATGCTTCAATTCAAAATGGGGTGCCGACTTTTGTCCTTCCTTGAGGTAGTTTGTTAGCTCCATTCCATTTCAGTGAACATTGTTTGAATTGTCTTGATCATAATTTAATTTATTTCTTTATTGTGTAGAAATTGCACAAAAGATAGTTGTCAAAAAGAATAATCGTAAAAGACAGAGAGATGAGAAATCTGAGAAAGACACTGAAAAGGAAAAATTATCCACAAAGCATCCAAAACCCGATGAAGGTTCCCCAGTTACTAGTAAATCAGCAAATTTGGAAATGCAAGATACATCTAAGGAAGACACTAATGAAAACATGAATCTGGATGAGTCCATGAAAGCTGGAAATGAAGATGCATCTGGGAAAACAAATGAAGCAAATGAGGGTCTAAGAGGTTCTGCAGCTAGCTTAGATGAACAGAAAATTGAAGACATGACAATTGATGATGACGTGATGGAGGATGAAGATCCAGAAGAAATTTTAGAAGAAGATGAAGTCAGATGTTGATGCTTGCTCAAATGGAGCTCCAGAGGTAAGTACTAATAAAGGGGCTCTTTATTAATTCTAATTGTTAAAATTTAATATGCTGCTTCAACTTGTTGACTTTCTTTATTCTTGTCCAGACTACCTATCTAGTTATTTGAACCGTATATGATTTTTGTTAGGGTTTTATTTTTCACAAAAATAGAGAACAGATTCATTATTATTCTTTTTTTTATACAAAATGTGCATTAGAGCAATTGGGAGGATCATACGAGAGGATCATGAAGTCTTAGTTCTTATGAAGTAAGTTCTAAAAAAAAGATTCATTATTGTCACAACTTGTTGTTTTGGGAACATTCACTTCACTGCAGCAAGATGGTAAAGCATACAGCTTGATATTGTCGAGCTCTTCTGTAATACTTATGCTCAGTTGATATATGGGGATATGTTTTCAATAGAGTAAATTTATGCTTGGATCTCCCACTCCTGGCTCACCCCCTTCGAGCGGACGTTCCTCTGGATCGCCGGATGGAAGCCCTCCCTCGCCTTCCGCATTTTCTCCCGGTGCTGAGTCGGCGGCGTCGGCGGCCGCGCCCGCTTGCTCCTCTCGCCGGAGCAGCGGGCGGCCGTGGAGGAGCTCCGGCGGGAGGTCGTGGCCGCGGAGCACGAGATCTCGGAAGGGATGGCCAGCGCGCAGGAGGCCATGGCGGGCCAGGCCGTGCGCGTCGGAGGGGCGCGGAACGGGAACGCGCAGGCGGCGGCTGCGACAGCGGACGCGGTGGCGCGGGCGTTCAGGGCGGTCGTCAGCGCAGCCGACTAGCTGAGGGACGCCACACTGCGGCGGATCCTGGGGATCCAGACGCCGGCCCAGGCAGCGGAGTTCCTCGGCGCCGCTGCCGAGCTCCGCGTCCGCATGCGCCGCTGGGGCTTGCGGCGCGACGTGCGGACGGCCTGAGCGGATCGAAGAATCTACGGGATCACGAAGCAGCTGAAGATTCTCGCGGAAAAGCGAATCATCATCCTTTTGAGATTCAAAGTTGACACGTGTTTGTTTTATAGCGAAAGTACCTTTTACTTTTGTCGATGTGCCATCGACGTGAAGTAGGCGGGTGCTGCTGCAATGGGCCACCTTCACAGTCCAAATATAAGAAAAGGAACAAAAATGAGAGAGAGAGAGGCAAATAACTAGTTGACTCAATCAGACAAGACATGTTTCTTCCTCGCCTTGCATTGAAGGGGTTGGTTTGCCAAGTCCTTAGTACCCGAAATCACTTTGCATTGTTAGTTTAGTGATCTGCAAGAGTTTGGATTTCCTAATTTAAGGGGAAGATTTTTCAAGTCCTTAGAACTGCCATTGTAGTTTGGTGATCTGGAGCACAATGTTGCTGACTTGCTTTTGGGTTTTCCCAGACCCTGAAAAATTAATTCAATCTGTTGACGTTATGAGAATTAGTTGAGTCCTTTAAGTTTCTTTGCAATTTTTGGTCCACAGCATGAATACTTCTTTTTTCCCCATGTGGTCCTGATACAATCTAAGGGTAACATATTTAGATATGTGAACCTGGATGAGTATCATGCAACTATAATAACGTTAATGACAAACATGGAGGACATTGGACAGCTTTGTTCTATCATTTTCTAAAACCAAGCCTGTAGAGAATGACATAGTATGGTCCTAATGTTCAGTCACTAAAGCTTAAACGACTCAAATCGCATGAAACTTAATGCTTTGCCATTACTTAATACTTGGGATTTTATTTTACAAGTGAAAGTGCTATTTTCTAAAATTATATTTTGACTGAGGTGAATGCCCAATGCAATTGCCAAAATGGGTTGTATAAGCAAGAGGTTGTAGGCAATTCTGTTGTAATTCTCATCCAATCACTTATTTTTTTTCTTTCTTTCACCTTTTCTGCTCTTATTCCTGTTTTTCTATTTCTTGTTTGCTCGTTCCATGTTCATTATGTTTCTGGTATGCTTAGAGTATTTTTTGCCTCTAATATTGAAATATATATGCATTCAATATTGTGGCACTGAAATATTTGTCATTAAGTTTGAAAAAACTTATGCATATTATTTTTGTGTAGTCTTTCTCACAGTGTTTGACACTTTGATCAGGTGGCAGCAACAGTATATGCTATCATATCAACCAGAACTCCAGATTTGGACTGGCAGATACGGGCAATACGAGTTCTTCCTATGTTTTTATTGCCTGGTTTCTCATTTGTTCTTTATAGATTCACAAGAATGCGTAAGTCTCTCAAACTGAATGCTTGAACCTTTTGGAATGATCTCAAATCTATAATTCTTATTTACTTTTTCATCTTTCACTGAACTGAGTTATTCTAAGTCTCTTCTCGTTCCTGTTAGATGTTTTGCATGACTACATGTTAATTGAAGTCCTGAGAACTTTCTGTTGCACTTAGAATGTACTGCAGAATGTTTGCTATATTTTCTGAACTTTTTCCTTCAAAAAACCACATTTTATATAGAATCTTTTGTATTCATAGATTTCAAGTGATGATTTATTAGAGAAGCAAATACCTCTTAGCTGGTTAGAGCAGTAAAGTTTGATACCAGAGGCTAAGAGTTTTAAACTCATGAAGATAAAAAAAAAAAAAAAAAAAGTGATTATTTTTCATGTTTGCAGTTCAAGAAAAAATAGCAATTATATCTTTTGGGTTCTATGTGACTCATGGTGTAGTAGATCATTCCTTGTGTTCATATTATATATGAATCATCTGGAGTTATTTGCAATTTTTATCTCTTTCCTTTTGAGATGTCAATGTGTATTTATACTTGTTCAACTCCCAACATATCTACTCGCAGTTGACCAAAAAGACCAGAAAACACTTGAGAAGCTACGAGCTGAGAGGAAAGAAAAGATTGATGAACTCAAAGAGAGAACAAACTACTATGCTACACAACAACTTATTCAGGTGAATACCTAATAATGAATTGTGTGAGTTGTTACTGATTTTCTAGAAATTATCATACACAAATGTGAATGCATCGAATACTTGCAGAAGGAATAACTATTAAATTGGAGATTGAACATCCCACACATGTACGAATATAGTGGTGTAGATAAATTCCATATTTCCTTACTATCCGTCATCCCATTTTCTTTAGTTGCATCTTTCTTTTGACTTCTTCTAACGAGGGCTGCCCTTCATCTGCAGAAATATGACCTTGATCCTGCTGCAAAGGCTGCAGCAGCAACAGTTCTGGCAACCAAGCTGGGGGCTGACTCTGGTTTGAAATTTGTCGTCGGTGATGGATCTAAGACAAATATACAAAGCAGAGATGCTGACCCCACCCAGACCTCTGGGCTCAGGAATAGAAGACATCCGCATGCAAGTGGCAGTACCACTGGAACCACCCTCATTTCTCAACCAAGCAGTGAAATTTCCAATGAGCTCGGGGCTGATGGGCATGAAATTGCAGCAGGGTCTCAGAGGGTCGTTGAACACTACAAAGGCTCCTCTGCAAATGATGGTGGTTGGATTTCTCGACTAGCCGCCATGCTTGTGGGCGAGGAACCATCACAATGCTATGCACTGATTTGTGGCAACTGCCATTTGCACAATGGTAAATAAAATGGACATCGCCGTGTATCTCTGTCTTTGTTTAAGTAGCTGACTAAGAGATTTCACCTTCTCCTTTTCCCAGGTCTGTCCAGAAAAGAAGACTATCCTCACATATCGTATTACTGTCCTCATTGTCATGCTCTGAATGCCTCCATTCAATCGGGAGAGCGCGATTCAGGTTCGGCTTCTGGTAGCGGCATTTTGCTTCCTCCAGTTGATGGAGATGCCGTAGGAAGTGAAGTTGCTACCGGTGCGGCACAAGTTCCGGAGCAAGCAGTTGTCCAGAATGATGAGAACCAAAGTGCTGCCGGCGACGGTTGATGGTCATGGATTTTGTAAAAGATGACAGATCGATCTCCTTTTTCTCTTCTTTATTCTTTTCTTTCTGCTTGTGTTTTGCATACAAACTTGTTTATTACTACGACTTGAATTTAGAACAGCAGCAGAATTGTATATTTTACGAGGGGTGTGAGTCAAAGGATGGGTGCGCGTGATTTTAGAGACATGTTGGTGCTGACAGCTTCTCGTTGTTGCAGTCATCCCCAAAAGAGCAGCTTGAGTTTCCAGCATGAAATTTTTTTCTTCTTTTGTGACTAGTTGTGCCATTAATCAGTGACTTCGATGGCCAGATGGGTACTCGTCCAAGCTGCAAGTACATGTTCACTGTTGATAAGGAACGGGCCGACAGGACTTTTTTTTTCCTGTAAGTGGAAGGTTTCTATAAAATTGGAGCTTGATGTGTCCTTAGTAAAATAAAAAACATAATAGTACTAATGACATTGCACACTGAAGCAAGAGGCGAGTGAAGAAAGGTAAGAGTTATGATATAAAAGTTTTTTCCCCCTTCTAAAGATGACTATAAACTAAACTGAATGAGTTCCCTGAAAAGGTGCTTGCAACTCGTGATTTAAAGAAGAATATTCTAGAGATACATTCAGTTCATTTTGTATACTAAAAGGCTACAACTCCTACATAACTTTATAATATTACAGCGGATGGAGAAGTTTCCTACAAGTCGCAAGAATCAGCCATCAGGCAAATTGCAGGGCATGCTAATGGGTTACATGTCCGTATCCGATGCAGCTTTAGCTATGTGTGTTCCGACTTCTAACGTCCGGCAAATCATCTTCAATGCATTCATCCAAGCCGCTACAAAGTTACCTCTACATTCTCGCAAAAGAGAGCCTCAGCTTTCTGTATCACCGCCCTGTGTATCTTTGCTAGGTGGCTTGGCTGGTTCTTCCTTTGCAATCACATCATCATTAGCCGCGGCCTCAACCTCCACTTTGGCATCGGTCTTAGCATCGGCTTCAGCTTCTGCTTCTGCTTCAGATTCAGATTGCCCAGCCTCAGGCGCAGAGTCCATATCAGGGCTCTGCTTCTGACCCTCTCCAGCTGCAGCATCCGAGTCCATGGGAGTCGCTCCATCTTCGAGCTCAGCTCCACTACCAACACCATCAGTCTCAGTGGCCGTTGATGCAACCTTAGTAGAGAAACACACATTCTTTCAGCGTCTTATGATGTAGATTAGAAGTCAAGTTTGTCCATTATACTCCAATGCATTTCAACAGCTGTGTTAATTACAAGTCAAAAACTACAAAGCCACTGGAGTTTGATAAGAGTATCAACTACCTGGTTATCTTCAGGCTGTGTTGTAGCACCTTTTGCTTCCTCCTTTTTACACGTTTTGCCCTCTCACCTAGTTTTGTAGGAAACTTGGAACGAACCTCCGGTGGTAGAAGCTCTGGAGGTACAACTCCTTCAATGCCATGCTCAGTGAACTTGCATCACAGAAATTATTTGTGATAATGTCAGGATAAAGAGAAGATATTAATCATCTGAGAAATCCAGCTCTGTATTGTGAGCCACGAGAAAACCCTTCCAAGTCTTGTCGGGCTGAAAATCTTAGGCCTTTCCAGCAGTAAACCTGCACATTTACAGTCGCAACAAGGCATAATTTTTTGCTGAGTAGTGACCATTTCATTCCTACAAGCATGCTTATTCAGACTGGTAAAAGAATAAAGTGATTTGCACATGCATAAGGCAGCGGCTGTGGTCCGTGTTTATAGTAAATAATGCCACTTACACGGTTATTCTTATGGTGATATTCATCCTCGATTCCAGAAGAAGGATCCATCTGCAGCGAAGAGAAGTCATGAAATCATGTGGCAACCAAAAGAAGAAAATTATTTAATTTACCAGTGAACTACTTGGAACTGTTATTCAATCAAAGATGAACTAATTGCAAGCACAAGTTACAATACAACTTTGGAATAAGCGATTGATTTGCTTACATCCTCCGCAAGAGGTTTCCAATATTCAGTGACCGAGGGCATCCGAACACGCTGAGGATCAGTGATGGCATTCTAAATTTGACAAAACAATAGAATTAGAAAATGGACTTGAAATCCAATACAGAATATAGCAATGTGAGCAGAAAACAACAGTGCACTGTACAGAGTACAACACAATAGCGAATTTATTCCACAAACCTGCGAGTTGTTGGTAAGATTAACAGCATAAATAATAAATGAAACAATAAAATTAATCAACAACGTTCATTACGTACAGGATTTTGCTCAGCCCATTTCCATAGTTGCGAGAGCTCTTTGTTCCCTAACCTCCATCTAGCCTTACTGCAACAGTGAAGACAATAGCATTAATTACATCACTAGCTAGCTAGGAGATGCTTGAAAGTCCTAAAAGCATTATGTTATATCCTTCCATCTTTTGTTTGTTACCTTAATGTTTCTGTTTAGACTATCTATAACCATAGCAACAAAAAGCAACTTGAAGCAATTAGATATATCCATAACGCACCCTCACTGAAACTATAATATGAATACTGTTCTGATGCCTTAAAAAATGAGCTATAGCATGCAGGGGCATTTCTCTGACAAATATGCAGCGTGGCATAATAAAACTTAACAGCAAAGTGAAAACCTCAATGCACAAAGTTAAGTCTGATGTCAGGAAAGAAGCAATTTGATAATAGTGTGATGTAACAAAGTAGCATTAAGTTGTTAATTTAAAAAGTACTGCTACTTGCATGTTTACTTGAAAAGAATGCCATAAAGCAATATAAAGCCTTCTCAAATAGTATTCAGGTAATGTGAAGATCAGCATGTATACCGCCTCGTGGTACCATCTTGACAAATCTTTCCCTCAATAGGTTGTTTTTCAAATGCTGGGCATCCATCTCGCTCACCAAACCTTGAGTGAAATAGGGCTTTATCAAAACATTTGCAGTTTAATAACAAAATATAGTTTAAGATCAGATATTATTTTTAGGATGTTGCTCACCCAATTCTTTTCACGTTCTAATATATGCTCTATGCTTTGAAGAAACTCCTTCCCTTTTGGAGGAGTGACCTCCAGAAGCTTCTTAACACGCTCTTCGCAAGATGTGATTTCTTCTTTCTGAGCATTTTCTGAACAAGATCTTATTTGGTAACATTGAAAAAAGATAAACAATAGTAAAATACGTCAAAAGAAAACGCACAATAATGAAATTATGTTGTCAGAAACATATGAGATTATGTGTCTGTTGCATCCATAAGTTCAAATCCATGCTGTTCACTGACAGACCTAATTCTGACTCGAAGGTTCATCAGTTCCTTTGTAAATTCCTTGCATGTTGCTTACTTGATATGCTGCCTTATTATTTTGCAACTGCCTCCTCACAGTGCCCGTGAGCACGGACTGCATATCGACGAAATCGTCACCGCCTGGGGATACCGATGCACAAAATCATTCCCCTATCTCCGTTCTTCACCAAATTTATCTGCCGTCTCTTTTGTGCTCATTCCTTCTTCTGTCTTCTTTGTCAGGGAGGCTATTGAATACCATGTCGACATCGGCAATATCTACTCTACAATCGACGACAACCACTACAAGTCCGCATGCAATGGCTGAAAACTGCAAACTGATCCAAACTCTGGTAATTAAAACCATTATGGTATTAACCAGCTGCTCTTGTAATCTACGCTTTGTTTAGTTGGAAGTTTTGAAGTTTACAAGGACATATCTATAGATATAATGGACGTGAGGACCAGTGTCCCCAGTTTCATTCGTTTACAGTCTTGTAAAAGTAGCAATTGAATCAAATCCATTTATTATTATTCAAATCTACCCTTCTTTTTCTAAGGGGAAAAGAAAACGCTGTGGCTTGCAGATCCATGCACGTGATTGCGGGCCCATCGCAGTATTAATTTGGAATAAATATTAGCTTTCTACACCATTTAATTAATATATATTTATATTAAAATTAGTTGTTTTTATATTTAAAAAAAGGTTCATGATGTGTTAATATCAGTGGATATATTTGATCATAATTTTTTAGTCCTATTTGTTAATTATGCAATAAACTTAAGAAAAGGAATGATCAGAATAGCACTCTAATTGAATTGGAAATAAATAAAATTAAATGGGCAGCTTTCCCTATCTGCCGAGCTGTCCCGCTTCATTTCAATTTTTTGCCTCCCTATTTAGTATTTGATTTCTTAAGAAGGCGCTTAAAACTTCGATGATATATTAGTATTATTGCATAATAATAATGATAGCTTGGACTCCAACTTCATTTTTTTTATACAGATTTTAAAGCAACTGACCGTAACACGAATCAAATTTATTAAATAGATCATCGTTACGTTGACGGTGACGGTGACGGTGACGGTGACGATGCGCGACGCGCTCCGACTTGAATTGAAGCGGTTCGGCTGAGCCGGCGCCCGAATATGAACCGACTTGAAGATATTTAGTAACAGAAAAAGGAAAGCAGCACACGAAAAAATGACGCATCTATAAACCCTGCCGTAAACCCATTGAATGAAAACAGAAAGAATCTGTTACTCATCCTCCTCCGTGGGTGGGTTGCCGAGGAGAGGAGAAGAGCTGGGGGGGAGGCGATCTCGAGGTGCTCGTTGCTTCATCGACCTGCTTCGATTCGGTACCCGGATCTCTACGTTCTGGTGTTTCATTTTGTTCTTTTTGAGTGTTTTTTTTTGCGCTCCTGTTTTCTGCATTTGTCGCGATTGATCTGGTTCTAGATCGGATGTGCCTGGCCGCATTGCGTTCTCAGCCAAGGGAGCGGCAGTGCTCTTCAGTTCTTGAGTTCTGGATCTCTGGATCTTCAGGCGAATCAGATCATTTCGCATTAGGGCTAAAAAGCATGAAAAGTAATTACACTTTTGAGCTTTTTTCCGTAAATCTGGATGGATTTTGATTTTTTATTCTTCTTTTCCCCCGAGAATTGATTTTTAGGAATCGTTCGGTGCGATTTGTTCCTCACTCCTGTAAGAGCTCGGCACTTTCTCAATGTACTTTTCTGCTTTCGCAAGACCTTGTACCTTGGCAATCAAATCCACATGAGATGCATAGTCACGGCCAGTCAGTTCAATCCGCTTAGTAGATTCCAAAAGAAAATTAGAGAGCCACTTAGTATGTAAAAGACAATGGCAAAATTTGATCAAACTTGCATCACATTACAAGTACAAATAGAGAAAAATAAAGGACACAGTATAAAACAAAGCTCCCCACACACATTAAAGTATAGCTATTAATACGCTAGAAAGTTCATAAAGCTTTGGTTATTCCTACCCTACGAAAATGGTAATATTCATGCACTTTTCTGAAAGTCCAGTCATATCATAACAGATTTGTGCACTTCTTTTTTCTCTTCAATTTCAATTTCAATATATTATCAAGAACAGAAAATGCTCCTAGAGCATCACCTTTACTTCTATAACCATTGATTAGATGGTTGAAGCTAGTGCAATCGGGATTTAGGTTGACTCTGGCCATGTGTTGCATAAACTGCTCTGCTTCTCTCAACTTTTCAGTTCAGCAAAGGGCAGAAATCAATGAGTTACAAGTGATTAGATCTGCATTTTGGCCTAAGTGACATATATAAGCATAAAATTTCATTGCCTCTGTAATGTTTCCACATGAACAATAGTGATATACAAGTGTTTCACAAAATATTTTATTTGGAAGAACACCACTTTTTTGCATTTTGGATAGAAGCTGTTTGATTTCTTCTATCTTACCTATTTTGCACAAATCATTGGCAAGTGAAGAATATGTAACAACATCTGGAGAAACACCAACTTCGTGCATGCTCTTAAGAAACTGCATAGCTTCATTAATCTTGCCCTCTTTGCATAGCCCATCAATCAAAATTGTGTAAGTTATACAGTTTAAGGCAATACCTTTGGATCTCATTTTTCCAAAAAGATTAACTGCTGAATCCAGCTGTGATGTCTTCAATATCCATTAAGAAGAGCACCGTAAGTTATCTCATTTTGAGTTTCACCAGCAGTTTCCATTTCTTCTAGAATCCTCAAAGATTCATGGATTTTTCCGATTCGACAATAACCATCAATCAAAGTATTGTATGTGATAGAATTTTGTTTAAGATCAAACTTCAACATTTCTTTAAATACATGATTAGCAACATAAATCTTGCCTTCCTTGCAGAATCCATTGATCAAAGTATTATATGTACAATCAGTGGGGGATAGTTTCCTTTCTCTCATTTTGTTTTAATAGTAGATAAGCTGTAGCACTCCTATTTTCTTTACACAAGTTATCAATAATCACATTATATGTGTACACGTCTACCTTAATTCCCTTTCTGTCCATGCAATCCAACACATTAAGTGCAGACTTAAGCCTTCCCTTCTTGCAAAACCAATAAAATAACAACACATTAACATTTTTCCTCCTGTGTTGTTGTGTAGGTTGAAAGTATGGATGCAGACTCTTCATCAATTGCAATTGAAGCTGCCTCAGAAGCCAACGTCACGGCAGCGGTGGCATGCAAAATCATTGAACACGTTGTGTTTCTGGTCGACCATCTTTCAGATGTGGTGAAAGATACCTTTACAGTATCTGATCAACTAAGAACTGAAGCTAAAAAACTTAAGGATGAAGCTGAAGAACTTCAGTCAGCAGCAATTCAAGAAATCGAGAAAGCTTGTGAAGAGATCCATAAAGCTGTACGCGAAAGGGATGATGCTGACGAAACGATCAAACAATTGCAAAAGGGGTGGGAAGATGCTGCACAAAGTCTTGAGCAAAAGGAAAAAGAGTACAAAAAACTGAAATATAGTTCAGGATCTGAAAATAAAAAACTTGAGGCTATGAGAATGATGATAGATTGTCATGATATGAAAAGAGCAGAGGCCAGGAAGATATGTGAGGCTCAGGAATGTAGAAAAAGAGCTGCAGAGGAGGTATCCAAAGGAAAACTGAAGCGAGCAAAGGTCGAATTGTTGAGATATGAGGCTCAACTAAAGATGCTGGAGTTTGAGGCAATATACGGTGAAGCAGAATCAGTAAGAAAACATGCTGAAGCTTCTGACGAGGGAGTAGCATTTTTGCTCCACGCCATCACACTGGCTCGGAGCACCATGAAGGCAGTTTCTAATGCTGCAGACCAACATTTTCATGCAAAAAGTCCAAATACCGGGAAGGCTCCTGCAAAGGTATCTCTTAATTCTGTCAATGAATGGATTGGCGCAGCCTCTGGTGACTTTCTTACGTTGAAAGAGCTGGCTGCCCGGAAGCCTTCTGCATCAGCCTCAGCCAGCAAAATTACCAAATGAAATGGGATATCTCCTTACTTTCTAAGTTCTTGAATTGTTCTTAGAACTATTCTATTCAACATACGTTGATGGTTGCCATCTGTTTCTTACCTACTACTCAACATTAAGTTTGAAATTTCTTTGTGGAAAAGAAGGCCTCCTTGCAATGAACTTATTTTCATATGATATCATATGTAACTGAGTTGTACATGGGTCAACGTGAGGAAAGATTTTAGGAATTCACAATGGTTTTGTTTTTAGAGCATCATTGATGATAGGTTTGATTTATGTTAGAAAATTAAGACACATTAAGCAATTTGCATTAGGAGGTGGTAAAGATGAAAAATTTTAGAAGCAAAACGGGAACCTACTGGAGTAGAAAATTGAGACACATTCATCAATTTACATTAGGTGGTAAGGAAGCAAAACGGATAGATTTAATACTCACTTTACCTCTTGATTTTAAATATTTTTATTTTGAATTTTCTTTTAAAGTTTATTTTGAAACCATCATCTTTGAACTAGAATTTTTACTTCCAACCCAATTGCTCTAAATTAGAATTTTTACTATTTTAACTAATTAAATGTATATTTTATTTTATCATTCTAATGAGGTAAAAATACACTTTTGTGTACCTTAAACCTCAAATTTTAAACTAAAATTCTCCACAATATGTATTTGTTCGTGATAACAACGATATTTATTTCAAAGACAACATATACTGCTGTAGCCAGAAAGTTCTTTAAACACAAAACCACTGCTAATTACCACACATGATTAATTCAATATCAACTAACGCAATTTTAATTATGCTGGATTAGAAACTCAATCACAATCTTAAGTTAATTTATTTAGGCTTAAATAAATTTCATCAAATCTATACTTATTTTAAACCCAAACTGATACCCACATTTAAATACTAGGCCCAAGTCCACATTTAAATACTTGTTGGTTCATGATCACCAATTAAAAATGTCATGCAGAGTATCTGGATATTTTGTTCAAGGCTGCTTCGTAATATTTCCTTGTGTGATTGTCGCAGCCTACCAGCGGTTATTCTGGAAACGCTGTTGGCAGTTCAGACGCAGATAGAAGTGCATACAGAGCCTATTCATCACAAACGGCACAGTATGGAGGACAATATGCAGCGGTTTATGGTTCATCTACACCGAGCAGTGTTCAACAGGTACTGTCTATTTCCCTAATAACTGAGATATCTGTTTTTTTTTTGTTTCTTTGCTCTCTCTATTGATTCATTCAACCGTTAGTTAATTATGTCATTCATATCTCCTCTAGAATTAAAAACCTATCTCAATGTCGTGTTCTTATTTGCATTGAGAAATTCCGTTATAGATGCATGGACGTATTTATCTTAGTTGTTTGGGTGACTAACGTTTTTGATGTTGTTGCAAGCATCTTGAATGAGGTCAAGTAGTTCTCCACGTGTGGCATCTAAGGTCACCATGCAAGGAATTGAATGATGGCTTGCAATATATCTATACTAACCACTTGTATCACTTGTAATGTATTTTCTTATTTTTGCCCTAGTTTTAAACACGATATACTAGTCTCAATTTAGGTGCATTAAAGTGGTTTGGTATACCAAGCTAATTTAAAACCTCAAGTACATTCATATACCTATCTTTTTGAGAAGATAACCTTGGCAGTCTTCTAAATAAGCTTTAGATTTTCACAGAAAGGGCATATTTAAATTCTGAGCTGAGCTTGATCAATGTCTGAATCAAGCATGAGCTGAACTTTATTTGGCTAAAATCAGATAAGTCATGCTTGAATTGGATAAAAACAATTTTTTATTGAGTGAATAATAATTTTTTGTACATATTCCCTCAATAGGAAATGGGTCTTTTCAAACTCGTGACAAGGCAAGACTGTTATCTTGAAGTGGAACATGCAGTATAATTGACAAAATTGCAGAATAAATTTCAAGCTTAATAACAAATCTAAAATTACTGGACATCAGATATTTGATCTAGTTACTACTTTGGTTTTGCCTATATGCACATTATTCTGTACTTTGCTGGATAGAATCTTTTAAGCAAGGATGCAGTAGATCCTATGCCTTGTCACAGCATAGGATGCATGTACTGTCCCACATTCCTTGTGTATTCCAGGTCTTTGTTGACTATGAATTTTGAAGTGCTTAACCATTTTATGCTAGTGGGTTCTCTCACTACAAGTGTTATAAGAATGACCATGGACAGTAGGATGGAGATTGAATGTATTATACTAGGTTCATGCCTTGACCCCTACTGTAAGAGCTCAATTAGGTTTGAGCAGGTTGAGCCTATCATGCTACCAAGGGTGTGTATCATATCACATCAGCTGTGTTTGGAAGGCATGACACTGCTTTCTCACAAGTGGGTAATCATTTTTTGGCAGTCTTGTGATCTGCAGACATGGTCCGTTCTTAGACAAACCATGTCATGCCTGTGATGGTTAAGGTATTCTATGTCTAGCATATTGCTCTTTGGCCTGCTAGATGTTTTTTCTATTAGCTTTTGAAAATTTTTGGAATGCTTGGTAATTGTAACCTACATCATCGAAGGAATGTGAATCACATGGCTTGACTTCCTTTGGTAAGTATATCTGAATTTAGATTAAAGGAAGGCGATTGAACTGCTTGGATGCTAGAGTTATTACACGTGCTGTTAGAGCTCAATAATAGAATTGCCTTTAAGTAGTTCTCTTGTTTCTTTTATTTTTATATTCTTATTTCAAAGTGAGTTCTGTCATCTGTGCCTGTATTGCCATATTTGGTCGAAAGTTGGCTTCATTTTGTTTTAGTTTAATTTTAGCCCATTTGCAAGTCTGTTCGTATCATTATCTTGCAAAATGTCTACAATATGTGGAGTATGCATTGTGGTACAGGTTGGTGGAGTGAGTGGTAAAGAAGCAGTTTCGTCATCTAACTTGCAGGGTCGAGCTGCTTATCACTCTGTTTTGACAGAGTCATCCAAATTCTCATCTGGAACTCTAGGATCCAGCTTGGGAATCACATCTGATGACTATGTTTCTGCAACTAACCGAGCATACTCCCAGAAAACCGACCAGTTTTCTTCAGTGAAAAATTCTGATTATGCTTTAGCAGATAGGAGGCACTATGGTGAACCTCAGAGTGCTTTTGTTAGCAGGGAGTTGCAGAGTGATACAATTAGAAGATTTCTTGATTCTGTGTCCTTGAGTGGTGCTAGTCGTCATCAGGTATTTCTTAAATTGATTAATATGTTTTTCCATTTGACGTTAGCTCTATTGAAACTTGATTAGTTTGTCCTTAAATGACTCTGGAATCTGATTGTCTTTTACAGGCTGAGTTGCACGAGCAGATTGACCAGATATTGGGTTATCATGCTTTTATTCTTTTTTGGTATTTATTTTTATAGGTTATCTTGATGATCCTGTTGTGCATTTTCTCAAGGCTTCACTCCTTCGACATCAGCAAATGCTGAAAACACAATCACTTCAATCTGGTTCAGAGATGAGGTACTGTATAACAGGTTCTTATATGACAGAATGCTAAAACCTTCTCTGAATTTTATCGAATCTTATTACACTGAGATTGAATATACGTTTGTGGCAGACAAGATGAATACTATGCAGCAAGGACTGTCCCTAACCATCATAGCTCACAAGACATTAACTCATATGGTGGAAGGATTGATGCTGATCCACGTGACCTATCTGTTTATGGTGCTACTTCTTATGGTGGAAAAGTTGCCGCTTCCATTTTAGGGGGAGCACCAAGGAGGAATGTTGATGACCTCATGTATGGCCAGGGGTCATCAAAGGCTACTTATGGGGTGAGTTTGCCCCTTGCTCGAGATTATACTGCAGGAAAGGGTATTCTTGGTACACCACATGAATCTACATATCAAGCTAGTGTTCTATCACGTGGACATCCAACCCTTGGAGGCTCGATGGTCGATGAAAGGAATGATGATAGAAGTGCTTATCGCCAAGAACTTGAGCTAAGAGAGGAAGAACGCCGTCGAGAATTGATACGCGAGAGAGAAAGAGAACGTGAAAGGGAACGCGAAAGACAACGTGAAAGGGAACGCAAAAGGGAGCGCGAAAGGGAACGTCTTCGAGAACACCGAGATAAGGAGAGGGAACGAGATCGCAAGCATGCATTTGACCCAAGGCGAGAACGAACTCCACCAAGAGCTACCAGAGATCGACGAGCCTCTTCTCTGATGAAGGATGAGAAGGTTGTACGCAGAGTTGCACCTCATCGTGCCACACCACATCGTGAGGCTGTGCATAGGTGGACCTTCATAATATCTTTATGCCCTGCTGTAGCTATAAACACTTTGGTGCTGCTTCTTGGTTTGCAGCTTTCTCAACTAACTTGTTTCTTCTTTGGTACTGAAGGCATCATTCACCTGTTAAAGAAAAAAAGAGAGAATACATCTGCAAGGTAAAGAAGAACCATGAACTATATATTCATTGTTGATGTAGATTGATCAGCCATGACTAGTTCCTAAAGCCTCAATCTTTGTTTTTCCATTAGCAATGTAGGATATTTCGTACCTATCCTTGGTATGTTTCTCTTTGTTCCTATTAGAAATTTAGAATGACATGTCTGTCATTCAGAATCTGTTCCCTCTTTATTTTCTAGTTGAATATTTCCTCTCCATCTCTCTTTTTTGGCGCTTCCTCCTTGGAATTCAGTTTTTATCAGTTGTCTGGGCCTTCATTCCTTGAGTGCTTTTTACAGGACTCAAGTCTGCTGGGATTGCTTTGGTAAATCTAGAAGCTTCTGTGAACTCACCTAGAATCTAATTAAGCATATGGTGGTCATATTGCAGTTCCTCCATGTGTTGTTTAATTGATGCTAGATATATTTTTTTCCCCTCTACTTCTAAGTGATATCCCTTGCAGCTTCTATTTTTCCAGTTGGTCAATAATGAGTATGTGCATATTATATAATAAGTGAATTAACATTGGCAGGTTTATCCATTCTGCTCGGTGGACATTGAAAGGGATTACTTGTCCTTGAGTAAGAGGTACCCTAGGCTAGCTGTAGCAGGTTCAAAGGTTCGACTTGCATCCTACAATGCTATTTGAAGGAATACAATGTATTCGTTCTTCTTAATTTATTTGCATATGTTGCACTGTACTTTTTATAGGCAGTCGTGAACTGGCCAAGGCAAACCTTGAATCTTTCACTTCATACTCCTGTCAGGTAGTTGGTTCTTTAGAACACCCATATCTGCCTTTGTGTTGTTTGATTCTACTTCCTAATTTTTTATAGCTCTTATCTGTTTCTTAATGAAAATTTGTTAGATGACATCAGCATTCATTTTGGTACTATGTTGCAGCTTTGAGCATGATTTCTTGGATATAGAAGATAAAAGTGATGAAAAAGGACCAGCTTTGCCAAGGTAAAAATACAAAAAAAGCTAAGGTTGCGAGGCTTCTGTTTCCTTGTTTATCCTGATGGGGTATCACCTTCATGATTTTTTTAAAAATCTCCTCCTCAATTATAACCTCCTAACTGGTTGCTGCTTTTGAAGCTTATCCCATTCTAAATTAAATATCTGATCGTAAATCATGGCAAGCACAGTGGGTTTTGCTATTCAACACGCAATAAGTGTATTTTCCTTTCAATTGGGTCCCTTGCCACAAATGTGAATTGCTTGCAGCCTTCTTAGTTTTTGAATTAGAATAAACATCCTCGTCTTGCTATTCAGCCTACCTCCTTCATCTTAGATGAACTGCTCTTCTGTGTATGCCAGCTAGCTGATTATATCCAAGGTTTCAAAGTAGCTTGTTTCACTCTTTTTCTGAAGAGCCAGTCCTGCAGTTTACCAGTATATTTTTTTTGCAGATACTAAAAAATTACCTCTGTTAGAGTTATATGGAGCTGATTCACATTCTTCTAATGGCTATACTGTTTTCAAAATTATTAGGAGAACTATCACGAAATTTCTCTTGGATTGACTTGTTATCAAAATGTTACATCTATTCAGCAAGCAAGGTTGGTTTGTTTAAAACCAATCTTTTTGAATAAACATGTATTTTATGCTATCTAATTTTTGTGCGCATTTTCTCTTCAGGTTATCTTGATGAGTGGAATCAGTAGTGAAGCTTTAACTGAGTTATGCTTTGGTAAAGAGATAGATGAGAGGTTAGTCCACTTTAACAATATCCTGAAGTTTGCAGTTCTGAAGAAAGATCGTTCATTTTGGCAATTGGAGGCCCATCACTTGTGAATTCAGATGGGGATCAACTAATTGATGATTCTTCCCTAATTCAAACAGCTATTAGGTGTGCTACTCCCAACACAATCTCCTTTTTTTTTGGCTTACAAAGGAAATTTCTGTTGGTCATGTTTGCTTTATATATTTTGTTTTATATGCATGAAATAAGTATTTCCTTTGTTGTGATGCAGACATGTCACCCATTTAACTCAGCTTGACCTAAGCAGTTGCCTCAATTGGAATCGTTTTCTCGAGGTACATTTATGTTTTCTTCTACTGTTTCTCTGAAGAGACTAATTTTCCTCGAATTTGCACTTTGTTTTCATGGTCGTTCATTCATTTCTGCTTATTAATATGTAAGAATTTTTAGAATAGTATTCATCCAGCAAGGAACAATTATTTTATCACTATTCTTAATTATAAAGAAATCAGCGATCATTGTTTTATCTGTTGTGGTCTAAGAGCCTATACTTATTGATTTTTTGTATTGTTACTACCTATGTTATAAACATACTTTTTACTCTATAATTAGGTTCTGAGGATTCCCACATCAAACATCACTTTACAATCAAACTGTAAAGTGTTATATTTTTTAAAAACTGTTAAATTTAAATTAATATTTTTAATGGTATTAGTGATGGGTGTGTTGGTCTATTTGATGCCTGTTTGTGTCTTGACAACTATAGCACAAATTTTCATCTCTTTGACCCTGTTATTCTAGTCCTTTGGTTCTCGGTAATGTTGACAAAAGTTTATTCATTTCTTCTATTAAAAACATATGAACAGCACAGCGAACGATCCTTACAGAGGTGCTGATAGCGAGTGAAAGTAGAAGTAACCATCTTTTCTAATCCAAAAAAAAACAGTGCTTTGAAAAGTTAACAGTAACTAGTTTTAACTAGTTACTTACAGGTAGGATGATACAAACAACAGCTAACTTTTTAACTAGTTTATCCCAATATACAGAAGATAGCAGCTATGGATAATATGTTACCCAGTATATTAACCAGTTACACATTTAAAATTGATTTTAATAGGTTAGGAGTTGATTTTGATTGGACATACTGATATGAGGATGGTTTGCTTGTTAGTATCTGGTCAGATACCTGTACAAAATGGACGATTTGGATTGAGATTGTACAATTTTTCATCATGTTGGTACAGTTGTTTTCCAGTATATCTCCTGTAGGAAATATCTTAAATTCCCGTGTTTCTCAAATTACAGAGTGCTGATTTATTTAATTCTGTCAGATACATTACGATAGAGTTGGCAAAGATGGACTGTTTAGTCATAAGGAAATCACAGTATTTTTTGCCCCAAACCTATCTGAATCCCTTCCATCACTGGAACAATGGAGAAGCGAGTGGCTGACACACAAGGAGGAGGTAGCTGAGAGGGAACAACTAGCTTTAAAGGAGGCAAAGGTTCATTTGAATGCACTTAAATACACTGTTTCATGATAAATGCTATCCATGCACAAACTAAGCTTTTTTCTTGTGGATGTCTTTTAGAAATCTGTAGAAAGGAAGGAAAGTGCTCAAGGTAATATCAAAGCTTATTTATATTCCCGTCCTACACCTTTTTGATAACTTTTTCTTTGGCTGATTTATGTGACACGTATGTCCATACTTCATAACCTCAGGGGAAAAGAGTCATAGTAAGACTGTGAACAATGACTCTGGTAAAAGTCTAAAGACTGAATACAACTTAGTTGAAGGTGAGATAGCTGATGAGAAGAAAATTAAAGATCAGATTTTTGATGAAGCTGGTGGATCCAAGAAAACTATCGCTGAAAAGGAAAAAGGACCTGCATTAGATAATACAGAACTGAGGGAGGATGGAGAAGGTAAAACCAAAGAGAAGAATGATAATGGTGAAGGTTCTGTTGATTTGTTGACTGAGATTAAAAAGACCACCAAGAAGAAAATTATCAAGAAGGTGGTAAAAGGAAAGACCACCATTAAGAAAGCAACTACCACGACTGTGGAGGATATGGCCACTGCACTAGATGATAATTCCAATGTCACAGATGATAAAGCAGAAATTATGCATGGAAATGCTGGCCAAGAAGATCAGGCATCAGCTGATCTGAAGCATCCTACAACTGGGAAAAAGAAAAGTTGCTGCTGGTAAGTCTCCACTGAAGGAAGATGCAACTAATACTTCTGATGGTCAAACTGGTACCAAGATTGACAAGGAACAGGTCAAAGTTCTTGATGACGAACAAGTAAAAAAGGAACAGGATGGAGGCTCTACTGTTCAGAATGTGGAGGTTAAGACAATTGGGAAAAAGAAAATCATTAGATGAGTGATTAAACGGAAGGTTTCTACAGCAGAAGTTAAGGATGCAAATCCAAATAAAGATGCTGAAGAAACAAAAGGAGGCACAAAAGAAAACTCTGGAAAGAGGGAAAATGATGTAGCTGAAGTCGACACTTGTGAGAAGAAGATGGAGGTATCCGATGCACCTTATAGTGAGAAAGAACACTTGGACGGAAAAACAATGGTAAATGAGAAAGATAAAAATGAAAACAGGACAGTTGATAGCCATTCCAAACCAGAAAAAGGAGGTTCAAAGAGTATGCATGATTCTGAGAATTTGAAGAATATCAAGAAAGACCAGTCAAGATGGCAAGGAATGGAAAAAAGATGAAAAAGAGAGGAGTAAAGATGGCAAGCATGATTCGCACCAAAAGTCTCATATTGGGAAGGAAAAGGGAGGTTCTAGAGAACCTCCTAAACATCCTCGATTGTTTCTGAAAACCCATCGAACCATGGGATCAAAAGTATATTAAATTACTTCTCTGGCATATTTTTATCTCTTAAAATGCTATGGCCTAACAGTTTCCAATTTTGTATTCTTCACTGTTGCTTCGGTCAATTTCTCTCTCATTAGAGAAGAATGACTCTTGGATTACAATGACAAAGATGTTGAAGAATCAACATTTGAGGTTCGTTTTTCATGAAATACTACTTGTCTATCTGTATGATCTGACTGTCAGGCTGTCATGATAAATTTTGGCATGACTGTCCATGCTGAGCTAAACGTCAGGGATGGATCCAGAGGCTCTAATATATGGGGGCAAAATGGAACAATTTTTATCTTATAAAATACATAATAATTTAAACAAAGGTGTCCACTTGTTTCTTCAACTTCAAAAATTGATTGAGGTAAATTAAATATTAACTTTTATTAAAGAATTTAAATTTAGTTTAGAACCACTTGCCTCACTCTCACTTATGGTGCTGACTCATGTCAACTCGAGCCATCTAGTATAAACACTTCAACAAGTAAAGTTCTGTTCTCTCTATTTGTATCTTAATTGATTCTTTGTTGTGCTGAAAAAAAAAATCTTGCATGCAGCTTTCGTTGTTTGCTGAGGCATTTAATGAAATGCTTCAATTCAAAATGGGGTGCCGACTTTTGTCCTTCCTTGAGGTAGTTTGTTAGCTCCATTCCATTTCAGTGAACATTGTTTGAATTGTCTTGATCATAATTTAATTTATTTCTTTATTGTGTAGAAATTGCACAAAAGATAGTTGTCAAAAAGAATAATCGTAAAAGACAGAGAGATGAGAAATCTGAGAAAGACACTGAAAAGGAAAAATTATCCACAAAGCATCCAAAACCCGATGAAGGTTCCCCAGTTACTAGTAAATCAGCAAATTTGGAAATGCAAGATACATCTAAGGAAGACACTAATGAAAACATGAATCTGGATGAGTCCATGAAAGCTGGAAATGAAGATGCATCTGGGAAAACAAATGAAGCAAATGAGGGTCTAAGAGGTTCTGCAGCTAGCTTAGATGAACAGAAAATTGAAGACATGACAATTGATGATGACGTGATGGAGGATGAAGATCCAGAAGAAATTTTAGAAGAAGATGAAGTCAGATGTTGATGCTTGCTCAAATGGAGCTCCAGAGGTAAGTACTAATAAAGGGGCTCTTTATTAATTCTAATTGTTAAAATTTAATATGCTGCTTCAACTTGTTGACTTTCTTTATTCTTGTCCAGACTACCTATCTAGTTATTTGAACCGTATATGATTTTTGTTAGGGTTTTATTTTTCACAAAAATAGAGAACAGATTCATTATTATTCTTTTTTTTATACAAAATGTGCATTAGAGCAATTGGGAGGATCATACGAGAGGATCATGAAGTCTTAGTTCTTATGAAGTAAGTTCTAAAAAAAAGATTCATTATTGTCACAACTTGTTGTTTTGGGAACATTCACTTCACTGCAGCAAGATGGTAAAGCATACAGCTTGATATTGTCGAGCTCTTCTGTAATACTTATGCTCAGTTGATATATGGGGATATGTTTTCAATAGAGTAAATTTATGCTTGGATCTCCCACTCCTGGCTCACCCCCTTCGAGCGGACGTTCCTCTGGATCGCCGGATGGAAGCCCTCCCTCGCCTTCCGCATTTTCTCCCGGTGCTGAGTCGGCGGCGTCGGCGGCCGCGCCCGCTTGCTCCTCTCGCCGGAGCAGCGGGCGGCCGTGGAGGAGCTCCGGCGGGAGGTCGTGGCCGCGGAGCACGAGATCTCGGAAGGGATGGCCAGCGCGCAGGAGGCCATGGCGGGCCAGGCCGTGCGCGTCGGAGGGGCGCGGAACGGGAACGCGCAGGCGGCGGCTGCGACAGCGGACGCGGTGGCGCGGGCGTTCAGGGCGGTCGTCAGCGCAGCCGACTAGCTGAGGGACGCCACACTGCGGCGGATCCTGGGGATCCAGACGCCGGCCCAGGCAGCGGAGTTCCTCGGCGCCGCTGCCGAGCTCCGCGTCCGCATGCGCCGCTGGGGCTTGCGGCGCGACGTGCGGACGGCCTGAGCGGATCGAAGAATCTACGGGATCACGAAGCAGCTGAAGATTCTCGCGGAAAAGCGAATCATCATCCTTTTGAGATTCAAAGTTGACACGTGTTTGTTTTATAGCGAAAGTACCTTTTACTTTTGTCGATGTGCCATCGACGTGAAGTAGGCGGGTGCTGCTGCAATGGGCCACCTTCACAGTCCAAATATAAGAAAAGGAACAAAAATGAGAGAGAGAGAGGCAAATAACTAGTTGACTCAATCAGACAAGACATGTTTCTTCCTCGCCTTGCATTGAAGGGGTTGGTTTGCCAAGTCCTTAGTACCCGAAATCACTTTGCATTGTTAGTTTAGTGATCTGCAAGAGTTTGGATTTCCTAATTTAAGGGGAAGATTTTTCAAGTCCTTAGAACTGCCATTGTAGTTTGGTGATCTGGAGCACAATGTTGCTGACTTGCTTTTGGGTTTTCCCAGACCCTGAAAAATTAATTCAATCTGTTGACGTTATGAGAATTAGTTGAGTCCTTTAAGTTTCTTTGCAATTTTTGGTCCACAGCATGAATACTTCTTTTTTCCCCATGTGGTCCTGATACAATCTAAGGGTAACATATTTAGATATGTGAACCTGGATGAGTATCATGCAACTATAATAACGTTAATGACAAACATGGAGGACATTGGACAGCTTTGTTCTATCATTTTCTAAAACCAAGCCTGTAGAGAATGACATAGTATGGTCCTAATGTTCAGTCACTAAAGCTTAAACGACTCAAATCGCATGAAACTTAATGCTTTGCCATTACTTAATACTTGGGATTTTATTTTACAAGTGAAAGTGCTATTTTCTAAAATTATATTTTGACTGAGGTGAATGCCCAATGCAATTGCCAAAATGGGTTGTATAAGCAAGAGGTTGTAGGCAATTCTGTTGTAATTCTCATCCAATCACTTATTTTTTTTCTTTCTTTCACCTTTTCTGCTCTTATTCCTGTTTTTCTATTTCTTGTTTGCTCGTTCCATGTTCATTATGTTTCTGGTATGCTTAGAGTATTTTTTGCCTCTAATATTGAAATATATATGCATTCAATATTGTGGCACTGAAATATTTGTCATTAAGTTTGAAAAAACTTATGCATATTATTTTTGTGTAGTCTTTCTCACAGTGTTTGACACTTTGATCAGGTGGCAGCAACAGTATATGCTATCATATCAACCAGAACTCCAGATTTGGACTGGCAGATACGGGCAATACGAGTTCTTCCTATGTTTTTATTGCCTGGTTTCTCATTTGTTCTTTATAGATTCACAAGAATGCGTAAGTCTCTCAAACTGAATGCTTGAACCTTTTGGAATGATCTCAAATCTATAATTCTTATTTACTTTTTCATCTTTCACTGAACTGAGTTATTCTAAGTCTCTTCTCGTTCCTGTTAGATGTTTTGCATGACTACATGTTAATTGAAGTCCTGAGAACTTTCTGTTGCACTTAGAATGTACTGCAGAATGTTTGCTATATTTTCTGAACTTTTTCCTTCAAAAAACCACATTTTATATAGAATCTTTTGTATTCATAGATTTCAAGTGATGATTTATTAGAGAAGCAAATACCTCTTAGCTGGTTAGAGCAGTAAAGTTTGATACCAGAGGCTAAGAGTTTTAAACTCATGAAGATAAAAAAAAAAAAAAAAAAAGTGATTATTTTTCATGTTTGCAGTTCAAGAAAAAATAGCAATTATATCTTTTGGGTTCTATGTGACTCATGGTGTAGTAGATCATTCCTTGTGTTCATATTATATATGAATCATCTGGAGTTATTTGCAATTTTTATCTCTTTCCTTTTGAGATGTCAATGTGTATTTATACTTGTTCAACTCCCAACATATCTACTCGCAGTTGACCAAAAAGACCAGAAAACACTTGAGAAGCTACGAGCTGAGAGGAAAGAAAAGATTGATGAACTCAAAGAGAGAACAAACTACTATGCTACACAACAACTTATTCAGGTGAATACCTAATAATGAATTGTGTGAGTTGTTACTGATTTTCTAGAAATTATCATACACAAATGTGAATGCATCGAATACTTGCAGAAGGAATAACTATTAAATTGGAGATTGAACATCCCACACATGTACGAATATAGTGGTGTAGATAAATTCCATATTTCCTTACTATCCGTCATCCCATTTTCTTTAGTTGCATCTTTCTTTTGACTTCTTCTAACGAGGGCTGCCCTTCATCTGCAGAAATATGACCTTGATCCTGCTGCAAAGGCTGCAGCAGCAACAGTTCTGGCAACCAAGCTGGGGGCTGACTCTGGTTTGAAATTTGTCGTCGGTGATGGATCTAAGACAAATATACAAAGCAGAGATGCTGACCCCACCCAGACCTCTGGGCTCAGGAATAGAAGACATCCGCATGCAAGTGGCAGTACCACTGGAACCACCCTCATTTCTCAACCAAGCAGTGAAATTTCCAATGAGCTCGGGGCTGATGGGCATGAAATTGCAGCAGGGTCTCAGAGGGTCGTTGAACACTACAAAGGCTCCTCTGCAAATGATGGTGGTTGGATTTCTCGACTAGCCGCCATGCTTGTGGGCGAGGAACCATCACAATGCTATGCACTGATTTGTGGCAACTGCCATTTGCACAATGGTAAATAAAATGGACATCGCCGTGTATCTCTGTCTTTGTTTAAGTAGCTGACTAAGAGATTTCACCTTCTCCTTTTCCCAGGTCTGTCCAGAAAAGAAGACTATCCTCACATATCGTATTACTGTCCTCATTGTCATGCTCTGAATGCCTCCATTCAATCGGGAGAGCGCGATTCAGGTTCGGCTTCTGGTAGCGGCATTTTGCTTCCTCCAGTTGATGGAGATGCCGTAGGAAGTGAAGTTGCTACCGGTGCGGCACAAGTTCCGGAGCAAGCAGTTGTCCAGAATGATGAGAACCAAAGTGCTGCCGGCGACGGTTGATGGTCATGGATTTTGTAAAAGATGACAGATCGATCTCCTTTTTCTCTTCTTTATTCTTTTCTTTCTGCTTGTGTTTTGCATACAAACTTGTTTATTACTACGACTTGAATTTAGAACAGCAGCAGAATTGTATATTTTACGAGGGGTGTGAGTCAAAGGATGGGTGCGCGTGATTTTAGAGACATGTTGGTGCTGACAGCTTCTCGTTGTTGCAGTCATCCCCAAAAGAGCAGCTTGAGTTTCTAGCATGAAATTTTTTTACAGGCTGACAGATGCTCGACTAAAGATATTACAAGCTGAATCATTACATAGTCAAGCAGAATTAGTAAGACGACACATGGAAGTTGTCGAGTCGGAGGTAGCAAGAGCGCGCAATGCCATCGGGCTCGCCTTGAGCATCATGATGAATGTTAGGGATGCTTCCGTTGAATTTTGTCGTGCAAATAAGCCTAACACCAGCAAAGCTGCTGCTAATACTTGTCTCAAGTCTCGCGATGCTCTATTGAAATAGCTTCTGATCATCTCCATTATCTGAAAGAGCTGGCTGCTCAGAAGTCTCTTGCTTCAACCAGCGAACATACAGACTGATTTTCCATTTATATGAAGCTGGATGTAGAAAGTCTGAAGAGGGAAGGTCTGTTTTGATTAAGTAAAGATTGATCCAAAAATTTGAGATATGAACTAGAGTTATCACAACATGAATTGATTGTCAGCACTTTATTTATCAGAATCTCATGCATAAACTTACTACAACCTCATGCTGATGAAGACTTGTAGGACCTTAGTAGATTGGTAGTATATCTTCTCCTCTTGCCGACATGCATAATGGTAGTGCTTGCCGGGCCATATTAGGTCTCCTCATCCTTTCAGTTCTCATGCAACTTTTAATAAAGTAAACCAAGCTCTGGCCCATTGCATGGTGACTTTTCCTTCTAACTTTTTTGTAAAAAAGGAACAAAAAGGTCAGAAGGACGGTTTTAAGTTGCTTTTTTGTTATCTCATTGTGAAGTGGATGCTTTTGTGAAATGGATTGAACTTTTTCTGTTATGTTGCCTGGTTTCCAACTTTCGTGAATCCATTTTAGCTAACATAAGATGACCTCGGGACCTTGTATTCCAAGGGGTTAATGTTTGCATTGAAATCCGTAGATCCCTCCTCAAGATTGAACTATTATTACCATGCAATAACCTGTGAATTATATATAGTAGCCGATATTTAGTGGAACTCCAATAGAAATGACCACATTTTTAAAGTTATTACAACTTCCATTTTACTAGTGTGATGATGATCCACCGAACGCATTCCTTTTTTTATTGGAATCTGACTGTATGACTAACATTGACTGACATAGTTAACAGTAGCCAATGTGTAAAGGGACTCCAATATCTTTGTTCATCTTTAGTATAAAATGATCCCTTTTTTGGAACTAATTTTCTAAACTTCCATGTCACTAGTGTGATGATGCTCCATTGCATGCACTTTTTTTCTGGTGTCCGTCCTGTATGACTACTATTGACTAGATTCAATTATTTATGTGGTCTTTAATGGCATACAAGCTAGCTAGCTTACATAAATTAATTAGGGGAAAAAAATATACAAGCTAGCTAGCTTACATAAATTGCCAAATTCCAACAAATTCAACTTTGCGAAGATCCCGGAACGTGCGGCTCAAAAAGGGTGACACTGGGGTTTGGATCATATTGCATTATATCTGCAGCACGTTCAAATTCCTCCCTCAAAATTTTGATGCTGAACTTATCAACCACACGACCAAGGTCATGGGAAGTATCGAATGGGTCTTCTATGCATATTAGATGACGATCATTTCCAATTCGTCTCGTCCAGTCTTTTTCTTGCTTGCTGAAAAAGATGTAAAACAACCTACTGAACTTGCTTGTATGACAGCAACAACTGAATATCTTATGAACAGATGCTGAGAAAACATAAGATGAAAAGGTATAGAAAAGATTCGATCTAAAAAGAACTTCGGTCCTAAGCAAAAAAGAAGAATAGGGTAAAAGATGAGGAAACAGAGACTAGACATTTCGTGCTGGTTCATTCCCAATAGAAGCACAAGAAAGTTTGTGCAATTAATCTTCAGTCCCATGTTATTTGGTAAAAGATGAAGAAACGTAAGTGTAGGCTGCAGTTGTCCAAACAATCTTCAGTCTCATGTTACTTGACTATTTGCAAAGAAGTAGTTGTGAAAAAAATGCTCACAGATGATACCATACCAGTAGAAATGCTCACAGCCAAAAGCTTACACTACTAATTATTTTCGAGAAAAAAAATGACATTACCTAATGATGCTCCCTGTGCGCATAGATATAACATCATTTGTATAGTCATGATGAAAAGCCCAGTAATGGAAGAATGCCCATAGCAATCGTGCGATCCTTTCTGTATTCTTAGCACCAAAACTACGAAGCCTCTCAACTTGATCAAAGAAAGTGCACGCAGTATTATCTACAGTAACATTGTAGGTTGCATCCATTGCCTGACAGGTAGTATTATAAGTTTAAAAGATGTTGCTTTCAATGATATCATCGAAGTACACAAGTAGAAATGAAAACTATGCTGATGTTTAAATAACACCAGCCAATGCGCATACTAAATCAGATAGGATTAATAATCACTGCATCATTTCCCACTTAAACAAGTGTGCATGTCATAACGCTTTACCTTCATTTACATTTGCTAAATGATAGCTTTATACCTGTGCAATGTTGGTTTCTAGGTTTTATACCAAAATTCATAGCATTAAAATTCACAAGTTTGAACCACTTTTAAGTTTTCAGAATTTGTTCCATTTTCTTTATAACCAGGCTCAAATAATTAAAACTGCAAAAAAGGGAAAACTTCTTTTCATTCTGAGGTTAAACATCCAACAAAAAAAGGCTAGATCAACCACGGCTAGAGATTGGATATCACGAGTGTTGGTTGTGTAAGTTTGGCATAAGTCATTCAGTCACAGGCCACAACTGAATGAATTCAGTGGCACACAAAATAATCAAAAAGTGAAATTTATCAAGTTAATACTGAACACATCATGTTTTTACATTTCACAACCTAACAGAACTCCAATGTTAGCTACCTGTGAATTCTTAATTTAGCATACAGATACTCGGAATAACCTGAACATCTGAAACATTACTAATAAATGGAAACAGTTTAACAGGCTAATACAGAGATTGGCAAACAATTGCTTAGTCAAATACTAGAGAATCAACAGGAAGTTATATCTGAAATAATATTTGTAGGAAAAGAGGCAATTTCATTATTTTGTGCTTTTATTACATATTTTATAAACCACTTAAAAGTTAAAATTTATAGGATAGGCTTCTAAGATAAATAACTATGGTAGTACACTCATGGAGAGAGTATACCTAATATATGCAAAATTTTCATGATGAAAGATAGCAGTCAGAAAATCTTAAAGAATTCTCCATTGTAACAACACCTAAACCATTGAAAAAATAGCTTGAATACCATGCCTGCAGACAAGGAAGAATTGCAGGTCTTCGTAGTTGTAGAAAGTGAATGCACATAACTCCTGAAAGCACAAGTAACACAATCTGCATATTAGTAAAGCAAGCATACCTTGGGGTTTGCCGGATTTTCAAATTGTTGGAAAATATATGAATTTGGGGTGTTTGCCGCCAACTCTTCTGCCTTCTTGACCGCGCCATTCATACCCAAACTAGGATAAGTAAGAACTAGTTCAGCACCAAAAGCTTTGAGGATGATCCTCCTCTCGAGGCTTATGGAGGCTGGCATTGTGGGCACCAGCTTGTAGCCCTTGGCAGCAGCCATGAAGGCCAAGCCGATTCCGGTGTTACCACTAGTTGGCTCAATCAGGATGCTCTAGCAAAGATAACAATGCATGTTGATTGAAGGTTAATTTATCCATCTTCAATTATGCAAACCAAGTCAATTGATGATATATATAGATCAATGCAGAAGTTTCAAATTGTCCAATTCTATTTTTTTAACGCATCTATTACTATATTCAGTGTTCCTTTTCAAATCTATCCTCAGCTCTTAACTTCATTGTTAGCTTATACTGATGCTAACATTTCCAATTGACCATTACATTAAGCAGCCTTTCAACAAGTAAAGAAAAGGAAAGGAAAACGTTCCCAAATTTCTCCAGAGCAAGCATTGTTTTGATACCTCTAGACACAGTCTATACATCTCCTTTGTATATCATCAATTCGCAATCCTTAGTGAATGCGACCTACCTTATTCTTTGATCCAATGTTACACAAGCCACCAGCCCAATGAAAAGTTCGATTGTCAACTTTCATGTTGACACTATAATCCAAAATCCTTTGTGAAACCGACACATCCTAACTAGTTGCTTAAGTTTTAAGAAAAGCTAAGATCCCCAAGATACGACGACTGTGCAATAACTTCTGCATGAAGAACGCTCTTGCAGTCTTGTAAAGATTTTAAGAATCCTAGTTTTTTCCTAAGATGAGAATTCTAATTAAGCATACATATTAGAAAGAAAAAATCCAGACCAGACATGAGAAACTATTTGTTTAAAATAAGATATTGCTGTGTTTCGATCAATAATGTCTTCTACTATAACAGCAGGCGTGAAACAACTAACCTTCCCTGGCACAATAAGCCCTCTCGCCTCTGCATCGGAAATCATACTATACCCAATCCTACATTCAAAAACAATCGCGCATCACACTCAACATATAGGAAACGAAATAAGGAACTAAATCAACCCAAAAAACAAAATGCCCCAAGCCCTGTCTTTGACGCTCGAGCAGGGCTCCATGCTCTCCAACTTAGCAGCGGCCCTAGCAACGCAGCCGGCCGTCACATTGTTGAGGTAAACCAGTGGAGTCTTCCCGATCAACTGCGGCGGCAAAAATAACCCCCAACAGATTTAGCTTAATCTGTATTAAAATTATGATTTGCCAATTACTGCTAAGTTCAAGGAATGACTGACTATATAAGGAATGACCGACTAAATGCAATTTACCATGACCGCAGTTAGATTTATTATTGGGGAAGTATGAATAAACTAGTCTTATAATTGTTATCCTTGAAACTGTGAATAAATATATCCTTTTTAAGCAGACTTATGTCTTCTATAAGAAAACCGAAACCGAGGAATCGAGCACGGAAGGAATTAAAGAAGACAACTGAAAGGAAAAAAGAAAGGAAGGAGAGAAGAAAGAACTCCATCCGCCTATTGCTCTTGCCTGCTCCGGCGGACTACAAATTCCGAGCCTGTCTTGCAGAACCTTCCGCGCTCGACACCTCACCGCCGGTGGCAGTCCCTACCGCCTGCGTTGACACCAGTTGAGTCTTCATAAATTCCACCGATTTCTCCATCCGAGTCGGCGGGAACCACCGCTCCTTGCCGCCGCCTCCGCTATCTGCCCTCCCTGCCTCCACCTCTTCCTTTCCGATGAAGCAAATGCACCATCTCTATTTCTACCCCCAGCTCCGGTGCTCCAATGCTGCCCACTCGTCCAAGAAACCGCCCTCCGACCCCGGCCTCCCGTTCAATGCAGCTGCAATGGAGCCCTTCTTCGTGCCCTGGCTCTCCCGCCTCGACGAGCTTCACTCCGACCTGCTCGCCGCCCTCGGATGCCACCCGCCGCCCTCCCTCCAGCCCTACATCGACGCCGTCCTCGCCCACTACCGCGACTACGGAGCCGCCAAAGCCCGCCTCGTCGACGCCGATGTCCTCCTCGCCATCTCCCACTCCTGGCTCACCCCCTTCGAGCGCACCTTCCTCTGGATCGCCGGATGGAAGGCGTCCCTCGCCTTCCGTATTCTCTCCCAGTGCGGCGTCGGCGGCCGCCCCCGCTTGCTCCTCTCGTCGGAGCAGCGGGCGGCCGTGGAGGAGCTCCGGCGGGAGGTCGTGGCCGCGAAGCACGAGATCTCGGAAATGATGGCCAGCGCGCAGGAAGCCATGCGGGCCAGGCCGTGCTCGAGGCCGTGCGCGCCGGAGGGGCGCGGAACGGGAACACGCAGGCGGCGGCTGCGACAGCGGACGCGTGGTGCGGGCGTTCAGGGCGGTCGTCGGGGCAGCCGACGAGCTGAGGGACGCCACCCTGCGGCGGATCCTGGGGATCCTGGCGCCAGCCCAGGCGGCGGAGTTCCTCGCCGCCGCAGCCGAACTCCGCCTCCGCATGCGCCGTTGGGGCTTGCGGCGCGACGTGCGGACGGCCTGAGCGGATGCATCTTCGCCAGAAGAATCTACCGGATCACGAAGCATTGGAAGATTCTCGCGGAAAAGGGAATCATCGTCCTTTTGAGATTCAAAGTCGACACGCGTGTGTTTTGTAGCGAAAGTACCTTTTACTTTTGTCCATGTGCCATCGACGTGATGTAGGCGGGTGCCGCTGCAATGCGCCACCTTCACAGTCCAAATATAAGAAAAGGAACAAAAGAGAGAGAGAGAGAGAGGCAAATAACCAGTTGACTAAATTAGACATAACATGTTTCTTCCTCGTCTCACCGTTGAAAAAATCAAACACGACGAGCCATTAATACTCGATCGACTCCCCGAAGCTAATTTAAAACTCGCAATTTTAATCCTTCCTCCCCCTAACTCTCTATCTCAAGCATTTCCTCTGTCCCCCTCCCCTCCCTCTCTCCCTCCCAGACATGGAAATGGAAACGGACGAGTGCGAGTGCGAGTGTCGATTCAAGGACGCGTTCCGGCGTTCCTCCCCTTGTCACGACCGCTGCTCCGGGTGCAGCGCCGATTCCGACCATGGCCACCGTTGCGACGACGACTCCGACTCCAGCTCCAGCTACTACGGCGACCACCTCCGCCGCCCGAGCTCCCTCGAAAAAGGGTGGCGCTTGGGCGATGCGGCGTTGAGCCGGCGACGACGGTTGGCGAGCTACAAGGCATACGCGACGGAGGGCAGGATGAAGGCGTCGTTCCGCAAGGGGGTCCGGTGGATCAAGGTGAAGTGCACGAAGCTCGTCCATGGCTACTGATCGATGATTAAATTAGGAGGTGCTCGATCGAGAGGCGGACGACCGCGTAGTTAATTCTGGTTGGATGCAAATCTAACAGCGGCATATATTTATATTTATAGTCCATAAACATTTTAGATCGGCCGTGTTACTTCGGTCGATCAAATGATCACTTTCTTTTCCCTCTCTTCCCGCAATTTTGTTTCCCTTTGATTTTGCTGAGAGTAATAATACATCGGATGAAGGTTTTGCAGAATTCTTAATTTTCTCACTGGAAAAAGAGAGAACAGTAACTTAAACCTACGCCATCATTCACAGGCAGCCAAACCTTCCTCCATCAAACACCCAAAACATCGACATCGCCAACAAATTAACAAACAAAAACAAAAACAAAAACAAATCAATGCAATCTCAACACAGGGAACGAACAAACTAACTAATTTCCTGAGAAGAGCCAGCCCTCCAGCTTTATTAGATCTTCTTGATACCCGCAGCCCTCCAATACTTGTTGGAACTCCGAACCTTCTTCACACGGCGTCCATGGCCACATCTCTCCGGCTGCCTCGTCCCACAGCTCGGCCACCATCCCTTCCCAGTCGACATCGTCCAAGCTCGGGATTCCATCCACCTCCTGCTCACCCATCGCAAGGCCGCTCCCACACTCCCTCTCCTCGCTTGAGCTCATCGCGGTTGAACGCCCACAGTCATCTCCCAACATCCCTGGACCAAGGAGGACTTCCTCATCCGTCTCATTAATTTCCGCGCCCCGCTCGGGGCCAAACGAGTCATCACCACCAGCTCGGACTTGTCCACCGTCGTCCAAAGAGATGGTGCGCCGCCCTTCGGCACTGTGATTTCCCTTTGCTGGTGCTTCAGTTGCTCCGTCGTGCACTGACTTCTTCTTCGTCGTCGCCTTCGTTCTCTTGTTCTTTAGCCCATCGCCTAGCGGCTTACTCCGCGTACCGACTGTTTCGCCCTTCATTCCAGCCTGCTGACTAAAGGTACGGATCTTTTTAACCAGATGGGAGTTCCAGTAGTTCTTGATCTCATTGTCGGTTCTTCCCGGAAGATGGCCGGCAATATGAGACCACCTGATTCATCATAAGATTTCACCGTCACACATATATCACCTCTCGCAGTAAAGTTAATTGAATGCTTCGATTTGTGCTCTAAAAGACGTTATTATAAAGAACAAGGACAGCTTCAATCAGTCGCGCATGATGCTTGCAGAGACATAATGAAAAAAAAATTTGTCTCCTTCCGCGTTTATAATTTCCAAAAAACAAAACTGATGGTATATTCTTGGCACATATAATTCTTCCCATACTTTGACATTGACGCATGCACTAAAATCCAACCAAAACCACGAGATGGAAAAAGGGTCACTGTCTGTACTCGAAAAGAGCAAAAAGTCATCCTTAATCAAGCATCTTTAGCTGCTTAGTTACCTGTTTCCAGAGTGCTCTGCAGCTTGACGACGATCTCCTCCTCCTCCCCCGTAAAGTTACCTCTCTTCCGCAGGTAGTTTATCCATCTCAGCCTGCAGCTCTTCCCACACCTCAACAGCCCTAAATCCAAAAGACGATCGAAATCAGAAAATAAGAATGATTAAACACGCAGCAGACCTACAAATACAAGCAAGCGCGCGCGCACACACACCTGCATTCTTGGGGAGCGATCTCCAGGATCCTTCTCCGTTGGCAGCAATGTAGTCGAGCAGGATCTCGTCCTCCGCCGCCGTCCACCGCCCCTTCTTCAGTCCCACCTTCTCGCAGCAGGGGGCTCTTCCCATCTCCTCACAAATTTACTCCCGACAAAGGCGGTGGCAGCTCGCGGACGAATTAAGAGATCGGGTTGTTGTGACTCCGGCCAAGTTGTCTGCGTCGTCGCCGTATATAAATAATACAACAACATCGCCAGTTTCAGTTTGCCCCCTGTAGTTTCACATCCGCCTAATTAAACCCTTTTCTTCCGAAACGTCAAAATACAGGGGGGGCAAAAGGAAATTAGCGTCGGAGACCGAAAGCGATGGCGGCGGCGGAGAGGAGGGCCACGTGGTCAGGAAGGGAGGGTTGACGTGGCGCGAGGCGTCACCCGTACGAACCGCATTGGCTGGCGATCGGCCACGTACGCGCTGGTGCAGCCCGGTCGACTGAACCGGTTTCCGGTCGAGATCTTGTACCGGTTTCGATTCGTGGGTCGATCCGCAATAAATGGGTTCGGCGGACTTTTGCAGTCCGATTTAATACGCTCTCATCGTTTCATTATTGCTCTTTGTCGTGCGCTTAAGTCGATCACAAGTCTATTTCATCTGCTACGTGATTGGGTTCGGGCGTTGCATGGATCTCTCTGGGCCTCAGACGGCCTCGACGGTCGCGATTCGTCCTCGTCACGTCCGTGACCGCTTCTGCTTAAACTTGGGCTCGATCTAAATTGGATTGTGCTTAATTTTACGGGCGTATAGCCCGGTATCAGTACGACCCGTTTGCCTGTTATTAGGGGAGACAGGTTTCATCCGGACCGCTAGTACAGGAGCACGTGGTCGCATCCTGTCCACTTGATCCCCAGGGAACCCGACGGCGGCGATAACCCTCGGCCTAAATAGAGAAGGAGCGCACGGCGGCGGAGCTTCCTCGTCCCCCCCCCCCTCCCTCCCTTCGAACGCAGCTCAAAAACCCTTCCCGTTGCGCTGGGTCGCCTCGCCTCTCATTCTCCAAAATACGCGTACGCCCCCGGTCGATCTTGCCCGGCTTTCGCCCTCCTCTGCGAGGGTCGATTGGATCCTCGCCGTGCGGCCCTCTTCCGCAAGGTTGGATATTGTGCCCTCCGTCGCGTACCGTTGATTCCCGAAACATGTCGCCGAACGTTTGGGATATTTAATAGGTTCGTCTCTTTGATGGTTTTTTGATAGGCTGTTGGAGAAAATTGATCCCTAGGGTTTTAAATAAGCCAAAAGCTATTATTTTTTGCTTCTTCTAATCCTGAAAAAAAGTTTATAAATTATGCTGTGAAGCAGGATCGCTTCGAGGAAAGGAAATGTATCCTTCGAAGGGGAACAATCCATATGGGCAGCAGCCTTATGGTTCATCGCAGGCATATGGGCAAATTGTGAGCGCAATTTTCATCATTTTTCATTTTAATTAAAAATGTCATGCAGAGTATCTGGATATTTTGTTCAAGGCTGCTTCGTAATATTTCCTTGTGTGATTGTCGCAGCCTACCAGCGGTTATTCTGGAAACGCTGTTGGCAGTTCAGACGCAGATACGAGTGCATACAGAGCCTATTCATCACAAACGGCACAGTATGGAGGACAATATGCAGCGGTTTATGGTTCATCTACACCGAGCAGTGTGTTTGGAAGGCATGACACTGCTTTCTCACAAGTGGGTAATCATTTATCGGCAGTCTTGTGATCTGCAGACATGGTCCGTTCTTAGACAAACCATGTCATGCCCGTGATGGTTAAGGTATTCTATGTCTAGCATATTGCTCTTTGGCCTGCTGGATGTTTTTCCTATTAGCTTTTGGAAATTTTTGGAATGCTTGGTAATTGTAACCTATGTCATCGAAGGAATGTGAATCACATGGCTTGACTTCCTTTGGTAAGTATATCTGAATTTAGATTAAAGGAAGGCGATTGAACTGCTTGGATACTAGAGTTATTACACGTGCTGTTAGAGCTCAATAATAGAATTGCCTTTAAGTAGTTCTCTTGTTTCTTTTATTTTTATATTCTTATTTCAAAGTGAGTTCTGTCATCTGTGCCTGTATTGCATGTTTAGATGAGAGGTGTTGAGGTTGTCGAGAATCCACCCTCCGCGTCCGTTCCTCCTCGTGATCCGGGCAGTCGTCGACAGCAGGAGACTGTTGATGAAGTTGCCGACACCCAGTTGAGCTGCTGTAAGAAATTTGAACCAGCTAGTATAGTGGTACTTCGGTAGATAGTATGGATCCTAAGAGCAAATAGGAACAGAATTTTAGAGTACTTTAAAATTTACACATGGATACAATTGAATGATAAATAGAACCGATAAAAAGCATTGCTACCTCCAAAGACCAATCCTTCAACTCTTTGCACGGCAGCAATACGAACCAACCAATCGTTCTCTGGTGCTAGTGTAGGTGCAATTTTTTCAATTTTGTTGGTCAGTTCCTTTTCAGAGTACACTTTTATAGGGGCCACAGGCTTTTCAGTAGCATCAACATCTGGAAATTAGAGATCAAACATTAAACATTTAGATTAGAAAACTTCGATAAGAAACCATTCACCAAGAATCTTCAACCTCACAGTTGATTAAACAGTGAGCCTTTATCATCTTTTCATGGAAAATAAATTATAAGATCAATTAATTCTTTTCTAACTAAAAGTAACTAGCAAATACTTCATTCGCCGCGCCCGTTCTTCATCGTCACTCACGCGGCCGTTGATAGCGGAAAGCTGCTGGCCCCGGATCTAACACAACTGGAAATTTATTTGTAAACAGGGATGTGGAGCGGATCTAACACAACTGGACGACAGAGGCGAGGCTTAAATCTTAGACAGTAAGCTGACGACAGAGGCGAGGCTTAGGGGCTGCCGTCCGTAGGAGCAGCGATCCCCTCGGAAAGCTCTTTTAAATCTGTATAATTATGCGACTCACGAGTCGCACTATCTTTTACATCTTTATGCGACTCTTGAGTCGCGCTGACAACACGCAACGCCCCCGGCCGCGTTCCCGCATCAGCCCTCTGCCGTTCCCTTACAGCATTCCACCGGTCCCCTGCCGCACTCCGCCATTCCGCTGCCGCCATCCACCTTTCCCATGCCGCCTTCTGCCGTTCCATTGCCGCATCCCACCGTTCCTTTGCAGCCTCCCACCGTTCCTTTCCAGCAAACAGTCGCACTTCAGCCAAACGTTCCAATTCATCCCCACACCGATGCGTTTCATTCCCACACTGATGCTGTTCAGCCAGCCACCGTTCCTCTTCAGCCCAACACTGTACCACTTCAGCCCAACACCGTTCCTCTTCGGTCCTCCTCTGTTCGGATTCAGCCATTGTGGGTTCTACGTGGATTATCCCATCCATGGGGGACAGGGTGTCGAGGAGGAAGTGAGAAGGGGGACGGGGGGAGGGGAAGAAGACGAGGTATCGGGATCGGGAGGGGGAAGCATTTTATTAGGAGGATTCGATGGAAAAGAGGAAAAGGCGGATGAGATTCGATCCGATGCTCTCCGCTCCTGTGGGGTCTTCTGCTGCTAATATCTTCGTGGCGTGATAGTAACGGTGGTGTCGCATGTCCTTAATTTAGGGCAGGAATTTTAGTTAGATTGATGATCTTTTAACACTTACTTCTTAAAATTAATTTGAAAATAACCTGAAGTAAAATTGGAATTAATATATTTATATGAAGTTTAAGTTTATCTAATAATGATATGATCAATCAATATTTAACTTAATATAATATTTTAAAATATAATATAATATTAATTTAAAAAGTGTTAGAAAATTAGTGAAGTTATACCAGATTTATACGTCTATCGATTTATATCATATTAGTTCAGATTTATACGTCTATCGATTTATATCATATTAGTTCTTCCTATGATGTAAAATTTTGTAAAGATTATCAAATGTGAACTACAACGTGTACAAAAATTATAAGTTCTGTTCTTCAGAAGAAATAATTACATTCATCAATTCTCCGATGGCTCACAACGGCGAAGAAGACGAAGTTGACGCAGTTGAGGGTTGCAAAGAAGCCGTAATAATAGTCGACATGCGAGGCGTTGAGGCTGTCGAGAATCCACCCTCCGCGTCCGTTCCTCCTCGTCATCCGGGCAGTCGTCGGCAGCAGGAGACTGCTGATGAAGTTGCCGACGCCCAGGGTCGTCGTGGAGTAAGACGTCCCCAAGCTCTTCATCCCCTCCGGCGCCTGGTCGTAGAAGAACTCGATTTTAGCCACCTCCAGAAACGCCTCCGCCACCCCCATTAGCACCAACTGCGGCAGCAGCAGGAAGATGGTCACCGGAATCCTTCCCCCACTCTCCGCCACGCCGTCCTCCCTCGCCACCGCCAGGCGCCGGCGCTCCGTCAGCGAGGCGCCGTCATGATCAGGACGTGGAGCACCATGCCGGCGCCCATCCGCCGGAGGAGGGAGATTCCCCGGGGGTTCTTCGTCCACCGCCTCATGAAGGGGACGAAGCAGCGGTCGTCGACGACGACGCTGACGAGCATGGAGACGGTGACGAAGGCGGAAAGGGTCGTGGACGTTGACGAGGACGGTGGTGGCAAAGAGGGTGCCGAAGAAGACGCTGAACATCCACCAGTTGAAGAAGGAGAGCTCGTAGACGCGCTCGCGGGGGTCGTCGGAGTCGGGCTTCGTGCTGCCGGTGCCCAGGGCGAGAATGTAGATGGTGGCTAAGAAGACGCCGAGCTGCAAAGGCGTGGCCTCGGCGCTGCAGCCTGGATCCCTGGTGCCGGCGCCGCAGGGCGGTGGCTTGAGCGACGGCAGCGAGACTGACAACGTAAGCATGCACATTCCTAGTGCACCAGTGAACAAGTCCAAGTGGGGAAGTACTAATTTTTTCTTAATTTAGTAAGTGTATTCTAATCGAATGGCTTACACTCTGTTTACTACTAAACCTAGTACTATTGCTCATCCATATTTCCTATTAACCTTTTATACAAGCATTTTGTATATAATAATTATTTAAAAAATAATATTATTATTCCTTAAACTATAAGAGGATTAAATTTTAAAACTAAGGATAAATCAGAAATTAACACGTTAAGGTACCGGAATCATCGTAATCTTCCTGCTGTAGTATATAGATAAATATTCTATCCAGAAAATTTTGTCCAGCGAACTTTTATTTTTACTATTAAGACCATGTCAGGAGAGTCATATGCGAGTCCAATCAAGGGACACTGAACACAAGTCAATATTTGCGTCTTGGTCTTTTTACTAAGACCATTCCTTTCTTATCTTGCTGAATCATAATTTTAACATTTATTCCAACGTGGATTTCCTTGGCAGATGAAGTCCCTGACAGATCCTGTAGGTGTGACTAAATGCTTTCTAGCTAATCAAGAAAAAAAACTACAGGGTTAGCATTGATCTCAAAAGTCTTCTCTACTGTGTGCGTGGGTTGCCGTTACCAGAAGATAGAGTTGCTCGTTTGCCATTCTAAATGAAAACAAAAAAAAGATCAAGCCATGCTCATCTATTATTCTAGTGGTTGGAGTACACTGGCAAAGCCAGACGAATCAGCTAAACTATATTTATCGATAGAGATTATAAAACAATGTCCTTTCCCACGACGAACCCTAGTTAATCCGGACTACATACAGAACGAAGTCGATGTAGAGCCCTGTTACAGTCAAGAAGAAAAAAATTTACTTGCTAGTCAATTAACTTTGATCGGTTTCTCGACATCAAATTGCAAAAATCTGGGAGAAGGATAATGAGTGCGTTGAGCTTACAGAGAGGTAGATGAGGGACGCGCAGATGAAGGTCCAGTAGCTGCCGAGGCGCCGATCACCGGCGTCATCCACACCGTGCCGACCCAGTATCTAGATTTCCGTTTCTCTTTCCTTAACTTTCTTCCCCTTTTCTTTCATGTCAATATATGTTGGGCTGGGCGGAATTGTAGAGATTTATTATATCAATAAGCGTTAATTCAAGATAGAGAAATAATAAAAACACATAATTATTAACTCTGCCATTATTATACATTTTTAACGATAATACTCACTTTGGTATCGCGCTTCCATAGTATGTCAAACTCTTGAAGAAAAAAATTTCATTGCATCGAGTAATTATCTATGCAATGACCAATAAATAGAGAGAAGGATTGTAGAGATATATGCTCAAGATGTTATGCTACAAGGCAAGCTCAACGGATCGAAGAACTGCATAAACTGTGACAATAATAAACAAATACTCTAGTGCATAATGTTTAATTGAATATAACAGTACAATACTCATACATTTCAAATTATTGCTGTGCTGGACGAGGCCTTAGAAAGGGGAAGCAAGAGAAGGGGAAAGGAAACGTGGAAATATGAAAATACACAAAGGATAAGTTTTCATACCATCTTAATTTTTCAACCAATGCTATTCATCTAAAAGTCCAAACCCACTTCAGTGAACTAACCTAGATAGTATCGCACAAGCAAAGATAGTGTGGAAAGATCTTGCATATTATTAAAAAAATAGTATATGAATAGCAACAAGTCTGCAAGAGTCCTATTATGATTATTTAGTGTGATGAGATATTAAAGATACATTGAAAAAAAAATACAAAGGACAAAAGGAAAGCCTAATATGTCGTGCAGCCAGCAAGAAAGATTGAAAAGCACAGGTGACATACTTCCACCAGTTGACGAGCACATGAAGGCACCGAATCCTTTTCTAATTAGTTAACAAATTAAGTTGAACAAGATGTTCTATTTTAACCGCCAGTATAGGAAACTATAGAATTCCCTTTTCAAGTAGGACTCTGTCAGATAATATAAAACTGTCTATCCAGAGACATGTGAAGTATATCTATTATTGGTGATACAACGATACAGCATGATGTAATGATAAAAATAAAAATGAGGTACAATAATTCAAAATACATTAAAATACATAAGATTGAATAAAAAGAAGTTTCCAATTATACCACCATTTAGCTTCATAGATTGAAACAAAATAAATATAAATTCAAGGAGAAGAAGAGCAAGTTACCAGCTATACCACCATCGAATGGAAGGAGCCCAATAGATTTAGGCAGAGCCTCTTGCAGTCCAGTTATTCTTGGTACAATTGCTGTTATCTGCATCCAAGTAAAGATCATTCTTGTTTACAATGATCGCTTCAGCATATAATAAGCAATAGAATATGAAATGTCATTATTCACCTAGAAATTGCCCTTAGCAAGGCAATCACAGGATCATTACCATGCCAAAAAACCTCAAACCTTGTCAGCGACAGCATCCCATAAAGAAAAGGAAGAAAGCAGCACCCATACAGATCAAAAAGGACCGAATGCAAAGTTAAATACTCTAAACATCATTTTTTTTACATAACAACAAAGATCGAGAAATTTTTCACCCAGTTAACAAAATTAACAAATCACAAATTGAATTTCCTGCCTTCAGTAATGAGTCAGTAAATACAACAATTCATTTTTAAGAGAAGCACTTCCAAACATGGAAGCAGACAAAATTGGCGCCGTTGAGAACGGTGAAAAAGGCGTAGTGGTAGATAAAATTGGCGTTGAGGTTGTTAAGGATCCATCCGCCGCGCCTGTTCTTCATCGTCACTCGCGTGGCCGTCGATAGCGGAAAGCTGCTGGCCCCGATCTAATTTATTCGTAAACAGGAAGCTGGAAAATTAAATCTTAGACAGTAAGCTGGCTGATAAAGGCGAGGCTTAGTGGCTGTAAATTTATGCTTAGGGGCTGGCGTCCGTAGGAGCAGCGACCCCCTCGGCGTTGACAACACTCAACGCTTCCGTTCCTGCTTCAGCCCTCTGCCGTTCCATTACCGCCCGTTCCATTGCCGCCACCCGCCGTCCAATTGCCTCACGCCGCCGTCCCATTGCTGCCCTCCGCAGTTCCGTTGCCGCCTCCCGCCGTTCCGTTGCCGCCTCCCACCGTTCCTTTGCCGCCCTCCGCTGTTCCGTTGCCGCCTCCCACCGTTCCGTTGCCGCCCTCCGCCGTTCCGTTGCCGCCTCCCGCCGTTCCGTTGCCGCACTGCACCGGTACGCTTCGGCCTGACACCGGTCCTCTTCAGCCCGACACCGGTCCGCTTCAGCCTGACACCGGTCCTCTTCAGCCCAACACCAGTCCGCTTCAGCCAGACACCGGTCCGCTTCAGCCATACACTGTTCATATTCAGCCCTACACTGTTCCTCTTCAGCCCTACACTGTTCCTCTTCAGCCATACACTGTTTCTCTTCCGCCATACACTGTTTCTCTTCAGCCATACACTGTTCGAATTCAGCCATTATGGGTTCTAGAGGGATTGTTCCATCCATGGGGGACAAGGTGTCGAGGAGTAAGTGAGAAGGGGGACGGGGGAAGGGGAAGAAGATGAGGTATTGAGATCGGGAGGGGGCGTAAGCATTTTTTATAGGAGGATTCGATGGAAAAGAGGAAAAGGCGGATGATTCGATCCGATGCTCTCCGCTCCTGTGGGGTCTTCCGCTAATATCTTAATTTAGGACAGTAATTTTGGATAGATCGATGACCTTTTTAATCTTTTAACACTTCTTAAAATTAATTTGAAAATAACTTAAAGTAAAATTGGAATTAATATATGTATATGAAGTTTAAGTTTATCTAATAATGACCGATTTTATCAATCAATATTTAACCTAATATAATATATTAAAATAAAATAAAATATTAATTTAAAAAGTGTTAGAAAATTAGTGAAGTTATATCAGATTTATACGTCTATCGATTTATATCATATTAGTTCTTCCTATGATGTAAAATTTTGTAAAGATTATCAAATGTGAACTACAACGTGTACAAAAATTATAAGTTCTGTTCTTCAGAAGAAATAATTACATTCATCAATTCTCCGATGGCTCACAACGGCGAAGAAGACGAAGTTGACGCAGTTGAGGGTTGCAAAGAAGCCGTAATAATAGTCGACTTGCGAGGCGTTGAGGCTGTCGAGAATCCACCCTCCGCGTCCGTTCCTCCTCGTCATCCGGGCAGTCGTCGACAGCAGGAGACTGCTGATGAAGTTGCCGACGCCCAGGCTCGTCGTGGAGTAAGACGTCCCCAAGCTCTTCATCCCCTCCGGCGCCTGGTCGTAGAAGAACTCGATTTTAGCCACCTCCAGAAACGCCTCCGCCACCCCCATTAGCACCAACTGCGGCAGCAGCAGGAAGATGGTCACCGGAATCCTTCCCCCACTCTCCGCCACGCCGTGCTCCCTCGCCACCGCCAGGCGCCGGCGCTCCGTCAGCGAGGCGCCGTCATGATCAGGACGTGGAGCACCATGCCGGCGCCCATCCGCCGGATGAGGGAGATTCCCCGGGGGTTCTTCGTCCACCGCCTCATGAAGGGGACGAAGCAGCGGTCGTCGACGACGACGCTGACGAGCATGGAGATGGTGACGAAGGCGGAAAGGGTCCTGGACGTTGACGAGGACGGTGGTGGCAAAGAGGGTGCCGAAGAAGATGCTGAACATCCACCAGTTGAAGAAGGAGAGCTCGTAGGCGCGCTCGCGGGGGTCGTCGGAGTCGGGCTTCGTGCTGCCGGTGACAAGGGCGAGCATGTAGAGGGTGGCTAAGAAGACGCCGAGCTGCAGCGGCGTGGCCTCGGCGCTGCAGCCTGGATCCCTGGTGCCGGCGCCGCAGGGCGGTGGCTTGAGCGACGGCAGCGAGACTGACAACGTAAGCAAGCACATTCCTTGTGCACCAGTGAACAACGTTGGCCGGGGCGCCTTTCTTGAAGGTGGGAGACTCAGTGCGGTCTTGTTAGTGTGTATGTTTCTATTTTTGCTAAATTAGCCGCAGATGTGCAATTTGAGTCAGTGTGGAATCCGGATTTTAAATTTAGGATCCTTTCGAGATTCGTTACTAAGAAATAAGCGATGTTTTCTTTAGATTCATTGTCAGTATTTATCTTGTTTATACTTTCGTTGTTTCTTGAGCACGTTGCTTGATTTTTATTTCTGCTGATTGTTCTAATGTGCATCGATGCTTCCCATGCGGCTGTGGGTAAATTAAGTAGCAGGGATTTTGGTCGGTTCCTTATCTTGCTCATCATAGTTTTTTGGCACACTTTTCTACATCTTTAAGAATACTGGACTGAGTTGGCACTATCATAGTACAGATATAGTTTTAGATATTCTATCTATATGTCAACATGCCATCTTCCGCCAATCAAGTAACCATTCTTTTTTGTATTTTTTAAGAGCATTATTCGCTATGCTACTTGCAAAGCCTTCACTTCCTGACCAATAATTTGTCCAGTATCACCTGCTATTTTTTCCTGTCCATCAGTGTGATAAATTCAAGTAAATTCATTCTCTCTGTAGTTCTTATTATATGACATTTGATACTTTCTATGTTGTATGCAATTCCCTCATTTCTTGACCTTATAATTTATATGTGCAGTACCATCTGCAGTTTTTGCTGTCCATCAATGTGGTAAATTTGAGTTAATATACTATCTTCGTAGTCTTCAATGCTTTTCATTTAATACTTGCTATGTTGTACGCAAAACCTCCATTTCTTGACCATTTAATTTGTATGTCCAAATCCATCCGTTCTTTTTCCCGTGCATCAATGTTATAACTTTAAGCTGATTCATTATCTATGTAGTTGCCAATAGTGACATTTAATGCTATATCTTTTGCGTGCAAACTTGATCTTGTATCAGTCATTTGTAATGTGCTCCTTTTGCAATGCTTCTCAAGATCCATTTATTTCAACCTTTTTTTCCTAGCTTGTCTAATTTTCTCCCTTGCCGTACTTTCTTGCTGAAGAAGGAAAAGTGATCTGACATGCATTTGATATGTATTGATTTGATTCTCCTAATATAATACATGATTGTATTTTACTAGTTGTTATTGTACATTTTCGATATTCGGACTTCATGTACTAATTTAGTCCGTGAATGTTTACCATCAAAGATGTACCAAAGTAAGTTTAGGCCATCGGGTATTGTACTAATCAGGTGGTGTACTAATTGGGTACATCCATTTAGACTTGTAAGCTTGCAACTTTAGATGCTTGAATTGCAAATTGTCGCACTTCAGTTTTACTAATTTTTCTAACATTATTAGTACAATTTATTATTTTTCTAGTACAATTTATTCTTTTGCTAGATAGATAATCATACTTATGCTTTCAAGTTTTTTTTTACGTCACGAAGAGCAGCAGTTTTATGTATAAAGAGTAAAGTGGATGTATTTTGCCAAAATTTCAAAGAATCACCTGAACATTATACCCCCCCCCCCCTATAGCAGACAAGAAATCCTTTCTGCCTCTTCCTCCAGCAATGCAAACATTAGTAATATTAAATATATCATAGAATTCTCATACCTGGAAACTGCTGCTTGCCTTGGTTCGATCTGAAGACAAAGACTGCGTCACGGTGGCACTTTCTACTTCAGCAACATTTAAGAACTCGTAAGAAAAATCAAAAAGCTCGAATGCTGTTGTTGCCCTAGCAAGTGGATAATAGTGCAACCACCCTAAGCGACAGAATCTCCTAAAAATTCATGTCTCCTCGATGTGTCAAGTACTCTTGGAAAACCAGTGGAACATATAAGAAACAACAGACATGGACATAAAACATCCTTATAATTTATTCCTAAGCACAAACAAATATTTGACCTGCAGCAAGCAAGCAGAACCGAGCAATGTTGCAGGATATTCAGGTTAAATATGGGCCCTGAATTAACAACGAAGAATACTGGCCATCAAACATACTAATGGAAGAGGTGTTGCAGGATATTCAGGTTAAATATGGGCCCTGAATTAACAACGAAGAATACTGGCCATCAAACATACTAATGGAAGAGGAACGAGAACTTACAAACTGAAGGCCACTGAAATGCGGTAGAAATCTTTAGAAGTTGTTATGTAGGCATGCTAATGGGCCGTGCTCGTGCCGGCCCGAGCACGGCCCGCCCTTGGCACGCCCATAAACGTGCCGGGCCAAGCACGACACGATTACATCTCGTGCCATGCCAGGCACGGCCCGAGTTAGATCTCCCCAAGCCCAGCACGGCACGCAGCACGCTCTAGAGCGTGCCAGATCAGGCCCGTCACGTGTCGGGTCACATATCAAGCCTAATGCAGCCCAATAGCCCACTAATACCAATACACTAACAATTGTAAAAGTGTTGGCTTATATATGCTTCTTGTTTCTTAGAACTGAGCAATGTGGGACTAAACTTTTTTGAAGAAGTTAAACTAAAAAAATAATCATTGACTCCTCACTAACTATCTTTTTTTTTATAAAAAAAATCATTCCAACCTACTTATTAAACTTTAAAAAATATTAATTACTTTTTTATTTTATTAAAATATATAAAGATGTAATAGTCTTTATAAAATCTCTCTCCACTCTATACTAAAAGAAGATTAAACTCTCCAATTAAATCCACCCTTATTTTATATTGTTTCTAAAATTAGATTATCTACTATAAGCTAGATAGTTAATAAAAATTAACTTTTAATATAAAAATTATCTTTTTGAACATGTCTTTCTACTTATATTTTTTTATACTCTTTCTCATCAAAGTATACATTATAATTATTATTACTTTGAGATATTTAAATGAACTTTCATTGAGAGGGTTTGATATTATAAATATTAAGATTTATTAGAATATAAATGGTACAATTATCATAATATATGTCCTAATTTATTAATCTGATAAAAATTAATAATAGAAATAAATGGGTGATTATATGAATTTTAAGTAATATTTTAATAAAATAATATGTAAAAAATGACCAAAATACCCTTTAGTAAAATTATAAAATTATAGCTAATAAAGGTTAGTAGGGTAATTTTAATAGAATGGAAAAATTTTGATTTTAAAAAGTGATGGATTGAAGTTTTAAGGAGGAGTGAAAGTGTTTAAATGAGTTTTTAGTCCCACATCTGGTAGTCTTGGAAAAAGAGTTGCTTCATTCTCTATATAAGAGGTAGCATCCTTCCTACCTACAAGTATGCCTATGTAATGGGCTATGGGCTATGGTTGGGCTTTATTTGGCACGACTTGCCCACGGGTCGTGCCTGGCACGGCCCGATCACGGGCCGTGCCAGGCACGGCACGCGGGCTCAAAAATGTGGCCCGGCACGGCACGTTATATACACAGTGCCGTGTCTAGCACGGCCCGATTGGGCATGGGTCGTGCCGAGCACGGCCCGTCACGGGCCGGGCTCGTGCCGCCCACGGGCGGCACGGCCCGATAAGCATGCCTATTGTTATGTCAATGAATCCTGTCTTTGGAGTTGCACTCCATTTACTGCAGTGTCTATCAAGTGCTGCACTTACAAAAGCTAAAGCATATTCGAGAACACGTCCAGTATTCAATTTAGATTTGTACAATAGATCTGCAAAATAATTATCTTAGATTCCCTAGTAGGAGGTAAAGCAAAAGTATGATTGCCAACAAATGAAATCAGTTACCAGCAGCTTCTGGTTGTTTTGACATGACTACAAAAGACGATGGACTGAGGCATGGAGGGTTTGATATAATTGAAGAAGTGGCACTTTTAATTAAATTGACAAGAGGACTGTCACCACTATCAGACTGCTTTACTTGTCCATCAGTCCCAGGAAGCAATCCTGACCACATTGCTGTCTGCATGAACTGGACAGATTGCTGTCTGCATGAACTGGACAGTGTCTATTTGTCTCTGTTACTTTAAGATTTCTGGTTTATCAGTCAACATAACAAGTGTAGAAAAGGGCAGAGAATATCTAGCAACTAAAAGGGAGGATGAGTTTGTGACGCTCTTCTGCAAGAGGCTTAGCTTAAAATCTGACTAAGCATAAAAATTGTAGAAAAAGGAAATTTTAGAAAACCCATCCAAAAACTAGCTCAATCAACCTATCACTTGCAAGTGACCTTCAAATGAATGCCAAGCTGCTTCTACGTTCCATTTGGAAATTAAATAAATAATAAAATAGAAATAGAAAAGGAAAAAAATAAATATAATAAATAGTAAATATTTAAAATAAATTAAATATAAGATAATAAATTAGATTTTAATTTTTTTAGAAAAGGAAAGAATTTAAAATAAAAATAAAATTAAAATTAAAAAAATAATCTGCGTGCCCAACAAGACGCACGGTCGCGCCCTCTAAGACGTGCAGTTTTAGGATACTGGGTCCTTCTGGAGGAACATATATCTCCATCATTTTTCTATGTCAAAGGAGTTTTCAGTTGTAAAAAGTATATAATTATTTTCTCTAATAAGAGACCACAAGTCTAAAGAAGGAAATTTGGACTTTTGAGGTGAATCCAACAATATCTATCTAAGTTAAAAGGTAGTCATTTATGTATTCAAAAGCAAACAACCACCTGTCTTTAGCTGACAAGTGATCCTCTTGCATAAAAGGGACCGGGTCATCATCAACTTAATCATCATCTCAGACCATATTTGTATTTTCTCCTAAACCAAGATTTTGAAGCCATTCTTTAACCTTCATTGGAAAGACATACAGATTCAATATTAAACACATTTAAATCGTCAGATATTTGTTCCCATACTGATCTCCAAATACTCAAATCCATGTCCACTTGATGAATAGGAATTTAATAGAGAAAGGGCACAGCAGTGAGGTGCGTGTAATAATTTGAGAGGAAAAAAGAACACATCACAATATGTAATTTATTAAGAATATAAATGCGCTTCTTGCTGACCGTAACTTTGATACGTATGAAAGTATATCTCAAAAGGAACGGGAGGAGCGGAAATGAAACAGAGAGCACAGGGAGGGGAGGGTTGCAATCCAATCCTTCTTTAAAGAAACCATGTGATGACGAGAATGCCCTTCCCGCACGTAAAGACCCGGACGCGCCCCGCGCCAGCGCAATAAAAAACGACCGCTGGGAGGCCCCCCAGTTGAAGTCCGGTTCGAATCCTACCGGATTCGGATCCGTCTAATTGAAGTCCTAATCCTCCCTCCCTCGTGGCCAAAAGGCAATTAATTAAACCCCCCTGATGAAATCAAAATCAAATTGAAGAGAGTACGTTCGACCCGTTTCCCTACCCTCATTTCCACCTCTGCTGACGTATCAGCTAGCGAGTGGAGCATCTTCGTCCGGTGGGCCCGCTTCCATTCCTCTAGCGGCTCAGGCTCTCTTGGGTCGCTCCAAAAGTAAACCCCTCCGAGTTCTCTACGTTCGCAGAGCATCGAACCGGCCTAATCAACACCTAGAAAAATGAATTAAAAAAACAAGAAGCCGGCTTATATATTAATTAATGCCCTCTTGTCACTTTCCGATTACGCTACCATGCAACCGGAAAACCGTCGGCCAATTCCTTCATCGTCGTCGCCATCGTCAATTAGGGTTTAGAAACCACACGCAGCGAGGAGGAGGAGGAGGAGGAAAAAGATTGATGGAGGATCTGAGCCCAACAAGTCCGCCGACGCAGCCCCCCAAGTGGCTCCTCCACGTCGACGGCCGGATCATCTACCCTCCCGTCTCCCTCCTCATCGTCATCCTCCTCGTCTTCCTCTACTGCTACATCTCCTGGATCCTGTCCGACAAGTCCCTGCGCCTGAACGAAACCTCCGCGGCGCCCGCTCCTCCGGCCGCCCCCGCGGTGCGCGGCAATGCCAGCGGGCCGAGCGCCGCCCCGCTGCCGCCGGCGGTGGAGTTCTCCGCCGAGGAGAGGCGGGAGTGCGCGGTGTGCCTGGGGGAGCTCCGGGACGGCGAGAAGGGAAGGCTGCTCCCGCGGTGCGGCCACGGGTTTCACGTCGAGTGCATCGATGCCTGGCTGCGGTCGCATTCCACCTGCCCCGTTTGCAGGTCGCCGGCGAGTGCTGCGGCGCCGGAAGAGGCGGCGTGAATCGAACCAAAGAAATCCGCCGCTGCCGCTGCGTCTTTCCGGTGCTCACGTCATGTACAGCAGTACTGGTTTGGTCTTCCAGGTGCGTTTTATTGTCTTATTAGTGTACGTATTGTTGGTTTGATCTGATCGAATGGGACCAATTGATGGGCTAAATTGGGCCGGAGGCCGCACTGTAATCCAGCAGCAAAATAAATGGATAAAATCTTTATCTTTGTTTGCTAAGATCTCTGAACTCGGAGAACAGCTCTGGCTGTGCTCAGTAGCTGTTCTTGATACATGACAAAGTAGCGAGTTAGGATCGGACGGTAGGAACATTTGTCCTCTTTATCGGAGACGTGAAAGGAAGTCTTCGCGCGAGGCAGAATGCATATGGCGCTGTCGGTGTATTTTGACCTCTCAGTCCAAATTAAAAGCCTATATACACTCTCGTGCTTGATCCTTAAAAGTCACAGACGCGGCATCGCAGTGTAGATTCATTATAAATTAACAAAGCCGCAGCGGGAAGGCCAAGGTCAACTTCCCTAACGACGACGCCGAGAGCAGCAGCAGTGCTCATGAATTAGCGGTGCACGTGATTTGATTTTGTTTTACGTGATTAATTTGTTATCAAGAGGTTAATTTCGCTGCATGAATGTTGTACTGCAGCACTATAACAATTGTGACTGAAGGAAAAAAAAAAAGTCTCGATTTATTAATTACTCGGGTGATCAATAAACAACTCTTGCACGATCCATCTCAAGGGACGAATGTTTACAAAAATCCAAGTGTTTGCTGTATATTCCTTATTAGTATAAATTAAACAACCATTTTATCATAAAATTTTCAACAATATAAAATATTGAATTGACGGAAAAGTATTTGCTATTGCTATATATTAATGAACAGATGTTTTAATATTTAATAGACGGAACATAAAACGAGTAAATAATAAATACAAGTATTGAAGTGACGTCCGTTGGACTTTAAGTTCAGTGCAGCGAGAAGAAATTTTGCTGTACGTTTTCGTAAGATTTTTAGGATGGACGTGGAGGCACGTTGGTTAAGATTCGTGCATCAAATCAAGACGACACTACTAAGCGCGTCGAATCGAATTTGAACTGAAATAAAAGTTGAGGGACGAAGCCATCTCCATCGAGGTTGTTCATAATTTGTTGCTGGAGGACTAATACGGCTCGCCCAAGGTTATTGTCTGTGCTTCCTCAAACCGTCAAATATTTAACTCTAGTTTGAGGGTTAGTGGGTCAGTATATTTTGCCTCAAAAAACCATGCACAAGGAGGTCGAGTTCTCATTTATCTGCCATCTCTGAGTGATTCACACTAATGGTTTTGGATCGTACAAGTTTTGCAAGATCAAGTAAATAGGAGGGTGAAGTTGTAGATTTCCTTACTGCTATTTATTTAGTGGTTCGATGCACAAGTAGAAACTTTTATTATATAATTAATAGCACTGGTGGGTTATATATTCAGGTGTCGGCCACTTGATCCTCCTCATAATTGCTACAGTTATAGGGCGGAATCAATAAGCAAGATTAGTTAATTTATATACATACATTATGACAGAAGGGGGTTCCATATAAACTAAAAGGACCCAACTCTGGGCCGGACCAAAATAAGCCGCAGGGTATTATAAAAATCGAAACTAGGGTTTCGTTCTCCTCCTCACGGCCGGGGCGGAAGGCAGCGGAGCGGCCATACAAACCACACCTTCTCGAGCGAGGGATCGATCGATCTCGTGGGAATCTCGCAGCGTCGTCGGAGCCATGTACGGATCCAGAGGGTAAGCGAAGCATCCCCAATCTCTTCCCTCTTTACAAGGGCAAAATTTTAGCCCTAATTTTTTTGTGTGCCTCCTGTGGTTCTTGAAATCTACGGTGCTCGATGTCGATAACCGGTGCCTTTGTTCGTTTACTTCGCTTGATTGTCTGTGGTTGTTGTGCTGGGCTCTGGGAACCGACGTTGTTATTAGAAGTCGTTTTGATTCGAGAGATTCAATTTTCTCGGACGTTAACGGGGGAGTCATGAAGAACTTAGGGTTTCCCTTGGGTGAAAAGTTAAAACTTGTTTGTGTTTCTTAAGGTAGTTCTGCGGTTTTCAGGCTCTGCGAAGGATGGTTGAGGTAACGGTGGGAATTTATTTGTTTATCTCTGGTCTTTCTGCAATTTTTGCTTCTCGTGTTGGAAACTTTATTTGTTTGTTTGCTGAAATCGAGCTTGCTCGCACAGTTTTCATTATTCAATAGTCTTATCATTCTGAATTGGTTTAATTGAACTTGATCTTGTATCAGTCATTTGTAGGTATGCTCTATTTTGAACGCTTCTCACGATCCATTTATTTCAATATTTTTTCCTAGCTCATCTAATTTCCTCCCCCGTACTTTCTTACCGAAGAAGGAAAAGTGAATGCACACCTTTGTTGTCAAAGCCTTGAGCTCCCCAAATGCATAAATTTTTCCTGTTTTTCTGAATGCTTTCTCCAAAAAGACTACCATAGGCAACGCATTGTGACCTGAGATGCATTTGATAGGTATTGATTTGATTCTCCTAATATAATACATGATTGTATTTTACGAGTTACATTTTCGATATTCGGACTTTGTATTTTACGAGTTACATTTTCGATATTTGGACTTCCATGTATTAATTTAGTCCGTACCTGCATCATCAAAGATGTAACTTATAACATAACACATTAGATTTTTTTAGCAATGGGACCAAAGTAAGTTTAGGTCATTGGGTATTGTACTAATCAGGTGTGTACTAATTGGGTTCAACCATCTAGACTTGTAAACCTATAAACCTGCAACCTTAGATGCTTGGATTGCCAAAGAAATTGCTCCACACTTTAGTTTTACTAATTTTTCTAACATTATTAGTACAATTTATTCCTTCTCTAGACAGATAATCATACTTATGCTTCAAATTTCTTTGTCGTCTTTATTTTTATTTATATTTTTTGGTGAAAAGACTTTTGGTCCTCCTAGGAGATGCTTGCATATGATAGAAAAAAATATGTGATTTGTTACTTGTGTTGGCATTTCTTTCGTATGCACTTCATATGCACTTATGAGTTGCGGAGACATGAATGAGTTATTTCTTATTCCACCTGTGCTCTGGATAGCTAAATCTTATAGTCAAACATTTTGAACAATGAAGCATGATTCCTCATTTGCTTTTTTGGTAGTAACATGAAAAATTTAGTATTTACATCTCAAAGGATCAAATCTATTTCTCTATTGGCTCTCCTGCTTTGTCAATATATCTTTCAAGTTTCTGCATACCATTTTTCCTCCAGTGTTGTTGTGTCAGTTGAAAGTATTGGCATCTTTGTATTTTTTTGTCTTTCTGGGACTTAAAGAGTTTTTTTTACAATAATCAGTTTTGGGGATTGGTTGTATTTAGAAATGCATTAAAATCCATCACATAAAGATAAAATTATTTTTTATAGTTGATTTCATATTTAATCATTAAGTTGGGTAAGGCCTTTGATATATGGGGATTGAGCGATGGGGGGTGTTTTCTCCTTGGGTTGTTGAATTATGTGAAGGGCAATGTTGGGAAGCGGGGGGGTTTCGGACGGTTACGATGGGACAAAGAGGCCAAGAATGATGGAATCAAATCCCTACTTCGCAGTGAGCAGCAGCTTCGCTACGGATGGATACGAGGTTGGCTCAAAGAGGTCGCGGATGATGGACTCGAGTCCCTTCTTTCCAATGGGAGGTGTTGGCAGCTCCTACCAGCCCCTCGGTAGCAGCCTTGGCAGAGGATTTGGCAGCATGCACTCTTTCCCGGCGGTCAGACTCAGAGGCCTTCCCTTCAACTGCAACGACCTGGACATCATCAAATTCTTCATGGGTCTGGATATCGTGGATTGCCTACTTGTTAACAAGAATGGACGCTTCTCTGGAGATGCGTTCGTCGTCTTCCCATCACTCATGCAGGCTGAGTTTGCCCTCCAGAAGGATAGACAGAACATGGGCCGCAGGTACATTGAAGTATTCCCATGCAGCAAGCAGGATTATTACCGTGCAATCGCTGCAGAGGTCAACAGTGGTGGCTGGTCGTCCTACGATGATGAGTACCACCAAGATGCGCCGCCTGTTCGCCCAAAAAAATCATATGAAGATAAGGACAAGATGGAGTACACTGAGGTCCTAAAGCTCCGTGGCCTTCCTTATTCCGTGACCAAGCTTGACATCGTCGACTTCTTTGGAGAATTCGACTTAGCTGAAGATAGAGTTCACATCGCTTATCGCTTGGATGGGAAAGCAACTGGTGAGGCATTCGTGGAGTTTCCTTCTGTGGAGGTGGCAAAGAAGGCCATGAGCAAGGACAAGATGACAATTGGCTCGAGGTACGTGGAACTTTTCCCATCAACGCCCGAGGAGGCAAGGAGGGCTGAATCTAGATCCAGAGAGTTGAATCAAGAATAAACATGACTTGTTTTAGGGCTGGTTGGTTCTTTGTTTTTACTGTATTGAGCCTCTGCTTCTTATGTCGTATTTATACCTCTATGGAATTAGCTTTTACTGTTGACTGTGAAACTGTCACATGAAGCTGATGCAGATGGCACCCCGCATGTTATAGATGTGTATCATACGTTAACGGATATTAATGCAGGAGCTAATCTATTTCAATATTCCCAGTTCTCTCTTTATACTGGTTTTTCTCAATCTCGGTTCTATTTTTTGATGAGCTCTCAATGATCGAAACTACTAATTATGTTTGTCTTTGCATGCATGCATCTTACAGTATTGTCCTGCTCGTGCGTCTGTGAGTGTCGATATCAACAGGTTGACCTGGGGCTGTCTGAAGCTTTTTTCCACCTGAAAATATATCGCACGATATGTTTTATTAATGAGATGAAATATTTTATTCTCCCTGGTGATATTAAATTTCAGAGCAACTGTAATCATGGACATTTTACAATAACAATTTTACCAGAAGCTGGAGTTAAGCACACAAAATTTATTTTATATTTTAAGATCGAGTGAACCGAATAAAGAAAGCAAACTGCTTCCCCCTCAACTTGACCATACATTGAAGTAGGAAGAACAAGCACATCTTTCTGCGATGTTACATTTATTATCTTTATTTTCTTTTAGAAAGGTGAGTTTATTAGTATCACCCACCTCCTTATTCCCTTTCTCTACATGCACACTTACGATAACAGATTTAGGGCATGGACGGCACACTTTCTGGAAGGTCACAGTATTCATCAGTTGTTTGCTATGTCTACATGATAATGAAAGAAATGCTCCTTCCAGATGCCATCTTCGATGTACTTCTCGTAGAACCTCACTTTGCCCTTTCCTGTAACGGATATTGCAGCCATGCTTCGGGTTCCGTATCGCCCCTGAAACTGTAGCAAAGCATATAAATTCCCAAGTCACGATGTCCTAGTATGAAGTAGTGGATCCAGTTCCTCACCAGTTTTGGATTGGTTTCTATGAAGATAGAACTTAAACTAAATTCCAATTCAGGATCGCAACCGGTGTTTTGTAGCATGCTTTTATCTGCTTTAGTCCCGTCACTCATCAGCTTTTCAACCAGCTCTTTCTCACAAACTTCTTCCTTCTGGTGATTCACTAGAACGTCACTGAAGTCCTTGCGCAACTTCTCTACCTGAAAAGTAAAATACATGTTAAGAAACAATGCTGGTCTGATGTGTAGCAAGTCAGGTAGAAGAGTTATAATCATCAGCAACCTTCAAAGTAAAATAGAGTTTGTACAGAAGATCAGATAGACTTTAGAAAATATAAAATTTAATTGCAACTTCAATTAACCATCTAGGGTAAAGTGTTTGCTTATAAGGCACTCAATTCACCTTGATCCTATGGTAAAGTATCATTAACAACTAAGGTTTTTAGTGAAAAATTTGATATAAGACCTTTGTCAATACCCACTTGCTTTGATCTTTGACACGAACAGGAAACTAGGCTTTTGATGGATCAACAATATCATGCAATATGTGTATAATACTATAGTTTGCAAACTTTTTAACTATTAGTATACTTCTAAGGAAATATTGATTTAGGTGTTTTCCTTCAGAGAAAATACTGTTATGGGGAGTTCAAACTTCTTTTCTTATTGTTTCATTTGCCAGGTCTACTTGTTTTCTCTCATCTATATTTGGTCAATTTCCTTAGTTTTTCTTTTCTTTTTCGATGCATGTATTACTCAAATGTAATGTATATGAAGCACATTTAAAATGAGTAAACAACCTATTTATAAAATTTTCTACATCACTGTTTAAATTTCATATTCATCTTGTGCATTCCCAGAGGGAAAACCGTGAAGATATGCATACATACGTGGCAATTTATTGTGGAGTAGCAATATGTTCCCACAAGCAAAACACACTAGATTTATATAAATTCAGTACCTAGATCAATGGGTGAAGTTTATTCCATTGTGCACCTTAAAATAAATGATGACTATGGTCATAGGACCTTAAACATCTCGGAGTTCCAAAGGCAGGGCAAAACGTTAGGTAGGTAATCCCCCCTACAGGGCATATCAATTAAAATAGCTCCTTTTATGTGTAGTCCAGATGTGTTTGATTAACAATTCTTTGCATTCGGGCATATTGCACTCTGAGGTGACAAGTGAAAGAGGAAGAAAGAATATATGCAAAGCATTTTCCATTAAACACCATGTGGGTTAGAAGGAAAAAATTTCCAACAAGAACAAATTAATGCACTGGAGAGAGCTACCTACCTTGAACCAAGGAGAATCTATATTTGCATTTGAAAGTACATGGACTCCAGGAGGAACTTCCTGAATGGAAATAGGTTTTCCCCTTGGGCGGTTGGAGATGTAAAACATGGTTTTTGTGCGAAGATCAGCCACCACCAGATTAAATCCATTGTATTGATCCGCTTCCTTGGCTATTTCCTGCACAAACTCTGATGGGGATTTCGTGCTCTACACCGTAGATCAAATCAGGAAATACTGTGAGAATTTTAAAAGAAAACATGCATGTTTTACGACAGTCAGAAATCCAATGATACAGCATCAGAAGAATAGCTATTATACAACCAAATAATTAAGAGATTTATAAACTTATGGATGCCAATGGAAGATAGGAGACTTGAGCAGAGAAAATGTGTGCAATGAACGTAAGATTTTAGATCCTCTCTATCAAGAGCAATGATTCCAACTAACTGAACTAGTTGACACTTTCGTTCCCTCTTGAGATTGGTCATAACACCATCAGTAAAGAAAAAGACTAGGGATTATACCATCACGACACAATTCAAATCTATTATTTGATAAGAAACATGGAGAATCACTGTTCATATTCTAAAGACACAATCTTCACCTGATGAGAAAGAGAGAATTATGGCCCAGTGGTACAAAATACCTGATTTAACATGTAAAAGCTTGATTTAACATGAAAACAAGAGTGTGAAATTTAAACAGAAGTGCAAAATACCTCTAAGAATCTCGTGGGCAATTCTCCCCTCGACTTTGTATCAGTGCGTGGATCAGGTTCCCTAAAATTAGTGAGAAAAGAAAACCTCCCATTCTCCGTGCATCCCAACCACGTACCCCCTCCCAATTCATCTCTCCCTCCTAGTATCTTTGTTTTGCTGCCTTCCCCCCACCACCCAACTGGTGTAGTAGGCCTACCATTATGCATATACAAACCAAACCATTAATAACACCCATGAAGAAATAAGCAACACCGAGGCATTTCATCTAGTTCCTAGAAGGCAGTGATGAAAGTAAGAACATGATAGGCCTCTCATAAACGAAAAATAAAAACCTCAACTTGTCAGTTCAACTACGATGATTGATCTGATAGAAAGATCAATAATATCCAGATAAAACGGTCAATTCTTCATGAACCTTTCTCCTAAGACCCTCCTGGACTTCAGCAGAGGCATCCTAAATCTTGCCTTGGATCTATTAGGATCCAGGTTTGACTCACATCTAAGCAATACTATCACAATTTTCCAAAATAGGTCTCAGATTCACGTTTGCAAGCCTTGCTTCGATTGGTGACCAAAACTTCATCATCGAATCGTCCGAATTTGACCTTGCATACAAGAAATGAAACTGTAGAAAATTGATGCAAAGATATCTACCTTCTAGGCCCTAAATCTTTCTTTCTGCGAACATACAGCCTAATTGAACGACGAAACCTACAAATTTTTATTTTTTGAACGCTCAATCTATGTAAAATCCCTCCCTTTCCTCTCCACAATACAAAACCATATAGCATTTACAAGTAAACTGCACAAGGGACTGAAATTTTGAAAGAAATAAGAGAAAATTTTGGCACGCCTGTCATGGTATTCATCTCTGTTGCAGAGGAGGAGAAATTGGTACACGGGGTGTGCTTGCCACACCCAAGCAGCTATGCACATGCTCACAGTCTCACCGAATTCTTCCTACTCCTCTTTCGAACTCAAAATCCCAGCGAAAACGAAGGAAGAGTGCGGAAGGCGACCGATGAAGAAGGGGTCGGCAATGGTGGGCTTATTTCATTCTAGCCCATGTAATTTTACTTTTTAAATGTAACCGACATAGAAACTTTTTAAAATACTCTAAAAAATATATGAATATAAAGAGATACCTGTTATGACACTTGCCAATAAATATTTGCCAACTCAGCTATACCAGCAATGGGGCCCGCTCATAGGATCGACGTGCACGGCCCAGTTTGATACCCAACAAACCACCCGGTGGTAATTAATTAAACCGTCCCCAGAAAAAAAAAACCCACGTCAAGGAGAGAAAGAGAGAGAGAAAGAGGAGGCAAAATGGGCAACAGCAGCAGAGCCGCCGTCGACGCGGCGAAGCGGAAGAAGAAGAAGAAGGGCCGCCCGTCGCTCCTCGATCTCCAGAAGCGCAGTCTCCGCCTCCAGAACCAGCACCAGCAGCAGAATGATCACACTCCTAACCCTAATCCCTATCTTCGATTCCCCCAATCCGCCTCCTCGATCCCCTCCTCCTCCTCCTCGTCCCGCCGTGCCACCCGCGGAAATCCTGACCCCTCTCCATCGCGCGACGATGAGGACGAGGATGATGAGGAGGACGGTGGCTCCCGCGGCAAGCGCAGGGAGAAGAAGCTCAAGCTCGTCCTCCGCCTCCCTTCCAGCTCCGCTGGATCGGCCTCCGAGTCGGACACGGATCAGAAGCTCAGCAATACCGCGCATGGAAATCGCGATAAAAAGGTCCCAATTTGATCCCTTTTGATCGACTAGTCGGCGGTCGGGTGACGCGGCGATCTGCGGGAGGATTAACGGGAAACGGGAGGGGAATCCTGGGATTTGGGTACGCGAATATTAGGGGTTATTTTTCCTCACAAAAAAAAAAACGATTTTGGGAGGTGTTGACTGTTGCGGGTGGGGATCGGGAATCTATGCATGGTGGTCGGATGAATTTGCTCCTTGGGTTCCGTTTCTTTTTTTTCCCTCTCTCTTTTCAGTCTGTTCCAGAGAGAAAGAAGTTTGAGCTTTGACTAGGTCAACACTTCAATCATTTTTCGAAAAATCAAAGGAGCTGCTTTGCAAAAAAAATAGTATTTTTGAGTATCGTGGAAAGAATCTGACGGCCGTGTTGAAAAAAAAAGTTCTTTTTGTCTTCTTCTCCCCTCTATCTGGCTTTGCCTTTTATTTTTCGCCAATGATTATGTGGTTGATTTGGCCAGTACTTGTCCCCTAATTTTCTTCTTCAATGAATCAATGTTATTTGGTTTCATTTTAAAAATATTTATTTTCCTTCAGGACGAGCGGAACAATTCCTCAAAAACAATGGATTCTGTTCCAGGTTTGTGTTTAATTCATTTATTAAAACGGGTGAGATCTCTATGTATGACTGACATTGAGAAAACCACCTAATTTATTGTTGTTGGCAACATCAACAGGAGAGCAATCAGATTCTGGCCCCGCGACACCTTTGCCGGACAAAAAATTATTGGCGTTCATCCTTGACAGGCTCCAAAAGTGCGTCCTATGTTTTTCTTGTCCTCGAGTCTTGGATGTGTCATTTTTTTCTACTGGTATGACGTTCTGCTCTGACCACTTCTTTTCTTTGCAATCTACCTCATCTTCAGGAAAGATACCTACGGTGTCTTCTCAGAGCCTGTTGATCCTGAAGAGGTTTGCTTGAATTCTAAAGATTTCTTTCTTCATTTTTTGTGTTTCAACTGTGAAATCATTTCAGGCCCTGGCTTAATGTGGATGTTTGATTTTATGTAGCTTCCTGACTATCATGAAATCATAGTGCGTCCAATGGATTTTGGGACAGTGCGGAAGAAGTTATCCAGTGGTGCATACACTACCTTGGAGCAGTTTGAGGTTTGTTCGACTTAGTGCATTTTGTATAGAATTTTCACAATATTATGTGCTTCTTTTCTAAGTATATGCAGAGGAGAACCTTTTTTTTGTTACCTTTTACTCTTCACTTCCAATTCAAACTTAAACTAGATTGACTTAAACAAAATTTTAAATGTAAACAATATCAGCTTGATGGCTTCTCAGATTTGTATCGTTGGGAATAGCTTATTGATTCTCTAGACTTCCAGACTTTTTAACATTTATATTCTTATGCACGTTTGCAGAATGATGTCTTTTTAATTAGCTCAAATGCTATGTGCTATAATGCATCAGACACTATCTACTACAGGCAGGTATAACCATGAACTTGATTGCATATTTTTTTTAATACTAAACCTTACTTAGGAGCCCACCTGAAGTTGTTTAAAGAAGTGATTAATTGTGTAGGCACGATCAATTCAAGAACTTGCTAAAAAGAATTTTGAGAATTTAAGGCAAGAAAGTGATGATAACGAACCAGAACCAAAAACAGTGGTAAGAAGAGGAAGGCCCCCAAATAAAAACAAAAAGATCGGAAGGCCTCCTGCTGATCGAGCTGCTTTGAACTTCTCATCTGATGTCACACTTGCTAATTCTGGGGATATTACTCATTGTTCTAATTTAACACTCGACAAATCAAGAAAAGGATCCACAGGGGAAAAGCCTGGCAAGACACACAGTACCCGTGGCACTAGTACAGTTAACTGGGTTTCTAATGAGAAAGCTGATAGGAATGTTGAATATTCAGGTTTGCAATGATTGTTCTATTGATGATAGGCACTAGTAAATTTTAGGATTTATCTTGTTTATCTGATGATAGACAGTCATTTAAGAATGACCTTGTAACAACTTCTACTGCAATTCATTTTTGCAGGATCTTCTATGAAATTAATTCCGACAAAGCATGGAAAGAAACCCATTATTGTTGATGAGAATCGTCGTGATACCTACAAACTGTCCCTGGCATCCACCTGTTCACGTGATTCACCAATATTTACCTTGGATGGGGAGAGGAAACAACGTGTGCCAGTAAGCAGTTTGGCAACTCATTTACACTCTATTTGCTTCTATACTTCTTTCTTCATTATCATTAGTGATCCCACTGGTGCTGTGATTAGTATATATTTTGGATTTACATGAAATATGGATGAGTCCTTAGGGTTTATTTTGAGGGTTCAATTAACTTGTTTGAAATTGATTCCATCGTCTGTTGTGGCCTTTTGATGGCATCTCCTTCCTATTACCCAACATTTTCATGCAAAGAATGCTTGTGATTATCTGTTTCTAAGGCTATAGCTTTCTAATTTTTTTATCGATCTTAAAACTTGCTAATGATGTTTGCATTATCGGCCAGGTTGGTCTTCATGTGGAAAATGCATATGCAAGAAGTTTAGCTCGCTTTGCAGCAAAACTTGGTCCTATTGGCTGGGACGTCGCTGCTAAAAAGATTCAAAAGGTCTTGCCTCCTGAGACAAAGTTTGGCCCTGGATGGGTGGGGGACAGTGAAGCTCCACAACTTTTACAACCACCACTTCTGTCTCCATCTCCGACAGATTTCTCGGCAGCACCTATTTTATCGCCTTGCTCTACGGCTAGCACAGGCAAATCTGTCGATGAAGACCATTTTAACAGAACTGTGCCTTCCACTTCAACATCTTCTGCTCCTGTTAAGCCTTTCAGTTTGCCTGAAAATCCTTTGCCAAACAGATCTCATCATGAGAATGCCAAAAGTAGTTTCGGTAGTGGTGGTTCTAATAGTAGCGCCATTCAGCCCCACCATCAAAATCCAGTAACGCAACAGTCTGCTGATGGTTTTAACACTTCATCAAATTTTAATAGAGATTCTGAACTCGGTAAGGTGATAAGGCCACCTGGTATTCAGTCCAGTCTCTTTGGTTCAGAAGCACCACAAAAGCACGCACAAATGCTGCTTGCTCAAGCTCTCCACAAGGCCCCAAAAGACGATAACAATAATTTCATACGTCAGACTGTAGAAAGGCCAATGTCAGTCGACAATTGTAGCAGTGTGAACTCTGGTAGTCCCTTGCCGGTTCCTGGCAATGGTTCAAAGGTGCCGTGGCAGAGTATGACACTGCAAGCAAATTCAGATTCTGTCCCACCTGATCTGAATGTTGGATTCCATTCACCAGGATCATCCACTTCAGGTGTCGTACTTGACTCACAGCAACCAGATTTAGCTTTGCAGCTTTGAAGATATCATTCATTTTTCGATTTATTTGGCATCGGCAGGAGTTATAATGTTGGTTCAGTATGAAGTAAAGGGAATATTTTAGAGTATTTAAGAATCGTTTAACAATATTTTGTTGTAATTGCAAGGGATGGGATATACAGATAATGTATTAGAAGCTAAAGAATCTCTAAATGAAGAGGTTAAATCCAGTGTATCGTTTGAATAATCAACTTGTTAGAGGAAAATTCTTTCTTCAGGCAGAACTAGTTACAATCCTTGTCCCGTGAACTAACTGATCAACAGGTATGAGTGCATGTGACTTCTCTGACAAAGAATACATAATTTGTGCCATTACTCTGTTCGTCCTCTGAATCTTCTGCGCCAACTTGAACGTCACTGAATCAACTAATTCCTACTCACTAGTTTGATAGGTGGATTTTGGCTTTCGTACAATGGAAACGGAAACATTCTGTGACCTTATCATCTGTCGAAGAATGTCTTAGATTTTGCTCCACCCAATGAATCAATAACCTATGGTCATCCATCAGAGTCCTGGGGATTATCTTTTATATGTGAAGTGGCTCATAGATGTAGTATCAAGTCAGCGTTTGATGAGGACTTATCCATGGAAGTCAAGTCTATCCAGTCAAAGGTCACCGATTGAAGATAGAGGGGGAATCAATTCTGTAAAGAACTAGGAGGAGTGTGTGTGAGGGCATACAAAGAAAAAAGTTGCCAATTTCTGTCAGCTATTATGATCCGCCTAGAGCTTTGTTTTCCCTTTTTCTTCCTCTCCTATGTTTGGTAATTACCTTCTGATCCATTTGTTACTTTTGGATTTAGATTTTCATGGAAGAAACATTTCATGAGATATGCCACGAATTGCTGCCGCAACCTTCACTTTACTAAATTTGTTGTTTGGTAACCATTTGTTGTACTCCTTTCTCAATCTTGTGATTAATAAAGATGCATTTTTTTCTTCTTCTCCCCCTCTTTTTATTCTTCTAGTAACGAGAATTTGAGAGGAAGAAGGGGAGATGTAGTTGGACTGGATGTAATGAGGTTGAGGTTGTTTCTGCAGTGTATAGACAACAGGATAATGTCTTTAGCAATCTTGATATAACCATGCGGAACTTTAAAGAAGGCAATTGGATTTTGGAAGGACTGATAGGATGGTTTGCGTCAGGCCAGGCAAGGTATCTATCCCTTTTTAACCTGATTATGTAATTTATGTAATGGATTAAAGGCCTTCATTTTTTGATGATCAAAGCAGGTGGTGTCCTCAATCGCTTAAGCAAACTTGGACTTCAGTAGAGTACAGAATTATTTCTGGAGGTACTAATGCTGATCCTGTTGTGGGCAATCCCAATCCCGAGGGAGATGAAAAGCTGCTGGTTTTTGTATGAGGGTTCCTAAATGAGATTTGGGGATCACTTACTTGGTAAGAGCCCTTTCCTTTGTCTTGCTTTGCTGAACCACCTCTATCCATTTCATTTGCCCTTGAGTTAGTTTTGATATTTGCTGGCGCCTTGCGCCTATATAAAATAGTTCGTATTGTGGTGTGCTTAGTTGATTAAATTGAATGAGCAAAAGTTTTATCTCAAACAAGATCAGTGAGTATTCTCTTTCCTATACTCAAGATGCTGATAGCTATAATCTCCTATTAGCCTTCTATTTTTTGCCTCTAAGTTGGCATTCTAAGATAAGTCTCACTGAGCAGGCCATGTATAAGTCAAGGGCAGAGTATGCGGTGCTGAAGTGGTCTTGCTAGAGATGTTCTCTTTTCTAGGAAAAATGATGCTAAATTGTCAATGCAGGTAACACAACTTGGCAATTAACAATCTCTAACAGATTGGTGTAAACTGGCACATTCGATGGACCATTGCAAAATTCAAAGCTGCTCAGCTGGCGATTTGACTAGTTCCTGGCATGGCTTGCTGGTGATCTAAAACGTCAAACAACACTTTAGCTCGTTCAGACCATGGAGAACCAACCAATGCAGTTGAGACTTCAACACCAGGACCCATCGATTGGCCGCCCGTGTCCAGTGCCCTGGAGGCACCATTTAATCCAAGCATGAAGGTGCTCGCTGTGGAGGCTGCCCATGTTCATTGCACTGTATTATTCTCCAGGAGTTAAGATGGCGGCAGCAGCAGCAGCAGCAGAAGAAGATCCAAGACTTGATCTGTGCAAAGATCTACTCAATTGATGAGTTCTGAGAATCAAGCTCCATATTTGTCACCTGTTGATCTTAATTTTTCTTTGTAGCACATGGTTTTGTATTGGGTTCCTTGTACATCTTGCTATGTCTACCAGATACGCCGTATAGCCTATGTTCATTGACAATGCGAGAGTGCACGTATGAGCCTCTTGGGTCTCCGGAAAGTTGCAAAGAAGAAAATGAGGTATCCCGTCAACTCTTGTTAGATAATGCGCCATTAATAGAAAATAACTCCTCTCCTAAGACACTGCGGATTTTTTCCCCTCTACCAGCCTAATATGAACTCTTTGTATGCTGCGACTCTAGTTTGATCCGTTGATTATTTTTCATGAATCATTAGACAAGCAAAGCAGTCTGTACAACTCTTGTTTTATGTTAACAAATGCAGCTTGCATCATAGTAAATTATAATGATTCTATATATTTTATCAACAAAAAAAAAACTTTTGCACTTTGGTCTTTTGTTGATGATTATTACTTGTGGCTCTATTCCTACGCAGTGCTTCCAGATTTTGGGCCTCATCGCATCATCATCCATGGAAAGGGTATAGGAAAAAAAAAGGAAAATAAAACAACACCTTATAAATTCACCAAGGTAAATTATAAAGTTTACTTTTGACTCATCTCTCTTCTCTGTCATAATAATGATGATAAATACTTAAATGCACTGTTTGATATGACAGAAAATGAAGAAGTGTGTCAAAATTGAGTTCATAATAAATGGATGGTGCAATTAACATGACAGCAACCTGTGCGGTGGACATATCCTCTCCATGGAACGTTCAACAACTAATAAATTAATCACAGGTGACCAATCAAAATAGCCTCCAAAATAGAGTGCAAGAAGAAGAAGAATGAAAAAAAATGAAGTCTTCTTAGTTGAACCGCATCAGCAATTAGTTGCAACCCAAGAAGGTTTTCAGATCACCAACCTCATCAATCAATGCAAGTCTTGTATTACGAGACATCCTCATCAATGCAATTAGTTTCTTCGGCTTCTCCGCCTCATCTTCTCCTTCTTCCTCGTAAATAATTCCACTCGCTCGCTCCATTAACTGCTGCCGAGTCACGGGCTGCGCATGGAAACAAAAACCACCTCTTCTCCCATTACAATTTACAAACTTAAACTAATCATCAAACCCTCCTAATTCGTCCGGATTCGTTCCAGGTCAAAATTGACGTTTTTTCTTTCTTTAAGGCGAACTCGGTACGCACGAGAGCAAGATACAGAAACGCAAATGATCGCACCGAGTGGGAATCAATGAAAGCATGAAGTCATGATGATCGCACAAGCTGGTGATAATAATAAAGCTGGGTGGAAGAATGAATATGATCTCTGCCACCATTCCATGTGTAGTTAGTAGAAGAAGTGCTGCTGCTTTTTGTCAAAGCCATCGATTAAACTTTTTCCTGCAGTGCTCCTTCCCCCCTTGACTCAATCATTCCTCTTCCTCTCCTACCTCATTCGCTTCTAGAATGCGCACACTCACACGCATGAATGAATGGATCACGCTGTCTCGAATGAATCATCAAGTAAACGAAGCCATCATTAATTAGTCCGCAGCAGATTAATATTAAGCTCCGCTGCCGCACCAACCCCCAGCGGTTTTAGTTGGATTATTATTCAACGTTATCTTCTTCGCTTTGGAGGCCAACTACCAGCGGAGAGGAAGGAGATAAAAGAGAGAGCGCATCACTACGAACCTTGTCCTCCTCCTCCGTTGATTCATCAGCCGATGCCAAAATCATTTTTTTTCTGTGAAAAATGTCTTAAAGACTCACACTTCGGCACTTTTTTTATTTTTATTTTTTTAACCTTTTGGAACTGTAGGCGTGCATGCAGCACCATCTCTCTCTTCTCACGACATGATCCAAATATATGGCAAAAAGGCACATCATCCTGCTGACAAAGGGGATGAAGGACCTCCCTTCCTATGCCATCATCCTTTGGGCAGGGGAGGTTGTGTAATTTAAGAGTTGGTAGGTCGTTTGGCTACCCAGTCAAAATCAAAATGCAACCCCGGAGTGAAAGAGGGGCAAAGCCTGCTCGCATTTATTTCAGTTGAATGATGAAGCAAAAACTTGGCAGCCAGGGCAGCAGGTCACACTAAGTATTATGTTTGTTATTATCCTGTCAACCCCAATCCATCTTCTACGGCCTTCAACGTGAACCCCTCCTCCTCATCTGTCCATTATAACGATCAACACCCCCGTAGATTATTTATTTTTTAAAAATAAATTCTACAGGAATTTTCATATTTCAACTATTTAATTTTTTTTTTAATATTTTCCAAATTCGATGTCAATTATTATTTTTCAGATAGGAGAATATGAAAATTTTAAGAGTAATCAAGGAGAAAAAACATTACTTCACTTAAAAGCTCTTAATTCACAAGGCGGACTATTGATCATTCGACCTTTTTGTTATACTAATACTTCTTAACTCTATCTTACCACGATCACACTCGTTTAAAGTTATTAAATTTATAAGATATTACTTTTATCTCATGGAGTTTACTTATTCTTGGCTTATTAATTTTTTTTATTGAATTGATATATATTTTATTAATTTAAGTTTAGTTATTATTATTCTAATCTAAGCGTTACTTTTCAATTTAGTCTTAATCACACGAGTGTGACTGGGATCAATCTTCAGAGAATGATGACGTGGCATACAGACAAATCAAGATATTAATAGGCGATGATGATATTAAGATATCCAAGAAGTTAAGTCAGTGCAACCCCCCCCCCCCGATGGAGAGATTTAAATTCAAAACAAAATCCCAATTAATGCTGGTCGCTTTCTCGAGTGGCAATGGCATGCCACGCTGATCATGACTCGTGCAACGACGGCCTCCTTCGAACTTAGGTGTGTTGCTCTTTTTGCTTAAATTATCTCAGTGCGCTGACCATGACTCACGTCGTGTCAACTCACCGACTAAGGAATAACTATCGTCTTATATATAGATCGATTTTTTTTTCCAAAAAAAGATACATATAATTACTGGATAAAGAGTTCCAAGAATTTTTATGATAATTTTTTATGCGTAAAATTGTTTTGCCATTGATTCAATAGTCAGTAAAATTTATCATACTACATTGGGCCAGAAAAATTAAAATATATATTTTTGTATTTTTTATCAATGATAAAAATTAGAATCAATTTACGGAGGAGGCGGACTTATCCGGCACACACGAAGCATGCGGCGCAAAATTGTTGGTTCGTGCTTTTTTCCCCCTCCAAATTGAAAACAGATGCTAAATAATGCCTCATAAATTTATATTAAAATATATAATACTATCATTCCATCCCGACCCAAATCAGATTTTTACAAAGGGTGAAGCTGTAATATCTACTACATTATTCTAATGGATTTAAAAATATTTAAAATAATTTTATAAGGATAATTTATTTATTTTTTTCATAAAAATATTCTCATATTATATTGAAATAAATTATTATTTTCCCGAAACAATATATTTATTTAAAACCCTATTTATGATTTGTTAAAATTCATCATAGTTTTCCATTTTTTATTTTTTTACTTCTTTCCCTGATCTAATCAGCGCATCCTTTTTACCTTCCTTAGCTGGAAAAAGAAACGCTCCTTAATTACGAGTTTCCAACGGAGTCTAATCCGTCAAAAATAATACGTCGCCGTTACCTTTTCCCACCGTCACCGTTAGCACACTGGAGAGGAGTCAAAGGCGTCGTCTCCCCATCGCTCCGCTGTTCCGCCGAATGCGACGCGCTGCGCGAGTTGCCAAAACCCGCCCCGCCCCGCCCACGCGCAGGCGGGGCCCGCCGCCCACCTCGCCAACCATCGGATCGCCGGCCGGGCCCGCCACCCTCTCATCACGTTACGTCACTCCCGTATAAGTAACCGCCTCCTCCACCTCCTCCCTGCTTTTTGCTCCTTGCCTCGCTCTCGACCAGCTAAGTCGGTTCCCTTCGCCTCCGCCCGCATCGCTCTCTGTCTGTCTCTCTCTCCCTCCCCCCTTCGCACGCACGCCGCCAAGGGCGAACCCGGCGGGTGGCGAGGGCTGGCTTGGGGCGAGATGGAGATTCGCTGCCTGTGGGGGTCCCTGCTCTTCCTCTGCTCCTCGATCCAGGTAAAAGGCCGCGCTCTTGTTTGGTGCTGCTCGACGGTTCCGGTTGGTTCGGATATTTTTTTCTTACGGTGTTCGGTGCCCCGATTCGTGTCGGCCGAGCGAGTTGGGGGGGGGGATCGGCTCCCGCTGGCTGTTTCTTTTCCTTCTCCTTTGTCCGTTCTCGGTGTGGAGTGGAGTTGCTCTGTGCCGTCGATAATGGGGGTGGGAGGCGGCTGGGATTCTAATGGGAAGTTATTTGGGAGTATTTTTTTTCGGAGTTCAGGAATGATGTTCTGTGTTTTGACGGATTTATTGCGAATATATGATGTTTCAGGAGAGATAGAGAGAGAGAGGTCGTGGTGGCGTTTTGAATCTATATGAATAAATTACGCAAAAAAAAAAAGTTGCTCTCGTGTCTGCGCCGATTAGCCAGTTTGGCAATTTCGTTCCGTAGCATTATGGAACAGGAGGGCTGTTCGAGTGGAGTCTTGCTTTGTCCAACTAAGAAAGACTGTTACGAAGATCACGATTTTTATTTATTTATTTATTTTATTATTATTACTATTACTATTATTATTATTTACACTGCTTGAACGCAAGTCAACTTGTTAATTTCCAATTTTCCGTATTGTCGTTGAACACTGTTCCCGAATTTATTGTTTCTGACTTTGGTGTATTTTGGGCCGCTGCATTGGAGGGGGCAGATTGGAGGGCGGGGTTATAAAATGCGTCCTATGACTTGAGTTCTTTGTGAACTCTCGTTTCTATGTTTTAAGGCATGATATCACATTTATTGGGGGTTGTGGGTGAGGAACGACCTGAGGGTGCTTTCAGAATCCATCATAAATAGGACTTTAATGTTCTCCTTTTCAAACGTTGACTCTTAGACCTACCCGGACACCTGACTGCAGTACTATTTAATTTTGGCCGAGGGCTTCTTGAGTTTCTTATTCAATCTGAAAATTATTTTAACCTGGGCTCTGTGCTTTCTTGTCAAGACTTAGAGGCTGGGTAAGACTTTAGTTTTTTGTTTTTTTTTGGATGGAAGTAAGAACTTAGTTTTGTAAAATTAATTAGGTTCTTTTTCAATAGCGCACATTTCCTATAAGGTACAATTTCTTGAGCAGGTGAACCTCCTCTCACCTCTCGGCAATACTAGTGGGACTACAGGGACTTGCGTGTCTGTTTATCCATGTCATTACCTATTAGCGCTAATGTCAACCTTATTTAATGGGACATTGTGAATAAGGCACAACCACGTAAGACAATATGATGTGGACCGGAGCTGTATGCTGGTAGTTAATGACTGGCACTGTGTACAGAAGAGAGTGTGTTGGCTGACATGACATTTATCTCCTAAGCTAAAATGCCCAACTTACCTTAATGTTTTTCTTCTATGCTTTCAAGCTTATGTTGATTTTATTCGAGTTTTGAAGTGCTATTTTCTTTAGAAGAATTTAGCAGTGCAATTTTATATTTTATTAATTGTCTATGCACGAAATGAAGGTTGATACTATTACCCAGAACTGAAAATTTTAGGCAATTCTCAGGTGGCTCTCTTCTTAATCCTAGTTTGGACAATCCCATTCAAACAATTGTCAGCCTTCAACTTCCCGTCCTTAGTCTTGAGTAAGCTTGGTTATAACCGATGTGCATGGTTAAATATTTGGATGATAACTTTTTTTTTGAAAGATAACATTTCATTCATTTCACCAATCTGAAATTGGATGATAACTATTTGATGACAAACATAGATCATATGTGGTCGTATAATATTTGTATTTTCAAATTCAATTTTTAAATGTTTTTTGGGCAGGATATTGCCTTCGAATACGAACCATTTTTTCATGTGTGTTGAGCTATTTAATATTTCATTTATTCATTACGGAGATGATGAACTCCAGTGTGCTCAATACCACATTTGCAGGTTATATGCATCCTCTTTTCAGGAACTTGTCAGCCATTGAACGCACAGTAAGATACAATCATTGCTTTGCTTGCAATACATTCGAGTTATATTTTTAAAAACAGAGTTCTGACATTTAATTTTTTGTTTCGATCAAATTGCCTTATAAAACATTGTCCTCTGCAGATACATTTATAAAGATCATATGATGTTCCCTATATGTATAGAATTAGGCTAGAATGTCTGGTTTAGTTACGTGAACTGTTTCCTTCAATTTAATATCACAATATTTCTTATATCTACAAATAGTATCATTTTGTTAGGTATTAATCAGCATGATCTGTAAGTGGCCTTACTAGAAAGCTATTGGCATCTGATGTGTTGATCACCACTACAACCCTAACCAAGTTGACCGCATGCACGTTACAGTCATCATGGCATGGTATTTTGATTCATAAGCATCAATGTACCCATTTTCACATGGTAGCTGTTTAATTTCAATTAGGTGATTGCTTTTCTCAAAGAATTTTTTTTTAACACAGCACCTAGCTTATATATATACAGATACACATGTGCATATTTAATACTTTTCCACATATAGACTCCTACTTAAGACAGCATGATAGGGGGACTAACTTAATGGAGATATCTTTTTTATTTTCTGCCAAACAATAAAATTTTTAAAGCCATATTGTGAATGCAATGCTGTGTATCTATCTGAACTTATTAATATGGTGATTCTTATTCACCACATTTTTTGGGCATGTTCTATCTTTTCATGTGTATGACCATCTTCTCTTCCTTTTGTCTAGAGAAATATATGCGGAAGGGTATTGCTCCATGTATGGGATTTGTGGACAGCGTACTGATGGGAAGACATTGAATTGTCCAAATCGTACACATTCTGTAAAGGTAAACAAATACACTCTGATCAACATTTCATGTCTTAAGGAAAACACTAGCTTTACTTTTTAGTTGGATTTTTGACGTTCATTTAGATCAGAACTTTTGATCTTTTTCTTTTCACATCCATAAAAAACTGGTGGATATCTCTTTTTTATCCGTTGAATTGGAAGATTTTTTTGCACAAACTTTATTTTTCTAATAAAGTTGTACCTTCCTGTTTTCTGTTTGGTTGAGTGATGGAATACCAACAGATGGGTTTGCTTCTCATGACATCGACTGAATAAAGTTTCTTTTTGTTTTTAGCCAGATGAGTTACTTTCTTCAAAGATACAAAGTTTGTGTCCCACAATCACTGGTAGTGTGTGCTGCTCGGAAGATCAGTTTGACATTCTACGCGAACAAGTCCAACAAGTAAGATGTCTATCCAAAGATTGTTGGTCTTACTTATTAAGTCTTTTTATGTCTGTGGGCTCCAATATAATGGCACAATTGGTTGGCTTCTGATTAACTCTAGTAATAACATGAATTGAAAAATCTCACAACTTTTAGCTTATTCTCATGGTTGGCATGAAAGCATTTTAGAAAATCTTGGTTAAATGGCCAATTTCTATTCTGACTTCAAGTTTTGGGTCTATGACAAACAACATACAAGAGGCAAGATGTAGGGGCACCCAGGTTGTTGACAATACCAGGAGAATGAGAATGCTGAATGTTCTTATCTCGTTTATTGTTAGATCTTATGGCTTACTTAATGAAACAATATCTTTATTTAATGGTTTCTTGTCTAGTTTGATTAATTTTTAGATGGATATCATTCGCAGGCAATTCCTCTTCTTGTCAGTTGCCCAGCATGCTTGAGGAACTTCTTGAATCTCTTCTGTGAGCTCTCATGCTCTCCGGATCAAAGTCTATTCATCAATGTGACATCAACCAAAAAGGTGCCTTCTTATTTTCCTTTTATGAAGAATTAAGGTGTTTGCAAAGTGGAAACAACTTCTTGATGATACATGTCTTGGAATTATGTTTGTGCTTGTGCTGGTTTTTTAATAAGCATATAATGCATAATGGATTACGTATATATTAATATGAGCTGCAGTTCAAGAACATAATTTGGAACTCCTGTTTTGCTGTTGCAGATAAATGATAGCATGACTGTTGATGGAATAGATTATTTTGTGACTCAATACTTTGGAGAACGACTATTTAGTTCTTGTAAGGATGTGAAGTTTGGTACCATGAATACTCGTGCAATGGATTTTGTTGGTGGTGGTGCGCAAGACTACAATGGTGAGTATTTTCTCTGTTTATAATACATGAATTTAGAGCTGAAACATGCATACTATATGGAAAAGCCAACCCAGACACAATGCAGTTTTTTGTGTTTTAAAGATGTTTTTCTTAAATAATTTTCAGTCAACCCTTACGGAGATAATCTAGCAGGGTATGTAATCATAGTTTGGTCGAGATCATGTCAAGTACCCATTTTCCTGTTTATAATATACATTTTCTCGATTGAGTTGGTTCACTCATTTATTTTTTTATTTTAACTTGGTCCAATTAATTAATTTCCTATTTTCATGCTTTTACTTTGCAGTGTATGTAGATCATTATGCTTAAAATATAAGAAATGATGGTGTAAATATGGAGAATGAAACCTTCTTTTTTCTTTACTTTCAACTATATATTTCAATTGATTATGCAGTTTTGATTCTGAGGTCTAATTCTGTTATGTCTGATTGTCATATCATCTTGTTTATTAGGTTGGTTCGCATTTCTTGGACGTCAAGCAAATCTTGGTGCACCTGGCTCACCATATTCTATTACATTTCGGTCAAATATTAATGATTCAACTAAAATGAAGCCTATGAATGCAACTGCTTATTCATGTGGTGACTCCTCTTTGGGCTGCTCTTGTGGTGATTGTCCTTCGTCTGCTGCATGCATTGGTTCTTCACGACTGGCTACACATGTGAAACAATCATGCTCAGTCAAAATTTTTTCTTTAAAGGTGAAGTACATGTGCATGTTTCTCATCATAGCATTGCACTAATGTTGGTAATATGAGACCACTTGTAGCAAGTGAACCTGAGTAAGCATACTAATGTTTTTTAGAAAGTTCTAAAATGAAAGATATAAAATAAATATTAAATTTTAGGGACCAAATAGTAATCTAGGCATTTGATTAAACTTTGTGCTGAACAATTATTAGCCAGCTTTCCCCAGTATTTGGTAATGCCACGCTTAAACAAACTGGCTCACATGTATTCATGGGCTTGGCTTGGTACAAGATGAACTTAGTTTCAAACTTATAGTGCTCTTCGGTTAGGGAAAAATAAGTTCAGCATAGGGTGCCATTTTTTGCACTTGCCACCATTAAAAAAAAATAAAATCAAATAAATTCTCTCTTCCAATTCTTCAGATGATATCCATTCACGATCCAGACATTTTCTAGTCTTTTGTGAATGTGATTCTTTATTTATGCAGGTCAAATGTTTGGATTTTTCATTAGCAATTGTGTATTGCTTCTTGGTTTCTTCCTTTCTACTCTGGAGATTTCGTTACAGAAAAGAAAATGATGGGCCTTCCAGAACAAAGTCATTGTTCAGAGTAAATGATGAGAATTCTGGTGACAAACAAGAAACTGTTCATGATCAAGAGGTGCTGTATTGCTTTCTTCTCTTTTAAAAAAAAAATTCATGCTGTAAATTTAGCACATGACAAATATAACATGTTTCAGTGTCAGTATTTTCCGCATCTGTACAATCAAGAGATCATGCATACTTCTCTTTTTTTAATTCTTTGTTTGAATTGACCTTCCTTATCCATTCTCTTTATAATGTTTCGACCTCTTCATTAGATTCTATGGACATCCTACATTTCAAGAAATTATAATCAAAAGGGATGATCATCGTGCAATTATATTAGACTACATTTATAATGTGTATGTTATTGTTAGCAAAAAATTGAAGTTGTTAATAAAGGATCCAATTGATATATTAAGAGTCTACCAATTAAGTCTATTCATACGATTTATTACTGACAAGCCATACAACCTTAACTACTGAGGTTGGATCCATAGATGGATCTCTTTGTTGCCAACTTTTATACTCACTGTCTATCAATATTTACCTGTACTTGACATCTGCGTATATGAATATCTTAAAGCTATGCACTATGTGAAAGGATTCTTAAAGCTAACAAAGGGGAGGGTATGTACAGGTGAAAATAGAGGAGGATTATGGGGCAGCTGAAAACATTATGCATGCCTTATTCTCCCCCATGTCTCTAGCTATAGTTCCTAAGGATTTTTTTTTCTTCCATTTTTGTGTGTCTTGAACCCACTGAGAAGCACTTACTTCTTGTAGGCCTGAAGGTATTGGTTTAAGAAGATTCTCTGTACACGAGTTCGATTGTGTTAACAGAAGTTTTTTTTTTCTTTATCTATAGGCACCTGGAATGGTTCCTCCAGTGGTTGAAGCACATCGACCCCCTGTTATTCAGCTATATATGTCAAGTTTCTTCAGGTATCTGTTCTTCATGTAAAAATTTTTGCCCGTGAATTTGAAACACTGGCAGTTTCAGTGCAATGTCTTCAACAAGTTGCGTGTGGTTTGTAGGAAGTACGGAATCTTTGTCACCAGGAACCCAACTCTTGTTTTGTGCTTGTCGTTGGCTGTTCCTCTTCTTCTATGCATAGGGCTTATCCATTTCAAAGTGGAAACACATCCTGAAAAGGTATTCCTTTAGGTCCATTTGGGAATGCTAGGTGCAGAAATTGTGTTTGATTGGCCATCAGTATTCAGTATGTGTTTGAAAGCAACTTTCCTACTAGGCATGTTAATATGTGCATGCACTTGGATATTTGGTATTTAGAAAAATAGCATATAAATGACTAGTTAGTGATGTAATTTGTTTCTCAAATAAATTGTTAACCTTGCTCACTTGGTTCGCTAATTTATCCATGCGTCTGATTTATTAGATTTCACGTGAAATCTCTTCATTTGTTTAATTTCTTATCATTAATTTGAATTTTCAAAGTCCTGGTTTATTTGTATTACCGTGTTGCATCTAATTATGCTTTTGCCAACATTTTAGTTACTTTCATGTTACAGCTATGGGTTGGTCCTAGAAGTAAAGCTGCAAAAGAGAAACTATATTTTGATCAGCACCTTGCTCCTTTCTACAGAATTGAACAGGTATCCTTTCTACAGAATTGAAACCTTGCCTGAGTATCAAATATGGGGCTAGTGAATTTTAAAAAAATATTAGAAAACATCCGCAACTTATCAATGCTTTATAGAAGATTAATTTCATTCCTATACTTGGAATGATGTAGCTTGGAGAATAAAACTGGAAATAGCTAGTCTAGGTCATGACTGTTCAACCTATTATTTCATGGTTAATCTATGGATACATCTCGTTACCTGTTTTTGTCGTATGCATTTACCTTTCCATGTATTGTTCTAACTTATTTGGGCTTTTCTAGCATTTTGTTTGCTTCTTTAGATGATGTCATGAATACTTTCTTTTCTTCATTTGTACTAGCATTTTTACTTGATTCAGATGATGCCACCAATACTTTCTTTTCCATATAAAATAATTCATTAGATGAAAATTTATCTCAATTTGGAGACATTTTTTTCCCTTAATTTCTAACTATGCCAGCACAATCTCTCTCAATTTGCAGCTTATGATAGCAAGCACTTCAACTTCAAATGGTGAGAGGCTACCTAATATTGTCACTGAAAAGAATCTCAAGTTGCTTTTTGACATACAGAAAAAGGTATTTTGCATACATGTAATTCTGGTTCTTTTAAATTCAATGCAAAAGGGTGACTGTATTTATCTGCTTGGAAGGTTGATGATCTTCGTGCAAATTATTCTGGATCCATGGTTTCTCTTTCTGATATCTGCTTGAAGCCACTTGGTAAAGATTGTGCCACTCAAAGCGTTCTACAGGTGCTTTGTGTTTCTTTTCTAAAAGAGTTGTACGTAGGAATTACATATGCATATTTCTCTCAGTTTAAGATGATTGTTAGATCCCGTATCTTTGATATGATCTGTTTATGCATCATTAAACAAATGTGTGGAATAATTGAGAGGAGACCAATTTTCAGATTGGTGATGTGAATGCAGTCTCACTTCTCATAAAAAAGAAAAAAGAAAGGGTGGAGACAATAATATTATTTCTTCAATAAATCATCCCAAGAGTCTTTCTTCGTTGTAGAAGAAAATTACTTCCACTAGATGTGCTGTATTTTTTTTCACTAAATATTCTACTGGATTGATTATGATTTTGTTTCTTTCCAAATGTATTTACCATAACACAAGCTATCTTGTGACATTAACAATTGACCTCTGATTTTCAATTGACTCTTTCTTTCATTATAGAAGGAAAGTGGAAAGTACTCCATTAGATGTTTGGTATTCTTTTTTTTCACTTGGGGCATTTTTACTGGACTGATATATGATTTTTTCTTCTTTACAGTATTTCCAAATGGATCCTCAAAACTATGATGCCTATGGAGGTTTGGACCATGTTCAATACTGTTTTGAGGTAAGCACCTTTCATTTTTGTATTTAGAATTTGAATGTAATCATGCTAATATCATAGCAGTCCTGCTAGTATCTCTGGGATGATCTGAACACGGCTCTGGTCTGGCCTCAAACTGATGACTTGGATTTCTGATGTGATAATCTTATTCTAGGAAATTATTTTGTTAGAATAATCAAATTGCCATGAATTATGACTAGTGTAGGCTTAGCTATAAATAGTTAACTCTATCATTTATAAGGTGTATTGTAATTAGTGAATAGGAGTAATTACAAGGAAGTTGAAAGTCCTAATGTATCTAGTGTAAACAAGTAGAGAAATGTGAACTGAAAAACTATTCCCCTTTCATTTTGGCCTCTGATTCTTAGCAAAGTAGTTAGACAATTTTATGCTCATGGCTTCTTGATGTGCATAGTATAATCTGACTTCTTACACTCTGGTCTTGGTCCTTTACCTCACATGTATGTAAATGAGACTTTAAAACATGATGAGGTCCAATTATCGAACATTTGTTACTAATATTCTCTAATGTTCTTTTAGTTTTGAGCTTTGCTCACGTAATATTTACCCTATTGGAAAATACAATTTGCTTTTAGAATACTTCTGTAATTTAGTTTCCTGATGTCCTTTAATTGGTACTCACTGGTCTTCTACAGCAAAGATGATATCGCTCCCTAATTCCCAATTTTTTTGATGTGCTTTTTCTTGTCAACATGTAATCCAAGTCTTCAGGCTCTGTTTGCAATTGTTTTTGAAACCATAACATTTATTAAGTACATAATAATTGTGATTGGCTCATGTGAGTTGCAGTTATAACTGTATACAGCTTTCTAGCATCTACTGAAATTTAATCTATCTGACATGTATATTGTGCTGTTTCTCCCTTCGCTGTGTCTTCTACTTGACTTTTGGTTCCAAATTGGGTTGATTTAAACCAAATGTTCCAACAATATCTGCTAAATCTTCGAATAACTTTCAGCATTTCTCTTCTGCTGAAAACTGCCTCAGTGCATTTACTGCTCCTCTTGATCCAAGCACCGTATTGGGGGGATTTTCAGGAAATAACTACTCTGAGGTACTTGCTTACCATGTTATTCGTAAGTGGGTATCATAGACTTCATAGTTCTAACTGTTTTATGGCAGGCCTCAGCATTTGTTGTAACCTATCCCGTGAACAATGTGGTTGATGAAACTAGCACTGAATTCAGAAATGCTGTTGCTTGGGAGAAGGCTTTCATTAACTTAATTCAGGTTTATTTTATTTTCATATACTTATTTCTTTGGTTCTCAGATATCTGCATTCTCTGAGGTATTGTTTTTTTGACTATTCCAAGAAGTTTGGACTTTGGAGTATGTTTTAGCCTGCTAATTGTTTTTTTTCTTATACTGGATTTGTAGGCATTTTGGATCGAATTTTGAATTTTCCACTTTTTTTTGTAACCGAGATCTCCCTTCTATATGACTCTCAGATTGATGGTCCTTTACCTTCTTGTTCTATCTTTCCTCACTGATTCTAATATCTTCTTAAACATGTCTTTTCAGAGTCGAAATATCTTTAGTAGGACAATTTTATTGATTTCTTACTAAAATCTCATTTGTCTACTTCATTTGATAAGAGTAGAAACAAGAAAAAATAGAAATGATCTAGAGAAGAATTAGGATATTACATAAACAACCATGAAATTAGCAGTTTCAACTTCCAGGTATTTGTTCCTTGTTGCTATGGTTTATACTTAGAACAGAATTTAAGTACTGACTCCAAGGCTGTATCTTTTGTTGAACCGTATTTATGTGTTCTTGAATTTTATATTTTTTCTAACAATAGATGAATTAGGTATCTTTGTATTATTGGTTATACATTGATCATGTAACAATTGTAACAGGATGAAATTGTACCGATGATGCAGTCACAGAACCTGACACTTTCTTTTTCATCAGAAAATTCTATCCAGGAAGAACTAAAAAGAGAAAGCACAGCTGATGCAATAACTATATTTGTAAGTGACATTTCTTTCTTGCTCAAGTAGTTTCCATAGCTCATAGAAAGATCAATGTATTATATATTTCATGCAGGTGAGCTATCTTGTAATGTTTGCTTACATATCCATCACGCTGGGAGAAACACATCATTTATCTTCCATTTTGGTTTCTTCTAAGGTATAATAAATTTGATGTCCTCCCTGTACTCTTCTATGTGCTTTATGAGATTTTTATCACACTACAAGTATGGTTTTCATGAAATTCTATGTCTTAGTACCACTAGTATTTGTTTGTATTTTTATTTGACCCATCTTGTTGAAAGGTACCAAAACACGCAGACATGCACTTTTTAAAATACAGTTGAGTTTTTTACCTCCTATATGCCCCTTATAGTTTCATCAATTTTTTTTCCTTAAGCTAAAACTATTTGCACACTATTTGATAACACCAAAATATGACTGTTCAACTCATTCAGCGGGCATTAGCCTGTTTTCCTCATAAAAGGATGTGTCAGGCATATAGCAAGCTTATTAATAGAGTCGAGCTTTTTGTATTGCTCTATTGACTGACTGGGACTCCTCCACATCTTGGTGGTTGTGTTCTACATTTTTTGCAATTTTTTCTCATAGCCTTATCTTTCTGAACATTTTTTGTAATTTTTTTTCATGCCCTTATCTTTCCGAACAACAATTATGTTATAAATTAAAATCGAATATTGTTACAGCTCACTTAAAATTAGTAAGGGGATTTAAAACCACAACGTATTATGTGGCAATAACACAAGTATTGATGCAGTATGTTGGCACTTTAGATTTGTTTGTTTATGATAACTTAAATGGATAACCAATTGTAGATCCTTCTTAAGGTTTTTCTCTGATACCCATTTAATATATGCTGCAGGTGCTTCTTGGCTTATGTGGAGTTGTTCTGGTTATGCTTTCTGTCATAGGATCAATTGGTTTCTATAGCGCCATTGGAGTTAAGTCAACACTCATCATCATGGAAGTGATTCCTTTTCTTGTTTTGGCTGTAAGTTCTGCTTAGACCTCTTTTACTATTTCCCTTTCATGATCCTGACCCAGCATCCATCAAATGGAATAATAAATTTAGAATTAAAAAAAAGTATACCGAGGGAATACTTCTAATAGGAATATGTCGGCTCGAGAGAATTCTATATTACCATAGATATAATCTACTATTTTTATTGGTGTGTTGAGCTATGTTTAATTGCGAAGAAAATGTTTGTTCATATGTTTGTATTGCTTTTTTAATTGTATCATCATTTTTGCTCAGTGGTATTGGGCGATAAGATTGGTATAGCATTTGGTATGTGCTAGTAAAGGTAGTGTTGAGCTAGTATTTCAAGTTGCAAATCAGTGTTTGATTTCAAGGAATCTCATTGGAAATTCATTATTCCCATCCTTCATCCCAAGCCTATATGATCTCTTGAATAATGATCTGCCCTAAAGGGGAAGAGATTTGGATAGCTTTTTGCATTGGGAATGGGTCATTTGAATTGAGAAGTATTAACTTCCAAGTGAGCATCTGAAGAAGATGACACATTAGTCTCCACTTTCCAATATGATTATATTTTGTTTTTATAAAAAAATAAACCTTTTGTATTGCTATATTTATATTTTTTATTGTGCATTTGTTTTATTCAAAGCTACTGGGTGGTGTGTTTGGTTACCATGTGGTACTGGATATGCTTTCTTTCGAGCCAAAAGCATGAGACTTCAAAAAAGAAACCTACTACATTGCATTTTTTAAAAATTTCAATGGAGGCATTTTTGCAAGGCCTTTTTTTCCTTCTTCCTGCACAGCTTCCCTGTAAGCTGCTTTGAGGATTATTATTAGTTTTGTTTCCGTGCTCATTCTTTACATGGTAATATTGTATAAAGAATGTGTTTGTTTAGTTTTTTCTTGAATAAAGAATATGTTGGCTAATCATGTTGATGTTCAAGTTGTTTCTTCTTGAATTAATATACATATATATATATCCTTCAAATTACTGTTAGCTATGTATATATCCTTCAAAAAATAGAATTAATATACATATAGAAGCTCATTGTTTCTTCTTTTTTGTTTGCTCCATCAAATTACTGTTAGCTAGTGTTTTTTTTTCATCTGTGATATTTACCAGGTTGGAGTTGATAACATGTGTATCCTTGTTCGTGCTGTTAAACGCCAACCGCTGGAATTACTTTTGGAAGAACGGATAAGTATTGCACTTGTGGAAGTGGGGCCATCAATTACCCTTGCTAGTTTGTCTGAAGTTTTGGCCTTTGCTGTTGGTAGTGCCATACCTATGCCAGCCTGCCGTGTTTTCTCCATGTTTGCTGGTTGGATCACTATCTCTCCTCTTTCTGTTTATTCTAAGCTTAATGCCAGCCTAATTAACTAGCCTTTCTGTGCAGCATTGGCTGTCTTACTGGACTTCCTTTTGCAAGTCACAGCTTTTGTCTCATTGATAATCTTTGATTTCTTAAGAACTGAGGACGGAAGAATAGATTGTGTTCCATGTATTAAACTTAGATCAAACAACATGTCTAGAGAAGGTATGGTGGGAATTAATAGTGATTGTCTGTCCTCTCATCACTAATTTTGTGGAGCTTTAAAATAATTTCTCCTGTAATCTATATATGCTAATTATGAAATTCTTTTGTTTTTCATGCTTAGATAATGCTCAACAAGATCTTGGGTTGCTTGCACGCTATATGAAGGTGTAGTCTAGCACTTTCCTTTTGTTTGGCAAAATTTGTTGGGTTCATTTTATATGCAGACTCAATGTTTTTCTTTTTCTCATTGTTCACTTAGGCTTGTCTTCATCAGATGATCTTTATTTTGAGACTAAACTATAAATGAATCTTGAGTTACCCTACTGGAAAAATAGCTGCTTGTTTCTTTCTAATATCAATTTCTGAAGCATAAGTGTAGATTTATGTCATTGAAGGCTTTTGCTTTATTTAGTTCTGCTCCTTTTCATCAAAGTTGACTTTAATTGATTCAGAACCATCATGTCATTATCCTCAAAAAATTTCCAAACAGGATATATCCTTTCTGTTCTTCACTCAAAAAAAGAGATCTATCCTTTCTTTCTGTGCCCTTTTCTAGATCATGTTTCAGTTTTTCATTCCAAGTTAGATTTCAATGCCAAGGTTATTTGTTTGTTTTGTCATGCATTTTCTATTTATATTTGTCCCTTTAAATGGAGGGTGCAAGTGGGGATGAGTGTGTTTATGTTCTGTTCATACAGGCATGTGGGAATGCAACTGAACTTGAGGTTTCCCAACAAGAGGAAATTTCAATTTCCTCGGAATAAGGCTAGGTTTGTTCAATGGAACTAGAGTAAACTTAAGAAAGAGGTAGAATATATTAACAACAAAAGAGGGCTAAACATTCTTCTTCACTTTCATCCAAGTTGGAAACTCTAAATATCAGACATTAGAAAATTCTGGAGTCCTAGGAGTTTGCCTGATTCTTGTTTTGGAACAAAGGTGAAAGATGAGGCTGAGAAGTAATATCTCTTTAAATTGTTATGAACCACTGGCATTCAGGAAATGAAACTTGATTTTTACCTAAGTTTCACCACATTCATTCTTGAGATTTTGATAAATATTCTTCTAAAGTTCTACATGATTAAATTAACACGTTTATAATTTTTTATTTGTGTTGCGTCAATTATGGATTAAGCAATTATAATGGATTTATGTTGAGCTTGGGCATTTCAGTTTGTGTAATTTGTTATTTTGATCTTTAACTATTATATGTATATATTTTTGAGACTTTGATCTTTAATCACATGTTTTTTTTAATTATAATTTTAGTAACATTTCTTTGGACTTTTGTTGATATATTGCAGGATGTCCATGCACCTCTTCTTAGCCTTACAGGAGTTAAAATTGTTGTATTTGTGGTGTTCATTGGCTTTGCTTTTACAAGCATTGTGAGTCACTTTTCACTTTTCACAAGTTATCATCTTTTTTTGGGGACTCGGATATTACCAAAGAGTTGGATCATTTGAGTTAATCTTTTGCCCTGTTTTTTAATAGGACTCCTGAAACACCACTGGATGCTTCCAGTAAATTATATAGGTGCATGTTGTTGATTAAAAAAAAAAAGAAACTCAATCCAAAATTCAATTTACCTTGGTTTATCATAACTGTCGAACAAAGGCCGAAAATGACACCCTCATCCTCATTATTTTCAAATAACCTAGTTCAGATTCCCACAAACAAAACTCAATCTATATACTTGTTAAAACATACTTCTTTATATAAAATAATCAACTTCAGTTTTTCCCTTTGCACATCGTGTGGTAATAAACTAGAATGCTTCTTGTAATATGTATGCGATCTGTCACAATAATCAAAATTCACTGAGCAGCTGATTGATTTATTGTGTTTGATCTGATAATTTTACATCATACTATTACTTTTATTATTTAACTTTTGATAAATTTCCATGACTGTCGTTCCTTCTATGTGCTTATGCATCCTTTTCTGCTATTTGGGATTTGCAAGGCATTATGTACTCGAATTCAACCTGGTTTGGAACAAAAGATTGTGCTTCCTCGGGATTCATATCTCCAGGTGCCCTTAAGCACACTTTATGTTTTTCTTTATCTTGATTATGTTAATAAACTGGACTTCAACTACATTTGTGTTACCTTCAGAATTATTTTGATGACCTTGCTAAGTATCTTAGAGTGGGACCTCCGCTATACTTCGTTTTAAAGGACTTCAATTACAGGTATTAAGGCATGGATTTCATAATAGCTTCAGTGAAAATTGCACAAAAATTGTCAAATTTTATCTTTTATTTCTAAAACTTCCTTTTTCCAGCTATGAATCAGGGAATACAAACCAAATATGTTCAATCAGTCAGTGTGATTCAAACTCTCTTTTGAATGAGGTTCTCTTTGGAACTTCTCTTATGAAGATAATCTCCTCGAATACTTTTCATCACTGTTTAGATAGTTTGTCTACTTGTAGCGATCATTTTTGATGTGGTAGACAACTACTAGCTAATTAACTTGGGTGTATCTTAAGCAGATTACAAAAGCATCATTGGAACCAACATCAAGTTATATTGCTAAACCAGCCGCTTCATGGCTGGATGATTTTCTGATATGGCTATCCCCGGAGGCATTTAGCTGCTGTCGGAAGTTTGTGAATGGGAGCTATTGCCCCCCTGATGATCAGGTTGTATGGCTTTCTATCTCGCATTATCATTATTATTCTTTTTCTAGAACTTGCTGAATCTTGAACCCACAACCTCACAAACCTCCTGTATAGAACCCAATTGCTCTAATCAGAGGGATGTACACTTTGTGTACCTTATCATTATTATCATGGCTAGAACTTTTTGGTAATGGGTAAAATTGAAGGAATTGGACGTATTTCTTGATTGAACATACTGGTGTACATGCAAAAAAACCTGACCGGAAACTATTATCCCTTTCGTTGTTGAAGGATATGAAATCATGGTGTCCTATATTACTGCTTTCATTTTGGATCTTGTCCTGTGTCTACCAAATTTGTTTCCCTGAATATCAGTCATATTCATATTAATAGTTTACCATTGCTTTTTAATACATCTTGAATATGTGGTGCTGGGATAAGTTGGATCAAATTAAACAAAAGACTTGCTTGGTCAACAAATGGCGGATACCTCTTCTTCTCAAATATTGTAACCATGAGACTGTACAGAGTGTTTCCCAATATGTCAGCATTTGACTCCAGTCAATAAAACTTACTCCAATCCACTGTTGCATGTAGTGTCCTGTCAATTTAAATTTTGTTACGGAGTTAGTGTATCCAAAAAATTAGTAATGGAAAGTTTTGTTTGTGGATCTAGTTGTGACTCAACTAATGAGTTGTTGAATATGCTTGTATTGATTAAATTCTGAACATGACAACATGTTCGAATCTTTTTGATGGGTTACTATATTTTCATCATGCTAGTTAATTATTTTTGACACGTGAGATGTATAACCGTTAAAACAAACTGCTGTGAGGTGTGATTATCCTGCATACTTCACCACTTGTATATTCACAAACAAACAAATTTTTTGCTTTCAGCCTCCCTGTTGCCATATGGATGATGGATCATGCACCATAGGCGCAACATGCAAAGATTGTACAACGGTATGGTATTTAAATGAGTTATTGAGTTATGCAACCTATCCCAATATGAGAACTCCTCTTTTTACCATAGGAATCAGCACTCTTTTTTTTTGAAGAGTAAGATAAGAATCGCATCCTATCTTCTATTCAATAATTGGCAAAATGATTTTTTTAAAGAAAAAATGAGGTTTTCTTTTTCTGTGATAAGTATTTTCAAATAATTCTTACTTGTTTCAGTACCCTGAATTTCTATAACATTTCTTATTTTTCTTGATTGGTTTATTCTGATAATAGGGGAGTTCTAATTTTGTTTTCTTTTGGTTTTCTTAGTGCTTCCGCTTTCCAGATTTGCATGATGGTAGACCTTCTACCGTTCAATTCAAGGAGAAGCTTCCGTGGTTTCTCAATGCTTTGCCTTCTTCTAATTGTGCAAAGGGTGGTAAAGGAGCTTACACAAGTAGTGTGGAACTCTCAGGTCTGTATTATTTTCTCTGTCATTTTCTTTCTCTACCTTTTTCTTAAATCGCTTGAGTAATTTAGAAAGGATAATTACATTCTTGTATTTTTCAGGTTATGAGAGCGGTATAATTAGAGCATCTTCCTTTCGCACTTATCATACACCACTCAATAAACAAGTAAAACCTACGAAGAAAATATTGTTGTAGCATTATTTATAAGCTGTTGTTTGGGGTTAACAGTATATGTTGCTTCTTGCCCAGATTGACTCTGTTGTTTCTTGCCCCAGATTGACTATGTGAACTCAATGAAAGCTGCACGAGATTTCAGTTCCAAGGTGTCTGATTCATTGAAGGTATGATGCATTATTTTTCTAAGAGGACCAGTGCAATTCAACTAAGATTCTTGGTAAATGATTATTCAATCAAACTTGACACAGTACCAATGAAATTGGTCCCACGTTCTGATACAAGGCATTTTGTTTTTACGCAAACTAATCTAATAATGCAGATGGACATCTTCCCATATTCAGTGTTTTACATATTCTTTGAGCAATATTTAGATATATGGAAGACTGCTTTGATCGACATTTCGATTGGCCTTTGTAAGTCTCTAACTTGTTCCTTGTTCCAATTTTTCAGCTTTTATTTGTGATTAACTTATCATAGCTTCTTAGTGACTTGGAGGCTGGGACCCTTTACTGGGTTGTACCTTGGATACACTTTTTTTCCTCCTTTTTTCATCGGGCATATTGAACAATTCCCACAAAATCCTAGTTCTTCGTGATACGAATATGTAATATCATATTCCCTTATTTTAACTTATATAACTACAGGATTATGATCCGCATAACACTCTAGTGAATCTATATGGTCCATGTAGCTTTCGCTTTTCTCTAGCGGTTTCTCTCCATGTTCCAAACTCCAGAAGAGAAATGCTGATTGGATTGTGCAACAGAATCATGAATAGTTTGTCGATATTTTCAACAATAATATGTGAATGTTCATTATTAAAATATGTTAAGAATACAATATATAGATTGAGTTCTTTCCTAATCATTCAAGCTTTTGGGAAAAATGATCACCCATTTGACAGAAGGTATTCAAACAAGCAGCCTTTACCCCCAGGTTTCCGAATCCCTGGAAGTTATTTCCGAGTTTGTAGCTACCTAAACATAAAGTATGTAAGCTTGAATTGTTAACCCGAATCTATGATAATGGCTTTGTCCTCCTGAACTGAAGATTTTTGGAAAAAGTAGTTTCCTAAACATAAGTATTAGAAAATGACTTGTTTTAAAATTGAACTTATTTGTAAGTTTCCAAATATTTTATGTACATACGCTTGTATTACTTTGGATCTTGGAAAGAGAATTATACATTCTGATGTCTCTTGTATTGTATCGATAGGTGCTGTTCTTGTGGTTTGCATAATAATCACTAGCAGGTGCACATTCATCTATCCATGAGTTCATGACTTGAATCAAAATATAAAATATTTAAACAAATTGCCATTTGTTTGCAGCTTATGGATCTCTGTAATAATCTTGTCGGTTTTGGTGATGATTATCATTGATATGCTGGTAATTTCCTTTCTGGTTTTTTCCGTTTCCATTTGATTTAATACATTTTTTTCATGATGATTTTCTGACCAGTCTTTCATGGCAGGGAATCATGGCTATCTTAGGCATCCAATTGAATGCAATTTCTGTTGTGAACCTTGTGATGTCAATAGGAATTGCAGTTGAATTTTGTGTTCATATAACACATGCTTTCATGGTAAGTCTGTTTTTATCGTTGGAGATTTCGTGCTGATAGTTTCTTAATTTCTGAAACTCACTATAGAAACATGGGTTATGTTCATTCTCTAACGCTGTCCCTGTTTCTTGATGATTTGAACTAGCTTGTTTAGATACTGATATTACCGTATACATTGACTTATGATCCATCATGATAACTAATTTTTAAGTAATAACTGTCATAAAAAATTCTAAAAAAGGATTTACTAGGTTAGTAGCTGTTCCTTTCATTACTGGTTTGCAGTGCCCCTGAACTTGCAACTGAAATCTTAGCTGGTCCCAACAGTCAAGCGGTGGGGATAGAGGGAAACGTACGGAGGTGGCTCTGTCTACAATGGGCGCTTCTGTATTTAGGTAACTTCTTTATTATTTCCTTTAATCATCCAATTTTAGTTTTCCTCCATGAAAGAAATAAAGCATAGTGCTGAAGGGAATTATCAAGTCAAATTTGAAGCCTCTGCCAACTCTACTACATAGACCTGGAGATCAACGGATAACACTAATATCAGAAAATCCATTTATTACTAAATTTGTTCCTTCCTTTTAGCTTGTATTCGTCATTTGACTTCCATCTCTTCTCCATTTCTAGTTGCAACCAAAAGAGGCACATGTTAACTGAATGTATATCAAGTGTCATTCTTATTACGCATTACTGATTGTCCCACATTGGATTTTTTTTTCAACATTATTATTTATTTTCCTCTTTCCTGCAGTGGAATTACCCTCACAAAATTAGTCGGGGTTATTGTCCTACGTTTCGCAAAATCGGAAGTATTTGTGGTATGTGATAAAGAAAACAAAACAGTGGTCCCGTACTTGCGAGGTTTTTGTTTACAGACAATGGCTATTTCATTTTCCTACAATATCTTGCAGGTTTATTATTTTCAAATGTACTTGGCGCTGGTCCTCATCGGATTCTTGCATGGACTGGTATTTCTTCCGGTGAGACCATGAAAACGTACCTTCAAAGCTGTAGCCATCAATGTTTTTGGTAGAGGCTTCTTTTAATTGCCAGTTGACTTTTATTTCCAGGTGGTCTTGAGCATCTGGGGTCCTTCAGGATACGTGTCTATCCACACACAACAAGATCAGCAGATAGATCAGACCAGCTAATTAGTAAATTCATCCCCAAAATCTATACAAATGTTCATGTAGTGGGACATGATTTTATCTTCTTTATTTCCTTTTCTTTCCCTGGTTAATGTGCCATTGTGTATATTTCCTGAGGTGTTTTTCCCTTTCCTCCCTGCTTCAGCAATTGTCATATATTTTTGTTTCAATTTCCAGTGCAGCTTATGGAATTGCAAACAGTTCATATCGAGTCAATAATAAAGAAAATAAGATTTAGCTTCAAGCCCCAAGTTTGTGAATCTTTTTGTATGTTGCCATGAACCTACATGTGGACCATTTTAACTACTGCTAAAACAGGTGTTATTTATGTGAAAACAGGTGAAGACTATTGTTAACAGTAAATAACTATAATAAAAGCTTTTATTTGCATAGGGATAGTTATAGAAAAGTACCTGAACTCGTTATATTTTTCAAATAGGGTTCTAGAAGGAAATAATAACATGTGACGCTGACGCACCACTGATTTGGCCCCATAAGTTTATCCAATAATTCGGCAGGCGTTATTCATAATTTTGTTTTATTTTTATAAAATAAAAAGTTATTCTGTGTGTGGTATTTAAGAAAAATAATTCGGTAGGTAGTACGAGCAGAAAAATATTTAATATTTAAGAACATGACTTTAATATTTAAGATGTAAATAATGATTTTCTACTAAAATAATTATTTATTAATTTTATTTCATGTTCGACTAGTACATTTTTAAATCTTCAATTGTAGAAATAAGCTTGAATGGCAGTACAAGTCTCGAGTGGAGTTTTCACATAAAATAAAATTGACGAATAATATTTATAATTGACTAGAAGAATATTAAAAACTTCCTTTAACTAATACGGCTATGTTTAACTAAGCGAAATTAAAATTATCGAATTAAGGATCTAATTTTAAATTATAAGACGCAGAAACCAAATTACACTCCGACCCAGAGCACGAATGGTAAGTTTGGCCCTATATTTTAACTCTCACGAGCACATAAAGAAGCCCGTTTCAGTCCAAGCGTCGGTGACGCGACGACGAATCGAACAGGAGAGAGATCAAGAAGATTCCCAACTCTACCGTGGATCTCTCTCAGGTTAGTCTCTCATGTAGATCGAGCTTTATCTCTCTGTCAGATCTAATTTGCGAGCGATCAGGTTATTGCCATCTTCTAGATCCGGTTTTCGCCCAAATCCCCCATTTTTCTTTCTTTGCACAATTTTGTCGATGACCACAGTCTCTGTCATTGTCGTCTGTTCTGACTCCAGAAACGATGGTTCGGCAGTTCAATTGTCTTTTTGTTTGCCATAGCATGATTCGGGCATGCTTCGCGCAGTTTTTGGGTGCAGCTAGTTGCGGGAAAAACAGCTTGGGGTTAGCACTTTGAGCTATAGTGGTATATTCTATTAGCTAATCTGGTTCTCGATAAAAGGAAGAACAGCTTGGGGGTTCTGAATGTATGAGGTTGAAATGCATTGTATTGATGGTCTCCTGAACAATGATGCAGACTGATGGATTACTATGAACGTTTCGTTTTAATCCATCCTTGAGTATTATGTTGCCTCTGATTTATTTTAATCATCTGTTTTATCTTTCTATCAATAACATTTTTACAGCTATATTACCATCGGATGCTTCTTTGGATGTCTTCCTGTAGGCTGAACCAATTTTATTGGCATGGCTACCGGAGAAGATGATAACATTTTGAACAAAGAAGAGATAAGTGATGGTACTATACAGCAAAGTCCTAGGCAGAACGGTGGTGATAATCTACTGGAACGGCCAGTTAAAATAGGTGAAAAAACTGATAATTGTCATGAAAATGTCAATGAGAAACATGGTATTCATCACAACATTGAAACGCATGATGAAAGCCTTGATGAGCTGAGGCAAATGGTTATCGAGCTCAGTTTTCAGAAGGAATACCTGAAGTCGCAATTAAATGACTTGAAATCTGAAATTTTTTTGCCAAAACCAAATTCTGAGCAAGAGATGCAGAATAGACAACATGAAGGATTTTCTGGGGAACATAGCAGCCACAGCCTCCATGAGAAAATAAAATGCTTGCAGAAGGAGATTCAAGAGCATAAGGAAACACAGAAGGCATCAGATGATGCTCTGGAGCATCTCAGGGTGGCTTACACCGAGGCTGATGGAAAAGTCCAAGAGCTTTCTGCAAAGCTAATTGAAGGTTTGTTGATAAGTTCTTTATGATTCTTTACGAAGGCAATTTTTTTTATTATTTTTCTTGTACAACCTCTCAAGGTATCATCCATTAGGATTCTCCTCCAAAATTATGAATTCTTTCTTTCACTTGTTAGTTTATTTCTATATATAAGGAATTTGTAGAAATTACCGCCAGTCTTCACTTGTCTGTGACTTATTGCTTTATGCTAGATTTGACCTTCATAACTATTGATTTACGTGATTTCTTATTTTTTTTGGATATGTCTATCATGATATGGAATTATTGGTTGTTAAGATTATTTGATCAATTAGTTAAGTGCAATAGTGGAGTGTTAAAAGTTCACCTTAAAGCAACATTTGAAACTTTGGAGAAAAACCTTTGAGGTTCATGGTAAAAATAAGACTATCAACATTTGGACATAGTTGTGCTGTAGGGGAAAACGTAATCACTAAAACTTGTATTGCTATTGATTGTGCAAAAGAGGAAGAAAAAAGCTTGATGGATTGGGTTGATCATCATATCTCATTGCCTTTGCTCATAACTTAATTATGAGCTTGGTAAAATATGTGGCTAAGTTCTCGCTTCTACTGTGTTGAAGTTATGGTAAAATGTTTAGTCAATTGTAGCCCCATGAAGGCATGACAGTAGTGCCTGTCATTAGCCATCTCATGAGCCTTCATGTTGGCTTTTAGGATTCTTTTCAATTCTCAATAGGATAATTTACTCCCTTCATGTCAACATAGCAAAATGGAGATTGTGTTGTACATCACCACACATCGACAAATGTTACAATACAGTTTACCTTGTAGTTTAGTTGGGTTTTTTGTATCGTTAACCATCTCTACAAGCTATGAGTTTCATCTTTATTGATTTAGCAACTAGTCAATAGCTTCAAATACTTCATTGTTGGCACATTGTATACAGTATGTAATGTATTATCCCCATTATTCTCTGTCCATTGTTATATCTTTAGTAACTACATCATTTTACTTTTGCAGCTCAAACTAAAATGGAACAAGAAATAAAGGAGCGGGATGAGAAATATGTTGAATTGGATTCCAAGTTTGGAAGGCTTCATAAACGTGCCAAACAACGAATACAAGAGCTACAGAAGGTGATCACGAAAATTCTTTGGTTACTTCTGCAGCCATCTCAATTTCGTTGCTGTTTCATTTGATAACTTTTTTCTAAAATCACAAGCATTCCTATTGATCCATTAGGTCCACGGTAGCACCTGAACAATTCCCCTTCATAATTTCCTCTTTCAGTTGGGTGCAGGCAGCTTGGTTGCAAGCAATTTCCAAACTTCATTAAATTTGATCGAAGGCCTGTAATGTTCTGCAAGCTCTTCCATATTTGTGCTACTACAGCACATTGTAGGAGCACATGCCCAGCTGTCTCATTACAACCTAATTCCTAATCCCTATGCCCCCGAACTCCTTCAATTTCCAATCCATAGATCACTTAACAAGTTTTACACTGCTCCTCTTTTCCTGCCATGTCGATACAAAGTGTTTTACAGATTTCATTGATCCCCTCAACGATCCAAGCTGGCAGCAGCAGTGATGAATTATAGTAAGATGATATTGCTGTAAGGACTGGTTTCATCAGGATTATTCTCCCTGTGATTGTGAAACGTTTGGATTTCCAGTGCAGGACATAGTTTTGTGTGCTGTCTTTAAAAATTAATCTTCAATATAATTTTTCTAGTTCCAATGACTTCATACTTTGAAAATTAATCTTCAATGTTTTTTATTCTTCTCTTTTCTCATTGGATGCATTTGCATCGTTGGTTCGCACTTCCCAGGTTCTTTTATCAGTGTAGTGCTACTTTGCCTAATTAGTTACACTTACAAGGTTCCAACTAGTGAAGTAAGGCAGATATACATTGAAGTTCTTTCAATACCAAGTATCATACTGCTGTTGTTCTCCAGTAACAAGAGGAATGCATATACAATTTTGTTATTGTGCTTCTTAGTCTAATCAAGTGCTGACAGGTTTGTAGGTTTGATGTTTATTGCTTTGTGTAGGAGAAAGATGATCTTGAAGCACGCTTTAATGAGGTTAGTTCGAAGGCTGAACAAGCAACATCTCAGCAAACATCAGCACAACAAGAACTAGAACGTAGCCGCCAACAAGCAAGTGAAGCTTTGAGATTAATGGATGGTGAAAGGCAGCAATTGCGGATCGCTAATAACAAGTAATATCTCTCTTTAATTGTATAAGTTGCCATCCAAACAATACAGATATATGCAGTTTGATTCTTACCTTATTTCCTTTTAGGATAACTTCTGAAACTCACCTTTTGTTAGCTTTTACGATTTAGAAGGTTTGAGTGGAATACTAAGTGTCCATAATGCATACATTTCCTGCCAACTGAACAGTATGGTTTTACTTCTAAAACATGGAAATGGATCGTGACTGATCAAGATGATTCCATAGGAATCTGAAAATTGAAACATATATGCACTCTATTAGTTAGTACTTTACATGGTGCAAGAAGTCTAACAAGATGCTTAGTCAGTCAGGACATCTACACATGTAGCCTTTGTTACGGTTTTTATTAAAGTAATATTGATTTCACCATTCTGAAATGGTACAATATATCATCCAAATGGATGGGGGAAAACAAAAATAGGGCAAAGGTTACATGAGAAACCATAAACAAGTGAGACCAAAGCATGATTAACAACTCATCTATCTTCAAAGTGGTAGATGTGTTGTGAAGAAAGCAAGATCTGTGGCTGCTCTAACTGCTAGTTCAGATCTGCCTTTGTTGAGGGTTTAATCCCTTCTAATAACATCTATGTTATTCATTTAATGGTAATTGAGGAGATTTAAGTTCACTGACCTAATTTTATGTTTATCTAAACTGTTTTCCTGTTTTTCCATGCTGATGGTAGTCATGCAATAGAACACATGCAATCGGAGGTTACCCTGAAACATATTAGCAAGGTTTATATATTCTTTGTAGCTTAGTAATGGTGAACTGCTGTTGCTGTTACATGCAACATGTCTCATTCCAGTTTGAGAAATGAGGTTTTGTTTGTCTTCAAATGCTATTTATGTGCTGGTTCATACACTTATTTCTTTCAACTTTTTTTTTTTGAAAGATAACATTGCATTCATTTCACCAATCTGAAATGTTACAAAATATCATCCAAAGGGATGTAAGAAAAAAGTATAAAAAGGAAAGTATAAGTATATAGTAAGTATAAACAATATCACTATCTACCACCAAAAAAACCAAAAGACCGAAAGCTTATTTCTTTCAACTTGTTTTGTGTTTTTGAAGCAAGTTTTTACAGTTTGTTTTTTCAATAATGTCTAGACTTAGGGATAATTTTGATGAAATGCGCCGCACGTTAGAAGCTAAAGACAGTGCTCTTGAGGCATTACACCAGTCAATCTTTGAGAAAGAACAGGTACCAGTACTAGTTTTTAATTTTCAAGTTTCTTAAATCTCTTGACACATTTTGTCAGACCATTCATTCTTCACCAAAAGATGTTTGAGGGTCAGTTCCAAATCTACCTGTATGACAATTGATGATCACATTACAACACATGATGCAAAGGAATGATTGCCTAAACAAATACATTAGTATTATTTGTGCAGTATCTTTAGAATCTTGTAAGATCCTCCTAAGTTGTATGCACTGTGGTGACAATGGAAAAACAACTTAACTAAATCCATATGCTGATCATTTGCCTAATGATTTTGATCCATTTGATATAATTAAGTTTTTTTTATTTTGAAAGGGAAACTGGTATTCGTCCTAGGAGAAATGGTACAAGGAGAATGACTTCAAGATGCTGAAATTTTATAAGTACTGCATATCAGAATTTGAGATCAAACTATCTCTGCTGAAATTTGACTAGGGGCCCAATCCCATGTTAGAATTTCTCTAAGTTTCTATTAATGACAATGATATATTTGACTAGCTGATTTGGAAAACGGAATATGATTATTATGTGAGGGGCCATTTTACAATTCTGTCATTCCATTATGACATTGGAATATGAGAATTTTGATCGTGTAGAATCGAGATGGTGAACTCTGACTTTGGCTCAAACCTCTTAATTCCCCTGATATACTTTGCATTGGAACATAAATCTTGCTGAAAATAGTACCATTTTTAATATACCTTTTGAGGGTGGAAATTCTTTGTGAGATTATGGTGGAGTTTGGGTAAAATCCTTGAGATTTTATGTGCAATCCATTTTATGTAATACCAAAAAGTGCAAAATATCTCATGTTTGAATTTTTTTTTAACAGATATTGGAACAAGTGCGGGGTTCACTGCAAGCTTCTGAAGAGAAAAGACAAGCGTCAATTAATGAACTTTCTGCTAAGTACCAAAAGGTAGAAATAAATTATTGCAATTACGTATGAAAATTTTTGTTAGAAGATTTCATTTATATAGTTGCTCTTCATTCTGACTTGTTTGACACTATTATGTTTTCTTCCCAGCAAGTAGAAAGTTTGGAGGCACAACTTGCTGATGCTCTAGCAGAAAGTCATAAATCTGCTGAAACAGTTTCTTCTCTCCAGGTACATTCATTTTCTTCGTTATATCTCCTTACATATATTTAATATTTATCTGAAAGCTTGTAAGCAGACAAATCAAACTTGTAAATTCTGGCATAAAGTTGCTGGCTTCTTTGATTCATAAAAACTTTGATAAGTCAAGATTTTTTTTTTTTGAAAGATAGCATTGCATTCATTTCACCAATCTGAAACGATACAATATATCATCCAAAGGGATGTAGAAAAGAGTATAAAAGTATATGTATGTAGTTAGTATAAACAGTATCATTAAAAGTGTGAAAAAAAAAGAAAACCAAAGCACCAGAAGCTAAAAAAAACTTTGATAAGTCAAGATTTTTTTTTTTTGAAAGATAGCATTGCATTCATTTCACCAATCTGAAACGATACAATATATCATCCAAAGGGATGTAGAAAAGAGTATAAAAGTATATGTATATAGTTAGTATAAACAGTATCATCAAAAGTGTGAAAAAAAAGAAAACCAAAGCACCAGAAGCCAAAAAAAACTAAGAAAACAGTATCATCTTGATAAGTCAAGATGATGACATTATTTCATACTTGTACTTCTTTGTAATTAAGTAAAACTCATAACTATACAATTTCTTATAAGGACTCAAGTTTTGGTAGCAAGTGTGGCTACATGGTTGACATGTTAAGTCCATGGCAAAACTATAACTCACGGGCTATATTTTTGAAAAATGAGTTTGGGAAAGACCAGAGAAAAAATGTGAAGTTTGGGAAGTTTTTGCCATTTAGCTATGACAAATTTATGGGTCCAATGATGGTATTATGGATGATTCATTATGCTCAATTTTTGAATTTTCCAGAGCTTACTCGCTGAAAAAGACACAAAGATAGCAGAGTTGGATGCAGCTTCAACAGGTGAAGCTGTTAGACTTGGAGCAGCATTGGAGAAAGTGAAAGGAGAACTTAACCATCTCAAAAATCAGCATGTAAGAAATTCTATCTTTCATATTTTTTTAATTAATAAATAGGGAAAGCCTTAGGAAATAATTGAGAGAATTCATTATTTCTGGACTTCAATTCCATCTGGAAGGCATGTGTGAAGCTGTTCTAATTGTCGCAATAGCATCCTTTCAGATATTGGTCACTGTTCTAATTCCCTTGATCTACACAGTAGACACATATTTTTTGTATTATATGTGCAAAACTATTCATCTTAAATCAACCGAAATGTGGCATGCCACTCTTGAACATATTAAGTTGCTGAACATTATGTATGGTTGTGGTGGAATTCATGTTTCTATTCATCTTCTCTCAGGATGAAGAAAAACAAAATTGGGAAGCAGCTTCTCAAACTCTGCGTACTAAGTTGGAGGCATCTGAGAACAACTGTTTGCGATTAGAAATTGAATTAGCTAAATTGAGAAGTATATTTCCTTTAACTTTGCAGCACTTAAACTTTGTGAAAGTACTGATGAAATTTCACATTCTACTTTTGCAGGTCAGTTGGAACTAGAATCATCCACAAAATACCAAATGTTGAGTGCAAAAGATGCTGAACTTTTAGCTATGAGTGAGGAGGTACAAAAAATGTATAACCTATGATCTTGCAATATGCATACAATTTCATGTAATTAACATTGAGGTTAATGGTACACAAATATACATCCCTCTGATTAGAGTAATTGGGCTCTATACCGGAGGATCATGAGGTCTTAGGTTCAAGACTCATTAAGTTCTAAAAAAAACATTGAGGTTAATGCATTGGTTTCGGGTCTTGTAATTGGCTGCAATAGATTATGCACCTTGAATAATCAATAGCAGATAAACCATAGCTTATTAGCTTGTAGATCTTGCATATAGATTTTTTACTGGTGGATTGCATCAATAGTAGATTCTGATAATAGATTGACCAAATTCCACAGAATAAACTTTGATATTTTATTGTTACACACTTGTACCTATATGCAAATATTTTTATCTACTGTTGGTTTCATGGATGGTAGTTTTACTTCACAATTTGCACTTTTGCAGATCAAGAGACTTGAAAATGAATTTTCTGCATATAAGGTGCGTGCACATGCACTTTTGCAGAAAAAAGATGCTGATCTTGCTGAAGCTAAGAACTCAGAAGTGCTCAAATCTCTTGAGCAAGCTGTCAAAGTATGCTAGTTTTTTCATCATTTTAACAGCCAAATTGCGCAATTGAAATTACATCCTAATTCCTGACTAGATATTCATCATCTCAGGAAGCTGAAACAGAAGTAGCAGCAGCTTTTGCAGAGAGAGATAAGGTTATCCAGACTCTCGAAGTTACTTTGAAGGAACATGATAAAGAGATCACAGCAAGGTAAATTTGTTTGTGGAGTTGGAAATACAGTTATAGGTTAAATATCATCATTGTTTTGCATCTGATTCAAGTAATTCATACATTTTCTGAGATTCACCAAAACTTATTCAATTTTGCAATTTTGTAATAATATAACTTAGCCATGATTTTTATTAAATTCTGGATTCAGTATTCCGATTCACCTTTCTCTGTTTTGAGTCAATTTTTTGGGCATGGTTTAAAAAATCAGTACTAGACTCCATACCGGTCCTCGGGTCAGACTGGTACTGACCCGCACATCAGACCATTGAACCTACCGTACAGAGCGTATCAATTTTTTAATTTTGAAAATCTAAAAAGTATTATTAGATAAAATAAAATAATTATTCTATTTACGAGTGAAATTAGTTTGAACCTAGTTGTAAATATAAAAAGCAGGAGAGGTTGTAGGTAAACATCTTAGAAAACAATGGGCAGCATTGGACCAGTACCTGAGATCTTAAGCGGAAACCACTTGTTGTGGATTTAATTGAACCTATGCACATGGATGTAGATTGCCCAGATGCATTTGACTGCTTGAGATGGTTTGTTAACCTTCTATGCAGTATTTAGATACAGCCCCGAATTTTCTTTAACTCATTAAACGTTTCAGGGATGCAGCTCTAAGTGATGCAGAGCGTCAAATAAGAAGTATAACCATGAAGCTTGAGTCAACCACTTCTCGCTACATGTCAGAAAAAGATATGTGGCAGAAAAATCTAGAGAGTATAGAAGAAAGCTGGAGATGTAATCCATCTTATTCCTATATATTTCTGATATTTCTACATTTGTATGTATGCGTATGTAATAACTTGGGTACTTCAGTGAAATATGGAGCACTGGAGGCTGAAAAAGTAGAACATTCTGGAGATCATATACAGAAGGAGCTTGATGATCTTAAACAGCGATATGAGAAACTTAAGGTATATTGTACACATGTTTTAAACTTATTTAGTTTCTGGTTTTTTACCTACTGCGGTTCTTTTATTTGTAGGAAGAGCATAATGTTTTTCGTGATATCACGGATAGAACATTGGAAGAGAAAGAGAAGGAGATAGAGAAGCTGATAGAAGACAATAAGAAGCTTCGTAGTTCTTTGGAGTCAAATCAATATGTATATTTCTTCTTATTGTTCTTTCTCCATGATAAAAATAATATCATTTTCTTTCTCGATTTAGTTTGTCATTTTATATGATTTATTGGTGTCATTAGATTGTTGGTGGCCATTTCTTAAAGTTAATTTGAAGATAACTTTTGTGGTTGAATACTTTAATGCATCATACAGGCTTATGATTTTGCACAAACCAGATGACCTCCAACCATGGATTGAGAAATACTTTTCACAGATGTTTATATATTTGCAGTGGTACTTGAGCGAGGGTAAACACAAAAGTCACAGATAAGAATTATATGGGAGAGGCAAACTTTAGGATGATTTTAACTTATTTTTATTGTTGGTGGACTGGGAGACATTGAGCCAGTTCCAATGCCAGGTCTGCTAAGGGTTGATGCGTGTAACTTTATCCTTGCAAGCACAAATGCTTTTGAATAGCCTTACTATTACACCAAAGCTTGTCTTTCCTTAAAAAAATGTTACAATTTTCATGATTACTAATGGTGCTCATTTAGATGAAAATTGTTAACTTGTGTAATTGAGCATGTACATCTCTCAGGTTTAATCACTAAATCTTATTAGCATGCAAAACATAGTCCATTACTTGTATAACCTTATAAATTACGATGAACTTGTATCTTTTACCTATTCCTTCTATTCATTTTCTAATTCTTAGTTTCTTATTAGTGAGGGAAGATTATTTGATACTAGTATGTGTTTTACAGGTTCAAGATAGTGAAAAACTAAACCCAGGTGACAACAAGTTGATTTTCAACTAGTGATAGGTAACATGAGTATCTCGGTACTTAAAGTTGTGTTTTTGTGTTCTTTTTTATGTTTAGGCTTAGCTTCTCAGAAGCAGGATTTCAGCATAGCCGCAGCTGAACAACAAATTCTGGTAATTTTATTAATCCATTTAACAGCCTTTTATCTAGTTTTTTATGCAACAGTAATATATATTTTTTGTGCCACAAAGATATTAGGCCATAGTGAGATTGTGAATTTTTATTAATGTCCAATTCTCTTTACTTATGGATCAAATGTTGCATTAATAAGATCCAAAATCCCTGTGCTGCATCTCATTCTCTCGTTGGACTAAGATGTTATGGCTGAAACCTACATTTTTAGTTAGAAAGCAATCCTCGGGGTCATTGCTTTCTAAACTCAACGAAATAGCCTATAATAATCATTTGGTTCTGGTTAAGTCTGTGACAAGTGCCTCATCCTTATCACATTCGAAGGAAGCATTAATTTTGGACCAGGACTAAATTTTGAAACTGTTTTAGATGGCCTAAAAAAAGATTTGCTGTCGTAGTCTGGTTGTTCTTGTTGATAAGGAAAATTCTGATACTTGGTAATACAGCAATAAGCAAGTGCTTTACACATGTTTGAACTGATGGATTTCTTGGATTTCAGCTTCTAGCGAGGCAACAAGCTCAGAGGGAGGAAGAACTTACCCAGTCGCAAAGGCATATTTCAGCACTACAAGTGAGCTTTCAGTGAACTTTTTGGTAATGCTCTTTTATTTGTATAATGTTTCTAATTATGGATAATTTTCAGGAAGAGATTGAAGAGCTTGAGCATGAAAATCGTCTTCATGCTCAACAGGTATATAGTACAACCACCCTAATATACCCAGTTTTGTAACTCAAAATATTCTGTCAAGCAATTTTTCATCTTCTGGTTGGAAAGGGTTGGCAGATTCTTTTTTGACGTATTTTGGCTTAAGTTAAAGGTGTATTGTCATGGTTCAACTTTTTTTTTCCTCCTGACGCCTCTGTTTATTTAGGCACCACAAAGTTTTCAGACGGTAAGTGCACAATGTAGATTATGCAATGTGTGAAGGCAATATTTTCTATGCCGTTGATGTTTTATTAAATTCTCTAATATCTACTTATTCAGAATGGTAATACTTAAGTGTTTGGTGCTAGGGAGGTTTTTTGTTCCATTCACGGCATATAGCTTGGGCTGATATCCAGGTCCATTAAGTTGTTGATGGGATTATCATAAAGTGGCATAATTAGTTAGTCAAGCAACTTCGTTCAAGTTGCTACTTGACGTTCTCGTTGGATTACACCTTCGGTTTCTCTAATTGATAGAATTTTTGTGTCAGATGGTTCCATTTAAGTTACTGTAGCTCATTGCTAAGTCTAACTCTCTTACACTTGTTTGATGACTAATGCTCTGAACAGTCCTGCCGTATTAAGATGTCGTCTGTAAATTGTAATTGTTTGATGACTACAACGCTGATGTGGATGATGGCCACATGATGTCAGGTTTATCACATTCAGGTCCCTGGATGTCTAAACCTGTTGAACTGGTTATAGACAAGTTTTAGCAAATCTTCCAATTCATCTTATTTATATCTATTTCTTTCTTTCTTTTCTTCCTATTGAGAAATTTATGTTTATAAATATTTTGGATTTGCTGCACTCATTGATGACGTTTACTTCAAATTTTTGTTGACTATATGATCCTTGAGATTACAAAATTATCTGTTTCGAGTTTGCTTTATTTTTACAATATGATGTAGGAAGCTATGTTGAAAGAGGAGCTCCGGAACATGGAGAGGTCACACAAGCGTGAGGGAATAGATATGACATATCTGAAAAATGTTATATTAAAGCTGCTGGAAACAGGTACAAGAAAAATCTACACTTCCCAAATTTTCAATTTTATTCTTCTGGACCATATCATTTTCAGCTAGGAAAAGGGCCACAACTATCACATATTTATCCAACATCTCATTTTTCACAGGTGAAGTGGAAGCCTTGCTTCCAGTAGTTGCCATGCTACTACAATTTAGTCCCGAAGAGGTAATGGTAACCTCTTTGCTCTTGCTACATGTATAGCATCATTCAACAATCTTTAGAAGAACATCCCATGCATATTCTATTTGCTTCACATGCGTATTCTTTGCTATATAATACTTTTTCTATTATCCTCATTAGTAGTAACATGATATCCACAGTTGCGGAAATGCCAACAAGCATACCGCATCTCCGGCGATGCTTCCCCCAGCCCAGCTCCATCTGTATCCGACACAACTACACCAAGGTCACTCTTCTCTAGATTCACCTTCTGATATATTCTTTTGGCTCATTCAGCGGAGGATTACAGTTTTACCACATTGTGTTTTCTGATTGTTCCTTGCTGTTTCAAGATAAACAACTTAGAATGATTACTTGGTAAGAAACTCACATTCTTCGTATTCTTTTTACCACCGTGATCACTTTTGTAACTTCTTTTTCTTACACACTGTTATGTACATAACATAAGTAATTAAAAATCTATAGAATAACCAGTACCTTTCTGAGTAAATCTACTGTGTTTTTTTTTTTACTTTGCCCCAAAGAATAAGCGATTGGAGTGAGTTTTAAACGTAACAATTTTGGCATCTTATTGTTAATGGAGAAGCAATGGTTTTTAGTTGGCCAGGGTAATAAGTTTAGCATCTGCAATCGTCGGTTTGATTAAAGAAACGATAAAGACTTTTTACCAGCTTTTAGCACAGTGTCGTGTAATAATGTGTTGCTCAGGGAAAAATCTTGACCATAATAATGCTGTTCCTTGTACAATATCTACACGCCTGCAACCTCCACATTTTAGTGATGGTTGATGGTTTCATTCCGTGGGCTCGTACAATTTGCTATTCTCAGACAAGTTAAACCCTGGAAAGTTATTCCGGGGATTAAGATAAACTTATTTATACTCTGATCGAAATCATATCCATCTCAATCTCCTCCGATACAAATATAAAATATCGCTATATTGAGCCTCATTGAGATGGAATATTAAATATGAATCTGAATTGAACTTAGCGAGCAGGAGATTAAATGATATGAGAATCATTTAACTTTAATTCTTAACAGTACATATCCTACGTTAATATTTGCATTATTAATGTGCGTATATTTATATAATATTTTTCTAAAACGAGACATATTATTATAAATTCGTTTCCCAATACGTAACGCATCGTCGTCTTTAACGGGAATGTTGAGCCGTTTCCTCTTTTTTCCCCCTTCATTCCTCCTCTCCATTTCCGCTGTCCACGTTTAATTCCCTTCCTCGACCATGAAAACAATTCTTATATATAAATAAAACCCTGCCTGCGCAAGGGCACTCGCACGCACGCTTCCACCCGATGGACCGGCAGCCGCCGCTCACCGTGTCCCCGCGCCAGCTCCGCCGCTCCCATCGTTCCCGGCCGCTCCTGCCTCCGCATGCCTCCTACTCTCCGCCCCTTCCCGGCCGAGCTCCACCAGGTACGACCACGTGACGCCGCTCGCTGATCTTTTTGATGCCGTACGGTTTGTGCCTCTCTTTTTTTCATATGCGTTTTCCGTCGCCTTCCCGCATGAAGTGACTCGGAAGCAGACGCGGGTGACGAATCGCCTGTCCGTGTCGATCGCCGTCGAGTCTCTGCCGGGGGTCGGATCGTCGCGGCGCCTCTCGCTGGATCCGGTGGCGCTCGCCAGAAAAAGCGGCGAGTACGCGTCCGCCGGGACGGTGGCCGTCGGCGACGGGGCCCGCATCGCTTTGTTCGAGCGAGGACGCTTCTACGAGGCTTACGCGGCGCGAAGGAACGAGCGTCTCAGGATGAGGAAGGGGGCGGCGTTCACGAGTGCCGCCGCTGAGGGAAGGTTGGCGGCGGATCCCGGCGCAGAGCTCGCGAGGATGAGGAGCTCGAGGACGTCTGGGAAGTGGGCGAAGATGTCGGTTCAGGCGCCGGAGCTGCCTCCCTCAGGCCGCTCGAGAATCCAGTGGTCGCCGGTGGGGGCGGCCAGGACCAGTAGGGAGATGAAAGGTATGCCGTGGTTTGCTCCTGGCGCCGCCGCAAGCTCCGCCGATTGTTGTGCTGCCTGCGGAACGAGAGTTGGCACCAGCGGATCAGTGCGCAGGCTGTGATTTAATGTCGGTTTGGAAGAAGGGAATTAACAGTTGGTTTCGGATTAGAATACTATCGACCTCTTGTTCTAGATCTTGGTTTTGTTATATGTCTAATTAGTTCCTGGTTGCTGCTGTGCTTAAAAATCGCAGAGAATAAACAAGCAGTATTGATCGACAAGTTGGGAAGGAGATGGAATTAATTTTATAGAGCGAGTGGCGTACGAGTAATAGGTATATAAATATCGTGATGGATTATATTATTCGACGCCTTGGAATCGAAGAGGAGTGCTTCGTGTTTTGGATATTTTAGTTTTAGGTGCAAATTGTTTTTTCATATTTGATTTTGCATCCGAAAGGCGATACATGTTAATTTTGTATAAAATATAACTTCAAGAGAAGCAAATTATTTTTTTAAAGGAATTTTAAATTATATATCTTAATTTTTACCATGTTTTTTATCTTACCTTATTTTAATTTGACCTGTAAATTAGGTGGATATATTTTTTTAGAGAACAAAATTTTATTTTTCAAAAATGGCCGCAATATTTAATAATATTAAATACTAAACTAAAACAAAGCTTCAAATTATAAAACTACGGGGGGTAAAATGAAACTAGCTGCAAAAGATAAAACAAAAGCAGCGTCGGTTTTACTTTCGAGGATTAAAATAATCGCTTTGCCTTCCCACCTCCTCCGCTACGTTTCCGGGTTTCCTCCCACGTCTCCGTTCCATCTAATCGCCGCCCCACTTTGCTTCCACTTTCTGTCGCTGCTCTTCGAATCAGCAGTTTGATTGGAGGAGGTCGCCCTTTTTGTTCTCTTCTGCGTCGTATAGAGGTAAATTTTGATCGTTCTTCACGGATTTTGCGATCAATCGAGATGAAAAAGGATTGATCTAGGTAGTCCTTTTGCGAAATCTATAGATTCATCGGTCCTCTTCCGCAGCCGGGCGGGTGGGCGGCGAGGGAGCATGTCGTCGTCGCACCGGCCGGAGGAGGAGGACGACGAGGCGTTTGAGCACACGCTGTTGGTGGTGCGCGAGGTCGCCGTGTACAAGATCCCGCCGCGGAGCACCAGCGGGGGTTACAAGTGCGGAGAGTGGCTCCAGTCCGACAAGATCTGGTCCGGCCGCCTCCGGGTCGTCTCCTGCGGCCAGCGCTGCGAGATCCGCCTCGAAGATCCCGGCTCCGGCGAGCTCTTCGCCGCCTGCTTCGTCCTCCCCGGACAGCGAGAGAGCTGCGTGGAGCCCGCCCTTGACTCCTCCCGCTACTTCGTGCTTAAGATCGAGGACGGCCGAGGGAAGCACGCCTTCATTGGCCTCGGGTTCAACGAGCGCAACGAGGCCTTCGATTTCAATGTGGCCCTTTCCGACCACGAGAAGTACCTGAGGAGAGAGCACGAGGTGGAGGCTGGCGAGGAGCTCGACGAGACCCAGATTGATATCCACCCGGCAGTCAATCATCGTTTGAAGGTGCTTAGCTCGACAGATAGTTTCAACTTTTTCAGTTCATTCCCCTTATCTAATTCGTTCTTATAGTTTCAAAGAAATCTATGATTAGTTTGGTATCTAGAATTGGTATTGGCTCCTTTGGATCTTGCAATGGCTGATGGGTCTCATCATTTTTCACCACTTAATTTTAGCAGCATGGCACAGTAGCTGTTCTTCGCTCCTCCCTATGTTAGCCAGCAATTTATATGTGTTCTGATATTTAGAACTGCAAATTTAGATTGTTTGCTAGAATTAGGAAGTTATACTAAGACTCGAGTGACAGTTGAAACAAATTTGCTGTTACTTAAAAACTTTTTTCTATTGAATCAACTTAGACACTTGCTCGTTTAGGTCTTGATGTTGAAGAAACTAAAATAGCATTCTGAGTTTATTCCTCAATTCACTGTAATGATAATTTTCTGGTCCTTTTTTTTGCCTGAAGATGTTTTTTCCTGCCTTGCAAATGCACTCGATATTTTGTCAAATAGAGTATCTTATGCCAGAAATTAAGGATGCTTAGTACAGCTATGGAGAAGGAGGGGAAGCTGTGAGCTTGTTTTGACTGCTGCCACTGGAAGATGGGAGTGATTGGTAATTTGCTGCCAACTAGCATAGATTTGTTAGCTTTATCCCATGTTCATTTGCAATGAAAACCTTAAGAGTTCTTTCCTTCATAGTAAAACCCTAGCAACAAAAGACATAAAAGGCACAAGGTCTCTTAATTTCCCTTTATCCAAAGTACATAAGTGGTTCATTGTACCATCCCACCTAGAATTACAAGAAGACTCCACAGCAGTCGCAAATTGATTTTGAATAACACCTTGTCTGCTTGATCATTAGTCAACGAGGAAAAATCTGAACATGTGGTTTCAACATCATTGCTAAAGTGTTGTGTTGCATAGGCAGTTAAAGGCTGAAACAGATGGTACTGTGTTGATCGGATATATCATCAGCAATTTAACTCTTTCTCTCATAAATGTTCAAAGGTAAAGACTTCTAGAAATAAAGTAAAAAATATTATTTTCCTTGTCTGTGTTGAGTTATAGTTTCATTTGACTTGAAGCCTCCAACATTATTTACACCAACTTACCAAGACTGGCATTTCTCATTAGCTTACATTATTTACCTATGATAGCTTTCTCATTATCAGTTATAGCAAAAGGTATGGAATTGATCAAATCGTTTGAACGTTACGAAATAGATGATATTTTATCTCTTAATTTATTTGGAGCTTTTCTGAGTGGATGCGACGGAAGTGTTTAACATGGATATCAGTTATTTTACTTTGCCTACAATTATAAATAAAGTAAGATTGATTAAATTGGGCTATCATTCTCACTTGTCGAGATTACATACATGGGGAAGCGGTAAAACTTTCTGAATTAAGATGTTACCGGATTGTAGTAGTTGATGGAACATGTTGACTGTCATGTGTGCTAATCTGATCTGTTGCCAGAATATACTTAAGTTTACCCAAATAATTTACATTGACAGCCAGTCTTTATATATATATATATTCATACTTGGTTTTTGAGACACCTTTCTTGCATTTCTTTTTCCCCCTGCATTCTTAGCTGATTGAAGGGAATATTTGTTAACAGAAACCATGTTGCCACTTAAGCTAATATTTCAGCCTATTCATGTACGAATATCCCATCTGCGAATTTAACACACTTTTTGTGGCTCTAACCATATTGCACGCAATTGATTCCTTTGGTTCTACATCATGATACTTATCTTCTGCCTTTTAGGAAGGAGAAACCATCCGCATAAATGTGAAGAACAAACCATCTACAGGAGGCGGCATGCTTTCATCTACTGGTTTGACTGGAGGAGTACCCTTGAGCATACCAAAAGGGGGTGCATTCCTTGCACCGCCACCGGGTGGGCTAGGAAAATTGAGGTCACCTCTTCCGCCCCCACCTAATGATCCTGCATCTGCTCGGATGACCTCAGGTGGACTAAAGATGCCTGAGGAATCCACGAGGCAACCTACGGATCCTCTCTCTGATCTTTCTGCCATTGAGGTACGATAGGATGATTGCATATTCCCAACCCTAATTCCTCCATTTGCAGCAACATAACCGCATTGTTCCTGATGATGGTCTGATTGACCAACAACCACTGTCCTGTTTGATTGGGATTGATCACCTTTATTTTATCTCATTCAAATCAAAGTTCCAACTGCTTTTCACCAAACTAGGTACGAGACACTGGGATAATTGACTACTTCGCTACCTATCCTTGCCCCATCTTTTACTACTAATAAAGGGGCAAATTACACAACTCAAATAAGTTTGGACCTAATGGTATCATTTATGAAGATGAAAGTTATACTTCTTATTATTGATTATACATGCGTTAGTTTAGTGGCTATATCATCGTTCATCGGTTCCATTTCCAAATAAGAAAACCTGTCGTGCGCTCTTTTTATTAGAGAAGGAAGAAAACATGTCATGTGCTGGAATGAAATATTTTTTTATTTTTTATTTTTGCCAAAGTGACTGAGAACTAGTAATTAGAGATGATGCATGAACATTCTTTAGGTGCTCTCTTCGTGATACAGGCAACTTCTCGCTGTTAATGAATGGTATTACTTACTGTTTAACCATTTGGATTGCAGAGAAATCTGCCTTCTACTACCAAGCCAGGATCAAATAAGAACACTGCAGCTGGTTGGGCAGCATTTTGAATCAGAAAGTGTTTACTGGTTTGGTCTTTGGCATATACGGAGAGAGGTATACACAAAAGTGCTGGCGGTGAAAACCTTATTTTTCAACGTTGTTCTAGTAATAATTACAGGAGGAAATACTTGAGCTTATTTGAGTGAACCGATTGGACTCCCAGCTACTGTCTGATGTGAGATTTGTTCTCGTTCTTTGTCATTCCAATGAAACTTTGTAAACTGCTGTCTGTCTGCCCTCTGTACAAGTCCCTCATTAAAGTTTTTTCACTGTTCGTGTGGATTCAATTTTTAGAAGAGGGGAAGAAGAAACTTCTCAATCTGTGTATTATACTCGCAGCATATATGATTAAAAATTACAAGTGTTTTCAAATCTTGCTCTGGATACTGAAAGAGGGTTTTTTTTTTTAATTCCATCTCCTTAATGCATCCGATTAAACTCTCACTCAATTTTTTTTTTATCTGACTGCACCATCATCAGTAACAATTTCAAATCCATTACAGGAACATGATCTGCTTTCTCCATTTTCTTTCATAATAAATGTTCGCATCATTTATTTTGATTTTAAAAAAAAATAGAACAGCATGGGTGTTCCATCCTTTTGCCATATCTTATGGTGCCCAAATCTTCCAGGAATGGAACGCATGCATGCATCTTCCATCTCGGTGCCAGTTTCCCATGCACGATAAGAAAAAAGAAACAAGCCTTGTTTTGTTGGTAGGAGAAATTAAAAAAACCCACTCCACATGATGTAATTTCAAACTCATTCCACTACTTGTTCATCAATCTATATTTATCAATGGCATATATCAAATTCATGTAATTTCAAAATATATCATTCTGTGGTTTGTGACATCTATTTCACTCTCAACAAACCTACAACAGTACGGTGATGCGCTTCCTTCTTTCTTTCCTTTTGGTTTTCCAACATCAAACGTAAGAAATTAATAATTAGAAGTCTACATTTTCCTGCCGGTGTAGTTAGAAGTTTGCTCTCATTGTCCTTCCCAGTGGTTATTGCTCTCGACACCGCCACTGCTTTTCCATTTTATGAGGAGGAAAAAGACAATGAGCAGGGGAGCTCAAATTTAATAGAGATATTTATGGTCAACGCCAAGGAAGAAAAAAACATCTTCATCTTAAATGATATTTATTACATACTCTTTTTACTTATCAACGGAGGAAGAGAAAAAAAATGAAGAGGATGGGAGAAAAAAACAAATGGAGAGAGTGGGCACAGCGCTGTTCTAATTTTATTGCAACGATCCAACTTAGAAGTTATCCGCATTGAATGCGATGTCTGCCAACGGCAAATTATTATCTTTTTGCGTCCATCGGAATTTAACCACGCAAGTTGTGTATAAATAACCAGCACAAACACCATAACAAACAAATGGAGCTGCTTAAAACCTAAAGCTTTGGGAGTCTCTAAAAATTCAAACTTTGGACTTTTCAGGCCGATGGCCATGGAGACCAGGCAGCAAGCCGCCGGTCACCCCCTGCTGCGGGGAGCGGAGAGGAGGAGGATGAGAGAGAAGGAAGGCTACGGCCATGGCCTCTCCGCCTCCCAAATGCGGGCTCTGTCCGCCATGTGCGAGGCCTTCATCCCCTCCCTCCCCGTGGAGAAGGTTCGCCCCCGTGGTTACGGCGGCGAGGGGAAGGAGACGCCGCCCAGTAAGTCGCTCGAGGCCTTCTTCCTTGCCTCCGGCTCTGACGCCCCTGTGCCGGATGAGGTGCCTCTACCTCCCTCCCTCCCTCCTTCTCTTCCTTCTCTAGGTTTTTAATGAATTTGATTCCTTGTTCCGCTCCCTCCTTCTCTTCCTTCTCTAGGTTTTTAATGAATTTGATTCCTTGTTCCGGCGTTGGCTTCTCAACTTCACCTGCGGTCTTTGGATCATCTTTTTTTTTTGTTTCAAAAAAAAATATTTTTGCCCTCACAGTTTTGACTTTATGGAGGCATGGGTTGGTATTATTTTCCTACACCTGAGACGTGCTCTCTTCTTAGGGTTTATCGAAGTTAATTTCACCTTCAAAATTAGTAACAACGAGAAGTTGGGTTCTCCGGGTCTTTTCTTAAATCTGGTAACATTCGGTGGTGTTGGTGGGCATGCAGGTTGCAGAACTCCTGGTGAGGAGGGGCAAAAAGGATGCTATTGTGCTAGTTAAATTGATTCTATGGATTCTTTCTACGAGGCTGGGGACACTTTCCCTCTGTGGGACTGTCTGCTTGTCCTGGAGATTTCCATTTGTGACCAAATTCTCAGACTTGACCGTGGAGAAGAGGGAAGAAGTTCTCAAGATGTGGAACGGAGGGAAATCTTACACTGCTCTAAGGATTATGTTTCTTTTGATCAAGATCTTTTCTTCGTACGTCTTCTACTCCACGGTAATTGCGCATGTAACTTCTTTTTGGTATTTATATTACTTCTGTTTATAGTCCTTCCAGTGAAATTTAGGCGCTGGTTAATTATTTCCTGTGATATTTACCTTCTTTTCCAATTATATTACTCTGTTCATGGTTCACTTCGTCTTCTTAGGGTACAATCATTTTTAAGTTATCAGTGACCATTGAATAACAAATGCTATATATATCAAGGAATGGTTTGTTGCTTATATATGTTTCCTGTATAAATACACTTGCATTTAGCTCGTTTACTTTCCCACTACCATGTTTCTATGTCGCTCTTCTAGTTTAAATGCTGGGATTCATCCACCATTGACACAAGAAACGTCCACTGCTAGCCTTGCCATAGCAATGATGGATCACTGAATGATACACTAGGGTGAAACTCCTAGGATAATGTTGCTCTTGCTCACTTTTCTCTTGTCATTTGAAGAGATCAACTGCTTGTATCAATCCTGCTGCTCCACGTTTTTTGATGCTTGTTTCAACGCCAGTTGTTTGGCTTTCTCGGCTTTTTAGATGCTTTTGTTTAGGTTGCTATTTCAAGCTTTAGATTTAGTTGCAAATGTGGTATTAGATATTTTCTTTCTCTTCCTACATATCTTCTGCTCTTTCTCATCTTCCTTGCAAAAAACTTCCAACTCTTTTAAGATATATACAAGGGTTTTCTTTTCGAAAAGAGGGGAATGATCTAAGGTCGGGTTGCTTTTCTTTGTTGCCTCTTGCAAGACCGACGAAGACTCCAACAATTCATCATGGAGTGCTATTGGATACAGCAAACCCTCTGAGGAGAAACCAGTGAGGCCTCCGGGAGAGGAAAGGCCTCTGGATAAAGGCATCATAGAAACGAAGGACAAGACGGACTCCTCCCTCCTCCAATCTCTAATCGACAAAGGCCTGGAAGTCACAGACAACCCTCGAGAGAACACCTACAGCATCAAGTGTGATGTTGTCATCGTCGGGTCTGGCTGCGGTGGTGGAGTTGCTGCTGCAGTTCTTGCAAGTTCCGGCCACAAAGTTGTCGTTCTGGAGAAGGGGAACTACTTCACCTCAGAAGATTACACTGGCCTCGAAGCCCCCTCCATGGAACAATTGTACGAGTCTGGTGGAATTTACAGTACTGTTGATGGGAAGATGATGATCCTGGCAGGATCCGCAGTTGGAGGCGGCTCAGCTATAAACTGGTCAGCTTGCATTAGGACGCCAGAGTTTGTCCTCAAGGAATGGGCAGAAGAAGGACATCTTCCACTATTTCAGAGTCCAGATTACTATTCAGCAATGGATACAGTCTGCTCAAGGCTCGGGGTCACTGAAAACTGCACTGAGGAAGGATTCCAGAACCAAGTCCTTCGCAGGGGTTGTCAGAATCTGGATCTTGAGGTGGATGCGGTGCCAAGAAACTCTTCTGAGAGCCATTTCTGCGGAAGTTGCTGTTTTGGCTGTAGAACTGGGGACAAGAAAGGGACGGATACCACTTGGTTGGTTGATGCGGTCAATTGTGGTGCAGTGATTCTCACAGGGTGCAAGGCTGAAAGATTTGTGTTCAGGGAGAACAAGCCAGGCAGCAGGAAGAACAAAAAATGCTCAGGATTGATCGCGAGGAGCTTAAACAGTGCAATCACCAAGAAGCTAAAGATCGAAGCCAAAGTAACCATTTCAGCTTGCGGATCCCTCCTAACACCCCCGCTGATGATCGCCAGCGGGCTCACCAATCCAAACATCGGCAAGAACCTTCACCTTCACCCTGTGGCCCTTGCTTGGGGCTACTTCCCGGAATCCATTTCAGAGCTCAAAGGCAAGAACTTCGAAGGAGGGATCATCACCTCACTCCACAAGGTGAAGGCCTCTGCAAGCTCCGACTCCCCGTACCGCTCGATTATAGAATCACCAGCGATGGCTCCCGCATCGTTCGCGACGATGTTCCCGTGGGTGTCGGGGCTGGACATGAAGGAGCACATGGTAAGGTACAGCCGAACGGCGCATCTCTTTGCGCTGGTCCGGGATCAAGGCTCGGGGACGATCGAGACAGAGGGAACGGTGAGGTACCGGATGGACTCGTCGGACAAGGAGAACTTGAGGGACGGGCTGCGGACGGCGCTGAGGATCCTGGTCGCCGCCGGGGCTGTGGAGGTGGGCACGCACCGGAGCGACGGGCAAAGGCTCAAGTGCAGGGGCATCAAGGAGCGCGACCTAGAGGAGTTCTTGGACGGGGTCGAAATAGTGAGCGGCCCGAGGTCAAGGAGCGACGTCTGGAGCATGTACTGCTCGGCTCACCAGATGGGGAGCTGCAGGATGGGCGGGAGCGAGGAGAGCGGCGGGGTGGACGGGAGGGCGGAGAGCTGGGAGGCGGAGGGGCTGTTCGTGTGCGATGGGAGCGTGGTTCCTACTGCGATTGGGGTCAATCCAATGATCACCATCCAGTCCATTGCTTACTGCATCTCCAAAGGAATAGCTGAGACGCTGAAGAGAGGCGGATGAGCTGCTGGTTTGATGAATGTAAACTATAGATGGGTAGGCATGAAATAAATGTGTTGAGAATGAAGCTGGCGACAATGGAGGTGTTGTTCCCTCAACTCCTATGAGGCATTTGGCAGGAAGTTGATGGATATCCTTTGTGAAGAAAACATTAAGATTGTAATCTCTCACTGTTTAGTTCCAATATGAATAAATTACAGAATCAATGATTCAGGTTTAAAACCACAGTATAAGAGGGGTGCTGAGAAGAAGTTGAAGATGTGTAAATTACCTTGCTGATTCAGATGAGTGTGCCCCAGTTTCCTTTATTGTAAGGTATGTTGCATTGTAAAGCAGCAGAGATCCTCAAATCAAAGGTATGTTCAGCGACAGGCTGTGGCCTGCTACCCACTTGCAGATGTCTTTAATTGCACACCATGTGGAATGTTATGGAAGAGGAGTTGCAGGCAGGTTAGCAGTCACTGACTTGAGACTGACACCTGACTGACCATGCCAATGAAGTTATCGGCAGCCCCTGCTGTCCACCATCCTCATTAAGTCTTCCTGTATCGCAAGAAAACGAGGCTTGTTCTTGTTCACCCAATAATTGATATCGCCATCATGTGCTTTCAGTGGTTGATGGTATGGATTGTTATTAAGTGGGAAGCTTCCAATCACCGTAACTTCACTGGTGTTCATGATGGCCAAGCTGCTGCTGTGGGGTGAGACGCATGATTCAGATGACAAGAAAATTTCTTGTACACCTATTGGAGTTTAGCCTGTTTATGTGGTAAGAAGATGGTTCGAAGTACTAATAAAGTCTGGACACCCATTAAAATTACAGCAGTCCTCGTAATTTTGACTTTATATAATAATTTACTGACATTTTTTAATCTTTATTAAAAATAAGTTCTTTTTTAGAAGAAATAAATTATATATTACTTTTGATAGTTTCACTGTTAGCTGTCATCACACGAAGGATTAACGAAACAGGAGGATTAAATTCTTTTTCAACAAGAAAAACTTCTACGGAGGAAGGATTAACTAAAAAGAATGATCAGTTATTTTTCTAACAGAAAACATATGCTCAAAGAGTATTTTGTTCAAAGCATAAGTTTATCTTATTATATGATTAGAAGAATATGAATTCAATTCTCATTAAATTCAGAATATGCTAAATGCTAGCTGTGGCGTTAATTCTGGCACTGAGTCTTAAGCGTATATTAATTAAATTCAGAAAATGCTATCTATTGAATGTACCAAATCCTTCTTGTTAGGTCAAAATCATAGTCATTTTCTTAAATCATAGCTATGATAAGTCATTTTCTTATTGATTGCAGGACCCTCCCAAAGTCAGCTGAACCACCAGAGCTCACGCAACGCAAGATCCCTATGAATATTGATTCACTGTTGAGCGTTTAAACCTTTTAAAGCAGCAGCAGCAGATGGACCAGACCAACATCGAATGGATTTATGGCCTTTGCAAGGTGATAGATGTTGTCCTCCTGACCAAGCCATTTCCGGGCATTGACTAACTCAAAATCGGTCTGTTCTTGATTGATCAAGCCAGAACAGAGCAAAAAGTTCACAACAATACCTTGCTAAGGGTCACTAGATATTTGATTGTTGAATCCAAGGCACTCACCAGCAATAAGTTACTTACCCACATGGACATTATATAAAGAAGAACAGGGAAGAAAGTTCTTACACATACAACCCACAGGGTCTTCTCATGGCAACATACTATATTACACTACTGTAAACATGCGGCTTATAAGCTATATCTACACTTGCAACCTCGATAGAAGTACTAAATTACTAAAACTTGCTGCATCAGTACGAACAGTAATGTCTTCAACACTAGCCAGCAGTAGCGCTGTAGAATTGAATACAGCTGAATTCCTTCCACACTCGAAGATCTTTAAAGGAAACCCCGGACCATCAAGCTGAAAGATATATCTTCAGAACAAGAAAGAGCTTGAGGCTCGGAGTTCATTCGGCACACCTCACACCAGAAAGGTATACGAGGGATTGTATAACACTACTACCAATCATAAAACCTGGCATGACCATAAGCCCAACTTTAGGTCTTGAGTCTCCCTCTTCCAGAATTATGTTTCTCACGACGCTTTCCATATAAACCTCTGAGAATTCAGTTCCTTTCTGCACCTGAAAAACCTTGACTTTGGGATCAAACGAAAATGCTAACCTGTGCAGCAGCCAGATTGATTTGGCCAACTTAAGGAAAGCCTGATAGAAAGGTGTCCTCGGGTGCCCACCACTCATGACATAGTTCCTCTGATCCAGGTTCCCAAAGAATGAAGCTTCCATCTTCGGGTGTACTACTAGTAGGTACTTCTTTCGTGAAAATTTCCCAAAAACTGAGTCTGGATTTTGGCTCAATATATCCAGAGGATCCATGCCTCTGATAGCAAGAAACTGATGGAAGGAACCCTCATGAGAAACGGAAGGATTGAGGGGTTCCATGGAGAAGTTCTCTTCCTGAAACCCACTAAACATTTTCTGGCAAACGTGTGATTCAAATGCATACTTCTTATGAGCTCGTTTTGCATAGAGAACTTCAGGTTCAATTGCATTAGCTGCAGCATCAAGATCCCACCCTGCTGTTTTCATCATGTTAATAAGTGGTTTGGAGAAGTCATGGATAGATTTATATGCTGCATCTACAGCAGATGAAAAAAGATTTGGAGTCAATTCAATGGAGAAAAAACTGTTTTCCTCTTCAAAGCCTTCTGATTCCTTGGGAAGCAAGCCCCTTTGCTTTAGTTTCTTCTCCAATTTCATCTTCCTCTGGCTTGACTCCTGGATTTGTTTCTGCAGTTCAACAATCTCAGTGTCTCTTGCTTGAATCTGAGATTGGAACTTCTTTACCATGACTTCATAGGTCTTCAGTAAGTTTTGTTGCTCTTGAATTTCTGTGAGTAGACGTGAATCTTTAGGTGAAGTCGATGAGAGTTTTGGATTTTTATCCCTGTAGGAATGCTTAAGTTCAGAAAGCTTCATTAGTTCCTCAATCACAAGTTTATCAGCAGCCTGGATCTTGTCCGGATCATATGGAGTATGAGCATTCTGGAGTTCAATGTATGCTGCTTTTAGAGAGGAAATGTTGTTGAAGATCTTTAATATCATTGAATCCATTGATTCCTTGTTTTGGTTTACAGCCTCATCCATCGGTTGAGGATAAACCTTCTGATTGTTGCTATCATGACTATCAGTTTCCTTGTGCCCTGTCCGTAGCATAGCTTCTTTTTGTTGAAGCAGCAACCTTATGGTTCTACTCCCGTGGATAATGAACCAACTCCTACCTGTATAATTATCATGGATAATGTGATATTGTTCAGCAGCTTGCAAGCTAAAGCAACAAATAATATAAATCATTTGACATTGGATAACTCTAAACTTCAACAAAAATTGCACAAACCGAAAGAGTGATATATCAAGTTCATTTGTAGAAAAATCAAGAAATATTCAAGGATATTGATTCTAGAATTTGATTAAAAAAATTGGCCTGCAAGTCTGTTTATATGGCTCAGCTCTCTCCTGGCTAGTAAGTAATGGTAATACCCCATAAGTAAATTGGGTCTACCCCTAAAAAGCAGATTATCCAAAATTGAAGCTAAATCTCAAATCAATTCAAAATAAATCAAAGATAAATAACTGAAAGCAACAATTAGGCATTAAATCATCAGGGATATGTGACCTTTTAGACTTAACGGTGCATAGTTTTTTTGTTGCAGCACCCATACAGGTTATCCAGTTATCAGTCTCATGTTTATTTGGAGTCTTCCACAGACCATTTTATCTCTTTCATATTATAAATCTTAAATCACATATCACTCACCTAACTGTTTGTGGTGTTCATCATGTCAGTTTGCCAATAAAACTCAACCTGAAACAAATATATAAAAAATTCACGAATCTGAACACCAATATTAGCTACTACTTAGGAACGGCCACTAAACATCCTTCTGGGAAGAATGTAGGAACCAAGTACTAGATGAGAAGATCTAATCCCGACTCCCCGTATAGCACAACTTCCACCCAATGCTCTCCTTAGCTGTATATAGGATGAATGCCAGATCCTAAGTCCCTGCAACCTTTACCCTCTCCAAAAACAAACACCAAACAATCAACTCGAACGCCGGAAAAAAAAAAAGCAAGAAACCAAATCGCAGTAACCAAGTCGAAAACCCTATCCCTGGGGGCATCGCAATCGCGGTTACGAACAACACAGAGCACAATGCAAGCGAGGAGGTCCGCCCACCTGGGAGTAGAAGCTTCCCCTTCGACCGCGACGGACGGCGGCGGCGGGGTCGTCGTCGGACGGGAGATCGAGCGACCAATTCGGCGGCAGCGCAATTTTAGGGCTTCTCCGCTTCTTCTTTTTTCCCCAATCGCATCAAAGGCGCATTTAAAAGAAGGTTGGTAGCTCGAGTAAATTTCATATGAACCCTTATAAATAAGCATTTTTCGTAAACGAACCCTCGTCAGGGACCGCTCTGCGATATCGTAAATTTTTCTACTCAAGTACGTTCCCGTTTTGCTTCTAAAATTTTTCATCTTTACAGCCTAGTGCAAATTGCTGAATGTGTCTTAATTTTTCTAACATAAATCAAATATATCATCAATGATGCTCTGAAAATAAAACCATTGTGAATTTCTAAAAAAATTTCCTCACGTTGACCCATGTACAACTCAGTTACATATAATATCATATGAAAATAAGTTCATTACAAGAGGCCTTTTTTCGACAGAGAAATTTCAAACTTTCAATTGTAATGTTGAGTAGGTAAGAAATAGATGGCAACCATCAACGTGTGTTATTAATGAAACCAACATAACCAGGTCTTTGGATGAATAGAATAGTTTTAAGAAGAATTAAAGAACTTGAATTCTCACGTTCACATAAAAAGGAAAAGAATCCAATCTTAGAAAGTATCTGAACATGGAGATACTGCCACCCATTTCATTTCGTAATGTCGTTGGCTGAAGCAGGAGGCTTCTGAGCAGCAAGCTCTTTCAGCCAAAGAAAGTAACCAGATGCTATGTTAATCCAATTATCACGAGTCTCAAGAAGATTCTTAGGAGAAGCTTTGCTGGTGCTCGGATTGTTTGCACGACAAACTTCGTTGGAAGCATGATAAACAGCCTTCATGGTGCTCCGGGCCAGCAAGATGGCTCGGTGCGTATTTTCTACTTCCTTCTTAGCAGTTTCAGCGTGATGTCTCACGCATTCTGATTAACTCCATATTGCTTCAGCCTGTACTATCATTAGTCGAGCTTCAGATCTCGACATTTCAGCCTTAGATCGCTTCAGTTCTCCTTTTGATATCGCCGCTACAGCTCTTTTTCTTCGTCCTTCAACCTCAAGTCTCTTACTGGTCGCTACTGCTTTCAGTTCATCACTCATCAGTGCTGCAGCTCTTTCAGGTCCTGCATTGGATCTCAGTTCCTCGTACTCTTTCCTCTGTTGCTCAAATTTTTTCACTGCCTCTTTCCTCAATTCCTCCGATTATTTGATCAAATCATCAGCATGCATCTTCTCATCTTCAGCTTTCTCTATCTCTTCTTCAGCTTTCTTTATCTGTTGCTCAGCTTCCGACCGAAGTTGTTCAGCTTTCTTGCTCATTTGTTCAGCTTCATCTCTTAGTTCACAAGATACTGTAAATGTACTTTTCACAAAATCTATAACATGATCGACCATAACCACAACGCGATCAATGGTGAGGCATGCCGCCAAAGCTGTGATGTGGGGCTCGAGGGTAGTTGTAATTGGAAGTGATGAAGTTTTCGCATCCATACTTTCAACCTACACAACAACACTGGAGGAAAAATGTAACGGTATGCGTCATTCACTTTTTCATTCTCTCATGGACACCCTACCGCGTTGCAACTCCAACTCATCTGTTTTTGATATTTTGATTAAACATTATGTTGAAGAAGGAATGCTAAATCATGCCAAGGAAACTTTTCAGTTAATCAGTTCCCATGGATATGTGGTGTCTGTTCACACATGCAATGCTATGTTCACGCATATCCATGGGAACTGATCAACTGAAAAGTTTCATTGGCATGATTTAGCATTCCTTCTTCAACATAATGTTTAATCAAAAAGTCAAAAACAGATGAGTTGGAGTTGCAACGCGGTAGGGTGTCCATGAGAGAATGAAAAAGTAAATGACGCGTAATGTTACATTTTTCCTCCAGTGTTGTTGTGTAGGTTGAAAGTATGGACGCGAAAACTTCATCACTTCCAATTACAGCTACCCTCGAACCTCACATCACAGCTTTGGCAGCATGCCTCACCATTGATCACGCTGTGGTTATGGTCGATCATGTTATAGATTTTGTGAAAAGTGCATTTACAGTATCTTGTGAACTAAGAGATGAAGCTGAACAAATGAGCAAGAAAGCTGAACAACTTCGGTCGGAAGCTGAGCAACAGATAAAGAAAGCTGAAGAAGAGATAGAGAAAGCTGAAGATGAGAAGATGCATGATGAAGATTTGATCAAACAATTGGAGGAATTGAGGAAAGAGGCAGTGAAAAAATTTGAGCAACAGAGAAAAGAGTACGAGAAACTGAAATCTAATGCAGGACCTGAAAGAGCTGCAGCACTGATGAGTGATGAACTAAAAGCAGTAGCGATCAGTAAGAGACTTGAGGTTGAAGGACGGAAAAAAAGAGCTTTAGCGGCGATATCAAAAGGAGAACTAAAGCGATCTAAAGCTGAAATGTCGAGATCTGAAGCTCGACTAATGATAGTACAGGCTGAAGCAATACAGAGTCAATCAGAATGCGTGAGACATCACGCTGAAACTGCTAAGAAGAAAGTAGAAAATACGCACCAAGTCATCTTGCTGGCCCGGAGCACCATGAAGGCTGTTTATCATGCTTCCAATGAAGTTTGTCGTGCAAACAATCCAAGCACCAGCGAAGCTTCTCCTAAGAATCTTCTTGAGACTCGTGATAATTGGATTGACATAGCCTCTAGTTACTTTCTTTGGCTGAAAGAGCTTGCTGCTCAGAAGCCTCCTGCTTCAGCCAACAATATGTCATGAGTGGTGGGCACCCGAGGACACCTTTCTATCAGGCTTTCCTTAAGTTGGCCAAATCAATCTGGCTGCTGCACGGGTTCCCAAAGAATGAAGCTTCCATCTTCGGGTGTACTACTAGTAGGTACTTCTTTCGTGAAAATTTCCCAAAAACTGAGTCTGGATTTTGGCTCAATATATCCAGAGGATCCATGCCTCTGATAGCAAGAAACTGATGGAAGGAACCCTCATGAGAAACAGAAGGATTGAGGGGTTCCATGGAGAAGTTCTCTTCCTGAAACCCACTAAACATTTTCTGGCAAACGTGTGATTCAAATGCATACTTCTTATGAGCTCGTTTTGCATAGAGAACTTCAGGTTCAATTGCATTAGCTGCAGCATCAAGATCCCACCCTGCTGTTTTCATCATGTTAATAAGTGGTTTGGAGAAGCCATGGATAGATTTATATGCTGCATCTACAGCAGATGAAAAAAGATTTGGAGTCAATTCAATGGAGAAAAAACTGTTTTCCTCTTCAAAGCCTTCTGATTCCTTGGGAAGCAAGCCCCTTTGCTTTAGTTTCTTCTCCAATTTCATCTTCCTCTTGCTTGACTCCTGGATTTGTTTCTGCAGTTCAACAATCTCAGTTTCTCTTGCTTGAATCTGAGGTTGGAACTTCTTTACCATGACTTCATAGGTCTTCAGTAAGTTTTGTTGCTCTTGAATTTCTGCGAGTAGACGTGAATCTTTAGGTGAAGTCGATGAGAGTTTTGGATTTTTATCCCTGTAGGAATGCTTAAGTTCAGAAAGCTTCATTAGTTCCTCAATCACAAGTTTATCAGCATCCTGGATCTTGTCCGGATCATATGGAGTATGAGCATTCTGGAGTTCAATGTATGCTGCTTTTAGAGAGGAAATGTTGTTGAAGATCTTTAATATCAATGAATCCATTGATTCCTTGTTTTGGTTTACAGCCTCATCCATCGGTTGAGGATAAACATTCTGATTGTTGCTATCATGACTATCAGTTTCCTTGTGCCCTGTCCGTAGCATAGCTTCTTTTTGTTGAAGCAGCAACCTTATGGTTCTACTCCCGTGGATGACGAACCAACTCCTACCTGTATAATTATCATGGATAATGTGATGTTGTTCAGCAGCTTGCAAGCTAAAGCAACAAATAATATAAATCATTTGACATTGGATAACTCTAAACTTCAACGAAGATTGCACAAACCGAAAGAGTGATATATCAAGTTCATTTGTAGAAAAATCAAGAAATATTCAAGGATATTGATTCTAGAATTTGATAAAAAAAATTGGCCTGCAAGTCTGTTTATATGCCTCAGCTCTCTCCTGGCTAGTAAGTAACGGTAATACCCCATAAGTAAATTGGGTCTACCCCTAAAAAGCAGATTATCCAAAATTGAAGCTAAATCTCAAATCAATTCAAAATAAATCAAAGATAAATAACTGAAAGCAACGATTAGGCATTAAATCATCAGGGATATGTGACCTTTTATACTTAACGGTGCATAGTTTTTTTGTTGCAGCACCCATACAGGTTATCCAGTTATCAGTCTCATGTTTATTTGGAGTCTTCCACAGACCATTTTATCTCTTTCATATTATAAATCTTAAATCACATATCACTCACCTAACTGTTTGTGGTGTTCATCATGTCAGTTTGCCAATAAAACTCAACCTGAAACAAATATTAAAAAAATTCACGAATCTGAACACCAATATTAGCTACTACTTAGGAACGGCCACTAAACATCCTTCTGGGAAGAATGTAGGAACCAAGTACTAGATGAGAAGATCTAATCCCGACTCCCCGTATAGCACAACTTCCACCCAATGCTCTCCTTAGCTGTATATAGGATGAATGCCAGATCCTAAGTCTCTGCAACCTCGCAGTAACCAAGTCGAAAACCCTATCCCTGGGGGCATCGCAGTCGCGGTTATGAACAACACAGAGCACAATGTGTAACCCCCCACTCCTACCAATGGTAGTATTGTTTAAAAAAAAAAAAAAAAAAAAAATCACTTTATGGATGGCATTTTTGTCTTTTCAACCCTTAAGCTAATTCCTTGATTTGGGGATAAATTATTTTAAGGGTTTAAGACACCCTTCCGACCGATCGTTTTCCTCTCCACTTTCCTCGTTCTTTTTATTTCGTTTTGCTGCTTGATCCCGGGTTAATTCTGGTGAGGAGAGCGACAGTAGCCGGACTAAGGAAGTGGTTGCCTTCAGCCTTCAACTAGGTAGGCCAATACTACAGTCTTTTTCATCATTGTGTAGTAGCATGTTGATTTCTACAATGCTCCATTGATACAATGCTTACTGTTGAAGATTTAAAATTCTTTTCAGTTGCTCCTGTTTTCTCAAGTTGGATGCTTCTGCCTTGTTAAAATTGTGTGGATGTTGGAGTATTAGATGGGTAGGTTGGCTGCAAATATTTAGTAGAATTCATGCTTTTGATATGGGATGCATTGGTATTATTTTCTGCTTGAAGTTTACTTGATGTTGCTGCTGCCAATACCTCCTTCTCCTCCTCCTCCTCCTCCTTCTTCTTCTTCTTTTTCTTCTTCTTCTTCTTCTTCGTCGTCGTTTTGCCTTTCTTCTTCGCTGCCTTTTTCTGCAAAGGATGAGATGATGGTTTTAATGGTGTATGCTGCAAATTAGATTTATTTTTGTTTTTCTTTTACTTGGGAGCTCTTGCTGCCGAGAAAGGGGAGGCCCCTTTTCTTCTTCTTTTTCCCCTTCCCCTCTTTATTTTAATTCCCCTTCTCTCTCCACAAACGTCAGTAAGTACAACCAAAGTTCTCTTTCCTTCCTTTTCTTAAGCAAGTACTTCCTCTGTTTTCCCTTGCTTCTTCTGTTTTCGTTTCCTCCTTCTCTTACATTTTCCCTCTCTCAAACTTAATGGGATCTTGTCTCCTTCCTTGGAATTGTGAGATGCTTTTTCAGCCATGTGAAGGTCTCCATGTTGTACTGTGAATTGGGTTTTGGTGAAACCGAATGGGATCTTTTAAATATTAACTTGTCTACCTATTTTTGAGACTTACTGTTGAGAGATAAAAGGATGAGTTTGTGGTGTATTTGCAGCAGCTTTAAGGCTGCTATTGCTGCTGTTGATAACTTTTATTTGTGGTAGAAGTATTTATTAGCAAAGGGATTTAAAAGAATAAGTTTTAAAGGGAGGAATTATTTTTACAACTTGTTTCCATAAACCTTCTGCCATCTGCAGAAACTTCATTCTTTCTTTTATATATATATATTTTATGCTGCTGCAACATGATTCTGTTATTTGTTTAAAAGTATGTTAGCTTTGACTTAAACATGAATCATACTTCACATAGTAGCAAATGGGAGTTAAATAAATATAGTGCAAGAATTTAGTTGTTATTGCCGAGGAGGGAGAAGTCTTTCCCCCTCTTACATTCTTTTGTCTACTCTTTTTATTTTTCTCCAGCAGCATGCTTAAATGGATTTGGTTGACAATTGTCCTTTGATTTACAAATTTAATTCTTCTGCATTATGCTAAAAGTAGTGATATGATGTGGTTTGTTGGACTAGGAGTAATAAAAGTAGAAACTTGTATTATGATTTTATTGTTCCTTGTTTTTCTAAGCTATTTGGGGAAAATGAGATGGTGGCAACCTTAGTAGCCAGGAAATGTTAATAATTAACAGAAAAACATATGGATTGTTGTAGGACATCGTTCCACACTGAACGGTGATGTGATTATCCTTATAAATCAATCCTGGTTGGTTCTAAAAGAGTTGAGTCTTCAACTGAGGTGAGTTGTTAAATCTTATTGCAAGATTACTACCGTCGTGCCGTCGAGATGGGCAGTTGTTAAGTACCTCAGGTCGAGGGATGCCTCTCCCATGCTAGTTGCTTAAATTATTTATTTACTTTAAAGCATTTAAATTAAATCCTGCTACATCAATTATTTATCAATGTGCATGCTATTCAAATGTTCTTTACATGCTTTGTTGATATGAATATCTTGTACTACACCTACTTGATAATAGGAGTAGTAGACATTGTGACATCAACTTAGCAACAAGAACATAAACAATATTTGTAGCACCCCCATAAGGGTGCTGAAGACATACATGTAAATATGGACCAAACACATCTTAGAGACATTGTAGCCCATGATACACCTAGGTCCAATTTACACTGTATTACCCACACGTGTGACGGATGGTCGTCACCGTGATAGTCCTTAGATGGTTAGCTTGAGCGAAACCGTTCATGAGTCTAGCATGTATGCAGCTAAGGATGTAGCTCTCCAATGACACTTAACGGAGGCTCATTCTGGTGGCATCGGTTGCGTATGACTCAGAATGTATTTCCCTCCTGCAAACCTTGGACAGTGGATCTGATGACCACGGCCGTCATTACAGATGTCCTGCAGGCAGTCTGATGACATGTCCGGATCCTTGGGATATAATACATGTGTAGTTTCTCCAGCTGCCGTGGCTGCGAGGTTTATTATAAATTGTGAGGTGACTACTGTTTCAGTCGAGGGACAATTGTATAGTACTATACAGGTCGTCGCGACGTGCGTACTACGGGGAGTAGTGCACGAAGCGGCAGTCTCGATAACGCGGGAGGATTGACGGTTATCGAGGCTGATAGAGAAGGATCCAAAGTCACCCGCCTTCTCTGCTAACGTCAGTGCAACGGGCTTAGGAAGAGATTTAGAGTGGCACTGATGGGTCTTGGGATAGTCCCTGGCCAGGGCATATCCTAAGCATAGGCTGGCAGCCCAGATTCATAGTAAAAAGTGAACTAGTTTGATACATACTTGAAATCTATATAATTGTAACCAATTATGAATAAATTGCTATCTTATAATGTTTGTACATGTGTAAATTCTTACTACTATAATGCTTTGTTCATGTAACCATGTGATATGCCATGTTCATCCTGATTGTTACTTCATTTTTATATAACTGCTTATGCATGGCAACATGAGGCAATATATTCCTCGGTCTATACCCTTTGTTCTCGACGTGCCTTCTGTAGTTCACTGTGCCGCAAGGCTCAGCACGCATGGGTTCCTGGCGTGCAGGTATAGGAGCGAACGTGGTAGGTGAACGGGAAGGTGGGATCGATAGCAAATTAGAAATTTTAAAGATTTTTATCTTCGTGGTGAGTTGGAACCTAAGTCGGGACTGTTATAGACCTACATTAACCTTATCTTGGACTTACACTTATTTGTTATATTTTCCCTTTTATGCCTTGTACAGGTCATTGCGATTTGTACGGCGGTTGCCACGTGTCGACCTACGGGTCGGGGCGTGACAATTTTAGTGGTATCAGAGCATAGGTTTTTAAGGTCGTTAAACCTATTAAAACCTAGTATAAGTCCAAGAGTTAACCGAGTTAGCCTATTAGGCATAGGATTCAAGGGAGAGAGTAGCACGGGAATTAGGAACATGTTTTCCTAAAAAATTCTTCTTTGCTTTGCTTCCTTGTTTTTCCTTATTTGCTTATTGCGTTTATATTCATGTTTCCTTGATTGTCATGAATATGTTTGTTTTTGATTGTCCATAGTAACATACCTTAACTTAGGTTGAAGACAAGGTAGGAGACACACACACATGAAAAAAAAAAAAAAAAAATTTAAGATATGGTCAAAAGCAAACACTTCCTACTATCATGGTATTGTGGCTTATCTTTCATACTACATTGACCAATTTTTCTCCACTTCCAGTAGTGATGCTGGAACTAGTAAGACCTCCGTTATCAAATCTCAAATCTGAAAAGGTAACTTTCTCTATCTTGAGCTGCAACTTAGTTATTCAAAAAAGAAAAGAGAGAAAATTTCTAATAAATTTATTGTCCTTAAGTCTCGAGACCCATTTGGAAGCGTGTTAATGGCCTACATATGCCACTCCATTTTTTTTTTTTTTCACTTGCATCCAAATGGTATGTTGTAGACTTCGTATTCTTATCTATTACATATCTAGGAATAGAACTTGTCATAATTTCTCAATATCTTGTCTAGTAATTAAAATTTTGGCATAAGGAGAATCACAAATTTTAATTAGATGAATTTTGATGGCTCAATTTGGTAGTGAGAAATATGTTACACTACCATTTTAAACAATTGAAGAGGCACTTAGAGCATCAAAAGTCAAAAAAAAAAAAAAAAAAGGGGGTTCTCAGATAGCAAATCAAGAATATTTCTAAACCTAAAACCTTCCATGGTCGGAACAACATTTTTCTTATTTGGGACAGAAGGTGCAAATGTTTCTTAGCCAGATGAATGCCAACTCCTACAATTTAGATAACGAGAAATCCTCCAACTCTTTAACCTTCATTCTTGATCTCACTAACTCATCAATTGTTTGCAAAAGGGATATTCCTATACTGAAGCCTTCTCCAACACCATTTTAAATATGTTCAACCTTCTACAAAATTGACCACTGGTATTTCATGAGTAAGCCATCATATTTCCTTTTTAAATCCCCTCTGGTTGCCGCTGTATAATTCTTCTATACCATGCCAAAATTTATTAGGCCTAGGAAACTGTTTTGTTGGTGCAAACCATCTACTCTTAAATTATGTACCCTCCTGATGCCCCGCAAAGCTGATGAGCTCTAACAATCAACCTCCAGCTTCACCAGAAATTCACTGAAAAAAAAAAAAAAAAAACTTTGAATGCTTTGATACTCCTGCTGTTCCACTTTGCTATTCAAGACCCAAATAATTGCACTCCAATGATTTCGGAAATCCACGAACATAATCAACAAAAAAAAAAAAAAAAAAAAAAAACATTGGAGTCAGTCACAACAAAATCATTAACCCATCAGGAGATGGACCCTACACACACAATACACTGTAAGATGTGGGGTATATTTAGCACACAGGATGGGGCATGGACCCCTCTTGTTCTGCTTCATGCTTGTCACCTACAACTTTAACATCTTAGTCCTGAAAAATCACAATAAGTGAAGTAGCAGAACCAATCTTAGTAGAACTTATGTAGAAACATTGAAAAAAAAAAAAAAAAAACCGCCTTGCATGAAGCATGGCATCGGTTCCTGGGAAAGGGTGAAAGTAGGGTGTTCCATTTAAAGTTTGCAAATAAGTTATTTCAAAATCTTGCCAATGCTGGAAGAATATTTTGCAAATTGCAAATTACGGATAACTAAGCCCACTAGGAATTTATATTTGATTTTTTTTTTTTTTGGCAGTAGGGCAACCTTTTCATAAGGTGACCTAGCCAGACCTCTACTGCATTTAGGTCATTAATGTGATTAAAAACATGTATGCCAATATAACAGGTAGATGCTTCCGTAAAGGATTGCTAGCCTAACTCATGTTGCACTATTTTGAAAGTAATGAAATATAGAAATTACTAGTAGAGAGAGAAAAAAAAAAAAAGAAAAAAAAAAGAAAAGAAGGTAAAGTGATGTGCTGTGGTGAGAGGTATATATATATGTATGCCCTGAACTCATTCTCAACTCTTCTCAGATTTAAATTGTTAGAATTTAGTGTGGCTTTGTTGGTTAACTACCTATTATTTTCACCTACTTTGTACCTGCTTATTTGGTTAGTGTATGTTTGATAAGTAGGGGACGGTGTGGATGGTATGAACCATTCATGAGTCATCCCTACTCACTTAATTGAGTGTGACCACCTCTCCACTTACTGCATAAACAGGACCATTTCATGTGATGCCAAAATTTTCCTCTTCTACATGTGTGGAAAGGTTGTGAGAATGATTTTCTTATAATTAATTTATTCTGGTACCACTAACCAGCAGATCCATCATGTTTTGTTTTGAAATTCCTCCTTTTAGGTGGAAGCATCCTCCACATTCTATAATATTTTTAACTACCCTTCTAGATTTTTCCTCTATTTAGCTTAGAAGGGACCAAACAAGTAATCTTCAAGGTTGAACCTATTGAGTTAGACTCCCATCAATTATTCCTCTATTTATAAAATTGTCTTATTTTTCCCTTTTCATTACTTTCTTTGAGGAAACTTTGACCTTGATACATATTGATAGGATGGTGCTTTGTGTTTAGGTAGATATTTGTTACCAAACCTAGTTGTCTCTGTAGGAAAGTATTGTTAAGAATGATTTCCCAGTTTCTATCCCAAGCATGGAAGTTAACAACAAATTCAAATGCAATTTAGAAAAACTTCAACAATAAGATAGCCTCATGGAATGCTCACTTGGAAATCAACAAATAATACCTCATTTTTAAGTTTACAGTACAATGGGGTGTTCCTCTTTTCTTATTTCAAATTCTCCTCTGTTGGGTGTTCAATCTTACTGGAATTGATCTCACTGAAAGGACTCCTGAGGTGTAGCATCTGACCAACCTTGTAAACTCTCCAAACTGGACAAGTAGATGAAGCTACTCATGCTGAAAACTGCATCAGCATATCCATGTGGTTGTTGTTGTGGCTGCAAATGTTCTAGCTGGTCTATGATCAACTCAGCCTTGCTGATAGTTGGTTGGGATCTCCATTTGCAGTAGCATCAAGACCCAAATTCTGATCATCACAAAAATTCCCTCTACTGAATTTTCCTGAACATGTTTTGCTACTATTTATCATGTTCAACAGCAATGCTTTTATGCTTGAGCACCTTCACTGATGTTCCAAGGATGCTCCTTAACTGCTGACTACTTTAAATTCATCACAACTTCAATTTAGAACAATGAAATTGGCTGATACCGTAATTACTGTAGCGTATCAGTTACTGTAGCATAGTATCAGAAGTTTGGGCAGAATTTGATGTTAAATTTCTTATTTCATTGCACCAGCTGTCTAAGCTCTGTGGTTGTCCAAATTACCTAAAATTTTGTGGGCAACTTCACCACCGATACGGGCACCTATCTTCAAAAGGGCATCTCATTCTGGTCTCGGATGAGGGAGTTATGGTGGTTCGAAGTTTGCTGAGATTGCACATTTGCAGCTTGTGGAATTTCCTGTGTAACTGAACACATCACTGAATATTTGCATCAGCACATCCAAGGATGGCTGATCTAGCTGTGATAACCCTGACCCAAGCTGCATAAACCCAATTTGGATGAATACCTAGCCAAAATTCAAACTTGATCACAAAAACCTCCATGGCTGAGCATTCTTGAATATGCTCAGCTCATAGTAAGCATGTTCAGCAGCAGTACCGTTACTGTTGAACACCTCCGATGATGGATCTAAGTGTTCTTCAACCTGCATTTGAGTGAATTCCATCACAATATCAAACCGGATACCCTTCTCAAATCTAACATTTTGGAAAGGCACTATAATCACCTATCAAATAGAGTATCAACTGTTATCTTTGGCACCTTCAACTTTCTGGGCAATATGGCCTTGGATCAATCCACTTGATCCCTTCATTAGTTTCTGTTTTCATAGCGGAACCAGCAATGAATGTTGCTGAACTCAGTGCTAAAGATTCCTACAATATCAGAAGATATTGTAGCTGAACATATTCATATTTATTACTGATTTTAGCTAACTAAACTTCAAGCTACATGCTACTTTTCCCCAACTATAGTGTGCCCTTAAAAGTTATCCTTAAACATATTTGTACATTAAATATAGCCTTGAACCATGAGCTTCACGTCTTTGGTATGTGAACCATCGAGTGTTGGCATGTCTAAAATTTTCCTAGGATGCATCGCGAGTGTGTCTTAAAAGTTGAGTCCATACACCTTATCCTATAATAACACCTAGTTACACATCTCCCTATGTGAATTATATTTTTGGAGGACCAAAAATATTTAAGGAGGGGAGAACTTGTAACCCCCCACTCCTACCAATGGTAGTATTGTTTAAAAAAAAAAAAAAAAAAAATCACTTTATGGATGGCATTTTTGTCTTTTCAACCCTTAAGCTAATTCCTTGATTTGGGGATAAATTATTTTAAGGGTTTAAGACACCCTTCCGACCGATCGTTTTCCTCTCCACTTTCCTCGTTCTTTTTATTTCGTTTTGCTGCTTGATCCCGGGTTAATTCTGGTGAGGAGAGCGACAGTAGCCGGACTAAGGAAGTGGTTGCCTTCAGCCTTCAACTAGGTAGGCCAATACTACAGTCTTTTTCATCATTGTGTAGTAGCATGTTGATTTCTACAATGCTCCATTGATACAATGCTTACTGTTGAAGATTTAAAATTCTTTTCAGTTGCTCCTGTTTTCTCAAGTTGGATGCTTCTGCCTTGTTAAAATTGTGTGGATGTTGGAGTATTAGATGGGTAGGTTGGCTGCAAATATTTAGTAGAATTCATGCTTTTGATATGGGATGCATTGGTATTATTTTCTGCTTGAAGTTTACTTGATGTTGCTGCTGCCAATACCTCCTTCTCCTCCTCCTCCTCCTCCTTCTTCTTCTTTTTCTTCTTCTTCTTCTTCTTCGTCGTCGTTTTGCCTTTCTTCTTCGCTGCCTTTTTCTGCAAAGGATGAGATGATGGTTTTAATGGTGTATGCTGCAAATTAGATTTATTTTTGTTTTTCTTTTACTTGGGAGCTCTTGCTGCCGAGAAAGGGGAGGCCCCTTTTCTTCTTCTTTTTCCCCTTCCCCTCTTTATTTTAATTCCCCTTCTCTCTCCACAAACGTCAGTAAGTACAACCAAAGTTCTCTTTCCTTCCTTTTCTTAAGCAAGTACTTCCTCTGTTTTCCCTTGCTTCTTCTGTTTTCGTTTCCTCCTTCTCTTACATTTTCCCTCTCTCAAACTTAATGGGATCTTGTCTCCTTCCTTGGAATTGTGAGATGCTTTTTCAGCCATGTGAAGGTCTCCATGTTGTACTGTGAATTGGGTTTTGGTGAAACCGAATGGGATCTTTTAAATATTAACTTGTCTACCTATTTTTGAGACTTACTGTTGAGAGATAAAAGGATGAGTTTGTGGTGTATTTGCAGCAGCTTTAAGGCTGCTATTGCTGCTGTTGATAACTTTTATTTGTGGTAGAAGTATTTATTAGCAAAGGGATTTAAAAGAATAAGTTTTAAAGGGAGGAATTATTTTTACAACTTGTTTCCATAAACCTTCTGCCATCTGCAGAAACTTCATTCTTTCTTTTATATATATATATTTTATGCTGCTGCAACATGATTCTGTTATTTGTTTAAAAGTATGTTAGCTTTGACTTAAACATGAATCATACTTCACATAGTAGCAAATGGGAGTTAAATAAATATAGTGCAAGAATTTAGTTGTTATTGCCGAGGAGGGAGAAGTCTTTCCCCCTCTTACATTCTTTTGTCTACTCTTTTTATTTTTCTCCAGCAGCATGCTTAAATGGATTTGGTTGACAATTGTCCTTTGATTTACAAATTTAATTCTTCTGCATTATGCTAAAAGTAGTGATATGATGTGGTTTGTTGGACTAGGAGTAATAAAAGTAGAAACTTGTATTATGATTTTATTGTTCCTTGTTTTTCTAAGCTATTTGGGGAAAATGAGATGGTGGCAACCTTAGTAGCCAGGAAATGTTAATAATTAACAGAAAAACATATGGATTGTTGTAGGACATCGTTCCACACTGAACGGTGATGTGATTATCCTTATAAATCAATCCTGGTTGGTTCTAAAAGAGTTGAGTCTTCAACTGAGGTGAGTTGTTAAATCTTATTGCAAGATTACTACCGTCGTGCCGTCGAGATGGGCAGTTGTTAAGTACCTCAGGTCGAGGGATGCCTCTCCCATGCTAGTTGCTTAAATTATTTATTTACTTTAAAGCATTTAAATTAAATCCTGCTACATCAATTATTTATCAATGTGCATGCTATTCAAATGTTCTTTACATGCTTTGTTGATATGAATATCTTGTACTACACCTACTTGATAATAGGAGTAGTAGACATTGTGACATCAACTTAGCAACAAGAACATAAACAATATTTGTAGCACCCCCATAAGGGTGCTGAAGACATACATGTAAATATGGACCAAACACATCTTAGAGACATTGTAGCCCATGATACACCTAGGTCCAATTTACACTGTATTACCCACACGTGTGACGGATGGTCGTCACCGTGATAGTCCTTAGATGGTTAGCTTGAGCGAAACCGTTCATGAGTCTAGCATGTATGCAGCTAAGGATGTAGCTCTCCAATGACACTTAACGGAGGCTCATTCTGGTGGCATCGGTTGCGTATGACTCAGAATGTATTTCCCTCCTGCAAACCTTGGACAGTGGATCTGATGACCACGGCCGTCATTACAGATGTCCTGCAGGCAGTCTGATGACATGTCCGGATCCTTGGGATATAATACATGTGTAGTTTCTCCAGCTGCCGTGGCTGCGAGGTTTATTATAAATTGTGAGGTGACTACTGTTTCAGTCGAGGGACAGTTGTATAGTACTATACAGGTCGTCGCGACGTGCGTACTACGGGGAGTAGTGCACGAAGCGGCAGTCTCGATAACGCGGGAGGATTGACGGTTATCGAGGCTGATAGAGAAGGATCCAAAGTCACCCGCCTTCTCTGCTAACGTCAGTGCAACGGGCTTAGGAAGAGATTTAGAGTGGCACTGATGGGTCTTGGGATAGTCCCTGGCCAGGGCATATCCTAAGCATAGGCTGGCAGCCCAGATTCATAGTAAAAAGTGAACTAGTTTGATACATACTTGAAATCTATATAATTGTAACCAATTATGAATAAATTGCTATCTTATAATGTTTGTACATGTGTAAATTCTTACTACTATAATGCTTTGTTCATGTAACCATGTGATATGCCATGTTCATCCTGATTGTTACTTCATTTTTATATAACTGCTTATGCATGGCAACATGAGGCAATATATTCCTCGGTCTATACCCTTTGTTCTCGACGTGCCTTCTGTAGTTCACTGTGCCGCAAGGCTCAGCACGCATGGGTTCCTGGCGTGCAGGTATAGGAGCGAACGTGGTAGGTGAACGGGAAGGTGGGATCGATAGCAAATTAGAAATTTTAAAGATTTTTATCTTCGTGGTGAGTTGGAACCTAAGTCGGGACTGTTATAGACCTACATTAACCTTATCTTGGACTTACACTTATTTGTTATATTTTCCCTTTTATGCCTTGTACAGGTCATTGCGATTTGTACGGCGGTTGCCACGTGTCGACCTACGGGTCGGGGCGTGACAATTTTAGTGGTATCAGAGCATAGGTTTTTAAGGTCGTTAAACCTATTAAAACCTAGTATAAGTCCAAGAGTTAACCGAGTTAGCCTATTAGGCATAGGATTCAAGGGAGAGAGTAGCACGGGAATTAGGAACATGTTTTCCTAAAAAATTCTTCTTTGCTTTGCTTCCTTGTTTTTCCTTATTTGCTTATTGCGTTTATATTCATGTTTCCTTGATTGTCATGAATATGTTTGTTTTTGATTGTCCATAGTAACATACCTTAACTTAGGTTGAAGACAAGGTAGGAGACACACACACACGAAAAAAAAAAAAAAAAAAATTTAAGATATGGTCAAAAGCAAACACTTCCTACTATCATGGTATTGTGGCTTATCTTTCATACTACATTGACCAATTTTTCTCCACTTCCAGTAGTGATGCTGGAACTAGTAAGACCTCCGTTATCAAATCTCAAATCTGAAAAGGTAACTTTCTCTATCTTGAGCTGCAACTTAGTTATTCAAAAAAGAAAAGAGAGAAAATTTCTAATAAATTTATTGTCCTTAAGTCTCGAGACCCATTTGGAAGCGTGTTAATGGCCTACATATGCCACTCCATTTTTTTTTTTTTTCACTTGCATCCAAATGGTATGTTGTAGACTTCGTATTCTTATCTATTACATATCTAGGAATAGAACTTGTCATAATTTCTCAATATCTTGTCTAGTAATTAAAATTTTGGCATAAGGAGAATCACAAATTTTAATTAGATGAATTTTGATGGCTCAATTTGGTAGTGAGAAATATGTTACACTACCATTTTAAACAATTGAAGAGGCACTTAGAGCATCAAAAGTCAAAAAAAAAAAAAAAAAAGGGGGTTCTCAGATAGCAAATCAAGAATATTTCTAAACCTAAAACCTTCCATGGTCGGAACAACATTTTTCTTATTTGGGACAGAAGGTGCAAATGTTTCTTAGCCAGATGAATGCCAACTCCTACAATTTAGATAACGAGAAATCCTCCAACTCTTTAACCTTCATTCTTGATCTCACTAACTCATCAATTGTTTGCAAAAGGGATATTCCTATACTGAAGCCTTCTCCAACACCATTTTAAATATGTTCAACCTTCTACAAAATTGACCACTGGTATTTCATGAGTAAGCCATCATATTTCCTTTTTAAATCCCCTCTGGTTGCCGCTGTATAATTCTTCTATACCATGCCAAAATTTATTAGGCCTAGGAAACTGTTTTGTTGGTGCAAACCATCTACTCTTAAATTATGTACCCTCCTGATGCCCCGCAAAGCTGATGAGCTCTAACAATCAACCTCCAGCTTCACCAGAAATTCACTGAAAAAAAAAAAAAAAAAACTTTGAATGCTTTGATACTCCTGCTGTTCCACTTTGCTATTCAAGACCCAAATAATTGCACTCCAATGATTTCGGAAATCCACGAACATAATCAACAAAAAAAAAAAAAAAAAAAAAAAACATTGGAGTCAGTCACAACAAAATCATTAACCCATCAGGAGATGGACCCTACACACACAATACACTGTAAGATGTGGGGTATATTTAGCACACAGGATGGGGCATGGACCCCTCTTGTTCTGCTTCATGCTTGTCACCTACAACTTTAACATCTTAGTCCTGAAAAATCACAATAAGTGAAGTAGCAGAACCAATCTTAGTAGAACTTATGTAGAAACATTGAAAAAAAAAAAAAAAAACCGCCTTGCATGAAGCATGGCATCGGTTCCTGGGAAAGGGTGAAAGTAGGGTGTTCCATTTAAAGTTTGCAAATAAGTTATTTCAAAATCTTGCCAATGCTGGAAGAATATTTTGCAAATTGCAAATTACGGATAACTAAGCCCACTAGGAATTTATATTTGATTTTTTTTTTTTTTGGCAGTAGGGCAACCTTTTCATAAGGTGACCTAGCCAGACCTCTACTGCATTTAGGTCATTAATGTGATTAAAAACATGTATGCCAATATAACAGGTAGATGCTTCCGTAAAGGATTGCTAGCCTAACTCATGTTGCACTATTTTGAAAGTAATGAAATATAGAAATTACTAGTAGAGAGAGAAAAAAAAAAAAAAGAAAAAAAAAAGAAAAGAAGGTAAAGTGATGTGCTGTGGTGAGAGGTATATATATATGTATGCCCTGAACTCATTCTCAACTCTTCTCAGATTTAAATTGTTAGAATTTAGTGTGGCTTTGTTGGTTAACTACCTATTATTTTCACCTACTTTGTACCTGCTTATTTGGTTAGTGTATGTTTGATAAGTAGGGGACGGTGTGGATGGTATGAACCATTCATGAGTCATCCCTACTCACTTAATTGAGTGTGACCACCTCTCCACTTACTGCATAAACAGGACCATTTCATGTGATGCCAAAATTTTCCTCTTCTACATGTGTGGAAAGGTTGTGAGAATGATTTTCTTATAATTAATTTATTCTGGTACCACTAACCAGCAGATCCATCATGTTTTGTTTTGAAATTCCTCCTTTTAGGTGGAAGCATCCTCCACATTCTATAATATTTTTAACTACCCTTCTAGATTTTTCCTCTATTTAGCTTAGAAGGGACCAAACAAGTAATCTTCAAGGTTGAACCTATTGAGTTAGACTCCCATCAATTATTCCTCTATTTATAAAATTGTCTTATTTTTCCCTTTTCATTACTTTCTTTGAGGAAACTTTGACCTTGATACATATTGATAGGATGGTGCTTTGTGTTTAGGTAGATATTTGTTACCAAACCTAGTTGTCTCTGTAGGAAAGTATTGTTAAGAATGATTTCCCAGTTTCTATCCCAAGCATGGAAGTTAACAACAAATTCAAATGCAATTTAGAAAAACTTCAACAATAAGATAGCCTCATGGAATGCTCACTTGGAAATCAACAAATAATACCTCATTTTTAAGTTTACAGTACAATGGGGTGTTCCTCTTTTCTTATTTCAAATTCTCCTCTGTTGGGTGTTCAATCTTACTGGAATTGATCTCACTGAAAGGACTCCTGAGGTGTAGCATCTGACCAACCTTGTAAACTCTCCAAACTGGACAAGTAGATGAAGCTACTCATGCTGAAAACTGCATCAGCATATCCATGTGGTTGTTGTTGTGGCTGCAAATGTTCTAGCTGGTCTATGATCAACTCAGCCTTGCTGATAGTTGGTTGGGATCTCCATTTGCAGTAGCATCAAGACCCAAATTCTGATCATCACAAAAATTCCCTCTACTGAATTTTCCTGAACATGTTTTGCTACTATTTATCATGTTCAACAGCAATGCTTTTATGCTTGAGCACCTTCACTGATGTTCCAAGGATGCTCCTTAACTGCTGACTACTTTAAATTCATCACAACTTCAATTTAGAACAATGAAATTGGCTGATACCGTAATTACTGTAGCGTATCAGTTACTGTAGCATAGTATCAGAAGTTTGGGCAGAATTTGATGTTAAATTTCTTATTTCATTGCACCAGCTGTCTAAGCTCTGTGGTTGTCCAAATTACCTAAAATTTTGTGGGCAACTTCACCACCGATACGGGCACCTATCTTCAAAAGGGCATCTCATTCTGGTCTCGGATGAGGGAGTTATGGTGGTTCGAAGTTTGCTGAGATTGCACATTTGCAGCTTGTGGAATTTCCTGTGTAACTGAACACATCACTGAATATTTGCATCAGCACATCCAAGGATGGCTGATCTAGCTGTGATAACCCTGACCCAAGCTGCATAAACCCAATTTGGATGAATACCTAGCCAAAATTCAAACTTGATCACAAAAACCTCCATGGCTGAGCATTCTTGAATATGCTCAGCTCATAGTAAGCATGTTCAGCAGCAGTACCGTTACTGTTGAACACCTCCGATGATGGATCTAAGTGTTCTTCAACCTGCATTTGAGTGAATTCCATCACAATATCAAACCGGATACCCTTCTCAAATCTAACATTTTGGAAAGGCACTATAATCACCTATCAAATAGAGTATCAACTGTTATCTTTGGCACCTTCAACTTTCTGGGCAATATGGCCTTGGATCAATCCACTTGATCCCTTCATTAGTTTCTGTTTTCATAGCGGAACCAGCAATGAATGTTGCTGAACTCAGTGCTAAAGATTCCTACAATATCAGAAGATATTGTAGCTGAACATATTCATATTTATTACTGATTTTAGCTAACTAAACTTCAAGCTACATGCTACTTTTCCCCAACTATAGTGTGCCCTTAAAAGTTATCCTTAAACATATTTGTACATTAAATATAGCCTTGAACCATGAGCTTCACGTCTTTGGTATGTGAACCATCGAGTGTTGGCATGTCTAAAATTTTCCTAGGATGCATCGCGAGTGTGTCTTAAAAGTTGAGTCCATACACCTTATCCTATAATAACACCTAGTTACACATCTCCCTATGTGAATTATATTTTTGGAGGACCAAAAATATTTAAGGAGGGGAGAACTTGTAACCCCCCACTCCTACCAATGGTAGTATTGTTTAAAAAAAAAAAAAAAAAAAATCACTTTATGGATGGCATTTTTGTCTTTTCAACCCTTAAGCTAATTCCTTGATTTGGGGATAAATTATTTTAAGGGTTTAAGACACCCTTCCGACCGATCGTTTTCCTCTCCACTTTCCTCGTTCTTTTTATTTCGTTTTGCTGCTTGATCCCGGGTTAATTCTGGTGAGGAGAGCGACAGTAGCCGGACTAAGGAAGTGGTTGCCTTCAGCCTTCAACTAGGTAGGCCAATACTACAGTCTTTTTCATCATTGTGTAGTAGCATGTTGATTTCTACAATGCTCCATTGATACAATGCTTACTGTTGAAGATTTAAAATTCTTTTCAGTTGCTCCTGTTTTCTCAAGTTGGATGCTTCTGCCTTGTTAAAATTGTGTGGATGTTGGAGTATTAGATGGGTAGGTTGGCTGCAAATATTTAGTAGAATTCATGCTTTTGATATGGGATGCATTGGTATTATTTTCTGCTTGAAGTTTACTTGATGTTGCTGCTGCCAATACCTCCTTCTCCTCCTCCTCCTCCTCCTTCTTCTTCTTCTTTTTCTTCTTCTTCTTCTTCTTCGTCGTCGTTTTGCCTTTCTTCTTCGCTGCCTTTTTCTGCAAAGGATGAGATGATGGTTTTAATGGTGTATGCTGCAAATTAGATTTATTTTTGTTTTTCTTTTACTTGGGAGCTCTTGCTGCCGAGAAAGGGGAGGCCCCTTTTCTTCTTCTTTTTCCCCTTCCCCTCTTTATTTTAATTCCCCTTCTCTCTCCACAAACGTCAGTAAGTACAACCAAAGTTCTCTTTCCTTCCTTTTCTTAAGCAAGTACTTCCTCTGTTTTCCCTTGCTTCTTCTGTTTTCGTTTCCTCCTTCTCTTACATTTTCCCTCTCTCAAACTTAATGGGATCTTGTCTCCTTCCTTGGAATTGTGAGATGCTTTTTCAGCCATGTGAAGGTCTCCATGTTGTACTGTGAATTGGGTTTTGGTGAAACCGAATGGGATCTTTTAAATATTAACTTGTCTACCTATTTTTGAGACTTACTGTTGAGAGATAAAAGGATGAGTTTGTGGTGTATTTGCAGCAGCTTTAAGGCTGCTATTGCTGCTGTTGATAACTTTTATTTGTGGTAGAAGTATTTATTAGCAAAGGGATTTAAAAGAATAAGTTTTAAAGGGAGGAATTATTTTTACAACTTGTTTCCATAAACCTTCTGCCATCTGCAGAAACTTCATTCTTTCTTTTATATATATATATTTTATGCTGCTGCAACATGATTCTGTTATTTGTTTAAAAGTATGTTAGCTTTGACTTAAACATGAATCATACTTCACATAGTAGCAAATGGGAGTTAAATAAATATAGTGCAAGAATTTAGTTGTTATTGCCGAGGAGGGAGAAGTCTTTCCCCCTCTTACATTCTTTTGTCTACTCTTTTTATTTTTCTCCAGCAGCATGCTTAAATGGATTTGGTTGACAATTGTCCTTTGATTTACAAATTTAATTCTTCTGCATTATGCTAAAAGTAGTGATATGATGTGGTTTGTTGGACTAGGAGTAATAAAAGTAGAAACTTGTATTATGATTTTATTGTTCCTTGTTTTTCTAAGCTATTTGGGGAAAATGAGATGGTGGCAACCTTAGTAGCCAGGAAATGTTAATAATTAACAGAAAAACATATGGATTGTTGTAGGACATCGTTCCACACTGAACGGTGATGTGATTATCCTTATAAATCAATCCTGGTTGGTTCTAAAAGAGTTGAGTCTTCAACTGAGGTGAGTTGTTAAATCTTATTGCAAGATTACTACCGTCGTGCCGTCGAGATGGGCAGTTGTTAAGTACCTCAGGTCGAGGGATGCCTCTCCCATGCTAGTTGCTTAAATTATTTATTTACTTTAAAGCATTTAAATTAAATCCTGCTACATCAATTATTTATCAATGTGCATGCTATTCAAATGTTCTTTACATGCTTTGTTGATATGAATATCTTGTACTACACCTACTTGATAATAGGAGTAGTAGACATTGTGACATCAACTTAGCAACAAGAACATAAACAATATTTGTAGCACCCCCATAAGGGTGCTGAAGACATACATGTAAATATGGACCAAACACATCTTAGAGACATTGTAGCCCATGATACACCTAGGTCCAATTTACACTGTATTACCCACACGTGTGACGGATGGTCGTCACCGTGATAGTCCTTAGATGGTTAGCTTGAGCGAAACCGTTCATGAGTCTAGCATGTATGCAGCTAAGGATGTAGCTCTCCAATGACACTTAACGGAGGCTCATTCTGGTGGCATCGGTTGCGTATGACTCAGAATGTATTTCCCTCCTGCAAACCTTGGACAGTGGATCTGATGACCACGGCCGTCATTACAGATGTCCTGCAGGCAGTCTGATGACATGTCCGGATCCTTGGGATATAATACATGTGTAGTTTCTCCAGCTGCCGTGGCTGCGAGGTTTATTATAAATTGTGAGGTGACTACTGTTTCAGTCGAGGGACAGTTGTATAGTACTATACAGGTCGTCGCGACGTGCGTACTACGGGGAGTAGTGCACGAAGCGGCAGTCTCGATAACGCGGGAGGATTGACGGTTATCGAGGCTGATAGAGAAGGATCCAAAGTCACCCGCCTTCTCTGCTAACGTCAGTGCAACGGGCTTAGGAAGAGATTTAGAGTGGCACTGATGGGTCTTGGGATAGTCCCTGGCCAGGGCATATCCTAAGCATAGGCTGGCAGCCCAGATTCATAGTAAAAAGTGAACTAGTTTGATACATACTTGAAATCTATATAATTGTAACCAATTATGAATAAATTGCTATCTTATAATGTTTGTACATGTGTAAATTCTTACTACTATAATGCTTTGTTCATGTAACCATGTGATATGCCATGTTCATCCTGATTGTTACTTCATTTTTATATAACTGCTTATGCATGGCAACATGAGGCAATATATTCCTCGGTCTATACCCTTTGTTCTCGACGTGCCTTCTGTAGTTCACTGTGCCGCAAGGCTCAGCACGCATGGGTTCCTGGCGTGCAGGTATAGGAGCGAACGTGGTAGGTGAACGGGAAGGTGGGATCGATAGCAAATTAGAAATTTTAAAGATTTTTATCTTCGTGGTGAGTTGGAACCTAAGTCGGGACTGTTATAGACCTACATTAACCTTATCTTGGACTTACACTTATTTGTTATATTTTCCCTTTTATGCCTTGTACAGGTCATTGCGATTTGTACGGCGGTTGCCACGTGTCGACCTACGGGTCGGGGCGTGACACAATGCAAGCGAGGAGGTCTGCCCACCTGGGAGTAGAAGCTGCCCCTTCGACCGCGACGGACGGCGGCGGCGGGGTCGTCGTCGGACGGGAGATCGAGCGACCAATTCGGCGGCAGCGCAATTTTAGGGCTTCTCCGCTTCTTCTTTTTTCCCCAATCGCATCAAAGGCGCATTTAAAAGAAGGTAGGTAGCTCGAGTAAATTTCATATGAACCCTTATAAATAAGCATTTTTCGTAAACGAACCCTCGTCAGGGACCGCTCTGCGATATCGTAAATTTTTCTACTCAAGTACGTTCCCGTTTTGCTTCTAAAATTTTTCATCTTTACCGCCTAATGCAAATTGCTGGATGTGTCTTAATTTTCTAATATAAATCAAACATATCGTCAATGATGCTCTGAAAATAAAACCATTGTGAATTCCTAAAAATTTTCCTCACGTTGACCCATGTACAACTCAGTTACATATAATATCATATGAAAATAAGTTCATTACAAGGAGGCCTTTTTTCCACAGAGAAATTTCAAACTTTCAATTGTAATGTTGAGTAGGTAAGAAATAGATGGCAACCATCAACGTGTGATTATTGATAACTTGTGTAAAGAAAATAGGAGTGCTACAGCTTATCTACTATTAAAACAAAATGAGAGAAAGGAAACTATCCCCCACTGATTGTACATATAATACTTTGATCAATGGATTCTGCAAGGAAGGCAAGATTTATGTTGCTAATCATGTATTTAAAGAAATGTTGAAGTTTGACCTTAAACAAAATTCTATCACATACAATACTTTGATTGATGGTTATTGTCGAATCGGAAAAATCCATGAATCTTTGAGGATTCTAGAAGAAATGGAAACTGCTGGTGAAACTCAAAATGAGATAACTTACGGTGCTCTTCTTAATGGATATTGAAGACATCACAGCTGGATTCAGCAGTTAATCTTTTTGGAAAAATGAGATCCAAAGGTATTGCCTTAAACTGTATAACTTGCACAATTTTGATTGATGGGCTATGCAAAGAGGGCAAGATCAATGAAGCTATGCAGTTTCTTAAGAGCATGCACGAAGTTGGTGTTTCTCCAGATGTTGTTACATGTTCTTCACTTGCCAATGATTTGTGCAAAATAGGTAAGATAGAAGAAATCAAACAGCTTCTATCCAAAATGCAAAAAAGTGGTGTTCTTCCAAATAAAATATTTTGTGAAACACTTGTATATCACTATTGTTCATGTGGAAACATTACAGAGGCAATGAAATTTTATGCTTATATATGTCACTTAGGCCAAAATGCAGATCTAATCACTTGTAACTCATTGATTTCTGCCCTTTGCTGAACTGAAAAGTTGAGAGAAGCAGAGCAGTTTATGGAACACATGGCCAGAGTCAACCTAAATCCCGATTGCACTAGCTTCAACCATCTAATCAATGGTTATAGAAGTAAAGGTGATGCTCTAGGAGCATTTTCTGTTCTTGATGAAATGGTCATCCAAGGTTATTCACCTAACCATTTTACGTATGGAAGTTTACTTAAAGGGTCATCCAAGAGCAGTTTACTTATGAAATGGTCATCCAAGAGCAATTTATGCAACACATGACGAGAGTCAACCTAAATCCCGATTGCACTAGCTTCAACCATCTAATCAATGGTTATGGAAGTAAAGGTGATGCTCTAGGAGCATTTTCTGTTCTTGATGAAATGGTCATCAGCAAAACATAATACCCGATAGTTATACATTCACAATTATTCTTCATGGCTTTTGCCAGAAAGGGAAGATTGTTCCTGCAGTTATACTTTATGAAAGGATGAAAAATAAAGTAAAATTTCCCAATTGTGTTGCTCATACTTGTTTAATTCATGCTTTAATAAAAGAAGGCCTGCTAAGAGCTGCTACATTCTTCTTCAATGAGATGTTGGATATAAACAGACTTGACCTTGATCTTATTGCTTTGAATACAATGCTTGATGGTTATTGAAGAGCAGGTCTAATGGAACGTGCTGATAAGTTGGTTCATGTTATACAAGACAGGGGTTTAGTTCCAAATCTTGCCACATATAACATTCTTATACATGGATATATCAATAAAAGCGAGGAGGTCTGCCCACCTGAGAGTAGAAGCTGCCCCTTCGACCGCGACGGGAGGACGGCGGCGGGGTCGTCGTCGGACGGGAGATCGAGCAACGAATTCGGCAGCAGCGCAATTTTACGGCTTCTCCGCTTCTTTTTTCCCCCCCAATCGGCAATTGCATCATCATCGCAAAGGCGCATTTAATAAGAGGTAGGTAGCTCGAGTAAATTTCATATGAACCCTTATAAATACTCATTTTGCTTAAACGAACCCTCTCCAGAGACCTCTCTGCGATATCGTAAATTTTAGTTTAGCCCCTTAAAGTTTCGCTTTTTGTAGTATAAAGCCCGGCCCATGTAGCCCAAAGCGAGAGCAGACCGGTCCGATTTAAACATTAAATTCCAGTACTATTTTAACGAACCCAACCCTGCGCTGCTGCCTGCGCCTTCCTTCCTTCGACGTCGGTGCGAGCGCCGGCCTAACGAACTCTCCACCGGCCCCTCCGTACAAGCACGGTTCACCTAACCACGACCTAAGACACGATGCGGCTGTTAGATTAATAACCGTCCGTCTCCTGCCGAATTAAATCAAATATAATTAATCATCTCCCTCCTCCTCCGGTCCGGCCTCTTTGAAAATTCAAAATGGAGCTAAATAAGCAGAGAGCGCGGGGCGCAGATCCACCGAACAAAACAACAAAAGCCGCATTAATAACCCCCATTAATGGGCGGCATGCGCAACATGTGCAACCCTCCAAAAGTGTACACCCCCTCCCTCCCTCTTCTCTTCTCTTCTCTTCTCTTCTCCCCACCACCACGCCACATGCTTCTTCTTCTTCTTTCAAAAACCTAATCAGGGAGTTGAAAAAATTTTGAAACACATGTTCGCTTTTGATTTGATGTGACCATCGAATTAAAAGATTAAAAACGCCGCGCTCAGCAGCACCGCATGCCCACAACGCCGTGGATATTATATTTATATGTTTTGTATTGTTGTTCCCTGATTCCCACGCCCCCTCCGACGGTCTCGTGGTCATCTCGTCATCGCCCGGCCGGGCGCGGCTCGCTTCCCGGCGCAGAATCTTATGGGGAGAAATGAATAACGTGTTCTGAGGCAAAAGACACGTAACTACTTGATCGTATAAAATTTATAAAAGGATTGAGGAGGACGGCGTTGAGAGCGGAACGGCGTTATTTTCAATTTCAAGCCGGGACTGGTGAGGCTTGGTTGGTCCCTCGTCATTTAATACTGCACTGTTCGATCCCTCGTCGTTCTCTTATCCTTTTGATTCCTTCAAGTACCAGCCGGCCGAGAGGTCTGTGCGCGTTGTGCAGAGAAGAGATGGGGAGAGAGTGGTTACGGAGTGGTAGTAGCAGTGGTAGTACGAGCTCCCCTTTCTCCAAACGAGACTTCAAGCAGGAGCGCAGCAACGCCGCCGCCCCCGCTCCTCCTCCTGGTTGCATGAGCGGCGTGCTTCATTACCTGCAGTTTCACCACTTTCTCTTCAATGCCGGCAGCAGCCGTTCTCCGCCGGCCGCGCCGTCGCCGGTTGATCTTGCCCGTCTTGAACAACTCCGAGGTATAGTCTGTGTGTGTGTCTGTGTGGGTGTTTAGAGATCGGAGGTATTATGTATTCTCAAGAGGCTTGTTCATGGTGAGACTTGACCAGGCTTTGAGGCGCCAAGGAATAGTCTGGAGCTCGATGAGGGGACGTCATCGTCCATGGCGGCGGCCTCGGCAGTGGAAGACGAGTTTTATGATGTTCATGTGAGTCGTCGATGCGTTCGATTTAATGTGTTCAATCCCCGAGCGGATGTAAATTTGAATCGCTTGCTGATGTTAATCCGTAGGTTGCGATAGAAATAAGCAGCGCGGAGGGGAAAGCGAGATCGCAGCAGCAGCAGGTTGAGACTCCAAGAGGCACTCCGGGCATCGTGGCTCGCCTGATGGGTCTGGAGATCTCGCTGGATCACGCGTCTTCTCCGACGACGGCGAAGATGCCGGCGCTGCCGCTGCAGCAGCCTCAGGTCCTCGGCGGCAAGAAGATGAAGAAGACGAGGAGCAAGAGGAGTTTTGACGGCGATCTGCGGTGCCGTGCGATGCGAGAGCATGAGTGCTCACCGTCTCCACGGCAGCCTCTCCGGAGCTTGGATCGCAATGTGGTAGCAGCGCCGTCGTCGTCCGCTGGCTCCCGCTCCCTGCCGGAGACACCTAGAGTCTCCTTGTCGTCGGCGAGGTCCTGTGACGAGTACCCGCCGAGACTTTCTCTACAGCTCAACAAAGAGAACAATGTGACAGCGGAGTACCACTCGCTTCCTCCTTCGCCGTCGGCGTATGCCGCCGTAAAAACTAAGAAAAGAGACTTTGGCAGGCATCAGGACGAGAACAAGAGCCCCAGAAGCCGCCGCTACGCTCGCGAGATCGTAGAAGAGGTGAGGGAAGCCGTCGCCAGCAGAAGAGGAGACAGCGGCCGGTTGGATGCAGAAATCAAGTCCGAGTCTAAGAGAACAAGAAAGACGACGACGACGACGACGACGACGACGATGGAGAATAAGAAAATAGCCATGGCGGCGGATGCTCCGATATTTCCTCCCCGTTCTCCTCTTCAGCTCGTAAGCAGTAAAGATAATGAAGGAACCAAGAGGCCACGGGAGACCACGAAGATGGTCCTTACCAAGTGCAGGAAGGCCGATAACGAGAGGTTTACGGACAGGATCAGGAGGCAGGAAACACAAGCAACTACGACGACGTTGGCATCACTCTTTCGATCCGCTGACATGCAGCGATCTGCAGGGAAGAACTTGAACCCCGATAAGAGCCGATCTCAGCCAGTCTCAGGCGCTCCTCCGGTGAACTCGCCGGCAACCCCTTGCTCAACTCCAACTCTTGGACTCGCCGAGTGCGAGCTAAAGAGAGATGGAAGCCAAGGCCGATTGTGGAGGAGCGAAGGTCCGGAGTTCAGATACGTAAAGTCCATATTCGAACGCGCGGGCATCGCCGGAGTTCGGTCGCTGAGATGGTCCTCGCCGCTGCAGCCGGTCGACCCTATCGTCTTCGACGAACTTGAGTTCGAGCTTCCTTCGTCCACCGGCCACTTACGCTTTCGATGGAACAGGAAACTTCTGTTTTATCTGGTGGAGGAAATCCTGGGAGATCTCCTACTCATCCGTCCGGATGACCCACTGCCTTCGTCCACCGCTGTCCACCACCTCGACAGGGACAGCACCAGCGCGGAGTCGTTGCTCCGGCGAGTATGGGGGCAGATCGAGAGCTTCCCCCACGAGGGCTGCGTCGACCTCCACGCGCTCATCTCCCGCGATCTGCCCGAGGCCAACGTGCGCCGGCTGCTCCGTCACCCCTCGGTGGTGGAGGAGGCGGAGGACGTGATGCTCGAGGTGGAGGGAGAGATCCTCGACGGCCTCGTCGGCGAGACCGCGGCCACGCTCGCCCTGGCACTCTCCTCATCGTGCTCCTCTACCCAAGGAGGCGGCGGCGGCGGCACCGGCGTCCGTCCTCCCCGGAATCTTTCACGTTGCTGTTGAGGTGTGCTTGGGGTTGGGGGGGCACCTGCACTGATGTGACCGTGCGTGTAGATAATGTCATGCATGACACATTGACAATATGTAGTGGTAGAATTAGACATAAAACTTTATTGATATTCCCCATCTTTGCTCAGAGTTGAGCATTTTTCTAATTATTCGCTCTGCGTGGAATTTTATGGAGTCTGCAACCTGTCAAGTAAGCTTTTGTCAGTAGCTGATAAATTAAACCGTGGCATGGAGAATACATATAGATATATATGTACAGGAGACAGAGAAACATGCCACACTACTACTATTAAGCATCATGCCTTCATAAAAGTCGTCCTTTAGAAAAAGATGATAAATAAGCAGGAAGAAAAAATGTAACCCAGAGCACATGGTTTTGACGGAGAAATGAGGTAGTAAATGCGAGTGAGACATTTTTCTCCTTATTCTTCAAAAATTGAATTGTTCAAAACATGTGATTCAGCAATATGTTTTTATTTAAAATATATAATCTATTTTTAGTTTTTTTTATACAACCATATATGTTATCCATATGGCCATTATACGCTTTCAAGCAAGCGATATATAGTCGGTAGATCATTTTATTCAGCCGCTACTACTATGTAGCTTTTGCATATAAAGGGAGGAGGCAGAATTATGAAACGACGCCATGGCACGCTTCAGGCTGCGCTCTTGAGGTGGTCGCCGAAGGCGCCGAGGGTGTTCATGTCGGATCGGTAGTGCTTCTGGGTGAACTCGTGCAGCTCGGGCCAAGTGAAGTCTGGGTACAGCTTGGGGTGGTCGGCGTCCACCAGCGCCGCCGGAGCGCGCACCACCTTGTCCGGCCCCGGGTTCAGGAAGAAGGCCAGCGACTTTCGCTGCGTCGTGCTGTTCACCACCGCCCTGTGCAGGCAGCTCTTGTACCGCCCGTTCGTCAGCGCCTGACCAATGGAAGGATCAAAGTTAAAATTTTTTAGCAGATACAGAATGGAGCGGAATTGAAGGGGCCGGCCGGTCCCGAATGCATCCTCCGATGCGGCGATCCTCTTTAGGAGGATCGAAGGTGCTCACTCACCATGAAGGTGTCGCCGATGTTGACGACGAAGGAGTTGGTGAGGGGGGTTACTGTGCGCCAGCCGCCAACGGTGTCGTCGAACACCTGCAAACCGTCGATGCCGTCCTCCTGGAGGAGGATGGTCAGCGAGGTGGGGTCGCAGTGCGGCCCGGTGCCGAGCGTGAGCTCCGGCTTCTGGCACGGTGGGTAGTTGTTGAGCCGCATCACGGAGTCGTTGTTCTCGTAGAACTCCCGGAACTCCGCTCGCCCCACGCCGAGGCTCATCCCGATCGCCTCCATTATCGCCAGCGCCAGGTCGTTCATCACGTCGCAGTACTGCTGGTACACCTCCCTGCAGACAACCGGAATGCGTCGGGTTCGACCTCAGAGATCTCGATCGTGCATTCGATCTGAATCGATTGATTAAATTTACCCGAAATGGGAGAAGTCGTCGCCGAGGGTGCCGGCGATGTAGCCACGGACGACGCCGGCGGGGCTGGGGGAGAAGGGGAGCGAGAAGGTCTCCTTCCACGGGAGCTTACTGTTGAACCGCCCGGTGAAGCTGCTGGCGTAGCCGCAGTTCTCGCCGACCTTCCTCTGGGCCCGCTGCTTCTCCGCCAGCGACATCGCGAAGAAGGCTTCCGCGGAGCGGAGCGCCTCCGCGACCAGCGCGGGGTCGACGCCGTGGTTGACGATCTTGAAGAACCCGTGGCGCGTGCACGCATCCCTGACGGCGGCCAGGGAGTCGGGGTCGCCAGAGAGCAGCTTGGCAAGGTCAACCGCGGGGAGGACGAGCTCCTCCATCGCCTCCGGCGTGGGCTTCTCGTCCTCCGGCCATACGAAGTGCTCCGGGATGTCGGCCTGGCTGCTGATGACGGCGGGGTCGAACACGACCGCCGGCGCTGGCGTCGTCGTCGGAGCAGGAGCGCTGATCACTTCCATTCCTACGCGTACGTAAAATGCAGTGCTGGCTCTCTGGATCGACGGATCGGAGAAGGTTGAATTAGGGTTTAAAGGAGTTGAATAATCGTCGAGAAGAAGGACGTATTTAGAAATCCTGCACGATTCTTTTGGAGGATTCAACGGCGACCCTTCCACCGAATTTTCTACTATAATTATAATCTCATCCTACGTACGTAAAAAAAAACAAACAAGCGAGCAATGTATATATAAAAAGAAGAAGAATGAAGAGTGTTTCCTCTTACTGTGATCGATCGGTGATTACTTCTCTGTCTCTTCTTCGAGGACGGTATGAGTGATGACTGCTGCGTCCGTCTCTCGGCCTATATATAATATGTGTCGCAGGTGCAAATTATAGCAGCGATTAAAACGTGATTGAATTAATGATATGCCGCATCGGGAAATCGTAGCAAATACCTGCTTTTTTTTACACGGTCGATAATATTTATTTTTAATGACCTGCTCGGATTGTGTACGTAGACGTGTTCAGGATTACGTAACGTTTTATTGCTCGCTATCCATTTTTAACCATCACTGGTTGTATGTAGATATATTTCCCTGTAAAACTAACGTGTTAAATTTTTTTCCAGCTCGGTTTCCAAATACGTAGACCTAGAATATTAAGGGATGGTTTAATTGGGGCTGTATGTGTATTGATGAGTGTTCCTCAAAATAATATTTTTATATTTATATAAGGTCTGGTTTAAATTGCTGTCCTATTCTGCATGAATATTTTTTAATTTTTAATCTAACCTGCTATAATTATTATTATTTTTATACTAATGACTGGGGCTGCCTATTAATACGATGTTATTTAATAAAAAAATCAATTTGCTCTCGCAATATTAAAGCAAGCAACGTTATTTTGTACACTGTACGTGTAAAAAAAATATATTATAGAAAGCAAGGGATAGAGGTTTAGCAGGTACATACTCCCATTAAATAATATTGTATGCTGAGACGATAATATATTGGTGTGCATTAGAAGTATAAATATTATTTATATCTAATACAGAGGTAAATGAGGTAGAAAATGTATAAATTTCATAATAATTAATTACAGTGATCAGCGGAAATAAACTAATCGACCGTCTATGGGTATTATTTTTAACAGTTAACTGTTCAGAATTTTATTTTTACGAATAAAATAGATGTTACAAGATGGATATATATGAAAAATTTTAGATGAACATAACTTATTTGGTATTATAAAATAAACTAAAACTCAGTAAAATATATATTTTATTCACGTTGAGATTACATAAACACATGATAACTTATTTAATAAATAAAGTAAATACAAAATTATTATATAACTGATATTTAAAACTATTATACATGTGTTATAAATAAAGTATAAAATATACATCATTTTAGTTAAAGTAATTAATTGAGTTTAAGACTAAGTTCTAATTTTTTTTATAAATAGAGTAAATATAATAAAAAATATATATCTAAAAATATAATACACATACAATAATTATTCAGCATTATTTTAAAGTTATTTTTTATATTTTTTTACGGATATATTTTTTTTAAACAATGGTAGAGGAAATTTTAAAATCGCTCGCCAGAATCGAAATAAACCGGCCGAACGAGGAGTAATTGATAAGTGAAGATTCGAAAGCGACACGTGCTAAGTAAACTCGAAACGATCATCCGAATCAAGAAGCGGGTCGGATTGATAGAGCTTATCTGGTAAAACCCTGAAAAAAGAAAGAGAGAGAGAGAGGGTGGGTGTTGGGAAAAGGCGAAGGGAACACAGCAAGCGTGGACTTGAAATCCGATTCCCAAAACCTCCCCCCATCATCAAATGGTATCATTTTTTCCTGCGTCAGATCGACTCCAGCCCCCCTCTCCGCTGCCGGGGATGGCCGACGGAAGCGGCGGCGCTGCCCCGCCCTTCCTCTCGGAAGCCGCTGCCGGCAACAATCCAGGTCGCCCTGCAGCTCCGCCCCCCTCCGTGGATGGCGGCGCCTTCCTCCTCCAGCTCCTTTTTGTTTCTTTTTATAAAAATGTTATAAGTAAAAGTCACCATACAATTAGCCAGAGTTTGGCTTACTTTATTAAAAGTTGCATGAGAACTGAAAGGATGAGGAGACCTAATGTGGCATGGCAAGCACTACCTTTATGCATGTCCGCAAGAAGAGAAGATACACCACCAATCTACTACGGTCCTACGAGTCTTCATCAGCATGAGGTTGTAGTAAGTTTATGCATGAGATTCTGATAAGAAAAGTGCTGACAATCAATTCATATTGTGATAACTCTAGTTCATATCTCAAATTTTTGGATCAATTTTACTTAACCAAAACAGAACTTCCCTCTTCAGACTTTCTATATACAGCTTCATATAAATGGAAAATCAGTGTGTATGTTCGCTGGTTGAAGTAGGAGGCTTCTGAGCAGTCAGCTCTTTCAGATAACGGAGATGATCAGAAGCCATTTCAATAGAAGCATCGCGAGACATGAGACAAGTATTAGCAGCAGCTTTGCTGGTGCCAAGCTTATTTACACGACAAAATTCAACGGAAGCATCCTTAACATTCGTCATGATGCTCAGGGCCAGCCCGATGGCATTGCGCGGTCTTGCTACCTCCCCCTCGACAACTTCCATATGTCGTCTTACTAATTCTGCTTGACTATGTAATGATTCAGCCTGTAATATCTTTAGTCGAGCATCGGATCTCATCATCTCTGCCTTCGATTGCTCCAATTCTCCTTCTGCTTTTGCCTTTGCAGCTCTTCTTCTTCGTAGTTCAGCCTCAAGTCTGTTTCTGATAGCTGTTGTCATATGTACATAACTCTCTCTCATCATGTCCGAAGCTTTAGCTTTTTGTTCACCAGGTCCCAATTCCTCCAACTCTTTCTCGTGTTGCTTCAATTTTTTTTTTGTCTCTTTCTACAATTCTTCGAATTGTTTGATCAAGTTTACAGCTTGCTCCCTCTCGACTCGAGCTTTCTCTATCTCTTCTTGAGCTTTGTTTCTCTGTTGATCAGCTTCCAACTGAAGAAGTTCAGCTTTCTCCCTCAGTTTTTACGTTTTATCCTTTAGACCACGAGATACCGTAAAGACATCTTCTACAGAATCTCTAAACTTGTTGATCATAGCCACAGTGTGATCCATGGTAAGGCATGCCAACAATGCCGTGATTTCGGGGTCTGAGGCCGCAGTAATGCCAAGAAGAAAAGATACACCATCAATCTACTACGGTCCTACGAGTCTTCATCAGCATGAGGTTGTAGTAAGTTTATGCATGAGATTCTGATAAGAAAAGTGCTGACAATCAATTCATGTTGTGATAACTCTAGTTCATATCTCAAATTTTTGGATCAATCTTTACTTAACCAAAACAGAACTTCCCTCTTCAGACTTTCTACATCTAGCTTCATATAAATGGAAAATCAGTGTGTATGTTCGCTGGATGAAGCAGGAGGCTTCTGAGCAGCCAGCTCTTTCAGATAACAGAGATGATCAGAAGCCATTTCAATAAAAGCATCGCGAAACTTGAGACAAGTATTAACAGCAGCTTTGCTGGTGTCAGGCTTATTTACACGACAAAATTCAACGGAAGCATCCCTAACATTCGTCATGATGCTCAGGGCCAGCCCGATGGCATTGCGCGCTCTTGCTACCTCCCCTTCGACAACTTCCATATGTCGTCTTACTAATTCTGCTTGACTATGTAATGATTCAGCTTGTAATATCTTTAGTCGAGCATCGGATCTCATCATCTCTGCCATCGATTGCTCCAGTTCTCCTTCTGCTTTTGCCTCTGCAGCTCTTCTTCTTCGTAGTTCAGCCTCAAGTCTGTTTCTGATAGCTGTTGTCATCTGTACATAACTCTCTCTCATCATGTCCGAAGCTTTAGCTTTTTGTTCACGAGGTCCTAGTTCCTCCAACTCTTTCTGTTGTTGCTTCATTTTTTCCTTTGCCTCTTTCTGCAATTCTTCGAATTGTTTGATCAAGTTTACAGCTTGCTCCATCTCGACTCGAGCTTTTTCTATCTCTTGTTGAGATTTATTTCTCTGTTCATCAGCTACTAAATGAAGAAGTTCAGCATTCTCCCTCAGTTTTTGCGCTTTATCTTTTAGACGATGAGATACTGTAAGGGCATCTTCTACAGAATCTATAACCTTATTGACCATAGTCACAGTGTGATGCATGGTGAGGCATGCCAATGATGCCGTGACTTCGGGGACTGAGGCCGTTGTAATTGGAATCAACGAAGATTGCGCGTCCATCCTTTCAACCTACACAACAACTGAGACGATCAAGGTGGTGTACTAATTGGTGTACAGATCCTAAGTCCTAAGTCTATGCAACTCGAACGCTGGAAAAAAAAAAGAGCAAAAACCAAATCGAAGTAAAGTCGAAAACCCTACACGAACAACACATAGCATGAAGAGGGGACGACATAGTCAACTATCTAGGCTTTGGCAACTTCAGTTGTTTGTTTCAGGGGTTCCTTCACCCTTGAAGCATCCTGATGGATCTGTTATGTCATATGAACACATGCATTATGCATAATTCCATGGAAAATCTCAAAAGAAGATGCCTAGTTTATTTAACCTTAGGAAAAGATACATACTGAGAAGTTCAATCAGCCTAAACAAACCTGGTGAACCTAATTACACAAATTACTTGAGCAAACATTTGACACCTAAGCTCAAAACATGACCCTTCAACAACAAAATGTGAAATTGCTGGACCCATCCAGGCAATATCCATACTGGCTCTCTAGGTTGGTCTCCATTGCTGGACATCAAAAAGATAGTAAGGTTGTATTTAGGATGCATTTATTCAAATATCACATCCAACTCTAGAGTAAAAGTGAAATATCTACAATTCAGTACATTCATATGCATAGTACGACTAAATACTTCACTAATTTTCTTCTAATGAATACAGGTTGAAATTGATGCTGTTAAGAGTAGCCAAGATAAATAATCTATTCTTCTAATTATTTGATATCTAGTCTATTTAATCTATTCTTCTAATAAAAGTGAAACGGAAGCTCATAAAAAAACCTTCAAGAAATAACAAAAGCATGTCCTAGTTTATAATTATGATAAACATGGATTCATATCCTGGTTGACTCACTACTCTTTGTTTAGGCCTGCTGATTTGACTAACTAAATCTTGATACGAGAATATACAACTCAGTATCAATTGATATGTATTAACACTTAGCCTTTAGTTTTTAACAGATTCCAAGTGGTCAAATCAGTATATAGTAAAATATCTATCCCTCAAACCTTCTAGCATAACGTAATTTATTAACTATGAAATATTGCCAAGATGCAATTCAACCATCATGTATCCAATGGACAACAACTAAAACACAAATTAGTGGACCAAGTAAATACCAATTCTGGAGGTTCGCTTTTGAACAATCATAAACCACACATGGGGATTTAAGATCAATAATGGAGAAGTGAGAATATATATACAGCAAAAAATCAGAGGTTTATGAGAAGAAACGAATTATTGCCTCTTGTAGAAGGCTAGAAGAAATATCAGAGGTAGATAGATCAAATATCAATAAAAGGCTAGAAGAAATATCAGAGGTAGATAGATCCCAAAACAATAAATCTGTTTCAAAGAGTACAAGTAAGGCCAAATACAAGCAAAAATTTGAAAGTTCAAGATTGTGGGAGTCGTAAAAAGAACAATTGCTTAAAAACACAAACATTTTCCGATTAGGAAAAGAGGAAACAAGGTGCACGACACAAGGCATCATCTGAATCTGGCAGTGCTGATCCAAGAAACTACGGGTCGACTACATCGATTGACTCTTCCTCAGAGACACCATCGACATGCCAAATTCCCAGACCACGAACAAGCCAAAAGAAAAAAAGAAAAAAAAACTAGCAGACGCAAGTAAACCCTACATCGAAAGGGCGAAAGTTAGAGATTATAGCATTACCTGGGAGTAGAAGCTACCCCTTCGACCGCGATGAACGGCGACGGGGTCGTCATCGTCGGACGGGAGATCGCGAGACTCAAGACAAGTCTTAGCAAAAGCTTTGCTGGTGTTCGGCTTGTTTGCACGACAAAATTAAACGGAAGCACTCCCAACACTCATCATGATGCTCAGGGCCAGCCCGATGGCAGCCTGTAATATCTTTAGTCGAGCATCGGATCTCATCATCTCTGCCTTCGATCGCTCCAGTTCTCCTTCTACTATTGCCTCTACAGCTCTTTTTCTCTGTAGTTAAGCCTCAAGTCTGTTTCTGATAGTAGCTGCTATCTGTCCATAACTCTCTGTCCTCATTTGCACAACTTCATCTCTTTTATCACCAGGTCCAGTTCCTCCAGCTCTTTCTCGTGTTGTTTCAATTTTTTCTTTGCCTCTTTATGCAATTCTTCGAATTGTTTGATCGAGTTTACAACTTGCTCCCTCTTGACTCGAGCTTTCTCTATCTCTTCTTGAGCTTTGTTTCTCTGTTGATCAGCTTCCAACTGAAGAAGTTCAGCTTTCTCCCTCAGTTGTTACGCTTTATCATTTAGACCACGAGATACCGTAAAGGCATCTTCTACAAAATCTCTAACCTTGTTGACCATAGTCACAGTGTGATCAATGGTGAGGCATGCCAACAATGCCGTGATTTCGGGGTCTGAGGCCGCTGTAATGCCAAGAAGAGAAGATACACCATCAATCTACTACGGTCCTACGAGTCTTCATCAGCACGAGGTTGTAGTAAGTTTATGCATGAGATTCTGATAAGAAAAGTGTTCACAATCAATTCATGTTGTGATAACTCTCGTTCATATCTCAAATTTTTGGATCAATCTTTACTTAACCAAAACAGAACTTCCCTCTTCAGACTTTCTACATCCAGCTTCATATAAATGGAAAATCAGTGTGTATGTTCGCTGGTTGAAGCAGGAGGCTTCTGAGCAGCCAGCTCTTTCAAATCACGGAGATAACTAGAAGCTATTTGAATAAAAGCATCGCGAGACTCGAGACAAGTTTTAGTAGCAGCTTTGCTGGTGTTCGGCTTGTTTGCACGACAAAATTCAACGGAAGCACTCCCAACAGTCATCATGATGCTCAGGGTCAGCCCGATGGCAGTGCGCGCTCCTGTTACCTCCCCTCGACAGCTTCCATATGTCGTCTTACTAATTCTGTTTGACTATGTATTGATTCATCCTGTAATATCTTTAGTCGAGCATCGGATCTCATCATCTCTGCCTTCGATCGCTCCAGTTCTCCTTCTACTATTGCCTCTACAGCTCTTTTTCTCTGTAGTTAAGCCTCAAGTCTGTTTTTGATAGTTGCTGCCATCTGTCCATAACTCTCTGTCCTCATTTGCACAACTTCATCTCTTTTATCACTAGGTCTAGTTCCTCCAACTCTTTCTCGTGTTGCTTCAATTTTTTTTTTGCCTCTTTATGCAATTCTTCGAATTGTTTGATCGAGTTTACAACTTGTTCCCTCTCGACTCGAGCTTTCTCTATCTCTTCTTAATCTTTGTTTCTCTGTTGATCAGCTTCCAACTGAAGAAGTTCAGCTTTCTCCCTCAGTTTTTACGCTTTATCCTTTAGACCACGAGATACCGTAAAGGCATCTTCTACAAAATCTCTAACCTTGTTGACCATAGCCACAGTGTGATCAATGGTGAGGCATGCCAACAATGCCGTGATTTCGGGGTCTGAGGCCGCTGTAATGCCAAGAAGAGAAGATACACAATCAATCTACTACGGTCATACGAGTCTTCATCAGCATGAGGTTGTAGTAAGTTTATGCATGAGATTCTGATAAGAAAAGTGCTGACAATCAATTCATGTTGTGATAACTCTGGTTCATATCTCAAATTTTTGGATCAATCTTTAATTAATCAAAACAGAACTTCCCTTTTCAGACTTTCTACATCCAGCTTCATATAAATGGAAAATCAGTGTGTATGTTCGCTGGTTGAAGCAGGAGGCTTCTGAGCAGCCAGCTCTTTCAAATCACGGAGATAACTAGAAGCTATTTGAATAAAAGCATCGCGAGACTCGAGACAAGTTTTAGTAGCAGCTTTGCTGGTGTTCGGCTTGTTTGCACGACAAAATTCAACGGAAGCATCCCTAACATTCGTCATGATGCTCAGGGCCAGCCCGATGGCATTGCGCGCTCTTGCTACCTCCCCCTCGACAACTTCCATATGTCGTCTTACTAATTCTGCTTGACTATGTAATGATTCAGCCTGTAATATCTTTAGTCGAGCATCAGATCTCATCATCTCTGCCTTCGATCGCTCCAGTTCTCCTTCTACTATTGCCTCTACAGCTCTTTTTCTCTGTAGTTAAGCTTCAAGTCTGTTTCTGATAGTTGCTGCCATCTGTCCATAACTCTATGTCGTCATTTGCACAACTTCATCTCTTTTATCACCAGGTCCAGTTCCTCCAGCTCTTTCTCGTGTTGTTTCAATTTTTTCTTTGTCTCTTTATGCAATTCTTCGAATTGTTTGATCGAGTTTACAACTTGCTCCCTCTTGACTCGAGCTTTCTCTATCTCTTCTTGAGCTTTGTTTCTCTGTTGATCAGCTTCCAACTGAAGAAGTTCAGCTTTCTCCCTCAGTTGTTACGCTTTATCATTTAGACCACGAGATACCGTAAAGGCATCTTCTACAAAATCTCTAACCTTATTGACCATAGTCACAGTGTGATCAATGGTGAGGCATGCCAACAATGCCGTGATTTCGGGGTCTGAGGCCGCTGTAATGCCAAGAAGAGAAGATACACCATCAATCTACTACGGTCCTACGAGTCTTCATCAGCACGAGGTTGTAGTAAGTTTATGCATGAGATTCTGATAAGAAAAGTGTTAACAATCAATTCATGTTGTGATAACTCTCGTTCATATCTCAAATTTTTGGATCAATCTTTACTTAACCAAAACAGAACTTCCCTCTTCAGACTTTCTACATCCAGCTTCATATAAATGGAAAATCAGTGTGTATGTTCGCTGGTTGAAGCAGGAGGCTTCTGAGCAGCCAGCTCTTTCAAATCACGGAGATAACTAGAAGCTATTTGAATAAAAGCATCGCGAGACTCGAGACAAGTTTTAGTAGCAGCTTTGCTGGTGTTCGGCTTGTTTGCACGACAAAATTCAACGGAAGCACTCCCAACAGTCATCATGATGCTCAGGGTCAGCCCGATGGCAGTGCGCGCTCCTGTTACCTCCCCTCGACAGCTTCCATATGTCGTCTTACTAATTCTGTTTGACTATGTATTGATTCATCCTGTAATATCTTTAGTCGAGCATCGGATCTCATCATCTCTGCCTTCGATCGCTCCAGTTCTCCTTCTACTATTGCCTCTACAACTCTTTTTCTTTGTAGTTCTGCCTCAAGTCTGCTTCTGATAGTTGCTGCCATCTCTCCATAACTCTCTGTCGTCATTTGCACAACTTCATCTCTTTTATCACGAGGTCCTAGTTCCTCCAATTCTTTCTCGTGTTGCTTCAATTTTTTCTTTGTCTCTTTCTGCAATTCTTCGAATTGTTTGATCGAGTTTACAACTTGCTCCCTCTCGACTCGAGCTTTCTCTATCTCTTCTTGAGCTTTGTTTTTCTGTTGATCAGCTTCCAACTGAAGAAGTTCAGCTTTCTCCCTCAGTTTTTACACTTCATCTTTTAGACCACGAGATACCATAAAGGCATCTTCTACAAAATCTCTAACCTTGTTGACCATAGCCACAGTGTGATCAATGGTGAGGCATGCCAACAATGTCGTGATTTCGGGGTCTGAGGCCGCTGTAATGCCAAGAAGAGAAGATACACCATCAATCTACTATGGTCCTACGAATCTTCATCAGCATGAGGTTGTAGTAAGTTTATGCATGAGATTCTGATAAGAAAAGTGCTGACAATCAATTCATGTTGTGATAACTCTGGTTCATATCTCAAATTTTTGGATCAATCTTTAATTAACCAAAACAGAACTTCCCTCTTCAGACTTTCTACATCCAGCTTCATATAAATGGAAAATCAGTGTGTATGTTCGCTGGTTGAAGCAGGAGGCTTCTGAGCAGCCAGCTCTTTCAGATCACGGAGATAACGAGAAGCTATTTCAATAAAAGCATCGCGAGACTTGAGATAAGTATTAGCAGCAACTTTGCTGGTGTTCGGCTTGTTTGCACGATAAAATTCAACGGAAGCACTCTCAACAATCATCATGATGCTCACGGCCAGCCCGATGGCAGTGTGCGCTCTTGCTACCTCCTTTTCGACAGCTTCCATATGTCGTTTTACTAATTCTGCTTGACTATGTATTGATTTAGCTTGTAATATCCTTAGTCGAGTATCGGATCTCATCATCTCTGCCTTCTATTGCTCCAGTTCTCCTTCTGCTATTGCCTCTACAGCTCTTTTTCTCTATAGTTCAGCCTCAAATTTGTTTCTGATAGCTGCTGTCATCTGTTCATAACTCTCTGTCATCATTTGCGCAACTTCAGCTCTTTTATCACAAGGTCCCAGTTCCCCAACTCTTTCTCGTGTTGCTTCAATTTTTTCTGTGCCACTTTATGCAATTCTTCGAATAGTTTGATCCAGTTTATAGCTTGCTCCCTCTCGACTCGAGCTTTCTCTATCTCTTCTTGAGCTTTTTTTCTCTGTTGATCAGCTTCCAACTGAAGAAGTTCAGCTTTCTACCTTAGTTCTTGCGCTTCATATTTTAGACCATGAGATACCGTAAAGACATCTTCTACAGAATCTCTAACCTTGTTGACCATAGCCACAGTGTGATCCATGGTGAGGCATGCCAACAATGCCGTGATTTCGGGGTCTAAGGTCGCTGTAATTGGAACCGATAAAGATTGCGAGTCCATACTTTCAACCTACACAACAACTGAGACGATCAAGGTGGTGTACTAATTGGTGTACAGATCTTAAGTCTCTGCAACTTGAACGCCGGGGAAAAAAAAGCAAAAACCAAATAGAAGTAAAGTCAAAAACCCTATGCGAACAACACATAGCACGATACGAGCGAAGAGGGCCGATCACCTAGTTGTAGAAGCTGCTCTTTCCACGGCGACAGACGGCGAGGGGTCGTCGGAAGGGAGATCGGGCGACGAATTCGGTAGCAGCGTAATTTTAAGGCGGGAAATTTAACAATGGCGATGGAAATGGTTGAATTGAAGAAGGAAAAGGGTTTTGCAGGCAAAATTTAGGGGTTCAAGTTCATGAACCAAACTTGGAATGCTTCAAATCACAGAAGGCCGATTACCGAGGAAAAAAACAATTGGTGTACAGATCCTAAGTCTCTACAACTCGAACGCCGGGGAAAAAAATAAGCAAAAACCAAATCTTGAAAAAAAAAGCAAAAATAATGAGATAACAAAAAAGCAACTTGAAACCGTCCTTTTGACCTTTTTGTTTCTTTTTACAAAAAAGTTAGAAGGAAAAGTGACCATACAATGGGCTAGAGCTTGGCTTACTATATAAAAAGTTATATGAGAACTGAAAGGATGAGGAGACCTAATGTGGCTCGGCAAGCACTACCATTATGCATGTCACGCTCCGAACCACCTATCGACCACGTGGCAACTGCCGCATGAGCTCACCAACCCATGCAAGGTATAACAGGATCTCATCTCTGCAATATAAATAACTAATCATATCAATAAAATAAATAACACAGTCTCCTCGTACAGTCCCGACACTAATCTACTACATACTACACTCCGAAATCAATAAATACTAAAACGGGGATGATAGTCCACCTCGACTGACGAGACCCTTATCTCCGAACTTGACTGTCATTGCTACAACTGCACACATATTGAACGCGGTGTGCTCAGCCTTGCAGCTTAGTGCGAAATTACAGCAGGAAATCAAAGGCTAGAGGGCTCATTCGAGAATGTCTTAGTGAGATTAGCTATCACACAATAGTTTTCTATGTACTACTAATTGTATCTCGTCAAGCTATACGTCAACCTAGGTTATAGATACGCGCACGTCTCTAAATGTCACCTAAGTTATATCTCATGTCGGTATCACTGTAATCAATCATCAAACATAGCTCTAACTCATGTCACGTGTCTCGGGCTGCCAACGTATGCTTAAGAACGAATCTGGGCCCGGGACGACCTTAAGCCCATTAGTGTCTTCATCGTCTATGTCTCTACTTATGTCCGTTGCACTGATGTTGGCGGAGAGGATGGGTGACCGAATAACCCTCTCCCTCTTTTCGTTAGTCGCCGACGATGCCTCTCCTAACGAAATCGTCGTGCCCTTATAGCCTCCCCGGACTCCGTAGGAATACGACCCCAGTGTAGTACCACACTCTGTCCGTAGACAGGGTCACCATCAGACAAGAGCCATCGGCCACAGTTAGTCGAAATAAGAACAACCCTAGGATCTAGACTACTCATCCGATCGTCTGCAGGACGTCAAGGATGCTAGCCATGCGGTCCACGGATCCACGATCCAAGGCATAAGGGAATCACTCCTCCAACTCAAAAGCAATCTATGCTGGTCGAGTCGAACGCACATCTGCACGATAGGTTGTGGTGTCTCGACCTCATATCTGCTAAATCGTTGAGTAGGATTATCCCCGCTAGCTATCTGAGGACTATCACGGTGTCGCCGAGGCGGCACGCGTGTGGGTATAGGAACCTGGGTTGGAACCACTCCATGTGCTAGTCTGTCTGACCCAGGAGTTAACTAGTCCAATCCCTCAGCCCCACTCCCAATATCTAAGCTATCAGAAGCCTCGGGAGGGGTGAACATTACTAACCGAACGCTGGTGGTTCGCGATGTTATCCAGGGTGCATAATAGCCTCCTGTGGGTAATTCAGTGATGCTCATAGGATATGATAGTATTATGTCACCTATGTCTATATACAAGAGTGTCTGGTGTACGTTATGATATTGTGTTTTAAGTTATATTATTTTTACCTTATTCCGCATGGTAACTATAGGTGTAGTCTGCATTACAACATTAACAAATAATAACATGGGGTAAGAGTAACATAGCATGCTGGATAAATAATAAACAGTAAGCATACACGCATGTCGAGCTGCTAGTAAAATATGTATTTCTAACATGCATATATCTTTTGGTATTTTATAAGCATAATACTTATTTAATTGGCAGGCATCCAAGAACTTCTAAAAAATCTAATCCAAGAACTTCTAAAAAATCTAATTAAGATTTATCCTAACTTGAATAGATCATACTATAATGAACATACGCACTTGTATCGTGTATCGGGCTCCAAAAGAAGCCCAAAAACTTTAATAACGATGTAGATCACTCAGATGATAAAATTTATTTAGAATTTTTCAGTATTAATTAAGATAGAAATAGATTATTTAATGTTAATCTGATCGATCTGTTTAATTAGTCTAATTTGCTTAGCCAAACTTCATTCATCAAGTCTAAGCCCAAATTCATTCATAATCCAAGTCAATCTAATCAAAATTAGTTTTAATTGATAAATTAATCTATTTTGATCAAATCTGAATCAATTTAACTCAATTCGGGTTCAAATAGTGAAATTAGTTCAGTTCGGATTCAATTAAAGTCAATTTGGTTCAAATCTTACTTGATTTAGTTTAATTGGCTCAATATGAGCTTAAATTAGTACATTTGACTCAGCTCAAATTCGGATCATTGGATCTGGCTCAACTCCGGTCCGATTTAATGTAATCTGACTCAACTTAGATTCGATCCAGTTTAATTGGATCCGATTCAGCCAACTCAATTTAATCTAATCTGGTTCAGCTCACCCTACTAACTCAACCTGAATCCAAACTTAATTCAAATTCAATCCAACTAACTTCAATTCGGTTCAACCCAACCTATTCACTAACTTCACTTAATTAAATACTAATACCACTTAATTAAATTACAAATCTTACTTAACTTAAATAAGCATTAATCGTGATTAAGGAAGAAAACCTTCGAACGGGCAGAGGCGTTCGTCTGCTTCTTCCCTTCCGACGCCGACAGCGTTACTTAAATAAGCATTACTCCGACGGCAGCCCTCCGACTTCCGCGAAGGTCCGCCGGGGTCCTCTCAAGCGACAGCAGCGGCGATGAACGCGGCGAAGCGGAGCTTGCCGCTGCGTGGGAAGAGGGCAGCACAGGTGAAGCTCCGGCGAGCTCTTGTGGGCTCGCGTGCACCAGATGGGGACGGAGGATGGTCGCCGACGAGAAGGAGGCGACGACGGGCGAGGAGGAGGCGCGGCGGCGAGGCGTGGGCGCGCAATCGAAGCCCTCTGCTCGCGGCTCTGTTTCTGCCCGCGAGCAGGGGAAAGCAGCCCCGCTGCAAAATCCGGCAGCAGCGAGGCGAGGACGGCGGGGATGCGGCGAACGGTGTGCCGGCGAGTCTCCCACGCTCTCTCGTCGCTCGGAGGAGGTGGGCACGCGGTGGGACGGAGACGCCGGCGAGCAAGCTGCGCGGCGTCGAAGAGGGCGGAGATGGAGTCGAAGGCACCGGCGATGGGAAGAGACGACGGCGATGTGCTCCGGTGGCCGGTGGGTGAGGAAGGTGAAGAGGAAAGGGATCGAGATGGGAAAGCCGTCGACGGTGAGGAGAGGAACTCGAGCAAGGGTGAGGTCGGCGGTGAAGCTTTGCGATGCACACGGGTGCGCGAGGAAGAGGGCACGCGTACAGTGCCTTCGCCCTTTTCCTCTTTCTCCCTCTCTCTTTTTCCTTTTTACTCATACATCCTTTCTTCTTCTTTTTTTTACAAGTAGGAGTTTACAATTGATATTCCCCATCTTTGCTCAGAGTTGAGCATTTTTCTAATTATTCGCTCTGCGTGGAATTTTATGGAGTCTGCAACCTGTCAAGTAAGCTTTTGTCAGTAGCTGATAATTTAAACCGTGGCATGGAGGATACATAGATATATATATATATATAGGAGAGAGTTTTTTCTTTCTTTCTCTGCACGTTAAAAAAAGAAACATGCCACACTGCTATGAAGTATCATGCCTTCATAAAAGTCGCCCTTTAGAAAAAGATGATAAATAAGCAGGAAGAAAAATGTAACCCATAGCACATGGTTTCGAATGAAAAATGAAGCAGTATATGCAAGTGAGACATTTTTCTCCTTATTCTTCAAAATTGAATTGTTCAAAACATGTGATTCAGAAATACTTTTTATTTAAAATATATAATATATTTTAGTTTTAGTTTTTTTATACAACCATATATATATATCTCCATATTGCCATTATACGCTTTCAAGCAAGCAATCGATATATAGTTGATAGTTCATTTTATTCTGCCGCTACTACTGTGTAGCTTTTGCGTATAAGGGGAGGAGGCATAATTAAGAAACGACGCCATGGCACGCTTCAGGCTGCGCTCTTGAGGTGGTCGCCGAAGGCGCCGAGGGTGTTCATGTCGGATCGGTAGTGCTTCTGGGTGAACTCGTGCAGCTCGGGCCAAGTGAAGTCTGGGTACAGCTTGGGGTGGTCGGCGTCCACCAGCGCCGCCGGAGCGCGCACCACCTTGTCCGGCCCCGGGTTCAGGAAGAAGGCCAGCGACTTTCGCTGCGTCGTGCTGTTCACCACCGCCCTGTGCAGGCAGCTCTTGTACCTTCCGTTCGTCAGCGCCTGAGCAATGGAAGGATCAGAGTTGAGCTTTTTTAGCAGATACAGAATGGAGCGGAATTGAAGGAGCCGGCCGGTCCTGAATGCGTACTCCGATCCGGCGATCCTCTTTAGGAGGATCGAAAGTGCTCACTCACCATGAAGGTGTCGCCGATGTTGACGACGAAGGAGTCGGTGAGGGGGGTGACGGTGCGCCAGCCGCCGACGGTGTCGTCGAACACCTGCAGACCGTCGATGCCGTCCTCCTGGAGGAGGACGGTCAGCGAGGTGGGGTCGCAGTGCGGCCCGGTGCCGAGCGTGAGCTCAGGCTTCTGGCACGGTGGGTAGTTGTTGAGCCGCATCACGGAGTCGTTGTCCTCGTAGAACTCCCGGAACTCCGCCCGCCCCACGCCGAGGCTCATCCCGATCGCCTCCATTATCGCCAGCGCCAAGTCGTTCATCACCTCGCAGTACTGCTGGTACACCTCCCTGCAGACCACCGGAATGCGTCGGGTTCGACCTCAGAGATCTCGATCGTGCATTCGATCTGAATCGATTGATTAAATTTACCCGAAATGGGAGAAGTCGTCGCCGAGGGTGCCGGCGATGTAGCCACGGACGACGCCGGCGGGGCTGGGGGAGAAGGGGAGCGAGAAGGTCTCCTTCCAAGGGAGCTTACTGTTGAACCGCCCGGTGAAGCTGCTGGCGTAGCCGCAGTTCTCGCCGACCTTCCTCTGGGCCCGCTGCTTCTCCGCCAGCGACATCGCGAAGAAGGCTTCCGCGGAGCGGAGCGCCTCCGCGACCAGCGCGGGGTCGACGCCGTGGTTGACGATCTTGAAGAACCCGTGGCGCGTGCACGCATCCCGGACGGCGGCCAGGGAGTCGGGGTCGCCAGAGAGCAGCTTGGCGAGGTCGACCGCGGGGAGGACGAGCTCCTCCATCGCCTCCGGCGTGGGCTTCTCGTCCTCCGGCCATACGAAGTGCTCCGGGATGTCGGCCTGGCTGCTGATGACGGCGGGGTCGAACACGACCGCCGGCGCCGGCTTCGTCGTCGGAGCAGGAGCGCCGATCACTTCCATTCCTACGCGTACGTAAAATGCAGTGCTGGCCCTCTGGATCGACGGATCGGAGAAGGTTGAATTAGGGTTTAAAGGAGTTGAATAATCGTCGAGAAGAAGGATGTATTTAGAAATCCTGCACGATTCTTTTGGAGGATTCAACGGCGACCCTTCCACCGAATTTTCTACTATAATTATAATTTTCACAGTAAGAGTGTTTCCTCTTACTGTGATCGATCGGTGATTACTTCTCTGTCTCTTCTTCGAGGACGGTATGAGTGATGACTGCTGCGTCCGTCTCTCGGCCTATATATAATATGTGTCGCAGGTGCAAATTATAGCAGAGATTAAAACGTGATTGAATTAATGATATGCCGCATCGGGAAATCGTAGCAAATACCTGCTTATTTTTACACGGTCGATAATATTTATTTTTAATGACCTGCTCGGATTGTGTACGTAGACGTGTTCAGGATTACGTAGCGTTTTATTGCTCGCTATCCATTTTTAACCATCACTGGTTGTCTGTAGATATATTTCCCTGTAAAACTAACGTGTTAATTTTTTTGCTAGCTTGGTTTCCAAATACGTAGACCTATAATATAAACGGATGGTTTAATTGGGGCTGTATATGTATTGATGAGTGTTCCTCAGAATAATATTTTTATATTTATATAAGGTCTGGTTTAAATTGCTGTCCTATTCTGCATGAATATTTTTAAATTTTAATCTAACCTGCTATAATTATTATTATTTTTATACTAATGACTGGGGCTGCCTATTAATACGATGTTATTTAATAAAAAAAGTCAATTTGCTCTCGCAATATTAAAGCAAGCAACGTTATTTTGTACACTGTACGTGTAAAAAAAAATATTATAGAAAGCAAGGGATAGAGGTTTAGCAGGTACGTACTCCCCTTAAATAATATTGTATGCTGAGAGGATAATATATTGGTGTGCATTAGAAGTATAAATATTCTTTATATCTAATACAGAGGTAAATGAGGTAGAAAATGAATAAATTTTATAATAATTAATTGTAGTAATCAGCGGAAATAAACTAATCGACCGTCTATTGATATTATTTTTATCAGTTAACTGTTATACTGTGCTAGTATAATTTTTACACTACCGTATGAAAAAATTTTAGATGAACATAGCTTATTTGATATTATAAAATAAACTAAAACTCAGTAAAATATATATTTTATTCACGTTAAGATTACATAATCAAATAATAACTTATCTAATAACATTAAGAGTAAATAAATAAAGTAAATAAAATGTCACTACTAAATTAAATTTTTTTATAAATAGAGTAAATATAATTAAAAAACAAATCTCAAAATATAATACACATACAATAATTATTCGGCATTATATTAAAGTTAATTTTATTTTTTTTACCGATATATATTTTTTAAACAACGGTATAGGAAATTTCAAAATCACGCCAGAATCGAAATAAACCGGCAGAACGAGGAGTAATTGATAAGTGAAGATTCGAAAGCGACACGTGCTAAGTAAACCCGAAACGATCATCCGAATCCAGAAGCGGGTCGGATTGATAGAGCTTATCGGGTAAAACCCTGAAAAAGAAAGAGAGAGAGAGAGAGGGTGGGTGTTGGGAAAAGGCGAAGGGAACGCAGCAAGCGTGGACTTGAAATCCGATTCCCAAAACCTCCCCCCATCATCAAAAGGGATCTTTTTTTCCTGCGTCAGATCGACTCCAGCCCCCCTCTACGCCGCCGGGGATGGCCGACGGAAGCGGCGGCGCTGCCCCGCCCTTCCTCTCGGACGCCGCTGCCGGCAGCAATCCAGGTCGCCCTGCAGCTCCACCCCCCTCCTTGGACGGCGGCGCCTTCCTCCTCCAGCTCCTTCAGAAGCCCCCGCAGCAGGCCGCATCCCGACCCTCCGCCTCCCCTTCCCTTCCGCAGCACTACTTCGACCCAGCCGTCGCCGCCATCGGGCCCAGCCATCCTTTCCTCGTGCCCGAGACCCGCCATCCGCCTCCACCGCTGCCGGGTCACTTCCCCGAGGCCCTCCTCTTCCCCTCCCCCGCCTTCTCCTTGCCTCCAGGCCTCCCTCCGGGCCTCTTTCCTCCGCCTAGCTTCCTTGCCGTCGGGGGCGGCGGCGGCGGCGATGTCGCTGGCTTGGGAGGCCCCGGAAACCACACCTTCTTTCCGTTTGATCAAAGACTAGGGTTTCCTGCAGGGGGCGTGCATCCTCTTGCTGCCTCCCCTCCGAGAGGCGATCCCGTTCCGAATCTCGGTCAATTGCCGAGTGATAAGGTTCTTCCGGATCAGATGGTAGCAAGCAGGAATGTTTTGGGTCCTCAGAGTCAAAAGGATAGGAGTTCTTTGCGAACCCCACCGGGGTTTCAAAAGCTGCCGGATGGTTGTGCCATTGAGGCTGATAGGGGATCTCTGAGTCGTGGTGGTAGTGATAGTAGACTGACGGGAGAACAGAAGAAAGCGCAGGCTGAAAGATCGAGTGGGTCTGTTCAGAGGAACCACCCTAACTATGGCGAGCGAGAAAGGAACGCGGTGTTCCAGAGGTCCACGATGAAGGCGGCACCCCGGAGGCTGCCAGATCACGTACGCCAACAGCAGAAAGCCGAACGTTTGGTTGCCACAAGGGAGGACAACCGTAAGCTAGGAAACAGTGGCCAAAAGGAACATGATTATGCGCCTCATCCTCCTAATCCAGATGTTGCACCGAGAAGAGCTACACCATCTGGAAATTATCAGCATAATTCCCTTGATGGAAATGAGCGTAGGAGTCGGGCAGTTGTTCCTGAGTTGCATGTCGGAAAATCACCTTTTGCTGGTGATAAGCTTACCGAGGAATCTGATCAGGATTCAGAGTACGAGGCTCTCAAAGAAGAAAGCAACATTGGTATGCAAGAGATGGAGATCAAAGATCAGAGAGTAACCGTTAGTTATAGTTCCAAAAGCAAAATTTCAGGTGAAGAGGAGTCAGAGTCAATTTCTGGGATGCTGATGCTTGATTTAGAAGTCAAGAGCGTAGAGACACACACAAGCAGTTCACGGTCTAAGGTAAATCATAGTTGGAAGCAATCTATTAGGCTGGTAGTTTTATATGTAGGATATAGAAACTCCCTTTTCCAAAATTTGACCAGATTTCTCCTAGTAACCATCATCTTGAAGATAATTATACTTGCTATCAGAATAACTCGGTGATGCTATACTACCAAAGCATCATGAAAAAACTAAATTATTCCATGGATTGTTCTGAATTATATTTTCTGGAGGTTGTTTTAAAGCAGAACAGTATGGTTGTTAAAATCAGTCGTGAAGTTTTCAAACTTATTTTTTGTTGTACTGTTTTTTTACAACTTCATTCATGTTTCAGGACATAAGGTCGGATCTGTTTAGAGGGCATCATGTATCGAATCAGCGAATGAGGATTCGTAGGAGAACAGTTCGATGTCGCTACGACATCGAGTTATTGAGTCCCAATTTTCTGTCAATTTTTCAGTCTCTGGTACCTGCAGATGAAGAAAAGGCCAAGCAGAAACAACTGTTACTGTCGTTGGAGAGTTTGGTAAATAAAGAATGGCCAAATGCTAGGATGTACCTTTATGGATCATGTGCTAACACTTTTGGGGTCTCAAAAAGTGATGTTGATGTTTGTCTTGCTATTGGTGATCATGAACTGAGCAAGTCTGATATTTTGTTGAAGTTGGCAGATATTTTGGAGTCTGGCAACCTGCAAAATGTCCAGGTAACCTGCATGTTGTATAATCTTCAAATTCCTTGAGTAGAATTGTTTTATAGATTTTGTGTAATTCTTTTATGCTACATTTCTCATGTAGATGAACGTTTTAGAAAGTTATATTTTTTTAATATTTGTGTTTACTGTACAAAATACATTTTCAACATAGGCAGTCAAGTATAAGTTATACTGTTTTAGTGATGACTGACTTATGATATCATTCAAAGTGTTGTAGCTGTTGCTTGAAATTTGCTTTTACTTGTGACACTGTGGCAGGAAATTATTGTAGGTTCAAAGATATTCACATTTGGACAGAACTAAACTCAACTGTAACTTTGCATAAATAATCATATCCGATTCACTTCACACCCAAGTCATCTGGTTCTAGCTGATTTTGGATTCTCCTTTCACCTAAAATGGCCTGAGTTTTATTTGATGATAGGAGGGGAAGAAGGGAAATGCCTCCACCATTGTACTACTGCTGCTACATGCATGGATGCCTTTTTTTTTTCTTTAAGGGAAGAGTTGGTGAGTTTGTCAAAAGATCCTGTCCTGCATTACCTTTGACAAAAGAAGGAATTATAAGGTTAAAGATAGATAAAAAAGAAAATGCTTTTCTAAAGAAATTAACTGAATGGATATAATAGTTTTTTTATTTTAAGCAGTTTAATAATAGCTTATTTTTTTTAGAAATTTAATATATGTACATTCGTACCTTTTGTTCCTCTAAACCTGCACAAGTACTCTTAATTAGGGATGGATCCTGAATCGTATGTTAAATTTATCCTTTTAGGCTGTTTCCTAATCTTAAATTAGATCAATAATCACATTGGATCTGTAAATACTAACGTGCAAATTTTACTCGATGATTATGTTCCATAACTCAAGGCTTCAAGCAATATGAATATATGACCACAGCAGAACTTATTGCCCTTGAAAAATAGTAATTAAAAATGATATATACCGCTAAATCTTGTAACTCTCAGTATGTCCTGCCAAATATGAAAATTAATAAATATTTCCCCATTAGTCTGACTATTGTTACAACAACCGCGATACAATTGATTTTGGTCAAACCTTAATGCAATTATGATCAGGTAGCAGTGGCTACTTGTCCACAGATTTTGTTCCATTGAGATACTTTTTTCTTATATTGCTTTTCATATATCATCTATTCTTTTGCAATTTGTTTTTTTACATTTTTTCTCTATTTGTTAATGTTGGCTCTACGTACTCCTTTTTTGACATGAAAAGTTAGAGAAACATTAAGAGATCGATAATGTGTTGCCATGATTTTGTGTTAGATATCATAAAGCAATGTGTTAATTTGTACTAATCTGTTGAAATTTTTGTTATAGGCATTAACTCGTGCTAGGGTCCCTATAGTGAAGTTGATGGATCCAGTTACCGGACTTTCTTGTGACATATGCGTGAATAACCTTTTAGCAGTTGTTAACACAAAGCTCCTTAAGGATTATGCACAAATTGATGAAAGATTACGTCAATTGGCTTTCATTGTGAAACATTGGGCCAGGTCTCGTCGTGTCAATGAAACATATCAAGGGACACTTTCTAGTTACGCGTGAGTTTCACTACCACCCTTACATGAATAAAAATTTCTAGCATTCACTGGCCATTTTTAGATGCTGATTATGAACTCTAATTTCTTTCCAGCTATGTCCTTATGTGCATTCACTTTCTACAACTACGAAGACCTGCAATTCTTCCTTGTCTGCAGGTACGGTATTCAAGCTATTTCTTCAATGGTTTAGGTGATGTTACAATGGAGAATTCTTTAAGATTTTCTAACTGCTATTTTTCATCATGAAAATTTTGTATATATTAGGTATACGCTCTCCACGAGTGTACTAACATAGTTATTTATCTTAGAAGCCTATCCTATAAAATTTAGCTTTTAAGTAGTTTACAAAATACGTAATAAAAGCAAAAAATAATGAAATTGCCTGTTTTCCTATAAATATTATTTCAAATATAACTTCCTTTTGATTTTCTAGTATTTGACTAAGCAATTGTTTGCCAATCTTTGTATTAGCCTGTTAAACTGTTTCCATTTATTAGTAATGTTTCAGATGTTCAGGTTATTCCAAGTATCTATATGCTAAATTAAGAATTCACAGGTTGCTAACATTGGAGTTCTGTTGGGTTGTGAAATGTAAAAACACGATGTGTTCAGTATTAATTTGCTAAAATTCACTTGGTATTGATTTTCACAAAATTTGATTGCTACTTTCAAAAATAATATGATTGCTCTTATTCTAAAAACATTTTATCCAAGAGGCTTCATTTCTAGTCCTGCATTCAACATTTGTGTCAGAGCAAGTGCTATGGTGTTAGTCGTCAAAGTGGCCAAAAGAATCAAATATAGGAATTCAGTTGAACATATAATATCTTATGTATGCCTTTTTATGAGGAAATCAGTTTGAGTCAATGTTTTGATTACTTTGTGTTACCGAATTCATTCAATTTTGGCCTGTGACTGAATGACTTATGCCAACCTTAACACAACCAACACTCTTGATATTCAATCTCTAATCGTGGTTGCTCTAGCCTTTTTTGGTTGGATGTTTGGCCTCAGAATGAAAAGTAAGTTTTTCCTTTTTTGCAGTTTTAATTATTTGAGCCTGGTTATAAAGAAAATTGAATGAATTCTGAAAATTTAGAAGTAAGTGGTCCAAACTTGTGAATTTTAATGCTATGAATTTTGGTATAAAATCTAGAAACCAACATTGCACATGTATAAAACTATCATTTAGCAAATGTTAATGAAGGTAAAGCGTTATGACATGCACACATGTTTAGGTGGGAAATGATGCAGTGATTATTAATCCTATCTAATTTAGTATGCGCATTGACTGGTGTTATTTAAACATTACTTAATTTTCAAAATCTATTTTGTGCACATGCTATTTTCATATGCGTATGGAAACAGAGAGAAAGGCTCTCATGATATGGACGAAAGCTTTTATGGTCATATTACTGGAACATCCTAATTTGACCATCTAAATATTGGCTGAAGAATTGCCAAATCACAATATAATAAAATATGATCAAAGTAGCATAGTTTTCATTTCTACTTGTGTGCTTCAATGATATCATTGAAAGCAACATGTTTTTAACTTATAATACTATCTGTCAGGCAATGGATGCAACCTACAACGTTACTGTAGATAATACTGTGTGCACTTTCTTTGATCAAGTGGAGAGGCTCCGTGGTTTTGGTGCTAAGAATACAGAAAGTATCGCACGATTGCTATGGGCATTCTTCCATTACTGGGCTTTTCATCATGACTATACAAATGATGTTATATCTATTCGCACAGGGAGCATCATTAGGTAATGTCAAATTTTTTTTTTCCGAAAATAATTAGTATTGTAAGCTTTTGGCTGTGAGCATTTCTACTAGTATCATCTAGAGACTCCTAATCCTTTCCACAACTACTGCTTTGCAAATAGTCAAGCAACACAAGACTGAAGATTGTTTGGACAACTCCAGCCTACACTTGCGTTTCATCATCTTTTACCAAATAACATGAGATTGAAGATTAATTGCACGAACTTTCTTGTGCTTCTATTGGGAATGAACCAGTCAGCACGATTTGTTTAGTCTCTGTTTCCTCATCTTTTACCCGATTATTCATTTTTGCTTAGGACCTAAGTTCATTTTAGATCGAATCTTTTCTAAACCTTTTCATCTTATGTTTCCTCAGCATCTCTGTTCATAAGATATTCAACTATTGCTGTCATACAAGCAAGTTCAGTAGGTTGTTTTACATCTCCTTTTTCAGCAAGCAAGAAAAAGACTGGACGAGACGAATTGGAAATGATCGTCATCTAATATGCATAGAAGACCCATTCGATACTTCCCATGACCTTGGCCGTGTGGTTGATAAGTTCAGCATCAAAATTTTGAGGGAGGAGTTTGAACGCGCTGCAGATATAATGCAATATGATCCAAACCCCAGTGTCACCCTTTTTGAGCCGTACGTTCCGGGATCTTCGCAAAGTTGAATTTGTTGGAATTTGGTAATTTATGTAAGCTAGCTAGCTTGTATATTTTTTCCCCTAATTAATTTTTCCTGGTGAGGAGCAGTTTTCTTTCAGCTCCCCTGTGCATAGCATGTACTGTGATGATTAGATGTGCGCATTTATTATGTAAAGTGCTCATTGGAGGATTAAGTTCGCCTTATTATTGCTAGGCTAAGTGCTGCAAGTTTTATTCATTGCCATTGCTTATGATGTGATCCTTTTAAACATTTTTAGGGTGAATCTGTTGCCTCCATTGTTTATTTTATAACGTCATGTAACGATTGCAGTTAAGAACATGGAGTTCCAAAGTGAGGATTATTAATTCTGACTTGTAAAAGTTCTTAAAAGCCTGAAAGCACTCCCTCTTTTCATTCTTCCATTCTACCTGATCTCAAACATGAAGTCTAAGAGTTGCAGATTGTGGTGTTTCTCAGCATCATCCACATCCTTTCTGGGCTTTCCTGGCTGTCATTTTCGTTCTACTATTCAAATATTACTGTTGTAGAAGGCAATGCTTTTAATATTTACCTTCAATTTTTATCCTGTTGATGCCAGATCATTTTTTTTTGAAAAAAAAAGAAAATGAATTAAATTCAACAGAGCTTTTATTGACCTTTATGAAGAATGAATGCAGTCATTCATGCGCGCTGAGGTACTAAAAGTGATGCTTTCAAAATTTAAAGTTGGTTCCACACTAACAGTACCAACCAAAATAATACAAATAAATACTATTGATGCACTGACATATGGAGTTAATATTTTAAAAATCTAATAAACGGTTAAACAACTCCCGAATCTATTTGAATTTTTCGAATTCAAATCTGAGAAATAAAAAAACCATTCAAATTCATTGAGAATGATATTAAATTAAATAAAAACATTATCAAACTCTTTTTGAACTTCACATTTTATTAATATTAGTTAAAACTATTTTTTAAATTATAAATATGGAGAAACAATTGATATTTCAAATTTAAATAGGATTTAAATAAAATATAAATATTATTTTCTCGACCTCATTTACACTCTTATTCATACTGTATTTAATATGTACCACTCTTATCCATACTGTATTTAATATGCACCTGGCAGTACAATCAATAGCCCAATTTAATTAACTCCAGGTTGGAAATTCAAAACGTTGCACCAGTTGAAAAGGCCATGGATGAACTGTGCATATACTGTAGTTTACAGGCAAGAAATAAGAAAAAAAGAGAAGGTAATTCACGTGTAAAGAATTTCCAAAAAGATAGGTGTCATATGCCACCAAAAGTTGTGCCAAATATTTCACATGGGTCTCATTTATGCTGAATGAATTCTCCACACATTTCCAGGTGTTAGGTTTCCTCCTGCTGTTGGACCATCTTCCCAAGTGTTTTTAGCAGCTTGTGCGTAGGTCAATTGCCATATATATCGATAAAGTGAAGGCCTCCGTTTAATAGCTTGCCGGCATGTCAATTACTACATATATCGATAAAGTAAAGGAGCTTCTGCAAGGCAGGAGCTCATATTTCGAAATCACAAAATTGACTGCTCATATTGACTATTTACCTATCAAGAAATAAGCCTGTTTCACGAGTAATTGAAGCAGATCAAGCTCAGCAACGTCAGTTCATCAACGGCAACTCCCTAAACAAGTTAGAGAACAAATATATGTATATATATAGGTAGGTGCAATTTTTGAAGGTGATAAATGCAAGTAGAAAAATAGTCAAGAAAAGAGATAATACTGGAATTCATCATCAGCTGTACTGGATGATGGGTCCATGGGATTTCTGATTTAAACTTCAGATCCGTGGGTTCCTTTGAGCATTCATTGCTGGATGCTGACATATCTCCCACTGAAACTTATGCTGAGGTAGAATTATGTTGCATTTGGACGGGGACACATCATCCCATCACTGAAATGCCAGGCAAAGAATACCATTTCCGAGCAGCATAAGATTGCAGCATCGGATGCTTTAGCAGGCCACATGAAAGCACAGGCGTAGTGTAAGCTTCAAAAGATAATGCAAGTATTTTTTTTTAGAACTTAAGATAATGCAAGTACTAATGAACAGAAAAGTGAAGTGATAAGTAATAAACCTAGGTTTGAATTTGCATACCTGAGATAGCCAGCATGATAATTAAGCTGGTACTTGAGATGTCAACGTTTGTTCGCTCGAGAGACAGGGTCTTGGACTCGAAATCCACCTTCTAACTCGCCCTTTGCAAAAAAGGAGTAATTAATTATACATGAACATATACATATAACAAACATGTACAGAATTGGGACATTTGTTGTTTCTGCCATTTCTGTCTACATAATCCAAGATGTCTCAGCAACTTGCTCTTTACAGCATGTTTTTCATTTTTCTTGCCGCACTGCCAAATGAAAAATGACTCGATTACACAGCACCAATAGCACAGCCTTGATCGCCTATTTCCAAGTCCATGTTGGTAAAAGTATGCTGGTATGAAAAACCAAAAAGATTTGATCAATTTCGTAAAGACCCTTGTAAACATGGGGGGTCTTCATGGTTATCAAAAACCAAAAGATAAAAACAATCACATATATCAAGTGAATTGCGCATCTACAAGCAGAAGATTGCTTGTGAAATATGCTTTGCATCTAAAAGAGATCAACACAAATAGGATAATCCATGTGTGTTTTCAGATGCAACTATTCAAGGATGTTTTCTAAGAAGGCCCCTGAATCCATCAAGCCTTCTCAACTTCCAGATTGAGCTACATAGTAAAAGTGAAAGCTTTTCAGGCAAAACAAATCAAAAGAACAGAATTAGACTAGTATCCTCCCAATTCTCTTGGATATTTAGCAGAGAAGAGAAGGTGTTGGACCCTCTTCTTAGATTAGATTGCTTCAATAACTTGGCTAAAAATCCGTTTAAAACCACCTCTTTCCATGTCAAATTCCAATGAACCCTAGAAAGTGACAAACAAGAAAGAATACAAAAGTAACACAGCCCAAGTGTGAAAAGCTGACCCCCCAGATAATGGAACTACTTTTAGTTTCTATGGAAGGAAAAAGAGTTGAACTTGCAACTAGTGGGTAGTTCTGCATATCCCATCTGCGACTTTCAAAATGGCAATTGTAAGAACATACCTTCAACTTATTTGGAATATTCAAGGAATAAAATAATTAGACAAAATCTTACTACCGCTTTAAAGATAAGCACACAGAGTTGACCACCACTTCCCTGATCTATAGACATATACATGAATAAACAGTCATATAACTTTTACACCCACCTTAAAGAGAACGCAAAGTTGACTTACCCTTGAACTAAGTTTTTATACATGAATAAATATGATAAGGTCAAGTGTTATGATTTGATCCATTATTGTACAGGATGCCATTAATTGGAAGACCACATAAATAATTGAATCTGGTCAATCGTAGTCATACAGGTCGGACACCAGAAAAAAAGTGCATGCAATGGAGCATCATCACACTAGTGATATGGAAGCTTAGAAAATTAGTTATAAAAAAGGGATCATTTTATACGAATGATGAACAAAGATATTGGAGTTCCTTTACACATTGGCTACTGTTAACCATGTCAGTCGATGTTAGTCATACAGTCAGATTCCAATGAAAAGGAATGCGTTCGGTGGATCATCATCACACTAGTCAAATGGAAGTTGTAAAAACAAAAAATGTTGTCATTTCTATTGGAGTTCCACTAAATATCGGCAACTATATATAATTCACAGGTTATTGCATGGTAATAATAGTTCAATCTTGAGGAGGGATCTACGGATTTCAATGCAAACATTAACCCCTTGGAATACAAGGTCCCGAGGTCATCTTATGTTAGCTAAAATGGATTCACGAAAGTTGGAAACCAGGCAACATAACAGAAAAAGTTCAATCCATTTCACAAAAGCATCCACTTCACAATGAGATAACAAAAAAGCAACTTGAAACCGTCCTTCTGACCTTTTTGTTCCTTTTTTACAAAAAAGTTAGAAGGAAAAGTCACCATGCAATGGGCCAGAGCTTGGCTTACTTTATTAAAAGTTGCATGAGAACTGAAAGGATGAGGAGACCTAATATGGCCCGGCAAGCACTACCATTATGCATGTCGGCAAGAGGAGAAGATATACTACCAATCTACTAAGGTCCTACAAGTCTTCATCAGCATGAGGTTGTAGTAAGTTTATGCATGAGATTCTGATAAGTAAAGTGCTGACAATCAATTCATGTTGTGATAACTCGGTTCATATCTCAAATTTTTGGATCAATCTTTACTTAATCAAAACAGACCTTCCCTCTTCAGGCTTTCTACATCCAGCTTCATATAAATGGAAATGATGTACAGACTATACTAGAGTTAACGAAATGATGTTGCAGAAGGAGGTCTAACTCAACTCACCGGGCCTTCTTCCGCAACCTGAATGAGAACCCACCTGGTGGTGATGGTGAGAATTCAAGCGGGAGATGGGGAGGCTCTGACTCACCGGTGAGCATGCCCAATATTTCCTTGCTGGATGGGCGACGGGCTGGAGATCTCTGCAGGCAGAGCAACGCAACCGTGATGCAGAGAAGAGCCTGCTCCCTGTCCACACACCGGAGGCAGGGGTCAACAAGATCCAGCAGCCTCCCCAAGTGAGCAAGATGTCGTGCCCACGAGATGAGGTTCGCTCGCTCGAACTCCGACATGGGCGAGGCAGTCACTTGCAGAGGGCGCCTCCCGGAGACGATAACCAACAGCAGAACACCGAAACTGTAGATATCACACTTCTCTGAGAGAGGCCCGCCGCCACCATACTCAGGAGCAACATAGCAGACGGTGCCCCTCATGCTCGGTGTGCTGCTCACTGTTCCACTCTTTGGTATATCCCCACTTGCCCAATCTCGGCTGCTCCTCCTTCCGGTCGTCCTCACCTCTCCACCAATGCGATCCATCCACCAATCGATACTGCTGCGGCTGCCACGGCTGTGGCTCCTCTTCTTCTTCTTCCTCTTCCTCTTCTCCGACGGCGAAACAAAGTCGTCGTCATTCTGCCACCACTGTTGTTCACCGCACCCGTCATGGCTACTTTTGGACTTGGCCATCGCTCGCCGCTTCTGTTTGTTCGTCAGCTCTTCGCAGAACTCCTCCCGCCACCACTCCCTCGCCGGGCGGCACTTCTCTTTCTTCTTCAGCCTCTCCTCGTCCAACGAAGCCCACCAGTCCAACCTTCGATGAGTCTTCTTCCGCTCTGATTTCCCACCACTTGATGGTTTCGGCAGGCACTCCTCGGCAGTGGTGGCCGTTGAGACCGTCGCCCAATCGCTTTTCGGCCTCTCCTTCTTGATCTCTGATCGAATCCACTCCATCACGTAGTTCTTCACGCTGCCGCCGGACTCGGAATTTGGTCCACCGCCATTCATGTCCTGCCTCCACCACCAGTCCTTTCCCGATGGAACTCCGGTCTTCTTCTTGCTGCATCCCTTCCGGCAACCGGACGCCGTCGTCTCCTTCCAGCTGTCCACGCTCATTCTATCGAAGCCGGTTCCTGTCTCGGAACCAGAGGCCATGTCCACGGCGGTGGTCGGTGAGGCCACCGTGAAAGCCTCATCTTCCTCCGCCGCGGATCTATAGGTGGCAGTGATCACATTCGCCCCGCCGTTCGTCACCTGCTCTTCCAGCCCAGCAGTCGTCGTCGTTACGCTCTCCGCCATCTCTCCCATGGCCAAGATCGAGGCATCATCCTCTCCAAATCCAACGACCGATTCCTTCTTCCTATCCTTCCCCGACATCTTCGAATCGTTCGCCGGGGACTTGTCGAGATCGATGTCGATCTTCACCTCCTCCTCCGAAGGGATTTGATCATCTGCGCCGGCGGATCTAATCCGAGCGAGACCGAAATCGGCAATCTTGGCCGAGAGGCGAGCGTCAAGGAGTATGTTGCTGGGTTTGATGTCACCGTGTATCACCGGCGGATCGCAGACCGCGTGGAGGAAGTGGAGCCCACGGGCGACGTCAAGCACCACGGTGAACCGGCGGTCCCAATCCGCCAGCTCCGCACACCGGCGGTCCAGCAGCGCGTCCTGGAGGCTCCCGTTGCGCATCAGCTCGTAGACCAACAGAAGCCTCCTCCCGGGCACCGCCACGGCGGCGGCGGCGGCCTCCGGGAAGAACCCCAGCGGCTCCTCCGCCTCCCGCCGCCTCCACCAGCGCCACCAACGTCGCCTCCCGTCCCCTTCATCGGAGCAGTATCCGAGGGCAGGGACGACGGCCGCGTCCGAGGTCGGAACGGCGAGGATCTTAGCAGCGAGAGCCAGCTCGTTGTGGAACTCGCGCTCGCCCTGAAGCGACCCGCACGAGTCCATGAGCTTGACGGCCACCTCCTCGCCAGACGAGAAGACCCCACGGAAGACGGGCCCGAACCCGCCCTGCCCGAGGCGGTGAGCAGGGGAGAAGGATGCGGTGGCGCGGCGGAGCTGGGAGTAGCTGAACCGGCGAAGAGGCCCCGCGGGGGGAGGCGGCGGGGAGGGGGCGGTGGGAGAAGCGCGGCTGCGGGCGAAGCGGCGGTAGAGGAGGAGCACCACGAGGGCCACGCCGGCGGCGCAAGCGACCGCCGCGACGGCAATGAGGTGGCGGCCAACGTGGGGGTGGGGGCGAGGGTGGTGGGGCCGGCCGGTGGCCGGAGGCGCCGGGGGGAGGGAGGGCATGAGCTGAGATTTAGAGGAAAAACTTCGTTCCTCCTCACCGACTTCGTCGCCTTCCCCTTCTTCTTCTTCTTCTTCTTCTTCTTCTCCACCGCTGTGTCGTCAGGCTTCGTCCCTCTTACTCGAGTGAGCCAGTGCTCAATTGGTAGATGCAACGTTTGACGCACTCGGAGAATGATGACGACCGAGGGTTTATTTACACGTTTAACCTTGGCGATTTTTTTTTTACCTGCAAAGCTTCTCACCTTTTTCGCCTTCATAATTTTGTGAGCGTGGCGTAACGCTCCAACTTTTTACCGGACCGCCTTATTATTGTTCATCGATCGAGGATGAATGGTAATGATAACTAATTTTTTCAAAAAAAAAAAAAAAGGGTACATCGGTATGTTTTTAATCTTAAGTGCTTGCAGTTCCTAATCCTAACTATTGCTGGATCAATGGGCAGGATAAGTTTGAATATTGTCAGATAATGTGGGGACGCAAATGTGGGGGAAGGCATGAGTGGTATGTGCTGGGATTTCTCATCCTCAGGGAGAGGATTATGGTTTCAAACTAATTGATGAACGTTGGTTGGATTAAACTCGGATTGAGGCCGTCTTTAATATTAGGCCGTGAATTTAAAGTGGATGTTTAAGAGGGATGGCAGGTGAGTCGCTGACGGCAGTGCTCGACCTACTACTACCTAATGAATAATAATAAGGTGGGCAATGGGACTTGTCCTTTGGCAAAGACAAGGTTTGGCTTTATGTTGGGATGCAGCCAGAGACGGATGGGGTTATTGCTGTGTAGCTCCGCCCGCCATGGGTATAGGGAGGGGGGAGGCACCGTCACGTGACCCATGGCACCGTAAAAGTATTTCCACATTTTGTATCCTAATTCTTTTTTTACTTTTCTTAAAGAAGGTTATACGAACTGACGTGGTGGTGGATTAAAGTTGAGGAATAAACAGTATTTTATTCAGATTTGACTTGTTGAACATGGACTTTGACATCGGTTTGACAGCCCTTTTGGATGGTTATCAGTGTTTGAATAATTGTTTTTTAAGTTGTGCGCAACATGCGCCATGTGACACTTGGCAAGTTGGGACTCTCTCTCTCCGTCTTGGATTGAGTTTTTTTCTTTTCTTTTAGTCGTTTGATTCCTTCGATTTAACTACTCTTTAATTTTTGGATCCTCTCCGACTTGCTCCCATGTGTGTCTGACTTGATCCAAATACTAGTTGTAATTTATTTATTTTTAGTAGAAAGAAGAGTTGAATACCTGATATTTTTGGATAACACAACGATCAAGAAAGAGAATGAAAAAACACAAGAAATGGAGTGCAGAATGAGAAGTCGGAAGTCTCTCTCACCGATTCATTGTGTGTATATAAATTCCCGTGAGGGTTGAAAAATGCAATACAGTTTTACCTCGCGCGGATCGAGGTCCTTTTTTTCTCTTTATAAAAAGTCCATCTAGTTCCGACAAGTTGCTATTCTAGACTAAAATTTTAAAGTCACGCACCATCTTCCTACTGACAGCATCCATCAAATTTTTATTCCAAGCAACCATCGAACTCGATCCTTTGAATTAGAATCGGATCAGTAAAATACTGTTGGAATCTCTATTTAAAACGATCGATAGTTCTTTCCAGCTATATATGTGAGAAGCAAACAAACTCTGGAAATAGAAAAGGTTGCTCACCCAGTGAATTAAAGTGAGGCCAATATATAATAGAACAGAAGAAATCGATCAACTTACTTGCCCTAGAAAACATAGTGAGCATGATGCGTTTTGAGCTGATCACATAGGAAAAGGATTTGGTGAGCGCACCTTCGTAAAAGCCCAAGGGAGCAGCCAAATTAGTCATGTTAGTTGATCCTTTGGACATAATCTCCCCTTTCCCTGCAGAAAATTTTGGAGCAAGCAAATAATTTGCTTCCCTTCCAAATCCAGTTGCAAATCATAGGAGATGGAACTTCATCCGTTCGATTCTAGGACTCAAGTGAGGGCAGCAAAACAATCTACATCGCCTAGAAAATGATCAGTGCTCACATTTCAAGAAATAAATTTTGCACTCCTCTGGAGGATATGTCGTGATAAACCTATATATTTCAAGGAAAAAAAATCAGAACCTATAATGACAAAGATATGCATGCAGTAACTTCTGGGAACAATGTGATATCTAAGAGATAAGATGGCAGATCACAAATTGCGGAACGAGTAGCAAAGAAGTCTTACAAATGAGATATTATTGAGAGAGAGAGAGAGAGAGAGGGACACGAACTCAGGTTATCTCATTGTGATGGAAAAATGGTTTATTAGTAACATCTTCATCATGAGCTCATGACCACGAATTGGATCGACTCAGGAAAGGTTTCATCTGTTTGTCATCCTCCAGTGACACCATTCCCAAATGAGAAGGATCCTCGAGCATCATTTTTGCCATCAGATAACCAGCAATTGACCAGGTCTGGAATTTCCGGGCTTGCTTTCCGATGTACCTCCCTAGCTTTCCATCATAATATTCTGGCCAGTTATCTGCTAACAACCTGGTTTCCGCAAGCTCGATAGCACGTCTAGCCATTTGAGGTCGCCCGGTTTTGATGCATGCAGCAGTCAAAACCCAAAGCAGAACTGTTTGAGAAAACAATCAACAGCGATGAGACACTGGATAAAACCACAAGTATTACTTAGCTGCAATGACGGAACTTTGACATTTTTAAATATTGCGATAGATATTTTCTGTAGATTAGCATTTTAATCAAAATGCGATCAGGATTCTAGAAAGAATATGGGGTCCTTAATGTCAGACATTCCAGACAGCAGCATGTTCAAATGTCAGCTTAGTATCTATTTTGGCAAAAGATTGACACTTCATTGCCACTGAACAACCTAGGCCAATATTCTATGCATTCTATAACTCTGAAGATGAAAGCAGAAAAGATTTTATTGAAAAACTTTAGGATGCCGAATCACCTGGCCAAGAACCTCCATTATGGTAGCTCCACCTAGTGTTCTTCGGATCACAGCCAGTTATGATTCGCCATTCATGAGTTTCTAGAGCTGGATAACAAACTTTCAGCGGCATTTCTCCAACCAATTCTGTCCAGCGTGCTTCCAGCAGATCCATAATTGCATCAGCCTGTTCTGGAGTCGCCAAAGATGACAAAATTGCAATACAATTGCCTAAGCAGAACCACCGAAAATCCATTCTAGCAGGGCTGACATTTCCAATAAAGTAACCACCACGGTTTGGCATGAAATCAAATACCCAATCTGGGAGAGAGTCAGGCATCACATTGAATTTGTTTACGGCAGTATGAGAATATTCCTCGGTCTTATAGCGATATATGACATTAAGCTGGTGAAAATCCAACCAAAAGTAATTTCTTATGTGATAACTCAAGGCATGGAGGCGTTTAACAATCAGCTCCACAAAATCCCTACCCCTGTCATCTCTCTTTAGCAAAGCCAAAGCACATCTTAGAGCCATATAAAATAGGGCTTGTATTTCAATAGGATAACCATAGATTCCCTGGAGAATATTAAACAAAAATAAGCATCCTGAACTGCTCACGAGTCAATGGATGACAAAAAAGACTCTTTTTCACTTCAGTATCATATATTTCACAAATGAGTTCTAGATACAACAAATTCATACGAGCAATTTAAGTCTCATGTCGGTAAATAAAAAGACACAAAGAACTTAGCCTAATTTTAGTGATTAGCAGAAGACAAGAGACAGAAGAACACGGATATTCTAGATCTTATGTCCGATAACATACTTTCGCAGAATGAAATGAAACATTAAAACCTATGCCATATCAAACTACTTCTTAAGCCATCAAAATCTCTTTCCTACTTTTACTACAAGACTCGATCCAAATTTACTAATCCTGAAAGGATGCATGATTGTTTAATTAAATATTTTGACACGGAACATCAAGAAGATCAACGGTAGGTAATTAATCCTCCATCTAAGATTTCCTTAGATGCTGCATTAATATTGGTTCCAAATAGTTGCATAATTTAGTCCTCCCACATTTCAAGTATGCATGATATTATTTTGTACAATCACATGCAGGATTTTCATATTTAGGAGCATAAGAATATAAAATTATATGGTAATTGGACTAAAGATAACAGATTGTCCAATTTGATCACATTTATGTTCCATACGAAGATTCATTTAAGAAAGATATTCATTTAACATGTTGAAAATATTACCATACGGCGGTCAATCATACAACATCCATCAGCACAGAGCAAAGTGGGGAACGTATCGAACCCTTCTGATAGACACAATGTCAGAATAAGGCGTATTCCTTGTTGGCACTCAGGGCTGTCAGCCAATGATGAATCTCCTGTGGACTTGGTGTAAGCACGAAGCAATATGATCCACCAAAAACCTGAATCAATAGGCGCAACTCTTCCAATAGCACTTCCTCCAAAATCAGCAATTATAGTTTCTGTGTTCCGCACAGGATCCTGGAAAACCTTGAAACTTGCTGGCATCACTCCAGCTCCTAGCTGGAAACGGTCAATCATTTTTTCCAATGATTGAAGTCTAAGAGTTTTCATGAGGAAATTTTTAACCACTTCAGGCTCCCCATTCATCAGAAATACCAAGGCACTAGGAAAAAAATCTCTGACAAACACCTAAAATTTTTTAATTAGACTAAACATCTCCAATAAAACTCATTGTTCTGCTATGTAGTACACCAACATAAATATAGGATTTTTCCTATTAGAAAGCTCATATGTAATCCTAAATCAATCTAATTAGGTAACTCATCCATATCGAGCAGTTTAATCACCTAGTCCAAAGAAAAGTTAGATCCGTCCAATACATTTTATGGTTTATACCTCACTATATGCTGATCGATGTACGAGCATCTTGTCTACTAAACTTGTATACTTAGATGAAAACAATCATACATTGTGACTACCAGCGAAAATAAATGAAACCTGATTATAGTTGAGCGATTCTTCCGAGGGATCAATTGCAGCAATGGTACCAACTGGTTGTCCTCGGAAATAAACTAATGATCGCCTCAGAGCTTCCCAAGCTTCAATTTGTAAACTTTGGACGGGCTTTGGGGAGTTCATACCTGACCTCCAGCCGGTTGAGCATGCACTCTCAAGGTTCTCCGCAATCCTCAATTGATCAAGGTTCCGCAGAGAATGGCGAGGAATTACAGTAGCCATGGACAGCTCACATAAGGCCTTAACTTCACAGGATTTGTAACTTGTAAGCGTCCTAGGTCTAATTTCTAACTTTGAGAAATCATAGCCCTCAAGTTCCGATGGGGATAGTTCCACAGGTTTTATATCAGTAGTCTCAGTTGCATCTTCTGGTTTCTCGGTGACCAACGGCATGGCTCTAATTTGACAATGACAAAGTAATATTAGTGAATGGAATATGTGAGGTTCACATCCCATGCAGAAGCATAAAATTTTTCAATATTATTGTTACTGTAAAATCAATGAACAACAGGAAGTCAGAAAAGATAATCCAGGATCTCTTTTGGAATATTTCAGTCCCCCTCCAGATTATTTTTTTCCAAATTACAAGTTTGAATAACTATGATGTTAGAAAAGGCAACCTACTTTTACATCTCGTTGAAGATAGAAGAATTGAAAGAAATGAACAGGAGAGAGGAAGAGTAAGTGGAAAAATAAAAGAATGCGGGAGAAGAGAATATGGTATTATCTTCCCTTGTTTTGATTGAGCAGAAATGCTTGATTTACTTCCAAAGAAAACCAGCTTATTTTAACAACACATATGTCCATCATTAACTTGCTCTGTTACAAAAAAAAAATGTTTGACGCAATGTTCGCCGATTTCACCAAATTCGTCTTCTTTTATTTTAATCCATGACTTTGCATATTGAGATGATTTGCAATGCTTTACCTAGTGTCCTCTTTTTTGTACACAAGCTCCTCATTTGTCTAGCTAGTTACGTAGGTAATTGCAGTTTCCTTGGTCTAACAGAAAAAGGAAATATATTATCGATACTAGTTGTAAAGCCGCCACACGAGTCCGTAGTGATCGATTTCCAAGATTATTGCAATCCGACTAATATGAGAAGTCCAGAAGCCTATAGAAATATTCAAACGAATGAATATAAGAAAAACTAAAAAATCGAAAGTAAACACCAACAATACAAGAGGCTATACAAGTCCTCTCCATTCTGTCATTGATTGCTATAACCACACAAAGATCGTACGACCTGGCGATCGAATTCTTCCCTTGATCCGGAAGCAATAACCGAGATAAGATGACGAAAAAACAAACCGATCGAGAAACAAACGGCATATAGGACCACGGGGGCGATCGAGCAGTGGAATTGGACAGAACAATCAGAGATGGGCTGCGGAATCAATTCACCTGCCATCAAGCGAAGAGGCGACGACAACCATTTTGGAAGCCGAGGGGAGAGATCCGAAGGAGAGGTTGATCCACCGTCCTCAGACGAAAACCCTAGCAGAGCAAAGAGGAGACGGAGACTGGCGAGCGCGTGAGACGAGCGAACTCCGGAGCAAGCACTACATCAACAACCTGCGCCGGCTTTGAAATCATCCAACGGTGAATCGCTACGTTCGCCAGCGCAGAGAGAGGGAGCGCCAGAGCGGGAACCGAGGCGGCAATGTATACGTGACGTTGGTGACCTGGTAGCGCCGGTGAGAGCGGGCTTCGTACCGGCGACACCCAGTCGAATCGTTGGATCGAGTGATCGACCCGGACGCGCACGATCGCACACGACGGTCGACCGTCGATCCCGAGATCAAGCGCGCATCTTAAAGCAAAAGATCAAAAAAAATCGAGGCATAATTTCGATTCTGCCCTCGGAATTTATCATGGTCTGTGTCGATTACCACCGACCGTCGATCTCGAGATCAAGCGCGCATCTTAAAGCAATCGATTTAAAAAACTCTAGGAGTAATTTTGATTTTGCTCCCAGAATTTATCACTGTTTGCGTCGATTACCACCGACCGTGGAGCTCGAGATCGAGCGCGAATCATAAAGCAAGCAATAAAAAAAAATCGAGGGATAATTTATGGTATTTCTCGATGACCACCGAATTTTTTTTAACTCGAAATATAATTGGACGGAGATAAAAATAAAGCTCCGTGACTAAATCTTGTGCAGGGACTGTTTCAAAGAGCAAGCGGATCACGGATCTTAAAGCGCTGTTAAAGGGGATCAGATACGATGCACCGACTGCGAATAAGTCAAGCGCAGGCCACACTGCGGACCGGAATCAAACCCGATTATTTCGGATGATTTGTCCTCCATGCTTCGACATAAACTGAGAGGGAGAGATTGAATTGGCTAGTTATTATTATTATAATTCCTCTTCGTTTGTAGTTACTTCGTAGAGTTAATTTGGGACATCACCGCCACCTTTTTTATTTTAAGCGTGCGATTACTAAAAAGCTTAATTGTGAGAGAACGTAGTCAAATGGCTACGCTGCCCACCCTTCCTTTTATATATATATATAAAAGAAAGGTCTACGACTAGGAATAAACATTTATTCCTACGAACCAAGTGCAGTTTGTCTCCACATGAGCTCTATCTTCCTCTTTTGTAAGCAAGGAAGGAGTAGATATAAAGAATCGTCACGTAGAGTTATTAATAAACGGTATGGTCATCTACATTGATGAGCAGCATGCAACTGACCTTATCCGACCGAGCTCATAATTTTATCAGGTCAAAGAATCAACCAGCGGAAAACACGGCGAAGGAGACGAGCCGTGGTGGGACTTCAACGTTCAACAATAAAAAGGACATCGATCGATGAATACTGTTTTCTGGCATTTGAATATGAGGAGGAATAAGACTACAAATCATATGGAGGAGAGCACGGTCGGCGGCCGGCACGCCGGTGGTGGGTCAGCGGGCGATGTCCAGCTTCGGCGAGTGCCCCAACTGCTCCATCTCCCAGTTCTGCTGCGGCGCAACCCCGTCATGCATCGGCACGTAATCCTGCGGGGAACCCCGAATCGCTGAAGTAATCGGAGAGCAGAAGAGGAGTCGCTGAACTGAAGCCGATGTAATATTACCTCGAGCTTGGACAGTAACTCGTGGGCGGACGGTGCGGAGATGATGATGTGACGCTCGGCGGGCGTGATGAATCCCTCGTCCACGGCTTTGTCGATGAAGGAGAGCAGGGAGTTGTAGTAGCCATCCACGTTCAGCAAACCCACCTGCCGTCGAAAGAGCAGTTTTTTCTTTTGTTCAGGAATATATTAAGATGGGGAGATGGGGGAAGAATATATAATTTGAAGTACCGGCTTGTCATGAATCCCAAGCTGAGACCAGGTTATCACTTCGAGCAGCTCCTCCAGGGTTCCATACCCACCTGATAATTAATTAATAAAGTTATGGGCTCACTAGGTTTTAGAACGGATGGAGATAGTCTGATGATGATAATAATATATGTACGGGGGTGTGTCTCGGAATACAGAAGAGGAAATGATAGCATCATCTACGAGGACCGGAAAGATAAAAATATTTCAGGAAGATGATGCGTCTGTCTATAATTTTCAAACCGAAGAAGCAATTAACTCTAATCGACAATAATTTTGGACGGACGCACGGAGTGATGTGACTTCGAGGATTAGTTTAATTACCGGGCAATGCTACGAAGGCGTCAGCTTGGCGGGCCATCTCCGCCTTCCTCTGGTGCATCCCTGAGACCGCCCTCACCTCTCCCACCGTCTCCCCTGTTATCTGCACACACCCACCAAATTAATCGCCCTTAATTGCAGCTGAACTCAGGAAGAAGGGAGGGATGAAGAGACGGACGGACGTACCTCCCTCGGCATCAAAGTCCGGGGGATAACTCTGCAAGTTTAACAATCCCCAAATGGTCGTCGACACAGCAAAAAAAAAGCAGCAAAAGTTAGTTTTTTTTTCTCCTGGCATTTCTAATGGGAAGAGAGTTTTCTACGAGAGAGAGAGAGACCCAACCCCAGAACATGGCGGCCGCCGTCATGGACGGCTCGGGAGACGAGCCCCATGAGCCCGATGCTTCCGCCTCCGTAGACCAAGTCGATGCGCCGCTCCACCTGCGCGCGCACCCGTGACGAAGGCGTAGATCAGAGAGGGAGTCTTCAGCTCAGGAAGAAAAAAAAAAATCCGAATCGGAGAAGAAGAAGGGCGCGCGGCTCACCAGTTCACGGCCGAGTTGGGTGGCGGCGAGCCGGTAGCTGTCCTTCGTTCCGGCGCTGCTGCCGCAGAAGACGCAGAGCCGTCGGAAACGAGAGGCGGGGGCGGACGACGTCGACGAAGATCGCTTCGCCGCCTGCGCGTCGCTCTCCATCGGCGCCGCACCCGGGTGATTCGGAGGGAGGGAGGGAGGGAGGGGGAGATAAGTTCCTGCGCGGATTAGATGTTCGGCGGAATGCCTCAATGAGCTTTAGAAAGGTCTGCTGGGCCTTTATATAATGTTCTTCGTATGTATTAAAAGAGGAAATTAATCGAAGCGGATATGGTCCAAGGATATGCTCCATTTTATTTCCTGTTGTGTATACGTATCGATATATATATACACACACACACAAACATACATACATAATGTTTTATTAGTATTATTTCTGAATTGATTAAAATAAGAAATAAAATGGATATGGTTCAACAGTAGGCAATAATTTAATACTTTCATAATAATAAATTCCGTGACAGTCACAGAGTTGCTTCTATTTTCTTCTTTTCCGTCTTCATTCCTTGGTGTTTACCTGTCCCTTCCCATGTGGAAATCGTAATGCCCAACGGACTACGTCACAGCTGATGCCTTCAAAATGTGTGCTGATGGCTGATGGCAACGAGCCAAATAAAATACGCACACTCGTTCACCCTAACTCGGTCTCCTGCCTACGTGTAGATCGACGCGTGTTCGATGCACGTGGAATACCTTAAAGAAATCTCCGATCTCTTCCTTCCGTGGCTCGAATCGAACCTTCTATTTTATTATTCTAATCAAAATTAAGCAGGTATATATTTGTTTTAAGACGGTGTATATTCATCATTTTTTTACGCAGAAAATAATACGTTTTAATTCTAAATGCACTGCGAATGAGTTGTTTTTTAGCCCTCGAAAGTCTTGAGAAAAATAAAGGAAGCGGGTGGGTTTGCGGGTTTTATGGAGGGAGGAATGAAATCATCGGTGGAGTTTTGTGGGAGCTGACAGAGATATGCAGATAGCAGATTGTACGTAACAAAAACAAATGTTCCTTTAATTCTAACAATATTGTCGGATTAATTAAGCTAAATTGGCTCGTAATAAAATGGGCACATACTTGTTGCCAAATTTATGCTCTAATTTGGTGGTGTTATTTGACTGAACTTAAATTAGTCAACACAAATTGATGGTTTTGTTTTGACTAATGTTACCGTGTGTACAGATAATAATACAACGTGATACCGACGTAAAGTGTTATTAAAAAACATATATTATTGTGGCATGGGCCATGGCCCGGTCCGACCCGACCCGGTCCAAGCCCCCGGCTGAAGTGCCTTGGAGCGGAAGAAAGCAACTGAGGAGCGGCGGGCGGGGGGCGAACAAAAGAGAGCAAGGGTGAGTCGGAAGAGAAATCGAAACCCCATTTCAATCTCGTCGCCAGGAGATCAGGCGGCACGACAGCGAGATGGCTCTGCGTCGCGACTGGGTGTACGAGAACAACGGAGGGTCCGTGCTTTAATCTCCTTAACCTACTCCTTTCCTTTTTTTTCAAATCCTCGGCGTGTATGCTTGCTTAATCTCCCTGTTCTTTGTTCGAAGGACGTGCGTGGCAATCGCCGGATCGGACTACTGCGTGATCGCCGCCGATACTAGGCTCTCCGTCGGCTACAGCATCTACACCCGCGACTACTCCAAGATATGCAAGCTGTAGGGTTCAGATCGATCGTGTTGTTTTTTCGTTTTATTATGACTATTTCTGACCTAGGATTTTTTTTTTTTGGTTTCCTCTGTTATTTGACCATCCAGAGCTGATAAGTGCGTGATGGCAACCTCCGGCTTCCAGGGCGATATGAAGGCGCTTCAGAAGAACTTGGCAGCACGGCACTTGGTAAGAGGGTCAGATAGAGGTTTCTTTTTAGTTGCATTATGCTAGTCCAATTTTGTTCGTTGGCTCTTATCTTTGCTGTTGAAATTACATACACACGCATCAACGTTTATGATGAGACAGGAAGGTACTAATATTCGGGTTACAAAAAGCTTGATCTGGTTGCTGTAGGAACTTTTACAATCTGAAAGTTCTGAACAAGTAACTCTTGCTGGACCTCGGATTTAAGAGAAGCAAATTATGAGTGGATACGGATGGAAGTATTCATCAGTCTCCATTTGGACATCTTGATAATGCACTTAGGATAGATGCTTGAAATATTGATATAAGACAGTTTTTTTTGCTTCCGATTAGACTGTTTTCTTTTCATGTTCATTCGGAGATGAGGTGAAGCACATAGTTTTATAGTACGCATTATTTCAAAGGAGAGCTCTTCAAAGATAGTCATGGCCTGCTGTTAAAGAAACTCGAAAGAGAGTTTCTTCAAATTCATACTTCATCTACTATATTTCTTCTTAGTCACTCTAAAGGGTGAGCAACTGCAATGTTCACACATCTTTAGTGTCTTTGAGAATTCAGATGTCTTAATTTATGTATTTGGTTTCTGAGGAGGCTAAGGATTAGGGATGACAATTTCAAACCTGGCCTGATAGCTTCAGGTTGAATTGACTTATCATCAATGTTATTTGTTTCAGAACGAGTTGGCGTCTTAAGTAATTCAGGTATCTGAAACTGAACTCACTTTTTAGAGTCTTAATAAGATTCAGGATTAGGGATAGCAATTTCAAATTTAACCCTCATGGCTTGGCTATTTTGGTCTTGCTAGGTCAGGTTTGTTTGTCCAGAAAGCATAACTAATGGATAACTTAATAAGCTTAGTTGATCAAACTGTTTGTACCCAATTTGATGATATAGTTATCTTGCCAAATTGGGTCATGAACATTGGTACAAAACACCTATTTCTAAGTTTGGTGAGAGGGTATTGAGTATTAAATGTCATGATTTTGATGACATCACTAGGTTAAGCTTCATAAGCTACAAACTAGGATTTGGTTTTGACCTATGAGCTACACTTCGGTGTTGGTTATGATGTGATGCACAAACTAGCTTACCAATCAATGGCTTCCCAATACCGGTATGAAAAATAAAACTACCTATAGTGTTATTTCACCTTTTACCTTGCACAGAACAAGTGACAATGCAATAATATGAATCATCTGTTGTCGAAATTGGACCCATCTTTGGTTATGATGGCTGGACCAAGGCAAAACAGATAGGGACTGTCTTCTAGGAAATGCTCATATACCCATGCTTTATGTCATTCCTAAATCCATCTGTTATCGAATTTGGAGATCGACAAAAATGCTTATCAATGACCTTCTTTGACATTAGTAATTAAGTCTTCAACAAATAAATCCCACTAATTTGTGAGAAGTGAATAATATGATTTATTATCTAGATATGTTTAATTAGCTGCAAAACCGTCCTTATGCCCCAAAGGCAAAGTTTTAAAGTTAACGATTGTATCGAGGAAGGTTGAAGCACTAGAAACAGTTTCATATATTTAATGCAGCATGAACCTAGGATTTGTTGTTGATATATTCAGTGCTGCAGATCTATCAACATCAGCACAACAAAGAAATGAGCTGCCCTGCCATGGCTCAGCTCCTGTCAAACACCCTTTACTACAAGCGGTTCTTCCCATACTACACTTTCAACATCCTAGGTGGACTTGATAGCGATGGTATGAGTTCACATGGATGCATAGTCCTAATTGTAGTCTGTGAAAACTTGATATATTAAATATGACCAGTGGACTTTTGGATTCAGGAAAGGGCTGCGTCTTCACATATGATGCTGTTGGGTCGTACGAGAGAGTGGGTTACAGTGCCCAAGGCTCAGGTTCCGGGCTCATCATGCCTGTTCTGGACAACCAGCTAAAATCTCCAAGCCCACTATTATTACCTGCCAAGGTTTAAATCCTTTCTTGCTCAAGTGGGTTTTAAGTTTCACTATTAGGAATTCATTTCAATACTGTAACCTGCATATTATTAAACAGGACGCGGTCACACCTTTGTCCGAAACAGAGGCGGTCGATTTGGTTAAAGATGTTTTTGCGTCAGCAACTGAGAGAGACATATACACCGTATACATCGCAAACTTGACATGGTTTCTCTGCTATATTTTGCCTACCAGGGAATCAGCTTCCTATCTAACCTACATCTATCACCGATGACCTTGCAGGGAGATAAAGTAGAAATTGTTGTGATAAATGCATCCGGTATCCGGCAGGAATTGATGGAGCTTAGGAAGGACTGATCATCGTCCGTCGTCTTGGAAAAGGAAAGACCAGCTGTTCTGCCATTGCAACCACACCGTTCCGGGCATTGTGATGTCTCTGGTGGTGTAACTATAACAAATCTGGCTTTTGAGCTCACTACTGCTTAGAGACCAATGTTTTTTATTCATATGCATCCTTATTTCGAGACTTGGATGGTTTTTCAACGCACTTCATGATTATTGGTTGTATTTGCATTGAATCGGAAGATGTTTTAGTACACTCTCCCGTGCCCAGTTATTGATTTATATCCTAAGTTACCATAGTTTATTGCGATTGATTTCACTTAAGTTGATAGAGAGACCGAGATGTTGAACATGATCAGCTTAATGACTGTTTTTTGGTGATTCTGATTCTGATTTCATGTCTCAGATGTGATTCATGTATTACTCCCAGATGATTAAACTACAAACTTTTTAGGTAGTAGTAATTTGGTTACATGATATGCGGGTGGGGAGTGTCCTACTTCAGAAAAGATGGATAAAAAGATGCAAAAAAGAGAGTTAAAAACATTAATTATCAAGATCTACATTAAAGTAGAAGCAAGATCGTTATGTTCAATTGCCAAAACAAGGCCCTTCTTACCACACAATTCCAATTGTTCTGTTTCAGTTATGTAAAACTGGATCAAGAAAAACTGCACCAATGATGTAATTGGTAGGGGTCGTCAAACAATATATAGGTAAGGAATGATCCAACCATGTGAACAACATCCCATATCTAATTACTTTTTACAGGATTATTAGCCCCAAACACATTCATTATCATCCCTTATCCTTCAATCGAGTACGAAGGAAATCATGATACATAGAAAAATAGATCGAGGAAAAATCCATTGGGTAGAAGAAAAAGAATACAAATAAACCGACATAATAGCAACTAATTACTGTCAGGTGATAGATCTGGCAGCATTATGCATTGGCTTCTACTTGTTCATGTCCGCGATGTCCATTTTCTTCTCCTGTGCCTCGGCCTTCTTCTCGGCGTTCAGCTCCTCCAACTCCTTGATCCAGAGATCCGCGAACTCGCAGTCCTTGTAACGCTCGAACCAGGGCCCGCCGGAGGTATAGTGGATGGCCTTTGGCGCGGTGTTCTCGGGGTCGGCGGGATTGACCCTGTTGTGACCGACAAGGAAGTTCCACACGAAGGGGATCTCGCCGATCTCTTCGTCGTCAAGCCACATGAAGCGGTGGAGGAAGGCACCGGACTGGGTGCTGACGGCCTCAGGGGTCAGGGCGGCGACGTTCTTGGGGTGGCCGCAGTTGTAGAGGACGAGGGAGGACCAGTTCTTCCGGGGGTACACGGTCTGCACGGCACCGTCCATCTTGGTAGTCTCCGAGGGGGCGTAGTCGTGGTGGACACACATGACAGCGTATTGGGGCCGGCTGAGGGCGAAGAGGGCAGCGGGATCGGCAAGGAACAGGAAGTCGCAGTCGACGAAGAGGGCCCAACCGCGGTAGCCGGCGAGGTAGGGAGTGAGGAAGCGGGTGAAGGAAAACTCAGTGCTCTCCATGGGGCCGCGCGCACGGGAGTAGAGGCCGGCAGCGCGGAGGTCGGACTGACGGATGGGGTGGACGGTGAGAGGGAGGGAGGAGCGGCGGAGGAGGGAGCGACGGCAGACCTGGTAGGCGGCATCCTCGCGGGGGTCGTAGCCGATGAAGACGCGGAGCGTCTCCTCCCCGGCCGCAACCGCGGCGGTGCCACCGGCGTCGGAGATAACGGGGATCTCGGAGCCCATGCTTATACTCCGAAGTGTGGGGAATGGAGGAGGAGGAGAGGCGAAATAAAAGGACGAGAGAGAAGCGGAGGAGAGAACGGAATGGGACGGGCTGCCAGCTCACCGTCATTTCCTTTCTACGGCCGAAAGGAACGGGACGGTGCCGTTATTTAATTTTTACACCACTTTATAACCTATTTTTCATTTTAAGTATCGAACTGAACTTTTAATTTAAGTTTATTAAGGAACGAAATTAATAATATATATATAGTTTTGCCTCTGATTGGTTGGTTAGGTCTGTCGTTTTCATCTTCTTCTTCGTCTTCATACTGAGAGCAAAACTCTCCATCGAAGAGGCGAAATCTCCGAGTAGGGCAAGTACCGGCCGGTTGAACCTCCCCTCCGATCTCACCAGTATCATCGCGGAGCGATTGCTCAACAAGAAAACCTCGTCGGTTACACATGCCTTCAATGCCGTCTGCAAAGCATGTCCCTTCGCCCCAGCCGCGCTGCATCCGTGGTTCATGCCGGCGTGCTGGGGTGCCAGTCACCGTCCGCCAAGCTCTCCGGATTCTCCCTCGCCGTCGACGAAGGACCCGCTCGATCCACGTGCAAATCCTGTAAGGATGGCGGGAGATCGGTACGCTTTACCATCTGCGATCCTAGAATTGAATTCTGGTGTTTCATTCTAATGATTGTAATTCCAATCGTTCATGTGCTTTCTTTGGCCTGTTCTAGGTGCAGTGAGTTAATGCAAAGGTTCACCTCTAACAGCAATATGTTCTAATTTTGATGTAAACCACATGCTGGGAGGACTACGCATTCCTGTTAATCTTCATAAGCATGCTAATGTATCTGATTTATGTTTTAGAAAGATCGTTTTAACCATGTTTCTATTTTCTTGAACAGACTAGAAGACTCTTCTCTGACCACCTCTATCTTGTAGTCTCGGTTCTCGTTGAGAAATCAGTGCAACTCAGTATTGTCTTGTTGTTCTCTTTAGTATTAGCCACTGGAAATTATGGCTTCTAACAAGTGCCACCTTTAATCAAGGGGAACTAGAGGACTCGACAATGATTGCACGGGATGCACGTAAATTAAATTAAATTTGTTGTTGAGTTAATGGAAATAACCAAAACCAATGCCCTAGCTTGTACATGTTTCCATAGTTAATTGGACGAAATTTAGTTTGACGTTGATTTGAGAACCATCACTTATGGTGGACCTTTTGCCTTGATTTTATCTTACATCCATGGAAAACATTGCTATGTCTATTTGCAATATGGTATTGGCAGAGGAGGTGGCAATGACAACCACACTAACAAGCCTGGTAACCTTGCTATGTATTGCAAGGGTACCTAGTTACAAGGGATTACAGCCAATTCCGAAGAAGATCTTCTAAAACTTCTCATTCATCTATTGGTTCACATACAAACCACTCAAATTTAATTCCTTGTTGTATCTCTGATCATAAGGGGGCTGCACTGTTGTTGCTTGGACTGTGGTACTGTTCAAACTTTGGATAACTGAAAAACCTCTATTTTGGGCAGCTGTCTTAGAATTGCTCCTGAGATTTCTGCATCTACGTATGTCTGAATGCATTATGCCTTTTTCATAGCATGGACTTGATGATTTTGGGTCTGCCTTGTTTGCAAGATCAGGTAAGATGGTTGAAGGACGTGGAGATCAGTTTACCTATTGTTTATGGTACCATGGCATGTTGGCTTGGTAAGAAGGTGAGCGAGTTATTGTTATTGCTGTTTTTTAATCTTCAGCTTGCTTTCTTTAGGCGGTTTGTACTGAGTCTTATGACTTAGAAAGTTAACACACCATTTCTTCCTGTAGGCACAACTCACATTAATGGACTGTTTATGCTCGTTGGACAACAATGAGGAGTTGAATGTGATCATTAGGCATGCTTTTTTTCAACTAGGCCACACTTTCAGTAATCCAACTAGAGTTTTTAGAAGCAGCACCCACAAGTTGATTTGGTCTTAGCTTGCCGCAACCACAAGGCACAAAAGTGAATTTTTCTTGTTTAAACTATTCGTGCATCTTGTCAATGTCTGCTATGCTTAGCTCAATATTTGTTTCCCTTTTTCTTGCTACGTCTAGTTTGTTCTAATCAGCTGCTTAGAAGAGATTAGTTGACTATTTGTTCTTTGAACTATCCACTTATGGGCATATTGCTGATTTTACAGGTTCATGCTCACGTAGCAAAGCTCAAAAGATGGTTGAGAATGATTGATGATCGGCATCAACACTCAAACGCTGCCTCAGAAATCTAGAAGTTTTCACTTCCATTTGTTAGATTAATAGGAGCTAGGAGGATGATTGCTTCCTAATTTAGAGGCTGACCTGCTGCACGCCTTTGTAATGATCGCAACAATTATTTTTTGTCACAAATTAGTGAGTAGAAATCTTGCATTTGTATTGTTGCTTGTTCTCTAAAAAATCAGGTTTTCATCTATTTGATGAACACGGTCTCTTGTGTTGTTGTTACCTGGTTTGAGTTTCTTCATGGCTTGATTATAAAATTAAGCTAATTCGTTAAACAATTCCATGCTTGGATGGCCTCCTTATAGGTGACTAAGCATATCAGACTTTTCAGGTATTTTACTAACCTTAAGAGTTGCAACCCAGGAAAAAAAAAACAGAATCAGGCTCCAAAGATGAAATTATTTATTATTAGTTGTGTAGCTACTCAAATACATTTAAAAGTATACAAAAAAGTATTTTAAAATTAGAAAAGATTTTTAACCTCTCTGTCTACGGCACTGGGATATGCTTCTCGAATTATATTGTATTGTATTATTTTAGAAAATATTGAATCGTATTATTTCAAATAGAAAACCCAACTTAACGCATCAAATCCCCAAATTTGCAATTTTCTCAAACCGACCGAGGAATGAATTATTTATATGCAATCGGCAGTACCCGACGCTGATTTGAGGAGAACAGGCGACAACATCGATGGCGAGCGGAAGCGGGAGGCAGCAAACGGTTCGCCCTCTCTCCTCCTCTCAAAAGCTAATTTTAACCTAATACTCTCTTCCTCCTTTCCCATCCTTCTCTGCCTCTCTCCCTTCCCATCTCTCTCCGTCTTTCTCAAGCGCATATTCTCGACAACATTGTTGTTGCGCTGGTAATAACCCTACTAGGTATGACAAGTGTTCTTGGCTATAAACCCAGTATGGAGCTGGACCAGGTAAGAATCTCTAGGGTTTCTTGTTAGCTCATGGTTAGATCGCTTGAACTGAAATTTTACTTCCTTGCTTGTTGCCTTCCTTTCGATAGTGAGAAGTAAAGCCGCATGTAGATAACGCTGGCGAAGTCCGAATTGTTTGCATTTGCACTATAATCATTGCAAAAAGTTCATGCATTTCGCATACTGGGTATTTACTTGCCTTGGGTTTTATTGTTCTCTTCCTCTTTTCTGTGCTTTTTTCCCTTTAACCTTAAATTTAAGTATTTGGTTAATGTTGAAAATCTGCACATCTGTGTTGATTAGTTGAATTTGATTCTAATCATATAAATCATAAATGTCTATGCCTTCCTGTCATACATGAAGGATATTGTAGAAATTTTTTGTCTTAATGAAAACTTTTTTTCCGTAGTTCCTGTGCATAATTTTCATAATTGAGTTTGCATTTATCTTTCTTTAAACATTTTCACTCTTCAAACTCCTGTATATATCATTCTCTCTCTGTATCTCCTATTTTCATTTATTTTTCTGCTTTACTAAGCTTTATTCTTTTGGTGTTTCTTTAATAAATCCTTTAATAGCCAATGCTGTGATCGCAGAGTTGTTTTGTGGGAAAAGTGGTGTGTGCAATAAATACCACCAAATTTAGATCAATGTTTATTTGCGACAACTTCTATGAAAATAAGTTGATCTAGAACTCAAAAACTGCTCTACTCTGCTCAACTGTATCACAGAATTGATCCTAAAAACTTGTGCTTTGCTATTAATCTTTAACATTGACCTGAATGTATAATATCCCTTTTATTACTAACATAGTTATTTTGGATGTGCCTGTTGGATGATTAGAGCAAAAGACTAAAGGATGTGGAGATCAGTTTTCCTATTGTTTATGGAACTATAGCATTCTGGCTTGGTAAAAAAGCAAGCGAGTAAGTTATTGTTGTTGATTTGTTTGGCTTTTCTTTCTCTGTAGCTTGCTATTATTGAACTCCTTATCATACATCATTGTATGATAATCACCCGATTGCTTCCTATAGGTACAATTCACATAGATGGACTGTTTATGTTCGTGGTGCAACAAATGAGGATTTGAGTGTAATAGTTAAGCGTGCTGTTTTCCAATTGCACCCTAGTTTCAATAATCCAACTAGAGTTGTAGAATCACCACCTTTTGAACTGTCAGAGTCCGGATGGGGTGAATTTGAAATAGCAATAACACTATTTTTTCACAGTGATGTATGTGAGAAACAACTGGATCTGTAAGTATTACAAGGAACTTGGTGTTCGTATCTGAATTTTGTCTACAGCTGCTAATTAAATATTATTCCATGCTTATTGGCAGATATCATCATCTGAAATTGTTTCCTGAGGAAGAAAGTGGACCACAGTCAACTAAAAAACCTGTTGTTACTGAGACATATGACGAAGTTGTTTTTTATGAGCCTTCCGAAGCTTTCTTTATGCGAGTACAGAATCATCCAGCTGCAATTATTCCGAGGCTACCTGCTGGCCTAAACTTGCCAGCACCTGGTATAGTTTATTTTTCCTTTTTGATGATCTTCTGTCATTTTCCTTATTTTTTTCAAAGTTGGCCACTTTTTCCTACAGTTCCTATTAATCATGTCAATGAAAAGAAAAGATGCGACACGAAGGACCATCAATTAAGCCAGTGGTTTACGAGTTTCTCAGAGGCGGATGAGTTATTGAAACTTGCAGCTGCTCGTCAACAGGTCAGAATAATGTTCCAATTTTCCTTATCTTTGTAGGAACTCTTTTTTTTTTGTTATCAATTTTATGTCTCTGAAGCACGAATGCTACCTTAAAATGTTTTCTCATGGATTTGAGAGGAATTCTGAAGAGGGGCTTAGGACCTTAGGTTGAAGATTCTTTTTTCTGGTTGTAGCACACAATGATCATAGGAATTCTTTTTTCATTTATGGATTTTAAGAATACTTATGTTTTTGCTTATAACACATCATAACTTTATTCTTTTGGAAAGTACATCAAATGTAGAAGATTGCATTGCAGTAGTCCCATCTTGAATCGGAGCTGAGTTTTTCAGACTCTTTTGCAGTGGTCATTTGGTATTTCAAGCACTTGCCTAAGCACTATGGCTTCGAACGCCTTAACCACTCTGGGTTAGATGTGTTAACTAGGCACCACCTACAACCAAGAGCCATATCTTTGCATAAGCACATTGTATTAAAGGGGAAAAAAGGGATTACTTCCTAGATGGGCATTGTCAAGATTTGAGTCCTTGTCAACTGGGTTCTATAAAAGAGCTACAACCAATTGAGAAAACTTCTGGAGTTTACGTATGAACTGATCTAATTAGCATTTATTGATTTAGTTTGCAATAGGTTCAATAAATATTTTATAAGTTACAGATGTTTGGCATCTTTCTTTGCCTGGCCAAGCACCTAGGCAAGTGCCTACTGCCACAAGCAATTAATTTCCCGACACCTCTCATAACGGTGTTGCCTTTTTCTCCGACTTAACTAATTACATGTGCAAAACATAGTCAACCTGAGATGAGGTGAGTTTACTCTGCAGAAGAGATAGTCATGCTGGTTTTGAGTTCTTTCGCATGTTGAATGAGCCAAGCAAAGCTGTCGCCTAGGTCAATGGAGCTAACATAAACTACCCCCCTAGAAGGTGATCAACCTAGGTTTTTGAAGTTTCCATCAGTTTCATAATGCGTCTAGCTACTGGATACTGAAAGCTTCATATTAATTTCAAACCATTCAATAACAACGATACAAGGAATTAAGGCCGTTGGTTGTAGAATCGCTTGTGACACAGTTTCTGAGCATTCTTCAGGTTTTGTTTCTGCAGAGCTAGACTGATTATGGAGTGTCAACCCAGTGAAATGACATCTTTCAGTTCCATATTAATCATGTTGGAGTCCCATGTTTTGTAACTATGACACTTAACATGAGTTCTTATTCCTGTTGCAGGTGCAGGCTCACATAGCAAAGCTCAGAAGACAATTGACCATGATCGATGCCCTGCCTCACCAATCAAAAGCCGCCTCCGGTCAATAGACATATTTTCAACTCATCTGAAATCACATGTTTCTCTTTTATCCTACTCCCTAATGTCACCGAAATGTTGTATCAAGGAATCTCTAGTTATTTAGTGATTTAACAGCCAGTAGAAGTCTTGCATGAGTGTTGTATATTATCTTTTGTGATGGTTTGTAATGATCCCACTCCACGTTCTGTTCGATGGCCTCAAGTTTGATCACCAAGTTTCCTTCATCTTAATTATCAAAAATTAAAAAATAAAGAGAACTTGTAATGAGATGATGCTATCTATACCTGTGAGATGTGGAAATTTCTACAATTTGTAGGAAGGGAAGTTTCTATTGAATTTTTAAGCGGGGAAGCCTAAGCAGGAAAGTTTAATCCAACGAGGAATAGAAGCATGGAGGTCTGTCCAATTATCTCGTGTTTTCTAGAATTTGATTTAGAACTGGTTATGAATATTGAACTCTATATAACTCTGTCTCTAATTAGACAACTCAAACCCTTGTTATTTATCATTTTGAACAGTTTTGGATGTAAAAGGTTTCTGCAGTTTTGTGTTACGGTGGGTAGTTGACACGTGCGTGGTGGAAGTTTCTGCCGCTTCCAACCTCCACAGATATAGAGAGCACCATCTCCAAAGTCCACATGGCGCTCCGCCCTTGTGCATCACTGCCTGCGCTTTTGTAATGATCTCCGCCGGCACCGCCCCCGCCGCCGCTTTCACTTTTCTCCGCCTCCGCTCCCTCCCGCTCGGCAGCCACCTCCCTTATTCCTGCTCCCTTCGCTGGCGCCGTCCCACCATCGCTATCAGAGCGCTCGCGATGGCCGGGTCTTCCACCTCCGCTGCCGCGCCCCATCGCCACGCTAACCGCCTCGCCTCCGAACACAGCCCCTACCTCCTACAGCATGCCCATAACCCGGTACTTCCTATCTTGTTAATACTCTCTTTCCCTTTGCTTGTTATTTCTTCGTCCAATTGGATTATTTTCGAGCACTCCGTCGAGCCTTCCTTCCTGTATCTACGGATGCAAAAATTTGGGAGGTTTTTGATTTGGTCGGTCAAGATGGTTATGAACTTCATGTGTGTGTTAACTGAAATTAGCATCTTTTCTTTCAATTTTATATTTTCGATTTCTGACACTGTTAAAAATTCGTTCTTCTGGTTTTCCTGAGATCTAATCATTCTATCAGTTGTTGGGTTTTGCTATACGACGAGCAATATGCCAGCTCAGTGTTCTTATTGTGCAAGAGGGATATTGAATTTCCGCTATGCATTTCAGTGTTCTGTGACCATGACGATCTCAATTTGATCTTTCATATTATGAATCCTTTGTTTTTTTTTACTAAGTTGATTGCTCGTATCTTTTTGTTCCTAATTGAAGGTCGATTGGTATCCATGGGGAGAGGAAGCCTTTGAGAAAGCTCGGAAAAGAAATGTTCCCATTTTTCTGTCAAGTGTGTGCGCTGAAGCCTAAATCTTATCAGTGTATCATTATTTATATTTTCGAGAACATAACTCAGTCTGCGTTTTTATCTTGCTTTATTACTGCTTTCTTTCTGCCTTGTGTTGTCTCCTAATCTTGCTTGCTTTTTGACATGGTTTTGCACTTGGAAGTTGGATACAGCACGTGCCACTGGTAAAATTTTCAATCCTCTGTTTTTTTTCTTTATCTTCTATCATGAACATGATATATGTTAAAAATGTATGTACACATATTGACAGGTCTAAGCAACCTAAGAGGAAGTGAGTGAGTGAACTGGGTTATATTCATTTTTAAGGTCAAAGTGAAATAGATTCATTTCGAATCCGCATGACCATACTGAAAAGCATGTCAAAGATCAATAAGACAGGTAACCTTGAATATATTACATTCTTCAGTTGAACACATATAAACAGAAATTACTGATTCAGAGTAAAGAGATGAGATAGTGACTGGGATTGATAGAATGCCAGTTTGCTTTGCTTGTATTGATCGTCATTTCATGTTCCAATGATGTCGGCAAAAATGCAATACTGAACTGAAGTACAGATATCTTTGCTTGAGAATATTGTGTGTAGCCTGCACTTTTTTTCTAAATAGACATGGTATCTTTTTTATGGATTGTTATTACCAACAAGATGCACAAAACAAATGACTACTTTGTTAATATTTTGCTAGTGTCAATGTATCATAAACTAGTATAAATGTGAGGAAAATGTTATTAATTGCTTGTATTTTTCTATTGTTATGCAAACAACTTGTATATCTACTATGACTGGAATGCAATTCTGTTGCATTTTGTTCTCATATGGTTCTCTCACTGATTGATATTTCCAGGTGCCATGTCATGGAAGTGGAGTCATTTGAGAATGATGAGATTGCAAAAATGCTAAATGATTGGTTTGTTAGCATCAAGGTGATTATTATTCGATAGAATATTTGTGCAAAGTGCTACAATATTAGTAAAGAAAGCACAGTGTAATGTTGCATCTGCACATAGTGCATTATGTTCTTTTCTTCATGCTGCCTTTTTCAGCATTGTCGTGCTAGTTCATAAACCGCCAAAATGTAGATGCTTGGATATCTCACAGTGATGGTTCTAATTTATCTGATTAAAACAGGTTGATCGGGAGGAGCGACCTGATGTTGATAAGGTAACAAGATGTTTGGTAATGGTTTAATATTCATCATTAATTATGTACTTTTTCTTCTTTTAGGAGGCCTTTTATGATTTTTTTAAGTATTATTTTAGGTTCTCCCTTCTATTTTTTTATAATTTATTTAAATTGAGAAGCATGCTTTTCTAGGTGTATATGACATATGTTTCTGCATTATATGGTGGTGGTGGTTGGCCTCTAAGTGTATTTCTCTCGCCTAGTCTCAAGCCTCTGATGGGCGGAACATATTTTCCACCTAATGACAAGTATGGACGACCAGGTTTCAAGACATTACTCAGGTAACTGAGCTAGTCTTCATTTGACGTGTAAGTTTTCTACTCTCATTTGACATGGATTCTTGTCAATATACTAGGAAGGTAAAGGAGGCTTGGGAAACTAAAAGTGAGATGCTTGAGAAGGGTGGAACTGTTGCAATAGAGCAACTTTCAGAAGCACTTTCTGCAACTGCTACATCCAGCAAAGTATCTGATAAGCTGGCTGAAGTTTCACTTAAAAGATGTTCCCATCAGGTATTCATGTGAGAGAATCAGTTTCTCATAAACTTTTAGCATCATTAGTTATCCTATAAGTTCGTATATTGCATTAGTGACAACTCCAACATCCACAGGAGGATCTTTGATAGGGGAACTTCTCAAATCACACTCCTTTTGTTTTTTCCCAAACCTATGGCTCAATACTTCTACATTCTGCCCTTTTATGAAAAGAATCTACTTTAGCTCTTGGTTCATATACTCTTTAATGTAGGGTGTAAAATACATATGGTGGCCAAGGGACGAGCATAAATACTATATTCTCAATTATTTTGAAGAAGTTTCAAGTCGTACTTGGTCACATTTTTTCTAGAATATTGTGGTGTTGGTAGGAAAAATACAATAAAAGGGGTGTGATTTGGAAATTTCTTCAACAGCATTTCTGGTGTTACTTTTTTCCTGGTGAGCACCCTTATATTTGCCTATTTTCAAAACCAAGTCTTTTCTTTCTGAGATACCATTTTTTTTCCTCAAAAAAGAGTAAGAAAGCGGAAGGATATGAACTACTTTTATTTTATTTTTTAAAAAGGAAAAATTGTGTTAGATGTATCAGAAAATGGTATGCTATTATTTTTCTTATCTATTGTTTCAATAAAACGAAAGACTTAATAGCACATTATTCAGAATTAACAGTAAGAAATTGGGGAGGCCTGTTTGGAAATATTAAGACCTGCATATTCATTTTTTTGTTTTAGTTTATAAAATCACTGAATGCTTTGGTATACTCTGAGATAAATCTCCACTGATTTCTGACACCAGACTATGTCATTTGATTGTTTTTATTAGTTTGTGAGCAGTTACGATTCGGAGTTTGGTGGATTTGGTTCTGCTCCAAAATTTCCTAGGCCTGTGGAAGTTTGTCTTATGCTGTATGAATCAAAGAAGCTGATGGAAAATGGAAAGGAGAATGATGCCAATAAAAATATGCAGATGGTTTCTCATACTTTGCAGTGTATGGCGAGAGGTGGAATTCATGATCACATTGGTGGTGGATTTCACCGGTACAGTGTGGATGAATGTTGGCATGGTGAGTTCTTAACAATCTTCTCTCATATTTCAGCTCTTATGATAGTTCCTTTTTGAGACATAAAATTTTTTTATGACAAAATTAAATATAAATTGGAAAACATCATTAAAAATAGGCCACTGTCTTGAATAGAAATTGTCGATGCAGAATAACTTGGAATTACAAATAAAAAAAATGTTAAGCGAAAAATTCACTTGGAAAAAGAAGGATCATATATTCATCTGAACGTTAAGTCTCTGCTCTCTCTAATTATTTTTTCTTCTCCTCCAAATCATTTCTTGACTGTTCTTTTTTGGTGACATTGAAATTGTCACTGGTGAACACCTAATTGATCTGGCTTTTTGATGCTTATCTTGATTTCATATCCATGGTATATTATGAATCATGGAATTTCTTCTTTGAGTTGTCCCTCCTGCCTCAAAAACATTTTGATTTAATAGAGTTTACACATTTTCTTTGATGTGCAGTTCCCCATTTTGAGAAGATGTTGTACGATCAGGGACAGGTCACCAATGTCTATTTGGATACATTTTTAATCACACGAGATACTACTTACGCAAATATAGCTCAAGATATTCTGGATTATTTGAGGAGAGAGATGATTGGAGCTGCAGGTGAGATTTATTCAGCAGAAGATGCTGATAGTGCTGAATGTCATGGTGCTTCAATAAAGAAAGAAGGGGCTTTTTATGTCTGGACAAGTAATGAGGTCTGTTTACTTTCCAATAGTTACGGAAAGTTTATTCTTATTGTCCAAAAGACTGATATGCAACTAATTATTACCATGTTCACGTTATAAATGAAATTCTCCTCATCTCACCAACAAGTGCATTGTCTTAAGCATGACTTGAATTCACCTGAATATGATAGCTCAGCTATTAGCAAGGAACTCCATGCACCTTTTCCTTCCAGTAAATATTACCACTGGTCAATTGGAGGGCACATCTATTGGTGCATGACGTGAAACAGCATAATGTGATCGTTGTTTTAAGTTTCAACTGCCACAGTTTTTTTTAACCAATAACCAGTTATTCCGAGGATCATGAGATGAGTTCTTTGTGTACTGATGTTAATCGAGTGGTCAAAACATTAATTCTCTTAGATTATGCGAATGTTTTCCATCTAGAAATTTAGGAAGAAAAGGATAGACAAGGCAAAAGAAATCAGAAGTTGCATAAGAATTGTGTTTAATGGACTTCTATTTTACCTAGCATCCGATTCAATTAGATTAGTCATTTTTTATGAAGCTGAGTATGATCCCGGCAAAACCTGTGAGACACTAGTAGACCCTTTTGCGGCATCTTCATCTAATCTCCCAGGTAAATGGGAAAACTATTCTGGAAGTTTGCTTGTCCCCAAAAAGAAAATTTATATGGTTGTCTTTTGATGGGAAAATATTATCGACCTGAATTGATGGCTAAGCTAACTAGGAATCAGTGGAAGCAGGATTCGACTAGTGAAGATATTTTGGGGAAGGCTAACAATACAGACCGTGAGAAAAAAAAAGGAGAGGTAATTAGACATTTTCCAGATAGGTTCCATGTAGATATGACAATTTTTACTGTTGCAGTTTTTAGCATTCTCCTTAGCAAACTGGTAAAACACAAAAGACGGCCTTTTAGCGAACTATCATTTTCATCTTGTGTATATTCTAGTACTAGGTGCATATACTGTGACTATGTCACTTCTGCCTTAATAGACTAGTATTAAGTGCACGCATGGGAAAAATATTGGAAAAAAAATTGTTCTTTACATCACTATTATTTTTCATCTTTACTTATTTTTCTGTTCTTTACATCACTATTATTCATAATTATTGGTAAGGTTGAAGAGATTCTTGGTGAACATTCAAGTTTGTTCAAAGACCATTACTATATAAAACCATCTGGGAATTGCGACCTTTCTTCAATGAGTGATCCTCACAGCGAATTTAAGGGCAAAAATGTGCTCATAGAGAGGAAAGATATTCCTTCCATGGCATCAAAATGGGGCAAGTCTGTGGATGAGTACTGTCATATTTTAGCAGAATGCCGGAAAAAATTGTTTGATGAGAGATCAAAGCGACCAAGACCGCACCTGGATGACAAGGTTTATATCTTTTCTTTGCATGCTATACTTCTTACTCTTCTTCTTGGAGGACAAGTATAATCTTTCTCATCACATAAAGCTAATCGATGAACCTGGTGCTTGCTCAGGTAATTGTCTCATGGAATGGACTTGCAATATCCTCTTTCTCAAGAGCTTCCAGGATACTCAGAGAGAGACCCAAGGAAACCAAAGTCTATTTTCCAATTGTCGAATGTGATGTAAGTTCAGCTCTTTCCTATCATTTCTCGCAGAATTATCTTCTTCAATCTATTACTGTCTGATTCATTTGAGTCTTATAAATCTTGCTTGCCTAGAATAATGCATTTTAGAGAAGAAACTCTGTTGGTCAACAGAATCCTTCAGTTTCTTGGAAATGGAAATTTTTGTCTTTTTTTATATGGATCAAAGCATGTAGAGCCTGCCATCTTGGTGTTTTGCTCTAGGCAACTTTTATAAGCACAAATCTCATTGCCTTTCTTTTTTAAATATATTTACCTGCATTAAAACTTAATTAAAGCATAAAAAATATTTCATCAAAATGTTCATTCCAATAAAAAAAGATGACGTCTGCCTATTCCAATCAGTTCAATCAAATATCTGGTCAATAAATCCTTGGATCTTGTAAATCGTTAAAGCTTAAAAAATGAGAATGCTCACCAATGATCTTGCTATTACCCTTCGAGGACAAGCAAACCTGTCAAGGTAATAATTGTTGGCTCTCATTCCCGTAGACACGTCACTAATTGTTGGTAAGTTGTTACTTTTTGCAGCCAAGCGAGTACCTTGAAGTAGCAGAAAAGGCAGCATCTTTTATTAGGAGCAGACTATATGATTCAAGCACGCACAGGCTGCAACATAGCTTTAGAAATGGTCCGTCAAGAGCTCCTGGTTTTCTCGATGATTATGCGTTTCTAATATCTGGTTTGCTAGACCTTTATGAGTACGGTGGTAAGATTGACTGGTTATCATGGGCGATCGTATTGCAAGCCACGCAGGCATGAATTCAGTTGCTGCCTTTGCCTTTCTTATAATTGTGATATTTGCAATTATTGATTTTTTGTTATTGTTGCATGTTATCTTTGATAGGATGAGGTCTTCCTGGACAAAGAAGGGGGAGGCTACTACAATACTCCAGGGGAAGATCCTTCTGTCCTCCTTCGGGTAAAGGAAGACCATGATGGAGCAGAACCATCTGGCAACTCTGTTTCAGCAATCAATCTGATAAGATTGTCGTCAATGGTTAATGGGGAAAGATCTGACAAATATAGACAGACAGCTGAGCATCTTCTGGTAAATGCCATTATCTGCATAGGAACCAAGGAAACATGACTTTTCTTCATAGTTTTGGCTCTACTTATGTGACTGTTAGTTCACTTAAAGATTTCCACCCTACTACTTTTAAGCCTTTTATATCCGAAAACAGGACAACCTTCAAATTTTGTTATTGTCACTTCTAATATAGTTGAATTTCCAATTATTTGTTTGGGAATTATGAGATCCAGTTTGTCCAAGTACACGAGCTTTACATATTATCCGAAATAAATAAAACAAACAACAGTAATCTAACTACTGCTTGAAACATTCAAATTCTACTACTTAAGTGACTGTTATGTTCTCCACAATGCGATTTCAGGCTGTTTTCGAGAAGAGATTGAAGGATCAAAGCATTGCTGTACCACTGATGTGTTGTGCAGCAGACATGCTTGCCGTCCCATCCAGGAAACAGGTCGTCTTAGTCGGTGATAAAGAATCTGCGGAGTTCAGTGATATGGTGACCGCTGCTTTTGCTTCATACGATCCCAACAGAACTGTAAGTTCTTTATTCTTTTCTTTCTTAATCTTTCTTTTGATCTCCGCTGATCTTGCAGTCCCAACCTGTTTGTTCATGTGCATGACCTAAAGAAGTCAATGTTTCAGGTTATTCAAATAGACCGTAACAACAAAGAGGACATCCAGTTCTGGGAAGACAACAACCCGACCATCGGGGAGATGGCAAAGGGTACAGCGAACAACATGCCGGCAGTAGTTCATGTGTGCGAGAACTTTGTGTGCCGGCCGCCCGTCACGAGTGCAGGTGCCCTCAGAGCCTTGCTCGCCAAAACGCCGGCGACTGCTTCCTCCGCTTGAGCTGTCTATTAATCACACCTATCCTTGCGCTGCACAATCCACGGGCAAAGTTGAGCTCACAGAAATAAGCCAGTAACTACTCACTGAAATAAGCCAGTAAGTACTGTTAGCTGTTTCCTTTTATAAGCTGTAAATGAAACCTCTTGTGAGATAGTTGGAAGTAAAAGCTACTCTGTTTCTTTTAAAATGTGTTTTCTTCCAATTTCACAGTATTGTGGGGTTATCCTATCATTTTTAGATGGATAAAAGAAATTTCTCCCATCTCTGGCCACTGCGCATTATTGCTCATGAGTGAGATCTTGATTTATCACAACCCTTCCATTTCCTGCTTTCAGTTCCACGTTGCTTGGTTCCAATGAGGCTTTTTTTTCTTTTCAATTGGGTTTTGTTTATAATCATTTTTGTCGCAGTTCAAGAGGTAGCAATAGAAATCAGTAAGCACGCCAAGTTTGTATTTTTCTTTAAATATTTGCATCTCTCTTTAAAGAACTCACTCCAAAGAGCAAAGAGAACAACACCTTCACCCATGCCCCCACTTCTGTGACCTTCGTTACATACATACCTTCAGTACACATTGCCTACACCCAAATTAAAGAGACCAACCAAATTTAGAATGAAATAATGAGGTCATACTACTTGCTCTAAGTAATGAGAAAAAATAACTCTCCCAAGATCCATGTGGGGATGATCACCTCTAAAAAAGATTAGATTTCTCTTAATTAAACACATTAAAATTTCCAACCTACTCAAAAGTGGACAAAACTTAGGGCACATGTATTAGTACTCTTGCTTATTCCTCTTCATCATCATCATCACCTCCGGCTGCCTTCTTTGCAGCAGCCTTCTGATTTTTTCTCTCCACCCTTCCAGGACGGCCTCCGCCAAATGGACTTGTGAGTGAAAAATCAATATGCTTTGCAGAATCAACTCTGACCATAAACGATGGAATGTTGACCACTTGCTTTCCAACCCTGTAAGCATAATCAAATTTGTCCTCAGAGCTGTGAATAGTGTAGCACAATAGCCAAACAATATGCAGGCGAGGAACTATATAAAGACAGACATCTGTAACAATTCCTTTAAAAGACCCATGTCTACGATCACTAGAATAGAAGATTATGGAAGAGTTCAGACCATTTTTATTTTCTTTAAAGAAAATAAAGCACATTCATAATTTTTTATTCTTTAGCTATCTAACCCAACAAATCCAACAAGATGATTCATGCAAAAGGAGTAAATTGTTCTACCATATTATCTCTCAACAAACCACCTATTCTTATTAGGATTGCAAGATTGCCGGAGTACCACTATCATCTTTGCTAACGCAACTAATCTAGATTCACATTTTAGTAAAACTTGAAAAAAAAAAAAGAGGAAATCTAGCATTCATGCAAAGCATGTAAGAGATTCTGAAGAGTCGCCTACAGGCATAAGATGGAGCTACGATGTATTAAATAATCCTTAGAAGATTTAAACGTATGACAATTAACGGATATATAAAGAGAGTAGAGACAAAGTAGAAAAGATGGCATGGTCTATCTGCTCACGAAATTTTAATGCTCGCTACATAAAAACCACAATTTGAATGGCAATCATGCAATGCACTTCACTATCGGAATCAAGCCACTGAGATCGAGTCAAAATATGAAGCAGCTATAAGCTTAAAAGAGTTTGTATTTGCAGATGCAGACAGCAAAATCACAGTAAAAGGGGGGCAAAAAATCAGTTTTTTAAAATCCAAATAGCCATTTACAAGATAAATGAATTTTAGTAACCTGATGCGTCGCTGCCTTATCGGGACCCGAGCGTGGTGCGTGGACTTCGCCATACCGGTCTTGAACACAAGCGTCTGGTGGCGCCGCTCGAGGAAGTTCTCCACGGTGAGGGCGAGGACGTAATCGAGCTTGTTCTGGCCCTCCTCCAGGAGCCCGTAGCGATTCATCCGGCGGAGCAGAGCTCGCCCTCGAAGATCCGGCGGGGATTCTTCTCGTCGAGTGTGAGCAGGTCCCTGGAGGCGTTTCGAATCCGGCTGAGGGCGTACTGTACCCGCCAGAGCTCGCGTTTGCACCGCAGCCCGTACTCGCCGACCAGCTTCAGCTCTGCGTCCAGCCGCTCCTTCTCGTAGGGGCGGCGGGGCTTCTTGAACGTCTTCCCATCTAGGATCGCAGATCAAAAACTCCTTTTAAAATTATACGCAAGAGCAAAATTAGGCATTTGAGTTCAGGGTACAGATCGAGGGGGCTCACAGTTGCGGTAGATACTGACATGAACCATGACTGGTTCGCCTTCTTCTCCGTCGCCTTCAGCTGCCGCTCCGCCTCCCACTCCCAATTGCTCGGCCGCGGGCGAGAGGCAAATTTATAGCGTCCCCACAACCCTAAACAGTATAAACTATAAAGCAAATAGCCGGACCGGGACGACGAAGAGGCTTTTGCGTCGTTAAATTGCTACCGGGTCGGATTCGAATCGGGCCGGAGTTGTCAGCATAACTTTTCCAGTTTTCTGTTGGGAAAAAGTTAAAAATGACCTTTAGCGGGTCGGTTCGGATTTGTCTAATCTTTTACTGGTTTAATAATAACGACATAAATCTATACTCCCTGTTTCCAGAATTGAACTCCTTAATTCCTAACGCAACGCAAACCACCAATCACGCCGCTCTCATGGCTGCTCCCTCTTCCTCGCCTTCTTCTTCTTCGTCTACGTCTTCTTCTTCTTCTACTTCTTCCGTTCCTTCTCCATTACCGGACGAGAGCACAAGGTCTGATTCGCCCAACCCCCCTCCTCCCCTCACGGAGGATCCTCAATGTCCACAGCCCTCCCCGCCTCCCTCAATCGATCCAGGTGAGGACTTTGCTGCCTCCCCTTGCACCTCTGGCGTTTCCTCTCCCTCTCCGACTTTGCACCCGCCCGCCCCGTCCTCCTCTTCGCCGTCGACGCTGCTCCATCTCTCCTTCAACCAGAACTACATCTGCTTCGCCGCAGGCACCAGCACGGGCTTTAGGATTTATAATTGTGAGCCTTTCCAGGAGAGCTTCCGCCGGGAGCTCGATGGTCGGGGGGTCGGTGTCGTGGAGATGCTCTTTCGATGCAACTACATTGCTCTGATCGGCGGCGGGAGTTGCCCGTATCAACCGCCGAATAGAGTCGTGATTTGGGACGACCGACAGGGCCGGCGCATTTGTGAGCTCTCGTTCCGGACGCAGGTGCTCGCAGTCCGGCTTCGCAGGGATCGGATCATTGTGGTGCTCAACCAAAAGATATCTGTGTATAATTTCCATGACTTGAAATTGGTCCACCAGATCCAGACGGTGCCAAATCCCAGGGGCCTCTGTGTTGTTACGCAGCAGCTTCGGTCGTTCGTGCTTGTTTGCCCTGGAAGTCTGAAGGGGCAGGTCAGAGTGGAGCACTATGGGGAAGGTCGGACTAAGTTCATAATGGCACACGATTCAAGGCTTGCCTGTTTTGCTTTGTCGCTCGACGGGCGTCTACTTGCCACGGCCAGCACCAAAGGTACTCTTGTTAGGATCTTCAGCACAGACGATGGCACACTTCTTCAAGAAGTAAGATCGTTAATTTGATTGATGGTTATGTATCTTTTGTTATTTGGTACGTTAAGACGACAATCTATCCGCTTTGTTAACACTTGATTTATGATTTTGAAATAATTTCTCAAACTGATCGTTAAACTGATTACTTAATAGTGAAATGATTCCCTGGTTTTAACTGTTAGATGAAGTAGGCCAATACCAGATTTTGAATGTTTTTAGAGAATGAGATACTTGGAGGACGTTAAAATTCCATGGATTTATAATAACTCATAGCTGGCGTATGCTGAGGAAACCTTCTTGATGTTTTTATAATTTTCTCAAAAGATAGCTAGATTGTTTTTTAATTAAATCTGTCACCTAAATGCGTGGGCATGTATTCTTCTGGATGCTGATTATATATTAATGAAAACGGATAAAAGAATCATTCAACTTCCACTTCATGGAATTTGTTAATCATGATAAGATGCAAACTGAATTTCATCAGTTTCCATGAAACTGGAGGGAGTATATTGTGGGGGCATTGCTAGTGGACTGGGTTTAATAAACTTCAAGAACTCCTTTAGTGTTGAGTCATAGTCTCCTTTTGTGTTTGGCTATGTGAAGTTCGGTTACTGTAAGGATCTTGTACTTTCATAATTTATGTTAGTTTTGATGTCTTAAAATTTCTTACTGGGTAATATAAAAAATGAAGTTTTCAACTTGAGTAAGTTACACTTAAAATTTATAGGCTTGGTATTCTACAAGTGTTCATGTAATTGAATTTCAGAATGTGTGCTAGTCATAATTCAAAGATATTGATGGTTTCACGATACTCTGTTTTACCTATAAAAGGTGAGTGTATGTGTGTGTGTGTGTTTTCGGCAAAATTGAACTGAATATATTTCATGCGAAAATCCTTTCTTTTCAGACTTCATAATCACTCGATTTATTTATCTAAATGCTTATAAGGGTCAAATTATGTCGATTAGTACGAGGTTAATGAATTCAGTGTTCAATATTAATTGTACAAAAGTATAACCACATTAATGTTTTAAATGTTTCTTTGGTGGATTTAGGATACTTTTTCATTAATGCCCTGTAGCAGTTCTCGACCATTTCTGAACTTTTTCCTTTTGAAAATGCAAATTCGCACTATTTTGATTAGCCCAGGATTGTGTATTACATCATTTGTATGCGATGTTTTTGTACTTCACTGTTTGTATTGTTAATCATGATGAATTAGGTAAGAAGAGGCGCTGATAGAGCAAACATATACAGCATGGCTTTCTCTGCTGACATGAAGTGGCTAGCAGTCTCTAGTGACAAGAGAACTCTTCATGTTTTCAGCCTCAAGGTTAGCTCGGGCTCCACAGTAAATGACGAGCCTCACCTGGTACCAGATCCAAATCCGTCAACTCCAAGTTCACAATTTTCGTTTATTAAATGTGAGCTTCATTTAAACTGCAGAATTTTGATTTATAACTTGCTATTTTTTCTAGACTCTTTCTAATTAGTCATAAATACGAGTACGAACAACTGGAAGTCTACAGCATCTTCGTTTAAGTTTTCTCTGAACTTAAATTCTGATTTTTTTAATGAGCTTGCTATATGTTCAAGATCTTCTAAACAGTAATTGAAGTCATATGTCTTGGAAATTTTTATTCGGTGATCTAGATTGCTTTAGGAAGCTATATCCATGTGCTGCTAATTCTCTGTTCCCTTATTTGCATGCCCAAGGCAAAAGTAGATTTTTCCCTTTGCATTGATTCCAAGTGTTTAACCCATTCCCAAAGTGCCTGGAACTCGGTGTAAATAAATTCATGTAGAGGATTTAGATAAATGTACTCTATATGAGACACCTGCTCAATCCTTGGCACATGATATTGTATGGTGTGCTGCTATGAATATCTATCCGGGGTAATTACTAAACTGGATTTAGTCTAAATCTAGTCAAGTAAAAAGAACCCATGAGAACATCTGATGCTAGTCAACCCAGCAACAATAATGAATAGTTATGAACATAAGGGTTATCATGCTTGCTTACTTTTATAAATTGAACGCAGATAGTAATTTTTCTTTTTCTCCTTCAACTTTGTGCTGCCTAGTCACTGTTGCTCATGCTGTTTCCCCGTCTCCTGATCTAGTTGTGCTGCCTAAATATTTCAAGTCCGAATGGTCAGTGGCTCAATTCCGCTTGCAAGAAAATTTGCAGTACGTTGTTGCATTTGGTCACGAGAAGAATACGGTTATAGTTATTGGTATGGATGGAAGGTATGCAAATTAAATACTGAACTTGTGATTAAATAACAAAACTTTGACGGGAGAAAAAGTGCGAGGGAGGCGGCCAGCGAGCTGCCTGTGCCATTCTGTTAACTAAATATGCTGCTCTCTTGATCTGTTTTCTGTTCACAGTTTCTTCCGATGCCAATTCGATCCCGAGGCAGGCGGAGACATGAAGGAACTGGAATGCTACAATTTCCTAAAGCCCGACACCCAGCAATAGCAGCAGGTTTTATATTTTTTGTTTCAAAAAAATGACTCATTGATAAGGCTATGTGATTCCAGCTAGTGAGAACCGATTGGTAGGGATCATTGGGCATGCACCACCATCTGCTCTCAGCTACAATCTCATAAACCCAATCAACAGCAGCAGGTTTTATATGCTTGTGGCTTGCCACTATTTCTACATTGAGTAAAGTTCCATTTCTTTGTTGCGACAACAAACCGTTCATATCTATATATCTATACATATGGGTTTCTTGTTGGTAAAAATAAACTCTGTTACGTTTGTTTATATCTTCTGATTTTGAGGAGAGGGTTAACTTCTATGCCTGCAGGATGTTCTTATGTTGAATCAATGTACCCCATCAGATGATGACCATAAAGTTGAAATGAGAAATGCAACTAGGTAACGCTAAACTTTTGTTTACTGCATGAAAGGAGATTCAAAGATGCTCATAAGGGTAGATATGTGTGAATTGATTGACCAAAACTTTTTAAGAAAGGGTCGAATTGATCCTGGATTAATTAATCATGAAGTCTGCACCCACCCACTCACTCGCAGAACAATATAATTGTCACTAGGTTCCTTCAAAGAAGAATAAAAACTCTACTACTACTACTATGAATTGAAATAAAGAGTCCACATACAAGCAATCAGCATTCTTATGTGTTCATATTAAATTATAAGTAGACATCAAGCATGACCTGTCTTATTAATAATTTCTTCTAGTATTTATATGTTTATTTGTATTAAGAAGCATCAGTCATGCTTAGGCCTAAGCATATATAATGGAGACTTCATATTGAATCAATTACTTTAAATATGAGAAATACATATATTATAAAATGGTCGTTTTCAGTGCAGGTTTCAATCTACGTAAAGAATGCGATTAATACGTGGATGTATCCCACGTGGTGTTCACATGCAGCATGCACCAGCGAAAGCTTACGGCGGATTCTAATTCTTGGCTAACCTAATGGGAAGGAATAAATTCCCCTGCCATAAATATTATAAAATTAGCTTCTCCACTTGATACATTCTTTCACGTTTTTGGTCAAGGAATTTGTCCAACATTAACATCGCTAACATCTTCCATTCCATTCATCTCTCTCTCTCTCTCTCTCTCTCATATATACACACACACTATCATTTCCAATTCTTCTTCTTAATTTTCTATCTTGATGGCTAGCTTTATCAACTGACTAATGGATTCTCTTCATCTTTAAGCTACACACACACACACACAAAACAAAAACAAAAATGTCCATCTGCATCATTTTATGAAATAATTGACTGAGAATAATTCCAATCTAAAGCTGCATCATTTATGAAACAATTTCCTGCTTTTTTTTGTTTGAAACAGTAGATTTATATGTTGCCGTTGAGTCCATAATATTTTTTTTAAAAAAAACTTATAATGACTGCATTTATAAATTGAGATATTGTTATGTAACTCAATGCCTCCTCGTGTAAAATGTGAGAGAGGGATCACATTCTTTGATGTAAGAGAAATGTGCAGTATATGTATATCTTATCATGTTGATGGGAATAGGAGGAAGAAGGAAAAAAAACAATAAAAGTATCGTCAAGAAAGTTTGGCTTCATGATCAGCAAATCCATCATTTATATGCTTCTTCTAGAAAAGAAAATGACTCGTGTAGTAATAATAATAATATTATTATCATTTTAGAGGGTACGGTGATGAAGGATGAGTGGATTAGATCAAAGCTGTTAAGCATCTTCTTTAATTAATCCTTCTTTACCTAACTCCAAAAAATAAAACATATAAGTATTAAAAAAAAGTGTGATGCTAATTATACAGGAGGAGGAAGAAGGCATTGATTATAATAATCCATTGATCCATAGATCAGCCACCGTATCTAATACTCATATCATAAAATATTATATTCTTTTGAGTAAGAGAGACCATGACATTGTGATCGAGAGTGGTCAAAAACAAATAATTAACTCGTGGTCGTGAATGGAATAATAAAATGGTGAACCGTATGCATGCACTTGCTGGGAAAAAGGAAAAAGGAGCAAGATTTTTGATGCATTTAGTGGACCATCGTCTTCTTCTACCTTCTCCTTCTTCTTCTTCTCCTACGGAATTAACTGTTGCTATCAGTGAGGGTGATTAAGAAAGGCTTCCAGAGAAACTTTTCGGGTTTGAAAGGGAGACAATTAACTCACCAACTGTTCACCCATGAATGCATTCAGCTATCCCTCCTCCTTTTCCTTTTCTTATTTTATTTTTTTTCTCTCATCCTCCATCGTTCGTTCATCTCTATAAATACCTCCTCATCCGTGCATCACCCTCTCCAAGCACACAGTTCGATCGATCGAGGTTCCAGGATCGGCGGCAAGCAATGTCGGGGGTGTGGGTGTTCAGGAACGGGGTGGTGCGGCTGGTGGAGAACGCGGCGGCGAGCGAGCACCAGCACCAGCACCAGCATCAGGCGAGCAGCGTGCGGCGGAAGGTGCTGCTTCACCTGCCGACGAGCGAGGTGATAACTTCGTACGCGTCGCTGGAGCGGAAGCTGATGGTGCTCGGATGGGAACGCTACTACGAGGACCCGGAGCTCCTCCAGTTCCACAAGCGCTCCTCCATCGACCTCATCTCCCTTCCCCGCGACTTCGCCCGCTTCAAGTCCATCCACATGTACGACATCGTCGTCAAGAACCGCGACTCCTTCAAGGTCGTCGACGTCTAGACCACACCTACCAAGTTTCCTCTTCTTCTTCTTCTTCTTCTTGCTGCTGCCGCTGCTTCCTGTGACTCTTTGTGCGTTTATTATATGATTCGGTGTGCTTGCTTGCTTGCTTGCAGTAGGACTACAGTCCTAATTAAATTACTTCTCGGGTCCTACTTAAATTACTTCTACCTTCATCTTCTGTTAGCTTTCTTTATATATGCGTTTGTATATATAGTATATAATACGCCTTGTTATCAACCGATCCAGGAGAAATAATGATAAGCCCAGCGGGCTGAAGCTTTTCAGCAATGTTTAAAAGTTAAAAAAAGAAAAAAGCCGGCCCAATTAATACTGGTTCTCCAATTCAGCTATGGAAATGCATTCAGATATCTGAAAAAGGTAAATATGCTGCTGTTGATCCTTCGAGAAATCAAAGCAGGCCATTTTAACTAAGAAAGTTAGTTGATAATATGCTGGGCACTTGGTTTGATCGAACTCATCAACTGTTATGACATCCTGTAGAACTAATGCACACACACACACTTTGGATCAGTATACGTCAAGTGCTGCTGCTGCTGTGTTAAGCTTTGATAGAATGTATTACTTAACCTGCATTCCCCCAGCCTGTTGCCTGCTCCTAGCAGTTCATCCTTCTTTACATCTTCCTTATTACTTTCTCCTTTTGCTTTAAATTGTCAGGCACACCAATCACACTGCCCCTGTATATATAAACACACATCGGAGAGATGAAAAGAGGAATTAAAAAGGGAGAAAAAGTAATGGGAAGAGCAGTGGTGGGCAGCAAACTAGTGGTGTGTCTGGTGGCCTTTTCAGTTCATCATCCTTTAATTATTACTACCCTTCTCACCCAAGGAAGGTTCGTGATATATGCAGCTAGCAGGAAGAAACAGGAAAGAAATCACCGATGGTAATAACAGATGATTCCCTTCCTTCCTTCCCCCGTGGATGGACTGCCTTCCTGGATAAATTTTAAGGGTTAGGGTTAGCACATTCAACCGATGAGACGCATGCAGGCCTAATTTATTACTGATAAGTGATAAATGCATGCATCCACTGATCTCACCCACTCATCCTTTTTATTAATCATACTGAATCCCAGGAGACAAACTAACCGTCTTTGTCATTATAAAAATGAATTCACAAGGTTTTGATCTGTCTACCTTTCCTTAGTTTGTCAAAAAGAATTAACAATGTAGAGTAGGAAAGTGGTAATAAATGTCATTCTAAAATAATAATAATAATAATTTCTTGATACAACCCAATCATGGTAAAATATACTTCCATTTTTACACGTACTACTACTATATAAGTTTGGGGGGGAGGGAGGAGGGGGTTGAATCCGTCTCAGAATCCACCACGAAGAGCGCCTTCAAATCCATCGCCACTTGTGAGACGCAGAGTTGATAGGAAGATCCCAATCTCAACCCCTGCGAAATAATCAAACAAATCAACCCCACTCCCCCCCTCTCTCTTCCTCTCTCTGTCCCTCCATTATCTGCGTCTGATCGAGCTTGGTCTCCCATGGCGTCCGGGGGAGTCTCTTCTGAATCAAACCTCAAATGTCAGGTATATACCACCAGTCTACTGTTGTTTCGATCGATGGATCGATGAATCTTTGTTCCGCAGACTAATCGTCTCTGTGCGTTGGCTTTCAGACTTTGGTGTTGAAGGTCTCCATCCACTGCGAAGGATGCAGGAAGAAGGTTCATAAGATTCTCAAGGGCGTTCCAGGTGATCGATTGACCCCGTAAACTCGTCTCGATCGATCGATGGATGGATCGTAAAGTTTTAGTTTTTGTTGTTCTTTTTTTTATCTGCAGGTGTTTATGACATAGAGATCGATGCGGGGCTGAACAGAGTGACCGTCAAGAGCATTCTCGACGCCGGTACGCTCGTTAGAAGGCTGGAGAAGTCCGGGAAGCACGCCGAGTTGTGGCCGGAGATTAAACCCAGCAAGCATGTCCCTGCTGCGGCCGCCGCCAATGGCGGCGACGCCGGCCACAAGAAGGAGAAGGAGGGCAAGGAGAAACCGAAGGCGAAGGATCTGCCGCCGTCGGAGAAATCTGATAACAAGAAGTCGGCGGCCCAGGCGGGCGCCAAAGCGGAGGGGGGTAAAGCCAAATCCCAGGCGGAGCCGTCGGCGAAAGCGCAGAAGAACAAGAACGAGGAAACTACGGAGAAGCAGCGCAAATTAGGTCCTGAGTCAAAGAAGACCGATCACGGCACCGCCACCGAAGACGTCGTCGCCGTCCCCGTCGATGGAGGCGGCGAGAAGGAGGCGAGTAACAACGCCGGCGGAAAGAAGAAAGGCAAGAAGAAAGCTCAAAAGGAGATCCCCGACGAGACGTCACAGAGGAATTTCGATGCCCCCACTACCAATTCGCCGCCGCTGCCGCCGCAGCAGCAGCAGCAGGAAGACATGTACTCCTCCTACCCGCCACCCTACCCGCCGCCTCCAGTCGCCGCGTACGTCATGAGCTACCACATGTCGCAGCCGAGCGTCAGCCAGGCCTACTACGCGTCGCCGCCGCCGGCTTCGCATGGCTACACCTACACGCCGTATCCTCCCCCGCCGCCCGAGTTCTACGGCGGCCATCCGGCGTCTGGAGCAGCCCCTCCCTCGTGGATTCCGCAGCCCTCTCTCCACGATAGCATCTTCAGCGAAGAAAACCCCAATTCCTGTAGCCTCATGTAACGATTTCCATCGCCGGCTTTCGCCGGAATATGGGGAAGCCATATGCTATCTACCTGTATATGCATCAAAGACTCTATGAACTTAATATTCTTGTAATCCTTTACAACCGACTGGTAGAGATCAAAAACTTTAGCATTCTCATTCTCTTCTTCTTCTTCAGCTTCTCTGTGAGATTTTGCCCAATCCAAGTACCAGACAAAAATTTGCATGATTTGAGATGTGTATATATTTCTTTAAAGATGTTGAGATAATGGAATGGTTAAGGATGGATGCTGAGTGGAATCTGAACTGTCACTGGCAGTCCCTCTCTTGTGCAGAATTATAATTGTTAGGGCTGTCCCAAGCATGACAACAGAGGGTCACATAATGGTGTGAGCCTATAAACTTGATCAGTTTGGAAGGAAGCGTTTACAGGTGTTTTGCTGCAGAGACTCCTTCACTAACTCGTTGCATCACTTGCCTTCCTCGTTACTGAAACAGGGAAGAAGAGCAGTGAAGAGACATTCGATCTTCTTCTTCTTAAATCTCTCTTTACTCAGCACTCAAATTTGTGCTCCAGAGAAGATAAACTTCTTTATGGAGGGTCCATAATGGCTTTACCATGCTTGGGTGATCTGCTTTGTTTAAAGTGTCTACCTAACCATGATTACACCCACACCATCATGAAGCAAAAGATACAACATGCTTTTGAAAGGATGAGATCAATCTTCATGCTGCCCATTTTATCCCCAGAGCTCATGACTAATACAAGAGATGCCATTCACCCTGGCTATTAATTTTTAATTATATTGGGTTCACGTACGACTGCATTCAACACACGGATCGGTCCGGCCCGGCCCGGAAGGACCCGACTTGAATGAATCGGCCCAAATATTACACCGGTCGGTTGAGCCCGAAACCTTACAAAAACCCTAATCCCCGATTCCATCATCCGACTCTTTCCTTCCTTCCACAAAACCCGGCGCGCCGCACTCGAAGTCTCTCTCGTCCCCTCTCTCACCCCCCACGCCTCTTTTTATAACTCACCGACCTGCGCCGGCTTTGCCATCTCCTCAGAGCGTCTTCTTCTTCCTCAACGTTGGCTGCCGAGCGGCTCCTTCTTGTTGCTTTATTTTTTTGGGGTATAGTTTATGTTAATGTCGCTGCGTAGAGTTTTAGATCTGAGAGGATGTTGCCGTGATGATTCTGTAAAATTCAAGCTCAACAGACCGGATTGCAGGTCGCTCCTTTCGAGTGATTTGTATGTCGATAAACCTTGTCGTGAGCAATCTCCTCAAACGATCTTATCTTCATGGTTATTTTTCATCACGCTTCTTTTCCTCTTCTTAACGTTTATTGGTGTTTGGGTTTTGAAAAAAGTTGTTTTTTTTTACCTTTTGACGTGACCTCGATTTATAGTGTTCGGGTGATAACAAGAAGTGCAAATGCCCAGACTAAAAACAGATTTAATGATCATACATGACCTTTCTTTGTATATCCGTACGAGCAGTATTTTCAAGCAATTTTTTTATCTATTTACGTTCAAAGTTTGCTTTTCAATGTTCCTGGAATTTTCCTTACTAGCACGCTAGCATCTACTTGAGGTGAATTTTTTCTAGAAGTTCCCTCTGTAAAAGCTCATGATGACATGCTGAATAAGTTGGAATTACCGACTGAGGTTGATGCCCTTGATGTTAACATCTGGCTGTCTGAGGCTGATCATTCTCATTTGTAGTTTCTTTTTTCTATCTACCTTTTTTGTTTTTACTCTCGACTTAAATATCCTGCACTGGCCATTTGCATTTCTTGTTATCAAACGGTAATGAACTTATGCATTTGTAGCATCTGCATATCAAAACTTTCAATTTCAATTCAAGTGTCAGCCTGCAGTTGTCTGATTCTTCCTGCAGATGCTTTTACTGATCTCACAATCTTCAGGTCCAGATTCATAGTGATTGTTGCCCTGGTATTGTATTAGTCTATTTGTAATCTTCATCTAGAAGTTATCGTCTCTTCATAGTAATTGTTGATGTTTGCGCTATTGGTATTTCTATAGCTTGAAAGTCACTATGATGAAGCATGACCTTTTGATAGGAAGTGCCGTATGACACTCGTCAAAGCAGTTGTGCCTATCACGTCCTTTCCATTTTTATATGACTTTGGTTACTCCTTTCTCTGCTCCTATTATTGGGTAGAGCTGTGGAAACGCACCAAATCAAAGAAAAAAGGAATTGCATGTGCTCGGGATCAGCTGCTTGTATGATTTTAAAAGGGTCACTGAGTTCTGTTCAGGCTGTGAAAAATTTAAGTCTGTTCTTTCTATCTGTTTGATAATTCTTCGTCTCGGAAGCCTATTATTTTTTCATTCTATTTGGTCTGAGGCCTGAATCTGGTCCTCCAAGGGCAAGACTGTTGCTGCTCTGATTTTGGATTTTTGCCTTTTTGAAATTGTTGATCTATCGTACAATTTTAACGCGACGTTTTGTCTGAATTAGTACCTGAAAGTCCCCTCTTAAATTATAACCTTTTTGCAATCACCTTTGCCGCGGTTGATTGCTGTGGAGAACAAATATTTGGCAAATGATGAGCAAATAGACAGGGATATCAGCACTCTTCATAGGGCATGATGACTTGGTCTATGGGAATCTCTGATGTGCCATTCTGCTTCCTTACTGTCTATTGGTCTTCGTGAATCTTCGGCGTAATTGATGTCCATAGTTGTTGATTAGGTCTGTGATTTTCACCTATTTTGGATGTGACATTTTTTTATGATATAGCTTTTGGAATTAGGAATAGACACATCACATCAGCACTCTTTCAGAAGAATCTATGGGAATCTCTGAGGCACGACATTTCTAGAGTATGAGATTGGTTCCTCATGAATTAGCTGCTAGCTCCATTGATGGGAATTATAGTTGGAAGAAAATTATTGTTGCATTTTTTGCTTTTTACGAAATGTTTAGTGCTTTTGATTGTTAGGTTGGTATGGCTGAATCTGCTGATACAGGTGAGAAGCTTTGTTGTTACAACTATACGGTCCTGCTTGTTGCATGGGTATGGGAACCATCGAGATAGATGGAGATAGATAAAGGTCTAAGCTCCTATCAAATAGATCTAGATGTATATTTGTGGCGGCTATTGATGTATGGAGGGCGTGACTTGAATGTATAATTTTTGATTTTCCAAATAGTGTTGCAGAAAGCTTGATTGTGAATTTTTTATTTAGATTTTTAGAGTTCAGTAACACTTCAAAAATCCCAACGATATTTTGGCATCTGAGATGTTTATCGTTGTCATTTCGCAAATAATTATCACCGGTAGGTTTCAACAATAAAAATGCACTTGTTACGCGTATACTTAATAATTATCACCGGTAGGTTTCAACAATAAAAATGCACTTGTTACGCGTATACTTAGTTTTTGTTTCAATCAGGGGGGGAAGATATTTGTAAGCTTAGGACAATTAATATGCAATCTTACCCAGGTATTATTTGCACATCTAATAAAGACAAATTTACAATAATATAAATTGCAACTCTACTGATAAGACAAAATTTAGGTCAGTTAAACAGGGTCAGTGGGTCGGTGAATGTAGGAGAGGCTCTGGGCAAAAGGTCGAGCCCGCAACTCGAATTTGACTATTACAGCATCGTGCACATAATATAAGGACTATAAAGGATGACAGGAACAGAAAGCTTTTCTGAAGAACAAAGATGGCGGGGCGAACAAGGTCTAAACAAAAATCACGAGTCTACGGATTAACATGAGAAGTTGCAACAACACCCACCGGACTCTTCAGGCCGGCAATAGATTTTCTACACGTATTCCTATGGCTTCACTCGAAGCGTTCCATCTGTAAGCCAAAATAGATTAATCCAAGCATGAGAAACATTATCTCGAACCGAGCATAGTGATGATTTATTTAATGGAACAAGGTATTATGATTATTCAAGCTAAAAGTAATGAAATAAAGGAAATTTGGAGGATGCAAACATTTATCCTACGTACTTTTTTTTATCGCTCTAGCATAAGGAGAACTGGAAACGACAACTTCATCCGTATAGGTCGAGATAAAATAGTATGATATATGTAAACAGAAATACCTTATTTTTCTTCTTCATTCATGCTACCCAAACAACATAATATTTCCACTGTCCACCTTCACTGCCCCTTCCCAGCGGAGGAAACAAGTCGAACGGCGTACTCCGAGAGTGGACTTATATATCAAACAAAACCTAATAGTTCTTGATAATAAAAAATAGGAGCAAAAGCTCACAAGTATAAATTTCCTAAAACGTCCTAGGTGTATGAAACAGTTTTTTCGAACAGATGATCCATATGTCAATACGGTAAATAAAAAGACCATGAAACTAATTAAACGATATGCTGCAAAGGAAAAAAGACACTCAGGTAAAGGAGATGTACCTTCCAAAGCCCATCATTCAGATAATGCATATTATCAACGCCAATCCCCTTGTTGATAGTTTTTCTGCACCCAAAAAAAAAAGGGAGATATCTTCAGTGAGAGAATTCAAAATAATGCTAATTAAAACAAGAGGTCTCTGATGCATTTTAAAATCTGAACGAGGCACTTATTCTTCATTACTGGTTTTAGGTGAGATCGAGAGAAATAATCCTTACTGCTACATTCACTAAAATTCAGATAACCAGTCACTAAAATTCATTCAAGTTATAGGTAAAATAAAATAGCTCACATGTCCTTTGCTGGCATTTTTGTAAATCCAATAGCCAAGGCATGCTGTTTTCCTTCTGCCATGATGGCCTGAAATGGAATGGTTGCAACAGTTATACGATGACTATCTCGTATGCAATTATCAGGATTGCAAATCCATAATACTTTGAAGGGAACACAAATAAATTTTTAGTCAAAGGATTATTGTCAAATATTGCCTCATTAACTCTATAAAAAGCATAACTAACGCATATTTTACATGGTATGAATGAATGTATGAGAATATAACATTCATCAACAAGCACAATAAGCATGGTGACATCAAATCGTGGGAAGATTAGTAATATGACCTAGCCATCTGTCACATACGATAAGCTCTCTCAAGAACCCCCTCCCCCCCCCCCCCCCCAAAAAAAAATAAAATGCGTGAGGGTCATATAAGCTTAGTGACTCCACTATCACCTACCTCCTTTATAATTAGAGGTTAGGAGATATTCTCATAGTTGTCATCTTGATGATTTCAAGCAGAATCTCATGTAACGTGCTAATCTTCACAACCTGTAAATGTCTTGGAGCATACGATAAGCTCTCAAGACCCCCCTTCATGCGTGAGGGTCATATAAGGTTAGTTATTCCACTGTCACCTACCTCCTTTATAATTAGAGGTTAGGAGATATTCTCACAGTTGTCATCTTGATGATTTCAAGCAGAATTTCGTGTAATGTGCTAATCTTGCCACAAGGTTAGTGATTTTGCAACACACATGAAGGACCGGTGGAGAGTCTGGCCATGGAGAATTTCATGCCACAATGTCTCTAAATAATGCTACTCTTGGCGTGAAAAATTGATGCTTGCACTTAATCGCTAATGCATCGCATAAACTTGGATCAGTGAATAAATTATTTTAAAATCCTAAATTTTTATGTAATGTGCCTTGATCAATTATCCTAGTGTTGGGCAAATCTAGGTCTCACTAGTTTAAAATTGGTGACCGAATCACATTGAAATATGTTCTACTTTTAGCCATTGAATTCAAAGGATGAGATAAGATTGTGTACCACTGGAGTTTCCTCCAATACTTCTTCATCCAAAGCACCACCAGGGGATGTGAGACCAGGGCACATTATGTTAGCACCTGATAGGACAAACTTTATAGCACCTCTGTCTACCTGAAACTTTTTCATTACATCTGGATCTGAAGAAAAGAAAAAGGTTTTACATAGAATGAGTGATACAAATAAATGGGAAATTAAATTAAACATAATAAGAACGTTTCTCAAACTCGTACTTGTTTCTTTGGTACTAATCTAAATGAAAAGTACGCATGAATCTTACTGCAAAATTATTTAACACACAACAAATGCAAACGAACTACAAGACAGTGGAAAAGGTAGCTATATTTTTACAAGGGCTCAAAATAGAAATGGATATTAGCTTAATAGAAAGCTGGGGTATTTAACTGCATCAGGGGACAACCTCTATATTACAAATACATGCATTAAATTAAGCAACCCAACTAAAAAAGTTCATAGAAGTGATGCATTACACTGATGAAGAAGCCGCAATGTTGGCATATATGGTCCATCACGAATGTTGAAAAACAGTGGTACGTTGTTCACCACCACGAGATTGAGATGATTTTGACTACATAAAGGAAAAGGAACAATCAGGAAATCTACTTGTGTTAGTCCTAGTTCAACCACTGTCAGCTATTAGAAACCAAAACAAATACAATCTATTAAACATGGTTGTACTAAGTACGAATGAGCGAACTATACTGACCATTTTGCAACAATCAGAGGCGCCTTTTTGGGAAGAATGTCATCTAATAAGGGTTCGAGACGGGGGTACTGTGATGAAGTGCAGAATCAGGTATAATTGTACAGAATACAAAATGATGTAGCAGCCATAGAAAGTTGACCGGATTGTATACTACAAAACAGGGATAACATGATGCAAACCTCCTCCGCTACGCTTTGACGAATCTTCCGTTGTACAGATGCCTTCACTTGGTTTTGAGCCGATACATCCTCGAAGGAGAATCTTAAAGAGATGCACAGAAAGTTTGTCTCAGACAGAAATCATATAGCTAAAAGAATTCAAGCTCCTTAACTGAAATCAACTTGTAATCGCATGGCTTTTTATCATAAAAATAGATATTATATTCTAATAATTCTCTTCATGGTCACAGCAGCGATCGACATTGTCCACACGGTCGACTAACGAAATTCCTACTCCTTGCCGAAACCAAGATGGCCATCAAGTATGGCGAATAAAACCCTAAATCACCGAAATTTGACCCAAAAGAACGCTGAAAACGATCGAAGCATTCAGGATCTTAATCGATCTCTGCTGATTAAAACTCAGATTAAGGAGATTCTACGGAGAAGGAAGAAAAACTAGACCAAACCGAAGAGAGAACAAAAAAAAGAGATCCGACGAATGAAACGACCGAAGTGAAGATGGAGCTCACTTTTTGAACATGGCGAGATGAGGGAGAGGAACAGAAGGATCCGGCGATGAAGAGCGGAGTATCGGAAGGAAGACGGAGAGCGATGAGGCGACGGCGTTCGCAGAGCCTCGGAGGACGCAACGGAGCGTACGATACGGCGTGGAGATGAAGCGACCTCGGCTCGCAGACACGTATTTATATTAGTTAAGATATCGGACGTTATATTGCGATCGTAACGTCCAGTTATATCGTTGGATGGGCCTAAAAAAACGATATTGGACTTCTGTTTCAAACACCGATGGACCGGAATTTGTTTGGGGCCAACGGCCTACTGCTTTCCTCAACAATAATAACAAATAATCTCTACATCGATCCATCATTCCATCCGTCCATCACGGAGGCCGTTCCCCACGCGTTACTTTTACACTGATTTGTTACATATCTCGTTGGCGCTTCATCTTTATGTATTCCTACTTCTTTGTTTGACCAATTGCACTGCAAATACATATACGACTGTTTTGGTCATTGCTCTCTCTACTAGCAGCGACTAATATTATTTCCTCTTGTTTCTAATCACTACTTTTCATATTATACCTGAATGAGCATTTACAAACGCATTTTTTGATGGAAAACTTGCTGAGCCATTAGCGAAAGATGCTCAGAGTGAACTACTGCATGTTACTTCTGCTTGGGGTATCAGACAGAAAGTTTTAACTGAAACAATGTTTGCATTGATATGATTGATTCAACAGCAATCGTAACTGGAGCGCGTATTCGTTGTTCACGCCGTCCTTGCACGCCTAGTAGTTCTCTCTGTTATCTTCATGTCGACCTTTTTGATGAGGTTGGAATACCAACGAGCAGAGAGCCTCGGCCTCCTCGTGAGGTTCTTATCATCGAAATCGACTTGGTACAACCCGTACGATTGCTGGTAACCAAACAGAAACTCGAACACATCGAGGAAGGACCAAACGAAGTATCCTTTCACATTCGCTCCCTTCCTATACAATCACATTCAACAACAACTCATGCAGCACGTCAAAATATATACATGTGTGGTTAAAGGTAACAAGATTAGCACAGTCTGAAATCTTGTTCCAACACTTTACCTGATCGCTTGCAGTGCGCTGCCAATATAAGCTCTCAAGTAATCGATTCTAGCAGTGTCATTGAGGCCACTCTCTTCCCTTGTTGTTGCATAACCTTCAATTCACAGGTTTTAGCATTTTTATGTTTACACATAAGCATGCATTTTCTCTGCGAAAACTGATTATTATTTAGAGATTAAAGGTGCGTCCACTTACCGTTTTCTTCGATAAAAACACGAGGATTTCCATATGCATCTTTGAGATGCTCCAACAGGAGCTGCAGCCCCGCAGGATCAAACGCTGGCGGCGAAGTAGGATCATACTGCCGTCAAGCAAGCTTCAGCCTTAGCATAACCATTACCCAGAGGAGGACTCAGTTTAAATGAAAATTCAAGGCTGCATCTTCTTGACTGCTTACCTGTCCCCCTTCATCGTCTCTACTACCTACCATGCACATGCACCATTTTGCATCATTTGCAGCTCAATCATATATCACGACCAAATTCAACCGAATCAAAGCAATGAGGATATATGTATACAACCGACTTACTGGTTAACTGCACAAGATAATCCGCCGTGTAGTCGCGCAGGACAAACTCGGATTCGATCGGGTTGTCCTTGGCGTAGAGCGAAGTGTAGTGGTTCACTCCAATGTAGTCGAATGCACCCTTCAGTTGCTCGGACTGTGACTCGGTGAAGGCTGGCAGTCTTGAACCAACAATCTTCTTCATGGTCTCAGGGTAATCCCCAAACACCAAGGGCTTTAAGACCCTACAAATTAGCTCATGAGATCATCGCTGTTTGCATCAGTTCAAATACAAGACAATTCATGCAGCAACAATAGCAGCAGCATATCGAAGCATGCGGTTTACCAGCCATTGCCGAAGTCGAAAGCTCTGTGCGAAGCTTCAACGTCTGAAGCAGAGTTGGTGAACGGATGATACCAGAAGGTGTACACATTTATGCCTACCCACCCATTCTGCGTAGCCTGCAACATGTGTTAGAAAGGAAAAAAAAAACACATCAAAAGGACGTCCCTTTTTTTTTGCTTGCACTGAAACGTAGAGGACTTGCAATCGACCTGATACTTCGACTTGTACAAGTTATAAACAGATGCGTGGGACAACAAGGCATTGTGAAAAGCTATGTACGGTTCCGTAGTGGAGTTGCCGGCGGAACAATTCACGGGCATGCAAAATGGGTCGGAGCACCGGTTCGGCGGAAACAGCCCGTTGTCGTACGCACTCACGGCCATCACGTTGGGCTCGTCGATCGTCGTCCATCGAGGCACTCTGTCTCCGAATTCGCGGAAGCAGACGTCGGCGTATGCTGTGAAGTCGTCTCTAGAACCGCGCACAGTTATTGAAAAAAGAGGAATAGAGATCCACGATTAGGGCTGGTTATTATTGGAGGAGACGTTTACATGATTTTGGGGCTCAACCATCCCTCGTATTCGTCTTCAAGCACTTTAGGTAGGTCGAGATGGTGCAAAGTCACATGCGGCTCGATTCCTGCTTTTTGGCAAAGAAAAAAAGAAGTTGGACGGTAAAGAAAAGAGTGGGACTTATTCCTCCCGAGTGATTACCGACCATATTTCAGGAGCTCGTCAATGAGGCTGTTGTAGAACTGCAGGCCTTTTGGATTAACGGCTCCTCTTCCATCTGCGAAACCAAGCAACAACGTATTTGTGCATACATATAGATGACCTTATAGATGAAACAGTTAAATACCTGGAATAAGCCTGGACCAGGAGATGGAGAATCTGTAGGAGTCGAGTCCGGTATCTGCCATCAGCATTACATCCTCCTGATCGAGATAAGAACTCCTTAAGAATGTGATTGATCTCGATCGTGGACATGTATACATACCTTGTGTTTGTGGTAACCATCGGAGGTCACATCCGCCGTGCTCCTGTCAGCCATTCCACCTGTGAAAAGTTCATAGATCTCAATCGGCTAACAATACTCGGTGTATAAAGCACCACGAGCTCTGATGCATATCTGACTGTAGCTGGTTTTGACAAGAAAAAAGGACTTCATTAAGTTTTCACCTGCTTGAGTGAAGGCGTCCCAAATACTCGGACTCCTGCCGTCCTCCGCCACCGCTCCCTCCACCTCCACAGGCAGAGACATATGCTTTTATATACAAGCATGAGCTCTGCAATGGACGAAGAAACAACTGATCTCTGGTTGTACCTGATAAGCTGAGGTTCCAGCGCCAAAGATGAAGTCCGGGGGGAAGTCATGCCTGCTGAACTCGGCCTCTTCACTCAGCAGCAGCTGCAGGCTGATTCCTGGATCCACTGAGGAGATGAGCATGACCACCGTCAGGATTAGGGTGAAGATGCTGCTCCCGGGCTTCATCTCCTTCTTCTTCTTCCTCTTACTGCTTCTTGTTCTTCTGCCTAAATGCGTTTTGACCCAAGGAGAGATGGACATCCTTTTTTTATATGGCTTGGGAGGATCGCAAGAGTGTGAATCCATCGGACTATTACTCCACGTATAGCATTCTCTTGCGTTGGGAAGATGCCCCCGGGCACGGGGTGTGGAAGCTGCCACAGTTTTTTGCCGTACTTATTTATTTGATTTTAATAATACATGAGAGAAATATTATATGCTAACGTGATCAGTCGCCAGTTGGTAAGTTGACTGATTTTTAATATATAAAAAACTCAGCTCACCCGTGCACCGGCTCGCCTTCAAGCGTACCTTTGATGTGTTAGAAAAAGAAAAAACACATATACGATCGAGGGGTACTTCGACCTGTACAAGTTATAAACCGATGCGTGGGACTTGCAATTGAGCCAGATGATGTCCAGGGTATATGAGCTGCTGAAAGTAATTTGGTCGCTGAAAAGTCTTTGAATAGTAGGAATAAAGCGCAATTTTGTTTCCAAAAACCAAGGACGAGGTTCTGGAACGAAGCACCGTGGGGCTTCTGCACACCTCGTTTTCAGTCTTCAGTCGTCTCACTCAGCTGTGCACAGGCTGCAACCCCATCAAATGTAGTACTAATCTTGAACCTTTACCTGGGCATCAAAGATGATACCAGGGACAATACTTCCAATCCACAAAGAACAAATGCCCTGGCTGGTAATATATTGACATTGGCCTTCTGTTCTTAGTTTGAGTTAATTAGTCCCAAAGTAGTTATGAAAGAATGCCACTTTGAATTGAACAGACGTTAGATGAGAGAAAAGAATGTCTTCATTTCCTCGTTTATCACCAAGTTTTGAGGTAAATGTCTATTTCACTTGGCATTAATTTTGATGATTGAGATGGAGAGAGGAAGAAAAAGACCTAACAAAGTTTTACTTGCTTTGTTCTTTGCAGAAGAAAGTTCGACGAACACAAAACTACAATGCTCCACAGAGAGAAGCATGAAATCAATTGCACGATGCAGTAGTTTGCTCGTTGATCGTGACTTAATCTCTTGAACCATAAATAAATAAAGCAACTCAATACCGTGTCTAAAGCACCCCCAAAAAAAGTACTGTTTGCCTCAGCAGAGAACAAGAACAAGTAGGTTTAGCAAAACAGATGCGAGGGAGACATGAAGAATGCAGGATTCAGCTAGCTTGGAATGAAGGTATTATTCGTCGATGATGTCGACGAAGGGCTCAGCTATGAAATCTCCGATACATCGATGGTGTCCACAAGTTCTTCCTCGGGTATCAGATTCCAGTTTGGAGACTGCACTGCCCTCAGCCATTTGAAGTCATCCACCTTGGCATAATTCCCCGTTTCCTCTCCAAGTCCACACTGTTCCAGCTCTTCCTCGATCCCTTGGTAATGCAGCCGATAGGGCGCAAACCTCACCCCGCTGCTGTCCTCGATGATGGGTCGACTTCGAATGCGGAGGTAGAAATCGGTCCTCCGGGCATGGTGAATTCTTATCTGGTGCGACGCGAGCATCAGCAAGCAATCGCTCACCTCTTCTATGAGGATCGATCCAAGGACGGGACCGGCGTAGACTCTGCAGTTGGTGAGCCGATGGATGAAGAGAGCGCGAAGACTGCCTTTGAGGTAGATCTGGCAACCTTTGAGGTCCGAGAGCGTGAAATCGCTGTCTCCTTCTTCGGCGACCCTAAAATGCTTGATCAAGACTGAACCTTCCCTGTTCCTGAATCCCGGCGACTCCCGGACGGCTGACAGATCGGATTTTTCTGGAACGAGGACCTTCGTCGTCTCCTCGATTTCCTTGACCAAAAGGCACGGATCCTTCTTCGTAGCCTTGTTCCTGAACGAGAACTTCTTCCTGGGCAAGAGCTCCGCGTTGGCGGCCTCCAAAGCCTCCTTCAGGCCGGCGATCGCCTTCAGCGCGGACCGCACCTCGTACGACGGCAAGAAGTACGAGTTCTCGGCGACGAGGCGGTCGACGTCAGAGATGGCCGCGGCCACCTTCTCGAGTTCGGGCTTCAAGCCCGCCGAGTCACCGGCGGCGGCAAGAGCGCGGCAGCGCTGGAGATCAGCCTCGATGGAGTGCCTGGAATCAGCGAAGCGGTCGAGGAAGGCAGCGACGGACTCGAAGGCGGGGGAGACAGCGGCGTCGACGGCACTGCTCCGCGCGGCCGACTGCTGGAGACGAGACTGGTGGAGGTTCGCGAGGCGGTCGAGCATGGCAGCGTGCTTCTTCTCGGCGACCGGATCCAGGGTCCCGGCGCGTTTCGATTCCGGCCCCTCTTCCGCCTCCATTTTTTCGCGATCAAAATCACCGCCGAAGGCGTAGAGGAAGATTGGGAGGAGTCCGGTGGTGGAGATTGTTTCAGGCGAAGAGGAAGATTTGGAGAAGTCCGGCGGTGTAAAACCCTAAATCACCGAATTTTGACCCAAAGAAAAAAACACGCAGAAATCGATCGAAGCATTCAGGATCTTAATCGAAGAGAGATCCGACGAATGAAACGAGCGGAGTGAAGATGGAGCTCACTTTTTGAACATGGAGAGATGAGGGAGAGAAACGGAAAGATCCGGCGATGAGCGGAGGAGTAGAAAGAAGACGGAGAGCGATGAGGCGGTGGCGTTGGGGAAGCCTCAGAGGACGGAGGAGGCAACGATGAAGCGACCTCGCCTTTGCAGACATAAATTTATATTAGTTAAGATATCGGACGTTATATCGAGATCGTAACGTCCAGTTACATAATAAGAAAAGCGATATTGGACCGCTGTTACAGTGATGAGTGTTACGGGGGTTTCAAACACCGATGGACCGGAATTTGATTCGGGCCAACGGCCTTGAAACGGCCTACCACTTTCCTCAACAATGATAACAACAATCCATCATGGGCCGTTCTCCACGTGTCAATTATCGCTCCCGCAATCAATGACTTACACAAAAGATGATGAGCGGTAGTGATTAGTGAAGTGACATCGCGCTCCTCTACCTTTTAATTTATTTATTTACGCTGCCGGGGTTCGTGCAATCATACTGCACTCGGGCGGCCACCGCCATTTCTTCCGCCCCTCCCTCTTAATTCCCGGCGCGGAAGAAGAATAATACACAGATCGGATCTAATTTCCAAGTATTCATTAATCACGTCGTCGGCTCTACGTCGATATAAATAAACGAAGAGGCAGCAGCGGAAACAGACGGTGGCTGCGGGCTGTCGCTTCTGTATTTTTGTGGGTGGGAGGGAACACGGAGACGGTTTTAATTAAGAGGGGCCGGGCGGGTGCGCGGACGAAGACGACGCCATCGCCATCACCAATCACCACATGCTGCAAAATTATGCCGCTTCAATTCTCCCTTCCCTCTCCTTCCTTCTCTCTTTTTCTTTTTATCGCAGTCAATATTTAGTTAAATCAGAAGTACACATTATTCATCCGGCCTTCCTCTCTCTCTCTCTCTATATATCCCTCGCTGCTGCTACTTCACTCTTCCCCTCTTCCATTCTGAGCGAATACTTCTTCTCGCCTGTGCCAGCCCTAACTCGTTATCATGGAGTTGCAGGTGGTGAGCAGATCATGGCGAGGAGGTCCTTGCTGGAGAAGCAGGGCACGTGCATGTGCGGACGTCGATCTGACCTGCACGTGCTCCCCTTCTCCAACATGCCCTTCTCCCATCTCCCATCTCCCATCTCCCATCGAGGAGGCCGATCCTTCTCGTCGCTGCAGTTATATCTTCGATTCCTCTGCAGGTAGGAGGCCCTCGTTTATGCACGTATATACTAATCGTTCTTGGTTCTTGGTTGCGTGAAACGTATGCAGCTTGACGTTTTCTACGTACGTACGTCGGTGCAAGCTTTTGGGGAGCGATACGAGCAAATGTGGTGAGGTAGAAGAATACGGTTTCCGGAGGCTCTGTGTATAGATAGTATAGATAGGGTAGGTGGTGAGGACGGTCCACTTTTAATTTATCAATCAAGAGCATGGGGTCTTCAGCGCCACTTTTCCTCCGTTAGCTCATGATGTGTATATAATTAAAGAGAGAAATAAAGACAGCTGAGGTGGAGCAGTGGAGAAGATGAAACGAATTAACTCGGGAATGCATCCGATCCGGCGGGTGAGAGATCAGTCGGTATATATATGCAGGTGTGATAGGAGGAGGTGGTACGGATGACAGGTTAATATTTATTTGAATGGATCCCCACGGGTGAATAATGACTGCACCAACACTGCGCCGACGGTGGCTGCTTTGATGGTATGTTTTTGATGTGTGAGTAGATGTTAGTCGGTAATGTAGAGCAGTAATAACTCGATTTCTTCTATTGATCACTCGTGCTCTATCTTGCCTGATGCCATCCTAACTCTTACATCATATACGTTTGGTGGTTGAGAATAATGGTGGGTGAGGATCGAATAAAATAAAACTACATGATGCCTCAGTAAACGTCCAAGAGATCATATCAATCAATCGATTAGAAGGAGGAGAAAAAGAATACTGAAACGAGATCGCAAGATTCCTAACTAATTCCGGATGAAGCCAATTAGGGTGGAGGGGATATTATGTATTTATATATGAGCACGTCGATCAGATCAGATCAATCAGTCATTCGCATGCATCAAGGGAATTGAAAGACTTGGCACCGAGCATTGCAAAGCCGTGCACGGCAAGCCAAGCCTCATTTTTTATGATCTATGTACGTGTTTACCGCATGCCCCTCGGGTTCGTTCCAGTGCTCGATCGACCGATCCAGCCGACGGCAGAAATTAAACTTATGGACCCATTGATCTGGCACGCTATAAATCTCTTCTCCTCGTTGTCGTTTCTTGCAATGTCTTGCATCCTGTTTTGTTCCATCCCCTGCTGGCTGCTCCTGAACTGGAAAGGATAACATATCATGACCATTATTGATGCAATAGTAAAATGTAAGAGACGACGAGCAAGGCAATCTTTAATGAGACGTTTATGCAGCTCGGTCGTAATCGATCAACCTGTTTATGGCACAACAGAATTCATCAGATTAATCAAATCGACCAGCTTGTTTATCGACCAGCTTGTTTATCGTTTTATTTATTGTAGTCACATCACGGTGATAGTTGTATCACGATGCTTAGGAGTTCACAATTATGAAATTATTATTATTAATATGAATGTATGTGTATGTGTATGTATATAAGCAAAGGTCATGCTTTGACAACCAAACCACTGGAGATTTGATGAGAAATTGATTGAAAATGCCAACATTTTCATTTCAGCTGGTACCTTCAACTCTACAGCCAAATTTGCAGTTAAATGTTAAAAGACTTGACCAAGGCAGGAAGATTTAAACTAGGGCACCGGTGGAGGCTGTGGCCGGTACAACTTCAACCTTCTTCGCTGCGCTGTACTTCTTGGTGATGAACCTGGCAGAGGTAGAGACAGCATTCCATTCAGACAATCAGCAAACAAGTATAAGATACGAAGAAATGATGACGTAAATTCCTTGTTTTTTTGGCAAAGAACAAAGTTTCGCTGCTGTCGTTCCTTGATCTGCTCAAGAATAAACTGACATCATTCAGCAGTGTTATGTATTATTATTCTTATCACGAAGGGTTCCTCAAGAGTCTTTACTAGCAACCCTTTTTTTCTTTATTTTTGGCCAAAAAAAAAGGGAGTTTCCATGAGCGATCAGATTCTGCAGCCGTATCGGAATCAACAATATGCATAGCTACAATCAGTTAGCCCGAATATAGGGATCAAGTCTGCATATGCATTACCCCGCAATAACAAAGGTAGATACTGCATATAAAATTGAAAAGCGTATGAATCAAAGGAGAAATTTGTTCAAGTGATAGATACCTGAAAAAATCCCTCCACAACAACTCAAACATCAACCAGTTCATCCCACTATCTGGTGAATTTGCACCACGCTTCTGGGATGAAACTGCAGAAACGGCCCTGCAAACGAATATGAAGACTGTCGTCATGTATACTGATAAATCAGAAGCAGCAAATAAGCATATCCGGGAAATCCTACTTTAAATGCTTAGATACCGAAAATGAAGCACTTTCGCATCATCTCATTTTGCTAACATCCCGAGAAGAGAGATAGACGATATTAATCAAAATATTACCTACTGGCGGTCTTCTTCAGTTCCTCAAACATGAAGCGAGGAGAGAGACATCCCGTAGCCAACCAAGGTGATATTTTGCACGAGAAATTAGCACCATATACACTATCACTAGTGTTATCTTTATTTCCTTTATTCGCTTTGGCATGACATTCCTCAGCAAACTTCTTCAATCTATCTAGTGCTTCAGCTTCACCACCCGCAAGGGAAGCACTCATAACAGGTTTCCCGTCCTGAATAGTATAGTGTGCCAAATAACAAAAAAAGGATTATGGCTAACATGATCTCACCAAATTGTATTTTTTTTTTTGGGGGGGGTTGGGGGGTTGGGGTGGGTGGTGTTTATAAATTTATAAAGATAGATAATGCTTGCTCTTAGACAAAAGAGACAAAATAATGAACATAAAAAAAGATATAGAGAATACCATCAAAATTTGTAACCAACAAAATGACATATTCTAACAAAATGGTAAGATAAATTACTCGCTATTTTATGTAACTCCACAAGGTTAATATAAATCGTTTGCTTATATTTTTCTGCATATATCACCCAAAGCAAGAATATTATGAATAGCTTTAAAGAAGAAGAGAAAAAAAAATTTATCAATAGCTAACTTGCAATTTAATTCCACGGTATCCTTGTTATTTCTGGAATCTATTATCAAATCAAAAGTGAAGAAGAAACTGGATTTAAAAAATCAAAGCTACAAAGTTAACAGAGATTTGACGACACGCATAAGGTTGTGTGCTCTTTGGATTAATATCATCCACCCAGGGTATCTTTGTGTAAGGCAAGATAAGCTCCATGTTTTCAAGCATCTAGAAGATTAGATGTTATCTCAAGTGTCTTCATGCACAACAAATTTTGCCGTAAAGAAATACATTCAAGTCATGTACTATGAAATCGTGTTTTTTAGTCTTCTAAACAATTCTAACAACACAAGGTTGGCCATTCAAATTGAACCTTAAATTTGTAGGCGTAGAGCCCCTTCTCAGTCCACGTTTCAACTGGACAATTAAAATCTCCAAACCATTAACGCCTAAGATGCATCTCTACCGAGCATCTCTTATGAGTATATCACATTGCAGAATTATACCTTAGACATTCCATTTTATACAAGAGGTAATGTTTTGTAATCTTTATTTCAGCTCAGTTCTACGATTGATAGTTCCTATGATTTTTGCAAATGCAGTACATCTTAGTCTTGCTATTCCCACTATCTTGTCGCCATGCAGGTTAAGCTACGTGTCTTCTTTCACCTTAATTCATCCTCAAACCCACAAATGCATCAAAATAAAAAATTGTGATAACAATGAGCCTCGAGGCAAAAGATAATTGAAAGCAATAAACCAGACCTGTGATATTGTCGGCGCCGGATTGAGCCCAAGGTCTTGCAAGCTCGGGATGTCCCCAGGCTCAATATCTCCCCTTGAAGGCATCCCCTTAACCTCCTCTGGAGCCTCAATCGCCTTCCTCACCGTCACTCCCTTCAGCTTCTCCCTAAACCCTCCGTAATTGGTGGGCATGTGCTCCAGCTTAAACGGCAAATCATCAATGTGGTACAGAGTGCTTCCCCAGAAGTACTTCACTTCGACCCCCTCGGCCTCCATCGCCTTGGCGACCCTCTCCTCCACTCGCGCCTCATCGTGCGACACCTCCCGGTGCGCGTACACGGCCTCGGCGCCCGCCGCGCGCGCGAGCTCCGGGAGCACGACCTCGGGGCGGCCGATCCGCACGACGAGGTCGGAGCCGCGGCTGCGCAAGCCGCGGCGGAGCTCGGCCACGGAGTCGACGAGGAAGCGGGCGCGGTAGGGGCCGGTGCGGTCGAAGCCGGAGGGGGAGCGGCCGAAGTCGCGGGGGTCGAAGAGGAAGACGGGGAGGAGGGAGAGGGAGTCGGCGTTGGCGGCGGAGAGGGGCTCGTGGTCGTGGAGGCGGAGGTCGGCGCGGAACCAGACGAGGGAGCAGCGTCGGCCGGCGCCGGCGCCGGCGGAGGGGTCGGCGGGGCGGCGGCGGAGGAAGGGGGAGGGGGCGAGGAGGAGGGTGTTGGAGAGCTTGTTGGAGGAGGAGCGGGAGGGGGGTTTGGAGGGGGGAGTGAGGAGGGAGAGGGAGAGCGAGGAGATTTGCGAGGGTATTCTGAACTTGAGGTGTGAAGGGAAGGGGGAGAGCGAAGGGGAGAGGGAGGAGGAAGAGAAGAGGGAGAGGGAGAGGGAGGCCAATGGGAGACCGGCGGTGGCGGGGGGGGCGGTCGGAGGCTGAGCTTGGTTTTCATCTTCCTGGGACTGGGCGAGTGGTGGTTGCTGCTGCTGCTGCTGCTGTCGTTGGGAGGAGGGAGAGGAGGCGTCGGCTTCCATTTCCGTTCTCCGTCAGCCCGGAGGAGGGTGGACGAAGGGCGGCGGAGCAGAGGGTGGAAATGGAGTCCGGTGGTGGAGATTGTTTCAGGGTGTCTATCTATCTTTTTTCCCTTTTGTTTGGGCCAAACGCCGACTTAAAAGCCCAAATCAAGCAAAACCTATTTATAAGCTTGGGCTTGGATAAATAAACTTACGCGAAAAAAAACACACGATGTGGTTGGTTCATTGGAGTAACATATTTTTGTGATACTTGTATTAAATATTTATGTAAAAAATTCATTTTTAACTCTTAGTCAAGAAAAACAAACTTGTTGAAAAAAAAGAAAGTCTTTGCATTCGAAATTGGAATATTCATTTGACTTTTACAGATACGACGGGGGAAGGATGGATCGCAAAGCGGGGTTGTGTGAGATCCACAACCTGTCGCCTGTCGGCAGCTTCCCAACGCAACAGAATGTATACATGGAGTAAGTGATGTAGGGCTAAAACTTTTTTGAAATACTCATACTCAATTAAAAGTATATCCATCTCTCCTTGTGTCAAAACGCATCAAGGAAGAAGAAGAAGAAGAAGAAAAAGGAGGAGGAGATGAAGCCTGGGAGCAGCATCTTCACCCCAATCCTGACGGCAGTCATGCTCATCTCCTCAGTGGATCCAGGAATCAGCCTGCAGCAGCAGCAGCTGCTGAGTGAAGAGGCCGAGTTCAGCAGACATGACTTCCCCCCGGACTTCATCTTTGGCGCTGGAACCTCGGCTTATCAGGTACAACCAGAGATCAGTTGTTTCTTCGTCCATTGCAGAGCTCATGTTTGTATATAAAAGCATATGTCTCTGCCTGTGGAGGTGGAGGGAGCGGTGGCGGAGGACGGCAGGAGTCCGAGTATTTGGGACACCTTCACTCAAGCAGGTGAAAACTTAATGAAGTCCCTTTTCTTGTCAAAACCAGCTAGAGTCAGATATGGATCAGAGCTCGTGGTGCTTTATACATCAAGTAATTATAGCTGATTGAGATCGATGAACTTTTCACAGGAGGAATGGCCGACGGGAGCACGGCGGATGTGACCTCGGATGGTTACCACAAGTACAAGGTATGCATAGATGTACACGATCGAGATCAATCATATTCTTAAGGGGTTCTTATCTCGATCAGGAGGATGTAAAGCTGATGGCAGATACCGGACTCGACTCCTACAGATTCTCCATGTCCTGGTCCAGGCTTATTCCAGGTAATTAATACTACTTTATCTAATAACGTCATCAATATGTGGACACTTGTTGCTGCTTGGTTTTGCAGATGGAAGAGGAGCTGTTAATCCAAAAGGCCTGCAGTTCTACAGCAGCCTCATCGACGAGCTCCTGAAATATGGTCAGTAATCACTCGGGAGGAAGAAGTCTCACTCTCTCCTTCACCATCCAACTTCTCTTTCTTTGCAAAAAAAAAAAAAAAAAAAGCAGGAATCGAGCCGCATGTGATGTTGTACCATCTCGACCTGCCTCAAGTGCTTGAAGACGAATACGGGGGATGGTTGAGCCCCAAAATCATGTAAACATCTCCTCCCATAATAACCAGCCCTAATCGTGGATCTCTATTCCTCTTTTTTCAATAACTGTGCCGGTTCCAGAGACGACTTCACAGCATACGCCGACGTCTGCTTTCGCGAATTCGGCGACAGAGTGCCTCGATGGACGACGCTAGACGAGCCCAACGTGATGGCCGTGAGTGCGTACGACATCGGGCTATTTCCGCCGAACCGGTGCTCCGACCCATTTGGCATGTCCGTGAAATGTTCCGCCGGCAACTCCACTACGGAACCGTACATCGCCTTTCACAATGCCTTATTGTCCCACGCATCGGTTTATAACCTGTACAAGTCGAAGTATCAGGTCGATTGCAAGTCCTCTTCGTTTCAGAGCAAGCAAAAAAAAGGCGACGTCCTTTTGATGTGTTTTCTTTTTCCTTTCTAAATCATGTTGCAGGCTACCCAGAATGGGTGGGTAGGCATAAATGTGTACACCTTCTGGTATTATCCATTCTCCAACTCTTCTTCAGACGTTGAAGCTTCGCTCAGAGCTTCTGACTTCGGCAATGGCTGGTAAACCGCATGCTTCGATATGCTGCGGCCGTTTTTGCTGTATGAATTGTCGTGCGTTCAGCGATGAATGATCTCATTACTTTGTAGGGTCTTAAAGCCCTTGGTGTTTGGGGATTACCCTGAGACCATGAAGAAGATTGTTGGTTCAAGACTGCCAGCCTTCACCGAGTCACAGTCCGAGCAACTGAAGGGTGCTTTCGACTACATTGGAGTGAACCACTACACTTCCGTCTACGCCAAGGACAACCTGAACGAATCCGAGGTTGGCCTGCGCGACTACTCCGCGGATTATCTTGTGCAGATAACCAGTAAGTCGGACGTATACATTATCCTGATTGCTTTGATTCGGTTGGATTCGGTTGTGATATATTGTTGAGCTGCAAATGATGAAAAAATGGTGCATGTGCATGGTAGGTAGTAGAGATGATGAAGGGGGACAGGTAAACAATCAAGAAGACGCTGCTTGGATTTTTCATTTAAACTGATTCCTCCTTTGGGTAATGGGCTTATGCTGAAGCTTGTTTGACGGCAGTATGATCCTACTGCCCCGTCAGAGTTTGATCCTGCGGGGCTGCAGCACCTGTTGGAGCATATCAAAGATGCATATGGAAATCCTCGTGTTTTTATCGAAGAAAACGGTAAGTGGGCGCACCTTTAATCTCTAACTAATGATCGGTTTTCGCAGAGAAAATGCATGCTTGTGTGTAAACATACAAAATGCTAAAGCCTGTGAATACAAGGTCATGGAACAACAAGGGAAGAGAGTGGCCTCAACGACACTGCTAGAATCGATTACTTGAGAGCTTATATGGGCAGCGCACTGGAAGCGATCAGGTAAAGTGATGGAACAAGATTTTAGGCTGTGTTTATCTGGTTATCTTTAACTTCATGTGCATAGATATTTGGTGCATGTGTTGTTGAATGTGGTTGTACAGGAATGGAGCGAATGTGAAAGGATACTTCATTTGGTCCTTCCTCGATGTGTTCGAGCTTCTGTTTGGTTACCAGCAATCGTACGGGTTGTACCAAGTCGATTTCGATGATAAGAACCTCACGAGGAGGCCGAGACTCTCTGCTCGTTGGTTTTCCAACCTCATCAAAAAGGTCGACATGAAGATAGAGAGAACTACTGGGCGTGTAAGGACCGCATGAACAATGAATACACGCTCCAATTACGATTCCTGTTGAATAAATCATATCAGTATAAACATTGTATCAGTTAAAACCTTCGGTCTGATACCCCAAGCAGATGTACGAACTATTTCTTGTTTATTATATATAAAAGAAGCCACAACTTTAATTTTCTTTAGGAGAAAAGTGATTCATGAAGTATTATATTCTTAGAAGCCACAGATTAAATCAAATTTGACTATGAGAAGCACACGACCTCAATGTGACCTCAAATTGACTAATGAGAAGGACACAACTCTGATGTGATCCTTTGGTGCTACAAAGATCGTTGGAAAAAAATAAAAATGTAAATGAAATCCTCAAAAGGATATCTGTGACTGCCTGTCTTCTGGAGCAACACACTGCCACAAAGACCGGTATGCCGATATCTCTGCCGCATTCACCCCCATGGCAAGAAGATTGCGACCGTACTCCTGAACGTCAAGAAATAACTGCATGCAGATCTTCTCTGTGTCGGAGATGTTATTATCTGGGGCATCAGAGGATGCTCCAACTCGTCGCTGTGCACCTTGGCGTAACCTCAATAAAGATGACTCTGTTTTCCTCGCCTATGATCAAGTCCAGTAATTATTAAGATCTTCTTAGTGAACTGGGCAGAGAGAAAAATAAACTTTCTAAAAAGATAAATGATAACTTACCACGTTAACAGTATCAGCTGCTAGTTCGTAGTACCGAGTTGTTATCTTCTCAGATGAACCATGCAGAAGTTCACTCTGAGCATCTGTCGTTAATAGCTCAACAAGCTCTCCATCGAAAAATGCCTGTGTAAAAGCTCATTCAAAAAAGTCACTGCCAACTCGATGTCACATCAAAAACACACAAAAATAACTTGTTTTCGTACTGTAATGACCAAAACAATTGTATATGTATTATAGTGCAATGGGTCAAACAAAGAAGTGGGCATACAAATGCAATTTTCCAATAACATAAAAAACAATCATATCTACTAAAAGATTATGTATCTCTATTACAGATATTTTCATGCCACAGGACCAAAGATTCTCAAAACAAGGAGAGATGAAGTGCCAACGAAACATTTGCAAATGTAACAAATCAGTGTAAAAGTAACATGAACTTCCAGGAAAAGAAAAATATCACGCACCTTCAATGGCCTCAGAATCAATGACACATACGGTGAAGGTCTTACAGGAAGTTTATTAGTCATCCTATATGTCGCGGTGACTCCTTTCAGCTGTCTTAAGTCCTGCAGTAAAATAAATAGGATGGCTAGATTTAGTAACAATTTGTAACCGTGAGTTAGCCACCAGCTCATTATGGAAAATCAGAATCACAAAATGAGAATGCATGCCATAACCAATAGCTGCTCCAAGGAATAAAAATCCACCAGAACATGTCAATTGCTGACAAAATTGACGATGCTCAGGAGTGTTCTTGTATTTTGAATAACAGAAATTATTGCATCTATTATGCAACTATAGTAACGGAAAATTATTGGTGAGTCTAAACTAATACTTGCATATCATTCCATAACAATTAACATGAGTGGTACGTCCACAGCATTTTGATGCATGATTGCCTGTGTAACATGTCCATTTTGCATTGCAGAAGATACAAGATATAAAAGCACCTTACTCGATGTAAATGATAATAGTAGCATAACAGTTAGATTCTACTAGGTATATTTATTTAAACATTAATCTATTGCATTTGCAACTATCAATATGTCACTATTCATATAGTTACCTCCACAGATTTCTCAACTATTGCCTCAACCATTGTTTCCATTATAGAAGGCAATAGATCCCCCAAGGATTTTCCACTTTGCAATATGCTTTCTCGTACAAGATCAACTACTTCACTCGAGCATGATCCAAGAACTTGACTTACTTGTCCAAGGTAATCACCAGAAAGCTCATTTGCCAAAAAAGTCACATCATGCATTACCTACAAAAGGCAGATGGATGAGGAAATATTCATCTTAAAGATTAACAGAGTCAACAAAAGCCATGCAGTTGATACTTGTTTTTCTTTTTCTTTTTTTTAAAAAGGTGAATATAGTAACAAGCGATTGCCACCTCAATAGAACCATCAAGTATATTTATTCATAGATAAAAACTTACAAAGATGAAATCTTCGACTTGTGCAGAAATAGCCCATTCAGAATTTTGGGCAGGGTTTGGGCTAGCATTTCGTGCTTTTCGAGTTGATAAACCATGCGAAAGCCATGTTGAATACCTGATTATGTGCTAAAAGAACATAAATAGGGAATAAACATATAGTAACTGTATAGTTAGATGCTAGACCAGGCTGACCTAGAAATGAGTTGCAAAGATAAACGAAGAAATTTATCAGAGTGAGAAAGAACAAGGACATCATCACTCCAGCAATTTCTCAGGCTTTCCATTAAGATAATACTCTGCTTCAATGTCAACTTATGGTGTTCCCCTTGAATGTCGACAGGTTTAACTGTAGAAGCCATAAGGGCAGAATCCAGTGCACCAGCAATTTCCTGGAATCTGATGCAATTAAGACACCATTACAAATTACATCACATTTCCTTTGAAATCTCATAAATGCAGTTAGCTAGAGATTAATTATATAAGGTACCTCAACGAGAAATAGACCCCAACATTCCACTGCCGTAAGAACTCCAAATAAACATCTTCCGAACGGAACTTTGTAACCGCATATCTAGATGGACAGTAGCCTAGAATATCAAACCATGTATGTTAAATAGCATGGATTGAAACAACCATGTCTAGACAAGTCCAATTCTTGAACTTTTAGGAATAAATAGCATGTAAACTAAATTATTTATGAAGGATCTGACTTCAACGACATTGGAAAACATAGACAAGAGTAGAACTGAGAGGAACCACAGAATATCAAAATGATCAACAGATAAAAAGTACCTTCAAGAAAAGCAAGGAAACCAAGGGTTGACTTGTAATTCTTCAGAAATTCTGCAGGTTTTCCAGGGGAGAATGCCCCTGGCTTCCCCTTTTGGATAGCAATAAGGACCTCTTTAAGTATTGAATTGGCCAGGAAATCAAAAACATGGAAACCAGAATTTGCTGAAATCACAGAGGAAAATTCAATAAGATAACAAAGAATTGTGTATTAATCTGGATCTTCATTTAGCGTATTGTATGGAACAGAAAATATTTTCTTAAAAATACCTGTTGAAGATATCTCCAGTAAAAATTTGCAATCCTTCTCAATACATTGCATTATCTGCCGATAATCCTCCTCAAGTTCATCTGAGGAAGCACCAACTGTCTGCACCTGGTCATGGGGTATAATCTTCTGAATCAAAGGAGACACAATGGTTGTCCGAAAAAGTTCTTCAGCTGCTGAGGTGTTATCAATAGCAGCATATGCACGTAAGCAATTGTATATTGTCTTTGCATCACGGTTTTCCAAGCCATCCATGAAACAATTGCCTAAGCTACCATCCAGCATCAAAGTAGCATTGCGGATCCTCTTCTCCATGTTCTCAATGAAAGGAAGATTCTGCACTGCCACAATTTAAAGAAGTAAATAATTACATAAAGCTCCACAAATATTTAGATGGAGAAATCAAGTATGCGTGCAGAACCTAATGTTTAATGTTTCATATGTACTTTGAAGGAAATATCATAGAACACTAGAACCTCAAATATACAGTCTTAGTATTTTAAGATAGATGGATATTATGTGAAATCAGGAAGCATCGGTCACCCTAGGAGAATTAAGCATCTAACACAAATATAACTCAGTAGACCTATATAAGAAATTTTTGCAATAACATCAACCCAAATTTCCTAAACCATCTTCCCAATTTTTGACAATCATGATTAAGTTAGGGTGATTTTATATGTATTTCCTTTCCTTTTTTGCCATCACCTAGTAGAAAAATATATAATCTAAGAAACATGAAGAAGAATAATGGAGTGAGGTGTAGCTGAAGCACGTATCAAATGATAAAACAGAAACAAATAAATATGTAATTAAACTAAAACAATTCTGTAACCTTTGCATGGCTGGTGTAAAATTTCAGTCGATTCATCTCACTCGCAATTCTTTCCAAGAGGATACTTTGATCCTCTCTGACATTTGAACCTGTTTCCATATTTTGTGCGGCATTAGCACTGGGAAAAGAACCTTTCTCAATAATGACTGTTTCTACACTTGACAGGTTGGAATAAGCGCTTGGTAATTCCTTGATAAGTTTCTCAACCTACAAAGAAATATTGAAATTCCAATCAAACTCTCAAATTGAAATATAGTTCACAGAAGAATGACAAGTACAAAGAGATGACCCAGCGCAGTAAAAAAAAAGCGACATTGTAATTAGCAATTATTAAATTAAAGCTTCTGTGATGTAGCCAAAGATTGGTCACAAAGTGCAACACTAAGAACATGATATAAGAAACTTATATAACCTACGTCTTAGGCAGGCATAACTATAGAATGATTGATACAGGACCAGGGTTCTAAGATCCTTTAGTGTGGAATGAATGATAAGATCCATCTAGCTAAGAACAACAGTCAGGAGAACAGGTCCAATCGTATTCAATGACGAGTCAAGAAAGCGATCTACTCCTGATTGTATCAGGGAACTGTTTCCAACAATGCATCGAGGTAGTGCTAGCATTTAGTAGTAGGATTGCAACAAACTCAGGATCAACACCAGAGCCCAAATCAGGCTTAAGTTCTTTAACAGAATGGAACCGGCATATAAAGTGTCCTTTGATCGAAAATTCAAAAGGAACGGTAGATTATTCACGAATACCACGAATCCAAGATCAGAGACGATAACAATCTAGAAGGGGTCAAATCCGAAGCACCTTGGAGACGACATGGAAGGTATCAAGCAGCAGCTCGAGAATCTCTCTCGCAGCCGAAGCCTCAGCTCGCTGGCGCAGGCCGCTGTGGATGGCGGTGAGGGCAGCGTCGACGACCGCCCGGAAAGCGGCAACCTTGTCACGAAATTCGACGAGCGGGGCGCGCATGCGGGAGGCGGCGGAGTCGACGTCGACGAGGCGGGTGCTGAGGCCGATGAAGTCAGCATAGTCGCGGTTGATGAGGTCTACGAGCTCGGCCTTGAGGTCGGCGAGGTGGGAGCGGAGCTCGGCGGCGAGGCTCTCGAGGGGGACGAAGGAGCGCAGCTCGGCGACGTAGGACTCGGGGTCGAAGTCGTCGCCCAGGAAGGAGGAGGATTTGAACCAGGAGGGCTTGTCGTCGAAGGGGTCGCCGAAGAGGTCCCTCGGCGACCGGGGAGCTGCGAGGTCCGCCATGGCCGAGTGATCGATCGCCCGCTCTTCCGCTCTGGATCTGGATCTGCGATTTGATGAGGGCCATTTTACAAAAAGGGATCCCCGTATTCATAATTACAAAAGAGGGGCTTAAAATTTCTACCGCATAATTATATATAAACCCATAAATTATTTTTTTATATCTATCATCAAATTATTATAAATGTGAGTTTTAAATTTTAAGTAGGTTTATGTGATATAAATAAACCCAAAAATAATATTATATATATATATGTGGCTTTGTTTTGTACGCTTCTTCTCCTTTGGCTTTCATTTCTTGACAACGAGCACCGCGACTTTACTCTTAGAATTTGGAAGTAAATTTGACGTGATACAGCTCTGAAAGATTTGTTCTATACGGACGGTGACATGCGTGGGCTTCCTTTGTTCTACCCACCCCAAGACTGCATCGGCGGCCTCTCTCATCTCTGACGTCGCCAAACTTTGATTTTGACCATTCACAGCGTACATGTGGAGGGCAAGTGCGGCCTCTCTCATCTCTGACGTCGCCAAACTTTGATTTTGACCATTCGCAGCGTACATGTGGAGGGCAAGTGTAGTCTGCAGAAAAAAATCAAAACCCACGAAAAAGCAATCAGATTCAGTTCGATTAGGTCTGGAAACAGAGCTGCAGAGCTTAATCTGCAGCTAGAAGACGGACACTGTAGATAAAGATGGCATGCACATTGGAGGAGGAGGAGAGACACATGGAAGCCATATATAATGCCCCCAAAAGCCAGTCTTCCGCAGCAGAAGAAAAAGAGGCAGCAGCGGAGCTGATTAGAGAAGGGCAGGACCAGGTGAAGGAGATGAAGCCTGGGAGCACTAGCAGCATCTCCACCCTGATCCTGATGGTGGTGATGATGCTCATCTCCTCGGCGGATTTTGGAAACAGCCTCCTGCAGCAACAGCAGCAGCTGGGGGAAGAGGCCGAGTTCAGCAGGCATGACTTCCCCCCGGACATCATCTTCGGCGCTGGAACTTCTGCTTATCAGGTACCAGAGACCTAGTTGTTTCTTCATCGGTTGCAGAACTCGTGTTTATATATGAGAATATCTGCCTGTGGAGGTGGAGGGAGCGGTGGCGGAGGACGGAAGGAGTCGGAGTGGTTGGGATACCTTTACTCATGCAGGTAACTCATTTTCCGTTTGCGATTAATTCAAGAAGGTGTGAGTGATGGTACTCTTTAGCTGATCCAGATTGATGAACTTTTCACAGGAGGAATGCCTGACAAGAGCACCGCGGATGTGACCTCCGATGGTTACCACAAATATAAGGTATAGATATATATATATATATATACACGCCCGATCGAGATCAATCACAATCTTAAGAGGTTCTTATCTCGATTAGGAGGATGTAAAGCTGATGGCAGATACAGGACTCGACTCTTATAGATTCTCCATCTCCTGGTCCAGGCTTATTCCAGGTAATTATTACTACTTTATCTATAACGTCATCTATACGTGTACATGATGTTGTTGTTGTTTGGTTTTGCAGATGGAAGAGGAGCTGTTAATCCAAAAGGCCTGCGGTTCTACAACAACCTCATCGACGAGCTCCTGAAATATGGTCAGTAATCACTCGGGAGGAAGAATTCTCACTCTTTCCTTCACCATCCAACCTCTTTTTCTTTGCAAAAAAGCAGGAATAGAACCGCATGTGACGTTGTACCATCTCGACCTACCTCAAGTGCTTGAAGACGAATACGGAGGATGGTTGAGCACCAGGATAATGTAAGGTTTTATAGTTCAGTTCTTCCCTTCCCTTGTTTTCACTCAAGCTGGCTGGCTGACATGTGGGAGACATGGAAACAGAGATGACTTCACAGCGCTCGCAGATGTGTGCTTCAGCGAGTTCGGCGACAGAGTGCCTCGATGGACGACGCTCGACGAGCCCAACATCATGGCTGTGTCTGGGTTCGACCTAGGAGCAATTCCACCAAATCGGTGCTCTCATCCCTTTGGCATCATCAACTGCACCGACGGTGATTCCACCAGGGAACCGTACGTTGTGCTCCACCATGCCCTGCTTGCCCATGCATCAGTTTTCAACCTCTACAAGAGAAAGTATCAGGTTAGGTTCATTCAACGACGCAGCTTGTTTGCGGCTCTGCAGATATATTTCGTTCGACTTAACAACTTAGTAACTCTTCTCAGGCGACGCAGAAGGGGCAGGTAGGCATCAATGTGTTCACTTTCTGGTATTATCCAGCATCAAACTCTACTCCAGACATTGAAGCTTCGTGGAGAGCTATGGACTTCACCGCTGGCTGGTAACTTCATGCTTTGATGCTCCTTTCTGAGGGTTCTTTTGTACCGATGCGAATGTTTTGATCTCATTTAAACTCTAGGGTCTTAAACCCCATCGTGTCTGGAGAATACCCCGAGATAATGAAGAAGAATGCCGGCTCAAGACTACCATCCTTTACGGAAGCTCAATCTGAACAAGTGAAGGGTTCGTTTGACTACATTGCGATCAATCACTACACCTCCGTCTACACTTCGAACAACCTGAACGCATCCACGGACGGCCTGCGGGATTACTGTGCAGATTACTTGGTGCTGCTAACCGGTAAGTCAACAAATACGCTGTTCCTTTCAGTTGCAGAGAGGATCATCACCATCACTCACTCTGGATGCAAATTACGTGTAATGTTTTAGGTGTTAAAGATGGCACAGCGTCGGATCGAGTAAGACTCACTCGTCTTTGGTTGGGTTGAAGAGTGAAAAATCTTAGAATTGATCGGCTAACATCAACTTTTACTTCACACCAGTATGATCCGTTTTCGATACGGGCGGTCGTTCCTGATGGACTGGAGCACCTGTTGGACTACGTCAAGGACAAATATGGAAATCCTCCTCTTTTTATCGAGGAAAACGGTATCTGGACATCATCATCACATCTTTAAACACCGCAGTTCTTAATCAAAAGGTTAAAAGATCTTGATGGAAAGGCGATGGTTGTGATTGTTGAAAACCAGGTTTGGAGACAATTCGAGGAGAAGACGACCTCAATGACACTGCTAGAATAGACTACTTGAGTGCTTACATGAACAGCACACTCAAAGCCATCAGGTGCGCAGAGGATGATGATGTCTCTAATTTTTTGTTCGTGCGCTCATTGTTTAATTTGCAGGAAAGGAGCGAATGTGAAGGGATACTTCGTTTGGTCCTTCCTTGATGTATTTGAAGTCGTTTACGGCTATAAGATGTCATTTGGGTTGTACCGTGTGGATTTTGATGACAAGAACCTCACGAGGATGCCGAAGCTCTCTGCTCACTGGTACTCCAACTTCTTGAAGAGCAAGGGAAGAAGAAATGGCATGAAGATAAAGAGAGCTGCCGTCGGGGGTGGAGAACACACTTGAGATTTTGATCACGTTTGCTTCTAGATAAAATAATACCAAATAAGTAGAGAGCATAACGACAGTAGTCTACTTATGCATAGAGAAGAGATACTTGATCTGCTTCTTCACAAGCCTCACACGAGTGGAGCATGGCAGTAGATTACACTAATAAAAATAAACTACTGCGAAACAATCTTCGCTACCGACTGCGCTACAGCAGGAGGCAAGTTTGTGGAGCAGAAATTTCTCCACAGTTCTTCTGGATCCAACGATGATTCATCGTCATCGTCTCTCGGGCTATTGGCATTAATAAGTTCACCATGGATCGAGCTAATTATGCTCCTCGCCGCCTCACGTGTCTCGGGGAGCCTGTCGTTGAGCAGTTCAGTTGCCACTTGAAGAAGAGCTACAATCCCAAACTCCTTCATAACTTCAATGTCCTGAAATGGCATGACGCAAATTTATGCTGAATGGCTTTTTTAGGAGGAAAAAATCGTTGATCTGCATTGACACCCATACAGGATTAAACTAACCAGCTTGGAGATACATTTTGACATGGTAGCAGCAGCTTTGGCTCTCACTCGATGATTGGCATGATTCACATAAGATTGAAGCTTTCTGAGTAAAGGAAGAGGAGGCATCGAAACAGCCATCTTGTCCAGTACCCTTTCAGCTTCTTCACAGACGAACTTCTTGTCTTGTGATGCTTTAAGCAAAAGCTGCAGCAGCTGCAGATTTAGAGAGTAGATCATTTGAAAACGTGTCGCATTGATCGCCAAGGACAGTATGAGCTTTCTAATTGCAAGTTCTAATTCCATTGCAGGCACCAGAAAGGTTGAGAAATCGATATGGCTTAGCTAACTGTTAAGATTTTTAACGCACCAGCGGTTCAAAACCATTTTCCTCTGTCGTCAACAGCAAGTGATGACCGAGAGACTGAAAGATATCCGCTGAAGCCATAATCGATGTTTTGCACAATGCACTCCTCGGGCTTTTCATTGCTTTAACTATCACGGACGCCGCATCTCCCCTAACCATCAGAAAATGAAATCATCGACTCATTAGCAAAGAAGTACTAATTAGCGGCACCCTGTAATCTGTGAAAAGATAATTATAGTTCTTCGATCCAATTTCATCTCTCTGCAATGCTCACTTGGTATCTGTCTTTATATCAAAAATAAAAGCCAATTTTCATCTGGATTAGATGAACCTGTTATCATGCACGAGTTGACTTTTTCAATTTGCTTTTGTGGTATTTCTAAGCTCGGCAAATCAACGAACACTTATCATCATTGTTTACCCGAACAAGGATAAAAGATCTGGACTCACAGGATTGGGATCAAAAGCGAAGGATGATACAGAGCCATCCGCCGTACATCGGTCAACGCCTCGCACACTTTCACCCAATCTTTAGAACCCAATTCATCCATCAAAACCTGGCGTTCAATAATCCGGATCAAAGCTATCGTCGAATCTGACACAGGAGAAGGAAAGAGCAAAAGGAAATCACATACGGCGATCTTGGTTTCGGGGCAGGGGAGGGGGACGAGGTCCTCGGAAGGGATGTACTCGACCGACTGCTCGATGGCCGGGGGAGGCAGCGCGTTCTCGTCATTCGAGCGAGGATCCGCCGGCTTCTTAGCCGGAGGAGGGGAGGCGGCGATCTTGGCGACCTTCTTGCGGCGCTCGATCGACGAGGGGAGAGCGTTGTCGAGGGATCTCAGGGCCATCGTGCCGATGGCTTCGGTGGCGAGAGGAAGAGGATTTCGATGGCGATGGGATCGGAGGAGGATCCGTTGAGGTGCTTGAAATTTTGATTTGGACGAGCCGTTTTATTTTGGCAGTCCGAAATCGACCGTTAGCGGAGCGCGCTCGCTCTCTCCGCTGATTTGGAAAGTAAACGAAAGCTGTGAATTTATCTTTAAAAAGTAAGGATTTTTAATTTAAGTTAAGATATAATTATTAATATTTTATTTGCTTACACAGTAAACGTTACGCGAAGATTTTTAGTGACAGAAAAATTATATATATTTAATTGGCTTACAATGTTATTGTTAATAATAATAAAAACTAATAATACTTCGATTGTAATAGAAATGATGAATTTAGTTATAACATAATTTATTAATTAAAATAAATATGTATTGATATAAATAAATAGGAGCTCATATATACTTCTAGAGTAATTGAGTTCTATATAGTAACTAAATTTTATAGATGTCTTGGCTTTAATTTTAATTTTATTTTAAGTAATAAGTTAGGGATAAAATAATTTTTTTAAGTATTTTTTTCTAGATTAGTTGGAAATAAAAAAGAGAAATTATTGTATTAGATTTAACTTAAAATATTATTATTTTGATGTGTTAATTTTTATAGTAATATATTATTTGTTAATGCATTTACTCCCGTGCGAGCTGAGAATTTTAAGAATAAAATTTTTATTTATAAAAAATAATAAGATTGATTGGGAAATTTTTGGCATTTATTACATGTACGTACGTAAAATTGAAGTTGATACCTAAACTAACCAATAAAAAATTTATATGTTTGATAAACCTGTTAAACATGATAAAATAAATACGATCATGATATATTTAAATACACATGCATTTTTTCATTAAAAAAAAAATTCAGTCTAATTATTCTAGATATCTCTTTCCAATACTGTCGAGAAATACTCAACTGAATTCTAAGATTACGAGTAGATATACGTACACGTAAGCAGCTTCAAGGTTTAAAAAAACGCATGATCATATGAGAACATGACAAATCCCATCATCTATATTTTAATCGGAAAAAGTCCACGGTCCGATTACAATATAATATGCTGAACTCTAAGAACCACTAACATATCACGAATAAAAATATTGACCGATCAAAATTACGCCGATGACCCAGTCGAATTCCAGGCGATCAACTAGATATATATTTATCGGTCGACACGCGTTCTCGTGGCATTAGAATGGCGGAATAAATGATTTAAATGAATCAGCGACGCTGCCGTTCGACCAACGTCCTCATTTTCTTCCGAAATAAAAAAGAGCGTCTCCTCATTAAACTATCCTTGCATAACTTTGTCCTTCATCCCAAGAACGAATTAAATTGCCTTGACGTCTTCTAGTTCGGTCGCCAAACCCCGAATTAAGATAATTAAAATGGACGAAACAGAGAGAAGAATGGCCGTATACATGATTCCCATGTGAGTTCAGGACTAATAAGGATTAGGATCGGTGTGGATGTACAAGGGCTTTCATTACATCAGCTAGCTCTCAGATTAATCCCTGCCATATACAAAAGCATGTGACAAACGTTTCTTCTGAATCTGACCGAGGATATATATAAACAGCAGCGAAGGGGTTGTCAGGTAAACTAAGTCAGCGAAGAAGCTCCTTCAGTCATTGACCTGCAATGGCGAAGAAGATCCATCCTTCCCCGGATTTGGCATCTCAAACTTCTTCTTCTTCTTCTTCTTCTTCTTCGGTTCGTGTAAGTTCACAGAGAGAGTCCTTCACCATATGGATGAAGTCCCTCGTCTTCCACGGCAACGGCTGCACCGTCTTCGACTCCACGGGGCGGATCGCCTACCGGCTCGACAACTACGGCTCCAGTTCCTGCAGCGAAGTCTTTCTCATGGATCTCAATGGCAAGCTCCTGCTCAACATACTCAGAAAGGTGCGTGTCTTCTTCCCCTCCTTTCCTTCCTTCCTCGTCGGTTCTATCAAGCTGATGGCGATACGTCGATCCTTTTTTTCCTGGACGAGCAGAAGTTGAGGGTGTTTGGGAGATGGGAGGGGTACAGATGCAGGGAGGAGCGGCCGTGGTTCAGGGTCAAGAGATCCTGCGGTCTTCTCGAGGCCCAGCGGCATCCGGTGTGCAGGGTTCGGACTGAATCCGGCCATCTTTACGAGCTGGCGTTGAACGGCAAATCCTCCTCCTGCAAGGTGGTCGACCTCTCTCGGAGAACTGTTCTTGCAGAGGTAAAAGAGCCACAGCCTGTCTCTCCTCCTCCCTCCTTTTTCTTCGTGGTTTCTGCAGGCATTTCAATCCGTGGCGTGATCGATCTAAATGCTTGTTTACTGTTTTTTTTGGGCGCAGGTAAGGAGGAAACACACTGAATCAGGAATAGCATTGGGGGAGGACGTCTTCACTCTGGAGGTTGAGCCCAGCGTTGATCATCTGTTCATCATGGGGTTGGTGATCGTCTATGGTCTGATGAACAACACCATATGAAGCATGTCGAGCGCCTGCTGGCTCACTTTTCTTCTTCCTCTTTTTTTTTTTCCCCTTCTCTTTTCAGATTGCCAAATTGTAAAGATAGCTTTTTGTTTTTGGTGAGCATTTCTGTAATGGCGAATATAATTTAATTTATTCCTTTCCTCAATGGAGGTGCTTTCTAAGCTAATATTCTTTGCTTTCTATAAACCCCTGCTGCAAACGGAAGTAATGCTTACAAGCAAGCATGGCATGGGCCAGGAATACGTGCGAACTGCTTTTAGAGCTAATTGTATTGTAGTTGATTAATTTTGTGGTATATTTATGTGCTTAGAAGGCAAGTTAACTTTTTGCTAATTAATTAATCAACGTGCATTTGACTTATCCTCTTATTTAATTGTTTGTCGTCCTTGTCCTTTTTTTTCATGTTTATTTGTATTTAAAATTTTAGGGTTTAAAGTAAAAAAAGCAATATTAAATACTCGACGGCAAAAAGAAATCCTCATTTTCCATTTCTCCGACAACCAACCAACAACCAGTCTCCTTCCCCCAAATAAAAAACCTCACCGCTCGCTCCCCCCTCCCTCCCCCGACGAAAACCCTACCCTACCATCTCTCCAGCGCTCCAAACTCCAGAGAGGGGGTGGGAGATCGACTCGCGACGCATCAGTGGCGGCCCCCCGTCCCTTCCCCTCCCCTCCCGTACCCCGATGGCGCAGTCGACTCTGCGGGCGGCTTCTTGACCCGCCTCCCTCGCTCTGCTGCCGGTGAGTGATCGTTCGACATGGCCATGGTGCCGCCGGCGTCGGCGCAGCCACCGCAGCAGCCGGCGACCCAGTCGACGGCCGCGCATCTCCAGCCCCAGCCGTCCGATAATGATCGGAGCAGCGGCGAGCTCCGCGCGTTGGATTGTAACCTCGCGTCGCTCTGTGACCACATCCAGATGGAAGGATTCAATTCCGGCGCTTTTTACGATGTGGTGGTGCAGGCGATGGGCTGCACTTACCGCCTCCATCGTTTGATTCTTTCGCGTAGCTCTTATTTCAGGTGCACTGGAGTAAAGGACGGTTCGATATGTGTTTTGTGGCAATTTGATGTTGCTGTTTGACTTAGTTGGTTTTTTTTTTCCTCCCAGTTCCAATAGGCCTCACTTGGTTTACCAATTTACATTCAGCTTATTAAAATATAAAATTCTCTGTCATCTATCTTGTGCTTCTTTGTGTATTTCTAGTCGCACTTGATCCTTACCTTTTCCCTTTATTGATTTCATCCCGACACTATGCTAATTTGTATGGAACGTTATGGTATGATGTTCCACCACAATTAGAATTTATTTCATCCACGTATATGCACTTTGGAACAATAATATGTGTAATCATTATCGATTATTTCATCGTAAAAAGTTACCACAACATTTCAATGAACTTTATATGTTAATGGTGCTAAAATTAGAGACCTCACGCAGGAACATGCTTCATGGTCCCTGGAAGGAAGCTGGCGCCCCTACTCTGGTCTTAAATATTGATGATGCTAATGTTAATTCAGAGGCAATTGCAGTGGCTTTAGCGTACATCTATGGGCACCATCCCAAACTCGATGATTGCAATGCTTTCCGTGTTCTTGCAGCAGCTTCTTTTTTAGACCTTCAGGTTCTTTGTGGATTCAAGTTTTGGAGTCTTCTTTGTTTTGTTGCTCTGGCTATTTTTTTCTTATTGCATTTTATGTCTTTAATTGCAGGATCTTTGTGCTATTTGCACAGATTTTATCATTTCTGAACTCTCAACTTCAAACTTTTTGTCATATCAAGTATGTCCTGAATCCTCAGACTTTGTTGAGCCCTATTGTTCGGATGAAACTGGATTCCAACTTCAACAATGTTAAGATGCATTCTTTGTAATTTTAGGTATTTGCAGAGAGCCATGACTATGGCATGCATGGAGAGCGTGTCAATAATGCATGCTGGGGATACCTATGTCAAAGTGCCACCAAGGAATTAATAGAGGTAAGAATCATATGAGTTAGTTTATGGAAATCCTCGTGTTTTTATTGAACCATTTTAGCTATGTAAGTGCATGCCATAGGCTCTGGTTACATTAACTTTGTCCATCGAATGTCCAAACTATTTGGGTTCAGCAATATGTATCTTCTCCCATTTTCTATACGAGGCAGTTTTAAAGGGTGGTGGAGCCATACAGATAATATATTTAACCTCCTTTCGGCAATTGGTATCCCTTGTTTGGAAAATTTTGCTTACCGCTAAATTTTGATCAAAGTTATGTTACAGACACCTTCAGAAAAAGTTATATTCCATTTGTAGTGCTATCCTGAAATAATGCTAGATAAAACCATTTGTGAGTTAATTTGCATATTTTTATTTGTGTACCTGTATTGAATCCATTGTTGTGAAATGTAGATGAGTGAGCTAAGCAGTCTATATTATTCTATATCTTCCTTGCTTGTCTATGTAGTAATTACTCCCCGATCTTCTATATACCAATCAGTTGATGTGACTCAACTCTAAAAGAAATTTTAAGTGAAGAGACAAGCTTGCAGAAAGGATATTTGTTCTTGTCCATTCTCATTTTACACCATGCCTTAATATAATGCTCATCCTTGTTGAACTGTTTGGTGGTAACTCTCCTGTTTCATTCCAATACAGGGCAGTTATGTGCCTGCTTACATGTGGAAGTGCTTTCATGTGCTTACTATGTTTTAACTGTTTTTCTTTGCTCTATGCTCTTGTTTTCTTACTTTGCTAAATTTTTCTGATTGGTTTATAAGCTTATCGAAATAGGTGTTACCTAAACTTTCTTCACAAACTCTGCATGCCCTGCTTACATCCGACGAACTATGGATACCTAATGAGGAGAAACGGTACATCCTGTTTTAGTGCTTGTAATTTGCTTTGGTGATAAACATACTAATGCTGGTTAAGACTTGTTTCTTTATCTGACATGCAGGTTTGAACTGGCACTATACACACTACTTGCAAAAGGTGCCTTGTCAGAGACAGAGCAGTCTGCACAAACAAGCTCTAGTACTAAGACCGTTACTACAGAGGCTGCTGAACACAGGGCTACTGACTTGATCGACAGTACATGTACTGCCCAGCTAATAGAGTCTAAATTACAACAATTGAACATACAGGGTAATTTAGAGGGACATAATGCTGCTCTTAATATATTGGTAGAGCTGGCAGACTATGTGGTGGACTTTCACACGGATTTGCCTTCTTCAAAACCAGTACAAGAGAGACAAATATGCCCCTCTAGTCCAGTGCAGGATTCTAGGTACTCCAAGCTGAAGCAACCTGTCTCACTTGCAACTTTATCTGATACAAGTGCGATAAGAAGATCCTGTTCATATGTTGACATTAGGAATGGAGTTGAAACTGCTAGAAATGAGACTGCTATGGAAGGACCATCTGGCGAAAGCCCAAGTTATAATTTGAATAATAATGTATGGCTTGCTAGGGACCAATCAAGAGATTCCTTGATGAGCCTAACCACTAGTGAGACAGCACGGAATGATTGGGGAAGGTCCAACGTACCTACATGGGGTGGCAGGATAGTAGGTAGGAGACAAGTAACAAGTGCTGAGGGCAGCCTATCTATACGTGATGAAGAATTTGATGCTTTCATGAAAATATTTGAAGGGGGTTCTCTTATTTACTGTAACATGAGCTTTGAGGCACTATTAAATGTTCGAAAACAACTAGAAGAATTGGGATTTCCTTGTAAAGCTATAAATGATGGCCTTTGGCTACAAGTCAGTAACTATGAACCTTCACCATCTTTTCTATTAATACCTCTGTTCATTCTTCTTTGTATTTCTACCTGTAGATCTTACAGTATATGAATATTTAAGATTTACTTTCTGTTGTTACAGATGCTTCTCTGTAATAGGGTTCAAGCTATTGGGGCTGATACATGCAAAAACTGTTGTTTGACAAGCAGTGTGTGTGCTTGTAGACAGGCTTATGCATATTCACATGGAAGCAATCCAATTGGCTATTACAGGCAAGAACATGACCAGAACAATACTTCTAGCAATAATGGGAATATATACCTTGCAGATAACCAGGGTGAGAGGAGTGGCATTTTTGGACCTGTTCGTGTTCGAGGAACAATTGATGGACTTGCAGGCATTGGACGGGGAACAACATATGAGCCTGGTGCAGCTTGGCCTCCAACTCGTTATGTTTTTTCTCGTGTTCCATCAGCTCTTGGCAATAGAAATTCTCAGCAGGCACTTGCTAATGATGAATCTGAAGCACGGGCTGACCTTAATGGTGATGTACAAAGTGATGGTTTAACAGCTCTAGTTGGTCTCGTACAAGGAAACAGTCTTGCTCATGTCCATGGGGAACAAAGATCAAGAATGTATGAAGCAGATGTCCAGAACAGGTTTGCGGGTGCAGTTTCTCATCCTGGCAGTGGTGGCATCTCATCGCAGGTGCTAGAATCTCAGGAGAATTCCCTTGGACTTGAGTGGGATAGTTGTGAAGGTTCATCAATATCATTGGATCTAAAAACTCCACTGCGCCACTTCCCTCCATTTCGCTTCGGGTAATCTCTCATCTACTTTATCCTGTAATGACTTAGCAGGTAGGATTAGACAGGTAAGGATTAATCACCATTGGACTTGTTTGCCTACTCTCTACTGTTACTTCGTATTTTCTTCTCTTGGCATGGAGAAGGTGATATCTGACACTGCTAGTCTGGAATATGAACAATGTAGTCATCTATAAAATATTTCTGTTGCAAGATTTATTTGTTGCCTATTTGTTGGTGAGGTTCGTTCTGACCAAAAAATGGTGATTTAAATGATTATTTTTGCTTCTCAGAAGAAAATAGCATGGTATAAGCAAAAAAAAATTGTAGTTTTCGTCTATTGAATTCTTCTTCATTTTACATGCAGTTTTCAGGATTTTACTTTTAGGCACATAATTATTCTCCTAGTTGATAGTCTACGAAATGAAATCTCAGGGTAGAATTTGAAGATGTTGACCGACTTAGTGATGGTCAAGTGAAGCACTCTCCTGAAGTATTCTACGCAGGGTCACTTTGGAAGGTACACACCTTAGCATTTCGTATCCTCAATTGTTGTTTCTGCCATCCCATGCTAAAGAAGATAAACCTGTTGTAGGTAAGTGTCCAGGCTTTCAACGATGAGGATCCGCAAGGACGTCGCACACTAGGTAATATTTTGATCATTCAGTTGATTCAAGTGTGAAAGATGTTTACTAGTAGAGAAAGAGAAATTAAAATTGCACTAACTTGGATTCTGCCATTCAGGCTTATTTCTCCACAGACGGAAGGCTGAGCTTAACGATTCACTCAGGAAGGTCAGCTATTATCATTTTCTGAGCGAAGCGCCTGTATTATTTTTTGGCAGCAACTCAAACTTGAGAACTATAAGTAAAACTTTTTTCTTTTCTTCTTTGTTTCGTTTCCTGCAGGTCCATATGTACGTCGACTCTCGTGAAAAGGTCACAGCTCGATATCAGGTATCCTGTTTGGTTTATTCGATGAAAGCCTCGTTCATTGTTATCAGCAAGTCGTAAGTTCCCAATGGCCATTCATGGACAGTTAATATGCCCCTCAAAGAGGGAGGTCATGGTGTTCGGAAGCTTCAAGCAAGCTGGAACTTTATTACCTAAAGCTCCCAAGGGATGGGGATGGCGCACTGCGCTACTCTTCGACGAGCTCGGTGATCTTCTCCAAGCTGGTGCTCTGCGGGTCACGGCGCTGGTGCATCTAGTCTGAGGTTTAGCACCGAGCATTAATTGGGTGGAATAATTTTTTCTCTTTTTGACTCCGTTTTATTTTGAATTTAATCAATCCTCAGATAGTCACTGGATGTTCTTCGGTGGTAAGGGCAGATTCGCACTTTTTTTTTTCCGGTGGGTCGTCACAACGTTGATTCTCATCAACTTTGCACATATTGTACAAAATCAGTTTAGCTTGTCATCTCGATCCACAGGAACACTAAAAAAACATAAACGTGTAACTTTTCTATGTTACTTAATTTACTACTTGTGTTTACATTTTACACGGTCCTCATAGTTGGCCAGTTCATCCAGCATCATGATTATTCATTGATAGATATGTGCAATGGTTATAATCATTTGATAACATGTACTTAATGTATTTGTGGGTCTAAACTATCATTATCTTGATTAGGATTTTAAATATGTATGTGATACAGTAAAATTGAGGAGGAAAAAAAGACAAAAGACAATTGAGGAGGAAAAAAAGACAAGCCACTGGAATGAAGTGCAAGTAACACTAAATATGAAAGGCCTTATGGGATGCTTGTATAATTGGGTTCTATACTCCTCTGATTAGAGTAGTAAGGCTTATTGAATTCTAAAAAAAACACACGCTTGTCGCTTGACATTATTCTTAGAAGTTTACCACCAAGAAAGTAGACTACAAGATAAAGAGCACCAGGAAACAACAACATGACATACAAGGTTGATCAAAACTTCTGAATAAAATTATATATAAGGTCAGAGATCTCTTCTGGCCTCTCCTGGTTGATGAAGTGGCCAGCTCCTTCCACTATAACGACATCCTCAAGCAATGGAACCATGCTTTTGAAACCACCCTTGTGGATGAAGTCTGGGATACCCGGTATGTGGTATGTCAGATCAAGATCCCCAACAATAAATTTCACAGGTACTTTTACTTGGACCGATGTCCAAGGTGCAGTGAGTTCCCAATTCCTGCACATCGTAATACAGGTTAGAAGGATAATTCATCATGAAGACAGAACATGCATCTAAGTAACGACATATTTTAAAAGAAAATACTATCAAAATTAACTTTAAGGTTGAGAAACTGCTGATCCCCAGTAACATAACTCTATAAGAACCTTTTGATCTTTCACAGCTTGAGGAAGTTCCATTAGTCCACAAGTAAAAGAACAATGAGTTTGGTGTATCATGCAGCTATAGAAGGGACTTACTGTTGCAAGAGAAACACCAAAAATTGATGCACAGAGAATGTTCCAAGAGATATCACCTTGGTTTTTCACTTCAAGGATAGCACAATACGAAATCTTTCATCCTGTATACTTAGTTTTTTATACTCCCAACTAAAAAACTATATATTAAGTGAAAAGGACTAAAGATGTGTAGTAATAGCATTAAAACACTCCAACAATGATAAATTCCAGAAAGTTAAAATATAAAGAAGCCAAGAAAATCGAAGATGAACAAGACTTTTTTTCTCATTTAGTTAAAAAGAATAACAGCATGCAAAAAACAACAATGATCCTTAAAGGTGTACCAATAAGTAAAGCAAAAAACAAAAGCTTAGTATAATCTTATAAAAGAACTTACAAGTCCATGCACCGATAATAGTTCAATCCTCCAGAGTAACCAGAATTCTTAAATTTACTAGCAAAATAGTCTATGTCTTCTTCTGAAAGCCATGAAGGCAAGGTCAATGGAGTCTCGAGACAACGATCAAATCCTTTCTCCTTTGGCACAATAATAGCTGCCGGTGTACGATATGTTAAAAACTTTTTCATTATCAAGGTAGGACCAATCTGTGCAAATTCATTTTCTATTGCCCCTTGTTCCTAACACATCATAATGAACAAATCACATTAGAGAAGAACCATTAAACTATAGAAAAAGGACTGGTGCGACAATTCTTCTAGGAAATACATAGCAAAAACTAACGAGAGGCTGAAAAGATGAAAGATGATAATCAAGATACACTAATTGCTAAAACTTTATGCAACACCACTAGATAGAAACCCAAAAATGCTAAACTACTATTTATCAGTAATGATAGGTTGGTTAAAAACTGCATCTGGTGTAGATTTATATTATAGAATAGGCATCTGATTTTTTTAGTGGTATAACTCTATCCTCCTATCATGGAAGAACAAAGAAGTTTTAGGATAGAATACAAAATAAGGGCTCGTTATATTTGAAAGAGCTTGCGAATCCTTCACCATCCAGGTTATGTTGAGAGAATGAAAAGAGTGAAATGACATAAGAACTTGGAAACAATATGAACAAAAAATCAATTAACCTGCCCTTTAAAATTTTCACCACATAATCTTTTTTGATGGTTGAATCACATATCAGGGGTCTAATCGCAATTTGGAGACACCATATCTTTGACAAACCAAAGATTCATACTAGAAAGGGAGGACAGGGGAGACAGGAAGAGTGATAAGCCCCCCTTGAAATAGACCTGCGACTGATAGAAAGTACATTTGAGGAGGTAGATATATATTATGATGATCATTGATAATTCCAAAATACACATCACAAGAATTAACTTGGTTAGATTTAGGGTTACCAGTTCATAATCGAAAGATGTTTAAACCAGGCGTCAGATGTTTTTTCTCCAGATTCTAATATTATCGGAGTATGATAATGAAAAGGTTACCAGGCAATCTTCTGATGAAGCCCGCTAAAGGGGCAAACGTTCATATTGTCACAGAAAGAAGTGAGGTAAACGATTCTGGATGAAGTAAAGCTGGTGGATAAGGAATTAGAATTAACAAAGTCCATATGTCAGAATATTTCTACGTGACCTATGCATAATTAAATAAGTAGCTATGGTTTAATAAATCAGAGTGCTAAATTCCTAACTTATGTGGAAGAGGTGTGATTAATAACTTACAGTACCTAAAACCTACTATTAACAATAATAAGGTGTAACTTGTCTGGTCCTCTCCCTCCCTACAAATATATAGGTGTTTTCACCCATTCGAAAGAATATATCATTAAGAAAACCTACTATTAATAATAATGTGTAAGTTGTCTGGTCCTCTCCCTCCCTACAAATATGTAGGTGTTTTCACCCATTAGAGAGAATATATCATTAAGAATTAAGGTTAAGTTGAGAGAAAACAGTATTTATAAAAGTTATTTATGGACCGTACTCAAAGCTTCAAGCTTCAACCTACATCAAAGGTATGATTTTATTAAATTATCTAATGAAAATAATGTTCTAAGATCGCATAATAGTTTATATATGCAATAATTAACAGTTACTTTGCATAAAAGTTTTACACCATATCCTTAAAGTATGAGCTCTAGACTTCAAATCATGCGGCACCATTTATTTTCAGGCACGGTCGATCGACTCCTGAAGAAGACTAAGTCGTCAAAGCCTTCTAACTAGGCATTCAATCAAACACGAACAGTGCAGCAAGATGATTAATTAAGTAGCTACCTGGAAGCGGCAGATGTAGTGATCGTCCCCAAAGAGCGCTCTGATCGAATCCACCGTCTTCCGGCTGGGATTCCGCGGGTTGTACACCACGCTCAGATTCACCAGAGCCTTCACCTTATCGGGCCGCAGCAGGCACAGCCACCACGCGACGGCCGCGCCCCAGTCGTGCCCCACGACGAACACCTGTGGGTGCCAATCGATCGCAAGAACATGAACGAGTGCGAACGACCTACCAATAAACAGATGGGTTGCTTCACCTGGTCTTGACCGAGGGCGTCGATGAGGGCGACGATGTCGCCGACGAGGTGGAGCATGGTGTAGGCGGAAGGGGAGGGTGGCGCGTCGGTGTCGCCGTAGCCGCGGAGGTCAGGGGCGACGGCGCGGTAGCCACGGGCGGCGAGGGAGTGGATCTGGTGGCGCCAGGAGTACCAAAGCTCGGGGAAGCCGTGGAGGAGGAGGACGACGGGGCCCTCGCCCTTCTCGGCAACGTGCATGCTAATTCCGTTCACCGGAAGCGTGCGGTGGCTGATCCCCTCCATCCTCGACCACGGTCGCCGCTGTTTCTTCTTCTACCGACTCTTGGAATAGGAGACGATAAGTGTAAAAGTGTTTTCTTCTTTTTTTCTTTTTTTTTGAAAGATAGTTTTTCTTCTTCTTCTTCGTTTCAGTAGGAAGAAAGCCACCAGTTTTCTAAATATATATAGGAAATTCTTCAATATTAATGCGTATGATTTATCACCAAAATTATTATTATTATCTTATCATTGGATTAATTTTTATTTTAAATATATAATAATTATTATTAATTTTTATGTGAATGACATAATTTTGACTTCATCACATGGATTTCACTTTTTTTAATTATTTGTAATTTTTATTTTATCCCTTATAATCCGTATTCAGTATCAACTATTATCTAATTTTTCTAAAATAAAGGTGGTTTCCACGTAGACTTATTGCAGACAGTCATGGAAGAGATCAAGGCAATTAGGCCTCAACAGCGTCATCTCCACGCCGGAGGAGGACTCTGCCTCATTCTCCGCCACCGCTCCGCCCTTCCCGTACGGGATTGCGAACAAGCTCATGTACGACTCGTAGGCCGTGAGCTCCTCCGATAGCCTCCTCAGCTCCTCCTCGCTGTCGCGGTGGGCGCGAGCAGGGTTGGACGGGGCGGAGCCCTCGGCGTCGTCGTTAGGGAAGTTGACCTTGGCCTTCCCGCCGCGGATGCGGCGGGCCTCGCGGTCGTACGTGCGGGCGGCCTCCTCAGCGGTGGCGAATGTGCCGAGCCAGACGCGGACGCCCTTCGCGGGGTCGCGGATCTCCGCCGCCCACTTGCCCGCCGGCCGCCGCCGGATCCCCCTGTAAAGATTCTTCCTTCGCCGCTTGCCCGGCTCTGCAATGGCGAGAACAAGCGGCGGAGGGGATCAAGGTGCTGCTGCCGGATCAAAACGGAGATCACGCAAACGCGAGAAAGGGGCGGGCGGTGCACCTTGGCCGTCGGGAGGGACATCGTGGGCGTGGAAGGGCTCCGGCCAGAGTTCGTGAGGACCGTCGCGCCGGCGGCGGAGGTGATCGCGGGAGGGGATAAGGTCGGATATGTTGCCGCCGCACATCTTTCCTGCTGCTGAGCTTGGGAGGGGAAGTTTTCTGCGAAGCATAGTGCTTGTTATATACTCGACAGAGAGTGCAGATGTTGCAGGCGTGAACTGTGACGAGGCGCTTCGGATGCCGACGAAGGTGACGAGGAATTTGACCGCAGATTTGTACGTCAACGCCCTCAGTGTTACAATTAATCCTTAGGAATTACGAATTTGTAATGCACTCGCAGTAGCAAATGATGTGTAATCCTCTGAGCACAATTACTTTAATCTTTCCCACCTTCCCCAGTTGTTGAATTGTCTCGTCGATCTGGGTAATACCGAATACATCGCCCGGCACGTTGGATTTGCGCCGCCGTTTTGCCCCGCGCAGGCCGAGGCAAAGCCGGAGGCGCCGGTGGACGAACGGTTTACTTAGAGCAAATGAGTTGAAAGAGAGACGAATTACAATTGCAAGCCGGACGTTTCATTTCAAGCACAATGTCGACGAGACTCGAGAGAGTTAAACCTGGCGATCGGTATGTTTCATCAGTTAATTATTCAAGCCCAACGAGAAGGGCACCGCCGTCGCCCCCAGCCACTGGTCGCCCTGGATGAAGGCGGCGACCGTGAAGTTGGCCGCCTCCGCGGCGTCGGCGATCACCCTGAACCCCGGCCAGGCCACCCGCCCGGTGGTGTTCGCCCCGGGGCCCCGGTTCATGTACTCCCCGTAGTACAACGTCCCCAGCGCGAAGCTCCCGTTCCACTCCGCCCACCCCGCCGGGTCGATCAGGCCGTCGATGAACGACTGCATGATCACCGTCCGCGAGTACTCCTTCCACGGCCTCCCGAGGAAGCTGGAGAAATTGGCCTGCACCGGGAGGAGGTCGACGGCGGCCGCCACCTTGCACTTGTGCACGGAGATGCCGGTGTTCTGGTTGGGGTCCTCGCGGCCCTGCGCGGTGAAGACGTTCTGCTGGTTGGGGAGCGGCCGGCGGGCGTAGAGGCTGCAGCCCTGGAGGACGGCCGCGGCGTTGCCGAAGACGAAGTCGACGGTGCCGTAGATGTTGCACTCGCGGTAGAACTGGCGAAGGGAGTGGACGTAGAGGGTGTCCTGGTAGCCGACGAAGCTGCACCGGTAAAAGACGGAGAAGTCGGCCCCGACGCGGAGCGCCACCGCCTGGTGCTTGCTGGGACCGGCGGCGTTTTCGATGGTGATGTCACGCATCAGGAAGCCATTACCAACCACCGCTGCAGCACAAAGAACAAACTGCACTGCATCATTCATTCATATTGGCAACGAGCTGTCTTCCAAATCACCCCCAGCAAAAGCATGGCTAGCTATTGAACAAAAGCTGCAACTACGCACGATAAGTCCTCCAACCAACCCTCCCTTGGTTGGAGGGCATGGCCCCTTGCTGGCTAAATGGGAGGCACAGCGCTGGGATCAGCCAATGAATCCTCAGTATATAACTAGAGAAGGTACTGTGAAGGCATCTGCATAATTCAAGATCAAATGATGAGCCATATAGCAGGTTGGTGCCTGCAAGGGCAACTCATTGATCCCCCTACAGCTATACTGTATTGTAGATGGACTCCATTTCTGATTTAAATGCGGTCTCCCCACTCATGTCTTCTACTGTTCATTATTGTTTTATTATTTTCCAACTATATTCTGAAACCAGCAAAAAAAGAGAGTATAAAGTTTCAATTCAAACCTAACCTGGAACAGCTCACTTTGCTCATCGACCAGCAAGCGAGTGGGACATGCAGCTCCTCATGATGAATGCAGACTCGTCTCTATCGTTCATATCGCTGGTGACCAATACTTATATATACAGCACGTTCTTCCTCATGTTTCAGAACTTGATCGATGTTGGACTACCTACATGCTAATTATCTCCAACACAACAACTTCTTTTTCTAATTTGTACGTAACTCCAACTCCTAGCAAGCAAGTGGTTCTTAACCCATTAAAAGAATAAGGTTCGATGATGGTACAGCAATTTATGGTAAAACTATTTATTATTACGTACTTACCTGCTCTGTTCTTCCTCCCCTCCCTCCCCTCACTCGGTCCTCCGGCGTGCCCGTGCTTCATTGCTTTGTCCGAATCACTGGCCCGGCCACTGTCAATTTCACGTGTACTTCACCGTGTCTGCATTCTTCTACCACCGCCCGACAGCTAAAATTAATTTAAACCTATTCTCGCACGCAGTTCCCACCTCCCAGCCAAATGTTGAACGTAAAGTAAACAAAAAAAAAACTTCACCATCACGGGCAAGATTATGACTAAGAAACACAGAGATCACGTCGAAGTTAAGGATCGATCTAAGTTTAGGTCTGTGTGTCTTGTTGTCGGCCTGGGCTTTGTTTTCCTGATCTACTTATTGTGATGCCGGAAAAGAAATCAATGAGCAGAAGACAGGATGTGTCAGTGGAACAGTGATGGAGGATGAATGATTTAGTTTGGGAGGGCGAGAGGAAGAAGACGACATGGACTTACCGACGGTGGCAGATCTGAAGGTGGTCCAGCCGTCCACCACATTCCTGCTCGCCTTCACCACCGTCTTCCCAATGCCGTCTCCCACCAGCATCAAGTTCGTCTTGCTCTTCCCGACCTCCACGCTCTCGAAGTACGCCCCCGCCTTCACGTAGATCACGAACCGCGCCCCATCCGCCGTGCCGTTCGGCGCCGCCGCTATCGCATCCCCTATCGTCGTGAAGTTCCCGCTCCCGTCCTTTGCCACCACCAGGTCCGCCCTCACTGCCGTCGCGTTCGCCGCCGCCTGCAGCAGCCTCCTGTCCCCCGCCCGCAGCCACTCCGGGAACCCCCCCTTCACCTTCCCGTACCCCTCCATAGCCTCCCTCCCCCTCCCCTTCCCCCGCCGCCTCCGCACCCGCTTCACCATCGCCAGCGAGTTGCTCGCCAGCCGGGCCACGTGGTACAGCCGCCGCTCGATCACCGGACGGTACCCCCCGCCGGGGCCCACGAAGGCGAAGCCGTCGAGGCACGTGTACTGGTTGGTCATCGCGGCGGAGAGCACCGTCTCGACGTCGTCCACGCGGGCGGCGGGGTCGGCCGCGGCGAGCCCCGCCGCGGCCGCCTCCAGCTCGTCGAGCGTCTGCGCGAAGAGGTCGAGGCAGTCGGTCACTGCGAGGCGCTGGCGGGGGTCGGCGGAGCTGCCGTGGCGGGCGAGGAAGTTCGTGCAGTTCCGGGCGGCGTTGCGGACGGCCGACGCGGTGGTGTCGACGGTGGCGCGGATGACCTCGGGGAGGGACTTGGCGTGCAGGTCGGGGACGACGGAGAGGGTGGAGACGCAGAGGTCTGGGTAGAGCGTGCCGTCGCAGTGGCTCGCGGCTGTTTGCGCTTGGAGGCGGCGCCGGGGCGCCGATTTATTTGCCGCATTGGGGATCAATGTCGGCCGGAGAAGGAAGAAGACGGAGGAGCAGAGAAGGCAGGAGAGTAGGAGTCTGGTTGCTCCTCCTCCGCCGCCTGATCCAGGTGTTGGCATGGCGGCGATCAAGCTAGGAATGGGTGGAGTATGGGGGAGAAGTGTTTGGAATTGAAGAGCTCCGGAGTCGAATGAACTCTGTATTAATAGTGCTGCTAGAAGAGATCGATCGATGGAGCGCAGGAGGTGGTGGTGGTTGGGAGTAAATTGGGAAGGGAAAGAGGAGGATGGAGGCGGTGTTTGGTGTTGGGAATGGCAGAGAGGATGGGAGAGCAGAGCAGGGATTCACGTGAGTTGGATTCATATGGATTTCACGCTGGAGATTATCATCTAAACGTAAGCATTTTTTTTTATGGAGGCCGTGGAATGTAATTTTGGTGGCTCCACACTTCCTTCACATGTATAAATACATGGTCAATAAATAGGCATACTACATCATCACTTCCTCCCCTAGAAGACAAACGAACAAAACAAATCCTTTCAGGAAGAGAAAAAGTCCAGCGATGGTCCACGCTGCCTTTTCTTCTGATTAATTAACCCTGCTTTTGTGCGGCTTTGTTAATTTATAATGAATCTACACTGTGAGGCCGCCTGTGACTTTTAAAGAGCAAGCACGAGAGTAGAAAAAAATAAAATAAAAAATAGGGCTTTTAATTTGGACTGAGAGGTCAAAATACACCGACAGCGCCATATGCATTCTGCCTCGCGCGAAGACTTCCTTTCACGTCTCCGAGAAAGAGGACAAATGTTCCTACCGTCCGATCCTAACTCGCTACTTTGTCATGTATCAAGAACAGCTACTGAACACAGCCAGAGCTGTTCTCCGAGTCCAGAGATTTTAGCAAACCAAGATAAAGATTTTATCCATATATTTAGCTTCTGGATTACAGTGCGGCCTCTGGCCCAATTTAGCCCATCAATCGGTCCCATTTGATCAAATCAAACCAACAATACGTACACTAATAAGACAATAAAACGCACCTGGAAGACCAAACCAGTACTGCTGTACATGACGTGAGCACCAGAAAGACGCAGCGGCAGCGGCGGATTTCTTTGGTTCGATTCACGCCGCCTCTTCCGGCGCCGCAGCACTCGCCGGCGACCTGCAAACGGGGCAGGTGGAATGCGACCGCAGCCAGGCATCGATGCACTCGACGTGAAACCCGTGGCCGCACCGCGGGAGCAGCCTTCCCTTCTCGCCGTCCCGGAGCTCCCCCAGGCACACCGCGCACTCCCGCCTCTCCTCGGCGGAGAACTCCACCGCCGGCGGCAGCGGGGAGGCGCTCGGCCCGCTGGCATTGCAGCGCACCGCGGGGGCTGCCGGAGGAGCGGGCGCCGCGGCGGTTTCGTTCAGGCGCAGCGACTTGTCGGACAGGATCCGGGAGATGTAGCAGTAGAGGAAGACGAGGAGGATGACGATGAGGAGGGCGACGGGAGGGTAGATGATCCGGCCGTCGACGTGGCGGAGCCACTCGGGGGGCTGCGTCGGCGGACTTGCTGAGCTCAGATCCTCCATCAATCTTTTTTCTTCTCCTCCTCCTCGCTGCGTGTTGTTTCTAAACCCTAATTGACGATGGCGACGATGATGAAGGAATTGGCCGACGGTTTTCTGGTTGCATGGTAGCGTAATCGGAAAGTGACAAGAGGGCATTAATTAATATATAAGCCGGCTTCTTGTTTTTTTAATTCATTTTTCTAGGTGTTGATTAGGCCGGTTCGATGCTCTGCGAACGTAGAGAACTCGGAAGGGTTTACCTTCGGAGTGACCCAAGAGAGCCTGAGCCGCTGGAGGGATGGAAACGGGCCCACCAGACGAAGATGCTCCACTCGCCAGCTGATACGTCAGCAGAGGTGGAAATGAGGGCAGGGGAAGGGGTCGAACGTATTCCTGCATCACCACATTGCGGCTCTCTTCAATTTGATTTTGATTTCATCAGGGGGGTTTAATTAATTGCCTTTTGGCCACGAGGGAGGGAGGAATCGAAACCGACGGACCGGCTAAGCTCAAAGCTGATCCGACTTCAATTAGACGGATCCGAATCCGGTAGGATTCGAACCGGACTTCAATTGGGGGCCTCCCAACGGTCGTTTTCTATTGCGCTGGCGCGCGGCGCTTCCGGGTCTTTACGTGCGGGAAGGGCATTCTCGTCATCACATGGTTTCTTTAAACAAGGATTACATCCCTCCCCCCCTGTGCGCTCTCTTTCATTTCCGCTCCTCCCGTTCCCAATCCCAAGTCCTCTGTGGAAAGCAAGGAGAAATGAAGGAAGCCCCAATTTTTCCCATGGCGAAGGAGGCCGACCTCTGCAGCGACCACGGATTCGACTCCGAGATGGAATGCCTCCAGGTACGAGATAGTGCATTCTGCCTTTTTCTTTTTCCCTTCCCTTCGGCGTCCCGACGCTGTGTGCTTCCGGTTTTGGATCGGAGAAGGTAGCGGAGGAGGCGCGGCGGAACAAGAAGCGAGCCGGCGCGCGCCCGCTCGACTTGCTCCGTTGCAAGCTCAAGAAGCCCATATCCAAGGACGACGAAAGGGCCAAGAAGCGCCGCCGCGGCTGGTGGAAGTCGGCACTGCTCTTCTGGAATCGCGCCAGGGTTTGCGACTCCTCGAACGAGCGCCACCAAGCGCAAAGGCGGACCGACGCCCGCTGGTCGGCAGCGTCGCCGGGGCCCATCTACGCCACGGAGAGCGGCGGCGGCATGGGACGCCGCGCTAGACGCCCGAGCGCGGGGCTGCTGCTGGCGGCGGCGGAGTTCAGCGATGAGGCGGTGGCAGGGACGCCGTATGTGAGCCTCAGAAACCTCGGCCCCGGCGACGGCCCTCGAGCCGCACCGCCCATGCCCATCTACCTCGTCACCTGAGCGCAGCCATCGGGCGGAGCGCTCCTCTTTCTTCTTAGTTTTTTGGGATCTTTCGGTGGAATGCCTCGTGGAACTCGTAACAAAGACTGGATTTTTTGTAATGTCGAAATGGCGAAGGCGTGGAGGAAGAACGGAAGGATATGGATGGCTGAGATGGAGAAAAAATGAAGATGGACGAACGAGATCGATATTTCTTCAAGGTTTCTATAAAGGGCCTTTTACTGATGTTTCAAGGAGGCGTGGACTGGCGAAAGGTTAAAAAAAAGCCCTTGAAATGGATGCCGTGCTTTCTTTACGATGTATTGTTTAACTATCGATCAGCTTTAACGCTATTCGAGTTTTGTTTTCTAATAATATGTTCAAAGTTCAAATTTGATGAACTTAATACTTTTAGTAAACAGATAATGATAATAATAATAAATAAATAAAAGTGATTTCTATAACTAGATAATTATTCTCTCATGTTATGGTTTTCTAGAACGTTCTCGCAAATCAAATCATGTGTTCAAATTTAATCGGCTACTCGTGTCTTCGATCTCAACCTTGGTCAACAAATGTCTCAACAGTAGCCCAACATTAACTCGTCGGAAGCCCACAGCGAAACACCACCGCATATAAATATTTAAACTTATATATATCGACAGATCTGGAGGAGGTATTCAATGGATCGATTTTTGAGTTTTTAGTCCGCAAGTTTAATAACCAGACAGGAAACAAAGGCGGAAGAGAGGAAAGGAAAAAAAAAACACGAAAAGGAAAGAAAAAAAAAAGAAAAGAGAGAAAAAAAAACTCCACTTCTTTGTCGCGTGGGAGAGGCGGAGTCCGATCGATCCGAGGATGTCTTCCGATCAGCTGTCGCCTGGAGTAGGCGGCGCCCGGTACGTGAAGATGCATCCGGAGCCGGCGATGTCGACGTCCTCGTCGTTCCGCCAGTCGTTCCGGCTCCAGGAACGGCTGCAGCTATTCGAGGAATTGCCAAAGGCCGAAATCGTCTCCGTCTCTCGCCCCGACGCCGGGGATATCAGTCCCATGCTCCTTTCCTACACGATCGACTTCCGCTACAAACAGGTGCTCGAACCGTTATCGATCGATTGTTTTGTTCCGCATGTTCTTTTCGATTGGGGATGAATTGGAGCATTGAGTCGTTTTTTTGGGGGGGGGGGGAATTGATCTCTTGTTTATTTGTCCTAATGTTAATTGCTACGGAGGGTACGAATTGGGAATGATTCAGTGCCATTTGGGTTGACCATCGATTTTTAGGGTTATTTTATTTCAATATTTCGTTGGATATAACGGTAGTGACAGGCGAATATATGTTGCTGAGAAGCTTTTCGCTCATATAGGATCGGCTTGAAATCCTTTTACTTAATACCAACATCGTTAAATTGTTTTCCGATATTATGCAATTAGAACGTATGTTTTATTTTTTTCCAAGACGTTCTCATCATACGTCCAAACGGAGCCCAGATGTGCAACACATGCCGCGTTGAGTTCAAGCCTTTGTGAACTCTGTTTACACCTCACAAGTCACAATTACTCGACATGATGATTAGTCCTGATCAAACTCAGTAGGAACATTATGGCAACAGGAAATGAGAAAAATCTTGGACCAACAGGTTAAGCATTATGCTGTTGAGATGTTATATGCTGAAGTTTTTCTCTTGTTTAGTGATGTTTGTGTACGGGATATAATTTCTTTGCGCACAGTTTAACCTGGCACTCGATTGTTAACAACTATTAGTATGTGTCATCTATTAATTTTTTTATAATTTTATCGATCAGTTCAAATGGCGATTAGTAAAGAAAGCCTCACAAGTTATATACCTACATCTTGCTCTGAAGAAGCGTGCATTTATTGAAGAATTTCATGAGAAGCAGGAACAGGTGAGTCTATTCAGAAAGCAACTACTCCGTTCCATATTTTTATGGTTGTTATCCGGGTTCATTTTGCCTTTTACGTATCTTTACTTTTGTGCTCATTATCTGTTTGCACATTGCTTCTTACATAGTATCTTCCATATGTAATATGTTTCTTATCTTGTTCTTGAATGAGTATTCAAATAAAATTTTTCATATTCACCTCATTGTTAAACCTTTTTTTTTACCTAATTGTTAAACTATCTACAGTGTTTGTTTTTCTGAAAATCTGTTTTGGAATTTCCTTTTGAGATATACTTTCATATATATCAAAGTTATGGTCATCATGAAGTGCATTTATAATCTTAATAAATTATATATTGTGATGTGTTCTTTTTACTATATTTGTTTTTTTCCTCTCAAATTATTACAAGCACCTTATTGCTATGCCTTTTCTCTATTAAATTCTTATTTATCAAGTGGACATGGATTTGAGTATTTAGAGATCAGCACGGGAACAAATTGATTCACTTATGTGATGGTTTAAATGTGTTTAATATTGAATCTGTATGTCTTTCCAATGAAGGTTAAAGAATGGCTTCAAAATCTTGGTTTAGGGGAAAATACAGCTATGGTCCAAGATGATGATGAAGTTGATGATGACCCAGTCCCTTTCATGCAAGAGGATCACTTGTCGGCTAAAAACAGGTGGTTGTTAGCTTTTGAATACATAAAGGACTACCTTTAACTTAGATATTGTTGGATGCACATGAAAAGTCCAGATTTCCTTCTTCACACTTGTGGTCTCTTGAATGATTACTGCAATCCTGTTTATGGTTCGATATACCATAGAATATAATCGCAAAAAGATTCTAATCCATTCACCAATTGCACTTAATTATACTTTCTATTTCATATCTTGTTTTCCTTTAAATCATATTGCATTCACACCTTTTCCTCATATTAAAGCCAAATTGCACATGGAAACCCTCAAACTTCCAAAATTATAGAACCATCCTTCCATCTCCTGCATTGTCCCCATTTTTTAAAATTAATATATGTTTTTGTATTTTAAAGTGGAATAATCATTCGTAGTTCTATTTAAATCCTTTTGAGTAAGTTCATCAGTTAGACTGATCCTAGTTCATATCTTCTTTATGGACTTGGACAGTTCAGTATCCACCATCTTCCTCCTAACATTCTTCATTTTTTCCAATGAAGGATTGAAGACAAGTTGCCTCCATCTCCATGCCCTGATCCTTCATTCTTACACAATTAATTTTTATGTGCAGAGATGTACCTTCAAGTGCAGCTTTGCCAATTATCCGGCCAGCACTAGGGAGACAGCATTCTATTTCTGACAGGGCAAAAGTGGCTATGCAAGGGTATCTGAACCATTTTCTGGGTAACTTGGATATTGTGAATTCTCAGGAGGTATTGACTTCATTCAGGGTCCTAGATGTTGTTAAGAACTCAACAGTAAATTATGCTATTGAGTGGCGTAGGAACTAAGCCTTTCTTAGCGATGATAAAAACCTGCATACAGTTTATTACTTATACAAGTTATGACTGCATGGCCATTATCTATGTTGTAAACTTTTGCATCTTGCGTGCACATTGTTGTATCTTTCCTTTTTCTTGTTTAATTTACCTGATTTACTCAAGAGTATTCATTTGCTTGCAGTCAAGCTTATCTGATTCTCTAAAGCTGAGGCAGATCTTAGCAAAAATATATTTTGTCGTTCAACATATTATTCTTATGAAGTTTTTGTCTGTATGTTTCAGGTTTGTAGGTTCTTGGAAGTCTCAAAACTATCATTTTTGCCGGAGTATGGACCTAAGCTAAAAGAAGGTTTTGTTTCAGTTCGGCATTTGCCAAAGATTCAAAAAGATGATGATGATGATGATGATGATAGAGGCTGTTGTGCCTGCTGGATGTTTAGTTGTTGTGATGCTGGCTGGCAAAAGGTATATCCATTCTGATCCAATTTCGCATTATAAGCTTTTACATAGTTACCATGAATTAAATTTCTCAGAATTTTTGGAATAATAATAGTATTTTCACAGTAAAGGAAATGAAAAAATGTTAGTTTTCTCTCCATACAACTATCTGTGCTTATGTGATGAAAATTTGTTTCCTCGTGATGTCTCATTTATATGTTGCAATAATGAATTAATGTTTCTTAAGAGCCCTTTGATCATTTTTTTCATCCATAAAAATTGTCATTTCAATATTTTCAAGTATGTTTTCCAGGCTCGTTTTATTTAAACTTTTAAAATATTTAATTTTGTTGCAAAGCAAAAGGAGGGTTTGCAATCTCTAGATGCAGCAAGCTGTAATGAGAGATAGCTCATGCATAACTGTGCTTTGGCAAAACTCAGGGGAGGTTTAACATATTGGAAAAGAGTCTCTTAGTAAGTAATTGAGAGAATACATTCAATTGAAAATTTCAGGTGGATATGCTGTAACTACATGAAATAGATTTGATTTTGGTCAGGGTTGTATGTAAATCTTGGTGAAAGGCTTTTTTTTATAGCATTTTCTAATAATTTAATGATTTAATAATGGTGAGTTAATAGAGATAGCTAGGAGATCTCTCATGTCCTCAGCACAACTCCAAGCAGAGAACATTGACTTGCACCAGGAGATCAGTAAATTGAAGTGAGGATGGAGGCTAGTTGGACTTGCCCTGGATTTTTTGAGATCCAGATCAAGGTGGATAGAACTAAACTTGAGACTTCGGATTGATAATTCTTGATAGCTGACAAGAACCAAAAAGTATTTTTTATTCAATAGAGAGCCTTCCCTTATATAGGAGTCAAGAGTGCAAGTAAGAAAGGCCCTAAATAAAAGTAAGGAAAGTACTAAAAGCAATACTTCCCCTCAAACTAGAGTGTAGATATTAATGAAGTTCAGCTTGTCACTGAGACTTGAAAAACAAGAAGTCCCCAGGGCCTTTGTGAAGATGTCTCAACTTACTCTGGCAGTTTAGGACTTATAATCTTCTGAGTAAACCTACACGGATAAAGTGACAATCCACCTCAATATGCTTGGTGCTCTCATGAACACTGGATTATCAGTATATAAACTGCAACATTATTGTGATAAGGTAACATGAGAAGGACCCCAAACTCATAACGTAGTTTTTACCCACACGAACTTGTAGGTGGACTGGGTCATGGCTTGATAAGCCTTCTGTACTTGACCTTCTGAATAGGTGTTGTTTCTTGCTTTTAACAAGGTTTGCTCTTAATTCAGTTGCAAGTTATAATTCCTTTCAGGTCCAAAATAAAAATCTCTTTTGAGACCAAACAGTCCTACATAGCATATACTGTATATTTATTTGATAGATTTATTTTCTCAAATTACTTCACGTAACTTATCGGTAAAATAGGAAAACTAACATCTTTTGTAGGTCTGGGCTGTACTGAAACCAGGATTCTTGGCCTTGCTGGAAGATCCTTATGACACAAATCTTTTGGATATTATTGTCTTTGATGTTCTACCACCTTCAGATGGAAATGGGGAAGGTCGAGTCCTTTTAGCAAAACATACAAAGGAACGCAATCCCCTGCGCTTTGGCTTTCAAGTAAGTTCACCCTTTAGTTTGTTTCAATTGTTTTTAGTTCAAATTCCTTGTTTGCATTTACTCTTGATCTATAAGCTAATCTATCACATAAACTATTAAATTGTTTCACTGTAGCTGTACAAAAGGTTGATTAAAATTGTTAAATTATTCCTTTGCTTCCATGATTTTAATCAAAATTTGCATCTGAAGATTTCATGTGGGAACCGGATTGTAAAGATAAGGACAAGAAGTAATTCGAAGGTAAAGGATTGGGTTGCTGCAATAAATGATGCGGGTTTAAGGCCTCCAGAGGGCTGGTGTTATCCTCACCGCTTTGGTTCCTTTGCACCACCAAGAGGTATACCTGAAGATGATAGTTATGTTCAATGGTTCATTGATGGTGAAGCTGCTTTTGGAGCAATTGCTTCTTCAATCGAAGAAGCAAAATCACAGGTACTACTAAGGTTTAAAAGGTTTAATGCCAATTTAGGTAGATTCTGTTTACATTAAAATTCTGATTACCGAGATAATTAGAAGTTCAATGCAGATTTTCATATCTGGTTGGTGGGTGTGCCCGGAATTGTACCTTAGGCGACCTTTTAGTGTTCATGGGTCTTCGCGTCTGGATGCTTTGTTAGAGGCAAAAGCTAAGCAAGGGGTTCAGGTATCAACTACTGAAGCATTTTCTGTTATACCCTTATGCTTATTAAAAAAAAACTTATTCTCCCTCTGCCAGAGGTATTATTTAAGTTCTGAATATTTTGCAAATTTAAAATTTTACTTCTTGATGTTTTGCTAAAACCTAAATAGGAATACCATTGTCTGACCCTTCATTGTGATCCTGTTCATGCTTTCCTTCATCTGATTTCCAATACTTTTATTGACATGCTTATAATTCATATGGTAGCACTTGAATAGTTAGTAAACATATTATCTCCTTCTTTGCTGATCTCTATATAATTTAACAAGTACACTTCGTGTACGCTCCTCTGTTAACAAATGTCCTTTTGATCTCCATCTTTCATTGTGCATAGTGATTGGCTTACTCTTCTTCTATTAGCATTGCCAATATATTAGAAGTTTTCATTCACATAAATTTTACCTCACAATTAATACTGCCGATGTGCTTTTTTTTCATGCCTATTAACATATACCTAATTTTGTGTCCTAAATTACTTCCTTTTTTGGAATAAAAAATAATTCTTTGGACAATTTTCAAGGTGTATTATTATCTTTTCTTGAGTTTGATTGACAACATTGTCCTCCACTGATTTGCAGATACATATTCTTCTGTACAAGGAGGTTGCTATTGCTTTAAAGATCAACAGCGAATATAGTAAGAGAAGATTACTTAGCATTCATGAGAATGTGAAAGTCCTACGCTATCCAGATCATTTCTCAAGTGGTGTCTATTTATGGTATATAACTTCATATCCTCTTATCTGGTTGATTAGGAATGCCTTGATATGGCTGATTAAATAGTCACTAGTCTATGATTGAAACAGGTCTCATCATGAGAAAATTGTTATCATTGATAATCAAATATGCTTCCTTGGAGGGCTGGATTTGTGTTTTGGTCGTTATGATACTGTTGATCATAAAGTTGGGGATTTGCCTGCCCTTGTGTGGCCTGGAAAGGATTACTATAATCCCAGGTACTTTTCAAGTCTCTGTCTCAGTTCATAAGGTCTGCTGTGAGCTCTGACAGTTTTGTAATACTATTTTTTATCCTCTGATAATTTCTTCTCTTTTCCTTTTAATGAGGGAATCTGAGCCAAATTCTTGGGAAGATACTATGAAAGATGAATTGGACCGTGGAAAATATCCTCGTATGCCTTGGCATGATGTTCACTGTGCTCTTTGGGGCCCACCTTGTCGTGATGTAGCAAGGCATTTTGTTCAACGCTGGAACTATGCAAAGGTTGCTTCATTTTCCGAGAAACTACTTTATTTTATATGTTTTCCAACCTTGTTCTATATTCACTGATTCATTTTCTTTTTGCAGAGAAATAAAGCTCCAAATGAGCAGGCAATTCCACTGCTGATGCCTCAGCATCACATGGTTATTCCACATTACATGGGAAAAGGTAGAGAAATTAATATGCAGAGTAAAGAGCAAGTTGCAAATGATAACAATGTCAAAAAACTGGGTACATACACCTCAAATGCATCATGTCAAGATATCCCATTGCTATTACCACAAGACACTGATGGATTATCAGAGGCTAATGGAAGTGCAAAGAATGGGCTCAGCATTCATGGTGGTCTTCTGGACCATCGAAATAAAACTAGGCAGACCCAACCCTTTTCCTTTAGAAAAAACAAAGTTGAACATCCTGCTCAAGATATGCAGATGAAAGGCTTTGTTGACGATATAGGATCTCCACAGTCACATAGGGATGGGCATTTCAGTGTGATTGCCCAGCCATATTCTCAGAACATGGATGAGTGGTGGGAAAGACAAGAGCGAGGTGGTCAAGTTGTCTCTGCAGATGAAGCTAGGGAAGTTGGTCCTCGCACATCATGCCGTTGTCAGGTCAGTAGATTCCCATCAAAATGATTTCCATATCTATTTAGACCCCAACTTTTAGTTTCTTGGTTATGAGAGGATTTGGAGAATTGTCAATTTTCTTGAAGCTGCTACTTAAGATCCATACTTGTTGGACACATTTGTCTCTCGTACTGAAACAAAACCTGGTCATATGCTTATGTGGTATAAATGAAAATGCTTTTGGTTGCAAATGTCTATGATGTTGACTTTACATTTCAAACTTTTTCCCATGGTTTAGGAGCATCTTATCATTTGATTGCAACTTCTTGTGCATAAAGATTATTATTCAAGGGCTATTATGGATTGCAGAGGCTGGAGCTTCTCGAACTTTCAGCAATTTCATTGATTGCTGGTGTTTACTCATTTAGTTAGCTGATTATTGTACAGAAATAGTTGGAAAATTAGATGATTTTGAATATCATGTTTTTCTCCATCCCAAATTCGAGTATAATAAATTAACTATTTTGTTCTCATAGCTCTTGATTATGCTTCATCCACTCTTATGTATTATCACAATAATATTCTATTTCTTCTGCATTCGGTTTGGGTGTAGTCATAGTTAAAATATTCCCCAGTTATTTTTGTGCTATTTAGAACGTGTTCCATTTGTCTATTTGAACTATCATGTGGTCTTGGATCCCTACTTCAATTTGTGTGGCTGGGTGGATCCTTCATTTGGGCTTTTCTCTCTGGACATTTTTGAAAAGCTACAGGCTAATCTGAATTTAAGAAATACCTGCTTCAGACATTCATTTGGCAACCAATTTGGCAGGTTATCAGAAGTGTTGGTCTATGGTCAGCTGGAACAAGCCAGACTGAAGAGAGCATTCACAATGCCTATGTTTCCCTCATTGAAAAATCTGAACACTTCATATACATTGAGGTAAAAAAGTTTTCACTAAGCGATTTTGTTAACGTGTACTAATTTTTTAAATTTCCAAGAGACTCTATTCTATTTACAAATCATTTTCACTATTTTTCCTTATTTTATTCTATTTATGTATTCTTGTCCATTCTCAATTTCATTCATTTATGAGGTAAGCATACATTATCTATGCTAGATTCTTAATAAGTAATAAATGCTCTAGTTTGGAACTTGAGTCTTGTATTTGATAAATCAAATACAAAATGGTAAGAATGATCCGAAACTATTGGCAGGAGTCTTTTTCTTATTGAAAGCATGCATATATGACTTAAAAACTTTTGAAGTAAATATCCAACTGAAATTATTTACATGAGTTGTGCATATTATCGGGAAGGGGTGAAGTTGCAACTCTGCAAGATGAAATTGTGAAAGCTAAAGTAATGATAGCTTGTTAAACACACTGCCTAGGTTTAGATGGGTCTACAATATATTTTTTATCACAGTAAGATATAATAGATTAATAATAGCATGATTGTGGAGTAAATAAGTCATTATGCTAATAAAACCTGACTGTTCACAGTGACCTGGGAGACTGATTTTTGGATAAATAAGTAGTTAATCACAACCTAGATTTTGATGTATTTTCAAAAAAAAAACCTAGATTTTGATGTAATAATAGCCTCACCTAACACTGCAGTTGTGATGGTTTAATTGGGTCTATAATTGATTTTTGATTTAGAATGATCTAATAGATTAGTAATATACAAGATTCTCGACTAAATAATTGTTAAGCCAAAGTAGCCTTTTGATGTACCGCTTAATGATTTAGTTCATTAATATGACTAAGTCTACACTTTAGAATCCTTTTAGAGGCCAATCCTTAGTGTAATTGTAAGATTGTTCACTGTGATCTGGAAACTAGTCTAATCCACGAGAACAACCTCATCTCTATCTGAAAATAGCAAATTGTAGATAACAATACTCGAACTGGTCCAACCAGAGATCACATCAGTAAAATAGTATCTCAGTTATTTCTTGTTTGTTTCTTCATATTTAACTTATTAGATGTTCCCTTCTATTGACAAAAAAATGCAAACCTTTATTGTTGATATTGCTTATTTTCTGCTGTAGCATTTTTAATTTCTTAAAAGAAACTCAGAAAACTATAATCACTATTGGTATCTATGTTTCTAAGTTAACCATGCCCAGAATATCAGATGTATAAGTATCCGTTATGTGTACCTTTTTCCCAGAACCAGTTTTTCATATCAGGACTTTCTGGAGATGTCATAATAAGGAACCGTGTCTTAGAAGCTTTACGCCAACGAATTTTGAGAGCAGAGAAGGAAAACAGGTGTTTCAGGGTTATTATAGTCATACCCTTGTTACCCGGTTTCCAGGTAATGTGGTGTAAGAACTTATTTGTTTGTTTCTGTTTTTCCTCTTTGTTGTTTATTTGAGGACCTTCATTTCAGGGTGGCATCGATGATGCTGGTGCTGCATCTGTGAGGGCAATAATGCATTGGCAATATCGAACCATTTGTAGAGGCCCAAATTCAATATTGCAGAATCTATACAATGCAATGGGTCCTAAAGCACATGAATACATTTCTTTTTATGGCCTTCGATCCTATGGAAGACTTAGCGATGGAGGTCCTCTGGTTACCACTCAGGTGAAGCCATTTATGCATATATATTATGTTAAAGGTCACTTTTGGACCAGTTGCATGTAAATGAATTTCCACTTGGATCTAAAAGCATGCATCTTATCATGCCAATAGACATACTGAATAATGTTACATTTCATTTGCCTTTTTGTTATTAGATAAGCTCCAAGACATCCTTGATTTTTAGATAAATCTCTTGCTCAATTTTTTTCTATTACTTTTTTTACACTGTAAATTTCCAATTCTGAAATACATCATTTTTTGAACTTTCTTGTTAACATTTGCTTCTATCAGATATATGTGCACAGCAAATTGCTGATAGTTGACGACCGAATGGCATTGATTGGTTCAGCCAACATAAATGATAGAAGCTTGTTAGGATCTAGAGATTCGGAGGTACTGTCCTTTCTACCTTCTACATTAAAAATTTTGTTGTTTACCTAAACATGCTAGAGCCATTTATATCACGTTGAATCTCCTAACTGTACTTTCAGTATCTTTAGTAATTACTTGCTTCTAGGACATTTCTTTCTATTCTGATCAACACTAATTCTATTGTGGTGATTCTTTCTTTTATGTGTGAACTTAGGGAGCGTTCCACTATCTTGTCATTTTGAATAACAGAAAGCACATCAACATGCACAATTCTGCAGTCTGTTTTGCATTCACGTACATATTCCAGATCCTTATTCAGTAGGATAGTTAAGGAAGTTATTTTATTTATTTGATGTGTGAACCTGCCCAGCCAAAACTTTTTTCTCGTGTTATCAGAATCATTCCTGTAGCTGGTAGATGCTATCAATGCCTTTGACTTAGCAGTGTTGATAAATTATACATGGGAAAACATGAAAAGTAACTAGTATGACATTCATCATTCATTAGCTGCAGCTCCTTAGCTGATCTATACTTGTCATGCCATGGTCAACAGTTTTGTTTACTTTAACAAGTTGGGAGTTAGGCATCCAACTGCAGAAGGTATTAACCTGGAAAAGGTGTCAGATGTTAGTGTTTAACCTATTTTTCTTGAGAGTAGTTATATTTTAGCATGGACAATCTTAACAAACTTCTTTTCTCTTGTCATGCCGGCATGTTTACTTTTTCCTCAGATTGGTGTACTTGTGGAAGATAAACAATTTATTGAATCATCTATGAATGAAAAACCATGGAAAGCTGGAAGATTCTCTCATAGTCTTCGCCTCTCACTCTGGGTGGAACACTTGGGTCTTCGTGCTGAAGAGGTCTGTAGCTTCGGATGCTAGTCTTTGTTCTGCACCTATTTTATTTGATTTCATGATCATACATATCATGAACTAGAGTTGTGTTCCATGATTGAGGATGTTCTTCGGTGTTCTTGTTTTATACCGGACTACCTCTGCAGTTCCACAGATATCCTAGAATAATTTTTTTGCTTTATGTTGCCATGCGAGGTCTGTCTGTTTGGACGACTCTTATTAAAGTGGATTGCTCAGATGCTGACATGGATGTGTTATTGGCAACAGCATTCCATGATGTGTTTGGCCTAGAGAACCAAACAGGATCTGTAAAAGCAAACCAGTTTTCTTGTATTTTACTCACTACTTCCATTATCTGTTTCTCACAGATTACGCAGATCAGGGATCCTGTCGCTGATGCAACATACCGAGACATCTGGATGGCGACTGCTAAGGTGAGAAAACCGATAGCCTAAAAGAAGAGATGTTTAACTTAATTGCAGTACTTTCCAAAAAAAAAAACTTGTTTGCACATCTTGTCTTGACTCCCACGCACAATGTCCATTGGACGTCATGCCCCGGATGGTCATTTTCTACTATATAGAATGGGGACACGTCCGTAGCATGACATCTTATGTTTTGATAACTTCCCTGTCTAACAATTTCTCTAATTTGACTGGGAAGGAAAGAACCCAGTGGATGAAAAATAAGTGGAAAATAAAATGCGCTCCTGTAAAAATAGACAAGTGTTTTAGACATTATAGAAGATGTTTGGATCCCTGCCTTGTTTGTGGACTATGATCAAAATCCCAACACAAGAGAGCTAAATTTATCTTCTCTATACCAATTCCTGATGCTCTGGACTCCGATTTCCTGAGGTAGGCTTTTCTTCATCAGAAGGGGTAGAACCGCTGGCTACTGGTCCGACTCAAGGTGTGTGCAGAAGATCCTTCCTGGATTTTAGCTATTGTGGAGAGTCAAACAATGTTCCGGGCCTCAGCGTTATCTTTTCTTTGGTTTCCTGTTTTGTTTATTTACTTTTGCAGAATCTTATATTTCTTACTTGCCCGTCATGATAAAGATGCACTTATTATCCTTTAGAGCCAAACTATGCGCATGTGCATTCACGCTCACTAAATTTTGCAAATGCTATTAATCTGTGATACCATATCTCATGTTACTTTCCCTTTTGGTGTCGTCTCCAACTAAAAGTCATTGATCTCCTGTTTTCAGACAAACACCATGATATACCAGGATGTCTTTTCGTGTGTCCCCAATGATCTCATCCACTCCAGGTATTCATCATATCCCTCGACGTCTATGCTCCAACTTTTATCTTCAATCTTCATCTCTTATCTATCTGTCAAAAAAATAATAATAGTAAACACATGCAGAGGCGCCTTCCGACAAAGCACCAACTACTGGAAAGAGAAACTCGGCCACACGACCATCGACTTAGGAATCTCTCCCGAGAAGCTGGAGACTTATCAGGATGGAGACGTCAAGGGCACGGATCCGATGGACAGACTGCAGAACCTCAGGGGTCACCTCGTTTCCTTTCCCTTGGACTTCATGTGCAATGAGGATTTGAGACCCAACTTCAGTGAAGGAGAGTTCTATGCATCATCGCAGGTTTTTCATTAGTCTCCACACTTGTATTGATTTTTGTTATTTTATAAAAAATTTAAGGTTTATACACGTTAAATGGTACCACAGCAGCCGCATGGCCCTTGTAGAGGTCACAAACATTTTTTTTTTATAAAAAAAAAACAGAATGTAGAGGGGGAAGAATAGGCCCCTGAAGGATGTTGGACCGGAACAGAGTAACTTGATTCACCAATATTATACATCATTCGTTGATTCTTTTATAATCAAGGGGAGAATAACGCACTTATTTCCTGTGGCATGTACCTATTTGCTTCTGTTCAGAGTTGTGTTCAGTCTTTTTAGGAAATATATTATATCTGAATGTAAAGCTTAGTAGTTAGTATTGCACAAAGCACTCGTTTAACATGCCTGATAAGCATTCAATATTAGGTATTAGGTATGATAGATTGAACTTTTATAATATGTTATCTATAGTATTTAATATTTGCTTTTTATATATATTATAAATTGTAATATAACTTTAAATCTGTATAGTTGTTATTATGAAAAAAAATTAATCTTATTTATGTAAATCCCTAAAAAAAAATTATTGTATTTTAATTTTATTACAGTGAAATTATAAATTAACATAAAATATTCTTTATAAAAATTCGTTGGTTTTTTTAAAAAAATTATACAATAGCACGACTCTTCATAAGAGCATGGGTATTCTTGCAATTTAACTTTTAAATAGTAAAATTTATGCATAAAAAAATATAGTTGATATTATGTTTGACCGTACGTATTTTGTATTACGTATAGCTAATACACTAACATTTTCTTTCCTTTAGTTTTTTATTTTTTTTTTGATGTAAAAAGTCAATTATAGAATCAGTGAAAACGCGGAAAGAAATGAACGGTTATAAAATTAAGAAATCCTGACTTCCTCAGTCAACACGACATTTTTCGCTGCCATGAATCATACATACACGAACCAACAAGACGTTCATCTCGTCGGAAGCACCCAATTTATCTAGTTAAACTTAAGGTCTTTGTACCTGCACCTTCTTCTTTTTTTACATACAATAGTTTTTTTTTTCCTTTGCAACTTTACCCAACACGATTATAGAAAGGAAAAAAAAATTAAGAAGGAAGCAGCGGAAAGCAAGCAAGAGGGGGAAAAAAATATAAAAGGCAAATCGGAGTTGAAAGGAAAAAGTAGGGATTAATCCAAATGGGACCAGAATGATTGGACCGGAAGGAATTTTCTGAGAACGAAACATAGTCTGCGAAAATTATTAATTAATGTGGCTCAACATGCACCCCCTTTTCCTTTTTCTTTCCTTTTCTTCCTGCCGCTGCTGCAGCTTCACTGCCAGACCGGCCCCATCGAAGTCTCTAGACACTCATCCATCCATCGCTTTTTCAAAACAAAGCTTCCTCGTACCCCCTTCTTGTCTTCACAATTCACACAACCAGACCCTCCACTTATTCTAAAATTAATCATCACTTATGCTGAGAAAATTATAATTATACAGCTAACATCAGCATATCGATGCTTCATTCTTTAAACTAATAATTTAACGTGAGCGGGTGCGGATGTGGAAGGTAAGGGATTCATCTGTAATTTCCAAAATCGAGAGGGAGGCGCAGATCCAACAATACATTATATTATTACTCTTAATAATCGATATTTATATTTAGCGAAGACGCGACAAGAACAAGATGAGATCCTGCGGATCTAAACGACTCGTGATCTGGTCGGCCCGCGGGCGGTTCGGATGTATATATATCATTTATCGGGAGAAGTTATACACACGAAAAGATAATTGTCGCGTACGACCGACCGGTGCGCGCCTTGATTCGGAAAAGTTCGACGCTGTAAAAATGGAACCTAATAAATTAATTCCCCGGATCCACATGTCCCGTCCTCCCATCATCCACTTCCTAATTTTGTTTCTTATTTATTGCAGCCCCACTCTGACTCCTTCCTCACCTCTGTTTTCCTTTTTCACCTCGTAAATCTTCATTTATTATTATTAGCTCCGAGCTCAGCGACCCGGCAGTCCCTGTAAATTATTTATTATCTTTTTTACCTCTGCATTTTTTATTAAAAAATATTTAATAAATTTAAAAAAGCATTATGCACGACCGAATTAATTAGCACGAGTCAATTTAATCCGTCCTCTGCAGCAATGAATGGAGGACAATAATTCTTGGGGGGTAACCAAACCCACTTGTGCATGTGCATGTGCATGCAGAAGCTTCTCCCTACGCCAACAAAATTTAAAACTTATAATGCAAATTTGATATAACAACATTAAAATTAAAACTAACCCCTCCTCTCACGGTGGGGGTCCCACGTCGGCAGTTCAAATTTTAAGATTCCACATCAATTATCCAATCCACCCCCGCCGCCACGTCATCGAGGGACCCGATATATCGTCTTATCTCTGCCCGCTTCCCTTCTTTTTATCGGCTCCGATACAACGACGAAACGGGTTAATACATATACAACGATAAATCGTCCGATATATCGAGGAGATGCCTACAATTATCCCGGCCGCACAAAACTCGGCACGTGTATGTTGACGTTCGTGCCACGCCCCCGCCCCAGTTTTATTTTCTTCCCTGCTAAAAATTAAGCCGACGAAAGAATTCAAAACTTTTTTTTTTTCAAACGTATAAAAATTACAGTGTTTTTTAAAACGCAAAACATTTCTTTTCTTTTAAAATGAGCTAAAAAAAGGTGCCGACGCACTTTTTTAGAGGGGCAAATGAAACCAATAGAATAATACGTAAGCAATAGAACAAAACCCGGGAGACGCCGTCGCGCAAGACGTCGTGTTTATATATATATATCTGACGGCTTGGTCGTCGTCGTCGTTCCAAATCGAATCAGGGCCGGAGAACGGTCGGCATCCGTCCGCCGCGCGCCCCCCATCGCGGACCCATCGACCGTCCACGTTTCCCCCGATCTCAAAATACCTCTCTCCCTCCCCGCCACCGAATTCGCCTTATCCGGAAGAATGCGGCGCGGCGCGGCGCGGCGCGAACGGCACACGCGACGCGATTCCGCCCGCGCCAAAAACTCGCCGCGATGTTTCCCGCCGCGACGACGGCGAGCGAGCTGGCCCCGTCTCCCGCCACCGCTCGCGTCATCCCTCGCCCTCCCCGGACGTTACCCGGAATATGCACCCCATTTGAACCCCGACCTTTCGAATCCGCCCAAACCCAACCCCCCTCTCCCGCCTTATCAGATAGGCGCAGGTGCTTCCTTTATAAGTAGCTCTGCCTATCGATGATAAGTCGGTGGAAAGTCCCGGTGGGAGGACTACAAAACCGCATCGAGGAAAGGGAGGCGAGCTCGAGCAGGTCGCCAAACCCTAGACTTCTCTCCCCACCCCCACGACGCCTTCCCTTCCGCTGCCCCCCGCTCTCGATTCCGCCTTCTCCCGTGCTCCAATTCGACCCCTCCCCCGTCTGCCGGTTTGACTTCTGATCGACGGAGATGTCGTCGCTCAGCCGGGAACTGGTGTTCCTCATACTCCAGTTCCTGGACGAGGAGAAGTTCAAGGAGTCCGTGCACCGGTGAGTTTCTTTCGGCTTTGGTTGTTTTTAAATTATTTTTTTTTGTTGGGGTTTGAAATTGTCGTTTTCCTAACGTTTCGATGGCAGGCTCGAGCAGGAATCGGGGTTTTTCTTCAATATGAAGTACTTCGAGGAGAAAGCGCAGGCAGGCGAGTGGGATGAGGTGGAGAAGTACCTCTCGGGGTTCACGAAGGTCGACGATAATAGATACTCGATGAAGATTTTCTTTGAGATTAGGAAACAGAAGTACCTGGAGGCTCTCGACAAGTTCGTCTTTACCTCTTTGCTCGTTTAATTCTCGTCCTCGGCCTTTTTTAAAAATAATTTTATGTAGAGCGGAGCTTGCTCGTTTCCACTGATGTGCTGATGCCCGTAGTTCTTCTGTTACCAGGCACGACAGGGCAAAGGCAGTTGAAATTCTGATAAAAGATCTCAAGGTTTTCTCAACATTTAATGAGGAGCTGTATAAAGAAATTACTCAGCTTCTGACGCTCGAAAATTTTAGGTGATCTGTTTTTTTTTTCCTTGTCGTATGGCCCCATTCAACTAGATTCTGGTTCGGTAAAGGACCAACTGTTTGCAGCTTTACGTTAAATAATTGCTGTCTTGTTTACAAATGAGAATGAGTGAAAAGGATACTACGTGCAGAATATTGTTAATGTTTTAAATTTTTGAATAAGAAGCTGGTTTTCATAATATAGATAACGTTTGGGTTTTTGTGTAATAAGGTTGTTATATCATTCTCAATTTTAACGCTTATGTAAGTGTGTGCTGAATTTGGAAATCGTACACTATTTTTAGCTAGCACATTTAAACTAAATATGCAGGACTCTGAGACATGCCATATTCTTAATTTGTGAATATTCGTGCTTTCCTTTATTTACACTCCTACTAAGTTATAGAGATATTGGCGCTCTGATAAGGAGGACGTGCATTCGATTTTGTAAGGAGATTGCATGAAAATACCAGTTTGGACATGTCATGACGACCCAAGGTTCTTCATGTAGATCAATTCAGAGAATGAAGTATTCATCTTGAAAAAAAGCATGCTTACTATTTTGGCTTAATTGCAAAAAGCAAAGGCAATTTTTTCGTGAAACAAAGTAATTCAAATATTAATAGATAAAACCTAATTTTATTTGATTATCTATGAATTGCATTAGTTGTTCAGGCAACACTTGTGTTCTTCAATGGATGGACATTATTTTTTTTCTCTTGCTATAGTTGTTATTTGAGGTTTTTGTTTCGATCCTCGTAGTGTTTGTTCTCCCTCCCTTCATTAACGTATTCACATACCCCAACTAATCTAACTCTTCTTTCGTGAGGATGACAGGATCAGGTTATATATCCACTAGTTTGCTGGTGACACGTCATGTGATTTTCAAAATCTCTGATCATTTCATCTTATAATTATCAGGGAAAATGAACAGTTGTCCAAATATGGTGACACCAAGTCTGCTCGAAGTATCATGCTGATAGAGCTCAAGAAACTAATTGAAGCAAATCCTCTATTTCGAGAGAAACTAGTGTTTCCGACTCTCAAAGCTTCTCGTCTGCGAACTCTGATTAACCAAAGGTAGATAGATTGTTAACAGGGTACTATTTAGCTGATTTATTGCTTTCAATTTATTAATGGATTTTTTTTTCTTTTTTTAATTCTTTTAAAAAAATTCTAAGAGAGTACATGCTTCATTCATAGTCGTAAATGCTTTGAACTCATCCAAGTTGGATGAAGGCTGTTGGCTGCTAATTTGGGGGTAACATTTTCTTAACAGCCTGAACTGGCAGCATCAACTCTGTAAGAATCCAAGGCCAAATCCAGACATCAAGACATTGTTCACTGACCATTCTTGCGCTCCTCCAAATGGAGCCCGTGCTTCACCTGTTTCTGTTCCTCTTGCAGCTGCTCCAAAGGCTGCTGGTGCTTATACTCCACTTGGGCCTCATGCGGTATGATGTTCCTGTGCCATATTTGTTCAACATAAATTCAATCTGAATTCCAAATAATATGGAATTGAACAAGTTCTTTTTTTCATGCAGCCATTTCCTCCTCAGGCAGCTGCAAATGCTAGTGCTTTAGTTGGTTGGATGGCTAATGCATCTGTTTCATCAACTGTCCAGTCTGCTGTTGTTACAGCATCATCAATATCTGTTCCACCAAATCAAGGTTTAACTCTCTTTTTTTCTTTTCATCTCATGGTTATACCTTCTTGTTGTGAAGAAGGCACAAAGTCACTACCTGCATGTGCATAATGTATTCAGCCTTTTACTGGAGAAGGAGGGTTTTGTCTAGAAAATTTAAGATTTTCGCAATGAATAACTTTGGAAACTACAGCATTCTTGTAAAAGTTCTCTATGTTGTTATATATGTGAACCTATAATTTTAATTATATTGCAGACCTTAGCATTCAGATGATTACAGTAGAAGCATGAGTATGCTGAACTAGGTAATTTGTAAAATAAAATCCTGTAGTTTCAGCTAAAACTGATCACTGTGCTTGTGAATTACCCTTCAATTTCCAGTGTCCCAAGTGGGTGTACATTTCAATTTTCTCTTGTTTATTTGGATATTCTATCTTCATGGAAATTTGTGTTCATTGATAATAATTTTTTGTCATGTGTTCCTTGGTTTATGCACTAGAAATAGAAAATGACTTTTTGTAACTTCTGCTTTATTTTTAAAAAATTCTATAGCTTCCATGCTGAAACGCCCAAGAACTCCACCAAATACTATCAGCATGTCAGACTATCAAAATGTGGAATCTGAGCAGCTAATGAAACGTTTGCGGCCTAGCACACATCCTGTTGATGAGGTATGGCTAATTGTCACTGTTTTTTACTTTATAATATTAAATAAGTTTTGCTAAACGTTTGTCCATTGTTATTCGTGTATTTGTTTATGTATCAACATTAAGTATCTAAGTGTTTTCCCCATGCAGGTCACCTACCCTGCTGCTGTTCCACAAGGTTCATGGTCACTGGAGGACCTACCACGTGTTGTAGCTTGTTCATTGACACAGGGTTCCACTGTTACTAGCATGGATTTTCATCCTTCTCATCATACACTACTTCTTGGTATGGAAATTTAAAATTCGTTAGGTGGTAGTCTCAGAAGATGAAGGTCAATTGTAAATTTTCAATCTTTTTTCCACAGTGGGTTCTAATAATGGTGAAATAACACTATGGGAAATTGGCCTTCGGGAGAAGCTGGTGTCTAAGTCATTCAAAGTGTGGGATATGGGCACTTGTTCACCACAATTCCAGGTACAAAATATTGGTTGGTGTTTTTTTTCTTTCTTTTTGGTCAACTTAAAACACTGTAGCTTTATTGTAATATTGCCCTCTCCATTTCATTTTTAATTTGATCTTGTAAATTTGTCTACTAAGGTCAGAAAGTGCAGTAGGTTCTGCCTTTATGAGCTGAATTTAACCTGGCATAGTATTTTTTGAATCCTTGTGTTTAGTAGTAGTTTGCTGGTGACTTTAGCAAGAAAGTGAAGAACTTGTGGTCATTGAACTTTTCTCTGGGTGGGAGGTAGATGCTTTTTTTAGACCATGTCAGAATTCATTGCTCAATTTGGCTCTTGTATCAAATACATGAAAAATATGCTAAAACAATGTGTTCGAGGTTTAGTTTCTATATACTAATATTTCTGGTGCAGGCGTATTGGGTCGTTGGTGCTCCTTTTAGAACATAACTTGATGTCTAAGCATGCTGGTTTAAGCTGCTTATGATTTTCATTCAAGTATACATGTCCTAGATTAGTTCAATTTCTCAAAATACATGGTCTAGTTTATTTGTTTGTTGGTCCAAATCTGTTATTCTTGATGTGTTTTATGTATTTTACAGGCTGCCATTGTTAAAGACTCTTCTATTTCTATTACTCGAGTTGCTTGGAGTCCAGATGGAAGTTTGATCGGTACTTGCATGTCTTGGATAAGAAGTTCAGTTGATTTGCTTGGAATTCTTAACACTATGTCCTGGTTACAGGGATTGCATTCACAAAACACTTGGTACATTTGCATGGATATCAAGCACCAAACGAACTACGCCAACTTATAGAGGTTAGGTGCAAACATTTTAATTTCTCACTGTGGATTCGTGCATAATAATGCACATTTCTAAATGAAAAACAGATGGATGCTCATGTTGGAGGAGTCAATGACATAGCATTCTCACATCCAAATAAAGAGTTGTGTGTGGTTACTTGCGGAGATGATAAGCTAATTAAGGTTTAAACAGTTAATCCTCTTCCATCTTTTTCTTCCATCATCTATTTCTACTTCTTTCATAGAGATTTTTCGGTGTGCACTGTAGGTTTGGGATATACATGGGCAAAGGCTTTTTGTTTTTGAAGGCCATGAAGCACCAGTTTATTCCGTATGCCCCCATCACAAAGAAAATATTCAGGTACGTTTTTGCTTGCCCACACTCAACAATCCTTTTTTGAAAGTATTGCTCTCTCCTGAGGAGTGGTTGTAAACCACTTTACGCAGCATATCTTTTGTCCCCTAGAAAATATTCTAGCTTATTCAATTACATACTGAAGTTTTGTTAACTACTTCCTGACATGTTTTCACCCAAACTATATATAGTTTCATGCCATTTGACAACTTAAAACTGTTTTCTATTTGTAGTTTATCTTTTCAACTTCCCTCGATGGAAAAATAAAGGCATGGTTGTATGACAACGTGGGATCTAGGGTTGACTATGATGCTCCCGGGCGTTGGTATACCACAATGCTTTATAGCGCTGATGGAAGTCGGTAAGAAATATGTTACTTCATATGCTGATTTGATACTCTGTTCTATCATCTTTCTAATTGTTTTGTTCTCTATTGACTAAAATGCAGATTATTCTCTTGTGGGACTAGCAAAGAAGGAGATTGTTTTCTTGTTGAGTGGAATGAAAGTGAAGGTTCTATAAAGAGACAGTATGCTGGTTTCCGAAAGAAGTCCACAGTTGCTGTCCAGTTTGACACTGCACAAAATCATTTTTTGGCTGCTGGTGAAGATAACCAAATAAAATTTTGGAATGTTGACAACATTAACATGCTAACAAGCACTGATGCAGATGGTGGACTTCCTGTAAGTACCTTTAGGTATTTATATAGCATCAATAAACTCTATTCTATTATTTGACATTGCCATATCAACCAATTTCAGAGTCGTCCACGTTTAAGATTCAACAAAGACGGAAATCTTCTTGCAGTTACAACAGTAGATAATGGCTTTAAGATACTTGCTAATGCAGATGGTCTTAGGATCCTGCGATTGTTTGGAAGTCGCTCTTTTGAACCATTTAGAGCTCAACATGAACCCACACCTATCAAGGTGAGGATTTTATTTTTAACAAATCGAGATACTCATGGCTCTCTCAGAATTTACATTTGTTAATCAGATCACGAGTCCTGTGGTGACAAGTATTTCACCAAATGTCAGCAATGCGGATCGATTGGACAGAAATTCTCCTGCAAAGCCATCTGCTATTCTTGTATGTATATTAGAAGGGAGTATATATTAAGGTCCTCGTGGCATTGTCATATATTTCCTTGTTTGCAAAAGCTTCAAGTCAATGAGATTGCATACTTTTTAATACCCTCTGAAGAATATATTGGACATGGCAAACGACAACTCAGCCAATTGATACCTACAAACCAAGTTGAGGACTTTTTGTCGTTATGTTTAGTGGATACTGGCAGTATTCTACCCAGTATTATTCTGGTACTTTACCAGTTTGACAAGTCATTCGAAACTAGCATTTAAAGTATTTCTAAACAGTACTTGGTCCTGATGGTCTCCAAGTCTATAACTAAATTGCAGAATATCTGTTTCTATTCATGGCATCTACTGGCTAGACATGGAATGTTTCAGTTTAATCTATTAATCTTAAATCATTTTATCGTGTTTTGTGCTAGAATGGAGGTGAACCAACGCCTAGGAACATAGATACTAAGCCAAGAATTTCAGAAGAGTTGCAGGAAAAATTGAAGTCTTGGGAGTTGACTGAAATTCTAAATCTAAAACAATGCCGAGTTGTTACCATGCCGGAAACCGACTCTGCCAGCAAGGTCTTAGCATTTTTCAGTTTGTTTTGTTATTGCTGCTGCTGGTGGTAGTCTTGTGAGACTTGTATGTTTTTGAGAAGTCGGTTTAACAAAATGCTATACAGGTTGCGAGGCTTCTTTATACAAATTCTGGTATTGGCTTATTAGCTTTGGGGTCAACTGGTATTCAGAGGCTGTGGAAGTGGAGCCGCAGCGATCAAAATCCAAGTGGCAAGGTTATATTTTTGCCTTAGTGTGTGGTGTGCATTTCTTGCTATATTTGTGGAAGTTCTTAATTCTTGTTGTTTGCTAAAAGGCCACGGCGAGCATTGTGCCACAACATTGGCAGCCCAACAGTGGTCTTCTGATGACTAATGATCTATCAGACAACCCTGAAGAGGCAGTCCCTTGTATTGCTCTCTCAAAGAATGATTCGTATGTGATGTCTGCATGTGGTGGGAAGGTTTCTTTGTTTAACATGATGACATTTAAGGTGAATTCTCAGCCTGAAACTAGGTTTCTGCATTTTCCTTTTTTTTTTGAAATGAAACATTGCATTTTTTTCACAAATCTGAAATGATATAATAAATCATCCAAAAGGTGGATGAAGAAACAACAGCAAAAAACATTAAAAGAGGTTTCTGCATGTTGAAGGCACATTCTTATGGACCCTGTTGCAGGTAATGACAACGTTCATGTCACCTCCACCAGCATCAACATTTTTAGCCTTCCATCCACAAGATAATAACATCATCGCAATTGGAATGGAAGATTCAACCATTCACATATACAATGTTAGGGTGGATGAGGTATGTACTCTCGTAACTTGAGCTGGTTCGTAATTATATTTGCTTGTAATCACCGGTTTTGCCATATCGAGCAGGTCAAGACAAAACTAAAAGGTCATCAGAAGCGCATAAGTGGATTAGCATTTTCTAGCAATCATAATATCCTTGTATCTTCAGGTGCTGATGCGCAGGTCAGTAAAGATAGTGTTATTCAAGTTTCGTATGTCATATCCTTGTAACTGTGATTTATAATTTTTATGTTTATTAGATAACATGGATATTTAATTATATGATTCATCTTTTCAGCTCTGTATATGGAACACCGAGACTTGGGAGAAAAAGAAAACTATACCTATTCAGTTACCGGCTGGTAAGGCACCAACAAGTGGTGATACTAGAGTCCAGTTTAATTCTGATCAAAGTCGCTTATTAGTAGTTCATGAAACACAGTTAGCTATATATGACTCCTCCAGAACTGAGCGAATCCATCAGGTGAGATATGATACCAAGAGTTGCTTCATTGTGCTCGTGCTTCCTTCTTCTCATGCATCTGCTTCCTTTTACAGTGGCTTCCTCAAGATGCCCTATCCGCCCCGATATCATATGCAGCATATTCATGCAACAGCCAACTTGTTTATGCTTCCTTCTCTGATGGTAATATTGGTGTCTTTGATGCCGACAATTTGAGATTGCGATGCCGAATCGCTCCTTCAGCATACATGTCTCCCATCCCCAGTAGCAGGTAATTCTATAGCCGACAATGAATCTTCTATCATAGAGGAAGTTAATCATTGCCTCTATTCTATCATAGAGGCATTTAGTAATCCCTCGAATAAAGTAAGCTGCAGGTTCATTGCCACAGCTTTCAGGGGGGATGTCCCTATCTTTGGCCTCTTATTGAAGCCCTATAAGTTGGAATGTTCTTAGGACTCACTCGCTGATAAACAAGCATTTTTCTCTTTCAGCAACCCACAAGCACATCCTCTTGTGGTCGCTGCGCACCCGCACGAGCCAAATCAGTTCGCCATCGGTTTGTCGGATGGAGGCATCAAAGTGATTGAACCCTTGGAGTCAGAAGGAAAGTGGGGAACTCCTCCACCTGTTGATAATGGAGTAGTACTCGGTAACCGGACGCAGGCATCATCAACCGCAAGCAATCCGGCCGCGGAGCAGCTCCAAAGATGATTGTTTCATCATTGTAAATGTTCTAATCTTAATCTTAGACAGGAACACGCACGCTGTGTTATTAGTATAAATTGTAGGGGTGGGGGGGTTTCATTTTACTTATTATAAATGGGCATTTGTTCTATACCACGAAAAAGGGAACCAATAAGAATGCAAGTGTATGTTAATATTAGTTGTGGATGCTAATTGGACTTAAGTCCGTAGTCCTTGTAACTAGTTACAGATTCTATTGCATTATGTGTTGTATCCTCAAATATCTTCTCTAATTATTCTTCTTGTTATTGATTTGAGCGGCATTACCTTTTTTCCTTCTGTTTAACGTTGGGTTTTCCTGAACCCGTTCATTTCATGATGACATCACGTTTTTCACTTGCACGACAAGTTAGGCATCTTATTATTCTCTGGTAGTACTAATTTTTTGTTCCGATCGTTCTGTACAAATTATAGAAGATCCCCCCTGCCACTTCTCCAAAAGTAATGCGAAAGCAAATCCACTCATCGTTTGCCACTTCTTTTTATCCTTTAATCTTTTTATAGACCTTGGAAATCATAAATTTATAACTACATGTCGAATCTACTATTCCAACTGTTAATGATCATATCTAAAGTTTCCATGCTTTAAATCACAGGGCAGAGATCAATTGTTGTTCTAAAACAAGGGTAATACAATTCTACATGTAGGAATCATGATCACACTCAATTGAAAAAAAACATTTTGAAAGCTGCACTTTCTATTTCTTCTTTCTTCATATCAACTCTCAACACTCTCTCTTACTTTTCCTGTATCTGCTGCTCACTGCTCATCTCACTTAGTTATTTAATTGCTTTGATCTTTACATAATTATAACCAAATATAGAGAACAAATTCAACCCCCTACTTCAGTACATATACACGTATCCTCATCTTCAACTCCTCGAAAGCGCATATGATCAGGAGATGCTGCACGCATTTGGGTTTTCTTCGCTGAACGCCGATCCACCACCGCCACCGAATCCGCCCCCGCCTCGACGGTATCCATAATGATCGTAATAACCACCATCTTCCTCGTACGCGAGATACCGAATCGGCCGCGGGGCATAACTAGAGCTCGCCGCCCTTCTGTAACTCGGGCTACTTCCGTGGTAAGGCCAATCAAATGCTGTCATCTCATGGTGCCTCTGCGGGTAGCAGTAACTCCACTGCTCTCTGTGCTCACAATAAGGCGGGTAGTGATGCACCATGTGGATCTCATTCACCTCTTTACCGGGCTCCTCCTCCTCGCCTTTCGCTTCCGGAGTCGGCTTCAGCTCCAGCGCGCCTGCCCCGGCGTTGTTCTCGTCTTTGGGGGGCTCCGGCGGCGGAGCTGGAGGCTGGTCATTAGCGGTGCCGGGTGCCGGTGGATCTCCCGGCGGCGGCTGTTGATCCGCTGATGATGATGGCGCAGGCGGTGCGTTCTCGGCCGGCGCAGCTGCAGCAGGCTCGGTGTGAGAGCAGACGGTGGCGATCTTTCTCGCCTTCTTGATGGCCTTCACGATCGCCTCCGGCTCGGCGGTGCCCACCACGGTCAGCTTTTGAGCAGCTAAATCGATGTTCATACTGTACACTCCTGTGATATATAGATATATAATTAATCAATCAATAGAAGAAACTTTTAGTTCACGGTTCTTCTCATTTTATTACCATCAATGTGGAGCATTGCCTTCTTGATCCTCTGCACGCAGCCGTTGCAGTCCATCCTCACCTGCAGCTCCGTGACCCGAGCGTTCTGCACATCCCATACATCCAGAAGAACGAAAAAACTTCACATATATCACGGGTACCGCACCTGGAATCAGTATTCTTTCCACAGTTAAATTACTCACCTCTAGTTCCGGAACCATGGCAATGCTGAGGGGCCAACTGAACCGGAGAAGAAGAGAGGGATTCTGAAATCTGAATCGAATAGGAAGAAGAGATTAATGAATGAAGAATCACAGCATCAGATGGGTCGTGTATTTATTTGTAGTTGGAAGCAGTGAAGGGAATCGGCGAAGTTGATGGATAATAACAGGGAGAGGAACATTGGCCTCTCCTTTTTAGCGCTCGTCATTTTGCAGGTGGAGGAGTGTGGTAGGTCTCCGATTATATAATGCAACCCGGAAGGAATTTGCTTTGCTGATGGAGATCAGATATCCAGCCGACCAAGGATTATATATGCATATATTATATACTAAAGAGGGCATGATGTCTTGAGGAAAAAAAACTCTCTCTCTCTTTCTCGTAGTCAAAAGAAATAAAAGAGTGGCCTTTTTCTAGGAGGAGGATATCCACCAGTGTAGAATCCTTCCGGACAAAGAAAAGAATGGCTCTTGCAATTTGCAGGTGCTTATGGAAGAGGAACTCAGGATGAGAAATTAATATATACTTGTTTGCCCTGATATCTGCCTGTATTATTAGAAAATCTTTCAATCAGGTCTCTAGATTTAATCTAAGAACCTTTCTCTTTTATTTTTTAACATTATAGAAACCATGTTGCTGTAATTAATCTTTGACATTTCATGCTCTTCCTGCTGAAACAGAGCTCCGCCTTTGTGCTTTCTTATTCACACAGCAATGCAATTACGCAAGGAAGGATGAGTTAAGTCTAATAAAGATGGATCTTATTGACTCAAATTAATGTATAATAACGCAAAGGCTAATCATTCAATCGGTGGATCCTTCCGGCAGCAGGCCGGCGACGTACGGAACGCCGGTCTTTGGCAGCCACGTACTTCCGTCGATGAACCAGTCGACGGTAAACATCCTGGCCGCACGCCCAGACTTCACGCTCTTCACCCCCGTCCACTTCGCCCTCTTGCTCTTGCCGGCGCCGGGGCCGCGGTTGTCGACCTCCGCGTAGAAGCAGGTGCGGAGCCCGAACTCGCCATCCCACGGCAGCCATCCCTCGGGGTGGATCAGGTCGCCGAGCTGCGACTGCATCACGATCGTCCTCGAGTGCTCCTTCCACGGCCGGCCGAGGAACGTCGGCGTCCTGTCCCGGTACGGGAGGAAGGCCGGGTCGGCGGCGACGGTGCAGTTGTGGAGGACAATGCCGGTGGCCTCGTGCCGCTCCTTCCGCCCCTGCGCCGTCACGACGTTCCGCTGGTCGTCGAGCGGCTTCCTCGCTAGGATCAGGCAGTTCTGGAACACTGCCGCGGCGTCGCCGAAGATGAAGTCGATGGTGCCGGAGATGGTGCACTCGCGGTAGAACTGCCGCTTGGTGTGCGCGTAGAGCGTGTTCTGGTACCCGTCGAACCGGCAGTTGTAGAAGACGGACTTGTCGGACTGCACCCGGAGCGCCACCGCTTGGCGCTTCTCCGGCCCGGCCGTGTTCTCGATCCAGAGGTCCTTGCCGATGAATCCGTCCCCCGCAATAGCTGCATTAATCGACCGTATCATCACTAAACTCGATCCGACACAACGCATGCAAAACCGTGGGCTCACCGACGGTCGCAGTCTCGAAGGTCGGGGTGCCGTCGACGTAGTTGAGGCTTCCGGTGATCTTTGTCTTGGTCGGACCGTCTCCAACCACCATCACGTTGGTAAAGCTCTTCTTGACCTGGATCGTCTCCTCGTAGACCCCTTCCTTGACGTAGATGACGAAGGTGCCGTTGCTCTCGGGAATCCGGCGAACAGCCGCGCCGATGGTCGTGACATCGCCGCTGCCGTCCTTGGCGACCGTGATGTTAGGTTTCAGCTTGGCAGGGCTCAGCTGGAGGAGCCTTCTCTCGCCGGAGTTCACCCAGGGCGGGAACTCCTCCTCGCCGAGAAGCCTGCGCCCCAACGGGAGATCGATCTCGGCTATCATCTCCTGGAAGTGGTCGAGGATGGCCAATATGTTACTGATATGCTTGAAGGAGACGTCCAGCGCCGCGCGCATCGACGCGGCCGCGTCGGAATCAGCGGCGGCGCCGTCGAACCCATCGAGGCAGGTCTCCTGGTAGGCGACGCTAGCGCTGAGCCAGACCTTGAGGTCGTCCACGAACATGTCGAGCTTCCCGAGAGAGAGCTCGTGGATGCGGTCGACGGAGGCCTCGAGGTCGCCGACGGCGTAGCCGAGGAGCTCGCGGCAGTTCCGGAGGGCCTCGGAGGTGCGGGGATTCGCCGCAGCCTTGCGCAGGTCTTCGGAGCGGTTGAGCGCGAAGTTTATCCGGTCGATGGCGAGACCGAAGGACAAGTCGACGAGCTCCTCGGGGCCGGTGCTCCCTTTTCCGGCGGCGGCGGTGAGGGTGCCGACGCAGGTGCTCTTGAAGTCGGTCGGGTGGCAGAAGTCCCGGATGTTCTTGGCGGAGGTAGCGGAGTGATGGCCGGACGAGGAAGCGGCGTTGGCGGGCGTGGAGTGGCCGGAGGAGACGGCGACGGCGAGCGTGATGATGACGGCGACGAGGACGATGGCGGAGAGGGTGAAGAAGGCGACCTTGGACTTCCTCATTGCCCAACAAAATTAATCCGTTTGAGAGATGGACGAAGAGTTACTGCGCCATGACGAGGTTTATAACGAGGCAACGCTAACAAAATCCGGTTCATAATCTAACGGTATAACAGAAAACTCCTAACCTCAAAACAATAATTCATCCTCAAATAAAAAAAAGGTTAAAAAGAGTTGACTTTGACTTAAATAGAAGTAAATTTTATTTTATTTATTTCTTTTTACAGTATAATTTTTCTCCAAATAAGAAGAAGAACAAAATGTGAGCTCAATTAGGCAGTCACGAAGTAGGTGGGTAGTTGGATTCGCTTACCTCTCTTTATATCCTTCATTGGAATCATTCACAACTCCCACGCACAGACAACGAACACCACTACATTTTTCCTTTATAAAAACCCGCGCAAAGAAAGCATGAGCCTTTTAGTCGATGAATAATTAATTAACTAATCATTCGAGGTTTAAAACATAAAAATGACAAGGGCAGCCTAACCGAAGCAGCGCATCGGCACGAGCCGCGCACGTGAACCGCTTAGCCCGGGTTTGACCCGATGACATCGAAATAAATAAAAAGGCAAGTAAGCCGGATTGCCGCACCCGAAAGCGATCCGAACCCCGAGACCCGAACCCAAGTTGATCCCGCCCACCCACATGCCCAACTAATTATTTTGTCCCGATCGAGAAGCAAAGCGAACCGATACGTGCCGTGGCTTTTTCCTATATATCTCGGTTTTGATAAATGTGAATCTGATCGATCGATGCCATCGGAGGGCTGGAAAAAGTCGCAGCCGGCGACGGACGGTCGTGATCCGTCCCCATCGGTGATGGGCCGAGCCAGCTGTGACCCGCCGGCGCCCCTTCGAAGTGTAATCTGTCGTCTTTAATATATAAATCTACGGAAATAATAATTGGATTCACAGGGAAATTTATTAATGGCATCACGGGCGTTCGGATTAAAGACCTTCTTCTTCTTCTTCTTCCTCCTCTTCTTCTTCTTCTACTCTGCTGCCCCCTCTTCCGTAAAATAATTAGGCATTGTGAAACCCGGTGGATTTGTTCCGTGGTTCTTGAGATCCCTTGCTTTGTCAAACCTTCGCCCTCTCTCGGCGCACGGGCGCGGCTGTGGAAGAAGAAGACGGGGACCGGAGAGGACGGGTTGAGGGGAGGGGAAGGGGAAGGGGGGGCGGGCGTAATCGCTGCGCTTCCTTGGTCGCCTGGTCGAGCATGGATTCCTCCGACCTCTCGCTCTTAGGGTTCTCCGGAACTGCCGCCTCGGGCTCTCGCTTCGAGCCCACGGCTACCCGCAGGTGAGAGGCCGCCGGACCTCCCTTGATCCGTCGATCGCGATCGAACCGTGGCGGGCGTGCCCCCATTCCCTCCCTCGGCCTCCGCCCTGGCGAGGATTCGCCGCGCCCTCGCCCTCCTTCCGGTTTCCGCGCTCGCCCGTCTCGCTGATCTCTTCGATTTCAAGACCCGGAGGCGCTGTCCGCGGAAGGGCTTCGTCGGCGGTGGCGGCGGGAGCGGCGGAGGCAGCGGAGGCGGGGGGGTTGGTGCTGGGACAATGCTTTGGCTTGTCCGCCTCTCCGGCCTGTTTTCGGCCGCCCTCTTCGTGATTATCCTGTCGCCGCCCCTCCAGTCGTCTCCCCCTGCTGAGGCCATTCGGTCGAGCCACTACCTCCGCGTTACCGGAGACGGCAGCCGCCACCGCGTGGCTGGCGTCGACGGCTCCGGGTTCCGGCGGGCGCAGGCCTTCCGCAATGCCGCCGAGTGCGAGCCATCGTCGTTGAACGGCACCACCTCGGCGTGCGATCCCTCGCTTGTGCACATCGCGCTCACCCTCGACAAGGAGTACCTGCGCGGCTCGATCGCTGCCGTGCACTCGGTGCTCACGCACGCCCAGTGTCCTGAGAGCATCTTCTTCCACTTCCTGGTTTCGGAGCCAGGCCTGGAGCCGGTTGTGCGGTCAGCATTTCCGGGGCTTCCCTTCAAAACGTACCACTTCGACCCGGAGCGCGTCCGCGGCCTCATCTCGTCGTCGGTGCGGCAGGCGCTGGAGCAGCCGCTCAACTACGCGCGCAACTACCTGGCGGACCTACTCGAGCGGTGCGTCAGACGAGTAATCTACCTCGACTCCGACCTTGTGGTCGTCGACGACGTGGCCAAGCTGTGGCGGACGGAGCTGGGATCGCGGGCCGTGGGAGCGCCGGAGTACTGCCACGCCAACTTCACCAAGTACTTCACGGATCGCTTCTGGTTTGACCAGTCCCTCGCTTCCACCTTCTCCGGCCGCCGACCGTGCTACTTCAACACGGGGGTGATGGTGCTCGACCTGGACCGGTGGCGGCGCTCCGGCTATACACGTCGGATCGAGCGGTGGATGGAGTTGCAGAAGGGCGGCGAGGCGCCCGGCGGCGCCGGACGCATCTACGAGCTAGGATCACTGCCGCCTTTCCTTTTGGTGTTCGCCGGGCACGTGGCGCCGATCGGGCACAGATGGAACCAGCACGGACTGGGCGGGGACAACGTTCGAGGGAGCTGCCGTGACCTCCACCAAGGGCCGGTGAGCCTCCTCCATTGGAGCGGCAGCGGCAAGCCGTGGGTGCGGCTCGACTCGAATCGACCGTGCCCTCTCGATCACCTTTGGGCGCCCTACGATCTCTACGGCCCTGCCGTCGCCTAACGTCCGCACCGCCACCGCCGCCGCCGCTTCCCGGTAAATTCCCGTCCTCCTATACCTTTTTTTGTGGCACCGCAGCTGCCAAAATCCTCGTGCACCGGCGTAGTCTCTATCTAATTCCTCAGTTTTCGTGCTTCCCCTCTATGGTTTTCGCATTCTTTACTGGTTTAATGTGCATTTTTTTAGTCTCATGTTCTTTTCCTCCCGACTCTGTTCTTCCGAGGCGATTGTAATTTCAATTCTATGATTGCAGCCTCCACCAATAAAAGAGAAACGAGATGATTCGATTTGTTCCTACCGTATACTCAAAATTGGGCTTTTTGCCGGTCTCTGTGTTCATCGTATGCCTACTATAATGCCAATGCATGCACTTTTGTTCTCGATCTAGTTTCTTCAGCATTTTAGACCGCAGCTTACAACTGCCTGATCCATCCAACCAAGAGATGATAGGGGGCAAGATTGACTTTTGAGACGAGAGGCCCGTTGTCAAACAATAGGCGTGGAAGATGATGCGGAGGTCGAAAGGGATACATTGCACAGTTCGCTGGCAGCACAACACCTGTGACCTGCCTCGTCAAAAATGCTTCTTTTTTGTCCCGGTGTCTTCCTCCTCCTCTCTTTCTTCCTCTCCTCTTTAATCATTCTCTAATTTGATACTTCCAATTGCAGCCTCTCCGATGGTGATATCGATCCAGTAAAAATTAGGGGTGTCACTTTTCCATCATCATTAACATGGGGGAGCCCCCATCCTTCCCTTCTTTTCCTTCCTGGAGAACACTTGTGGAATCGATCCGTGTGTGCTCTGTCTCTCTCTCTCTCTGCTCCGGTTGTCGGTAGATTTGGGCGATCGTGACGTCTCTGTTTGCATATACTTTTGCATCCGTTTTCCTCATTCCTTTAGCATCAGCAGTTTGCATCCCCCATCATTGCCCATAAAATAAAGCAGTAAACTTTTCTCTTTTTTGTAGTCTCCAATCTGCTCTCTCTCTCTATATATATATATATCCTCAGCAGTTGCCGGGGGCTTAAAAACTTGGATCAAAACTTTCTTCTTTTCTTTTTCCTCCTCTGCTTACAAGTAGGTTGAGTGCTTTGTTGTGCTGTGGTGGGTAGGGGTATTTGTTTATGTTCTTATATGGGTGGCGTGGATAGTTTGGGTTATATAATATACGCTTCTGCAGCTAATATGCTGATAAAGAAGAGGAAGTCTCTGGAACGGACAGGACAATATGTTGGGTTATAACTTATAATACCCACAATTTGTTTGTGGGTATATTCTTTTTGGGGTGGTCCTCCTGCTAAGCTGCATAGTTTACATCTGTGGATTGTGGAGATAAAAGAATCATTTTGGATGCCAAATGGAGAAAAAATTTAGGTTTTATTTTGTTGCTAAGTTTTAAAGATTTCGGTTCCCAAATTGATATTATTATGTGGGTCTTGTCGGTGTATCCTTGTCTTATTATTAAGTATCTAGGCATTCAGCAATTATTGATTCACGTCGATCTGTAAAGAGACATTGAAGTGAATGAAAGCATGGCATTCAAATCTAAGACGTAGTCCTTTGACAAAGAAAATTAACTCGAAATACATTTTTGAGGCATCAAATTAGAGTTTCTAGCTTATTATAGAAGAGTGGAGGACCATCCCTTAGGGGCTTCCTCATACGGCACCTAATATCCATCTCAAACTCATCGGTGTATTCGGATCCACTCTGAGTTAAAAAAAAAGGATTCAGGCGAAGAGAAAATTTTATTTAATATTTTGTTTTGTATCAGTTTAAAATATGTAATTCTAATCCATGAATCCTACTGAGTTCACTGCAATACTTGAAACGATTCTTATCGTCTCACACCAGACCCAACCCTCATGGGTTCAACATCAAGAGCCCGGTCGAGCTCGGCCGAAGCTTATTGGGTTTCCCCGCCCAACCCAACACGTAGAAGGTGATCCAGAGGAGCTGACCGGTCCTCCTCCGGATATTAATTGAAATTTTAGGGAGAAGGAAAGGGGGCCAAAAAAAAAAAAGAATAATTCAAATTTTGAAACGCACGTTTCCGTTCCGTCACCCCTCACGTTTACTCGCGGCAGCCGCGGGTCCCACCCAGCATGTGGAATCCCGGCGAGACGAGTGGAGCCGAAATAATTCAAATTTTTTCTTTTTTCCGGAACTCGTGATGGCACGCTGCGGCAGGCGGCGGCAGCAGCAGCCAATAGAAAAAAAAAGGAAAAGAAGCAACGGGGTTTCTTCTTCTCGGTTAACTTTATTTTCTCAAATCCTATCTCAGTTTTTTTTTAAAATTCAAAAAAACACTTTGACATTTATAAAAAAAAGGTTTAATCGGATCTGAATCTGAGAAGCCATCTCCAATTTTGATGAAAAACAAAATTCACGAGGACTAAATCGATAAAAAAAAAACAGTGCAATTCGAACGAACCGGAGAAGACAAAACGCGCATTGGGCCGAGCGAGTGGGACCCGCCTGCCCAACGGATACGCACATCGACCCACATTCCACCGGCGTCCCTCGAACTTTTCTTTTGAATTTTTTTTAAAAGAAAAGAGCGAACGAAGGGTACCCGTCTGGACCCCGCGCCCGGTTCGCCTTTTGATCAAACGCAGCGCCCGGTGGGGCTCGCATCTTCCTCCAGTCACAAGGCTGGGTAAACGATCGAGTACGTAAATTATGTCGACGGAGCCGCTTGCAGTCTGCATCGTTTCCAATTTTGACCGTTTCCTTCTCTTTACCAGACAATTTAAAATGGAGAAGGACTGCCTGGGTGTTAATAGCTGACCGCTCTCCCTGCTGGCCTTTGCCATTTCTTGCCTTCCTTTACTTACTCTTCTTCTTCTTCCTCCTGCTCATAATTTAATGCCGCATTGTGCGATTTGGAAGAAAACCCCGAGAAGCCGCAGCATTCCATCATCTCACAGCTGTTTTCGGGAACGCGCTTTTCCTCTTCCCTAACCTTCCTATTTCTTCATCTTCTTCGCTCTCACCGCGCGGCACTTGCAGAAAAGCTTGTGAGGTAGCCAGGGAGGGGGGAGAGAGATGGATTGGCGTTCTCGGCCTCTGGTTTTGCTTGCTCTTTTGGTGATATTGCTCTCCGCGAGCACTTCACGATCGCAGAGAACTGGGTCGCCGCCGCCTCCGGCTGCCGCGGCGGTGCCGACGCCGGCCCCGGCCCCGGCGCCTTCGCCTGACAGCTTCTGCAACGGCGTGTACCTCTCCTACTTGATCGAGAGCCGGGAGAAGATCCACCCGTTCACATCCAACCCGGCGGACCAGCCCTACGCTTTTCACGCCACCGCTACCGTCCTCAACCACGGCAACGCTGACCTCCTCGCGTGGAGCCTGCTCATCCCCTTTCGCCACCGCGAGCTGATCGTCTCGGTCGGTGGGGGCGTGCTCACCAACGCGTCCACTTTTCCCTACAATACCACCCTTGACGGCAACACCACCGCCTTCTCCGGCTACCCCAACGCCGATCTCAAGACCCCCATCGAGACCGCCAACGACCTCACCCAGATCGAGGCGAAGATCGCCATCGTGGGCACCTTCTTCGGCTCGCCGTCGCCCGCCATGCCGCTGCCGGAGTTCCTCGCGCTGGATGATCCCGCCTACGACTGCCCGCCCCTCACCGCCTACAATGGTTCGGCCTTCGTGGATACCTGCTGCGTCCCGAACCCCAACTACGTTCCCGAGACGAAGAACGCCACCGGCTTCCTGAAGCGCCGATCGGGGGACCTCATCATCAGCTACGACGTCCTCCAGTCCTACGGAAGCAGCTACCTCGCCCTTGTCACCCTCGAGAACAAAAACCCTCTCGGCCGCCTCGATCACTGGCAGCTTTCCTGGGAGTGGGCGCGGGGCGAGTTCATCAACAAAATGCAGGGTGCTTACCCCACTGTCGTCGACGCTTCCGACTGCATCTTTGGCAAGCAGGCGCAGTACTACCAAAGCCTGGACTTCTCCGAGGTGCTCAGCTGCAAGCGCACCCCCACCATTTCCGATCTCAGCCCGTGGCGCTACAACGACACCGACATCGGCCGCATCCCGCACTGCTGTCGGAATGGTACCCTCCTGCCCCCGGTGATGGACCCGGCGCAGGCCATCTCCGCCTTCCAGATGCAGGTGTTCAAGATGCCGCCCGATCTGAACCGCTCCGTCCTCTACCCACCGGTGAACTGGAACATCTCCGGCACGCTCAACCCGGACTACCAGTGCGGCCCGCCTATCCGCGTCAGCCCCAGCGTCTTCCCGGACCCGAGCGGCATCGACTCCGACAGCCTCGCCCTCGCGTCATGGCAGGTGGTCTGCAACATCTCCCGCCCCAAGGGCACCAGCCCCAAGTGCTGCGTCTCCTTCTCTGCCTTCTACAATGACTCCGTCATCCCCTGCAAGACCTGCGCCTGTGGCTGCGCGGCCAGCAACCGCGCCCAGACCTGCAGCGCCAAAGCTCCTGCGATGCTCCTCCCACCGGAGGCCCTACTCGTGCCGTTCGACAACCGGACCGCCAAAGCCCTCGCCTGGGCGCAGATCAAGCACTACAATGTGCCCTCCCCACCTCCCTGTCCCGACAACTGCGGCGTGAGCATCAACTGGCACGTCCTCACCGATTACAACAAGGGTTGGTCGGCCAGGGTGACGTTGTTCAACTGGCTCGATGACCAGTTCGCAGATTGGTTTCTGGCCGTCCAAATGAAGGCGGCCTTCCCCGGCTACGAGCAGGCGTATTCCTTCAATGGGACTAAAATGGCGAACGGCACCATCTTCATGCAGGGTAATCCCGGGCTGAATTTTCTGAACGGGGAGACCAGTGGCGCGACGGACAGCGATCCGAGAGTCCCGGGGAAGCAGCAGACTGTGATATCCTTCACGAAGACATTGACTCCAGGGATCGACGTTATCGCCGGCGATGGGTACCCCTCGAAGGTGTACTTCAATGGGGAGGAGTGCTCGCTGCCGGACATCTTCCCGGCCAATTGGGCGTCCAGGACCAGCAAAGTTGGCGCTTTTGCTTTGACATTGCTCCTGCTTTCTTCTGCTCTTGTGCTCCTGGAGCTGTAGCTGTGATCTGCAGATGCCAATTCTTTGATTTATTCTTTCTCGATCGAGTTTAAGAAAAAATGTTGCACCAAATTGCGCGTTTGGCATTTGGACTGGATTGGCGCAGAGCATACATAGAAATCTATACTTGAGCTGGCGTCCAATTACAGGTATGCTTCATGTTTATGTGGATCTTGGAGTTTGATCATAGAGAGGAGACCGAGTTATGTAGATTTCCTCATGCAATGTTTTGTACATCTCCTCTTCAAAGTTCAAACTATGTTGTCTTCTATACTTGAATGGATTACGGATAGCATGATACATCAGATTCGTATGATATTTTAGCACTTGCGTTCTCTATGTTTGGATTCTTGTGGCATCTGCAAATGCTCGTACGTGCACAAACCTGTAAGAAAGCTTAAGTTAAACTGCAAGAATTCTTCTTCTCATAAAAGAGAATTCCTGTGAATCCTTTGTTTGATCTGTTGTCAAGGTCGAAAAGTCATAGAGATTGGTACGTTGATAGAAGTTGCACTCATAATATATTGCCGTTATGTATACCCCTGCGATTTTAAGCATTGGTAGTGTGTGGAAGAGTTGCTAATCTCAGGTTTCAAAGAATTGAATTTTGATTGCAATTGACTTGGTAAGCCAACTATCAGAGGTTTTACCTGTGCCTTGGATATTTATTTCCTTTGGACTTCCTTCACCGAATCTCCCCAATATGATATTTTGTAGTGTTTATTTTGTTTTCTTTATTTTAATATCAATCACTGGTTGATTTGGCCTGACTTTTCTCATTCTTGAAAACTAGAAACGATGCGCCATCATGAGAAGTCACATCGATGCCCCACACGCATGATGCTGTTTTTTTCTTCTTTTCCTTTTTATGTGAACGTGAGAATTCATGGGCATGTGCGGACTCCTTCTAAGTTCTTGAATTGATCTTACAACTATTTTATTCATCTAAAGACCTGCTTCGGTTGGTTGCCATCTGTTTCTTACCTGCTCAACCATACAATTGAAAGTTTGAAAATTTCTGTGGAAAAGAAGGCCTCCTTGCAGTGAAATTATTTTCATATGATATCATATGTAATTGATTGAGTTGTACTTGGTCAACATTCTCGATGGTTTTGTTTTTAGAACATCATCTGATGATATTGTTTGATTTGTGTCAGAAAATTGAGACACATTCAGCACTTTACATTCAAAAATTTTAGAATCGGAAGCAACCGACGTAACTAAGCATGTTCTATGTTTTTAGATGAATGTAGGAATAGGGCTGCTTGTTGATCTGATACGGTTAACCTCTTAATTTTAAATATTTTTTGAATTTTTTTTAAAGTTCTTGACACTATCATGTTTTAAATAGAATTTTACTATTTTAACTAATTAAATGTATATTTTATCTTACCATTCTAATGAGGTAAAAATACGCTTTTGTGTACCTTAAATCTCGAATTTTCAAGGGAGGAAAGTAAACTAAAATTCTCCACAATATGTATTTGCTTGTTATAACAACAATATTTATTTCAAAGACAACATATGCTGCATTACAATATGTATTTTGTTTGTTATAACAACAATATTTATTTCAAAGACAACATATACAGCATTATTCATCATGTAGCGAGAAAGTTCTTTAAACACAAAAACCACTGGTAGTTGCCACACATGATTTATTTAATGAGTCTGAAGAGATCCTCCTAAAGGGCAACCTGATAAGAAGCGCACGCACACACACGTCTGTATGTATATACGACTCTCATGGCTCAAACACCATGCTTTCAGCGTCTCTCTTGATTGTTTGGAAGAGAGCAGAGGAAAGATAACGCTCTCCAAAGCTTGGGAAAACAACCTGCATCGACGAAATTTTTTTGTCAGCAGCCTGGATAAATGCTATGAATAGATAAAAGAAGCAAAAATAAAAATTTCTGGCACTGTTCCACACTATGTATTTTGTAGGCATATCAATAAACGAATCATAGTGAAATTGTATGTCATGGCAACGCATCCATCACAATAACCAAGCAACAAGAACGGTACATGCACATAACCTACAAGTAAGAAGGAGTTCAATAACTTACAACAATCAGTTTCCCCTCATTCTCAGGCCTCTGTGCAAGTCTAATACCAGCTGCAGCAGCAGCCCCAGACGAAATACCAGCCTGTGAATGGTGTTAACAGAAGTGGGGTGCATAAACATGATTGTTGAATTTAAGAAGCATACTAGCTACAAAAGAAGGTTTTTTTGGCCATGTACGAAGAAAATCTGAAGACATCCTAGTTAGATATAAAGGAAGCTCTCTAGAAACCATCAAAAAAAATTTAAATGCCGAATTTGGCTTTATATGGATCAACCGGCCCAAAAAATTGGGACCTTATGGGATCTTATCATACTAAGAAAGATTTTTGTTTGTGATAGAAGTTGACAAAGCACTCACCAGCAACCCCTCTTTCAAAGCAAGAAGCTTTGCTGTCTCAATAGATTCATCACTTGATACCTACCCAAGAAAATTAAAAAGCAGAGAAGTTAAAAACACATGAATATGAGATTATTTCATGACTATTGCAGTTTGCTTAGCATTAGAGACTTACTTGGATAACTTCATCAATGAGATCCACAGAAAGAACACCAGGAATAAAGCCAGCTCCTATTCCTTGAATTTTATGTGGACCTGAGTATGATTACATTTCCTGTCAAATTCAAGTTGATAACTTTTTTCTAATTAAATGGATCTGACACATTTTCAAGACTGGGTCTAAATTGATATTCTAGCAACCAAACATGTAAGTGGAAAGATGTGGTTCTCAAAAGTATCAAGCATGTTACACATAATATTGACAATGAATGTTAGAAGGAATATATGGAATTTATCAGCATGTTAAACATTCTCTGTGGTCACTGCATCGTGTGATATGATGACAATCTAGAGCTAATTTTAAAATAAAAACGAAGAAAATGGACTTTTTTCATCGTCGTGTCAGATAATTCTTCAAGTAGCACAGATATACACTTACATTTGAAATTTCAGCTAGCCAAGATAGTAGAAAAACAAACCAAGATTAAGACCTACCAGGTTTTCCACCAGATAGTACTGGACTTTCGGTTGGTTCTACACCATATAGCTGGAAAAAAAAGGAAAAGATACAAGGATTTTAGTTAGTTACTGCTAGATAATGTTCTTCTTGGCAATAATAGAGTTCGGTGCTGTACAACGAACCTTAATGTTAGGGTTTTGCTCCTTAAGGTATTTCCCAGTTCCAGTAATTGTACCCCCTGTACCGATTCCAGACACCAGAGCATCAATTTTACCATTTGTTCCTTTCCATATCTCGGGTCCAGTTGTTTCATAATGAACCTGAAAGCACAAGTAACACGATCTGCATATAGAAGTTGACAGGTTAAGAAACTCTGGAAAGAAATATTAGTAAAGCAAGCATACCTTGGGGTTTGCCGGGTTTTCAAATTGTTGGAGAATATATGAATTTGGGGTCTTTGCCGCCAACTCTTCTGCCTTCTTGACCGCGCCCTTCATACCCAAACTAGGATCAGTAAGAACTAGTTCAGCACCAAAAGCTTTGAGGATGATCCTCCTTTCGAGGCTCATGGAGGCCGGCATTGTGAGCACCAGCTTGTAGCCCTTGGCAGCAGCCATGAAGGCCAAGCCAATTCCGGTGTTACCACTAGTTGGCTCAATCAGGATGCTCTAGCAAAGATAACAATGCAAGTTGATCGAAGATTAATTTAACCATCTTCAATTATGCAGACCAAGTCAATTGATGATATATATATATATCAATGCAGAAGTTTGCAAATGATCCAATTCTATTTTTTAACACATCTATTACTATATCCAGTGTTCCTTTTCAAATCTATCCTCAGCTCTTAACTTCATTGTTAGCTTATACTGATGCTATCATGCCCAATTGACCATTACATTAACAAGTCTTTCAACAAGTAAAAAAAGGAAAGGAAAACGTTCCCAAATTTCTCCGGAGCAAGCACTGTTTTGATACCTCTAAACACAGTCTATTCATCTCCTTAATATATTATCAATTCGCAATCCTTAGTGAATGCGACCTACCTTATTCCTTGATAGATAATATGTTGCAAAAGCCACCAACTCAATGAAAAGTTCGATTGTCAACTTTCATGCTGACACTGTAATCTAGAATCCTTCCTCAATCCGACAAATCCTATCTAGTTGCATAAGTTTTAGGAAAAGCTAAGATCCCCAGGACACGACTATGCAATAACATCTGCATGGACAACGCTCTTGCAGTCTTGTAAGGATTTTAACAATCCTAGTTTTTTTCCTAAGATGAGAATTTTAATTAAGAATACATATTTAGAAAGAAAAATCCAGACCAGACATGAGAAACTATTTTCTTACAGAGAAAAACATGAGAAACATAAGATATTGCTGTGTTTCGATCAATAATATCTTCTATTATAACAACAGGCGTAAAATGACTAACCTTCCCTGGTACAATAAGCCCTCTCTCCTCTGCATCGGAAATCATACTATATCCAATCCTACATTCAAAAACAATCGCGCATCACACTTAACATATAGGAATCGAAACAAGGAACTAAATCAACCCAAAAAAACAAATGCCCCAAGACCTGTCTTTGACGCTCGAGCAGGGCTCCATGCTCTCCAACTTAGCAGCGACCCGAGCAACGCAGCCGGCCGTCACATTGTTGAGGTAAACCAGTGGAGTCTTCCCGATCAACTGCGGCGGCAAAAATAACCCCCAAGAGCACGTTTCAACATCTCAAATCCAACATCCTCCATTGAAAAGGAAAGCTAAAAAAAAAAAAAAATTCCCCGAGTTAAGCTTACTTCGGTGACGTCCTTAGCGATCGCATCGGCTTCCCCCATCCTTCGAGTTGCGAGAACAGTGAGAAGGGGAGCGCCCAAAATATCCACCGATCGGGGAAGAGATAGAGAATGGGGCTTTGAGAACCACGAGATGGAGATGGAGATGGAGAGAGCGGCGGCGGCTTCTGCGTGCGTTTTATTGCAGCGGCTGTGCTCGTTGGATGAGGGGCCGAATGAATGGGGACACTTAATGCGACAGATACATCGGAATTTTAAGTCAAAACCAAATCACGTAATTACACGAACACCCTCGTCATTATAATAAAATACAGATACACCCTTAATATTTCAGAAACAAGTGGATTAGATTCAAATAATATGCAAGTAAAAGGACCTTCATGTAAGATCAAGGGTAATTTTATTTTTTTATAATATGTACAAAATTCGAAAAAAAGACGAAGTTTTGACTTCTAATAAATATAGATTATTAATAAAAAGTCTACACGAGCATTCTGCTGGCAGCTACTTCCATCATCTCTCTTTTTTTCTTTTATTTTTTTGAATTTGCCATCCTCAGCTATGACGCATTGATGATATATTCGTTTGTGTTAAAAATGAAATAAAAAAAAAGGAAATAATGTAGTTGGATGGGGGACGGGCATTATGGCCAAAGTCAATGGGGGCAGAGACTTAACCACCCTGCTTGGGCCAATTTATAAAACATTGACTGACAATTTTATAAAGGTAAAGGGGAATATAAACTTACCGAGTTATTAATTTTATGAACTACAATTTCTTTTTACTAGATTTAATGAAAAAACCCACAATAAAATAACACAACCGTATAAATTTATTGTGAAATCACTATTCTTCCACGGAGTAGTTTTGTCGAAGAACCCACAAAGAAACATGTGAATCGAAGATAACCTCAAGAGATCATCCTCTAAATCTATATACATTAATGAATCCTTCAAAATGTGATACAACGTTGATGTCAAAACCAAATTATACATAGGCAATATGTTACACCAATCTGCTCCAGGTCCGGCATCCATTTGCTGCGTGGCAGCATAAATATGCATATATATATATATATATATATATATATATATATACTTGAAGAGTAGTTGCAAGTGCTTGAAAAAAACACCATCAGTAGTAGCTCCACGCGTATTTAGAATGGGTTAGTAGCAATCGCACTAGCACAGCTCTAATAATTAGGATGAAAAAGATCGGTTTATTCATCTCACCATTTCTAGACTACGTAATGTGTATATATATATATGTATATATAGTTGATCAAGCTGCATACAAACCCACACCATCAGTAGTTTTCACCTGGACATTGCCGAATCACGACGCAGCTTTCCTTCCATGGCATCCCTCTTTCTCCTGCAATCGAGACACAGGTAAGGACCCTCCCATGGGTTGGGTGCTGCCGAGAACATATCACTGAGAGCAATCGATGAATGATCATTTGGTGTTTGATCCATTTGGCATACTGCACATCTCAAGGGTCCTGAGTTCTTCGCTTGGAACTTCCTCCCCAGCCTGCATTGAGATTTGAGAATAAGTCGGAATGAGGTTTCTCTTTCCATGTGAACCATTTTGATTGCAGGGGAAAATAAAAGGTAACAACTCATAAGAACAGAATGAATTTGGAAGTCAAATCTTACTAAAAAAGAAAGAGCTCGCATATCTAATATGTTCACCATGGAAGTTCCTATCACCACGATTCGTAGGTGGCAGCCTGTCCATTTCAATCATTTCAAGAAAATAATCCCTTTCACATGGATATTTCCCGTCACTTGCCATATTTAATGTTCTAGGTTCAGTGAACATGACAACTTAATGTGAACAATAAGTTCATGGCACTACGATTCACAGATAGTTGCTGTCCATTCCAAACATTTCAAGACAATATTCTCATTCACATGGATGTTTTTCCCTTTCAGTGAGGTCTATCCCATCACTTGCCATATAAAACGATCCAGATTGAGTGCACAACGCAACTTAATGTGAATAATAAGATCACATCACTATGATTCATAGATAGTGGTTGTCCATTTCAATATAGCAATCTCCTTCACATGGGTACTTTTTCCCTTTCTAGTATCTAACCCGTTGCTTGCCATATTAAATCACAAGACAACTTAGTGTGAATAATAAGAAACCCACCAACTTAATGAAAATACTGTGAAACAATATAAGTTCTGATTAATGACCCTATGCACTAAGTTCTATTGATCGCTTCTCCAGTATTATAAAATATTCAAGTAAATGTTGGGTATATTTGTAAACCAAAACAATTGACATTTTGATTCACTAAACTGATACATAATCTTTCGACCCAACAAACCAGGTAGACCTCACAACGGAAGCTGTATGTTTACCCTCTCTTAGCTTACAGATACAGGCACCAACACACAAACAAAGGCTTAAAGATGGAGTATATTTAGCAGAAATCCTTAGCTTCAGTCTGGGAATAATTTAATTCAAACCAGTACCCCATATTAAAATATTCAGAACTCCATATCTACAACTTATATATCCAGCATAACTTGCAAATATTTATGTGCTCTTGAAAACTTCGAACAGAAGTTTACATATATAGGGCTGAAAGAGTAATTAGAAAAAAATAAACAAATCAAATGATACCCAAAGAGACTGCCGATAGTATAGCAATAGTACCTTTCTTCCAGCATTGCGGACCCCTCCTCAAACAATTCCTCCACAGTTCCAACAGAATGGAGCTTGCTAGCTTTACCAGAAGAATTTTGTGGCTTCTTTCTGAAAAGAACGGATCTGAACATGTTTTGCTGTTTTCTTGGACATGGGGGTAGGAGATTATGATCGGATGGAATTATATCAACAACCAGACAAGTTGTATCATCTTTCAGGCCTCTTGTTCTCAAGGCTTCCTGAACCAAGTTGAGTGAGCTCAATAAATATACCCTTAGAAGTTATCAGAACAAAGCTGATGTCAAATCATAAATGCAAGTCAGCACCTTGACAACAAGCTTTGCAGAAAGTTCAGCAGGGAGTCCTCGACAAGCCTTGGCAGCTAGATCAGATGAAAGCGCGTCCCATATTCCGTCAGAAGCAATTATCAAGCGTCCTCCAGCATTTGAAAGCTGATCGACCAGCAAAGAGGAACATATTGAGACCCTTAGGAACAGTGTGAATTACCATGCAACAGAAAACTAACCTTGACTTGCTTCACATGTGGAATTGGGACAATGAACTCGCCGACGTCTGTATCGCCAATTGATCTTGAAAGGCATAACCCTCCCGGCCAGCAGCGAAGTGGCCCCACCTGAGATGCAGTACATGCTTAAATCAGGAAGATCCATAGGACAAAGAAGATTTAGTCGATATATTTCTAGTTGAATTGGATAGTCTGAGGAAAAAAAATCCTGAGCAAATAGTTGAATTAGGTAAATCTGTACTCCCTACCTCTTTTCCTCCACAAAGATTGAGTCTTCCGACTTCTCCCCCACTAGCAGTCACTCGTTCCCTCTCCTCAACATTCTCTTCCAGCCTATGATCAACTGTGAGCATTGAAATCACACCATCCTTCGAATCCAGAATGCACCTCGAGTCGCCAACAGACGCCACTGTGATTGTCCACCCATCAACGACGACGAGTGTTGCTGTCGTCCCTGAGGTTTCCCCTGCCAGATGAACAAAGGGAAGGGCTCAGATTCTTCATGCTCCCGGAAGAATTAAGGAAAAGGTAGATGCTCAAAAGCGTGCGTGCCTCTTCGCTGGAAATCAATATCTGCCTTGACAAAACCAGCAACAAGCGCCCGCGGCAGGGCTTCAAGCCACTCTTCTCTACTAACTCCTTGAGGGATCGCACTCATAACGTGGTCCAAAAGGCACTCCTTCGCAAACACCGCAGCAGAGACTCCATTATGCCCATCAAACACCTGTCCGCAAACAGCTGTCAACCAAAAAGGAAAAAAGAAAAAAAGAGGCAAAATGCTCGAGAAAAATGACGCTGAAAGGGGATCGCCAGTACCGCAAAGACCGAAAAGGAAGAGGAGGCGTCGCCGGGGACTCTGACGCAGTCGGGCCGGACGAGGAAGTAGTCCTCCCCCCTCTTGGCGAAGGCAGCGTGGCCGAACCTGATGACCGGCTTCTCGGGCTTCCCGCCGCGGAGCTCGCGACCGATGAGGGTAGCGAGGGGCACCATGGGCGGCGACCGCATGCTCGGATCTGGTGTCTGCACGGCAGTACCCATCTGGTAGAGGAGGCTCGGCGATCCAGCAAGGAACCCTAATGCATTTCCCTCTTCCAGAATCACCGGCTCAGCACCTCCCATCAGCACAAAACATTCCAACTCTTATCAAATTTGGCCGATGAAGAAGATCCAAGCACGAAAGGGACTGAACTTCTTATGGTCGGAAGCTTACCAAAAACCGGTTCCGACGACCGGAAGCGGCAATGTCGAGGGGCAGGCAGAAGCGAGAGTGGAATTTGGGAAGGAAGGGAGGGGAAGAAGAAGAGCAGAGCGCCCGATTGGCGGAAGAACTCAAAGAGGAGAGAAGAGGATCCTCCTCCGGAGAGACTGAAGAGACAGCGAGAGTTTTGGGGAAGAAAAAAGAACTATTTTGAGGGGATGCAAAAGGGGCGTCGTATAAGTAGGTCTATATAAAAGGAATGTGGAAATGATGAGGGAGGGAAGCAGCGAGGGAATGAAAGAGACGTTGTATAGTTCTTTAATTCTAGGGTTAATTAATAATCTATTCCAAAATTAATCGTTGTGATTTTTTGTTGTTATGAATTATAAATACCGTCTCTATGTTACTTAAGGTTAATTTTCAGAATTTACTCTTATTCTTTGTTATAAAATTTTTATGTTACAATAGAAATATGATGGAAGGAATAAATTTTTTTTAACTTAATTACTGTAGCATATATTTTATTTCTATTTTATCTAAATATTAAAAATAATATTTAATTATGTATGTGATATATTAAAAATATTATCAACTAGGCAAGTAAAAGTAAATAATAAATGTTTACCTATTATTGGAAAATTAAAAATAAATATTCAAATAGAATTGAGAACGAGTGCATTGATGTGAGCAAATAATTATCTAAAGTATAAGATAAAGTTTCTATTAAAGTGGGAGAATTGTAAAGATGAGCTGTCAGATGGAGAGGGAGCCTTTTTAAAAAAAAATTCATCTTCCTTCCGCTGCATGTTCATCTCGTCCCGCTAATTAAATGATTGGGATGATTAAAGACAGCGACGGCCGCCTAACGCCGTATATTTAATGGGACTCCCTCTGAGTTGGCTACAGATTTGGCAAATGCAATCCATTGAGCCCCCCACCCCCCACACACATAAAAAAAGCGTCTTCCCCCCGCGACAACTGGATCCCGATACATGTTCTTGGCCCGGGCAACTCGACAAAATCTCTGTGGATGAGCAGGACGGGGGGAAGTGAACAACAAAAAAATCTACACGCTTCATTCATCGCTCTCTCTCTCTATCTGTTTTTCTATATATATATATTCGTATAACCACCGGCGCAAGAAAGACAACTAAGCGTCCGCAAATAGAATAATGTAATCGGTGGGCGATGTTGTTTCTTTTTTTTTTCTCATGCTTTTTTATAATTTTTTATATTAATAAAATAAATCTTTCGTTATCTTGTTTAATATTTTTACTTTTGTAATTTTTTATATTAATAGAATATTTTTTAATGAAAAATAATCTTTAATTCATATTTTAAAATAAAAATATACTATCTTATATAAGATAAAATAATTATTTTAATTTTAACTCATTACTTAGATAATAGTATCTAACAAACCACACTATATGATATTATTATAATCGTATTTATTTAGTAAATACATCAAGATTTTTATTATATCAAAATATAATTGATATTTTTTTCTCATTATATTACTATCTTAAATAGCTTATGCGTAATCATTAGCTTGATTAACTTGATGTTTATTGAATATACAAGTATGTTTATATGTTAAATAAGGTATTATTTTTTTAGTTTGAGAATAATAACAATAATAATTTAATTAAAATTTTAATATATTTAAAATTAATAAAATTTTATCTGAATGAAATTGAGATGATAGATTGCAGTGGTTGACTCGGTCAAATTTTCTACACAATAAATCAGTTTAATTTGTAGTCGAATCAGTTTATAAAGGATGCTAAGATTTATCCTTTCATCATCATGAATAACTTAATTGGGTAAGAATAGAAGAGAGCTTTTTTTTTAATTTTTTAAAAAAGTTCCCCACACCAGATCGTCTACCCAAACGTTTACTCTTTTAAAAAAATGGCCACGCCCCAACGATGTCCGTTAATGGGCGCAGGTGGACGGATGGGGGCGAGAGGTAAACAGGTAAGGATAGTATTTTTGAGAGGTCGAGCGAGAGATACCCGCACGCAAATGACGCCGACGAAAGCATGACTCGGACGATATCGAAACCGAATCGGTTTATGTAAACGAAGCTGCCGAACTGGACTCGGCAAGGTGTCCACCGCGGCCCATGGCGGATCTCCCTGCCCCTTCGGAGAAGCCCACCGCGGCGACGGCGGTGGAAGCGGCGCCGAAGCCGTCCCGGTGCGCCGACCGCGATTTCCTCCTGCATCTCGAAGCTTATCTCGCCCGCCGCGACGGCGTCGATAAGCTCCTGAAGATCTCCCGCTACGCCGCTAAGATCGCCCTCGCCACCCCTTCATCTCCGCTCCCCCCGGCCCTCGCCTCCCGCATCAAGTCCTTCGAGTCCAGCGTGGGGCTCAGCCGCAAGGCCTTCCGCCTCGGCAAGTTCATCCAGGACCTCAACGCCCTCCGCTCCGCCACCGCCAGCGATGCCCTCTCTCCCACCGATCGAGCGCTCGCCGCCGTCGCGTACGGCGGCGAGGGCGTCTACTACTTCGTGGAGCAGTTCGTATGGCTCGCCAAATCCGGCCTCATACCCTCGGAGTATTCCCGGCGGCTCCAACTGATCAGCGCCTGGACGGAACTCATCGGCTACATTGGAAGTGTCGCCTTAAAGGCCAAGGAGGTGCGAAAGATCCAGTCTTTACTGCGAGCGAAGATCAACAAAACAGAATTGGGGGATGACGACAAGGAGATCAGGAAATTGAGAACGAAGCTGCTGCTGAAGCAGCTCTCGATAGTTCAAGATATCGCCGATGGCCTGATGGCGCTCGGAGATGTGAGTGACGGGAAGGGCTTCCTCTCAAATCCTCTGCTGATGGCTTCCGCCGGTCTCCTTTCAGCTCTCATCAGCACTCACAAGAATTGGACTTCTTGTTGACAGGTAGTAGATCTTCTTCCTTCACCTAGTTAAAATAAGCTCTCCCGATATGGTTGGATTCTGAGAGACCATTGGAGTCGAAGTAAATTTTAAAGCTTCTGTCGCTGAAATCCACAAATAACCGATGGTTGAGGATAATGCATGCTTATAAACATAATATTTTTCATATTGAGCTAAATTTTAATTATAGGAATTTGCTCATAAAAAATGCTGCTGAGCTTACAAGCTGTGAAAGACTTGGAGGAGATATGTTAGCATTTTTAGCTTCAATAAACGTACATGTCATCACCTTTGCCCAAGGTGCATTTTTATGAAATGGTTGGGGATGAATGAGAGAGATGTTATTTTCACGTGGTCACTTTAGAACTAATTTTCTTCTCTTATGTTGTTTTAGTGAACTTTTGTGAGTTATTTCATAACTCAGTCATGGTAGCTTTAGGACCACTAAATATTTTTGTTGAATCAGCTACTACTGTGGGGCAAGTATTGATTTGTATGCTCACATGAAGTAGTTTTATAGCACCTCAGCTGGCTAGTTTCACTGCATAATTCCTAACAGGATCTAATAGCCATAATTGGATATCTAAGTATTGCTCTAATTGATGTCATGTCCAATTTTGTCTTTTTATGATGGGCTTTTATTTTGGCTAATTAAACTAATATGCAAATACTCTGGATGCCTTCATTGTTTTATAGTCCCTGTAAAAATGAGAAGAGGAACTATAGTATTTTGTTTAGGGCTCATGGTTGTTCTAAGACGTCCTAATTGGAATATGTTTAATGTTATAAGACCTCTTAGGACCGATCGTTGTTCTTTTCTTCCCCTTTTTGGGTGGTGGTGCATGGTGGCAATATCTCCTTTCCATTAGATAACTCTAGCTCTAACACTATGTTCAGATATTAGTTCCATGTTTCACTGATTAGGTGCTCTATGATTGCATGTTTTTCTAAACACCTATCCTGCTAGTTTTCTTGGCAATTGAAATGTATCTTATGTTGATAGATAGGTTAATCATCACCACTCGCAGCTAGTACCATGTGGCATGACTTCATAGTGCAAATTGCGAAGGAAATTGCGAAGGAATGAAGGTGTTCATGTTTTAGCTGCACCTGACCATATTATATCAGCCCTGATTCCTCTGATGCATTTAAGCATTGTAAGCCATGTTACAATTATTCAAATTTGATTCCATCATGCTAGTGTTCCGTCTTATTTCCATTATCTTGCGTTTGAACTTGAATTTAGGAAAACACCCTTTAGTCTTTTGACCAAAACCCAGGAAAGGTTGTTTAGAATTGTTTATTTGCTTGCATTTCGATCCCTTGCTCGAACTTGCAACTTCTTTTCGCACCTCCCTCTCCATTAAGCTTTGTCTATTCTGGGGAGTTGTCTACTTCCTTTCCCTTCTCGTGCAGTTTTAGGATACTGGGTCCTTCTCGACGAACATGTATCTCCATCATTCATCTATGTCCTCTCCTTTGGAGCTTCCGGTTGCAAAAAGTATTTGACTGTTTTCTTCTCCAACAAAGTACTCTAGCAGCCTTTGAATGACTCTAAACAAGAATCATATGGTGAAGAACTGCAGATTTAGTTTGATTTGTATCAAAAAATTATGATTTGCCAGTTACTATGAAGTCCAAGCAATGACTATATCTATATGCAGTTAACCATGGCGGCAGCGAAGATTTATTCTTGGGGAAGTATGAATAGAAACTAGACTTATAATTGCTATCCTTTGATATTGTGAATAAATATATACTTTTTAAGTAGACTTATGCCTGCGATAAGGAAACCGAAACCGAGAGGAACCGAACACGGAAGGAATCAAAGAAGACAACTGAAAGGAAAAAAGAAAGGAAGGAAAGAAAAAAATACATCGGCCTATTGCTCTTCCCTGCTCTGGCGGACTACAAATTCCGAGCCTGTCTCGTAGTTTTACCTCCACCAGGACCTCCCACGCTCGACACCTCACCGCCGGTGGCAGTCCCTACCGCCTCCGTTGAAACCAGCTGAGTCTTCATAAATTCCACCGATTTCTCCATCCGAGTCGGCGGGAACCACCGCTCCTTGCCGCCGCCTCCGCCATCTGCCCTCCCTGCCTCCACCACCTCCTTTCCGATGAAGCAAATGCACCGTCTCTATTCCTACCCCCAGCTCCGGTGCTCCAATGCTGCACATTTGTCCAATCAACCGCCCTCTGACCCCGGCTTCCGGTTCAATTCAGCTGCAATGGAGGCCTTCTTCGTGCCCTGGCTCTCCCGCCTCGACGAGCTTCACTCCGACCTGCTCGCCGCCCTTGGATGCCACCCCCCGCCCTCCCTCCAGCCCTACATCGACGCCATCCTCGCCCACTACGGCGACTACGGAGCCGCCAAAGCCCGCCTCGCCGACGCCGATATCCTCCGCGCCATCTCCCACTCCTGGCTCACCCCCTTCGAGCGCACCTTCCTCTGGATCGCCGGATGGAAGCCCTCTCTCGCCTTCCGCATTCTCTCCCAGTGCTGCGTCGGCGGCAGCGCCCGCTTGCTTCTCTCGCCGGACCAGCGGGCGGCCGTGGAGGAGCTCCGGCGGGAGGTCGTGGCCGCGGAGCACGAGATCTCTGAAGGGATGGCCAGCGCGCAGGAGGCCATGGCGGGCCAGGCAGTGCTCGAGGCCGTGCGCGCCGGAGGGGCGCGGAACGAGAACACGCAGGTGGCGGCTGCGACAGCGGACGCGGTGGCGCGGGCGTTCAGGGCGGTAGTCGGCGCAGCCGACGAGCTGAGGGACGCCACCCTGCGGCGGATCCTGGGGATCCTGACACCGGTCCAGGCGGCGGAGTTCCTCGCCGCCGCGGCCGAACTCCGTCTCCGCATGCGCCGTTGGGGCTTGCGGCGCGACGTGCGGACGGCCTGAACGGATGCATCTTCGACAGAAGAATCTACCGGATCACGAAGCAGCTGAAGATTCTCGCGGAAAAGGGAATCATCGTCCTTTTATAGCGAAAGTACCTTTTACTTTTGTCCATGTGCCATCGACGTGAAGTAGGCGGGTGCCGCTGCAATGGGCCACCTTCACAGTCCAAATATAAAGAAAATGAACAAAAATGAGAGAGAGAGAGGCAAATAACTAGTTGACTAAATTAGACAAAACATGTTTCTTCCTCGCCTCACCGTTGAAAAATTCAAACACGAAGAGCTATTAATACTCGATCGACTCCCCGAAGCTAATTTAAAACTGGCAATTTTAATCCTTCCTCCCCCTGACTCTCTATCTCGAGCATTTCCCCTGCCCCCTCCCCCCACCCCTCTCTCCCAGAAATGGAAATGGAAACGGACGAGTGCGAGTGTCGATTCAAGGACGCGTTCCGGCGTTCCTCCCCTTGTCACGACCGCTGCTCCGGGTGCAGCTCCGATTCCGACCGCGGTCACCATTGCGACGACGACGACGACTCCAGCTCCAGCTACTACGGCGACCACCTCCGCCGCCCGAGCTCCCTCGAAAAAGGGTGGCGCTTGGGCGACGCGGCGTTGAGCCGGCGGCGACGGTTGGCGAGCTACAAGGCGTACGCGGCGGAGGGCAGGATGAAGGCGTCGTTCCGCAAGGGGGTCCGGTGGATCAAGGTGAAGTGCACGAAGCTCGTCCATGGCTACTGATCGATGATTAAATTAGGAGGTGCTCGATCGAGAGCGGACGACCGCGTAGTTAATTCTGGTTGGATACAAATCTAACAGCGGCATGTATTTATATTTATAGTCCATAAACATTTTAGATCGGCCGTGTTACTTCGATCGATTAAATGATCGCTTTCTTTTCTCTCTCTTTCCGCAATTTTGTTTCCCTTTGATTTTGTCAAGAGTAATAATACATCGGATGAAGGTTTTGCAGAATTCTTAATTTTCTCGATGGAAAAAGAGAGAACAGTGACTTAAACCTACGCCATCATTCACGAGCAGCCAAACCTTCCCCCGTCAAACACCCAAAACATCGACATCTCCATCAAATTAACAAACTAACAAAAAAAAAAAAAACAAATCAATGCAACCTCAATACAGAGAACGAACAAACTAACTAATTTCCCGAGAAGAGCCAGCTCTCCAGCTTTATTAGATCTTCTTGATACCCGCAGCCTTCCCATACTTGTTGGAACTCCGAACCTTCTTCACACGGCGTCCATGGCCACATCTCTCCGGCTGCCTCGTCCCACAGCTCGGCCACCATCCCTTCCCAGTCGACATCGTCCAAGCTCGGGATTCCATCCACCTCCTGCTCACCCATCGCAAGGTCGCTCCCACACTCCCTCTCCTCGCTCGAGCTCATCGCGGCGGAACGCCCACAGTCATCTCCCAACATCCCTGGACCAAGGAGCACCTCCTCATCCGTCTCATTAATTTCCGTGCCCCGCTGGAGGCCAAACGAGTCATCACCACCAGCTCGGACTTGTCCACCGTCGTCCAAAGAGATGGTGCGCCGCCCTTCGGCACTGTGATTTCTCTTTACCGGTGCTCCAGTTGCTCCGTCGTGCACCGGCTTCTTCTTCGTCGTCGCCTTCGTTCTCTTGTTCTTGTTTCTGCTCCTGTTCTTTAGCCCATCGCCTCGCGGCTTACTCCGCTTACCGACTGTTTCGCCCTTCATTCCAGCCTGCTGACTAAAGGTACAGATCTTTTTAACCAGATGGGAGTTCCAGTAGTTCTTGATCTCATTGTCGGTTCTTCCAGGAAGATGGCCGGCGATTTGAGACCACCTGATTCACCATAAGATTTCACCGTCACACATATATCACCTCCCGCAGTAAAATTAATTGTATGCTTCGATTTGTGCTCTAAAATACGTTATTATAAAGAACAAGGACAGCTTCAATCAGTCGCGCATGATGCTTGCAGGAACGTAGTGAAAAATAAAATTGTCACATATGTCTCCTTCCGCGTTTATAATTTTTCTAAAAACAAAACTGATGGCATACTCTTGGCACATATAATTCTTCCTGTACCTTGACATTGACGCATGCACTAAAAGCCAACCAAAACCACGAGATGAAAACAGGGTCACTGTCTGTACTCGAAAAGAGCATAAAGTAATCCTTAATCAAGCATCTTTAGCTGCTTAATTACCTGTTTCCAAGAGTGCTCTGCAGCTTGACGATGATCTCCTCCTCATCCTCCGTAAAGTTACCTCTCTTTAGATCAGACCGCAGGTAGTTTATCCATCTCAGTCTGCAGCTCTTCCCACACCTCAACAGCCCTAAATCCAAAAGACGATCGATTCAGAAAAGAAAGATGATCAAACACGCAGACCTACGAATACAAGCACTCGCACGCACACACCTGCATTCTTGGGGAGCGATCTCCAGGATCCTTCTCCGTTGGCAGCAATGTAGTTGAGCAGGATCTCGTCCTCCGCCGCCGTCCACCGCCCCTTCTTCAGTCCCACCTTCTCGCAGCAGGGGGCTCTTCCCATCTCCTCACAAATTTACTCCCGACCACGGCGGTGGCAGCTCGCAGACGAATTAAGAGATCCCGGCCGAGTTGTCTGCGTCGTCGCCGTATATAAATAATACAACAACGGCGCCAGTTTCAGTTTGCCCCCTGTAGTTTCACATCCGTCTAATTCAACCCTTTTCTTCCCGAACGTAAAAATACTGGGGGGGCAAAAGGAAATTAGCGTCCGAGACCGAAAGCGACGGCGGCGGCGGAGAGGAGGGCCACGTGCTCAGGAAGGGGGGAGGGTCGACGTGGCGCGCGGCGTCACCCGTCCGAACCGCATTGGCTGTCGATCGGCCACGTACGAGATGGCGCGGCCCGAAAGATTGAACCGGCTTCCGGTCGAAATTTTGTACCCGGTTCGATTCGTGGGTCGAGCCGCAATAAATGGGTTCGGCGGACTTTTGCAGTCCGATTTAATACGCTCTCATCATTTCATTATTGCTCTTTGTCGTGCGCTTAAGTCGTAATCAACAGCGATCACAAGTTTATTTCATCTGATAAGTGATTGGGTTCAGGTGTTGCATGGATCTCTCTGGGCCTCAGACGGCCTCGACGCTCGCGATTAGTCCTCGTCCCGTCCGTGACCGCGTCGGGTTAAACTTGGGCTCGATCCAAATTCCGGTCCAAATTGGATTGGGCTTAATTTTACGGGCTCATCGCCCGGTATCAGTACGACCCGTTTGCGTGTTATTATGGGAGACAGGTTTCATCCTGACCGCGAGTGCAGGAGCACGTGGTCGCATCCTGTCCACTTGATCCCCAGGGAACCCGACGGCGGCGATAACCCTCGGCCTAAATAGAGAAGAAGCTCACGGCGGAGGAGCTTCTTCATCGCCCCCCCTCCCTTCGAACGCAGCACCAAAAACCCTTCCTTCCCGTTCCGCTGCGTCGCCTCTCATCCTCCAAACTACGCGTACGCGCCCCGCCCCCGGTCGATCTTGCCCGGCTCTTGCCCTCCTTTGTGAGGGTCGATTGGATCCTCGCCGTGCGGCCCTCTTCCGCAAGGTTGGATATTGTGCCCTCCGTCGCGTACTGTTGATCCCGAAACATGTCGCCGAACGTTTGAGATATTTAATAGGTTCGGCTCATATCTTTGATGGTTTTTTGATACGCTGTTGGAGAAAATTGATCCCTAGGGTTTTAAATCAGCCAAAAGCGATCGTGTTTTTTTTTTGCTTCTTTTAATCCTGAAAAAAAAGTTTATAAATTATGCTGTGAAGCAGGATCACTTTGAGGAAAGGAAATGTATCCTTCCAAGGGGAACAATCCATATGGGCAGCAGCCTTATGGTTCCTCGCAGGCATATGGGCAAATTGTGAGCGCAATTTTCATCATTTTTCATTTTAATTAAAAATTTCATGCAGCGTATCTGGACATTTTGTGCAAGGCTGCTTCGTAATATTTCCTCATGTGATTGTTGCAGCCTACCAGCGGTTATTCTGGAAACGCTGTTGGCAGTTCAGACGCAGATATGAGTACATACAGAACCTATTCTTCACAAACGGCACAGTATGGAGGACAATATGCAGCGGTTTATGGTTCATCTACACTGAGCAGTGTTCAACAGGTACTGTCTATTTCCCTAATAACCAAGATATCTTATTTATTTATTTATTTTGTTTCTTTGCACTCTTTATTGATTCATTCCACTGTTAGTTGATTATGTCATTCGTATCTCTCCTGGAATTAAAAACCTATCTCAATGTCGTGTTCTTTGCATGAACGTATTTATCTTAGTTGTTTGGGTGACTAACGTTTATGATGCTGTTGCAAGCATCTTGAATGAGGTCAGGTAGTTCTCCACGTGTGGCATCTAAGGTTCTAGACAATTATGTACTGCATAATGCATTCCATCTTGGGAATTTAATCTTTCACCATGCAAGGAATTGAATGATGGCTTGCAATATATCTATACTAACCACTTGTATTACTTGTAATGTATTTTCTTATTTTTGACCTGGTTATAAATTTGATAGATTAGCCTCAAGTTAGGTGCATTAAAGTGGTTTGGTATACCAAGCTAAGAACCTCGAGTACATTCATATGCCTATCCTTTTGAGAAGATAACCTTGGCAGTCTTCTAAATAAGCTCTAGATTTTCATAGAAAGGACATATTTAAATTCTGAGCTGAGCTTGATCGATGTCTGAATCATGCATGAACTGAACTTTATTTGGTTAAAATCAGACAAGTCATGCTTGAATTGAATAAAAACAGTTTTTTATTGGGTGAATAATAATTCTGTACATATTCCCTCAATAGGAAATGGGTCTTTTCAAACTCGTGACAGGATATGACTGTTATCTTGAAGTGGAACATGCGGTAGAATTGACAAAATTACAGAATAAATTTCAAGCTTGCTAACAAATCTAAAATTACTGGACATCAGATATTTGATCTAGTTACTATATGTTCATTATTCTGTACTTTGCTGGATAGAATCTTTTAAGCAGGGATGCAGTAGATCCTATGCCTTGTCACAGCAAAGGATGCATGTACTATCCCACATTCCTTGTGTATTCCAGTTCTTTGTTGACTATCATTTCTGAAGTGCTTAACCATTTTATGCTAGTGGGTTCTCTCACTACAAGTATTATAAGAATGACCGTGGACACTAGGATGGAGGTTCATGCCTTGACCTCTACTGCAAGAGCTCAATTAGGTTTGAGCAGGCTGAGCCTGTCATGCTACCAAGGGTGTGTATCATATCACATCAGTTGTGTTTGGCAGGCATGGAGCTTATGTAGAAAACTCTGCTTTATCACAAGTGGGTAATCATTTTTTGGCAGTCTTGTGATCTGCAGACATGGTCCGTTCTTGGACAAACCATGTCATGCCTGTGATGGTTTAGGTATTCTATATCTAGCATATTGCTCTTTGGCCTGCTAGATATTTTTCCTATTAGCTTTTGAAAATTTTTGGAATGCTTGGTAATTGAAACCTACATCATCGAAGGAATGTGCATCACATGGATTTACTTCCTTTGGTAAGTATATCTGAATTTAGATTAACTCAAAGGAAGGCGATTGAACTGCTTGGATGGTAGAGCTATTACACCTGCTGTTAGAGCTCAATACTAGAGCTGCCTTTAAGTAGTTCTCTTGTTTCTTTTATTTTTATATGCTTATGTCAAAGTGAGTTCTGTCATCTGATCCTGTATTGCCATATTTGGTTGAAAGTTGGCTTCATTTTGTTTTAGTTTAATTTTAGCCCATTTGCAAGTCTGTTCATATTATTGTTTTAAAACATTATCTTGCAAAATGCCTATAATATGTGGAGTATGCATTGTGGCACAGGTTGGAGTGAGTGGTAAAGAAGCAGTTTCGTCATCTAACTTGCAGGGTCGATCTGCTTATCCCTCTGTGTTGACAGATTCATCCAAATTCTCATCTGGAACTCTAGGATCCAGCTTGGGAATCACATCTGATGACTATGTTTCTGCAACTAACCGAGCATACTCCCAGAAAACCGACCAGTTTTCTTCAGTGAAAAATTCTGATTATGCTTTAGCAGATAGGAGGCACTATGGTGAACCTCAGAGTGCTTTTGTTAGCAGGGAGTTGCAGAGTGATACAACTAGAAGATATCTTGATTCTGTGTCCTTGAGTGGTGCTAGTCGTCATCAGGTATTTCTTAAATTGATTAATATGTTTTTCTATTTGATGTTAGCTCTATTGAAACTTGATTAGTTTGTCCTTAAATGACTCTGGAATCTGATTGTCTTTTACAGGCTGAGTTGCACGAGCAGATTGACCAGGTATTGGGTTATCATGCTTTTATTCTTTTTTAGTATTTATTTTTATAGGTTATCTTGATGATCCTGTTGTGCATTTTCTCAAGGCTTCACTTCTTCGACATCAGCAAATGCTGAAAACACAATCACTTCAATCTGGTTCAGATATGAGGTACTGTATAACAGGTTCTTATATGACAGAATGCTAAAACCTTCTGTGTTTTGCCATGTTGCATAATATTTTAATATTATTTGTGGGTGTGATATTAACCTAAATTACCTGAGCAATGGTTGTTAAATTCTGCATTGCCTTAAGACCACCCCTTTTATTGTATTTCTGTGGCTAGCAATGGTTGCAGCTTAGTTGCTGAATATTATCGAATCTTATTACACTGAGATAGAATATACGTTTGTGGCAGACAAGATGAATACTATGCAGCGAGGACTGTCCCTAACCATCATAGCTCACAAGACATTAACTCATACGGTGGAAGGATTGATGCTGATCCACGTGGCCTATCTGTTTACGGTGCTACTTCTTATGGTGGACAAGTTGCAGCTTCCATTTTAGGGGGAGCGCCAAGGAGGAATGTTGATGACCTCATGTATGTCCAGGGGTCATCAAATGCTACTTATGGGGTGAATTTGCCCCTTGCTCGAGATTATGCTGCAGGAAAGGGTATTCTTGGCACACCACATGAATCTACATATCAAGCTAGTGTTCTATCACGTGGACATCCAACCCTTGGAGGCTCCATGGTCGATGAAAGGAATGATGATAGAAGTGCTTATCGCCGAGAACTTGAGCTAAGAGAGGAAGAACGCCGTCGAGAATTGATACGCGAGAGAGAAAGAGAACGCGAAAGAGAACGCGAAAGGGAACGTGAAAGAGAACGCGAAAGAGAACGTGAAAGGGAACGAGAAAGGCAACGTGAAAGGGAACGCGAAAGGGAGCGTGAAAGGGAACGTCTTCGAGAACGCCGAGATAAGGAGAGGGAACGAGATCGCAAGCATGCATTTGATCCAAGGCGAGAACGAACTCCACCAAGAGTTACTAGAGATCGACGAGCCTCTTCTCTGATGAAGGATGAGAAGGTTGTGCGCAGAGTTACACCTCATCGTGCCACACCACATCGTGAGGCTGTGCATAGGTGGACCTTCATAATATCTTTATGCCCTGCTGTAGCTATAAACACTTTGGTGCTGCTTCTTGGTTTGCAGCTTTCTCAACTAACTTGTTTCTTCTTTGGTACTGAAGGCATCATTCACCTGTTAAAGAAAAAAAGAGAGAGTACATCTGCAAGGTAAAGAAGAACCATGAACTATATGTTCATTGTTGATGTAGATTGATCAGCCATGACTAGTTCCTAAAGCCTCTATCTTTGTTTTTCCATTAGCAATGTAGGATATTTCGTACCTATCCTTGCTATGTTTCTCTTTGTTCCTATTAGAAATTTAGAATGACACGTCTGTCATTCAGAATCTGTTCCCTCCTTATTTTCTAGTTGAATATTTCCTCTCCATCTCTCTTTTTTGGTGCTTCACTTCCTTGGAATTCAGTTTTTATCAGTTGTCTGGGCCTTCATTCCTTGCGTGCTTTTTACTGGACTCAAGTCTGCTGGGATTGCTTTGGTAAATCTAGATGCTTCTGTGAACTCACCTAGAATCTAATTAAGCATATGGTGGTCATATTGCAGTTCCTCCATGTGTTGTTTAATTGATGTTTTTTTTTCCCCTCTACTGCTAAGTAATATCCCTTGCAGCTGCTATTTTTCCACTTGGTCAATAATGAGTATGTGCATATTATGTAATATGTGAATTAACATTGGCAGGTTTATCCATTCTGCTTGGTGGACATTGAAAGGGATTACTTGTCCTTGAGTAAGAGGTACCCTAGGCTAGCTGTAGCAGGAGATTTTTCAAAGGTTTGAGTTGCATCCTACAATGCTATTTGAAGGATTACAGTGTATTCGTTCTTCTTAAATTATTTGCATATGTTGTACTGTACTTTTTATAGGCAGTGGTGAACTGGCCAAGGCAAACCTTGAATCTTTCACTTCACACTCCTGTCAGGTAGTTGGTTCTTTTGAACACCCATAAGCCTTTGTGTTGTTTGATTCTATTTCCTAATTTTTTATAGCTCTATCTGTTTCTTAATAAAAATTTGTTAGATGACATCAGCATTCTTTTTGGCACTATGCTGCAGCTTTGAGCATGATTTCTTGGATATAGAAGATAAAAGTGATGAAAAAGGACCTGCTCTATTGGAAGAGGCCTTCACATCCAAGGGTGGGAAAACCATCTGGAATGCCAAGGTAAAAATACAGATGGGGTATCACCTTCATAAATTTTTTTAAAATCTCCTCAATTATAACTTCCTGACCGGTTGCTACTTTCGAAGCATATCCAGTCATTCTTGATCAAATATCTGATCGTAAATCATGACAAGCACACTGGGTTTTGTTATACAACATGCAACTAAGTGTATTTTCCTTTTAATTGAGTACCTTGCCACAAATGTGAATTGCTTGCAGCCTTCTTAGTTTTTGAATTAGAATAAACATCCTCGTCTTCCTATTCAGCCTACCTCCATCTTAGATAAACTGCTCTTCTGTGTATGCCAGCTAGCTGATTATATCCAAGGTTTCAAAGTAGCTTGTCTCACTCTTTCTTAAAGAGCCAGTCCTGCAGTTTACCAGTATATTTTTTTTGCAGATACTAAAAAATTACCTCTGTGAAGAGTTATATGTAGCTGATTCACATTCTTCTAATGGCTATACTGTTTTCAAAATTATTAGGAGTACTATCACGAAATTTCTCTTGGATTGACTTGTTATCAAAATGTTACATCTATTCTGCAAGCAAGGTTGGTTTGGTTAAAACCAATCTTTTTGATTAAACATGTATTTTATGCTATCTAATTTTTGTGCGCATTTTCTTTTCAGGTTATCCTGATGAGTGGAATCAGTAGTGAAGCTTTAACTGAATTATGCTTTGGTAAAGATATAGATGAGAGGTTAGTCCACTTTAACAATATCCTGAAGTTTGCAGTTCTGAAGAAAGATCGTTCATTTTTGGCAATTGGAGGCCCATCACTTGTGAATTCAGATGGGGATCAACTAATTGATGATTCTTCTCTAATTCAAACAGCTATTAGGTGTGCTACTCCCAAACAATCTCCTTTTTTTTGGATTACAGAGGAAATTTCTGTTGGTCATGTTTGCTTTATATGCCTGAAATAAGTATTTCCCTTGTTATGATGCAGACATGTCACCCATTTAACTCAGCTTGACCTAAGCAGTTGCCTCAATTGGAATCGCTTTCTCGAGGTACATTTATGTTTTGTTCTACTGTTTCTCTGAAGAGACTAATTATCTCTGAGTTTGCACTTTGTTTTTATGGTCGTTCATTGAAGAATCACTTCTGCTCGTTAATATGTAAAGTTTTTAGAATAGTATTCATCCAGCAAGGCTTGGAACAAGTATATTATCACTATTCTTAATTATAAAAAAACCAGAGATCATTGTTTTATCTGTTGTGTGGTCTAAGAGCCTTTTCTTTACCCTTACTGATTTTTTGTATTGTCACTACCTATGTTATAAACATACTTTTTACTGTCTAACTAGGTTCTGATGATTTCCATATAAAACATCACTCTACACTCAAACTGAATCCTTGAAATCGTAGCTACCGAACTCAAACTGGAGTAGCCAGTCTAACCAGCACAAGTGAAGCCATAGTACTATATTACCATCTAGTGGAAATTAGAATGAAAAAATAAAAACAGTTCCACTTCACATTTTTGTTAAAAAAGTTTATATTATACATCTAAGTAATTAATGCATTTACATTTTTGACATATCATACTATTTTGATCTACGGGAAGTATTATTGGATTTTGTTTTAAAAAAAAATCTGTTATATTTAAAATAATATTTTTAATGGTATTAGTGATCTGTGGGTTGGTCTATTTGATGCCTGTTCGTGTCTTGACAACTATAGCACAAATTTTCATCTCTTTGACCCTTTTATTCTAGTCCTTTGGTTCTCGCCTATGCGGAGAAAGTTTATTCAATTCTTCTATTAAAAACATAAGAACAGCACAGGGAACGATCCTTACAGGGGTGCTGATAGTGAGTGAAAGTAGAAGCAACCATCTTTTCTAATCCAAAAAAAAGAAAAACAGTGCTTTGAAAAGTTAATAGTAATTAGTTTTAACTAGTCACTACAGGTAGGATGATACAAACAACAGCTAGCTTTTTAACTAGTTTATAACAATATACAGAAGATAGCAGCTATAGATGATATGTTACTCAGTATATTAACCAGTTACATTTAAAATTGATTTTAATAGGTTAGGAGTTGATTTTGATTGGACATACTGATATGAGGATGGTTTGCTTGTTAGTATCTGGTCAGACACCTGTACAAAATGGACGATTTGGATTGAGATTGTACAATTTTTATCATGTTGGTACAGTTGTTTTCCAGTATATGCTTTGGCTCTCCTATAGAAGCCATGATAGTCTGAAATGTATCTTAAATTCCCGTGTTTCTCAAATTACAGAGTGCTGATTTTATTTAATTCTGTCAGATACATTATAATAGAGTTGGCAAAGATGGACTCTTTAGTCACAAGGAAATAACAGTATTTTTTGTCCCAAACCTGTCTGAATCCCTTCCATCACTGGAACAATGGAGAAGCCAGTGGCTGACACACAAGAAGGAGGTAGCTGAGAGGGAACAACTAGCTTTAAAGGAGGCAAAGGTTCATTTGAATGCACTTAAATACACTGTTTCATGATAAATGCTATCTATGCACGAACTAAGCTTTTTTCTTGTGGATGTATTTTAGAAATCTGTAGAAAGGAAGGAAAGTGCTCAAGGTAATCAAAGCCTATTTATATTCCCCTTCTACTCCTTTTTGATAATTTTTTCTTTGGCTGATTTATATGATATGTCCATACTTCATAACGTCAGGGGAAAAGAGTCATAGTAAGACTGTGGATAATGACTCTGGTAAAAGTCTAAAGACTGAAGACAACTTAGTTGAAGGTGAGATAGCTGATGAGAAGAAAATTAAAGATCAGATTATTGATGAAGTTGGTGGATCCAAGAAAACTATGGCTGAAAAGGAAAAAGGACCTGCATTAGATAATACAGAACTGAGAGAGGATGGAGAAGGCAAAACCAAAGAGAAGAATGATAATGGTGAAGGTTCTGTTGATTTGTCGACTGAGATTAAAAAGACCACCAAGAAGAAAATTATCAAGAAGGTGGTGAAAGGAAAGACCACCATTAAGAAAGCAACTGCCACGACTGTGGAGGATATGGCCACCGGACTAGATGAGAATTTCAATGCCACAGATGATAAAGCAGAAATTATGCATGGAAATGCTGACCAAGAAGATCAGGCATCAGCTGATCTGAAGAATCCTACAACTGGGAAAAAGAAAATAATAAGAAAAATTGCTGCTGGTAAGTCTCCACTGAAGGAAGATGCAACTAATACTTCTGATGGTCAAACTGGTACCAAGATTGACAAGGAACAGGTCAAAGTTCTTGATGACGATCAAGTAAAAAAAGAACAGGATGGAGCCTCTACTGTTCAGGATGTGGAGGTTAAGACAATTGGGAAAAAGAAAATCATTAGAAGAGTGATTAAACGGAAGGTTTCTACAGCAAAAGTTAAGGATGCAAATCCAAATAAAGATGCTGAAGATGCAAAAGGAGGCACAAAAGAAAATTCTGGAAAGAGGGAAAATGATGTAGCTGAAGTCGACACTTGTGAGAAGAAGATAGAGGTATCCAATGCACCTTCTAGTGAGAAAGAACACTTGGACGGAAAAACAATGGTAAATGAGAAAGATAAAAATGAAACCAGGACAGTTGATAGCCATTCCAAACCAGAAAAAGGAGGTTCAAAGAGTACGAATGATTCTGAGAATTTGAAGAATATCAAGAAAGACGGTCAAGATGACAAGGAATGGAAAATAGATGAAAAAGAGAGGAGTAAAGATGGCAAGCATGACTCCCACCAAAAGTCTCATATTGAGAAGGAAAAGGGAGGTTCTAGAGAACCTCCTAAACATCCTGGATTGTTTCTGAAAACCCGTCGAACCATGGGATCAAAAGTATATTAAATTACTTCTCTGCATATTTTTATCTCTTAAAATGCTAAGGAAACCTGGCCTAACAGTTTCCAATTTTGTATTCTTTCACTGTAGCTTCGGTCAATTTCTCTCTCATTAGATGGACTCTTGGATTACAATGACAAAGATGTTGAAGAATCAACGTTTGAGGTTCGTTTTTCATGAAATGCTACTTGTCTATTTGTATGATGTTTCAGTATAACTGACCGTCAGTCTGTAGCTTGGTATGATAAATTTTGGAATGACTGTCCATGCTGAGCTAAACCTCAGGGATGGATCCAGATGTTCTAATATATGGGGGCAAAATGGAACAATTTTTTATCTTATAAAATACATAATAATATACACAAAGGTGTCCACTTGTTTCTTCAACTTCAAAAATTGATTGAGGTAAATTGAATATTAGCTTTTATTAAAGAATTTAAATTTAGTTTAGGACCACTTGCCTCACTCTCTCTTATGGTGCCGACTCATGTCAACTTGAGCCATCTAGTGTCCAAATCTGTTTGTATCAAAAGAATGTTTGGCTCATGAAATTTTGTGCATATGCCCTGAAAAGACGTGTCTTTGGTAGAACCAATATTTCAACAAGTACATTTCTATTATCAGATTTTCCTAGGTTGCACAGGCTTATATCTGTTTGCATATAATCTTATGTTCTGTTCTCTCTATTTGTATCTTAATTGAATCTTTATTGTGTTGGAAAAAAATCTTTCATGCAGCTTTCGTTGTTTGCTGAGGCATTTAATGAAATGCTTCAATTCAAAATGGGGTGCCGACTTTTGTCCTTTCTTGAGGTAGTTTGTTAGCTCCATTTTGGTGAACACTGTTTGAATTGTCTTGATCATAATTTAATTTATTTCTTTATTGTGTAGAAATTGCACAAAAGATATGTTGTCAAAAAGAATAATCGGAAAAGACAGAGAGATGAGAAATCTGAGAAAGACACTGAAAAGGAAAAATTATCCACAAAGCGTCCAAAACCCGGGGAAGGTTCTACAGTTACTAGTAAATCAGCAAATTTGCAAATGCAAGATGCATCAAAGGAAGACACTAATGAAAACGTGAATCTGGATGAGTCCGTGAAAGCTGGAAATGAAGAAGTATCTGGGAAAACAAATGAAGCAAATGAGGGTGTAAGTGGTTCTGCAGCTAGCTTAGATGAACCGGAAATTGAAGACATGACAATTGATGATGATGTGATGGAGGATGAAGATCCAGAAGAAATTTTAGAAGAAGATGAAGCAGATGGTGATGCTTGCTCAAATGGAGTTCCAGAGGTAAGTACTAATAAGGGGCTTTTTTATTAATTCTAATTGTTAAAATTTAATATGCTGCTTAGTCTCAACTTGTTGACTTCCTTTATTCTTGTCCAGACTACCTATCTAGTTATTTGAACCGTATAGGATCTTTGTTAGGGTTTTCTTTTTCACAAAAATAGAGAACAGATTCATTATTGCCACAACTTGTTGCTTTGGGAACATTCACTGCAGCAAGATGTACAACTTAATATTGTTGAGCTCTTCTGTAGTACTTGTGCTCAGTTGATATATGGGGATGTGTTTTCAATAGAGTAAATTTGTCTTTGGATTAACCAATCTACCGTAAAAGACCCAGTGTGAAATTCTAATGTGGTTTTTAAAGCACACATTTTAAGACCTTAGGAAGTCTAAAATATATAAATTTCTTATATCGGCTTCTAAATTTATTTTCTTTTGCCTACATATGTGGGTTCTGTAATTTATATTATGGTTTCTTTTGTGATTGATTTTGATTGGCAGGAGTAAGCCAACAAACAAGTACGCAATGATGATGTATGTTGGACTACTAATTTACAAAATGCTCTGTATATTTCCTGGTGGTTTTATAGTTCGGAAATATCATTTTTGCTAATTTTAGTTCGATTAGCTGATGCTTTTCTTCTGAATGAAGTAATATTGTTCCAGAGTATTTTTAAAATGTAGTGTTCTTCTATATGAGTTGTTTCGTCACATGAAATTTTGACAAGGTCTTCTTTAAATTGATTTTTTTTTATTTAAATTTGTAATGTTGAACTGTATAAGAATGCTACAATTTCCTATGATATTGTTATCCACATGCCAAAATATTTTTCTGATGGCACTTGCAGAAAAAATTAAATTAAGTTGAACTTTGAGCTTTTGTTAGTGTATTGTCCAGGATGCAAATGTAGATAAACCAGAAGCTGAACAAGATATTACTAAGGATGAAGATCCCAAGACTGTGAATGAAACTGGTGGTGATGAAGCTTCAAAATTTAATGAAAAAACAGACAAGGAAGATAGACAGTCCGTCACCGAAAAAGATTTTGTGAAAGACGACAAAAAGGATTCTGTCAAAGATGCACAAGAAAATTCCACAAAAGATGCTGTTGTGGACAAGGAGCTTCTGCAGGTCATTGGATGTTCTCTCTTGTTGAATCTCTATAATCTTGCCGCCGAAGTCATATTTAGTCTATGCTTTTCACAATGTGAACTTAAGGGCATGTTACCATTTTCTACAGGCTTTCAGATTCTTCGACCGAAATAATGTGGGTTACATCAAGGTAAATTTCATCTGAACCCCTTTCGCTACTTGTGGAATCGTGACCTAATTCGTCACTCGGAGTTAATTTTTTTCAGGTACAAGATTTAAGGTGCATTCTCCACAACTTGGGCAAATTCCTGTCGAATAGGGATGTCAAGGTTACTAACTATACTTTAAAAATCCAACTTCACTTCCATATGCCCTCTATGTTGAGGCTTCTTCTTTCCTCTTTTTTCTCTCATGTTAAATATGCGTGCTCATTGTGGTTCTTCGATCATTCTTTTTGAGGTACAACAGGAATTGGCACAGAGTGCTCTTGTGGAAAGCAATTCCGCGAGAGATGATCGCATATTTTACAAGAAGCTCGTGAGGATGACACTCGAAGATCCTAATCTATAACTGATGGCTGCAAAAAGTTGCTGGATCTTTCATCTTTATTGTATGTCGCTGTAAACTTATATTGAGTTGAGGATCCCCGGAGGAACTAGTACAATATTCACAGGGAATCGATCTGCTGCTCCAATTGCTGTCTGACCGAGTGGCTCCTGCCTGAATCAGCCAGCTGAAGTTTCAATTAGTTTTGAGCATAACTTTGCTCAGTCATGCAAATGTAACCATCACAGCTACAATAAACATACGAGCATGTGTTCATAGTTTTCACATTCAGCATCTCTTCTCTTAGATTGTGGATGTTCGGTTGTCACCGATCATGAGAGATGTCTGTGACGCATAGATATAATTGAAAATAGCTGCGTCCGAGATTACAAATGCATACGAGCAAAATTTTTCACTCAAATACAAGAGCTGCTGTTAAACCCTCGGAATAAAGTTTGATTGCGATTTATAAACTTGAAAACCTTAGTTTTCAGTTGGTTAGAATTGTAGAATAGAAATTCTGTAGACATGTTTTATGGAATTTTCATGTTTGATAGACTTGTTTTTAACTATTATTTTACAAATAAATAAGCATAAATGCAAATTATTATAATGTACCAAATTAAATATAAAGAGATCCGGAAAAATTGTCTAAATTTTAATTTTTTAAGAAAATTAGTGTTATGTATTAAATTGTAACCACATGTCCTCCAAAATAAAATTATTTCCTTTTAAAATGCAAAGAAATTCGATTATACATGTAGATAAGTATTCCCCAAAACCTCCGGTCAAAAAGAAAAATAATTTTAGAGCTAAAAGAAACCAAACCAGGGGCTAAAACGGAAATGACCTTAATCCATGAGTCCGTACTTGAAGCAGCAACCCGGAGTCGAGAGTTCCACACTTCCACTTCTGAGGCCGAGGGAGGAACCCGCCGCCAGCCGCCTTCCTCCTCTTCGATTCCGCGACATGCAAATGAAGTCCCTCTTCCAATCACCACAACCTCTCTCCTACTCTTCATCCTACTCCTCCTCCTCCTCCGTTCCCAGCCCTTGCTCTCGCCCCCTTTCCCTCTTCCTCCGCCTCCCTGCCGGCCGGTCGCGCCTCTGCACAGCGAGGTGCGCCATGGCCGCGGCCGATTCACAGGAGGTGGGGACGGCCACGGCCAAGGAGAACAAGCTCTGGGGCGGGCGTTTCGAGGGCAGCGTCACCGATGCCGTCGAGCGCTTCAGCGAGTCCATCTCCTTCGACAAGGCGCTCTACAAGCAGGACATTATGGGGAGCCGCGCCCACGCCCAGATGCTCGCGCAGCAGGTAGGTTACTTAATTGGGCTCTAGCTGCTCGAGAAGTTAAGCTTTGGGGTTGAGCTCGAAATGTTGTCCGGAAAAAGGAGGTATTATTCCCAATGCTTATCGAATTTGGGATTGTGAGTGATTCTAAGAGGAAGGGAAATGTAGGGTTTATTTATTTTCTCTGGTTTCATTTTGGCCCCCCCAAAAAAATTTGATGTTAAACTTGCGTCTTTATGTTTCGGTTTTATTCTTGTTGTTTGTCTCTTCAGAATAAAAGATTGTCTTTTGTGCGCCGAATATTCTGGCGCTATTTGTTAATTACATATATCCTAGACATGCAATGCTATTCTTTGCCTTGTAAAATGGATGAAATTGTATGTAGGCTTTTGGTTGGAAGTTTCTCAATATTTACAGAGTTCAAGACAATTTTTTTCTTGCGACAATTTAGATGACTGCATAGCATTATTTTTACCTGAATCAGTGTATTTGCTCTCTGTCACCAAAGGCATGCAGAGACTTCTTCACCTTGTCTAATCGCTAAAGGCATGCAGGGATTAATGACTGCCAGTGACAGAGATAGCATATTGCGTGGCCTTGATGAGATAGAGAAAAAAATTGAAGTTGGAGAGTTCATTTGGAGAACAGATAGGGAGGATGTCCACATGAATATTGAAGCTGCACTAACTGACATGATTGGTGAACCTGCAAAGAAGCTCCACACTGCAAGAAGCCGCAATGATCAAGTTATAACAGATCTACGTTTGTGGTGTAGGGACGCCATTGACAAAATTGTTGCATCCATTAAACAACTTCAGGTTTAAATATTTATTTAACTTCTTTCGTATCTTGTTAACTAGAACTATATTATCTAGACTGTTTTAATGTCTTTATTGATTGACATGTTCACTTGTACACTATTCTACATTATCTATTCTTATAATCGATGAATCATAGATCTCTCAGGCTATGAAACTATACCTGTGAATTCTGTCTGCTCAAACTCCTGCAACCAGCAGAGGCTCAAGATTTAATTTTAACCAAAGTCCATGCAGAAAATTCTCTATGTTCTTGTACTTTGTTTCAGAATCTATTCTGGCACTTTATTATCCCAGAAATGTAATCATTTGGTGGAAGTGTTCTTAAATATATTTTTGTTGTTCCTACTCCTTACTGCATATCGTCTGTAGTTATTGGTGAACACAGTTGTACAATATGCTCATTGTTGTGAGTTTAACTTGATTCAATTGTTAATATTTTCAGGTGGCTTTAGTAAAATTAGGTTTAAAAAATGCAGGGTTGATCGTTCCTGGTTATACTCACCTACAGAGGGCACAACCTGTCTTGCTGCAGCATCTCCTATTATCATATGTCGAACAGGTACAAGTCCCACATACATTTCTCTTTTATACGGAAAGAAGGGAAAAAGAGGTGGGAGATCGAAAAGATAAATATAAAGTTTGAGTAGGTAAAGTGAGTCAATAAGACTAAAAAGAAAAAACTAGCTCCTACACTGAGTAACATCTTAATTGTGGTAGGTAAAAGGGTTTGTCTTTGATCTAAGAATATTCTTGATTTTGCAGTGAGGATTTGCCAATTTAAGGAAGCCCATGTACACAGGTTCACTTGCAGCAGGCTGACAATATTAAGCTACATGCTAGCATAGATGAAAAAAAATACCTTCTCCAAAATCTAACAAGACAACACTGAAAGTCTCTACATATAGCCACACTATTTTTTTAAACTATACCAACTGTCGTACGTGCAAATTGATTAGTTGGGTCATGTAGTGGTAATACAGTTGAATCTGATCTTTCACAATCCACGGGACAAACTTGCGGTTGTTAAATGTAACAAGGCCCCAAGGAGCATGTTTGTATTTGAAAGCTAGGTTTGTAGTGTGTAACTATGTATTGATGTTTTATGTAGCTTGAACGTGATGCGGGTCGGATGCTTGATTGCAAGGATCGATTTAACTTCTGTCCCCTTGGTGCTTGTGCTTTGGCTGGTACTGGACTTCCTATTGACAGATTCTTCACTTCAGATGCATTGGGATTTACTGCTCCTATGAGGAATAGGTATACACTTGCATGCATTGCTTTCTAACTTTCTGATTAGTTATTGTCATCAATTGTTCCTTCATCACTGGAGACGTGTACTAACCATGATTCTTTTTCTGAAGTTTCCATTTTGGATAAAAATCTTCTCTCTTTCCAGATTAAGAAAAAGAGATCATGTGTTCTTTATATCAACATCATGAATAACTAGTGTTCCTTCAAAAGATTTTTTCTATGTAGTTGAATCTCAGTCTCTGAATGCCATGTGACTGTCATGTTTTACACAATTAAGTTCGTATCTGTATATTCTGATGCTAAATCATTGAGAAGGGCTTATCCTGCTTAACTTCAGTTGAAATTCCTAATGTTCGCATCTGTCTATCAAATACAAAAGAAACTGATTAGTGAGGTATATGACACTGAATGTAAGATGTTCCATCCTGGAAATGTTCATCTGTACCTGAATATCTGTTGTGTGTAGCATTGATGCAGTATCAGATCGAGATTTTGTCTTGGAGTTTCTATCGGCCAACTCAATAGCTGCTATACATCTATCTCGGCTGGGTGAAGAATGGGTTTTGTGGGCATCAGAAGAGTTTGGTTTTTTGACTCCAAGTGACACTGTATCTACAGGAAGCAGCATCATGCCACAGAAGAAAAATCCAGATCCCATGGAACTAGTTCGTGGAAAATCTGCTAGAGTTGTTGGAGACCTCATGACTCTTCTGGTCTTATGCAAAGGGCTTCCACAAGCCTACAATCGTGATTTACAAGTATGCACTTCTCCTGGGCAAGCTTCAGGTTCATCTTTCTTTGAGCTGTAGCACGGCTTGGTATTCATTATGGTAATAATCTTTTCACTTGAAACAGGAAGACAAGGAACCTCTATTTGACAGTGTGAAGACTATTCTCGGGATGCTTGAAGTAACAACTGAATTTGCCCAAAACATCACATTTAATCATTCGAGAATACAGAAAGTCCTACCAGCTGGGCATCTTGATGCTACAACCCTTGCTGATTATCTTGTGAAAAAGGTAAATTGTTCCTTTGCTTTAACGATAGGTGCAGAATAGTCTCTCTACAAACATTCGTCATACCCACTTCGCTGACAATTTCTTGTTTTTTTTCCCTTTCGTAAAAACAGGGGTTGCCATTCAGGACTTCCCACGAAATAGTTGGAAAGTGTGTTGCTCTATGCGTTGCAAAGAACTGTCAGCTTGCCGACCTCACCCTTGATCATTTCCGTGCAACCAATTCTGTTTTCGACGAAGACGTATACGATTTTCTAGGAGTTGAAAATTCTGTCAAGAAGTTTTCTTCTTATGGGTCAACGGGCTCAGCATGCGTTGCAGAACAGTACAGTTTCTGGGTTTCAAGACTTCAAATCGATCAAACTAAAGAATGAGTGGTTTGGTATCTACTGGAGAGTAATATTCTCCGGAGATAACTGCAATAAGGGCTAATTTGCTGCAATAAGCGTTGTGTAATTTTTTTTAGCATGGCTCGAGGACCTTTAGATTATTTTTCAGGACAATTATTAAGCCGTTCCTAGATTTGGGACACCTTCATTTAACGAGGAAATCCTCCTCCTTGAATTATATATTGCATTCTTTGCGCACCCCTTCTCATTGAATTATATGGGCATTACTTGCTTTGGTGTGCTTCGCCTCAGCAGGGTGAACTGCGTCGCTTGCGGATTTAATTTGATACGTTGTGGTTTCCCTCGTTGGTTTGGGCTCGGCCCAAATCCAGTCGAGACGGCCCAACACAAAAATTGCAAAGCGTCAAAATAAAGAACGAGCGAGCGAGCGAGCGAGCTCGAAACGCCGGCGCAGCGATTTCGCTGCCCTCGCCGTCAGAGCAGAAACGGTCGGAGACATGGCCGCCTTGTTCCACCTTCTGAAGCGATCCTCAAAACCTCGCTTCGTCCCTCTTCCCCCAAACCCTAAGGTCTTCCTGGTGGAAAACCCGCTCTCCATCGTCGACGCATCTCAAGCGCACGCACCGTTCCAGGTCGGGTCTCCGTTCAAACACCTCGTTGATGGTGGTGGTGGAGTCAGCTGGCCGGCTGGAGCCGGTAAGATCCATTTGCCTGCTAGGCTTTCCGAGCAACGATGGTTCTCTTCGCAGCCGGTGGCAGCGGCCGTCTCGGAGCCCAAGACCGCCGACGGGCTGACGGTTGACGACATAGTGGCCAAGGGCTGGCCGATCCTGGACGAGAGCGAGGGCGATTGGAGGAGCCACGCCGCCGCAATCGCACAATCTGTGCAGCTTATCAAGAAGCGGGTGCAGGTAGAACCTCTAATTGTTTTTTGGAATTTTGCTGTGGGTTTGTCGGCTGTTCTGTGTCTATTTGCAATGTTGGTTTTGGTTGTTGTGGAGCAGCAACTAGGAGATTACCTTGGTCTGGTCGACGCTAAATTTATTCGGGCAAGATGCTGCTGTTGTAATAGCAATGGCAGAATAACCGATTTTCACAGATAAATATTAAAATTGAAATCACTCGAGTTATATGTATAAAAAAAACTTCTTAAGTTTGTGTTGTATGGATAGATGATACACTTCATCTGCACTTCTAAAATTTACATGTTTGGTTTTGGGAGTAAGTGCTTTAAACTTCATCGATTAAATAGAAGATATGTTCTTTTTATGTTTTCTGTTGGTCTAACATATTCCTTGTTCGATCTACCAGTGGAAAAAGTTGATTATTAGGCTGGAGCAGTTGTCGCTAGTGCTAAACAAGCCAAATCTTTGGGATGATCCTCTTTTTGCTGGTAAAATAAGTCGTGAACATGGTGAATTACTGAATAAGATTAAGGAGGTAAAGAGCTATGAACATGAACTACTTGAGCACATAGACTTAATCAAGCTTGCTCGTGAAGAAAATGATGAAGAATTGGAATTGGTGGGCTCTTGCTTCTAGGCATGTACTTTTTTAATTCTCATTATTGATTTTCGTAATATTTTTAATAATTGTCTCAAGGGAATCCTGGCTTTTCTTATGGTGTTATCTGCTTTTTTATCAACATCAGGAGGATAGCATTCTTATGTTTGATAGAATTTTTACAAACCTCAATGTTCAACATCAGGAGGATAGCATCTCACGTTGGTTTGTACTTGGTTGGCACCAATGTATAATATTAGCTTATATTTTTTACGGTATTATGATAATGCTAGATATTGTTTGACACTCAATCGTGAATAATTGCATTTTGTTCAAAATCCAAGGAGATATCGTTTGTGTTCAATTTTATTTGCTTCATTAACCTTGATATTTAGGGGATTTAAGCATTCAGGATGGCAGCACTTACTTCTGAAGGTCACTATGTGATTGTTCTTTTTCCTGAAATTTCACTGTTTTCGTGTTAAATTGATGCTTATGGTATTTGATATTGTCTTTAGATTTAATTACCAGTAGAGTAGTAGTCTCTGAGGACCAAATCGACCCTCATAAGCAGAGCTATAAGCATTCAAATTCGTATTTCTTTATAATCATCTATATCTCTTACCATATTGTATATGTTTATTCACATATTTTTGCCCGAAGTTGATTTTCCTCTGTCCTTGTAAAGGAATCTTTGAATGCACTGGCCAAAATGAGAAGAAATGCAAAAGACAAGGAACTTGAAGCTTTGTTATCAGGGGATAATGATTCTTGCTCTTGCTTTATAGAGGTTATTCCTATTTACTTGGAGGCCTTATGTTTTCTTTACAATGTCCATCCTGCATATCATGCTCTGTGAATGTGTATCTATGGTGCCGCCATCCTTTCATTTCCTGTTATTTCTTTGTGAACTCATGAGCACATGTTTCTCACAGAAACATAATCTTTAACTAATGGTATCCATTTCAAAATAAGATCCTGTCCTCTAAACATCTTCTTCTTCTACTGGTTCAACATAGAAATGCATCATACTGGGGGATGGACTGTGCATATTTTGAGCACGATGGTTCTTAATTCATTGATGTGATCCAGGTCCAAGCTGGAGCTGGAGGAACAGAGAGCATGGACTGGGCTTCTATGGTTATGAACATGTACAAATCGTGGGCTCAACGTCGCGGATATGCAGTTACTGTTGTTGAGGAAATGGCTGGTGAGATAGCAGGAATCAAGGTTTATTTCCTACCTTGTTGTTTTGGCTTATCTTTGCATGACTACATAAAGTCTTGTTTTGATTTGCTTCTCTGAAGTGAAAATCTTATTACTTTTGTAAGAATTGATGATCAAAGATCAGGGCACGAAACGTGACTTATCCAACCCAACACAGAAATAAAATATTTTAGGATTTAACTAGGGGATGCTAAGCGTGCATTAGATATGGCATCCAACTTTGCAGATAGTCAGTACCGATCAACGGTTCAAAACTCTAGAAAATAATAGCATTAACTAAAAAAAATGTCATTTGCATTATCTTTATCATCTCTTATACAACTTTGCATATGTTTTGAGTTTGATTTATAATATGGAAATCCTTTCAGCGGGCAACAATTAAACTAGATGGTGAGTATGCATATGGATATGCCAAGGCTGAAGTTGGAGTACATAGGTTAGTAAGAATTTCACCTTTTGACAGTGGAAAGCGGCGCCATACTTCTTTTGCTGCCGTTGCTGTAATTCCTATCCTAGGAGATGGATCTACCCGATATGAAATAAAAGAATCAGATCTTCGTATTGAACGGTTCCGTTCAAGTGGTGCTGGTGGACAACACGTCAACACCACAGAAAGTGCTGTGAGAATAGTACACATACCAACAGGAATATCTGCAACATGTCAAAACGAAAGGTATTTGTCTTATCCCTCAACACTGTTTTGATCACAACATGTTTGTTTGATATTGTGATATGAATAAAACAAATGAACTAGGTGATAAGAAATAGATGGAATTTGGACCAGAAGTTCGAACAAAATGCTGAAGAACTTTGACCAAATGCTTTGTTTATTTTTGGATTGACCGATTTACCTTTTTTTAAAAAAACTTTTGGAGTCCCATGCAGAAGATGATTTTATCTAATTGTGACACATTACTTTGGCATGCATCTAACTTTAGATCTCAGCATCAAAATAAAGCTTCAGCAATGGCAGTGCTCCAGTCTCGGTTAGATCAGCTTGAGATGGCCCGTCAAGCGCAATTAAATGCAGAGCACACCCAGTCTCTCCTGGAAATTGGCTGGGGCAACCAAATAAGAACCTACGTCCTCCATGTAAGATTACTATCCTTCAAGATCCTCGTATCTGATGTTTGCGACTTTAATGCTCATATGTTTTCAAACATCTGCCTCTACAGCCATACCGCATGGTGAAAGACCTCAGAACGAACTATGAAGTTTCTGACCCTGACTCAGTTTTAGATGGTGATCTTGATGGCTTTATATTGATGTTCTTATCAGCTTCACTTGATAAGGACGAGAACAATGCATGAACTAGTGTATGCTGTCAAAGATGTGATCACTCTGCTGGCTACCAACGTCACCTGTTGTGTCCCACTATTCTGCTTACAAGAACTTGGCTTCGAGCGGGCTTCCAAGAGCAGCCACAGTTAGCTCGTTGAAGAGGGGGGTTCGATTCAAGCCTTGCGGTCTCCTGCTCTTATTTAATAGTGAGAATGGTGAAGGATCTGGCTCAGCTGCTTGAGCTGCTGTTGTGCTGGCATAAATAAAATCGTTACCGTAATGTAGTCTGGCTTTATTTATTGTTGATAAAGATGAATTCAAGGATGTGAACTGCACCCCTCACCCTGAAAGATTATTGTTTCTTCCCACTTAAATGGGTTGGCACGTAGTGAGCACTAACGATGAATGTATGATGTTCTTATATCTTCAAAATTGTATTAACATTATTATGAATTTTCATCTGCAGTTGCTCATGCTTGGTTTCTTGAAGTAAAAAAAAAAAACTGATTTTTTTATATTTAAAAAAACTCTTTATTAGATGGTGATAGACTTAAGGCATAGAATATAAAGAAGTGATAAATGAAATGAGTTCTCATTAATAATAAATATTTGCTAGTTTTTAAAAACTAAAAAAGTTAATTTTTAATATTGCAGTTACAGGTCAAGTAAAAAAAAAATTGATTGCAGGTGGACTCAATTCTTTATATGTAAACCCGAAAAGTTGGGGGCGCAGCGAGCGATGTGCGAACAAACCACATCGCTCTCGCAATCTAAAGCTCGGGGGATTCAACCCAATCCACCGCTTCGTTCCGCCAACCACAACGACGCGCGTCCTCAAATCCGCCGCTCCATTCCAGCAATCGATCGCCCACCAGAAGACTCTCAAATCTCCTCCTCATCCGATGTCGTCGTCTATAAATACCCCTCCCTGCCCTTTGCCGCAGCCTTCCTCCGCTCCTTTTTGGTCCGTTCTTTTGCTGTTTGGCTTCAGTTCCAGCTAAGTATTCTCTCTTTCCCTTAAAATATTGTCCTTTTTTTGTTCCAGTTTCCTTCTGCGGTTCCTGTAGCGCATTATTCCTCCCCTTTCCCCCCTTTTAAATCTTTGTCCGCAACGCTTCTTTCGATCAAATCCGGCATGAAGATCTCATTTTTTTAGGGTTTGTGCTGGTTTTGGGGATCGATTTCATCTTGATTCATATCCCAAGTTATGATATTGTTGCACTCTCCAAACTCGGGTTTTGATCTTGGTCTATCTCCTGGTGTAAGATTCAATCTGTGAGTCTGGTTTTGCCTCATTGAGTTGCTTTCCTTTGTCTCTCGAAATTTGGTATTCTAAGTAGCGATTCGAGATCGTCAATGAGCTTAATTCTCTGAGATTTTGGGTTTTCTGTTTCTGGACTTTATGAATCTCGATACCCTTAGAGTCTGCTTCCTCCATTCCTTCTCCGTCGTTCTCCTCTTTTGGTTTTACGTTATCCCATGAATTAAAATTGCCTTTCTAAGCTCCCCGCTAAATTGACATAAGAAAAAATTTCTCTTTTTTTCTTTCCTTACTGTTCGAGTCAATTTTACTAGCGTAAAATCAGAGACCAATTTCTGCGGAAAAAAAATGTCTTCTGCTTCAGTCCGTCGATCTTCTAGTTCTGAAGCGGATTCGCAGCCAGGGATTGATGAGAGGAAGAGAAAGAGGATGCTCTCGAACAGGGAGTCTGCCCGGAGGTCTAGGATGAGGAAGCAGCAACATCTGGATGATCTGTTGACCCAGCAGGCTCAGCTCAAGAACCAAAACAATCAAATTGCAGCACAAATCGATGCTGTTATGCAGCAGTACGTCGAAGTAGATTCTAATAATGCTATCCTCAGGGCTCAAGCTAATGAACTTACTGCGAGGCTCCACTCGATGAACTCGGTTCTCCGTCGAGTGGCGGAGGTTAGTGGAATACACATGGACATACCGGAGATACCTGACCCTCTTCTGAAGCCCTGGCAGGTTCCTTGTTCAACACAGCCAATCATGGCTAGTGCTGACATGCTCCGATTCTGAAGCGTATATCTAGATAATGGATCTTCTCGTGAAGCAATGTCATGTTGCTAGCGTGGCCGCAGCCAACCATGACAACTTATATGTTCCGATGGTGAAGCATTATTTTCCCAGTTCTTTCAGGCAAGTGTCTCTGTCAATTAGGATATTAATCCCTCGGTTTGCTGCGTATGGTTTCACTATGTTGTATTGTATGTCGATTAGTTTATTTCTTTTGGTGTTTGTCTAAGTACATCATAATGGAAGGCATGTTCCTTCTTGTAACAGTACTTCTTAGTAAATGCTGCATTATCTATTCGGATATGAGCTGATCCTTCCATTTTTCAATCATATGGGATGCTCTGGGGAGATTGAAATGTTTGCATTTTATTTGTAAGCATGTTAAGAAAAATAAAGTTGTTTCTAGTCCTATGATATTGTGTTCATTTATTCAGGGTTTTTCTCTTTCTTACTGCTGATAATATTAGATGCTCACATCATAAGAAGAATACTCAGATATTAGATTACATTTGGTGGCAGTGGTGCTTTGGTAAATTGATTCTGTTATTTTTTGTGTTTTACCTGACCCAATCCACTATGAAAGCATTTTCTTTTTTTCTTTAAAAGTGCTGGCAAATGTTGCCAGAATCTAATTGGTCCTTGTGCTTTGAAATCTAGGATTTAGTCAGAACCATCTGGCTCTCCTGAACTGGTGTGCTGATATAGACATTGCATTGTATTATCAAAACAAAGGGTCAAACTTCGGGGATATCCATAATTAATCACCCCTTGAAGTATCTTGGTTGGGTTGACCATCTGAGCTATCAGACTTGGGACTCCGAAGTAGCTGACTGTAGCATTGATGATGCTAAGCCATTTAATTATCTCTTCCACATCCTGACCTGGAACATGATATGCATCCACTTATGACTAGCAAAACCTCAACCACCTTATCTCTGCGTAATTAATAGTATAACCACACATATAGCTTACTAGATGGCTTCTAGAGATTCATCAAAATGCACCTACTAATGGAAATAAGTGTTATAACTAGACTCACTGGACTGATGTTCTTGTGTTCATTCCCTGGCAATTAGGCTTTTGATGATCCAAGGAACATGGGCTGAGCGTTGTGACTTACAAATACCCCTCTTTTCCTTCTTTCTTTGAGATTTTCCTCCACAATGGACTTCTCTGTGAATAAATTAGGTATACAACTGGGTTCCATCTTTCCACCATCTCCAGTGCACAACTTGGGTAAGTTTTTATATATTCCACAATGACTTTCGAGATGCTACTTTATTGAGTAATTAAAAGTATCTAAACAGTTTCTGCACTGTATAAACTCCTTGTTTGCAGCCCTATTATGTGGGCATATAATTGATTTGTTTTGAGCCAACTTGCATCTGGTGGATTTGTCCAATCTACACTTCCCACGTCACCAAACAGAAATAAAATGGGAAAATGCTGCCAAGGATCATTCTTCGACGTCTAGATTTCCAATGTGATGCTGCACCTAGAATTGTAGTCTGAGAATGTTGACAGGAATTCATCCTTGAATTTAAAAACACTAAAATTCCAGACCTACTCCCTCCCTCGTTAGTCTTCTTCATTCAAATTAAGTTGGGAACTCTCAAACTAGTTCCACGGACAGAGTAATACTTCCTTAATAGTAAAGTAAAACATAGTTAAACCAAGTATTAATGAGCACTAAGATGAGTTTATGTATTTAAGACCTATATAAAACTTTTTGTCCAATCAATAATTAAAAATTCTTTTTAAAAAGTATGGTCATCAGTTATAGCAACAGAAGTAACAATCAAGTGTTCATTAATTAAAAATATCCCTTTATGTGCGGTGATCAAAGCAAATTAACCTTCGCATAGAAAGGAGGGGTGGGAAAAGTGGTTAGTTGCACCACCTCCCCCCCTCTATATTAATAGTAGCAACAAGGCCGCATTCACGTAGGCCTCGAGATTACAAAGTAATACGAGACATATACAAATATATCTTGGAAAAGATGCAATTTTTAGTGGAATGAGAATGAAGCCACACCATGCAGGCATGCACATCCCTGCATAAACAAAGGCATCCCATGAAATGATTGCATATGACGTTATATGTCGACATCCTGCGCCTTTTCTTCCAATAAAACTTATTATTATTATCATTATTTGTTGGAGCAGGGCATCAAATTACGTTAAAATTCTTCATCGTTGGTGATTTATGCACCGTGGCTTTTGAGAGTTGCTGGAGATATTGTTAGATATCGTCCAAACTTAAATCGACAACGTGCGTAGTCTCGCCATGGTCGAAACCTTCTAAGGAGCAGCGCATTGCTCTTCCATGTCGATCCATCGGCCGAATCCTGCGTGCACAACACAGAGCAAAATTAATCGGCCTCAAAAAAATGATGCCATCGGTCATCAGAAAGGAATTGATTAAAGAATGGCGAGGAGGACGACACATTCGAAAGTGCTCATCGTCCCACAATGTCAAGGCCACACGTATATTATAAATACACGCTCTCGCCGGGGAGACACTTCCAGGGCCGCAACAAGAGCTTCCCTTCTCCCTCTCCCTCCCTCCACCTCAAATGGCCGCCGGCAACCAAGCAGAGCTCCTCCTCCTCCAGAAGATCACGCAGCTCCACGCCGCCATCTCCACCCTCCCCTCCCTCAACCCTTCCAAGCACGTCGACGCCCTCTTCACCGACCTCGTCCTCACCTGCATCCCCCCCGTCGCCGTCGACGTCTCCAAGCTCGGCTCCGATGCCCAGCGCATGCGCCGCGACCTCATCAAGCTCTGCGGCGAGGCGGAGGGCCTCCTCGAGAGCCACTACTCCGACCTGCTCGCCGCCTTCGACGACCCCCTCGACCACCTCCACCTCTTCCCTTACTATCCCAACTACCTCAAGCTGAGCCAGCTCGAGTTCACGCTCCTCTCGCGGCACGCGGCCGCGCCGCCGACGCGGGTGGCGTTCGTCGGCTCCGGCCCGCTGCCGCTGAGCTCGATCGTGCTGGCCGCGCGCCACCTGCCGGCGGCGGAGCTCCACAACTACGATCTCGACCCGGCGGCCAACGCCCGCGCTCGCCGCCTCGTGCGAGGCGGCGGCGTGGCCGCCCGAGTGGTTTTCCACACGGCGGACGTGCTCAGCGTCACGGAGGCGCTCGGCGGGTACGACACGGTGTTCCTGGCGGCGCTGGTGGGGGTCACCCGGGAGGAGAAGGCCCGCGCGCTGGGGCACCTGGCGCGGCACATGGCACCGGGGGCGCTGCTGGTGGCGAGGAGCGCGCACGGGGCGAGGGCGTTCCTGTACCCGGTGGTGGAGGCGTCCGACATGGAGGGGTTCGAGGTGCTGGAAGTCCACCACCCGACGGACGAGGTCATCAACTCGGTGATCGTGGCGAGGAAGCAGCGCGGCGGAGGACAGGCGGGGACAGCGGGAGACGACGCCGTGGGCGCGGCGATGTGGACCTGCAAATGCTGCGAGGTGATGCAGGGGATGGTTCACCACTTCGGGCATGGAAGTGTGATGGAAGATGTTGCAGTGGAAGAGCTGCCCTCTTGATGGAATGGCCATGACCATGATGAGGTCGTTGCAGTTAATAATAAGCCTTGTGTTCTAATTTATTTGCAGGTCCTGTGTGCTTTGTGATGTATGGGTTAATTAATCTCCCTCTCTTTCCTTCCCTTTTCTTTTCGTTTTCCACCAGTACTAAGCATTCATGTAGTCATTCTAGTTAAATCGAAGTGAAAATTTTCAACACTCGTCGATTTTAACGAAATATGCAGATTTAAGATCAAGGAATTGGCGTATCAAGTAAACTTCAATTTCCAAAGCTCCACCGTAGAATGATCATTCATGATCGTGCATCAGTCCATTATTTCCAAGCTCCAGAAACAAACTTTGAATCTTTTCCGTGGTAGGTTTAGAAACGGCGTAGCATCTGATCTACAATAAGAGTCAATTTTTTTGCGATAATATTATATCTTCTTCAAATTTTATCCTGGACTGGAAACAAAGGCAAATTTAGCACTGCACCACGAGAAATAAGAGACAAATATACACAGAACAGACTCAGAGCTCAGAAGCAGCCCTTCATATTTTTCACATTTGAAACATCCTACATACATATAAACTAAGAAGCCAATGAGGAAATATATTGCACCAGCAATTCAACCGTGTCCGTTGTACAACCACCCCAAACGAGGGATGCAACCCAGGGCGATGGCCCGTCATGGATGGATTGCATGGTTAAGGATCAATTTATTCTCTTATCGAAGCACAACATGGTCTCGCCGGATGAGCCACCACCAACACCCTCCATCAGCACGAATCGCATGTCATCGGCAGGCTTCCAGTGCCGCTTCCTCTGGTTTATGAACCAGTTGTTGATTTGCTTCGGCTCGAGGCCGGTCTTCTCTGCCAGTTTCGCCTTCTCCTCTTCCTGCACAGATCGCTTTAAAATAATCAGAACTGTTGTCCAGAAAGCAGCAATGGGCGAGTGCGAAATTTGAATAGAGAAATCGCATTACAGTTGGGTAGGGCCATCGGCAATGGGCGTTCCACCAGTCTAGTAGAGTCGTCCTCGCATCCTTGGGCAGCTTTCCCTTCTTCCTTTTCTTCAAGAACTCCTTCCGGAGGTTGCTGAGGTAGCCGCTGTACTTCTTCTGCAGCATCTCCTTCAAGTCCTGGTCGGCCAAGCATGAACCGTGTTCTTGACCTTCAGATGTCTCCAGATCCCCGCAACTTAGATCGTCTTCAGAAGATCCAACTATGACTTCGCCTGGGACGATAAGTTACAGGTAGGCAAGTTTGCACAATAAATTATAATAAGCGATCTGCTACTTGGATGGGTTATAATCAGACATCTGAATACGAAATTTGAGTACTTCACAATCATTCGATGTAAATTATCTTCCAATATAAAAGGAGAAAAAGCAATCATTAAGGGTGATATCAAACAAATCGCACAGATGTACCTAGAAGAGTTTTCATGCAAGTGAAAACTACTTAATCTCTATTGGATAAAGTCAAAATGGAACACCAAAAGTTCTTAGGTCATATACTCATATATGAGTGAGATAAATCTATAAATAGTACAAGCTAACCTTTTTGAAGCGTAGTACGTTAGGGATGTTCTCTCTGAGTGCACATTCATACTCGTACCATATGCAGTTTGACAAGACCATCAGTTAACCCTATATTCATACATGGTCGACACTCATAAGTTACACCTACCACTTCTGCAGTGATTTAGATGAACATTGAAGGTGTAATAATTCCACACTATTCCTTTCCCAGTCTACAAAGGAAATTACATGTATAGGGGGGGTTCTTAAATGCAAGGGGTATTTTCAGAATTGGTTAATTAGAATTTTAAATCCTAATTTATTAGATGTAAGGGGTAATTAAGCATCTTTCCACTGATGAGGATCCATTGAACTATAATTTATAAGATGCTTCTTATGAATGCTAAAATGATGACCCTACTCTGGATAATCCACCATTTGCTGTTTTCACTTTCGCCGTTACCACAAGTGTATATAGCTGCACATGGTTTAAAGGCCTTTTGGATATAACTTGGGACAATTGTCACTCATTTGCCTTTTCTTTCTAGCTTGAGCATACAGAAATTTGCTTCCAACATTTCATGACATACTGAATTGTTAATAAACTAAAAAGGGGGAATTTTCCATACAGATCATGATGTGGTCGGCCAGCCTTCAAGAAAGAGGAGCTTTTCCAAATTGCTCTGATGTGTTTTTTTTTGAAAGAACACCCTCACAACTGTCTTAGAAAATATATGAGATCGTCTCAACAATAAGGCAACTTTGGCATGAGGGCTGCAGCCATGATTGTTAAGTTTAAACTGAACTATTTTTTGATTTTGTAGGAAGCCTCCTTTTGACCATATTTGGTTCCCATTGTTCTTATATCACACAGTCATAACATGTTAATCCCTCAAGCCTGTCCCAAAGTTTTTCTACTCCCTGTTCCACTTCAAATAAGGGAATCAAGTGAAAGTGTTTGTTCAGTAACTTTTCCTTCAATATTCTTTCACATCATAAATCTTCCTGTACTGATCACATTAGAATTCAATCTTTTATGTGTAGATTGTCCCATGGACTATCACCAAAGGTAAAATTGATAGAGTGCTCATAGGAACGGCTTCAAAGTTCATTAATCTTTGTAGGGTTGAGGGAAGCATCCTATGAACACTCAAAGCCCTGATTTTTGTAGCAAGGACATTAGTGAAGTAGGACGACTCAAGTGTAAGGACTCAAACACATGAAGCACAAGGATTTAGTAGCAGAGACAGCCCGTGAAATGCAGGAACTTAGCACGTAGAGCAACAGAACATGAACATGAAGCACAAGGGTTTGGCATGGAATGAAAAGTGGATCTCTTTAGCTCGACCTGAGACATTATGGTGACAAACAGTATGAAAGTTTTCCTAAAGACACTAATTAAAACACCATTATAAACTAAACCAAGTTTAAGAAGAAAAGCTAGAAAGTTGCTATTAAATTTTTGGTAAGATAAACCATATCATTTGCCAAGATAAAAAGCATCCTTGGTATTAAAGTACTCTTTAAATGTGAAATCCATTCAGCAAGTTAGAATGACCAATGCCAAGATGATGCAATCTTAATGACCACTGCCAGGCTTGTCAGAAAACTTTTGAGACATATACACACACACACACAGCTCCATAAAAAAATAGAGGATTATAGTGAAAGATGTGATCATCTTAGTTTGAACATACCTATCAAACTTTTAAGTTTACGCATAGAATTAAAGCTACGGGTTAGCAATACCATCGCCATCAACAAGCAAGGAAACTATTAGTGTATATGTAATAAGTGATTAAGTGGAACTACATCAAATATAGAAACATTGATATACCAGGGAAGTAAGAAACACAAATAGTGATGATAATTAGACCAATATAAACTCAATTTGATCCTTCAAAATCCTACATAGAATCAATCAGTTTGTCATGAAAGAAAATCATCCTCCAATCATCTTTAACTGATAAAACAATAAAAAAACAAATTACGAGTACCTAATAAGGAAAAAAAATTAAATGCAAAGAATCTATTACGAGCACCTAATGGTGCCTACGTAGCTATTAAAGTAAGATCCACATGTAGAATAGTCTTTTAGAAAAACTTTCTTCCAGCATCGACCTTTTCTGTAGGACTTCATCCAATCAAGAATGAGAAAGAAACAAGGAAACAATTTAAGTACGACTTCAACCAGGTAGATACAAAATCCTACAGCTATATACCCTATAACCTAAGAAACATTTACCCTATGCAAAACACCAAGTTGTTCTTATAACCCTATGTGTTTGAAATCAAGAAGAACAAGAAGAGGAAAAAGGTTCTTCCTCTATAATTATGTTAAACCCAGTTATTTTGTTACGTTTAGAGGAAAAGGGGGGCTTCCAACGTGATATTGCTAAAAATCCGATTACTTCTGGGCTCAGGACTTTAAAAAAAGTCTTCCACTGCGATTTTGATTATCATTAGTATTATTCTAATCTTAGAAGAAAATAAAGGTCTTCTTCGACTGTGAGTTTGCCTAACCCTAACATTTTTCTGAACTTTGGAGGGAAAAAACAAAAAAAAAGAGAAAGTTTTCCATTGATTTTGCTCAAACCTATTATTTTCCCGCACGGGTGGGAAAATAAAAGCCTAGATGATACTGGCCTAATATTTTTAAAGAGTGTTCCACTGTGACTTTGCTAAACCCTACAATTTCTAAAGAGAAAAAAAGGGTCTCCTGCTTAATTTAGCTAAACCCTAATGTTTAACTTAATTTGAGAAGAAAAGAATGGCCTTCCACTGTGATTTTGCTAAACCCTAATATCGTCCAGAGGGAAAAAAGGGATCTTCCACTGGGATGTCATACCAAGAAAAGGCTGCTTAAATGAAGCTAATTTGCAAAAGAAAAGAAGAAAATAAAAAGCTACCCCATTTGCATGGACACGATTGAAGAAATCCCTACGCCACCCCCAGGCCACTTCTGACACACCTGCACCCCATTTGCATGGACACGATATGACTTATCACTACCCCCCGACCTTTTCCGCCTTTCTTTTCCACAGCACGCTAAGACGAGACTTATAATTTGCGCTTGGACAAAACACCGATCAAACCCTATAATCATATACTTACCAGGCGGCGGCGATGGAGAGTTCGCGGTGCTGGCGGATGCGGCGGCGGCGGACGGTTCCTTGCACAGATTGCTGAGCTGCGCATTAATCTCCTCGAGGAACGACGAGGCTTCTTCGAAGGGCTTCGAGAGGTTTTCCTTGTACCGGAGTAAAACCAAGCAATACGATTCCTAGTATCCAAGTCCAACACCAATATTTCTTAAAGCTGTTGGAAAAAATATATATATAACCTTGGTCAGTGGTATTATTGTTATCGTTTACCATGAACTCGTCGAGCTCGGGATCCGCTCCCATCTCCCCGCACCCCGTCGCCCTCTCGCTCCCGATCTCCTGCAGCAGCGTTGCCACCTCCGGGGGCGCTCCCACCTGCTTAGACTTCGCTCCCACATCACCCGACGAGAACGCTTTTTTTGTAATTAATAAGCGACGATCGATCGCGTTCGAGGAAAACCTTTCGGCACTCGATGTAGGCGGAGAGGAGAGCCGGATAACGAGGGTGGTTCGCTATCTGCGCCTTGATCAGATCCGTCAGATCCGCGCCGCCGCCGCCTCCCGCCGCTCCTCCTTTCCGCAGGATTCCCGGATGTATGCTGAATAAATCTTCCATGATCTCCTCCTGCTGCTGCATAAAATGAATCTCTTCCTCCTCCTATTTCAGCAAAAGCAAAAACATCAAAAAGAAGGATGAGAGAGAGAGAGAGAGAGAGGAAGGGAGGGGAGGTCATACTTGCTATAATAATGTTGGAGAAGACGAGGAATTCGGATGCAGTCCGCAGTGTACTAAATAAAACATAAAGGAAGTCCGAAGCCAGGGCTCCTCTGCATCAGTGATCAGACGACGATGGCGAGGAGCAGCAGCTTCCATCTGTTCGGAGGAGCAGGAAGAACAAAATAAAGACGATAGCAACAAAAGGGAGGCAAGCCATCGCCTGCCTTTACTGCTGCCTCTCATTTGCGAGCATTAAAGTAAGCAGCATTTTTTTTCTTTTCCCTTCCAACTTCTCTCCCTCTCTTTTCTTGAAAACCTAAATTAAACGGGTGGTAAAAAAAAAGAGCGAGCGAGAGAGAGAGAGAGAGTACGAGCCCAGCCAGGGAGAGATAAAGAAACGTAGCGCACGTGGCGCCACGGTCCTTTACGAGAAGAACAGTGGAGAAAACAGTGGAGCAGAGGGCGACGCCGAAGCGATCGAGACAAGGGCGGAGGGGGGTGGTGAAGAAGAAGAGGCCGCCCCTATTTATAGCCGTCACATCATCATTAACATGATATTGACGTGACGTCGTCCGGCCACAAGCGTCGGCCGAGATCAGACGGTCTTCATCAGGACGGCCGAACTCGCCTCGCTCGCGGTCGCCGCCACCGCCCCGACGCCGAGCCCCGCCCGCCCCTTGGCCTCGTCCTCCCCTCCAGCTTTTAGGCCATAATAATTCCTTCCTCCGCCGATCTCAGGCCTCCTCCTCCCTTGTTGCTTGCTTCCTCTCTTCCCTTGACCCAGACCCAGTTGGTTCGACCTCTTCGCCCTCCTCCGTTTCCTTTTTTGACTTTGTGTCTGCGAAGGACAAAAAGAATTTTTTGAGGAGAGGTTTCTCTCTTCTGTTTTTTTAAACCATTACTTTCGACATTATTTCTTCCTGAGACAGAGTTTTTAGGCGGTGGGCTTTTTTATTTGGATCATCAGAGAAGCGAAGATTGAACTTTTATTTTAGGGGGAGGAGGGAGCAGTAAATTACACTACAGAAGGGGGGAGGGGGGGAGTCGATGATGATGGCAAGAGCAACAGCAGCGGAGGACGCGGTCTTTTAGGGGGAAAGCGGGGGGGGGGAGGTTTAGCTTTGCCTCGAGCTCACTCACCTGGCGGATAGCGACAGACTTTGCTTTGCTTATTCCCACCGCAGTTCTACTACTACTACTACCACTCTTCACGCCGCTCGAGGACGAGGCTTAAAATTAAAATAGCAAGTTGAAGGGGGAAAAAATAAATAAATATCATATTTGGTTTTCTAAAAATATTCGTTCGTATCGAGCAAAGCATAAAAGGAGAGAAAGACAAAAACTCTCCGGAGAATTTTAGTCCATGTCAATTGGCATGGACGTCTAAACAAAGAACGACCAAAAAGCCCATAGCATAATAACTATGGTGTTCTCGCATGGAAAAGAGAAAGGTTATTTGCACCCAACGGTGGCAACTGCAGATGAAGACTGAAGACGCGCCCTGGTGCGTTCTTCCTTCATGCTGATACGGCGAGCTATTCTTCTGCGACGACGCTGATATCGCCCTTCTCCAGCATGTGATAAAACGCTCGTGTCTTCCTCTGCTCGTTCCAGTGATGCATCTTCCACAGCCCACCAGCGCAGAGCCCGAGAGTGAGGCCGATACAGATCTCCTTGACAACGTTGGGACCTTTTAGGGTGGTGGCATGTGCGATTCTGTGAGCGGCCATCCTTCGCTGGCAAAAATTTCAAGCACTGAAGGCACTCACTGGGAACTGTTGGCACAGAATGATGATACAGGTTCAGTAAATTAAATGCGTAGCTGCTGCTGTATACAGCAGTGTTCTAATAGACAGTTGCATCACGAAAGCACCAGTGAAGACGATGAAAATTGAAATGAACAATCTCGACATAAATTAGCTACAGCATTTTCAATTTCAGTTAGCTCTAAACTCATCAGTAAATTACCTCCAGTGATTATAAAAGAAATACTCCCCGTAAATAGGAAAGATGCTGCAGTATTCCCCCTCGCCGGAGCATGTCGATAATGGAAAAGTGAGAAATAACCAAATAGCCATCGCAAGAACGTGCATGTGTTACCTAAATAGTCCAGAAGCAAAAGCTAAGATCTGAAGTTGTATAAAGTTGATCCAACTTGGAGGCGGTAAACAAAATTTTAAGCTAAGGCATGTCAGAAACTTTCTATTTCTTCCTTTGGTTACAGGGCCATGCATTGTCGATTGGTTCTTTCGATCTACGCATTGCATAAAAAACTACTAGTAAGTCTCGGGATCAAAATGATAGGTGATGCAGTAATTATGCTATGCAAGCTGTATGATTCAATTTTGCACGCAACTCCACACTCTTCCGCACGTTCTAAAATGGCGACACAGATATTATTTTTCAAGTGGAAGTTGCAGGTAATTAAGATATCTCGCTTCAGGCACTGGACTCAGAATTATTCACCAAGGTGTAACACGATGCATCAGTGCAATAGCTAATTACACCAAAAACTTTTATAGAATATACAAATAATCTTTGTTTATTTTATTAAGCTTGCTCTCCATCATTAGTCCAAATAAATCTCGGAACCAAACCCATCTATACCAGTTATTTATCTATCACATTATTAAGGTTAGCTGAAGTATATTCCATAATCTATAACCCAAATAAATGACCTGAATAGATGGCCACGTTGATAAACTATTTAATTGGATGGTGTATTCCAACTTTCAGCTACAAGCATGCATGAACGGAATGGAAACTACTTTTTCAATTTTCCATGAAATGAACTGGCCATATGTAATCGGAGTTAAATGTGGAATTCTCTTCATACTGCAATGCGAAATCCACATCTTATTTGATGTCAAAAGTTCTTAATTAAGCAGGTTCCACACACCATAGTCCATATAGCTTAGACTAATCTCTAGTTGCATTATTAATCTTAACATTTCGGAGTTCAACACTTGAATCAAAACAGCCCTGCTTTTTTTGATGTCCAATATACCGAATCCTCTAATCTGGGAAACTTGAAGGAAACGATACTTTTTACTGAAGCACACAATGCCTACTCTGCAAAAATTAATGAGCCCCGTATTATGGTTTAATTGCCCAACTTACTGAACCTAAGAAATGCTGTGATCCTAATCACGTTCAGCATAATGACTTCTAAGATTTATACCTTGCTTCACGCCTTATACGAGTACATAAAAATGTATCCTCTTCCTCCCAGCAAAGTTTAAACCGGTCTTTCCCTCTACTCCAATATTGACCGGAAAAGTAATTACCGTATTGTAATAAATTATGAACACCACGACACAAGACATTGCACGAGGTCGAACCTCCCAACTGGTATTAAACCGGCAATGACCAACTCCGCTCTTCAATAATCGACCACGGACCATCTAATAACCCATATTTTGCAACTCCAACATCTCAAAAAATTCGTTGTATAAAAAGACAACCGAAGATCACTACCAGCAGATTCAACATCGTCATCCATTCCGCTAGAATGAGACGTAATAGATGAATGAAGAAAAGGGGGAAACTCAAATCAGATCGTGAAACGATGAAAACGATGAATCAGAAACGCGATGATAAAAGGGAAAATAAGGAAATCAGATCGTGAAACGATGAAAAGGATGTACCAGAAACGCGAGGATGGAAGTGGAAAAGAAGGACCTCGTCGTAGCTCGGCGTCCGCTGTACGCTCTAAAGAGATTGATCTCCTCCGCAAGACGAGAGTGCGGCGACCACTTCACGAATCGGTTAGACGACGGGAATGAGCGACGGAAATGAGGAGCGAGTACATTGTGTATATATATATACACATCTATACACATCCGGAGCACGTTACAGGCGTTTATAACGTTTATGAAGGTCGTAACGGTGGTTTCTTAGGCCACCACGTTGATGGGCTCAAAATGGGCAGAGGAGGCCCATAAATAATTCCGGTTTTAACTCATAAATATCCATTTAACTTTTTTTAACATATTTAGAATTCTGTTAATAAATATATTCTCTGTATATATAATCAATTGTATCCAAATTTTGAAAATAGTGGGAAAAAAAATCTAAATTTAATAAATATACACTAAATGGTATGTACGAAACGTAAATGTTTAACTTATTATGATTATTATTGTTTTTTATATTTGGAGCTATCGGTTGAAGGCAGTAAAATAATTCCTAAAACTACGAGAGAGGATTGCCAGTAAACTTGCCCAAAAAAAAATTACAAAAGAGGCTTGCACTTAAGGGGGTATTGTATGCATTCCAAACATAAATATCATTAGTAATTTTTATAATAATATAAACATTACATCTTTATCAAACGGCATTCCACATACACGGTTATGATTCACCACGCAATTACTTCCTCTCCACCGGTTGCCCATCATCAGCATTATCGCCTTCGTCATCATTGCCCAGGTTCACATGTTCGATTGATAGCTAGGGGTTCTAAATTAAGTTAAATTAAATAGGGTAAGGATGAAGTATTTGAATGTGATTCGAGTTGCAACTATTTCACCCAATTCTATGTATACACGCACACATTATGGCTCAAAGGTATGGGCGAGGCCGAAATTAATTAAATAACAACGCCGGGTCAAAGTGGTGTATCCCGACGCAGCTCCAAATCAATTGAACCGGCCGGCTTTAAATTTTGGGCACTGTTAAGGAAAAATCCGGTCCATTTAATGGGAGGCAGAAGATTCACGAGCGGCATGAGATGGATTATAATATACTTAAATAAAAAATTATATTAAATAAAATTTAAATTAGATTATGATTCTAATTGATATTAACTTATATCAAATATAAAAAAATATTTATTAAAAATGAAAAATCAATCCCCTTTAAGCTTATCCGGGTATTTCCAGCAGGGGCCACCCTCTTTACTCATCCCCCTGCATACCCATCGTGCGGATCTTCCATGTGGGGTCCAGAGGGTGACGTTTCAATGAAGCTCCACGTACGAAGTGAAAAGTTGGGTCCAAAATTAACGGGACGTGTAGAGAAAATGATATATTTTATCCCTCAATCAGATTCCCTCTTACCAAACCCAACCGCATCAAACCAAACCGGCCTCCCCCTATCTTTATTTTAAAAGCCGTCCCCCCTCCCCAAAAACCTTCGCACTCTCCCGTTCTCTGCACGTATTTTGCGTGCTAGTCCCATGGCGAAATCCGATCGCGGTGGCTGCTGCTGCAGCATCCGCGCCCCGAGCACGGCCTCCGTAATTCTCCTCCTCGTCACCGCCGTCCCCCTCGCCGTCATCGTGTCGCTGGAGCTCTCCGCGGCCGGCTTCAGCTACCAGACCGCCGATTGGGTCCGCGAGTGCGCCAAGTGGGACCCCGACGGCCGCCGCTTCCTCGTCTCCACCTTCGTCGGCGGCGGGGTCGTCCAGCTCATGCCGGACGATCCGGCCGCCGTCGGCGGCCCGCTGGTCGAGCGGGCCGCGGTGTCCGATCCCCTCGCCGCCGGGAACTCCTCGCTGGGGATCGTCATCGACCGCAGGCGGAACCGTTTCCTGGTGGTGTACGCCGACCTCAAGGGGCACCGCTCGTCCTCCGTTGCCGCCTACGATCTCGGCTCGTTCCGGCGTCTCTTCTTCACCGGCCTGAGTGGACCAGGTTTTTCGATACTCCAAAATCTTCACTTTTTTTCCCCCTTCTTAGCTTTTGAATCTTGGATGGAGCGCTCACGGGACTCCTTGCGGATGATTGTTTACCTTTTGCTCATGTCTCGGTACTTTGCAATCGATGTCCTGAGTCCCACATGGCCAGGATGATGGAATGGGGATGAAATAGGGTCGGCATTCATTGTGCGCTGGGGTAACCAATTCTAAATGATGGGCAATCAACTGTTCCATATTACATCTGCCCTCTCAGCACACTAATTTGATATTGATAACTCAAAATATGTCCGAAGTAACAATATCTGAAAAGGTTAAACTCGAGAGGTTGCAACAATTATGCAGAAGCTCTCGTCTATAAGCATTTTTTTGAATGGAATAAGAAGGCGGCCTAAAAGATTGGGATTGGTTGTAGGATTTGAGGAATTCAACCGTGGGAATGGTAGTGATGTATGGATAAGAGTTCATAAGTGACAGATTCAGATCTGTCCAGTACTTAGATTAATTACAGAGATTTTGTTTACGTGGTCAATCTTGTCTTTTGGTTTGAAAAATGAAAATTAACACATGAATTTAGATTGTTGACTAAAATTTTGCATCAGTTGGTGCCATCTTTTTCTGAGGGTGGTTGTGCTTTAGAAGGTTGAGTTATTTGCATTTTGCAGCATGCAGTAGTTGGTGTTTGAATGAAGTTGCCTATGTTATATGAAGTAATTATTACATATCTGGGAGGTACTAGAAATATTATGAATCTAATTATTTCTGCTCGTTATCTCAAGATATTCCTCTGACCGCCTGGGTTGTTTAAGATTCTAGAACGTGTCAACCCAAATTGATTTAACTTTGAACTAAGTCATTGCTCATTTTGGTAGAGAAGAAAAGGATGTTGCATTGAATGAGTGGAATAACAATAAGCTAGAGATAAATGTTATACCCCCTAGATGACATAATCGTTCACGATGGTAGGAATAAGATCCAAGAAGACCATAGATTAGATTATATTGTTCTAGTCTACAATAATCACTGGTGTGAGAAGAGGGAGAGAGGAAGACCTAAAAACACTTTATTGAAGCAAATCAAGCAATAGAAAGAGATTTTAGAGGCTATACTTTAACCAAACAGATCGCCTTGTATCAAGTTTAGTCACAAGTCGAAACAATATTAGTCTAAATTTCTTCCATAATTGATTAACTTTTAGTTAAAATATTATCTAAAGTTCGACATCTGATGCAAAAATACTGCATGCTGCAGATGATGAACATTCATTTGCCGACGATGTAGCAGTGGATGAGGATGGAATTGCATATGTTACTGATGCACGGTCAAGCAAAATTTGGAAGGTAGGCTTGAATGGTGAATTGATATCTACTATTAGAAGCAAGCTTTTCACCCAGAGGAAGGAATGGTATTACAACTTTGTTGGCCTGAATGGCATCGTCTACCATCCTGACGGCTATCTGCTGGTCATACACACTGCCAGTGGTTATCTTTTTAAGGTTAACACAAACACTGAGGAGGTTGCTGTGGTTAAAGTTAGTGGGTCATTGCTAATGGGAGATGGCTTGGAGTTAATTTCGCCGACCAAGCTGGTGGCTGCCGGTACGGTGTCTGCTCGGTTGGTCGAAAGCTCAGATGGTTGGGAGACTGCTAAAGTGACATCGGTGTATATCGGACCTGTGCACCGGATTGCCTCATCGGCAACTGTTAAGGATGGAAGAGTGTATCTTAACCACATCTTGGGAGCAGGAATAATGAAGAGGAGTCATGTCCTTGCTGAGGCAGTTTTCTTCCCGGGCAAATGAGATGGTGGTTGATAGTAGCGAATCCTTTATGAAGAAATCCCAGGCGAGTCATGTTGTGGTGTAATCATACTTCAAATGTTTGATAACTTAATCAGCGAAGAACAAAAGAAGGCAGTAGTAGCTCATACTTAGTGCCATCTCCTCCTCTTTGGATAACTATCATACTATTGTTCTAGCTTGAAACATTGCTGTGGTTGTTCCTGATCCATTTGTAGGTTCCAAATAATGAAAGCTAAATGGGCTATTCGGCAGGCACTTTTTAGTATATATGTTTCCATTGAATGCCTCTGAACGAAGGCCTCAGAGAGCTACGAGTATTGAGAATGGTGAGATCTGGAGAACCATAAAGCCAAAGGAAGCCGGAAGAATAGGTTGATTCTAACCTACCCCTAAAATGTCTGTTCCTGCCTCCCATATGCAAGAGAGCAGGTTTCCCCATCAGCCATGCCCCCTGTGCTCCCACTTGGTTCTCGTCACCTTTCCTTATCAGCGTTAAGGGAGGAGGAAAAGGGAACAGAACAGATGATTCTTCCGCCGTACTTTTTCCTCTCACTCCGTCAGTTTCAGTCTCGTAATCTCCCATCCTTAAAGGTGGTCATGCCTCTCATGCCCATTCCATTTTTGCTCCTATCATGAGACCCTTACTTACCTTTCTGACTGCGAGAGAATAAAAGCATGCACACCTTTTCCCAATCCATACTAATTTAATAGGTTTCCCCTATATTATTGCCTTAATACTAATACTAAAGCCTAGCCTTTTATTTAAAAAAAAACAATTAATAATTTATTAATCAAAAAAATGCCTCGAGTAAATATGCATTAAAAGTTCAATTAATTAAAGTATAAACAAACAAAATAATTGAAGTATAACGAATTGTTGTTTCTTCAATGGTGATGAGTATAAATGCATATAAACATGATTTTTTTAATATAACAAATTACTGGGTGTGTATGTATATAAATAGCGAAGAGGCCCCGGCGGCCTTGCCTTGCTCGATACAGGTGGTGCGATGAAGAATACGGCGACCAGGAGTCTTCCTCTAGAGGCGTACATCGACTTCTACTCCGATCCATGGAATACCTCCATCTCCCTCGCTCATCTCAAGCAGGTTGGCCTTCCCTCTCTGCTGCTTCCCTCCTCGTTTTGATTACCTCCTCTGATCTCTCTCCCCTCAGATCGTCGCCATGCACGGCTTCCAGCAGCTCTACCCTGGGGCGAAGGTGAACCATCTTCCTCTTTTTTTCTTCCTGGTTGGTTTTTTTTTGGATCGAGCAAGGTTCACGGAGATGGCAATGGTGAAGGATTCACTGTGGGCTGCTCCGGTGTTTGTTCGCTTGTTTTCTCTCAGAAGCATCACGTCGAATGTTTGGCGTCCGTCGAGATGATGCCGCCGTGGAGGTCGACCCTGGAAAAGGGCGTCTCCTCCTCCACCTCCTTCCTGATGGCGGACGAGGTCGCTTCTGACCTCGCCGACCTCGGCTGGCACGAGTGCCAAAGCCAGCCCATCGTCACCTTTGATCCCCGATTCGCCACCCAGGCTGATCGAGGGTGCGATCTCGCGCCACCCGCAGCCAACGATGGCGCCGTCCCTCCCGCCGCGTTACCTCGGAGGAGCAACAAGCGGGACCAGAAGACCAGGACGCCTCCGGCTGAGTTCGTAGTCTCGGTGAAGCGACCACGGTCCAAACGGAAGCGCATCTCCATCAACGCCATTTCGCGCGTGGCCTCGGCATTCCACCCTGCCGTCGCCGCTCTTGCCGCGTCGCCCGGAGCAACGCCACACGAGGAGGCGGCGCCGCAACTGGCGTGGTCGCCTAGTCATGCGACGCCGTCGTCCAGCTCGTGGACAATGTCTTCTACGCCGTCGTCTAGCTCGGGGACAATGTCTTCTACGCCGCCGCTCAGGAACAGCAGTCGATCTCGATGCGGGTAAATATCTTTTCCCTCATTTCTCGATGTGTTCTGCTTCTGCTAAATCGGCCTTCTTCGTCTCTCTGTAAAACCCACTTATGTTATCTTGATTTCTTGATTGTCCATAGTGCTGTTTCTGGATTGATTTTGGGTTGTGGTCCGGCCCGTATTTTTTCTAGTCCCATCGAGGAAGAAATTTCTATTACAATATTCCTCTTCGTTCTTATGAAAAATGATGGTATTATTATTATTATTTACTTCTTTTTAAATTTAAGTTAATTTTTCTTTAAAATTCATTGTTTTTTCTTTACGAAGTTTGATTTATTACTTATTCTCTGATTTTTAAATAATCTTTCAAGATTGCCAGTTTAATAAGCAACAATTATTGATTCCCTTTGCTCATATTTTGGGTTTATTTTTTACTTATACAACCGAAGTTAATTTCACCAGCATTTGTGATTTCTAATTTTGAGGTATTTTTAGTTATATTTTCTTCTATTGTCGATCCAGTGAAGAGTATTATTTTAACTTAAAAGATAAAAAATATCAAGTGGGCAACACAAAAGCGATGTAGTATTTGATTGAATAACAATCAAATTTAAATTGAATTTAGATTTGACAAAAATGAAAATATACTGCCACTCACCTACCCCCGATTGATAATGGATAATCTATTATACAGATAATTTAACCGCGAGTTAAGTAAATTTTTTTATAATGTGAAAATGGTAAATAAATTCAAGAAAACAAACCCAAAGAACAGTGGTCAGTCGATGAAAAAAAAGGGTGATGGAGTAAATTATCTTTAAATCGATTACTAAAAAAGCGAGGGATGTTGGGAGAGATGACACGTAATATGGTCGGTATGAAATGTTGTAGCCACCTGGAAACGTTTGTAGGAGGCTGTATGGTTCAAGGCTGAAGAAGAACATATTTCCTATCTGATCTCACTACTCTTCGAGGAGGCTTCATTTTCTTTGGCTCCGATGCCTCCATCAGTGCATCCAAGTTGGATACATCCAGGGACAACTTCTCTCTAACAAAACTATCCAAGTCGAAATCACCGCCGAAAGCGCCGATGACTTCTTCGCCCTCCGTCTTGTTTTCTGGATTGGTGGAAACTTCATTGGAGCTGTTGTTTGCTTGCTCTAAGCTTCTTAAAATTTCCTGCCCTTTTAAATCAGAGCTCTGATCCAAATTTAATAGTCGTTTTATGCTGTCGACAGCAGGATCAATGATGTCCACAAAGCCCATCACCCATGAAGCATCATCAACAACTTCGGTACGCTGGTGACGGAAAAAAAAGAAGAAGCTTGTTAGTCTGGTTTTTGTAGGTGTGCGTACATTTAGTGTGCTCAGGCTAACATTATAGACAAAAAAAAGGAAGCTCTGGAATGTAGAGAGAGTCCGCAAGCACTGAGAATGGAAAAGAAAGCCTTTACGAGGGTAGCCAAGGAAGTTTTAGCATATTGCTATTTTGTTAGATGGCATGTTGATGCTGATACGTAGGATGACTACAATTCAGAAGTGCAAGTAAACAATTGTGCGCTAGGCTGGTTGGCAAAACAGCATGTGCAACATGTTTGAAAAGTTGGACCTACAAATTCCATTATACCCTAAACAAAACAGATGTTTAATTCAGTTTTTATCTCGTGTTATAAAAGCATATTAATGAGGACGGCGTATAGAAACGATGTAAAATCAAAAAACATACGGAAACGATATTTATAGTTCAAGAAACAAACACAATAAGAGAGAACCACGAAACCAGAATATGGTAAATATTAGGTCAAAACTAAAATGAGAGTTATAAAGTTGAACTAGCATAACCGGACGTCACTAACCTGCTGATAATAGAGGTTACGGATTTCTTCAGCACGAACAGGATTCCCTTGTCGCTCCTCCAATGATGCCCATGTCATCCATGTTATGTAACTTTGAGAATTTATGTTCAGTGAAGACCTAAACAATCTTCTGGCGACTGATAGATTCCCGATCCTCTGCTCTAAGACTCCCCACGCCTGCAATGTTAAACTAATTGAAGTTTTCAGGATGCAACAACCTGGCCATCTTGGTTTTTGAATTCTGGCCAAAGTTTATAAATGACCAAGCTTCTAGTAAGCTGTCCACTTTCTCGCTACCAATTGATCTATTGTCATATACAAACCAAACTTATTTTTGAATAAAGAAGCACCCACCATTCGCCTAGAAGCGCTAGTTTTCTGCCTAGTCATCAACCATATACTTCACACAAATAATATGTTTTCTCTAGCAAATTGAATATACATATATTTAGCAAAAAAGAAAAGAAGAAGAATACCATAGCATGGCTATGGAGAAGAAAACTACAAGCATTGAGGAGAAAACACAAAATCCACCAAGTAATTGTAGCATGGCCTACTAGAGTAGAAACCAATTAACGAAATGTTCTCCACCTGAAGGCATCGAGCGGCACTTTCGGTCGTTGAGTCGATCGACAAAGCCCTCTGATAAAGTTCCCTTGCTGTGCTAATGTTTCCCTCTTTCCACTCCATCCATCCCCATGCCTATAAAAGACATTAAGAACAACCTAATTGAGACTAGATTATATTCAACAGCAAGTGCTGAAGAAAGGATGACGTTGTTATTAACTTCAGGGACTTCATCTGATGTTTTTTAAGAAAATATGTACAAATGCATGGATGAGCAGAAATACTAAACAGAGGAAAACTCACGATCCAAACAGGTTGGTGTTTTGGGTCTAGAGCTGATGCTTTTCTGAACAAAACACGAGCAATATTTGCCGAGGAATGTTTATATTCTAGCAAAGCAAGCGACTGAAGTATGACAGGATCCCTACGGTTCACAGCATGGCCAATCTTCAGAAGTGTCCTTCCCATGTCGATGTTTCCCTGATTTACCTCAAACAATGCCCAAATATGCCATGCAAATCTGTTCTTTGGACTGGCCTGCACTGCTTTCTGTGAATGTACACGTTATGGAAATCAGAAGTGTAGCAGACAACAATGGAAGCGGGGTCAAGAAACATAGCAGATACAAAAAGTTTCATTGAACTCATTTTCCTAAGAAGTGGCTGCTATGCAGCTGCATATCCTACACAAAAACTCATATACAAGATAGACTGCGTAAGAGCCACAGAGCCTCAATAAATGCTCCAAAAAAACCCTATGTGCCAAAATAAACATTTTTGGTGGATCTACAGCGCAAAAATTCTTAGTGGATTTACTTCATAACCATGTTATTGTGTAAGACAAGTAGAATGTCTTTTCATTGATCCTCAATTTCTTCCTAAGATATAAAATTAGAAAAAAGAACAAAGAGTATAAAAAGGCACCAAGAATAACCTTGAAAAGAATTTGTCACCTCGAAGAGCTTTCTAGCAGTGTAGTTGTTCTCTTGCTGCATTTCTACCTGAGCCCATGCCTATTTCATGAGATGCCCACATTAAATAAATTCGCACCCATAAATATTAGAAACAACGGAAAGGGCCAAGGTTATAGTTAAAAACACATGACTTACAAGCCAACTTGCGCAGCTTTTTGGGTTGGATCTGGTAGCTTGCTGGAACAGGTACCTCGCTCGTCTAAACCTCTTTCCTTTTGCTTCAAGTAATGCAAGAGTTTGATAAATGTACTCATTTCCACCACAGTATTTAAGTCCTTTCGCAAGAAGATGTCTTGCCTTCTTTATATTTCCTTGTTTTATTTCCAGGACTGCCCATCCATGCCAAGCTGCAATGTGTTTCTTGTCAGCTACTGTGGCAGCATCAAAAAGCTCTCTTGCCCTACGAATATTTCCAGCCTTGCTCTCTAGGACAGCCCAACACTGTTCAGAGGAAAAAAGGGCAACAATCCCACAGTCAGAATCCCTCAAAAATCTGTTTAACAACAAAAAGATCTAAAAGATAAGTTAAAACATTAGATTTTTCTGCTTATCAATATGCCGATGAAACAAAATTTCAAGATTGTTCGTGAAGAGCAAGCAGAAAAATCTTATCCAATTCCTTTTACCCAAAAAATATGGAGCAATGAGATGACTGATATCAATATAGTCAGTTCTCTGTTTGTGTACATTAAGAAATTTAGACAAGATTAAGGACTCAAACTCTCGCAAAACAACACATATCATATTTGTTTAATAGTATATTTCGTATCTTCTTAAAAAATAGTACGTTTCGTATCAGAGACCAAAATTTAAAGAGGCAATTAAAACAATATACAACCTCAACCTGATACGATATGATGCATGAAAATGAAAAGGTACTACGACAATAACCTGCCAAATATAAGAATTTTCTCCTTGCGTAGCTTGACAACCTCTCTCGTAAATTGATTTAGCCTCTGAAAATCTTAACTGCTTGCATAAAAGCTTTCCCAGGGCCACATATCCACGTCCATCTTCAGGCCAAAATGAGATGCACTGTATTGAAATAGAAGCGATGAGAATGCTTATTCAGCATAACAAACTGTTTGTTGTTTTCTGACAGTTCTATGATTCTACAGAAATAAAATGGCGCTAAAACCATAAAAGCCAAGTTTTAAAATTAACTATACCACACATGACAAAAAGAACAAGACATGCTTAGTGCATGCATCACTTAAGCTTCATATGCCTCCGATGATGGGGCCATATAAAGTAAGTTTTAATTCCTCCATGTTATTCAACTCACTTTCTCGTTGAATTATGCAAAATGCTAAACATAACTTTTTTTGAAACTTGATGAGTATGATTCTATATTTTTTATATAGAACCTAATTACTCTTACACTTATGAGGATAAAATACTGAGCATAAATTTTTTCTAAAACTTAGTGAGTATTGAACCTACGGTCTAACGTATAGAACTCAATTGTTCTAACTAAAAAAGTGTACAATTTGTGTATAAAATGATAAGCATAACCTGAATAGACTTTTTCATATTTTTCTTAAGTATTTAAAAAAACACTGGTCACCTTAAGCAGAATCTCCTCTGCTTCTTTGAACTTGAAATTCCGACTGAGAACCTTGGCGCGGTAAAGTCCCAACTCCAGATTAATCCCCAGCGGCCTCTTCCCAGCACCTGTCACCCTTTCGGGCTCAAACACCATCATCTTCTTTGCGAACTCCGAAAGCCGCTCATCAATCTTCGAAGCAGAGGGATCTTCCTCTTCTCCGCTCCTCCCATCGGCTTCCACCAGAGAACCGACGTCTGCTGACTCGAATCCTTCCTTCACAGGCCGCCGGACCATGAGGAGCTCCTCGGGACAATCGTTCTCATCAGCAAGTTCCAGATCTCCTCCTATCTCCTCCTGATCGGCAGCGGATGGGAGGAGCTGCTCGCGGAGTGGATCAGACGACGAGCTCTTGGTGGAAGAGGAGGAGGAGGATCTGAGGAGGACGAGGGAGGACGAGGATCGGATGGAGGCGCCGGCGGAGAGAAATCTGGATGAGGGATTATGACTTGGGGCGGAGGCGGAGGAAGGGAAGAGAGGATGAAGCGGCGATTTGGGGGAGAAGAAGAGCTGCATTCCTTCCTCTTCCTCCTCCACTTTCTTCCGTTCTCCTCGCCACTCACTGGATAATAAGAAGGGGAAGAAGGAAGAGGGTAGTCATCGTCGTATAGAAGGCGCGCGTTTGCTCTTTGTTTACTTACTCTTCTACCCTTGAACGGTTCAGCAAATATGAATCTTGGCCGTTGGAATTATACATTCAATGGCTGGATTTAGTTCTCAGACGGGACTACAAAGGCATTTTTTGTATCAGCGAGATTATTTTAGTCACAGTAGAAGAATCATAACCGTGAGGTGATGGTGGTGGAGGATTGGCCACGTCAGTGGCTCTTAAAAATCCTCGAGAAGGTTAATTGTTCATATTATGCTATATATATATATTGGCAAGATTTTTAATTAATTGATTATTATTGTATATATATTTGAAGAGAAATAAAAATTGACGAACACCTTTTCCTTCTAATTAGGAACATTATTTTCAAGCAAAAAAACATGGGCCTAAATCCAACGGCTTGCCATTTTCCAATTTTAGCACCTCCTCCGCCGGGGAATCATCTCCTACCAAGCAAAATCAAACCAAATTTATCCCGCATTTCCTTCTCCCGCTCCCGCCTCCAACGGCTTCCGTTCACGGTCGACGCTGGCTCTGATCTCCTCCAACAAAACCCAGCTCTCCTGCAAGAACACAAGGTGAACGGATCCCCCAGGGAGAAGAGAAGAGGGCGAGAGAGAGGATACAGGCGCTCTCTGTCGCCTTCTCTCTCCCTCCTCCACTCTCCTCCACCTTCATGCCTTCGCCAATCTGAAGCATTGCCGGCCGCGCGATTCGACGCCGATCATGGCGTCGCATCACGGAGGCCACTTGCTCTCTCTAATGATCTCTCTTGCTGTCGTACTCGCCTCCTCCGTCAAGCACTCCAATGGCACTTCTGCCTTCAGCCCCTCCGACTCGATCCTCCTCAACTGCGGAGCGTCCTCCGACGGAACCGACTCCGACGGCCGGAAATGGCTGGCCGAGTCGTCGAACTCCAAAGTCGTCAGTCTGACCGCCAAGGACTCAGCTGCAGCCACCGCCTCGTTCCAGGACGCCGCGCTCCCCTCCGAGGTTCCCTACATGACCGCGCGAGTTTTCACGTCGGAAGCAACGTACAAGTTCGCCGTCAAGCGGACGGAGCGCCACTGGGTGCGCCTCCACTTCTACCCCTCTACCTTCAACAACCTCTCGCCTAACATGTCCTACTTCTCCGTGTCGACCGCCGACGGTATCACCCTTCTCAAAAACTTCAGCGCCCACATCACCGCCAAGGCCCTCACGCAAGCCTACATTATGAAGGAGTTCTCCCTCCTGTCATCCCGCGATGGGAGCATTAGACTCACCTTCAAGCCGTCGGCAGATTACAAGGGCTCGTTCGCCTTCATCAACGGAATAGAGATCATCTCGATGCCGGACATCTACAGCCAGCCGGCGCAGTTGGTGGGCTTCTCCGACCAGCAGGTGGAGGTCGCCGGCTCGGCTCTGCAGACGATGTACAGGCTCAACGTGGGAGGGAGCTACTTGCCGCCGAGAAACGACTCCACCCTCAGCAGGACTTGGTACGACGACTCCCCTTACATCTACGGTTCCGGATTCGGCGTCACCGTCACGGCCAACGATAAAGTGAAGGTTCAGCAGCCGGAAGGGGCAACGGAGTACGCTGCGCCGCTCGAAGTCTACTCGACGGCGAGGTCGATGGGGCCGGAGCCTCAGATCAACAAGAACTATAACCTCACTTGGATCTTCGAAGTCGACACCAACTTAACGTACGTCGTCAGGCTCCATTTCTGCGAGCTCCAGCTGACCAAGTTCAACCAGAGGGCGTTCGACATCTACATCAACAACCGGACCGCGCAGGCCGCCGCAGACGTCATCGGCTGGACTTCCGATCCCGGCGTGCCGATCTACAAGGACTACGCAGCGTACGTGGCCGACGCCCCCGGCGACGGTCAAATTTGGGTGGCGCTGCATCCCTCTGTTTCAGTAAAACCCCAGTTCTACGACGCCATTTTGAACGGCTTGGAGATCTTTAAGCTCAGCGACGCCACCGGAAATTTGGCTGGACCGAATCCCGAGCCTTCCTCCATGCTCAGCAAAGACGAGATGGGTGCGCAGCCGACCTTTCGGTCGGAAGCCGGTAGCAAGGTGCACCTGATCGGTGCCGCCAGCGGAGTTGCAGCGGCCACCGTGGTAGCCGCCTTGTTCATCCTGCTGTACCGAAGGAAAAAGACGTCGTACGGGAACGAGTCCAGCGGCGGATCCGGCTGGCTGCCTATCTACGGCAACTCTCACACGACGTCAAGCAGCAACACCATCTCCGGCAAAAGCTGCGGCAGCAGCCACTTGTCGAACTTGGCGGCCATGTGCCGGCACTTCTCCTTCGCGGAGATCAAGAAGGTGACGAAGAACTTCGACGAGTCGCTGGTCATTGGAGTCGGAGGCTTCGGGAAGGTCTACAAGGGAGTCGTCGACGACAGCACCAAAGTGGCGATCAAGAGATCGAATCCTTCATCCAAGCAAGGCGTCAACGAGTTCCAGACCGAGATCGACATGCTTTCCAAGCTGAGGCACAAGCATCTCGTCTCCCTCATCGGCTGCTGCGAAGAGAACGGCGAGATGATCTTGGTTTACGACTACATGGCGCACGGCACGCTCAGGGAGCATCTCTACAAGACCAACAAGCCGCCATTGTCGTGGAAGCAAAGGCTGGAGATCTGCATCGGGGCCGCGAGGGGGCTTCACTACCTCCACACCGGTGCCAAGTACACCATCATCCACAGGGACGTTAAGACCACCAACATCCTGGTGGACGAGAACTGGGTGGCGAAGGTCTCCGACTTCGGGCTGTCGAAGACCGGCCCGACGATGAACAATCAATCTCACGTGAGCACGGTGGTGAAGGGCAGCTTCGGCTACCTGGATCCCGAGTACTTCAGGAGGCAGCAGTTGACGGACAAATCCGACGTCTACTCCTTCGGGGTTGTCCTCTTCGAGGTGCTGTGTGCAAGGCCAGCTCTGTGTCCAAATCTTCCGAGGGAGCAAGTGAGCCTCGCGGACTGGGCGCTGCATTGCCAGAAGAAGGGCGTCCTCGGGGACATCGTCGACCCTCAGATCGAAGGAAAAATTGGCCCCGAGTGCTTGATGAAATTTGCAGAGACGGCGGAGAAGTGCCTCTCGGACCACGGAGTCGATAGGCCTTCCATGGGGGATGTGCTGTGGAACCTCGAGTTCGCTCTGCAACTGCAGGAGAACTTTGAGAGCGGGGAACCAGTTTCAGAGGAGCTCGCTGAGAGGGTCATGGCGTCAAGCTATGCCGACCAAAATAATAATAGTGCGGGAAGGAGTGAGGCAAGCGAGGATTCAGATATAAGCAGCAGCGCAGTGTTTTCTCAGCTCATTCATCCTGAGGGAAGGTAAGAACAAACTAGGGGATTCAAAAAAGAAAAGAAAAACTCTATCAGTCTTGCCTACATCTGACCAAGGAGGAGATTTCTATTACAATTAGGTTAAGCGAATGAAATTGCAGAGGAAATGGAGCACTAAATCCAATTTGCTCTTGGAGCATGATCATCCTTCCATTAATACATATGTATATTTTTTTCCCTCTGTTTGTTTTCACCGACTCTTCTGAGAACTCGCGGAAACATCCTTACACTTGATGTGCCTATTTTGATCTACTCAACTACCTGCGTGTAATGTTTGTAAATTATGATATCTGGCTATTATCCCATCCACCATTTGCAAACGAATGATGGGTTATACTGACCATTATGCAGTCTCCGCTCAAAATTAATTGCAAGAACAATAACTGAAAAGAAGCTTATAACACTCTACAAACAAGGAAGATTTAGTCTGCATAAGACTAGATAACACATCCATCTAGTATACATTATCACTATAGAATCAGTATCTTATGTCCAAGGTGTCTTCAAGCAGACGAAACAATAACTCATCTTATCCTAAATTACTCATCCTCATTTGAGATAGTCCTCTCTATAATCTATAAACTAAAATTATATGAAAATAATAGTTAGTTTTAGCTTTTTTTAGAACTTACCTCGTACACTTTTGTGTACTTAGTTTTGGCTTTTGTTAATATAAATGGATTAAGTTTTTTTTAAATAAAAAATATTCATCTAGGACTAGGACTAGAAGAGAATACAAAGTTTATTAATAAACTATTGCAGAACTGAAAGGTTTTTATATCTAGCGCAGAATTCAGCATTAGCAATCATTTTTTCTCCTAATAATAAAACCGAGGTAAAGACTCACGTGCAGGGCACGCTCTGGGACAGGAGGGTCGCGGCAGAGGCGATGGCATAAATGTTGCAAGGTAGACGACGTCGGGTTTCCACCAGCGAAAGCTTCCGATCTCCGCACCTTCGCCATGGCGGAAGTCCGCCTGTAAAGCCCTGAACCCTACTGTCTGCGGCTTCAAGCAATTCGCTCTCGGATCCCCTGCCGAGGGAGTCATGGGTTCCCTTCGCCTCCTTGTCCTCCTCTTGTTGGCCTCTTTCTTGCTTCCACCTGCGGTGGAGTCGGTGGCTCAGGCTTTCCGCCGAGATCCAGGGCACCCGCAGTGGCACCACGGCGCCTTTCACGACTTGCAGAGCACAGTCCGCGACGACGTTCGCCGCATGCTCCATACTAGGGCGGAGGTATGCTCTTCCCCTGATCTACTCATCTTCCACACTGGATGATAATGACTTTGTTTTGTGTCTGGATTGTATTAGAGCTCCGATGTCAATTTTAGTCATTCGTATTTTTTTTATCTTTACATTTTTTGGTTTACGACTCCTTTTTTTATCTTTACATTTTTTGGTTTACGAGCTCCGATGTCTGGATTGTATCTGTTTGATGCCCGTCCATAAGAACTAGAACAGAAAGGTTATCTGACGAAGAGGAATAGGAACAGCAAAGTCGGGAACCTTTGATGTGAATTTCGTATCTTAGTTCAGTTAATGACTTATGAGATCGTTGAAATTTTGTAGTTGTATAAAATAGCTTTGTATACCTTCCGAGTGATAATGAATGTCGAGGAAGGCTGTTTTTTTAACGAGGATACTCCTTAATGCAATGCTAATTAAGTCTAGAAATTTGATGCCTATCTCTAAGAAGCTTGTAGCATAAGCCCTAATACCCCCGTAATCTGCTTGTCAGTTGAATCCTACTATGCCTTTTTCAGACCTCTTTTTTTGGTTCTTTAGATCATATCTGGAGCACTTATTTTTTTTATTTATGTGTTATTTTTACTTTAACCTTGTGCTGTGGTTCATATTGTCAGTTGTGTTAGGTTTTATTAATTTTTGGAGTTTGTAGTGCAGGTTCCTTTCCAGGTTCCTCTTGAGGTTAACGTTGTGCTCATTGGTTTCAATGGTGACGGGGGCTACAGATACAAATTAGATCCACAACAACTAGAGCAATTCTTGAAAAGCAGTTTTCCAACACATAGGCCGTCTTGCCTGGAGACAGGAGAGCCAATTGACATTGAGCATCATATCATATATAATACAATACCTGTAAGCCTTCCTTTGCTGAAGTTAATTGCCCTTAAACTATAAAGGTGTGTATTAATGGAATCTGCTTCCAGATAGCCAATGATTTCTGTACCCAATCTTTATATTCCTTGTGTGCCTCTATTCAATTTAAACATGTTATAGACAGAGAGACTATATTTTTGGCCTGAAAAAAAAGGAAGATTTTGATCATTGGTGACAACTATTTTGATAATTTACTGGATCCAGGATAAGCAGGGCATTTTCACAAAGAAACAATTGTACTAACGTTTCTTTTTACTCATGTAGGCTAGCGAATGCTACAAGTTACATTTGAAGCATTCCGTTCATCAATACATCATTACAGATATCTGGTGCTTGTTCATCATGACATCTCATTGTGGAAGCATTTTTATAAAGAGAAACCATATGACTGACTGAGCAATTTATGACATTCGATAGCAAATTTGACTAAATGGCTTGATTATGAAATTGAAGAGGAAAGGAAACCTGCTTCATAAAGCCTATCATACTAGGATTTGGAGAGGAATATCAGATTTAGGAAGAAATCTAGGATTGTCTAGTTTGAAAGGAAGGGCGTTGGAAGTCCTGAATTGGAAAAAATATGACCGTAAATGACAAATATGATCAAGTTGCCAATTGGTCTAGGATTTTGAATTGGACTAGAAGACTTAGGAAGAAACTTAGGACTGTCAATTTTGAAAGGAAAACTATTGGAAGTCCTGGATAGGTAGAGGAGGAACCTTTCTGAAATTATAACTAGAAACTAGAAGATCAAAGTTTTCCAATTAATCAAAAATCTGGTGTTTTCTTCCTGATCTCTTTGCATAAGATGATTCAATAAACCATTCTGATGCTTACCATTTTATGTATTTTGATAGCTTGAAAATTGGAACCTTCTCCAATATTGACTTGTAACTTCTTTTTGTATAAGATGAGAAGACTTAGCAGATTTGTCTTTGCCCTTGAGATTAAGTATCCATAAGATGACTAGGTGATTAGAATATTGCTTATTTGCAGTCATCAAACTGTATGCAGGCTTCATCCATCCATCTCTTTTCTTACTCTAGATCTCAAATTATTAATTGAAGCTGTATTACTAATTAAAAAACCAGTGGTATTGCTAATGAAAGATCAGTTTCCTAATTATCCTTGCTTCGTCCCACTGGACACTATGTTCTTCATTACCATCGTGGGTTTTGTGAACTTCCTTCCTGGTCAGTGTGCATTGAGCTGACTGATGATTCTAATAATTTTGTAAACAATATTCTACCTGCATTAAGATGAAAGAACTGATGCTTATATTTTAAAGATTGATGTGAGCTATTGCCTGATAGGGATTTATCAGGAACCCCTTTCTATAGTTACACGGCTGAGCGATCTTAGTACTCAATTTTACACTAGTAAGTCTGTTTCTTTTTTTTTCCTTGTTAGGCTGGGCAGCCAGAGTTGATAGTCCTTGAGAAGGCATTAAAGGAGGCAATGGTTCCAGCAGGAACTGCTAGAGAGGTAATTTTCATGCTAGAATTTTACTTTTATGACTACAAGACTTTGAGTTAGCTGTCACCATGTCTAAAAGATGGCAGCATTCAACTATTAATTCGCTTGGTTGATCCTTTTTGCTATTGATACTTATAGTAGTATCAACTAGTGTTGTTCTTCTCCTTTAAAAAAAAATATTATTGTTCTTCTTTTGATGTTCTAGTTAGTTATTATCTGGTCAGTGTCTAATTAATTAACTTACAGTATGTGCTACTCAGTTATTCCACCAAGTGAGGCTCCTGTTACTCAAATGTGCCCAGATTTTCATATTTAGACTTGTGAAACCATCAAAATTTGCACACGTTCTATTTCTAAATGCTGTGATTGGTTTGTTTTTTCTTTGCAGAGTGAATATGGAAGGGAGTTTCCTCTTTTTGAGGTAGAAGCAACCTTGGTGGAACCAGTGTTCCAAAGACTATATTCATTTATATTTGATGCAGAAAGTGGTGGTTATTCTGCAACTGAGATGGACAGACCTGTCCCTGCTGCAATTTTCTTAGTAAATTTTGATAAGGTAGATATGCAAATTTTGCTGTGTAGATTTTTGTGTGAACTGTTCTTAAGTTTACTCATTTTGGAAGGATGCTTTGTTGTTTGTGATTTTTAATTTAGACCTTTGACAATGTTTGCTAGTTCCAAACTATTGACTAATGAATGTGTCACAGAAGTAGCCTCTCTGAATGTAGGAATGAGGCTTTATATAATGGCTCTCCCTATAATCCTTTTCTGAGGAGTATCAGAAGGTTGCAAAGACTGACCCTTTAATCATACAATGGAAGGAACCTTTTGGCCTTACCATTTCCTTTTGTAATTTTAATTTTAAATTCCAAATACAGGTAAAGTTGCTGTATATCAATTTTTTTTACACTTGCAGGTCAGAATGGATCCTCGTGACAATGCAACAGATCACGACCAATTGATTTATGGACAAATTGGTGAACTGTCAGAGGAACAGCTAAAAGGGCAAGAGGGGGATTACATTTACCACTATCGGTATAATGGTGGAGGAGCAACTCAAGTTTGGTTAAGCTCCGGAAGGTAATTTATCATTAGCCTATTGTTATTTTGCTTGATTATGTGCAAAATTTGAATCTTGTTCTGGTAAATTCAAAAATTCCATTTGGCTTTTCTGGACTGATCCTACTTCTAAATCCTATGCACCCTAGAGTTGTCTTTCATGATGTTGTTTTTTTGTTCAGCACTGATTGTGTGCAATGTTTCTATTGGTGTTGCCTCACAGTTATTTTCTCATCAACTGAATAATTTTATGTAATTATTGGGTGATTACATTAAACTTGACACTTTGTGCCCGCAGATTTGTTGTGATTGATATTTCAGCAGGTCCTTGTACATATGGTAAAATAGAAACTGAAGAAGGAAGTGTTAGTTATAGAACATTACCTCGGTTATCCAATTTGATCTTTCCAAGAAGGTCAAGTGCTTCTAGGATAGATTCAATAAAAGCTATTTTCATGGGGGAGATTGCGGCTTTGGTTTCGACTACGATTGAGCATGTAATAGCTCCAGACATTAGGTATGCTTTTCTTTTATCTTGCTTAATTTTATTAAAGGTAATTTTATTCAGTATGATGATTGAATTCCATCGTTATTTTAATAGTCAATTAAAATAAAATCGTAACCATAAACTTACCACTCTATCTCTAGCCACAAGTTTCTCTACCACCATTTTAATTTACAGTAGGAAAAAAAGGAGAATTGTCAAGATATTTTATTTCTTTTTGAAGTCATCAAGCTCCATGTTTGACTATGTGAGCTGTACTAGATTTAGATAGTGAAAATGATCATTCCAGATATTTGAATTGACTATGAGGTTAATCAAATCAATGAAGAGACATGTCACTACTACTCTATCCAACAACACCTTTTAACTTCATCTTCATATTTTGTTCAGGTTTCCTTCTTGAAAGAAGATAGAAGGATCTAGAGTATACATAGGAATGGGTAATATTACATAAAGACGATGTTCATTCTTTTCTCACTATTTTTTTATTTAAATGAGTTTTGAACCCTCCAGTGTCAAGCTCTAACCAAATAGGCATGCACTTTGTCTAGTAGCCTATGCTTGAATGTTACATAGGTCTAACCTAGACATAAATATAGGCGATAAATTTCTGTTCTATGACATTTTTTCTTACAGCAAAACTGACACATATGCCGCTCATTTATGTAATTCTGTTAAGAGCATAACATTGACAACGACTCGATTGCTACTCAGGTTTGAAACTGTGGACTTGACCACAAGATTGCTTATTCCTATCATTGTACTGCAAAACCATAACAGATACAACATTCTTCAAGCTGGCCACAATAAAAGCATAAATATAGTACAAATTGAAAGAGAGGTTAGTTAATCTGCTTTCATGAATTACTTAGAAGATTTGTTGCAAATTTTATTACATGCAGAATTGATAGTTTCAGTTAAGCTCTTCACATGCTGATCATCATTGAAAAATAAAATGTGATGTTAATGAAGTTTGAAATGGTTGAATAATGAAGTTTGAGGTGCATCCGAAGGCTGGAAATCAGCATTGTTCTTCCTCTGGGACCATAAAGAACTTGTTGCTACAAACATTGTGCCAAGTGAAAGCTTATGCTACAGTCATTGTAATTCACATAAAGAACAATGTGCCAGGAAGCAACTTGGACCTGAATAATATTGACGAGGTCAATAGTCTAGTTATATTTTTCTTAATTGGATCAAAACAAGTCCAACATCAATAAAGACCTTCCTAAGATATTTTGAACATGATTCTATGTGTAGTCAAGGTTTATTTCTAATTGAAGTGAGTTTTTTCAAACACTTCAATGCCTAAAAAGGTGTCTTTTTCTTAGTAATCCATGTAGCACTGTTCAGACACTATGACTTGTATAAAGGATATTTGATAGATGTTAAAAGTCATGCTACAGATTTCTATTCGGCAACTTTTTGAAGCTCTATATGTTGTTTCATGTGTGTATATATCTATTATTGTCAACCTTATTCTTGTTCAGGTCAAGAAGATGGTCCACACAGGGCAGGAGGTAATAATTGTTGGAGGTTCACATGTGCTTCATCAGCATGAAAAGTTAGCAATTGCTGTTTCAAAAGCAATGCGCGGTCATTCTCTTCAAGAGACAAAGAAAGATGGTCGTTTTCATGTCCACACAAGAACATATCTAGATGGAGCTATACTTAGAGAGGTTGAATTTTATAGTTGGTATTTTAGTTTGTGCTGTGTTTTTTTGGTGCAATTCACATCTTTATCTCAGTTAATTTTTGCATATCTTTTGAAGCTTAGCTCTGAAGTATCTCTCTCCCCAATAATAATGCTGTCAAGATGGATTTTGTTGAACTGTTATTATTCATGTAGCATGTTTTATATGCTCACGTAAGTATGGTGACTTCAGGAAATGGAACGTTCTGCTGATGTGCTTGCAGCAGGGTTACTAGAAGTTTCAGATCCATCCCTCTCGAGTAAATTCTTTATTCGTCAGGTTTGTTTGTTTACATGTTTTAATTTCTCAACGTCTTGACAGTTTTGTAACTGTTTCTCAGATGTAAATTTCTCCTTTCATCTTATTTTGTTGCAATTAGAAAATACCTTTTGGCTAAACGTAAATTCCATTATCATCTTGTTGTTGCAGCATTGGATGGATGAAGTGGATAGTTCACAAGATTCTGTAATCAAGCACAAACCAATATGGGAAAGTTACATCCCTAAACATGGAAAGGATAAGAAATTGAGTGGAAAAAAGAAACAAGGGAATTTGTATCGAACTTATGGGACCCGAGTGATTCCCATGTAAGTAAGACTTTTCCTTTCTATATGCCACCTACAACGCCCAGTGCGAATTAGGATTTTGAATCTTGGGAGACAGTTATAATTATAGTTACAGATATTATGAATAACTTTTACGAAACTTGATGAGAAAAGAGAGGTTCGCCACTTGTCTTATACGTGTGGAATCTAAAAACTATGATTCTCAAGATTATTTAGTTTATGCTGTTTTGATAGAACTGCTCGATGAGTAGTTTTAACGGTGAAATCTGACCCAGCATACAGACTTATACATCTGGGAATCATCCAAAATTACCTTTCGAGTCCTACCGAAGTAAAAGAGACAAGTCATGTGATATTTACCTATTTTATATTCAAACTTATTGCAGTATTTATGATTTGCTATAATTCAGACCTGCATATTTGACTATATAACACAATCATTCATCTGAGAGCGTATTCGTCACTTGAAATTAATTGTGTTTCTATTGGTAGTTTTGTCCTGTCATTGGCTGATGTTGATGCTGGCCTTCTCATGGAGGATGAAAGTCTTGTTTGGACAAGCAAGGACGTGGTAATTGTCCTTCAACATGATACAGAGAAGATTCCTTTGAGGTATTTTAAAGAAATGCTGTAAATTTTGCACTAAAACCATAAATACCTGCAGTAGCCAATTAGCCACGTTGCTGAAAGCTCAATTGGGGTCATTTTGACAGTTATGTATCAGAAACAAAGAGACAACATGCATATCCATATCTAGCGCAACGGCACATTTTGGCTGGATTAGCTTCCACAATTGGAGGGCTCAGTGCACCTTACGAGAGAGCATCTCATATACATGAACGCCCAGTCCTCAACTGGCTTTGGTCTGCAGGATGTCATCCATTTGGACCATTTTCAAATTCATCTCAAATTAGTCAAATGCTTCAGGACGTTGCACTGGTAAGAGAAATGATTATGCTTTTCTTCGTTCATCATGTCCTATTTATGAAATCTGTCTGACGGACGGGAAACATCAAAATGGCCTTAAGTTTGTGAAATCTATTGTTCCTATTTGGAACTTCCCTGGTGGCTTCATTTTGAAATTGTTCATCTTCGCAGAGGTTCTTTGATCATTTCTTCCTGTTTATCATTCTGTTTTTTGCCAAAATTGTTCACAATCCATCGCTGCAGAGAATGACGATATATGCACGAGTTGATGCTGCTCTTCGAAAGATACGTGAAACATCAGAGGTACACCTTTTTCTACAATATTTTATCCATGTACAGAGAGAGAGCTTCTCGACATGTCTCTTGCATTGCCTCCCAGAGTGTTCAATCTTTTGCCGCGGAGCATCTCAAAACACCACTTGGGGAACCGGTGAAAGGCAAGAAAAAGAAGTCCGGCACTGAGTTATGGCTGGAGAAGTTCTATAAGAAAACAACCAACCTGCCGGAACCTTTTCCCCATGAACTTGTTGAGCGTTTGGAGGAATACTTAGACGTGAGAATATTTTCTCTTTTTTCCAAGTTTCACAGTTTATCCGACTCTTTAACACATTGCTCAATTGAATTACAGAAGCTTGAGGAACAACTCGTGGATCTATCTTCTCTGTTGTACGATCATCGGCTGGAGGATGCTTATCAAAATAGTTCCGACATACTTCAGAGCACTATATTTACTCAGCAGTGAGCCTCGCTGTTTCCCACTTTATTTCCCGATGTTTTAAATATGGCGCAAGTTCGGCTGGAAGTGGTTCTTCTTGCGTTCCTAAAATTTCTAACGCATTATCCTTTGCAACAGATATGTAGAGCGTGTTCTGTCGGCGGAGAGGGAGAAAATGAGGTGTTGCAACATTCAATACGTTCATCCGACGTACACTTCCCAGGCTTTTGTTTATGGAGGGATCCTACTTGCTGGATTTCTCGTGTATTTCCTCGTCATTTTCTTCTCTCAACCTGTACGCTAACACAGCATTCATATCAAACATACCGACGACTGAGCCCAGAGGTGTAACGCCATTTTAATTCCTACAAAAAGAAAAAAAAAATTTGTTTATCTGACTGAACTTAAATGCTTTATTGGGATTTATAGTTAGCATTTCTCTCTTTCTTTAAGATGTATGTCATTGTGTTCGTAAGCTTAGGAGCCGGGTTTATAAATTTCGTCACACTCCAGGGACGTCGCCGCCTTTTCTTGGGGGTTGACCGCCGACCGCCAAGCGGCATCCCACGTACTCTACATTTGTAGCGCATGGCGAAGAACCGTAGCATCCACGCGTCAGTTCAAGAATAATATTAGAGTTTTAACCCCCTTTTTCACGAAGAATGTTGATGACGATAATTATATAAGAAGACTCCACAGGAACCACGATTTCCCTTTATTATGAAGAAAAGGATGGGACAAAATAAAAAATAAAATAGTACGAGACAACAATTTCAATTTATTAACACGAGCGTAGGGAAATTTGTTATCCCGAGCGTAGGGCATGACAAAACAACTCTCCATTGGGATTTTGATTACATTTCATTAGAAACTTTGTTATAAACTGAACATACATTTTCGGTAAGCGGGTACAAAAACATCATCGACATAGCTAAACTACTACTCTGCATAAAACTCCGGCATAGCAGCCAAATCAGCATAGTGCACAATTAGTTGAAGGGCCAGTCACACCTTCCCATCAGCAATCCAACACCCTGTTGAGAAGAGAACAGTACCACTGATGAACACATGAATTTGTCAGTTTCGTTAAAACAAAACCTAGCAGAAACATTTGATTAGTCGAATTGAAGCAATTAAGTGCTCAGAAACATGAATTTCCTTCTCATAGACGCGAAGCATCTCCAAAGTCTGACATGCTTAATATTCATAATTCATCACAGCTAAAAAGAAACTCACTAAAAGCTGGAGAAAATTACCCAAAAAGAATTTAAAACACTTCTGAGGTTGAGATCAGAGTTGGTAAATAAACATCAGTCTGTGAATTCAGAAACACGGACCAATTGAGTTCCTCACTTCCCACCTCACGTATGGGAATAATAAATAAATATAGAAAATAATAAAAAAACAGCGTTGGATCCATCAGAGTACTAAAATTTTCATGGAGTAGCAACCCCGTCATGTTGTTGCAGTTATTCATTCGTCATTTGATCCTATTAATCATTTTGAATAACATAATATAAAACAAAGAAACCAAAATTGATCCGAACATTGGGCAGTCCTCAGCAACATGCTTATAGTTATCATCAACTTAAAATTGATCAGGTCTCAAAGATTAAATGCCATCATTGGACCAACAGCGTATTCCAAACCGGTTTTCATTATTAAACACCAGTCGATTGAGAGACAAATGATGAGATGGAATACTTACATATAGAACACAGAAGGGTGAGGTTAAAGAAACTTCTAAATCGACGTCATTCAACGGGCCTTATCATCATCTTCTCGAATAATAAATTTATTATGCAATAAATTAAATGAGCAAAGAGAAACTCTAAAACTTCTATTCGAATCACAAAAGAGCGCAAATTAAGAAAAATGAAAATGTTCGATAATATCAATTTGCAAAAAACACAGGAAGCAAGCAAAAAAAGAGCTCAGAAACATGAATTATCTTCTCATGGACACTGATGCATCTCTGAAGTCTGACATGCGAAAATTCATAATTCATCATAGCAGAAAAGGCAAATATTTCTTAAAAAATAAAGGAAATAAAAACAAGAATTTAGAGTAAAAGATTTAATGGGAGATCAGAGTTGGTAAATAAGTTTCAGTCACTGTATTGTCAGAAACACGGACCAATTAAGTTCATCACTTCCCACAACCAAAAATAACAAAGACAGAGAAAAAATAAACAAAAAACAAATTAGTTATATCATGCAAAAAAAGATATCAACCATCAGAGACTTAAGTACTAGTAGTAATCACGGAGTACGAACCCCATCATATTGTTGCAGTTATTTTTCTCATCACTTGATCAACCCCTTTAGAATGAAACCGCATTAGGTAAAAACTCGCAAAAAAAAAGCAAAAAAAAAAAGAGATCAAAACAATTAAGAAAATAAGAAATGTCAGACCATGCTTTCTAGGCAAACGCGTTTCCTTCAAGACTTCGCAGAAAAACTGCTCGGAGCCCAGTGCATTTCATCATCCAAAACATTAAACAGAACAGAGATACTACAATGATCATAATTTGACCACAACACTGAGAATCGAGGCCCTCATATATAATGCTTCTAATTTTCATCAAGTCTAAGAAGATCAGGTCTCAAAGATTTCATGCCATCATCGGACCTTCAAATCGAAATGAATCATATTCCTAATTAGCAAGGTAAAAGAGAGGATAGTCCGTTCCTTACACCATATCAAAGGAATCGTAGCAAATTTAAGACCCTAAATCCTTCGCCTCGATAAATAATCAATGGAGAAACAAGAGAATTGGAAAATGGAAAAGCAATAGAAAATTTCCGAAGAAAATATTCGCTGCACCTCATGGAGAAGTATGGGGGAAGCGACTCAACATCTCCAGATAAAACCAATTTTGCCCTATCGAAAAACCAATCCGCAGATAAAAAACGCCGTGGTTTGGCTCATCTGATGGGGCTGCTTCAAAGGATCAATGGCAGAAAATGCATCAAGGTAGGGGAAGAAAGACTCAAGAGCTGTAAAAGAGAAAACGCTCGCACCGATAACCTCGAGCCGGAGCCGACGCCGACGCTCGTCTTAAGATCGCCTCGGTTGATCCTTTATATATAGTTAGGATCCAAAACTAGGGTTTCATTCGGCTCAAGAGAAACGCCTCAGTATATATGCTTATCTACGATATTGCCACCCCATGTTGAAAAATAGCGGTTGTGATTTGTTGCAGGCCCAAATATACGCTGTTAGAAAATATAAAATATGACGATAGAATTGCTCTAAAATTGAAGTCTTATACATGAATGTTTATCAAATTCAAATTTAATTACACAATTATATTACATGATTGACATGATTTATAGTCCGTCATGAACAAGTTAAGTATTAAATTTGTTAGCATTTTATTCTGCTAATATAAATTTCTTAATTTATTATTTATATTATTTTGAATTTGATTCAGTCACCCTGAACAGAAAAATACAAAATAAAAGTATTTAATTTATATATGGCGGGTGAATCTTCTCAATCCTCCACGAGCGGCCTCCGCCGCCAGCTCACTGCGTCGGGCTTTCTTCGTCCACGTGCAGCTGCCGGAATATTCCGTCTCTGACCGGGAGAGCTTCTACAGTCTGTTCCTCTCCGATTAACTCGGAGCTGAGCATGATCTACTCCTACACGAATGTCCTGAATGGCTTCGCCGCCGGGCTGACAGAGCTGGAGCTGGCCGCCTGCACCGATACCTTCTTCACACCGCTGGCATTCCTGGATTCTTGCGCTTGCAGCTCCTGCGAGGCCCATGGAACCAGCCCAACTATGGCGAGGGGTCCCTCATTCGGCGGAAAGGGCATGCCGCCGCCGCCGGCTAAGTGGACCGGCCGGTGCGATGCTACGACTTGCAACAACAAGCTCATCGGAGCAAGGGCGTTCCTCAGCATCACGTCGCAGCCTACGACCAACGACGACATGGGGCAGGGCACCCACAAGGTCAACACGGCAGACGGAGTTCGCGTGGGTGGAGCTCAGGTGCTCGGGAATGTGCACGGCGTTGCGAGTGGCACGGCGCACGTCGCCATGTACAAGGTGTGCCAAGAATTTTGTTGTTTGGGCAGCGACATACTGGCCGGTATGGACGCTGCCCTGGCCGACGGCGACGTTCCTCCTCAGATTTACCATCCTCGGCGTCACCCCACTCCAGCCATCTCCTCCTTTTCCTCGCGAATCCGAGCTTGACAAGCCCCGACCATCTTGGCTTCAGTATGATTCTTCACCATTCAGGTGTCCAGCATCATCAGTGTCTTCTACCGTCTTATTTTTTTAAGAATGAAAAAGGGGGAAACTGTATTCATGGTTTGAGGGTTGGAAGTCCCATGAAAATTAATAAGTAAAACATTAGTTCCATCTGACATTAACTCGACAAATTAAATTGCAGAATAGTTCTTCCAATCAAAGGAGCAGCAGCAAATACAAACCGTTTAAATTAAACCTCACAAGCAAACCGTGAAACTTTATTCTGATACATTTCGCCTTCAGCCCGAGCGCGCTCCCGTTTGTTATATTATTTGTATGCAATTGAGATCGGACTCCGCACTGCACGATTTTTCGAAATCCATGCGAAGGACCCGACACTGCCGCCGCCGCCGCCGCCGTCGCCGCCGGTCACCTTAAACGCCAAAATGAACTTCATCTCTTGGTTGACGGAAGTGAAGCGCAGCACCTGCGGGTAGACGCGCACGGATACTCCTGATGGCGCTCTAACCACGGAAATGTAGGTGGCAGTCGCCTCGCCGACGTTCTTCACCGTCCGCCGGACCACGGCGGTTGTCGTGTTCGCGTCGAGCACCAACGAGATTGATGGATAGTTCAAGTCCTTCTCCTGTATGCTTTTGACACTCCTGCAAGAGACCGACCTCCGGGCGATCACCGAGACTTGGACGTCCGAGTAGCCCAAGCCGCAAAGGTAAGCGATGTAGTCGCCAGGGGAGAGGTCGTACACCAAACCCGGGTTGCTGGCCTTGACCGGGTTGACGAAGCCGGCGCCGGTGGCGAAGAGATCAGCCGGGCGGTGCTGCTGATCGAGGATGGGGCTTCTATTGTTGTCAAGAACGTTGGCCGTCGTCATCATCGCCGACTTGATGGCCGCCGGCGACCAGTCCGGATGGACGCTCTTGATCAGCGCGGCGATGCCGCTCAGGTGGGGAGTGGACATGGAAGTGCCCGATATGATGTTAAAGGCTGGACCGACGGTGGAGTTGGGCGGACCGACCGCGACAGGCCACGCCGCCAAGACGTTCACTCCGGGCCCGGTGATGTCTGGCTTCAGGATTCCGGGGCTGGCCATGTTTGGGCCTCGCGAGGAGAAGAACGAGATCGCCGGAGCTGGGGTGACGCCGAGGACGATGCCCTTGAAAAGAAGCGTCGCCGTCGGGCTGGAGGATGAGTTGATGTAAGATTTGATCTGCTCTCCTGCGATGTAGCTAACATGTGATGCTGGAAGGACATGAGCGTTTGCGAAGGTGGTGTACCCCATGAAGTCCTGGTTCACGATGATCATCCCGACGCCGCCGGCGCTCGCGACGACGGCCCCCTTTTCGACGGATGGGATGTTCCCGAGCTCGCACACCACTATCTTGCCCCTGACGTCGTAGCCGTCGAAGGAGCCATTGGTGCAGTAGGCAGCGTCCAAGTTTATATCTCCGGCGTACACGAGGGGATACTGACTGGGAAGGAACGACTTCGGCTGGTAGAGCGATTCCCCGTCGAATGATTGGCCATTGCCGAGCTCCACCGTCACCCTTATATTCCTGTCCATGGTGCTCGCCGCCACTGTGAGGATCCACGGCGCCTCGTTCGATAGCGAACTCGGAAAGGGACCGGAATTGCCGGCCGCGCAGCTCACGAACACCCCGTTCTCGATCGCTCCGAATGCGCCCACCGCAATCGGGTCGAGGTCAAACTGTAGCGAGGGACCGCCGAGGGAGAGCGAGAGCACGTCTACCCCATCGGTCACCGCCGCGTCCATCCCCGCTAATATATCGCTCCCCGAGCACCCGAAATCGCCGCACACCTTGTACATAGCGATGTGCGCAAGCGGCGCCATACCAGTGGCCACGCCGTAAGCGTTACCGAGTACTTGAGCACCGGCCACGGGCGCGCCGGCTGCGGTGCTGGCCGTGTGAGTGCCGTGCCCAATGTCGTCTACGGGAGAGCCCGAAGAGCCGGCGAGGAACGCCCGTGCTCCGATGATCTTGTTGTTGCAGCTCGACGCGTTGAGGTCGCACCGCCCCTTCCACTTAGCCGGCGGCGGTGGCATACCCTCGCCGCTGAAGGAGGGGTGGTCCGGGGTGATCCCGGTGTCAAGGAGACCGACGATGATCCCAGCGCCTTCGTTCGACTGATTCCACAGACCTCGCCTCAGGTGCAGGCCCAAGAATTCCGGCGTGTGGGTGGTCTGAAGCTGATACACTCGGTCAGGGATGGCGCGGACGAAGCCGGGCAAGACCGACAAGGCGGCGACCTCAAGCTCCGTCAGCTGAGCGGCGAAGCCGCTCAAGACATTGGTGTAGGCGTAGATCATCTGCAGCTCCGAGGTGACGGCAGAGAGGAACGACCTGTAGAAGCTTTCTCTGTCGAAGGAGGCGGAATCCGGCAGCTGCAGATGGACTATGTAGGTCCGACGCTGCGTGCTGGCGGCAGAGGTCGCATGGTGGACGTTGGAGAAGAGGAGGAAGGAGAGGAGGCAGAGGGAATAGAGAGCTTTGAGGACCTCCATCGTTGAGGGATGGAAGAGGTACTCGGAGAGCTCGCTGGGTTAGTAATGGTGGGGAATGCCATGGAGTGAACGTGTGTATATATACAGTGGATATGACGTGAGAATTGAGGAACTCAAAAAAGCTTCAAATCGTTGGCTTTAGGGGTGAATGAATGGGGGGCCGGCGTGAGTTGATGAAAGCAATGCTCACACCTTGAATTCGATGACGGGCGAAACGAACTCTTGGAGGCCAGTGCAGTTGTCGGATAGGAATCAATCTATACTTCCTACTGGATCGGTAGAGTATATTTCTACTGTATATAATTGTGCATCCAGTGCATTATTTAATAAATGTGGGACGATCCTACAGCCTCAATGGGCGCAGGAAACAATAAAGATGCCATCTATGAAGCCCAAAGTAGGCTCTTACCATGCACGGAAGCACGAGATTTAGAACAACTAATAGCTCAAGCAGTAGCAGAGACAACAATGCTGAACTCTTTTTGACCAAGTGACCATTTGCAACTAGTAAAAAATTATACCATAAAAACATATAAACACATTTAAGTACTCATACTTTAGAACATAAAATACTAATACTCCTTGGATATGTATAAACGAGGTTGAGAACCAAACATGATGTCACAAGCGAGAGACGGAGATTGATTGGAAAAAGACGGAATAAATACAGCAAGTAAACGCTTCTAAAAAAGTTACGCACTGATTCATGCATGCATGCATTATTACTCCAGCGTAACGGAGATTGGACTCCTCACGCGCCTCTTCGTCGACATCCACTGCAGCTGTCCCTCCACGGCACCCGACACTCCGCCGGTCCTCGAGAAAATGACGGTGAATCTCTTCTTCTCCTTCGCCGCAGAGAACGACAGAACTCTCGGCACGACCCTCACCTCGACGCCCTTCGGTGCTTCGACCACCGCGTAGTACTTGGCCGAAGACTCCCCGACGTTGGTCACCGTCCGCGTGATCCGCACCGAACTCCCCTCCTTCGCCGGCAGACGCACTGAGATGGACGGGTAGTTCAGCTCCGCCTCGGTGATGCTCTTCACCGAGGAGCAATTGACCGGCCTGCGGACTATCGCTCGGACGTCCGAGTCTTCGTAGCCAAGGCCACAGAGGTAGGGTAGGTAGTCCTCCAGCGCGAGGTCGTAGACGAGCCCAGGATCGACGACTTTGCGCGGGTCGACGTGGCCGGCGCCCACCGCGAATAGGTCCGCCGGGAGGCGCCTCTCGTCGGAGATCGGATTCTTGGTGTTGTCGTGCGTGTAAGCAGTCGTCATGATGGCGGACTTGACTGCGGCTGGCGACCAGTCCGGGTGCGCCCGCTTGACCAGCGCTGCAATGCCGGAGAGGTGGGGGCAGGACATGGAGGTGCCGGAGATGATGTTGAACTTCTTTGTGTTCCACGCGGCGAGGACACTGACGCCTGGCCCGGTGATGTCTGGCTTCAGGATGCCGGGCGACATCCGATTGGGTCCGCGCGAGGAGAACGAGGTGATCGCCGGAGAGTGGGGGGTGTGCATGACGGTGCCTCTGAAGAGAATGGCGGCTGTCGGACGGGAGGTGGAGTTCACGTAGGCCTTGATCTTGAGGCCGTAGTCGTAGGGAACGTGAGACGCCGGAAGGACATGCGCGTCGGGAATGGTGCTGTACCCATCCACAGGTTGGTTCACGAGGATCATGGCGGCGCCGCCAGCGCTCTTGACGACTTCACCCTTTTCGACTCTACCGTTTAGGCCACGGTAGCAGACAACTATCTTTCCTTTGACGTCGATTCTACCCAAGGAGCCATTAACGCAGAGGGATGCTTCATCGTTACCGGTGACAGCTCCGGGAAAGACGAGAGGCCGCATCTTGGGCTTGAAGCTCCGTGGCTGGTAAGACGACTCGCCATCCAACACCTGCCCATCACCGAGCTTCACCGCGGCTAAGAACGACCGGTCCATAGTGCTCGCCGCCACCGTAAGCAGCCACGGCGCCTCGTTGGACAGGGTACCGTGAGCCGGCCCCTCGTTTCCAGCACTGCAGCTGACGAAGATTCCCTTGCTCATCGCGTTGAAGCCGCCCAGTGCGATCGGGTCGGCGAAGAACGGTTCCGGCGCGCCACCCAGGGAGAGGGAGAGCACATCGACACCGTCCTCCACCGCGGCGTCCATTCCGGCCAATATGGCGTAAGCCGGGCAGGAGTCGTCCTTGCAAACCTTGTAGACGGCGATATGCGCTCGCGGCGCCATACCGACCGCCACACCCCTGGCATTCCCGTCGACCATGGCGTGCTTCACGAACGCCCCGGCGGCGGTGGACGACGTGTGCGTGCCGTGCCCGTCCACATCGACGGGCGTGTCCTTCGACTGGCGGGCGACAATGTCGTAGTCGATGAAAGACCTCGCGCCGATTAGCTTCCTGTTGCAGACGCCCTTCAAGTCGCAGCGGCCCTTCCATTTGGCGGGCGGAGAGGGCATGCCGGCGTCGTCATAGGAAGGGTGCCCGGGGGTGAAGCCGGTGTCGAGGACGCCGATGACGACTCCCTCACCCATCCGGGTGGCGTTCCACACGCTCCGGGCGGGGTCGCGGGTGCGCAGCCTCAGGAAGCGGGGAGTGTGGGTGGTCATGAGGTGGTAAACAGGGCTCGGATAAGCGCGCAAGAACCATTCCATCTCCGACAAGGCCTTCACCTCCGCCGCCGTCAGCAGCGCAGAAAAGCCAGTCATAACGTGTCGGTAGGAGTACATAAGGCGGGAGTACCCTTCTCCATCTTCATCGGATTGGAGCCCCATCGTGGTGAAGGCATTCTGCAAGAGGGAGGAGTACACGTCGTGCAACGACACTCCTTCGTCGGCTGACAAAATCCCTTCAGGATCAGGGCTTTTGCAATGAACAATGTAGACCTTCGGCTCGTCGGATTGGTCTCCGGCGACGGCGGCATTGAGGCCGGACGGGAGGAAGGAGGCAGAGAGGATGAGGGTGAGGGAGACGAAGAGGAAGTAGTGCTTAGGAGGGGCCATTGCGGGGGCTGTGAATGCAGAAAGCGTTTAAGAACGACGGATTTATAGGGCGAATGAAGCAAGGGAAACGAAGGGCCGCAATCGGAAAAAAAAATACAGAAATCATTTGGTGGCAGGAACTTCAATAATTAAAATCGAGTTCTGATGCTGAGTCTACTGAGAGAACAAATCTTCCTGTATTTATTTATTTGCTAAAATCTTTTTTACGTTTAGAAAGTAATGAATTGAAGACGAAATTTGCCAGGGAAGGAAGAGAATCCAATTTTATATTGGAAGTGTTTAATGATTTTTCCTAAAGAGAAAATGATTCTTTCGTTATTCTTAGGAAAGGGCTTAATAACACTTTTTATGATAATTCCAATATAAACTATTTTATCAGGAGCACAATTAGAATATTCTTTCTCTTTTTAAAAAAAAAAATGTAAATGCATCCATTTCTACATATGATTCTACTTGGAAAAAGAAAAAAAGAATTTTCTTCTATTTTTAGTTAGGTGGAAAATAAATTTACTTGGTAAGGTAAAATAGGCATTATACCTGCTAATAGTAATAAAAAATATGTTTCCGATAATGGTTTCAATTAAGGATTTATTGATTCTATGTATCACAAGTGGAATAAGAATGCGTTTATCTTGTGAAGTATCGATTTTTTTAAAAATATGCTTGGTATGACATAAATTTGGGTGAAATCCACGTTCCTTCTCATAACTTCTCTACACGAAAGTGATGCCACCAAAACAGGAAGCCAATTTGCAGCACCAACCTGAAAGAATACTGGTAATTAAAGAAGTCACAGCATGTTGAAGCATCAGGCAAGTTCTACTAAGAAAACAACTAAGGAATCTGATTGAAGAATGCTGTTCTTTCACTTCTTCTGATGGTATGGAGCTTCCAGCATTTGCCTTGCTTTGAGTAGACTGAACAGGTGAATCAGGAGCTCCCAGAGTAAGGACTGGCTTCAGTAACTCGTCTTGTGATATGTAAATGGCTAACCTCGGGATGAAGCACCTGCAAAAGTTAGAACAAGAACGATTCTACATATCATCAATCGACGACAATTCGGTGCTGCTTGTAGTAATTAACCATGAATAGTCGCTTGCTATGGCATGACGTCTTACTACCTGTAAAGCCCTTGCAAACCATCTGCCTTGGCAATGTCTTGCAGTCTAAGACTCCCAGGAGCCTGGTTGAAATATCATACCAGGTTCAAAATGTGAACATGCAAATCATTCACAAACGTTAGCACCTATATTACTGGCATGGGGGAACCCATCTTAAAACAACAAATTTAGGAGGTAAGATGAGTAGAATGATTACTCAACTTAAAACTGAAAGATAACAATCAATAGATCATCGGAAGTTTTGATACTGCAAACCCACTTGCATTTGTTGCTTTATACGTTCACTAGGAGTAAAGACAGCAGAAGTAGCTAAGCTTGAGCAACCACCTGCAATGCAGTGAAAATAGAATTGCACTCCTACATATTGATAACTAGTCAAGATTCAAGAGTATAGTAAAAAAAAAAACCAGCAGGAAAAAAGTGGGGGAACAAAATTCAAATTATTGTCAGAATAGGTAGGAAAAAGAACGGGGAAAACTGAAAAAATCACCTCCAGGAGAATAGGCAATAAACCTCCCTTCACTGATTCATATGTGAGCGTAAAAATGGTAGAAATTGGCGCTGAGGAAGCAATTTTGTAGCTAGCCCTCATATGCCTGTAAACGTCTATGTGCTGCTTCAGAAAGATTCTACCAAAATTAGGCAGAAGGACCAAAATTTTGAGAAATGAACGATACCTTTTTCCTGATATGATTGTTCTAAGATTGGAATAAACTGACTGTTGGCTAAAGGCATCAGCCTGAATAATAGTTTTGATTGTATCAATAGGATGCAGGCAAAGAATAGACAGGGTTCCAGCCAATGCTCCTGCAGTTGCATCTCTGTTTTTCATAAGTACATTCTGGAGTTTTATCTTGTGTGGTGAAAGAATAATTTAATGAATTTTGTCGTCCGTGAAGTAGTTCCTGGCATAAGCTTTTATCACTCTCACAAGTATTGTCGTCATTAGAGGTACCAAGTTCCTCAGAAATTTCAGCACCTGAGGAGCGGGTCACTATTGCACATGGTTGAGAATATCCATATGTGCAATCGGTTGAAGTTAAGAAATCAAAGTCGTAGCTTAAATAAAGACCAGAACTATGTTTTCTAAATCCAACATCAGATCTTTTTCTTGCTGAACCTAAAGAGCCAGGATTTTGCTGATCTCTTCCCGGCAAGTTATTAAGCTTTTCACAAAAATCATAGCCCTCTGCAGAAACACGATGACCATCAGCCTCACAAGTGGATTTCACAACTAGAGTTTGCTCAGCTGTTTCAATGAATCTATCATTTGTAGCATCTTTCAGATCATCCGAAATAGGGTCCCCGCTTTTGCATGAGTTGAGTTGAGGAGTCAAGTTTAACTCTAGCTGGGCACCACTTAGCACGACATGTTTCCAGACAAGAGTTTACTGCATCTCCATTATAAGCTGTAAAAATTACTTCATCTTTGTTACAATACAATTCCTCAAAGTTTGATCTAACTGTGGGCGAGGAAGATATTCTAGACTGAAGTTCAGTACTTGAGTTGTCATTTCTAGATGATGATGGTCTGTGTTTTCAAGTTTTCATAATCTGCTGTGTTTCGAACATACTGTCAGGGCGTGTCAACTGCTGGTGAAGCCGCAATAACTCTAGGAAATTTAGTCTGCGGAAAATTTGTATTTGGCTCATAAGATTGCACATCCAGAGAAATCCGCTGATATTTGATTAAAGATTTTCCATTCTTGGGATGTCCATGAAGGGAGGCCATTGGAGAAGAGGATCTGGTCAGATAACTTTGGATAAATCGGATAAAAAAAACTAAGGGCACATCCGTCAACAAAATGCTTTATCAATGAAAGTTCTTGGCACTGTGTTTGGATACAGAAAGGCTTCACATATAGATTCAATGATCAAGACTGCGAGCCTCGTCAGCTGCAAGTTAATAAATAACTTACAACCTTGATGACGAAAAGCTCCAAACACTGGCAAAGAGAAGCATTGAGATAAACAGACATTCCAAAGCAAACTACTCATTTCATCAAACTTGGGCAGATCATAATCCAGGTCTGCAAGCAAGAAACTAAAAGGAAAATGAGGCAGAGCTCTAGAAATGCAGATCAGGCAAGCTTTATATCCTTGTTTATACCTTTCTGAAGAGGACAGAAACTGAAGAAATGGAGTAAGTTGGCGAAAAGAAGGTGAAATATGTCGGAGGAGATTTTTATAGCGGGATAAAGAGGGGAGGGCGGAGAGAGACAGACGTTGCATGAAGAGAATTAAAGATCAAAAACAAGGAGAGAGGGAGGAGAGGAAAAAAAAAACATTCTACTTTCCCTTAGATTTTTTTCTAATAGTGCAGATTGAACAAAAAAAACAATCTTAAAAGGGTTTGGGCTAAAACTTTATATGGTCATTGGAAAGGTTAGAGTTTTAGTATTACATAAACATAGAATTTTTACTATTACTGTACCGGTAATAATTAGTTACACAAAGCGTGACGCGGCAAACCAGAGGCAGAGATCGATAGAGGAAGATGAAAAAAGAAAACAATGAGGAAAACGCTTCTGAAAAGTACGCACTGATTCACGCATTGCATCACTCCAGCGTAACGGAGATTGGACTCCTCACGCGCCTCTTCGTCGACATCCACTGCAGCTGCCCCTCCACGGCACCCGACCCTCCGCCGCTCCTCCGGAAGATGACGGTGAAGCTCTTCTTCTCCTTTGCCGCCGAGAACGACAGCACTCTGGGCACGACCCTCACCGCCACGCCCTTCGGTGCGTCGACCACCACCTTATACTTGGCCGAAGACTCCCCGACGTTGGTTACCGTACGCGTGATCCGCACCGACCTCCTCTGCTTCGCCGGCAGACGCACTGAGATGGACGGGTAGTTCAACTCTCCCCCGGTGATGCTCTTCACCGACGTGCAATTCACCGCCCTGAGGACTAACGCTCGGACGTCCGTCTCGTCGTAGCCAAGGCCACAGAGGTACGGTATGTAGTCCTCTGCCGCCAGGTCGTAGACGAGACCCGGGTCCAGGGCTTTGCTCGGGTCGACGTGGCCGGCGCCCACCGCGAAGAGGTCTGCCGCGAGACGCCTTTCGTCCACGATCGGCTTCTTGGTGTTATCGTGCGTGTACGCAGTCGTCATGATGGCGGACTTGATAGCGGCCGGCGACCAGTCGGGGTGCGCCCGCTTGACCAGCGCTGCGATGCCGGAGAGGTGGGGACAGGACATGGAGGTGCCGGAGATGATGTTGAACTTCTTGGTGTTCCACGCGGCGAGGACACTGACGCCTGGCCCGGTGATATCCGGCTTCAGGATCCCTGCCGAAACCCGACTGGGGCCGCGCGAAGAGAAGGAGGTGATCGCCGGGGAGCGGTGTGTATGCATGACGGTGCCTCTGAAGATAAGGGTGGCCATCGGACAGGAGGTTGAGTTCACGTAGGCCTTGATCTTGAGGCCGTCGGTGTACGAAACGTGAGACGCCGGAAGGACATGAGCGTCGGCGATGGTGCTGTACCCATCCACAGGTCGGTTCACGAGGATCATGGCGGCGCCGCCAGCGCTCTTGACGACCTCACCCTTTTGGACTTTACCGTTTTCGCCACGGTAGCAGACCACTATCTTTCCTTTGACGTCGATGCTATCCAAGGAGCCATTGATGCAGAGGGATGCTTCATAGTTACCGGTGACGGCGCCGGGGAAGACGAGAGGCCGCGTTGTGGCGTTGAAGCTCCGCGGCTGGTAAGTGGACTCGCCATCCAACACCTGCCCATCACCGAGCTTCACAGCGGCCAAGAACAACCGGTCCATAGTGCTCGCCGCCACCGTGAGCAGCCACGGTGCCTCGTTGGACAAGGTCCCGTGAAGCGGCCCTCTGTTTCCAGCGCTGCAGCTGACGAAGATTCCCTTGCTCATTGCGTTGAAACCGCCCAGCGCGATCGCGTCGGAGACGAACGGTTCCGGCCCGCTGCCGAGGGAGAGGGAGAGCACGTCGACACCGTCCTCCACGGCGGCGTCTATGCCGGCCAATATGGCGTAAGACGGGCACGAGTCGTCCTTGCAAACCTTGTAGACGGCGATGTGCGCGCGCGGCGCCATACCGACCGCTACGCCCCTGGCATTTCCGTCGACCATGGCGTGCTTCACGAACGCCCCGGCGGCGGTGGAAGACGTGTGCGTGCCGTGCCCGGCCTCATCGATGGATGTGCCCTTCGACTGGCGGGTGACTCTGTCGTAGTCGATGAAAGACCTCGCGCCGATGAGCTTCCTGTTGCAGACGCCCTCCAAGTCGCACCGGCCCTTCCATTTTGCGGGCGGAGAGGGCATGCCGGCGTCGTCATAGGAAGGGTGCCCGGGGGTGAAGCCGGAGTCGAGGACGCCGATGATGACTCCCTCGCCCATCCGGGTGGCGTTCCACACGCTCCGGGCGGGGTTGCGTGTGCGCAGCTTCAGGAAGCGGGGAGTGTGGGTGGTCATGAGGTGGTAAACAGGGCTCGGATAAGCGCGCAAGAACCAGTCCGTGTCCGACAAGGCCTTCACCTCCGCCGCCGTCAGCAGCGCAGAAAATCCAGTCATAACGTGTCGGTAGGAGTACATAAGGCGGGAGTACCCTTCTCCACCTTCATCGGATTGGAGCCCCATCGTGGTGAAGGCATTCTGCAAGAGGGAGGAGTACACGTCGTGCAACGACACTCCGTCGTCGGCTGACAAAATCCCTTCAGGATCAGGGCTTTGGCAATGAACAATGTAGACCTTGGGCGCGTCGGATTGGTCGGTGGTGTCGGTGGCATTGAGGCCGGAGAGGAGGAAGGATGCAGAGAGGATGAGGGTGAGGGAGACGAAGAGGAAGTGGTGCTTAGGAGGGGCCATTGCAGGGCTGTGAATGCAGAAAGCATTGAAGGACGGCAAATTTATAGGGCGAATGGAGGGAAATGAAGGGCCGCAATTGGAAAAAAAGAAAATGCAGCGGTGCTTTGGTGGCAGGAACTTCCATAACTATGATCGAATTCTGGTGCTGATTCTGTTGAGAGAACAAATTTTCTGGTTTTTATTTGGAAAAAGAAAATAATAATAGTAATTCAGGAAAGCAACCATCAGATAATTAACAGCAAGCCGTGCGACGTCAAGTTGAATCAGGCAAGTTCTACTGAAAAAACAACAGCTAAGGAATCTGATTTAAGAATGCTGTTCGTTCACTTCTTCTGATGGTGTGGAGCTTCCAGCATTTGCCTTGCTTTGAGTGGACTGAACAGGTGAATCAGGAGCTCCCAGAGTAAGGACTGCTTTCATTAACTCGTCTTGTGATATGTACATGGCTAACCTCGGAATCAAGCACCTGCAGAGGTTAGTACAAGAACGATTCAATATATCATCATCGACGACAAGGCGGTGCTGCTTGTTGTAATTAACCATGAATAGTCGCTTCTTATGGCATGATGTCTTGATCACCTGTAAAGCCCTTGCAAAGGTCTAGAAATGAAAGTTCAGGCAAGCTTTACATCCTCGTATAGACCTTTCTGAAGAGGACAGAAACTGAAGAGATGGAGTAAGTTGGCGACAAGAAGGTTAAATATCTCGGATATATACCTCAAGCTCGATCAGGAAGTGGAACTTTGGAGGATTAGATTGGAAGTCCCCCTGGGAGCAGGAAGCTGTCGGAAAACATCAACAGCAAACATGTATCAAGAAAGGATACGGGCGAGCATACCTTCCTCGCAGAAAAGTAAGCACTTGGATCCCAAATTTTCTCGCACAAAAATGGGAAGATACGAGCAGCCAAGACTCCCTCTCAGCTTGAGAGGACTGCTCGCTCATCTTTGAGCAACTTCGGGCGACTGTTGGCTTGGACAGAAATAATTTTTTTTATTTTATGATCAAGCCTTCTTGTAATTCTTTCGTTTGGGTTTAGCTCATTGAATGGATCTTCTTTCCTCTCTTCGCATTAGCCCATTTCCATTTTTTCCATTTAAGGAAAATTTATTCTACCTTTTTTTTCTATCTATTTTAATTCTTGGATAAAAATAAAAACTAAAATTCTAATCAACCATAATTTTCTTTTAAATACTAATTTAGAATCCCAATGAAAGTTCAGATATCAGAATGTATTTTTCTCGTGGGATAGATCGAGACTAAACCAACTCAAATAATATATAATATAAGGTCGAATCGTGCATTTGTCCACCTGGACTGCAAGATATTATTTTTTTAGCCTACCTGTACACTTTGTGTAATGCAAGATATTAGAATTAATAAGCATAACAAAATGTTATTTTCTCCGGCTGGCACAATATCAACACGGCAAAAGAATCGTTAATCCAACGCATAGAAGAATATGTAAGCAAGAAATAAAGTATCAAAGGGGCATGGTTCAGACATGGAAGAAGATAATTAAGCCCGCAAGCGGGACTTGTATAGTGTATCATATCATGTAGTTCACTGGAAATGCATAGTATCCCTGTAACGTGGGAACACCTACAATTCTAAACTTTAACAGGGCACGTCACATTTCTTAATAATAATAATAATAATAATAATAATAAACTTGCTCATGTTCTTCACCCCACAGCTTTGTAAAATCTTCGTATATACCTATGAAATAATCAGAGTTTTGCTGCCTGGACTTTGCTTTGTGGATTAGGTTTCCTGATCAGGCATTCTTGGGTAAGTGACACCATAAGCTGCACAAAGACACGAAGCAGAGTATTGAAAGGTGACTAGGTGACTGATAAGCAAATCAAAGTGCGGGAAGAATCGATTAATTTACCTCTCCCTTTCTGTTAAACATCCGACCAGTAACAAAGCCACGGCCTCCACTGGCAGAAGGGCTCTCTATCTGCAGCAATGAAAGTTCCATTTTGAGAAATCTGCATCTGGAGACACATTGTAGAGAAAAGGGTCGTTTGATTATCTACTTACCACGTATAACAACCAGTCATCAGCTCTTACTGGCCTGTGGAACCACATCCTGGAAAAAGAAGATACTGGAAATTACTCGGGAAAAAGGAAATGAATCTACATATCTAATCATCTCAACTTTCGAAGCTATGGTGGTAAGGGTAATTATCCTTCTTCGCGTCACTTAGTGGTGAAATAATGAAAACGCATGAAGATAGGCACCCACCCAATTTAAATATTACCAAAATTATGACGTCGGCAGCGAGTATGAAGTTGGAAGAAGATTCAAAATTGCAAGATGGTTAAAACACTAGAAGACAACCAAAATTGGACGATTAAAAAAAAAAACGTTTCCAATTTCAATGAAATTACAAGTATTAAGCTAAAGCAGTAAATTTCATTTCCTTAAAAAAACAAAAAAGCAGGAAAAGGTTCATAATACATACGAATGATCCAGGCTTAATGATGATGTCTTCACACCCCTCGTCCGGTGAGGGTTTAGGCTGACACCAGAAAAAATTAGGTCTGATGCATATGCTACAACACATCTGCAGCGTATTCATATCAAGTAGTCATCACATGGGTAAACACATAAGCAACAGATTCGTGTTACTCAACAAACAAATTTATCAATAGAAATCCTGTAAGAAAATAAATAGAATCTTTTCAACAAAATAATAGATGAGTGATCAAAGGGATCTGATCTGGGCATCATTAACAGTGTCATAGAACTGCCATATAGAAGAAGAACAGCCAAAAGTGAACCAGAGTTCAACAACAAACGCAGTTGAATAAGAAAGAAATCATGCTTTGCATTTCTAAATTCTATTATGGTCCTATCATATTTCTACGCAGTTCACTCTAGCAGTGCTCCTTTCTCACGTGGGATTGAGATTATGTAAATTGGGTGAGCTTCTTCATCTTCAAGTCCATCATCCATTACTGCACAAGCAAATGGTTATGCACCTACTATTTCGGTTTGAATTATGCTAATGAAATGAAAATGATGAACAGCTACCACTTTTCCTAAGTTTCAATATCCTAATAGAAGCAAAAGATAGTTTTAGTTGTTTCGGAATACTTGAAGGCACTTTATTTATCCTCTTACTTATTTGGCAGTTAATTATTTTTCTCTAGCATGCAAGTTTTTTTTTTGGAACTTGTTAAGTATTGAACCCACAGCCTAAGCTCCCGTATATAATTCAATTGCTCTAGCATGCAAGTTGAAATACAAAAAAAAAAAAAGTTGCTTATCAACTTGTTGTCAGTGAAATAGTCATGACAAAGATTGGTTTCAAAGAAAATGAGCACATCTGTTTGGAAGAAAAGCAAGAAACCTTACTTTATGATGATGATAAATAAATAAATGAACTTGAACTTAACCTTGCGATATCGTATTTGACATTGAAGAGAATATTATAAACAACATAACTGCCAGTCTGAAATATTCTCTAAAAAAAAACTTCATGACCGACATACCCTTTCAAACCTAGATCTGGAAAAGATTACTAATATTTTAATACTACATGCTAATTGTCATTTGTAAATATAAAATCATATTTCTTTTAAAATCATATTTCTCAGCACGTGCATTGTCCTAGCGTGACTAGGATCTGAAATATTAAACTGAAATTATGCGCCTTGTAATTTTACAAATTGCACTTATCAGAGAACAATATGACATTCCAGCAATAAAGACATTATGGTGTGTTTGTTACATTAAAGATGAAATTTTGCAACAACTTACCTATGTAAAGCTGGATCATCCGACAGTCTTCCTCTAGCCTTAAGCCAGTACTTCAAACTGCAACGTGAGAAACAGAGTTTGTGAAGAAAAGAGAAAGAAGTTCTTTTGGTATTTCTAGAAGGTGGTATTACACAGATTGGCATGAGAAACATAACTGGACCATTACCTCGGATAAGATTGTTTTGTGGAGTCACCTGGTTCACAAAACTTTATTTCTATGGGCCATGGAACAAATTTTCTTCTAGCAACAGTGTTTCGATATTGCCTGTTGATTCCAGGCATTAGTCACTGATAAGTGATCACAATTCTTAAAAAATACAACAAATAAGCCTGTAGAAGATGATTGACTTGATATTAAACAGGACAAGTAGTTTTCTTTGAATTTGAAATGGAATGCCTTGTTCAAAAAATTGAAACGAAATGTTACATTTCCACAGAGCAGTACATGCGGAGCTTACAAAATGGATTTAGGAACAAAAGCCTAAAGAATGCTGAATATCAAAGGCCGACCAAATGAAGAAACTTATGATTGCCACTGAATTGTTGTATAATTGAAAATTTGTATATTTCTTTTGGTCACAGAATTGTTGTATAATGGCTATCATCAAATATGCATGGCTTATCATGATGAAGGCAACTTTTTTCCTTCTGATGATAAGCTAGCGAGTTCAAGCTGAACTCACTGCCTGCTTTTATTCAGCGATAAAAATCTAACATTTGATATTACTACCTGCCATTTATCATAGATTTTCCACTAAAACCAGAGCAAACTAGTTGTATCAATGAAGATGCAGAAAGCTGAAGTTCTCCATGATACATCAAACAACATGAATCCTTGCCTGCATAAACTTTTTGACGCTGTAAATTCTTCTTCTCACTGATAAAAGCAGGAAGTGTCCCTTCCATTGAAAAAAAGAACAAGATCCATGAGGAAGGCATGCACACATGACACATTAAATACACCAGGGGGCTTTCACTCAATGCAGTTGATGACTAATGACCTTGAAGATGGGGGCTCGCCGTCACAGAAACAAATGATTGAACGTGCAAATCAAATAAAGTTATCCTCTGTTCAAATGTCACTCAAAATAATGATATATGGACTTAAAATTTATGAGTATTGCAGTTACAGAGCCAAATGATTTAACATGCAAATGAAATCACATACGTGGTCTTCCTCTGTCCCAATGCACTTAAATTCTGTCACAGGTGTTACTTATGTGGCCTTTTAGACATGGACTTGATGACATCATGCATGGATTGCGTAAAAGTCAGAGAATTGCAACTCGCTGGCAGGAACCATCATAGTTCAAATTTTTTGATGAGTATGATAATCCATAATTGCCAATAATATTGATATGTGCATTTGTTTTAAGACAACTTATTGTCTAATGGTCAATAAACAACCATAAATTACAAATATTTTCTTTCAAAATATAATGCAAACTATAGATATTGAGTCATACAAACTATATTTCAATGGTCAATCAACAACCATACTTTTAAACAATGATTCTTTTTCAAAAAAAATTATACTATCAATATCAGTCATGTATTTCTACTCTAAATTGTTAAAATAACCACAATTGATTAGATGAACATCATTTTTTAACAAGATCTGTATGCAATTATCTTCCAAGGTCATAAAGTTTTACATGGGAAGACGCGGATCCATAATTCGCCTTTCTCGCAACTCTTCCATTGATAAAAGCTGGAACTGAAATACTGAAATAAGTTTTTGAAAAATTGCATACTAGACCATGTCATTTAATAGGAAAAGATGTGATACTGACCGACTCTGGACCAGGCACATCTGGCATCACAGCTTCCTGATGTTGAAACCCAGGTTCTTCCTTCTGCATCAATGCAACGAACAGAAGCAACACATGATTAAATTAATATGCTATATTCATCATGTACCAAGCATTCTGGAGCGTCCAATTTATGTTCGACACAAAATAAAAAATCTAAGCATAAGGTCAACAAAAAATTACCTGAAATGAAGCGAGCAAAGTAAATATGACGTTTCCATTTTGTCTTGCCTCAACTCGTCTAGTAGCAAAGCTTCTCCCATCACGTGCACGATGCACCTGATATATTATTGGTACTGCAAATGGAAATTCATAGAAAAAGTTTTGAACTTCGAAAGAAAAGGAGGCAAAAGAAGGTTTTGCAGTGGGCTTAGAATGTCAGTGTTGTATGAGAAACTACAGAATATTCCAGGGTCATATGATTGAAGATATGAAAATTTTATGGTAAAGCATGGTAGTCAAAGGTACTTAGCTTACACAAGCATTGTAAAATGGCCTGCCACTATATTCAAATGGCCTCTATGGAAAAATGCTGTGGCTTGGAATGGTAGGAACTAGGAATTCTTCATACCCATGGTTTACTATTCTATAGAAGTCTTTATATGACCATTCCTTATATGGATATATATGAGGATATGACAATATGCTTCCCGAGTAGCCTTTCTGAGCAAATTTTATTTAAGCAGCCCACCTTCCACAATTAAAAATTGAAATAAGTCGTTCCTTTTGTCTAACTACTCTAGGAATATCAGCTCAAAGGAAGTGGTATAGATATTAAAATCCAAAGTTTTTATCACTAACAACAACAAAGAAATATTTGAAAAAAAAATAAAACGCCATAGACTAGTCACCAAATAGAACAAAGGGACAGAATGATAATATATGTACACTATAGAAAAACCAGCAAACATACAGTTTAGATCACCAGCCACAATAAAAAGTGCATGCAAACTATGTGCGAATTTAAGAGAATCCACTGTCTTAGAAGCTGCTGCTAGAGCCTGCATGAATGAGATATAAACCCAAGTTACAATCAATGAAATCTTAAAAACTGTGAGATTACAGAAGAGAAGTAACAAAATTATATAGGAGAAATAATAAGATTTAAGTTTAGATTGAAACTTTGCATGACACCAGCATGACGCCAGAGAAAAACAAGGGAATTTATTTATATGATTCAATCAGCTTACTCCTCCGATATCTATGCTAATATTGAAATTGAAAAATTGTGCTATCCATATAATGTTTCTAGTGGTAAAGTTTAGGGTGTAGAGGATTTCATGTTATTTATAATTGATAGAATAGGAAAACCATGATAGACAGCATATTTTAGTTGAAAGGAAAAGCAGTCTCTGAATTTCAGATTCAAAGCAGACATCTAATATATTATCATGCTGCCTGAGTAAGTCAACACACGACAACCTTTATACTTTTGAAAAACTAAGGTGCCAAAGGAAGGACAACTGTGGTTTCACAGAAGATAGGTCAATTTAAGAGAGAAGAGAAGAGATGGAACACCAATTAAATTGTAGTTTAATAATGCACACAAGCATAGGTATCATCAGACTAACTCAAAATAAATATAAAATAAAATTTGAAACCTAAAGGCTTATTCGATATAATGCTTAAATTGCAATTTTCGGTGGCATTTGTTTCATGGAAATAACCCAAAAATTGGTATCATACAGATTCTTGTGTCATAGTTGTTGTGTTGTCTGTGGATAAGAGAAGTATTTTTGCCTTTTGACACACAACAATCACTGCCATATTCAAGGAAATTTTATTACAAATGGAATTAACGAAAAAAAAGGAAGTTCCTTAAGCATGCCTGTCCAATTAACTGTCCTCCAAAGACCTGTCCAAAATGTGGAGCATCTGGCAAAGAATTCACTCGGAAAATATCAACCTACAGGAAAAATACCTCAATAAGTACTACAACTTTAAAACAAGTCTTTATCAAAAGCAAGGCAGAAGATATAGGACCGCTAAACTTAAGAAATCAGCTATCCTCCTGAAAGGAGAGAAACCTAAAAATCACGAGTTTGTATTATGTATTAGTTTATTTTTAACAATTTTTTTGAAAAATATCATTGCATTCATTTCACCGATCTGAAATGATATAATATATCATCCAAAAAGGATATGAAGATAAAACATCAAACTTAGATACAGAAAAAAGAAAGAAAGAGAAAATACAATAGAGTAAGGTAAACATTAACTCGAACAACACCTCCCTTAATCATATTATACTGAACATGTAAGGCTTTATGGTGGCTTGTGGGATGTGAAGAAAGCTAATGCAGTAGCTGCCTGCATTGCTAAGCTCTTTGTTGTTTATGAAGTTTATTTTTAACGATGATTATATGTTAAATAAAAAATCTTCTTGATTTTCAAAAATATAGTACTGACAAATTAGCAGGTTTTGGTTTTCATAGTTACTATACTTCACTTAAAATTATAGTTGAGGTACAAAACTACAGCTATAGTGCAAATATGCAAACGTATTGTTTGGTTACAGAAAATTATTGATGGTGATGGCAAGGGTTATGAGCCAAAATATATACATGCAATTTAGATATCTAACCTAATCTGTTCACATACTGCACTCTCTCCTTGATTCTCTCTCTAGTTTATTCTTGTCTACCTTGCTTCTGTCCTACTTTATAACTATTCCCATGTGTTAGCAGTAGCCTAAACAATCTGAAGTACTAAAACTTATTTTACGCTTCATATTGCAGCACGTACATGGAAATGACAGTAACTGTCAGATATCAACAGTAGGCTGGAATGTTACACTTACATCTAATGGCTCCAGAAGAAGTACATGTTCTACAAGCGAGAAGTTTTCAGGGGTACCCTCAGCATTCCAAATTGATTTTGGCTGCAACAGACTATTATATCCATCTGGCAGCACCAAGCAGGTCAGCTGCAATTCTCAAAGAATGAGCACGTTAGAGCCGAGAATTTGTATGCTGCTAAAAAATGTAGGAAAAACTCATTTCTGAAGAGGGTTTAAATTTTTTTGATCAGAAGCCTTTCAAAATTGAAAGTACCTTAGACACTGCAACAACATTTGCTTGATAAACAGAACCACCGGTGCCTAAAAAAGTACTTCTTAGTTCATTAATTAATCTGTATCATGCTCATAATACATGCCTTGTCCTAGTTATGGATGATGATTGTTGAACAAAATGGAAATAGTTTTTTTTTAAAGATAAAATGGAAATAGCTCCTGCCAATAATAAGCATCACCAGAGGCAAGCACATCATGTATAGAACTATACCAAGAATAAGTTTCATACCATAGCCAAAATAATCATACTGTTTCAATTGAAGCTCTGAACGATTTCCTTTCTCATCTGAATCAGATCCAGAAACATCAGCCTGTCAAAGCATGTGAATCAGAAATGATTGATGTGCAAGCTTCATATAACACCAAGTCAAAGTTGCTAAATGGTTGAAATTTCTTTTATTTTTGCGAAACGGTGAAGGAATTTCTGCAAAATGATGGAAGGAAGAAGCTAAAAAGATAATATACAGCCTGAAATTCCAAGGTGGAAGGAGTATATCCAGAAACAGAAAGTCTTATGTGATTAGCAGAAACCTAAAAGGCTGTTGCTATTATCAGATGAACCTGAAGTAACACGGATTCTACAACTTAAATAAGAGAACAATCACTGAACTAGTCCATATATAGTTGAAATTTTCAGATAGTGAAGTTACAAGCTAAATATTAGTGTAGTACCTGACCCTCCCAGATGAAGAAAAGGCCAGACCCAGGTTCACCCTCACGGACAACATACTCACCAGGTTCTGCAAGCAACCAAGGAAACATTATTCACAACATAAAAGGAAGGGTTTCATCTGAAAAAGCGAGCCTGCCAAAAAGGTACAGTAGAATGCACCCAGTTCAACCAAAGATGGCATAAATTAAAAACTCTGGAAGTCTAAGAATATTGTGAAAAATTATAGATAGACCATTGACAGAAAAGAAGAAGCAAAGAGAAACAAAATAGACACTCAATCACATTCCGAGAATTACCAGATTTTGCAACAATAACCAACAGAGACAACCGGAATGCTCTGACTCCAGATAAAGAAAATAGTGTCCAAAGATAACCATATAACTACCGAGCAGTGAACAACTGTGCATTGATGATTTGATGGAATAAAAATTCACTTATACAAAGTTGGCAAACCACTGAAGCAACAGGGCATGATTTTTTCATACCAGACATCGGGTCTCTGAATAAAAACAGTTATGAATTTATTATTGAGAAATTATAACCTAGTAATGGCAAGTCTGAAATGAACACTAGTGTAGGATTTCTACTTGGCTAGTGGAACTTCAAAATACATATTAATCCTTCTGTTTCAGGTATCTCCCTTGTACCTCACTTCCTTCTATGCAAGTCCTCTAGCAACTTGTCACCCCTTTTCACGATAACTCTGATCGGACTATTTTCCAGCTCCAGCTTCATCAAAATAACAATAACTGTATTATTACTCAAATTCAACTGAACCCTAGATTTGTCTAAATTTTATATAATTATTCAACTGAATGAGATTCAACGCTTCAAACTCCAAACGAAAACGAAGAAGCATCTCAGAGCATATCGCGAGGAGTGTGGTCATTATTATAGATCTAACACAATGTTACTTCCCCATGAAAATTACTTACTCCAGCATACCTGCTCAAAATGCGTCAAGATAGAGATTCCTCGATTCAAGAATCGAGAAGCTTTTCATTTAAAACTGATGAAAAAAGGATATAGCCAACCAACCGTAATGCCTCACTTGTACGACGTCGGCGATCTTACGCAGGGAAGAACCAGGCAGCCGCTGCAGCAAAGGGACTTGCCCCAGAAACTCGATCACTGCGCCAGAGATCACGGAGCATGAGCGACCGATGGGTCCACCAGAAGAGCGCGAGGAAGATGGGGCTTCCCGGACGATTACCTGCGTCGCGATCCATGAGGAGGAAACCGGATGCGATCACCGCAGCGCGAGGTGTGAAGATAAAGCGGAGTCGCCGTCGCTGCGACCGAGTGAGTGGCGGACGGGCAATTTGGAGTTCCACTGCTTCCCCGCTCGGAAATAAATGATGGTTGGTTGACCCGGAATTCAGCACGTGCTTACCCAGTGAGTCGGCGTCCCAGCGAGCCGGAGAGGCGGAGAGGGCCAATTAAATTGATACATATTACATAATAATCTCCTTACTAACCGACCCACCAATTTATTTTAATTTAACCGACTTATGAAGATTAAATATTAAAAATGAGGATAAAAGGCGGGAATGTATGATTAGATATCAAAAATCATAATTTTTTTTAAAAATAATTATGTGATTAATTATTTTAAATTTTAATTAAATGCAGTATCATTTAATTTTAAAATATATCATATTTATTTTTTAAATTGCATTTATTTTTCAAATTATAAAATATTTTAAAATATAAATTTTTAATTTCTATATCTATTTTTTTCATTGTAGCCCGGACAATATTAAAAAATACATCATGAATTTTTATAAAATTTGTGTCAGGCTGTGCCAGCCCACGTATCTTAACCTTGCGGCTTAGCCCAGCACAACACTGGCTACGGGCCCAGGCTCGTTTGCATATCTACTCTTCACCATATTAAACAAGCACTCAATATTGTCTTTGTACTTCGATATGTACTTAAGTTAAATGGGAACTTAATAAATTTTGATTATTTGCATGGTAACTTGCTACATAATCTTGATTATGGTCTTATTATGCACATTATAAGTATGACTTGCAATGTTGTGTTAGACTTTGGCCTACTTAAAATTTCCTTGTAGCTTTTCTTCCTACTTACTAGAGTTTTAAATTGTCCAATATTAACTGCTTTTATAATATTTTAAGTAGCAATTTAGATTTATTTGAATATGGATGCTGTTGTTGAAGAATTTCATCCCCTGCATACTCATTCAAACGATGGCCAGCTTCGGCAACCACAAGAGCAAAGTTTGTAGACAGGATGATCTTGAGTCTCTCTTCAGGACCAATCTTCTCCTGGGTATATGGTATTCAGTTGAGCAAAGAAGAGGCTCACGAGTATGCTAAAAAGATCGAAGAGGTTTGTTTTGATCATGCTAATAAGCTCTTTAAGAAAGAATCTGATGATGATGGAAGTTTTGCATTTCACTTTTATAGCATAGAAACTAGCAACCTAATAATAGATCTACTTAAAGCTAAAGCCAAAGAGGAGCGAGAAATACCTTTTAAAATTGTACTCGAACTATTGGTTGTACCGAATGGAACTTATGTAGGAGCTATCAGTTGTCTTTCCACAAACGGGTGGAAATAAAAAAAAAATCTTTGAAAGTGCTCCAGCTAGGAATGAGTAGAGGATTTAGGCTAACTTTTCCCTAGACATGCAAGTGGGTCGTGCTCGGGCTAGCCCAGGCACGACCCACCAACGCACGACACTATAGAGTATCGTGCCCAACCTAGCACGCTATAGTATAAGGTCATTCTTGGCACGGCTCGATCGGCTCGACGCACCGCCCGATACGGCCTAATCGAGTTGGCTTGTTGAAAAATAAGCATTCGGCAAGTTTTGAAGTCACGTCGTCATTGTACCATTCAACTATTATGGTTATAGAAAATATATAAATACTACATATACTATTCGTACTAGGCCATGTCGGCCCGTATGCCCTAACCTTGCAGCCTAACCTGAAACGATACTGGTTACAGACAATGCCCAACACGGCCCGTTTATGCTCAAGGTCGTGCCAAGCGAGCGGCCCAAGCCTGTTTGCATCTCTACTCCTAACCATATTAAACGAGAATTCAATGTTGTCTTTGTACTTGGTTAAATAGGAACTCAATAAATTTTGATTATTTACATGGTAACTTGCTACATAACCTTGATTATGGTCAATAAATTTATCAAAGTTTAGACAATAAAAAGCATATATAGATGAAGATTATTAATTTATCATCATTGTCCAAAAAGAACCTACAAGAGATTAGGTAAAAAATATTGCTGACCATCGACCAACATGCAATGACTCATACTAGACTTGACGTTCTGATCCCAGCAGCTCGCATTGGCGAATGGGTAAGCTGTGAGTTCTTTTTTTGTGAAGCTACCTTACCTATCAATCTCTTGGGTTATGCGCATGAGATTCCTGAAGGCACCCTCTAGTGGCTGCAGTCGGATGCTAATACTGAGGGTCTCGATGCACGCATTGTAAATGATATGGGCCTCATCGCCGATGCTGACGCTACATTGTAAATGATATGAGCCTCATCAAACACCGCCACACACTTCTCCTACATCTCCTTAGAGATGATGCTGGCAACCTTCGGGTCAAGCAGGTATTGGTAGTATAGACCACAACATTCGTATAACAGATGGTTTGCAAGGAAAGGAAGTAGCCCCTTTCCCTACCGATTCATGCTGCAAGGCAAGGCCAAATAAACCACACACTCACCTAGATCTCGGCGGATACTGGTTGCAGTCAAGCGACCCTACCCAGCTACCCAGCAGATCCTCTTATAAATACCCAACAGAACCTATCAAATTAATCATTCCTTCTGCACCCCTAAATCCCTCGTCCCCGGTCTTCTTCCATGCTCCCATCTTCTGCTAAATGGCGGAACCTCCCCAGTCCATCCCTACTCGCACTGTCGTTCAAGCCTCAACAACAGTAGATGTTGTTTTCGATGCTATCCAGAGTGTTGTAGATATTGTAAATGCCGTTGCGAGTTCTGCGGCCGCAGCAGCATGTGGTGCCGCTGTAGAGGCAAGTTCTGCCAAAGCTCAAGCAATTAATGCCACTGCAGAAGCAAGTTCTGTTGGGCCCGTTTGCATCTCTACTCTTCACCATGTTAAACGGGAACTCAATGTTGTCTTTGTACTTGGTTGTATACTTGGTTATATTAGGAACTTAATAAAATTTGACTATTTACATGGTAACTTGCTACATAACCTTGATTATGGTCTTGTTATGCACATTATAAGTATGACTTGTAATGTTGTGTTAGTCTTTAGCCTACTTAAAATTTCCTTCCAAATTTTCTTCATAACTATCAAAGTTTTAAATTATACAATATTAACTATTTTTACAATATTTTTTGCAGCAGTTTGGATTTATTTGAATATGGATGGAATTTTATCCCCCTGCATATTCATTGAAATGATGGTAGCCCCAACAAGCATAAGAGCAAAGTTTATGGACAGGATAATCTTGAGTCTCTCTTGAGAACCAATCTTCTTCTTTAGTATATGGTATTTAGTTGAGCAAAGAAGATGCTCACCAGCATGCTAAAAGGATCAAAAATGATTGTTTTGATACTACTAGTAAGCTCTTTGAGAAAGAACCTGATGATGATAGAAGTTCTACATTTCAATTCTATAGCATAGAAACCAGCGATCTAACGATAGATATACTTAAAGCTAAAGCCAAAGAGGAGCGAGAAATACCTTCTGAAATTGTTCTCAAACCATTGGTTGTATTGGATGGAACTTATGTAAGATCTATCAGTTGTCCTTTTTATTATGGGTTGGAAATAAAAAAAATCTTTGGATGTGCTCCAGCTAGGAATATGTAGAGGATTCAGGTTGACTTTTTACTAAGCATGCAAGTAGGCAATGCTTGGGCTAGCCTGGGCACGGTCCACCAGGGCACATCATTATAGCGTGTCGTGCCCAACCTTGCACGCTACAATATAGGGCACGACCTGGTCGGCTCGATGCTCCACAGCCTAGTCGAGCTGGCCCTGTAAAAAGTAAAATTTATTAACCATTCTATTATTGAAGGTTATAGAAGAAATATATATTATATTCGTGTCATATCGTGTCGGCTCACGGGCCTCAACCTTACGGCCCGGCCCGACACAGTACTGGTTGCGGGTCATGCCGAGCACGGCCCGTTTATGCTCTGGGCCATGCCAAGCGGGCAGCCCAGGCCTATTAAATCTCTACTTTTCACCATGTTAAACAGGAACTTAATGTTGTCTTTGTACTTCATTATGTACTTGGTTAAATAGGAACTAAATAAATTTTGATTATTTGCATAGTAACTTGCCATATAACATCTATTATGGTCTTGTTATGCACGACTTGCAATGTTGTGTTAGTCTTTGGCTTGCTTAAAATTTCCTTTTAAATTGTACAATATTAACTGTTTTTGCAATATTTTAAGCAGCAGTTTAGATTTATTTGAATATGGATGCTCCTGTTGAAGATTTTCATCCCCCTGCATGCTCATTTAAACGATGGCCAGTTTTGGTAAGCACAAGAGCAAAGTTTGTGGACAAGATGATCTTGAGTCTTTCTTCAGAACCAATCTTCTTCTTTGGTATATGATATTCAGTTGAGCAAAGAAGAGACTCACGAGCATGCTAAAAGGATCAAAAATGATTATTTTGATTTTACTAGTAAGCTCTTTGAGAAAGAACCTGATGATAATGGAAGTTCTGCATTTCAATTTTATAGCATAGAAACCAGCTACCTAACGATAAATCTACTTAAAGCTAAAGCCAAAGAGGAGCGAGAAATACCTTTTGAAACTGTGCTCGGACCATTGGTTGTACTGGATGGAACTTATGTAAGAGCTATCAGTTGTCCTTTCTATCATGCAGTGGAAAAAAATTCTTTGGATGTGCTCCATCTAGAAAATTGTGCTCAAACCATTTGTTGTACCGAATAAAACTTATGTAGGAGCTATCCATTGTCCTCTCTACCACGAGGTGGAAATGAAAAAAAGCTTTGGAAGTGCTCCAGCTAAGAATGTGTAGAGGATTTATGCTGACTTTTCACTAAGCATGCAAGTGGGGGCATGAAACTGTAGTATGTCGTGCCCAACCTAGCACGCTACTGTACAAGGTTATGCTTGGCATGGCCCGGTCGACTCAACACTCCGCTCGGCACACCTAGTCGAGCTGGCCCACTGAAAAATACACTTTCAGTGAGATTTGAAGTCGTGTTGTCGCTTTAAAAGAAAATTTGATTAACCATTCCACCATTAAATGTTATAAAAAATAATATTTATAATATATATACTATTTGTGTTGTGTCGTACTGATCCATGGGCCTCAACCTTACGGCCTAGCCCGGCACGACACTGGTTGTGGGCTGTGCCAAGCCGGCAGCCCGAGCCTGTGTGCATCTTTGCTTTTCACCATATTAAATGGGAACTCAATGTTGTCTTTTTACTGGGTTATGTATTTGGTTAAATGAGAACTCAATAAATTTTAATTATTTGCATGATAACTTGCTACCTAACATTGATTATGGTATTATTATGCACATTATAAGTATGACTTGCAATTTTGTATTAGTCTTTGATCTGCTTAAAATTTTCTTCCAACTTTTCTTTATACTTATCAAGTTTTAAATTGTACAATATTAACTGCTTTTGCAATATTTTAAGCAGCAATTTGGATTTATTTAAATATGGATGCTGCTGCTAAAGAATTTCATCCCCCTACATATTCATTCAAACAATGGCCAGCCCGGCAAGCACAAGAGCAAAGTTTGTGGACAGTATGATCTTGAGTCTTTCTTCAAAACCAATCTTCTCCTGGGTATATGGTATTCAGTTGAGCAAAGAAGAGGCTCACGAGTATGCTAAAAGGATAGAAGAGGTTTGTTTTGATCTTGCTAATAAGCTCTTTGAGAAAGAACTTGATGATGATGGAAGTTCTGCATTTCACTTCTAAAGCATAGAAACGAGCTGCTATAGAAACCAGCAACCTAACGATAGATCTACTTAAAGTTAAAGTTAAAGCTAAAAAGGAGCGAGAAATAACTTTTGAAACTTTATATTCATTCAAACGATGGCCAACCCCGACGAGCACAAGCGCAAAGTTTGCGGACAGGATGATCTTGAGTTTCTCTTCAGAACCAATCTTCTCCTAGGTATATGATGTTTAGTTAAGCAAAGAAGAGGCTCACGAGCATGCTAAAATGATCGAAAAGGTTTGTTTTGATACTGCTAGTAAGCTCTTTGAGAAAGAACGTGATGATGATGAAAGTTCTGTGTTTCAATTCTATAGTATAGAAACCAGCAACATAATGATAGATCTACTTAAAGCTAAAGCCAAAGAGAAGCGAGAAATACCATCTGTAACTATGCTCGGACCATTAGTTGTACCAGATAGAACTTATATAGGAGCTATTAGTTGTCCTTTCTACGATAGGGTGGAAATAAAAAAATCTTTAGAAGTGCTCTAGCTAGGAATATGTAGAGGATTTTTATCCAGTCAGAAATATGTAGAGGATTTTTATCATTTTTATTTATTATTTTATTTGTATAAAAAAATTAAGGGATAAATGTATAAACCTACTTTCTATGTTTCAGGATTTCAGACGACGTGTATTTCTAATCTCGTTGTCGTCCACAGTACTACTACTTGCGAGATGGTTTCTTTGGCGTCCGGGAATTACCCGAGCACACGGCAGGCTGCATGTCGTGCTCGCGCGAGCTGATTCCCCGCTCGGCGACGTAATTGAACTGTGAGTATGGTCACAAACATGGTTGGCAACCGGTGTGCATCCCGCAGGGTCCATTTAATTGTATCGTTCGGTCGAACACCGACGGGGACGTGCGGCACGTCGATGCGATGTCGTGAGCAGCGGAGACGGCGGGCGGAGGATTAACTTGAGTTGGGTGCCGGCTGCCGAGCCGTGGTTTCACGCGGAGGAGGCCACGGGGAAGTGATTAAAGAGATCTCGGCGGTTTGTTCTTTCTGTATCAAACGACTTCTGCTTCGAATTCTTGGGAGCACTGCAGCAAGGAACTTGAAAGAGAATAATTATATATATTTAACTGTGGATTAAAGGAAGGTAAATTTGTTTATCCCTAATGTTAATATTCTGCTGTTGTAATCGTCCTAGCGTGCTTGTTTCTACTTGCTTTACTTTGTCCTGCTTCCGTGGTCGTATTATTACTTTTCTCGTTTATTAATTTATGCAGGACAAAAGATTCACACAGCGCTTTCAATTTGTTAGCCATCCGTTAAAATTCATTCTTTCTTTTAAAGGCCCATAATACTGGGAATTAAGCCACATGCCATTTTGGTGCCTTGGTTTAAGCTTGTGCCCCTCCTACGCCGAACTCTCCCCTGTTTTCTGCTTTTTATCTCCGTTCAAGAGACCTACGAGCTAGCAGGTTGAGATATGCAGCACATAGAATATATATATATATGTGCATCATTAGTTTCATTTTGCTCCCACGTAACTGCAAAGGTGAAAAAGAAAAAACACCAAGAAGAAGAGACTACTGCTGGACATGAGATAGCAGAGGAAATCAAATCCTCAATCTTCGCCCTTTATGCTCTTCGGAGGAGCGTGCTTGAGGATTTGATCTCATCTGGCTCTCAAATGCAACCTCCTTCAAACTACTCTTTACTCTCGTCTCTTATATGGATTGGGAGGAAGAGGTACCGGTAATTTATAGGCCTGGAGATGTCCCTTGAAACATGCATTCCCGGTTGCAGCAGCTCTCGACCCGCCGGCGAACACGGAGAGAGGGAGAGAGAAGGGCGCGTGCCAGATGAAGAATAGGATAGCCCGGCCCCGACGCACCTGCCGCATCCGGAGGCCGCGCTGGGAGTCGCGACGATACCGCCCGCGAATGCTGCCCCGTCATCCGTTCCGCATCCTTGAGCTCGATATCCTTTAATAAATAACTTCGTGCCAAAGGGTAGCGTCGTCTCCGCCGCCGTCGCAAAGCGGATCTCGTCGCTCGAGGAGACCCGGCCGGTGGAGAGTTCTGCCGCCGATTGCCACAGATCGAGGACGAGGACGAGCGGGCGGAGACCGAGGATACTATAAATACCGGTAAAATAGGGCTCCGTTTTTTCCTTGTCGAAAGCAGCAGACTCTCCATCGTCTCCGCCGAGGCGGAGTCGGTTGGTGCTCCATTCTCTCCTCCGGTCTCATTCCGGTATCCCTCATCTACCTTTTGTTGTGGGGTTTCTTCGATTGGCAATTTTATGCTTTTCTTTTTGATTATCTGCATTGTTTACAGTATCGTTATGTATATTGGTCTGTCGCCTGCTTTAAATTTCTTGCTATATACCCTTGTTTTTATGGTCTTGTTATGCACATTAGTAATTTCATTCCATAAATTGCATCTTACAAAGTACAATGCTGGACTTTTACGCTATTTCCATCTTTAAGATCCTTATGATGTTCGCCAACCTTTTGTTTCGGACAACTTTCTCGACTACTGTTCAGTGTTCATCATGTCTATCAAATTTGTCCTGCAATATGAACAACTGGGAACTGAAGCAGTTCACATGTTTTTATTCTTTTTATCGGCATCAAGGATCGCATCTACGTCTTCTTCTGCTCTGGCTGCCGAGACCTCCTGAACGAGAAAGGGAGAATTATTGGTTTTTCTTGGTAGTTATTCGTGCTTAGCTCAACCACCAGTTTAGAGATCAGATGGAAAATTATCGATGGCTTTGACCGATTTCCTTCATCTGAGATCATGGCTCAATGTTGTGCCTTTTGATCTCTTTTGCTTTTCTTTGTTTTTGAAAAATACTTTGATCTTAACATCCCTGCAGTGGATATTTTTCAAGAATCGTTGTGGGATTGACTTTAAATTTTGGATGGAATCATTATGTTACTCTTGAGGTAAGATTTGAAGTATTTGAAAAAAATTTAGTCATTTCAAGTATTCTACTGAGTTGAGGTAATCGAGGGTTAAATTTTAATGCATAATATTCTAATCGACAAATGGTGCAGCTTCCATCGTTACAATTAGAAGCATTTATAATGTTATGTACGTCAGCATCTTGAGGGAAATTTAGCAGTTTCTGGTTAAATGGGAACTGTTGTCTTTGTACACAGTTATGTAATTATGCTCTTCCTTTTGATTATCTGCACGGTGACTTGCAATATAACCTTGATTATGGTCTTGTGACGCACGTTGTAAGTATGACTTGCAATGCTGTGTTGGTTTTTCATCCGCTTGAAATTTCCTTCTAGCTTTTCTTCCTGCTTGCTGAAGTTTGAAATTATACAATATTAACTGTTTTTACAATATTTTAAGCTGCAGTTTGGATTTATTTGAATATGGATGCTGTTGCTGAAGAATATTATCCTCCTACATATTCATTCAAACAATGGCCAGCCCCGACAAGCACAAGAGCAAAGTTTGTGGACGCTACGATCTCGAGTCTCTCTTCAGAATCACTCTTCTCTTGTGCATATGGTGTTCAGCTCAGTAAAGAAGAGGCTCACGAGCATGCTAAAAGGATCGAAGAGGATTGTTTTGATGTTGCTAGTAAGCTCTTTGAGTGATGGTGATGGAAGTTCTGCGTTTCACTTCTACAGCATAGAAACCAGCCACCGAGCGATAGAACTATTCAAAGCTAAAGCCAAAAAGGAAAACAACAACGAAATGATAAATCAATTTAAAGCTAGCGTAGCTAAAGCCAAAAAGGAGCGAGCAGCTAAAGCAAAAAGGGAGCAAGAAATACCATCTGAAACTGTGCTCGAACCTGTGGTTGTACCTGATGCGACTTTAATATGAGATATCCATTGTCCTCTCTACGATCGGGTGGAAATGAAAAAAAAGTTTGGAAGTGCTCCAGCCAGGAATGCGTAGAGGATTGAGGTTGACTTTTCACCATTTTCAAATTGCTGGCATGCTTCAATGGCTCATCAAGGATGCTAACTCTATATAATCCATTATCTGCTTATTATCACTATAAACATAGACCTTAATGCTGTTGGTACGAGAGGATTGGAGGTTGGTTCACAAATCCCCCCTACCAAACATAGCCTAAACTTCACTATGTGGATGTGGCGCACTGTTTATACAAGTTGTGTAAATTTTATTTTCTATAGAAATAATAAATGAGATAAAATATTTATATTAAAATTTATAAAATAAATTATTAAATTAATAGACAACAGAATTAAATTAGTAATAATAATAATAATGGAAATAAATAAAAGATGATAAATATTTAAAAATTAAATTAAGAAAATAATAATAATAATAAATAATATAATAAATAGTAATTTAAATAGAAAGGAAATATTTTAAATAATAAAGACACCATGTGACGTCCTTTCAACGTCAAGAGAGTCTTCTTGCTGCCTGCTGCCACTGCCTGCCTTGTCGTCGTAGGGCTGGGCTGAGCCATCCTCCGAAGGAACCAAGTAATGCGAGAAGGATTTGATATGATGACGCCGAAGGTTGCAATTTTGTAGAACAACAATTGAATGGTAGGAAAGTTGCTCATTGAGTAGCAATTATGCACTAATGAATCTGAGGGTTGTAGTATAATCGAATAAGAATATGCAAGATCTAGTAGATCAACTCAGCAATTGACCTTTTTGACCAACTTACATCACACGAGTAGCCCAAATAACTTGAGAAAGCAGAACACCTACCGGCTATTCTTTGCAGCCAGATGCCCGCCGCAAATCTCATAAAAGAACAAAGGCGATGGCCAGGTTGAACCAGCCTCAGTAGCTCCAAAAAGACTAAGGACTACTTGGACCAAGTATTAACAAGCCATAAAAGCAGCCTCAGCCGCTGCTTCTGCCGAGGCTCAAGCGATTGCTGTTGCTGCAGAGGCACGTTATACAAAGGCTCGAGCAGCTGCTGCCGTCAAAGCCATTGCCCTTATCAAGGAAGCTATAAAGCATGTCGTAACTGTGACGCACACATCTGATGAACTTGCTCGGATAGAAACCAGCCGAGAAAATGCTGAGGCTGCTTTTCAGATTACCGCCGAGAGCATTGGGCTGGTAAGCAATTGTTGTAATGATTTAGTCGAACTCGCTGGGGATCTTGCTGATGGAGCCCCTGAAGACGACGACCACCCTTAGAGGCGCCTGGAGTGTCTGCTGCCATCCCTATAGCCCCTGAAGACGACAGCCACACTTAGAGTCGCTTGGAGTATCAAAAGCTAGAATCAATACTGTCATTTTAGGCGATCTTACGCAGGGAAGAACCAGGCAGCCGCTGCAGCAAAGGGACCTGCCCCAGGAACTCGATCGCTCCGCCAGAGATCACGGAGCATCAGTGACCGATGGGTCCAACAGAAGAGCGCGAGGAAGATGGGGCTTCCCGGACGATTACCTGCGTCGCGATCCATGAGGAGGGAACCGGATGCGATCACCGCAGCGCGAGGCGTGAAGACAAAGCGGAGTCGCCGTCGCTGCGACCGAGTGAGTGGCGGACGGGCAATTTGGAATTCCACTGCGAAATAAATACTGGTTGGTTGACCCGGAATTCAGCACGTGCTGATCCAGTGAGTCGGCGTCCCAGCGAACCGGAGAGGCCAATTAAATGATCTTTTATGCATAATAACCGACCCACCAATTTATTTTAATTTAACCGACCTATGAAGATTAAATATTAAAAATGATAATAAAAGACAGGAATGTACGATTAGATATGATTTAAAAATAATTATGTGATTAGTTATTTTAAATTTTAATTAAATGCCGTATCATTTAATTTTAAAATATATCATATTTATTTTATTTTTTAAAACTGCATTCATTTTTTCAAATTTAAAAACATTTTAAAATATAAATTTTAAATTTCTATATTTATTTTTTTTATCGGACAAAATTAAAAAATACATGATGGTTTTTTATAAAAAACATGAGTTTTATTTAAGTGTCGGTGCACACTTAACCTGAGTTTTATTGTATATTTTTAAGTGCAATGGATTTTTATTCCTCACTCGTGTGATAGCATCACTATAAATTTTATAATACTAATGATAGATAGTTCTTAAAAAAAAGTTAATTTCATGATTAGAAAAATAGTATGAAAGTTAGTTTGATGACTAGAAAAATGGCAAAAGTTAAGCGTTATACGTAGCTATTAGTTGTTTGAGCAATTTTGACAGCTCAATGTTACATAGTTTTGATGGAGAAACCGTATATTCCACTCTGTTTATATTATCTTAAGAAACGTTATGGAAGTAGCGGCCCTACATTTACACGTCCATTATTATTATTCTGTGTCTTATTTCAATTGGAAGCATTGTGACGCATTGGACGCATGCTATTTAATTAAATCATCGACCTTGTGGCTGTTTTTTTGTGCCGATGCCAGCCGTGCATTTGTATCGGTTGTACTGGATCCAGAGATCGAGTTAAAAAAAAACTAGGAACATTATTAATACCGGATAATTTATTTTTAAATTTTTTTTGAAGATAATAGTGATTAAAGTGCTTATAATAACCACTCAATAATAATGTAAAAGTCTTATAATAATAATCCATAACCAAAAATTAAGATGATAATACGTGAAGATAACAATAAACACTAATTAAGTGCCAGTATATATTTAATCATATCAAGATAATATATTTAAACGGAGGGGTGAAGGTAAGTAAGAGTATTGGAATAGACATTTTTATCTGAGTAAAAAAATTTAAAAGAGAAAAGCAATGCAGGCAATCATAGCTGTATTTGAGAAAGAAAAATTCCACTTTATGATCAATCTTTACTGACTGAAAAGACTAGAAATATACCTTTTTTTATTAAAAAAATATGTTCTTTCAGTTTGCTCTTATCTTTTCTTCACCTTTTTTTTTAACTATAAAACAGCCAAGGTTTGATTTTTTAAATTTCTTTTTTCCTTCACTATAAATGAAACGAAAGACATATTTTCCTTTCTCCTTCTGCTGTTCTCTTCTCTCTGTCTTAATTATTTTTTTTGAAATTTAATTTTTGGAGTCCGCCCAAAGGAGAAGCAGCTGGTGACAGCAGAAGCCAAGAATATAAAACTCAAAGGCAACACTCCCCTTTTTATTTTCCTCTTTTTGTCCTTTATTTTGCCCTTTTCCATATCGTTAAAATTGGACCTCAAAGTTCCGGAGGAAAAAAAAAAAAACGATGCCAGAATCTAAGACCGCACCAGCGGTTGGATTCCGGGCACCTACTCCTCCTCCCGCGTGCCCGTAGATTTATAGTTTTGACTTGGATTTGTTGTTGGATCTGTTCCCTCGTGGAAGAGCCTTCTTCAATCTTGGCCTTCCCCAACCCTACGCACATCCATCATCTCCCCCTCTCCGAGGTCATTCTTTGCTCCCTTGCTTCAGCTCGAGTCATTCCAAACCCGGACATCTCTGCTACCTTCATTAGCTATCTCGTAGATTGAATTTGAAGTAGTCAGTCGAGTGCTTCTTTTGCAGCTACAGAGGTTTCTTCAATTGTTACCGGATTCTTCCCTATCCTTCCTGCAGGCCTTCGATTCATTCTGCAACTGTTCTCCTGTAGAATTCTGCTGCTGATTTCGCAGCTCGGAAGCACGGATTGATCGTTAAAGCACCACCTGGTGTTTGTTTGGGGCGGTGTAAGGAATACAGAATGAAGAAATCCCATGTCGTCTGTCCTTGTTATTTCGTCGAAAAGGTTGAGGGCCACTTTGTAGTGTCCACCAGAACGATGCCCGGTCCCCTGTGAAGGCTTGCCCTGTCGATGTCACTCGCTTGCTGCTTGCCGGTCGTCGAGTGCGTGTACTGCCTCGCGTGCGCACGCTGGGCCTGGAAGCGCCTCCTCCTCAGCGCCGGCCATGACAGCGAGACCTGGGGCCTCGCCTCGGCGGTCGAGTTCGAGCCGGTGCCTCGGCTCTGCCGCTACATTCTCGCCGTCTACGAGGACGATCTCGATTATCCACAATGGGCGCCGCCCGGAGGGTATGGCATCGACACCCGGTGGGTCGTCCTCCGCAAGACCTACGAGGACACCCAGGGCCGTGCGCCGCCATATTTGATCTACGTCGATCACAGGAACGCCGACATCGTCCTCGCCATAAGGGGCTTTAATTTTGCCCAAGAGGGTGACTACGCGGTGTTGTTGGATAATAGGCTGGGAAAAGGGAAATTCTCTGGTGGCTTCGTTCACAATGGGTTACTGAGAGCAGGTGCCTGGGTGTTCGATGCTGAACGCGAAGTTCTGAAGGAACTGTTGGAGAAGAATCCAGATTACACCCTAACGTTTGCGGGGCATTCTCTGGGGTCTGGTGTCGCAGCACTGCTCACAATGGTGGCCGTTAATAATCTGGATCAACTGGGAGATGTGGAGAGGAGGAGGATTAGGTGCTTTGCAATTGCACCAGCAAGATGTGTCTCACTTAACCTTGCTGTCAGATATGCCGACGTTATCAACTCAGTGGTCCTTCAGGCAAGAACTTTTCTCCCTCAGTTCCTTTACCTATTCTTCTTGCTCATTGGTTTGCACTATATCGATGTGAAGCAAATTTCCTCAAAAGAGCTTTTAGAAAAGGAATTTTTAAGTAAGAGATATCACATTCTAGATCTGTTCTTGGATCACTTCCTGAAGCCTTTCTAATTCCCATGCAAACTGAGGCAAAGTGGGCAAATTGTTCTAAGAAATCATTGATAGAGAGATGAGCAAATCAAACAGTTATGTAGGTAAACATGCGCAACAGGTAAGGAGTGAGATTATTACTGTAAGGTCATTTCAAAGCATATATCTGGAATCCAAAATAGGATTCTGTAGATTCCTGATAATGTACTTGTAGAGCCACTATCTTATCTAAACATGATCTTCCATAATAGCTATAGTTAGTTCAGAGTCTCTCAGGGTAGGAGCCTTGTCATTCAGACATGATACAAGATGAAGCCTATCTGAAACATGGAAATTTTATAGGTTAAATGCTGAAGGAACCTTGCAGTAGAAACTATATACTCTAGTAAAATTGAGAGGAACGGAGGAATATCTAATTTCATTATTCTTAAAAGGAAAAAATTAGCTAGAAAAAAGCAAGATGCAAATGTATGAAGATTTTATCACTAGACAAGTTTAGTTTGATGGAAATTTGTGAAATCCTGTAGCTGATCGTGTGTTGTAACATCAATGCTGTATCTAGTAATACACTGCAAGGTATCGAGTTATTTTGGTTTTCTAGATTCTAGCTATACTTTTGAAGTTGTTGTACTCATTTGGGGATGGTTTTCTGCAACACAGGATGATTTTTTGCCTCGGACTGCTACACCTCTGGAAGATATGTTCAAATCACTTTTCTGGTAAATTGAGGTCTCATCTTTAGAGTAAGACTTCCTTTTCATTTTTGATGTTTTAGAAAGAAGAATAGTCATATGAAGTGCAGACTGAAAATGATAGCCATTAAACTCATCCAGATTTGTAGTAGTCATTTTCTGTTTTTGGCAATATTTTTCATGAGTTAATATGTGAATGTAAAACATAAACTATCTGTGTACTTGTCTTTATTTATCTCGTGTAAATTCTAAAGAAAATTTCAAGATGTTTATTTTTGATCTTATGGAAGTCCTTTTTCACAGTCTATATTGTGGGAATTCATGAACATGGTTGATTTCTCTCAAAACTTTCATAAGGCATCTTACTGGTTTTGATTGAATTGATAGAATCCTGAAAGCAAAGTACATGCATGAGTCGCATCTGAATTTCCAAAATCTCCCTATAACCCTTTATATGTTTGTGGAAATTGAAATTCTTGTCCATCAGTTGAAATAGAATAATACTGCATAAAGGTGCCAGTTCTACTACATACAGGCACACATCTCTTCAGGGTGAATCTGATCGAGATAATTTAGTGTACCAGAATATGGAACCCTGCCATGCACCCTCGCCAATGACTCATGATATGCATTAGATATAAGTAGTTAATGGATTTAACGAATTTCATGGCACAGTTGCATCACTTGATCCTTTTTATAATTCATAGATTCTTATGAATGACTAATCATTGCCCTGAGTCTACAAAGAAAAAAACATCACTTTCATTCTTTTCTTTTATCACCCTCACTTGATGGACTGACTCACTTCTTTCTTCATGTTTCTGATGAAGGATATTCTTCTTCAACAAAAAAAAGCTACATTAGTTGAATGCTCAGAAAATTTGCTATCCAACAATTTCATTAATTCACATATCCTTTTTGTCATTGAAAAGGTTTATTCAATTTTTCTGTGGGCAGCTTACCATGTTTGCTATGTCTAAGATGCATGGGGGACACGTGCATACCAGAAGACGCTATGCTTAGAGATCCCCGAAGGCTCTATGCACCAGGGAGGCTCTATCACATTGTTGAGAGGAAGCCATTCAGGTAACACCTCCTACTTGAGTACAGGACCGCTTAGAAAGATTGCATCATCAACTTCTTGTCTTGAATGTCTGCATAGAACATTTAATAAGAACTTAAAAAGCAAAAGAAAAACAAAAGACTATCAGTTTAAACAAACAAAAGATAAAGCATTGTCTTTATACAACGTAGTCCAGGTACTTGAGCCTAAATGAAAAATACACAGTTAACTGGCACCAGTATCTACAAACCATCTTATACTACAATCCTATATGAATATCTGCTTATAATGTGCTTGTTTATTATAAATATCTTGAGCAAAGTTGATGATGGATTACATCATCTTATCAACATTTAGTACAATTTATTCTGCAAAATACCTAGTTGAACTTTTCTGTTCTAGGAAAATTTTCTCCGAGATCTTATGACCAAATTTGTAGTCGGTAACTATTATTTGAATTTGAACAGCATGTGATATATGATTGAATTGATAAATTAAATGACTGAAGTTTGACTAGGTTGTAGTTCGTTATTCACAGCCTGATTACACTAAGTCCATTAGCAGATGTTTTGTATGCTATTTTCCAACGATGGATTATGTTCCATGTATCAGAAATAAGAACCACCAAATGAGTTTCGGAGGCAAGATTCCTCCATTACCCACCGAACATCCCATGAACTCTCTTCTCCGCATAAATGACAAGCACGTTCTGAAACTTTGTTCGGATTCTGACAAGTCAATATGAATACTTGGAAACATTTTGCTGGTGGCTTCTCTGGCGTTTAGCTCACATATGCATTTAACAACACTTCTTTTCCACCATGTTTAACTTGACCTGCTTGTCTTGTTGATTATCACACTCTCTAGTCTTTATATACAACCCTAAAACTTACTAGTGCACTTAGATGCTTATGCTATATCCTCCAAGTTCAGACTTCTGCTTGTGACGCTGGTGCATTTGGTTGGCAACTCTAGACTGCCTTGATGTACATCTTGGAAACAATCGATCAAGCCAATAAGTGCACTAAATTTTATTTATCCACACTTTAGAGAGAATTTCCTCGAGGTTGTACTAATCAGATCAAAACTTGTGGGGAACTGCCTGATAAGGCTATTGAAGCTTTAATATCTTGGTTCTGTTTATGTAACCTTCTTGTCTCTGTATCTATAATTAATCTAAACTTCTTCCTCTGATGATTTCAAGAAAAATATGTTTAACTCATGGATGGAACTAGAAAAAAAAAAGTTTAATTGGATATGCCATTCTACGCTTTTTTTTTATGATTAAATTGAATTTCACTGTAATGATACTTAAAGTTCTCTTCATGCTTTTATATACTATTTTGCCTCTAGTAGCAGTATGTATCTTTTTCTTAGCAATTGATTTGTTCCAGCATGATGAATAAACATTCCCGTGTTCTTCAATGTCACAGGTGTGGAAGATTCCCACCAGTCGTAAGAACTGCTGTGCCAGTAGATGGAAGATTCGAGCACGTTGTTCTTTCCTGCAATGCCACCTCGGACCATGCTATTATTTGGATTGAGAGAGAAGCACAAAAAGCCTTGGATGTGAGTCTTAATATTTAATGCCCTCTCATCCTACCAAATTTCTAAAGCTTCTGAATGATAAATAGATAACGTTTCATCGATGGTAAAAGATGCATGCTTCATCTTATCACAAAAGTAACTTAACAAACCAAGCGTGCGCACAACTCTGTATGATGTCTGCCATGGATTAGGATATTGGTGCTTGATACTTCATCATAACTGTATATAATCTACGTGAGACTTTTGAAACTTGCAGTTGATGTTGGAGAAGGAAAGCCTCATGGAGATCCCTCCAAAGCCAAGGATGGAGCGGGAGAAGACGATCGAAAAGGAGCACAGCGAGGAGCACAAGGCTGCACTCCGGCGCGCATTCATAATGGCCGTGCCGGATGCGTTCTCTCCATCGGCATATGGCACATTTGACGATCACTCAACGACCACGACCAGTGCCGGCGGCGCCGGAGCCGCAGAGATTCTCCCACTCCCAGCATCTTCCAGCAGCAGCATTCGCCACTCAAAGTGGGCCGAGTGGATTAAGAGGGTCTTCGAGAAGGATGACTCCGGCGAAATGGTGCCCCGACGGTCGTCGTCTTAGCATTTCTGTGTACCTAATTGGGACATAACCATTGCCAGATTAATTATTGTTCATAGGCGCACCAGGGAAAGAAGAAATCCACCTCATATTTAGTTTAGAATTAGAACTGATGTAAAATGTAAGTGATGAATGGATATTGTGGTGGTCACCCCTCCAGCTTTTACCAAAATAATAAATATGATTATAATAAGTACATTAACTGATCTTATTATTTTTCTTTTTATAAATACTATAATATGATTATAATAAGCAGACTAATCATATCTTCAAACCTATTATTAATAAATATCATTTAAAAAATTATTTTAAAAAATCACATGTATATATATTGGCATAAAAAGCCTTTGAACGCATATCCTTTGGAAGTCGGATTACCAATATGTAACCGTTTTGTTACGAGCTTACAAGTGAGATGGTGTCCGTTATATAAGTTGTAACAGTTTTCTTAACTATTTCTTTCTTCGGCCGCGTGCCGGATCTCATTTTGTTGGCGATCGCGTTATGGAGAGAGGCGAAGCGGCGGACGGAAGAGCATCGGCGGCGAACGCAGTCGTCGGGGTCCTAGAAGAGGACCCGGGCGTGCCCTCTGCATCCTCTACCGCCACTAACCCCGGAGAGAACCAGCCTTCGGCGGCGGCAGCTCCTGCCGAGATCCTGAGGGCGCTGCAGGTCGTGGAGAGGGATTCCGCTGCTATCGCTGAGAGCTACGCCTTGCTCTTCTCTTCGCTCCGTCTCTCCCTCTCCGAGGTTTGGCATCCTTTTGAAATTTGATCCGCATATTTCTCTTCTTGATTTGGATTGTTTTCATGTATTTCCGTGGTTGACTCCCGTTCACTTGGAAGAGTAAAAATTAGAGTGCCCGCAATTCCTATGCACACATTAGGGGTCCATTCGGTATATATTATCTACTAAATAAATTTACTAGGTTGATGATTAGGGTGATTACATTGTCTTTCCTTAACTCGTCTATAGGATGGACTGTAAACATTTGTAAATTCACCAATAGCTCTTGTCCCTAAAATTCTACTGTATCGACAGGTCACTAGGACTTCACTTGAGAACATGCAGTGCTTCAACGACGTTGTTGGTCGTCTACAAGAATCTGGTAAACCAACAAATTTTGCACACAATATTTCATATAATTTAATTGCTGATTTTTAATAACACCATAAATTTAGGCGCCAAGCATCAACGATGGAAAATTTTGCTAGTTTCTCTATAATTGATGGCAACAAATGATAATTAATCAATAAATCATAATTTTATAACATACATTTATCCTTTTGTTCATTATAAACTCTGGTTACGTATGTGAACAAAGGGCATCTTCCTAGCAGAGGTTGTATGCTGCTGGAACTATTGCATACAGTTTAACAAAGTTTCGAAAAGTATATTCTAAATTGTTGATTGAAATTGCTTTACGTTGGATATCTGGTTGTGAACTTTGTAAATAACTTTGAGAAGAGAAAAGATAATTTATTCTCTCTTCACATATGTCTGCTTACATGTGGTATTTATAGTGAAACTAAAACCTAGGATTACAATCATAGAGAAATCTGAGCCACACATCTATAACAACTATGGACCACATATTAAATATAATTATTCTAACATTCCCCCTCAAGCTGGTGCATATATATCATATGTACCCAGCTTGTCACAAACATCTGCTAGCTTTGGTCCTTGTAAGGATTTAGTAAAAATATCTGCTAACTGATCCTTTGACTGAACCGAAGTTGTTTTGATGATGCCAGATATAATCTTTTCCCTGATAAAATGACAATCCACTTCTATGTGTTTTGTTCTTTCATGAAATACTGGATTTGATGCCAAGTATAAAGCTGATCGATTATCGCAAACTAGCTCCATAGAACTAACTTTACAAAACTTTAATTCTTGAAGTAATTGCTTTAATCAAAGGAGTTCACATGTTGTAAGTGCCATAGCTCTATATTCAGCCTCTGTACTTGACCTGGCTACTACACTTTGTTTCTTACTTTTCCACGAAATTAGGTTTCCTCCAATGAACACACAATACCCTGAAGTTGATCTTCTATCACATGGCGATCCTGCCCAATCTGCATCTGTGTAACCCACGATATTCATGTTACCTCTGTCTTTGTATATTATTCCTTTTCCTGGTGACTTTTTAATGTATCTAAGAATCCTTATAGCTGCATTCCAATGACTAACTCGAGGAGAATTAAGGAACTGACTTACCACACTGACCGAGAATGATATATCTGGTCTAGTTATGGTAAGGTAATTGAGCTTTCCAACTAATCTTCGATATTTATTAGGATCTGAGAAGAGTTCCCCTTGATCTGGTAGAAGTTTTTCACTCGGATCCATTGGAGTATCAAGTGGCTTGCAATTCAACATTTTTGCTTCATGTAGCAAATCTAGAGCATATTTCCTTTGAGATATAACTGTCCCTCCTATTTCTGAACGAGCTACCTCAATACCAAGGAAATATCGTAGCTTACCTAAGTCTTTGGTTTGAAAATGTTGAGACAAATGTTGCTTTAAATTTTCAATACCTTCTTGGTCATTCCCTGTTATGATTATATCATCCACATATACAGCAAGATATATGAGCTTGTTGTTTGAAAAGGATTTAGAAAACACTGAGTGATCAGCTTCACACCTTTCCATCCCAAATAACTTCAGAACTTGATTGAATCTTGTAAACCATGCTCTAGGTGATTGCTTCAGCCCATATAAGGATTTCTTCAATTTACAAACAAGACCAGATTCCTCCTGAGCAATAAACCCAGGAGGTTGCTCCATATAGATCTCCTCATCTAAGTACCCATGTAAGAAGGCATTTTTGATATCAAGTTGATACAATGGCCAATTTTTCATAGTTGCCATTGATAAAAAGAGCCGTATTGAGGCAATTTTGGCAACTGGAGAGAACGTATCACTGTAATCAAGCCCATAAATTTGAGTATATGTGGATGATATAATCATAACAGGGAATGATCAAGAAGGTATTGAAAATTTAAAGCAACATTTGTCTCAACATTTTCAAACCTAGGATTACAATCATAGAGAAATCTGAGCCACACATCTATAACAACTATGGACCACATATTAAATATAATTATTCTAACAAACTTGTAAGAGTTGAGGTGTGAGATGGGAAGGGCTGCAGATTATTTTCAGTAGTATCAATATGATATCTGAAGTGGGTAAAAGCTGCATTCATTCACCACGTAAACCATCCTTATACACCATATTGGTCAATGGACCGAACATTAGGTTTTTCCTATTCTCTTCATCTCAAAAAGAGATGGCTTATTGCATAAGGGTCTTTATAATCTTGGAGCTAAAAAGGCAAAAGCATTGCCCTATATCACTAAGAGTTTACTGCAAAATTGAACCACAAATGCTAAGGTCGCAGTGGATGGAATTGTTGTGCAAAAGTCCATCATAACAGTATTTTTTATGACAGTATTCTGTTTGCGTTGGTCATATTTTCATATTGATGTTGGATATGGTTGAAATTTTTCTTGCAGTTTGTCTTATAACAAATCATTATGCATCTGAATTGTTGTATTAGATATTTGATTCTGTTCACCTCTTGCAGTCTGAACAAGAACTAAAATTCTGAGATGACCCTTGATATGGTGGGAATTGCGGATAGATTTTAGTGATATCTTACATTGTTGGTTATCAATATCTTTTGTGTGTTGTAGTTCACTTGTTAAACTAGATACTATTAATGTAAGTCTTCCATGACTATCAATTCAACCATGATTCTTATATTTGTTCCTTCATATGCAGCTCTTGATGCTGCAACAAAGGGAAGTCGTTACATAAATTCGTGCTTAAGGTGCTTCTTTTTCAATCGCTTGATTTATTGCATAAGTGTGAATTTCTAATGGTAGATCAGGATGCTTACTGTTTTGACACTGAATTTGGAATCATTCGTCTAAGTTTTCAGTAGATGACCTGCAACTTTTTTTTTTAAGATTGCTGTCTTAAAAATTTTCTGTCTTCTCTAGTGAAAGGTGAATGTGTTTGTGGGTTTACTACTTTTTGTTCTGTCCAACAACAAGAGACCGAATCTACTTATAAGAATATTCCTTTTGATTATCAAGTTCCTTGTTTTCTAAATTATTACTGCCAATAATTCTTACCGGGCTGCCTTGTCCAGATTAAATGAGGAAATGAAAGACTTGGAAAGCGTTGCTATCCAGATGTATCCTTCTAGTTTTCATCTCACTTTACACTGTGAACAATCTTTTCATCGGGGTCTGCAATTTTAGAAAGCTGCTTTTTCAATATTTTATTTTTAAATTTTTTTTATAAATCAACTTTAAGGTGCTGAATTCATCTTTTTGATAAGACACCATATGTTCTATCTTAGACTATCTATGTGATCCTACGCTTTTTTTTTTGTGTTCACCTAAAACAGTACGTAGCTATGAGGTGGAGAAATTAGATTTCTGAAATTATGCTACTTATATAAGTTATACTAATCGTAGCTGCAGAAAACAACCGTCATATCGTTCAAAAGAAGTGTTGTGGCAATAAATTATCTAAACTTTTATTATGTGGTTTAGTCTTATCAGTTATAGTGAGAAACAAGTGTTTTTCTTTATGTATGGATTTCACATATTCAAAATGTGCATGCTTGTTACATTGTCTGTTCATACGGCCTATTATGTCGTTGAAAGTTGAGACATTAAAGTTCTGTCTCCTTGAGTAGAAATTTTTAAGGAATCTAGAGGCATTGATACATAGTAACAACTTATACTTACAGCAGGATATCTAGGTGTGTATGTAGGCTAACAATTTTAAATAGACAACTGCATATATCTCTTATTATTCCTACATGCATTAGTATCTGTGTATATCATTAGGTTGTTTTCTTAATACTTATCAAAGAAAGACTTTGAGGAAGAGTGTAGACTCTTTGGATCTTGCTGTCAATCGTATACTACGACTTCCATGATTGGATACCATCTGCAAGCATTTGAAGATTGTTTTTAAAGGTAAACTTATGCTTTTGTAGTCATTCTGATTTTTCTTTTTGAAAAAAGATAACATTGCATTCATTTCACCAATCTAAAACGATACAATATATCATCCAAAGGGACATCTGAAACAAAGTTGAAAAAGAGTAAACGAAAGCAAGGACAACATATACACCAAAACCATAATGCACAGAGCAACTCAAAGTGAACAAACAATCTATAAGTCTCTTCTAGGTGGCTTGTGAGTAGAAGTCATTCTGAATGTTGCAAGAATGAAAACAAAAGATGCAGACTCGGAATGTACCATAATGGCATAATTGTGAGTCATCAAAATGTAATTTTTCTAGTTTACCAAAATTCTCTAAGTACCCATTTTACATGCTCTTTATTGGCATCCTCTGGACCTTTTTAACCTCATGATTTCTCTTAGATGCCTGGAAGAACTTTCTAGGGTCTGGAGTCAAAGCTCTAGAACCAGCTGAATGATTGTATTATATTTATTTATTATTCTGTGAAAATGATAGGTTGGCTTTTGTTATCTTGAATTCCAACACTCTGCATAGAAGTTCTTATTTATTTCCCTAGATGGTTCTCACTCTGCATTGGTATTTCCTGAAGTTATGTTTGCATAAGATACTTAAGTATACGTGGACTTAAGGTTGTAGAAGTCTCAGACTTGTGTTGGCATCAGGCCACCTGAGAAGTGCAATCATGATCTTCTAATGTAGCACTCAAGCAAGCCTTTTTAGTGCTATTTCATCCCATTGGTCAATTTCGTTCTTTTGTAGATTGAGCCAAAATCTAATTTAGCTCAAGCATTTTTGAGTAAGAAGATCATGTTGAATCATGCTAAAAGTGGGTTGTCTCAATGAATACAACATGTCTTGGGGTCAAGATTGCTAGCATGGTCCTCATAGCAGGAGTTTATTAAGATGGGTTCCATCGGATTTTAGCCCAAGTCTTAGCTAACCGGAAAATTTCATGTCACATTTATTTTTCCAAGTTGAAACTCTAGTTGAGGCTTACCCAAATTGGTGAAAACATGCCTCAACCTGAGTTGTTTATTATTAAATGCAGTTGATGTCCCTTTCTATGCATAGCGGATAGAGTTGACATTGTTCCATGACTAATCATAGTGCATGCTTGCTTGATAGATAGCAGCCAACCTTTTGTAACCGACAGCTATGCACATACGCAAGTGGTTTGGAAAAGCAAGTTACAGGAGTCTGATATAATGATTATGAAATGGACAACCATGATGAAGACATCTAAGTGATAGACCGTTAGCTTCTAGTTTGCACGGAGGGTTTGTTAAAATGCCTTTCCAACTTGTGAGGATGGCAGAATATCTCCATCATTTCGTTCGTGTAAGGTTTATACTGTGGTCTGATATGCCAACATGAAATGATTTGATCATTTATGATAAAGAATATTAGCAGGGACTTCTTGTAACCATAAGACCTAACTATATCATTGTTGGTGCTTCGTATCTAAACAGAGGAGGGCCGTGCAGGATAACATTGAAAAATGATGAATAACTGCATTATGAGAGCATGATTTTCTTCTTTCTTCTCTGACTTGATTACTTCTGTGGAGCTTATTAAAAGTTGTACCAAAAAGTTGAATTTTCTTGCAGTTGGATGGAATGCTACTCGTGCTTTTTTACTGCCAGATTTTTGACCTGCTGCAAGGCTCTAAAGTAGCTTTATGCATCTCGTATTGTGGATTGGTCATCCATATGTGGCTTTATTCTTTTAGATGTTTCTCATTCTGATATCTAGTTATTTTCGAACCCATTGAATTTTGCGGGATTCCAGGTTGGTTATCCATTTATGACTCCTAAAACTTGTAGATCAAAAATGTACAGCTTACTATAAAACTCAATCTTAATTCTTGAGATCGTCGGGCATATAATTATAATTGCCCGGGGGATATTCTTAGTAGACGCAGTGGAGCAGGTTTGAGTATTAATGATGCAGTGTCGTGCATATCCTTCCATTACTATCCACTATGCACTAATGCTAGGTTATTTACCTTTTCCTCATTTATTTTTGTTCCCATCTCATCTTTATAGCTGACGGCATCGTTCTTCCTTTGTCAGTAGCTGTTAACCAGCGTTCATATATTATTCAGCCCTTTTTGCACATCATGTGATGCAGCAAAATAGTTTCATCCTCCTGGCCGAGGCCAATAGGCAATAGCTCATGCACTTTAATTATGGCAAGTAGCACACTTAGGATTACATTGTTTTTTGAATCATCTCATCCAGGAAATGACATAGCCATGTGTTAAAAGATACAGCCTTTGCCAAAAGGGAGTTGAATTTTCTATTAGAAGAGTGGGAAAAAGGTAGTCCTTGCCCTCAATAATGTATTTCCCAGGACTGTAATCTAGAAATGATGTCCCCCTCATGAGAAGCCGCTGGAGTCCACCACTCTTGTATTGATATGGTTTTTTTATATCTTTATTCTTTAATTTTAACTTCGTATATGGACTAATTATCATCAACAGGACTGATGCCAGGTGGATATCACTCTCCCAAAGCCAGGGACAAGAGGAGCAAATGTAGCCTCGGCTCAGAGTTGGCACTTCTACTGGGTAGAGAGCTCACCTTCCCTAGCTCTTTATATTAAATTGCTGTAGCAATAATGCAGTTGTCAGGTCAATGATCTGTCCGTCTCACGGAATGGCTCCATCTGTCGCAAAACAACCTCACTGTGGAGGGAAGCTCCCTGCTTGCCTTTTCTACGCCCTCCTCGTAAATAAGATGTGCAGCGTAGGCAGGTCGTAGCTTGATAGAGCTACTGGCAATTGTTTCAGTTTAAAGATTAAGCGTCGGACCAGTTACTTCCAAGGGAATGGTGTTTGTTTGCATGTAAATTGTGGTCGTCAGTGCATTTCACGTGCTTCCAGTTTTGATTCCTATGTTAGGGTGAGGCATCCGAAGAGTAGGAGAAATGGTTCAAAGTAGAAAAAGGGTATCATCTCTTTCTTCTTGCTGTCTGCGTACATCCTGTCAGCAGTCAGTATCGATCAAGGCCTCCTTTTTAACTGCCTCATTGCAGGCATAAGAACAACAGAGGGGGCAAGTAAGAGAAAAAGGAACATAAATGAGATCTCCGGGGCTGGGATCAGTTCATGGCAAGCAATGCATCAGCTTTCAATGACGCCATCCCGGTCAAAGGCTGGAGGTGGCGTTCACGTCGTCGTTTAATCATAAGAACCAATTAAGTCGTAATAACAAGCTCGCCGGGCTGCCATCTCCGTTCGTCGGCGGCCAGGTCGGCGTACTTTTTTGAGTTCTGCAGCCGCTTGCCCTTTCGACAAGGTGATCCCCCGCTTCCCTTTGAAATCAACGACTTTTAATCAATGTAGAGTTTTCTGTTCTGTTCTGTTCTTTGGTGCTATTAATTTATACGTACTGGATACGGTATCGAATAATTTGTATAAAAAAAGATGAAAAGATATATAGATCACATGATCTCTGAAGAAAAAGTTGTCCTGCCTCATGTCCTTTCCCCTCTCTTTCTCGAAGTAAAAGAAGAAAAAAATCTACCCTCTCGGTATTTTCTTCTCTATCTTTTAATTTTACCACGTACCCTCGGAACACCAAAATAATATATATATCCGTACACATCCAAACTCTTTGAAATATGGACAGGTAAAGTAAACGGTTAAAAAAATAAGAAATTGGACGATCCTGCATCCACGAGAAGCAAAAAGGCACGTCATCGTCGAGGTAAACTAGCAAGCGTAATAACAAGTCTGCTTTCCCTGCTCCATGCGCAGGACAAACAATTCCCTCTAACATCTCTCTCATGCTCAGTCGCCACCAGCAGCAAGTTCACGTGCAGTAAGAAGAAGAATAACCGCAGTAATAGACGTACACATACACACGCATACACGCGCACAAAAAAAAAAAAACACACATTACACGGGTCAATTGACATACGAATCGATGCAGTCTCGTCCTTCGCGTTAAGTAATGAGTGGCGCCGCGGACGACCACCGGCAGCGGTGAATGATGAAAGGCGACGTGTTTGGGCGCGTCCGAGGAGACCGCATCCGCAAACGGCCATCATCTGCGTCGGAGGCAGGCAGGACCGGAGGCAGCGGCACCGCCTACTGAAGACATTACATTTAATAAAATTAGCCTTGTATTATACTCTCTTTTTTTTGTGAGTTACGAGATAAGTTTGTATTAAAAAATAATTTTAAAAACATTTATTATATATTTAAAAAAAGTACATTATCTAAGGAATTAATATAAAAAAAATCATCACACAGCGACGGGTGGGGCGAATCCTTCCTCATCGTTGTTAAATTCGGTACGCGTTAAAAACGCAGGTGGCGTTGCCGCCGGTGTCGGTGGCAGCAGGTTTTGCTGTTTGCTCTGACGGGTAGGGTTAGGGCTAGGGTTAGGGTTAGGTCAGGGTTAGGGTGGAATCAAAGTGCGCGACTGTGCGGGAAACTTTTCCTTTTTTTTTAAACAAAAAATAATAATTTTAAGTGCAGAGAGGAGGAGTGTGGGGCCATCTGAGGGGGACTGCGGATCGCTGCTGGACGAAGGTCATGTCCCAATCAGATTCATACGAGAGGTAAAAATACGATCGAGTTATAAATACCAGAGGTAAAAGTATGATATATATACTACACGATGAAACTTAAATAACAGCACGAATAGAATCTTCGACTGTAATTTTTTAAATCTTATTTAAAGACCACTGTTATTTTCACCGTGCGTCCAAATTATCTCAATAATGGCTGTGGCTGTCCAGAAAAGTCTCTCTCGCTGCTGTATTTTTTTTCCATACAAGGAAAAGAATTCAGAGAGTGAAGACGGCTTTTAATTCGGTCATTTATTTCCATCTAACCTCCCTCTCTGTTTAGGGTTGACCGGTCCTCCATCGACGACAGAAACATATGCGCTGTTCTTGCAATTTTAATTTTATTTTTTTTTAACTAATTTGTAATAGGCACGCTTACTTATAGACCGCTCCTAAAAGTAAAAGGACTACCGTCATAAGGCTATCTATCAATCTCCAGGTTATGTGATCCTCCTCACCTTCATCATTTTTTTATTTACTTTGATTTAATACTGAGAAGAATAAGTAGCTGACTCGTACTGTATGTGTATGCGTACGAGGACACCCTTTTTTTTGTTACGATGCTACTTTTTCGTGCGGTCACATTACGGTCGAGTAACGCGTAGGACTGCCATTCTACTTATTATAATCAAAAAATATGTGCTGTGGCTGCCTCATTATTACTACGCACGCATTACACCTTTTTGATTTACTGGGCTTTTAGATTTTGGTCCCTCCTCCTCCTCACACGTATCCTTTAACCAAAAAAAAAGAATAAATAAAAGATGTGGACGTCGGGCTCGCCTCGATCTCCAAACTGAACAACACGACATAATCCTAAGCATGCATGAAGATAAATAGGTTTATAATGTATATATATAGAGAACCGAAGGTATGCTCACGGACGTGCATGTCATTTCATGCGTGGCTTCCTGTCTTTTGAGTTTTTTTTTTTTTGGACGCAAAAAAGAAAGATTTAGGCTAAGTTGACTTTTCTTTGTACTATTCTTGTTTTAAAAAAAAGTTGTCGAAGTGTTAGAGAAGATTATGATTTTTCTTCTATGAAAATGAAAAGAGAACAAAAATTTCTTTTTTTTGACAAGAATTGTACATGGTACATATCTTTTTTTTCTTCTTCTTTAATGCAGAAGAGTGCTGGTTCCTGCTGCATGCCCGATGCGCTGCGTGATTAGCACATTGAATCTCTTCGACAAAGCAGGGCTAAAGAAAACAAAAAAGGATGGGGGATCATTAAAGGGTGGCTCTGTGTATTTTTTTTGTCGTCTCTGCAAAGCCAAGATTCCCCAGTTCAAAGCACAGAGAGCAGCTCAATCATACATGCGTCGTTCCTGCCACAGAGCTTCTATAAATGCACTCCTCAGTTCCTCCTCCTCACTGCTACACAGGGAGGGAGGGAGAAAGAGATGGCCCGGTGAGAAGGAAAAAATAATAATAAAGGCAAAGACTGATTGCACCACCACAAGGGAAATCGTTGCTTCGTTCCCTCCCCCCCATTCTTTTTTCTTTCCTTAACACTTGCTGGTGCTGATCTGGATGCTCCTCCATCTCAGACTCCATCATCATGCTTGAAGCCTGCCCATGAGCCTTGCTCCCAGTTCCCAAGGGTAAGAAGTGAGAGGCCGAGAGTTGAGGAATTCTAGAGGGTGCTTCTCCATTTTTTTTTTAAACATGGAAATTAAAGCTCCAAGAACAGCCCCTGCTGCCTGCTGAGTCCCAAGGTGCCCTCCAGCTGTGTTTGCTGTAAGGCCTCTTCCACGGAAAACCACTTCAGGAACCTGGGTGTTTTGGTTTCTACCGCCGTTCTGGGAAGGATCTGGTGCACTACGGAGGCACTACGCTGTTAGAATGATGTAAGAGGCAGCAAATCGAGAACTAAAAGAGTGCACGCACTGCGACCTCATTGGGCTACCGGAAATGGCACGGAGGAGCAGGAGCTCCTCAAGTCATTGATCGTTGTAGTGGGTGGAGTTTGCTTGTAATCTTCTAGCTTATGTGCCGAGCAATGGACTCAGATCCCGAGTTCCACGAGGAGTTGCCAGAGAAGCACTTGAGGAGGCATCTTGCTGCGACGGTGAGGAAGACTAAGTGGAGCTACGCAATCTTTTGGACTACCTCCATCAGGCAACCAGGGTAAGAAACAAACTGTTCCTTGAATTGTTGATTATAGCTGCTGCTGCTTTGTTCAGTCTAAATGGATTCTCACTTCTTGCTCCTTCCTTCATTGATATTACACTTTCTTTTGTTTTTGCTGATCCGATGCTGGGACTAATTGAAATTGTAGAACAGTTAATGAACATTAACAAGCAAAACATCTTGCATCTCTTCCACGCTAGTTTTCTGCATGTGTGTTCTTACGGTGCTTCGTTCTAGAGAAAAAGAAAAAAGAATTCTCCAGAACCTTTTTGGTTTCTTTACTCGGTTCATGAATTTGGCAGGACATGGAGTAGAATTTGTCAAGTGCCGTCTTATTTTTGCATCTACCGTGAATGAAGCCTCGTTTGCATTAAATGCACTCAACCGTTTGCTTTGGTATATCCACATTTGTATATCCGACCGCTATCAGATTTATCCCAATGTCATTCATGATTGACTTAATATCTGTGTTGTCACCATCTTCAAGTTTTCGTTGGGCAAAAAAAGTTAATATTATCGGAAGGTGGCGTTTCTAACTTTTGGACCATAAAATGCTTACCTGCCGCTGAAATGACAACATGTTGATGCATGCCAATGATGATATGTTACCTCAATCTAATTGTTGACTTCCGAAGCAGAGTATTATTGTTCATCTCTTCCATTCACTCACGATCTCTAATTATTTCGAATGGAAGATGATTGAGAGCATACCCCATCACAATCTACGGTCCTGAGTGAGTGAATTATTTGCATGTTTTAAGTACTTAAAACATCTCTACTTTGTCTTGCTAGTGTCCTGGAATGGGGTAATGGATATTACAATGGTGGTATAAAGACGAGGAAAATTACACAGCCGATGGAACTAAAAGCTGATCAGATGGGCCTTCGGAGGAGCAAGCAACTGAGAGAATTATATGAATCACTTTCGGCCGGTGATAGCAATCAGCAGACCAGGAGGCCATCTGCTTCATTGTCGCCTGAGGATCTGACTGATTCAGAATGGTATTACTTGGTTTGCATGACCTTCAGGTTCACTCTAGGACAAGGGTATATTCTCATCATAATTAATCTACTGCACTTACCCTTTTTAATGTCAATATATATGATTCTTCCATTTCACATAGATTGGCATGCTTTAGCTTCCTCTTTCCTAGATTCTATTCTTTCTGTCCTGTCCTCAAGAAAGTTTTGTCCTGGTGCTCAGATTGCCAGGTAAAGCTTTGGAAAACAATCAGCACATATGGTTGAACAATGCTCAGTTTGCAGATAGCAAGATTTTTTCTCGCTCTCTTCTGGCAAAGGTGGTAAAAGTAGACTTTTGAGACTTTTAAGTTGTGATTAAAAAGCATATTGTATTTTGTTCCAATGGATGTTAATGCCTGGCTTTACTTCTTTCGTGCATTGCTCAATTGGCCCCGTCACACATTATCCAGAGTGCATCTATTCAGGTACAATCGTAGGCATAAATAAAAAAAATCCAGTTGAGATAAATTCATGCTAACTTCTGATTCTTGAACTTGTGTTCTATTTTTCCAATGATTTAAAATTTCTTGCATCCTGTTGTTATTTTCCCCAAGACATGCTTGATTGCTGAACTTCCCTGCAATCTAGATTTAAACTGTTCTTCTGCACTTGCACTTGTTTCTCTTCCCTCATTTGCAGACTGTCGTGTGCATCCCTTTCATGGGTGGTGTGCTCGAGCTGGGAACAACCAAATCTGTGAGTAGCAGTCATCCAAATTTGTTATGGATTTTTTAAGAAAATCCTTGATCTAGGCTTCTCATAAGGCCATGCCTTTTACTTGTTTTAAGATCATGGAGGATCCGGCTTTGATAAATCAAATCACAAATTACGCATGGGAGATACCAAATCCAGCTTTCTCCGAGCAATCTCTGTCCAGTCTGCCAGTAACTGAGAACGACGAAGACATACTGTGCCAGAACTTTGATGATGAACTAGATGATTCAATGTCCCTGGAGGACCACAACCTGGTCACTGATTGCCAAACACCAGCTCTTCATGGTTCAACACATTCTCAACTCAATCTTCCCTCTTATGCGCCTACAGTACAACCAGAGTCGATCCAGGAGAAGGTCGAGGAACTGCATACCAAAGCAAGCGAGGAACCAAACATCACTTCCCCTGAAGACAACTCAAATATGTGCTGCCTCACTCAGCAGCTTGAAGATCTACTCGGAACTGATGGGCTAAACTGCCGGCAGCTTGTCAACGACAAATTCAGCAATGAGTATGAATCATTGTCCTTCACCAATGCACAAAGGGTAGTCACTTCTGCAAAGAGGGAAAAAGTAACTAATCAGATGATGCTCCATGACCTTGAAGAAGGAAACCATCACAAGCTAATTTCCCTGGATCTTCATTGCGATGACGCGCACTACGCGAAGACGGTTTCAACCATTCTGCAGAACTCAAAAGAACTGAAGCCAGTTTTATGCTTTCTCAAGGTTTCTGATGAATCCAACTTTACACTCTGGAAAAGAGGTCTGGAATGCCGGATATCATTCACTGGCACACCTCAGAAGCTACTGAAGAAGATCTTGCTGGACAAAGCATGGGTGAGTCCCAATAATTCGCTGAAGCGTCAGGAAGAGAATGGATTGCATGAGAAAGTTAGGGAATCCGATAGAGACACCGGTGCAAATGATGCCTCGTCAGGTAAGAAAAGAGAGAAGCTGAATGAGGACTTTCTTGTTCTGAGATCTTTAATTCCTCCTGTTAGCAAGGTAATCGATCCGAGTGCTTGCATTACCAACGTTCCTTGTTGTTTCTCGCTTGCTCATCATGTGCTGCGCTTTCTTTGGTCAGGTGGACAAGGCATCCATCCACGGCGACACTGCGGATTACCTGAAGCATCTCGAGAGAAGAGTGCAGGAGTTGGAGTCCTGCCTGGGATCAGCAAACACCAACAGCACAGAGAGAAGGAAGCACCCTGATGTAGCGGAGAGAACCTCCGACAACTACGTCAAGAAGGAGACGGTGAGCGACAGGAAGCCCTCGGCAAACAAGCGGAAGGCAACTAACATCGAAGAATCCGTCGTCCTCTCCAAGGAAGACCCCATCGACGTCCACGTCACGATGAAGGAGAAGGAGGTCCTGGTGCAGATGCACTGCCCGTGGAGGGAGTACCTCCTGCTCGAGATCGTCGAGTCGATAAGCAACCACTACCTCGACCCTCTCTCGGTGCAATCTTCAACTGTCGATGGCCTGCTCTCGCTGACAGTGAAATCCAAGGTTTGGATTGTGAATGATTTGTGCGATGATTTCTCGGATCGATGACTGATTCCACCTACCTTTTTTGGTTTGATTCCTCAAAAACTCAGATCAGGAGCAGCATCGTGGCCTCCCCAGGAATGATCAAGCGTTCGCTTCAGAGGGTGATCAGCAAATGCCTTTGAAGTGCGTAGTAGAGGGTTGTTTCTTGAGATCTTAAGTAGTATCTTCATTCCTTAGTTATGATGAACTGCAGAAGGATCATGTAAACTTTCTCTTAGCGACTGCACTTGATGCCAATCATAATGTAGCTTATCTCTGCTTCCATCAGTATCGAAGTCTTTTTCCCGTCATTTTAACTTGTTATGATCAAATGGACATGGGTAGCAGAATGGTTATTTATGTTCTTATCTTAAGCATTTTTAGACGTGCATGGGCAGAAATAATTGGTGGAATCTAACATCATATCATGCGTTTTTTAATCCATCTAATTATTTCTGCAACTTATAAACTGGTGATCCATCTTCTGCCTAACCGAAGCCAACATGTTAGCAGTTACTGTTTATCAGTAATCAAATGTAAAGTTGAAACTCCTACTGGGATTTGTAACTCAAACATCTTCTGACCTTAAAAATTGGGGAATGATGAGTTCTTGAATAGCTGAGAAATGAAGATGAAGTTGATCCTTCTTCCACTCTAAATTTTCTTCATCCGGCTCTTTTGGATCTCATTCGAGATGGAGGCTGGTGGGGCTCTAGAGGTCATCCTGGTCAGCGCCGAGGACCTCAAACATGCTCATCTGCGGGGCTCATCAAATTACTTTGTGATCCTGCAATGTGGAAATCAAGTTCTAACCAGTAAGATCACAAGAGGTATAAATAAATAAATAGTATATCCTCTCTCCTTTTTCATCACTGCATTAATCCAGGAGAATTCCTGTTGCTGTTGTCGTCGCAGAGGAGGACGAAAGAGTGTGGTGGAATGAGAAGTTCACATTCAAGCAATCTTCTTCAGAGTGGGAAGACGTGGCCAAGCTCAAGCTGCGTCTAATGGAGAAGGACAAGCTCCACAAAGACCTCTTCGTCGGCGAAGCCTTGTAGTGATCGCAAACGACATCACTCCTTCCTCCAATCCTGAAAAAACTTGACCTAATTAGCCCAAACGCATGCATACGACGCAGGGTTCACCTGACGGGCCTGCTGAGGGAAGGAAATCGCAGGGGTTTCCTGGAGCTGATGCCGGTTCCATACAACGTGGTCCTCGAAGACGGCACGTACAAGGGAGAGGTCAAGGTTGGGCTCAAGTTCATCAGCAACTCGGCTGTAAGTATTAACATCTCGGTACAAGACGCATTCGTCGATGGATTCAGATCATATGCTGTTGTTGTTTTCGTTCAGGTGATGCAGAGAGAGGCGGAAGCGCAGGGTGCTCGACGGAGAGGAGGATATTGGAACTCGTTCCAGGGACAAACTCGATCCATATACAAAACCGTCCTCAACTTTACTGTTCGAAGACTTCCATGGGCCAAATTCCTGTTTCCTAAGTAAATAAGTCACTGGTTGTTCCAAATCGTATGCATCATCAGAAGGCATTGAATAAAATTACGATTTATAGAATAACCCGCCGCCGGGGCCACCGTCACGTGCTTCCGTCCCATTACTTAAATTAATCAATTGATGGCTTCCGCCCCACTTATTTATTTTCTTTTTTTGATTCGGCGCGCCCGGCCTCCGCTAACGAACCGGGCGCTGACCCGCTAATTGGAAACCCGATTTCTTCCTACGGCTCGTTTTGCGGATAAAAATAATGAACCGGATCTTCGGCTCCGGATTCGATACGGAGATCCGCATCCGCTAAGCTGCGGTTGTCTTGTAGAAACGAAAACTCCATCCAAATTCTTTGGATGCTTCTTCGTCGTCTTTTCCTCGCTTTTTTTTTTTCCTTCCTCTGCAGGAGGTGGATCGTGAAAGCCTTCCTTAAATCATCCAGTTAATTTCCAAGCTTTTCTGCTCTGCTCTACTCTATTCTTCATCGAGCTGCGAAGAGAAATCGATCGAATCACAATCCATGGCGAAGCTTAAGCGGAGTGTGGCGACGGCGGCGGCGGTGACGCTGCTGAGGCTTGTTCTTCTTCCATGGCGGAGCGCTCAGTGCGTCGGGTTGGAGCAGGAGAGGAGGCTGCTCGTCGACATGACTCTCGTCTCCGGAGCAGCGTCAACCGGAGCAGGTCTCTCTCTCTCTCTCTCAGCCTCTCTGTAAAAGATATTATTATATTTCACTGCCGACAGCGGTCCCCTGAGGAAGAAGAGAGAGATGCAAAGATTGGCCAATCATGTAGGAGAAAAAAAAAACGTCAGCGGTGTGCGCGCTGACATGATCTGACGATGAATCGCTTGATTAATTGCAGTTTGCCTGGATGGGAGCGCCCCGGCTTACCACCTCCACAGAGGGAGCGGCGCCGGCGACCGCAACTGGCTCCTGCAGTTCGAGGTGCTTGTGTGTGTTATTTAGCTTTTCCAAAGAAAAAAAAATTTGAGTTTGATTCTGTTCTAACAGAGCATCCTCATTTGGCAAATTTAAACGTACCAATAAATAGACAGCCACCTGCGTCGGCTAAATTTAATGAGCAAAAATGAAACAACAATTCATTTTGAAGTATGACGGGCGAAGATTTGCAGGGAGGGGGTTGGTGCAACGACGTGGCGTCGTGCGCGGAGCGATCGAGGACGCGAAGAGGGTCGACTCTGCTCATGAACAAGCTGGAAGTGTTCTCCGGGATCTTGAGCAATGACTCCACCATGAACCCAGGTTTACCACCGCCCAGGAGAACCTGCAGTCTATTAGTGGAACGAGTGCAAAAGTAGTACCAATTCATTTTCTTCCTGTAGATTTCTACAACTGGAATCGAGTGAAGCTTCGGTATTGCGACGGAGCCTCCTTTGGTGGCGATTCGCAGTACCTCAATGGTGTAAGACAGCGGTTGATGCAGAGTTTGCTTTGTTCTACTTTTATATCCGAAACAACATTTGAAACAAACAACCCTTTTGAGTTCAGTGATGCTGCCAATGCACTGAGTACTTTCTTTGTGTTTGATGAGCAGCCAAGTGTGCTTTACTTCAGAGGGCAAAGGATCTGGAGAGCCATTGTTCTTGATCTTCTCCCAAAAGGCCTAATCCAGGCAGACAAGGTAACACTTTCACATCATGATTACTAAAAGAATCCCAATTCAGTGAAGTTTACGATGAGGATAAAAATGCTTACAGTAGAATCTAGCTATGTGAGAACTGAAGCAAGATTCTCTGAGCAGTTTCACTGTATGAGATTCTAATCAAGTTAATCAATCTGAAGAAAACAATCTATAGCATAACAAATATGAATCTTTGCATACTCTTCAGACATACGATCATGATTCCTCTGTATTATCTATTAACTCGAGTTAATAGGTGTTGCTCTCAGGCTGTTCTGCTGGAGGCCTGGCTACTTTTCTTCACTGCGATGATCTCACCATGTTCCTCCCGGCGACAGCTGCCGTGAAATGCATGAGCGACGCAGGGTTCTTTCTCGATGTGTAATGGCATCTCATAACTCAGTACATGCCTGATTTGGACAATGTGAAGCTTCAACCTTTTTCTTTTCACTAACAAGCTCTTTGTTAACAGGAGAGATATATCAGGAAACAACACGATAGAATCCTTCTTCAAAAGTCTGGTCACTCTACAGGTCAGATTTCTTCTTGTTCAAATGCTGCATATTGAAATATGTCAATCACTAGCATTGTGTTGTCCCCTTCTGGTTCCAGCATTTGATCTTATTATGTTGCAGGGGGTGCAGAAGAGTTTGAATCAAAAGTGTGCTTCTTCTCGTAGTTTTACCTATCAGGTTACGTATCTGCCTCCATGCCAGAAGCTATGTTCTCCCACGAAATGGGCATAATCTGATATCGAGCATGTAACTTCAATGCAGTGTCTCTTTCCACAGTATGCATTAACCTACATCAAAGCACCGTACTTCATACTGAACTCGGCCTATGATGTATACCAGGTGAAAATTGCAATGTTCAAGCAACTCTATTTTCATGGTTGAATTCCACATGGTTATTGATTTGAGTTTTACTGGCAACAGTTTCATCACATATTTGTGCCACCTTCTGCTGATCCACGAGGATATTGGAATCACTGCAAGATGAATACATCGGCGTGTAGTCCGAGCCAATTAGCTATCCTTCAAGGTGACTCAATCCTACTTAACCTACAATTTTTTCTTCACAGATAAGCTTGAACATGCTTCTAAATGACAAGTATGGGCAAAGTTTAAAGTAAAGGCAACCTCCTTTCTTCTCAAATAGATATTTCAAGGGGCACAATGAATTCTAAACTGTTTTAGGCAAAACCCTCAGACCTAGCAGTTTACTATGTAAACTTGCTATCAGAATCACATCTTCTGTTAGCAACTGACTGATCTTTGAATTAAGCTACATTGTCGCATTTGTGATTCTCCCAATTTCCAAGCTGGACTGCTCTAGGTTTTATTTCCTGTAAGCTGGACTCAAGCATGATTTGGATGGTCCTACAACAATTTAAGCAGATATCCTTTTTCAGGTTTCAGGAATGAAATGCTCACGGCACTTGAAACATTTGAAGGATCAATAAGTGGTGGTATGTTCATAAACTCCTGCTTTACTCATTGCCAGAGCGAATTGCAAGAGGCATGGTTCGGCCCCAATTCTCCAAGGTTGCATAATAAGGTAGTACGCCTTCCACCAAAGAGGGGCGTTCCTGAAGCACCTCTGAGATAAGTCTCCCAAATACTATCATGTATAACGAATTTGTATCTTCCTCAGACGATTGCAGAGGTTGTTGGTGATTGGTACTTTGAGAGGAAAGTCGCCAAGGAAATTGACTGTCCACACCCCTGTGGTTCAACATGTGATAACTCGGTACTGCCCAGTCAGGTATGCTGAGAGACAAACTTGCAGGCTCTTCAAATCCAGGAAAAACAAAATCTATCAGACACGAACTACAGTTGAAATTCACTTACTATATAGGTAAATACGGCAATTTGTTTGTCATCGCATATGCTTCAGGCCAAAGAATAATTATCAGCCAATCAAACCTATTTTAGGTAATGGAGGAAAAATAAATTGCTAGAAGGTGGATTCTTTGCTGTTTCAGAAGCTCTGGGTTCCAGTTTTGAGTATAGGGGAGAGATTAGCGGTTAACAGTTCCAAACATCTATAGGCATCGAACCAACGAAATACCAGTTCATTGTTTATTTATGAAGAAATCCAGTCTTCTTATCATCAAACAATTGCAAAATCCTAACTTTTCACAGCAAGCCAGTGGAGGACCAAAAAATTTTAATTTTTTTACGATTTAAACTTATGTATCAGTAATCGGAGACAAAATATTGTGTCATTAAAAAAGCATCTGTCCCTATCTTAATTGGTTGTGATTGTTTTCTCCAGGGAGGTGCATTCTACAACCCCCTTCGTGGCTGCGCCATTAGCAGCTTACTATTAGTGATGTGTGTGCTGTTGCAGATTAGCATGATATAAGGAAGAAACCGGGGGAACTGCTCAGGTATCCAGGTAATCCAATGGACTTACAAGTAATTTCAAGATCCGGGGAAGCAGCCGATGATCCTCCGCGAGCGATGGGGCTGATGACCTCGGCCCGAGCTTTTTATGGAGTCAGATCCTGCACTTGACTGATTGATTAGATGGCACCTTGGCTTCAGCTCGAACATTATAGGAGATAACCTCCTTGGGCTTTTCAGCGAGCAGGTGGTGTGGAAGGAAAAAGTCGCTTGCAGCAGCCAACATCTGCCATTGGCGTGAGTAAGAGCAGAAAGAAACTTGTGATCTTGAACGACTCAACCTGGGAAAAGCTAAAGAAAAGCCGCAGAGCAAACCCCTTCTACCTCGTCGAAATCGGTCATCGACGGCCCACCTTAGGCGGAACTCTCAGGACATGGGTTCGAATATTAGACGTATAATAACGAATATAATGATACTGCTGCAAATAGTGAATCCCCCGCAATGTAATCGACGCACTAATCGAACGAGTCATTTTTAAAATTAATTTTAAATTTTATAAATTGTCTTTCATTTTTTTAGTCTTTCGACCCCATTCCTAAAAATTATCTTTTAATTAAACTTCACTTGCTTTTCTTAAACTTAATTTTTAGTAAATATTGAACTCCCGATCTCCATGTAAAACTCAATTGTTCTAAGCAAATAATCGTATACTCCTTGTACAATTAAACTTCACCAGTTGACATGATCTAATTATGCTTTTAACCAAAGGTAATGTTTCGCCCAAAAGCTAATCCAATCAAATCCTTGAACCACAACCAAACATAAGTTCTGGACGGCAATTCAAATTTGAAATAACATACAAAGTTCTCGATCCTTTCAGTTTAGATGAAACACACTAAAAACCCGTACAGATAAAATAATCCCCTTATCAAAAGGTAATGATATAAAGACACTATGAAAGTGGTAAAATAAAAGAGTACAGAGTCCGACAAGTCTGCTTCATGTTAACTTCTTACAAAATCTTTTGGCAATTATTCACTTGTCAGTAATCTCTCAGGAGAACCAACAAATCTTAATTTACACAGTACAGGGGATAGAAGATATAGTAATTACGACCAAAACAATAAATGTAAGGAGTTTGATACATTCAAAAATGAAATATCAGAAAAGAGGCAAACTTGAAGGAAAGCGGACATACATCCACTGCTTCTCAAACGACACCAAATGAGTCCATCCAATCTTATCAAGTAATTCAATCTTCAGATCATAAAGCTTTTTCTTAGGTGCTTCTGCCTCAGCCTCAATCATGTCATTCAGAAACTGGAAATGAAAAACACAAAACGATCAGATTAAAGTTGCTTCCTAGCTCGAGATTATTCAGTTCACAAGAACTTCCATAAAACCATAAATTGCAGAGAGAAACATAAAGCAGGCAGATAATACCTTCAAGGAAGTTCCTAGTCTTCCACAACGTCTCTCGTGTACCACTAAAAGCAAGCAGTACTTTGTGGACTTAATGTCCACCCACTTTTTTAATTCCTTAAATGTTTCATCAAAAATATCTGGTTTGTCACTTGGCACATCTGTGCTACTTGCGGCGGTCGATGCCACAACAGGCTGATCAACCTGTATGTTGGGAAAAAAATATCGTTAGCACTTTTAGGCATTTAGGCATAACCTTGATGCAAAGCTAAGTGTCAATTAATAACAATATTCGCAAGCCCAAAGTCTTGAAAAATGAATTGAAAATTAAAAAAGAGGTGACAGAGAATGTAGAGCACCAGAGTTACATATTGTATGGTCAAAGGAAACTTCAGATGCAGGAACCTGATCCATATTATAAGGTCAATGATGATTGCTGAATCCCAGTACCTGACAAGTCTCAGCATCTGCAAGAGCTAATCCTTTCTGATACAATGCCTCTGCCAACTGATCACGAGCGACTTCCATTTTCTTCTTAATTTTCTACATGTAAATGGCGAATGCATATAAATTTAGTGTACCAAGCTATTGAAAAAGCAAAAAAGGAGATGATCACTGATCAGTAAAGAGTAATGGAAAAATTGAGATGAAAACATAAACATTGAAAATCATCCCTTCTTATAGAAAAGCTATCAAATTACTGAATAGATTGTTTCATGGATAGAACATTTTCAATTTGCATGTACTATGGTGGTTAATTTAAACTCAGTTATCCCAATTTAAGCCAGTACTAAAATGGTAAGACATGCAATCTAATAAGGATGCGAATGAGACAGCAATCATTGGTTACAGAATAAATTCAGATATTCCAAGATTTATTTTGCAAAATCAATCACGAGTCATACTGGACATATAATTTAGAATAAACAGATGGTCAATAACTGTAATTTGTATGATTCAATAGGTAAGCATCACCACCTCTGCTTCTTCATCTTCAGGATCTGACTTTATCGACAAGTACCTTAATAGCTCTTCTTTGTCAATGCTGTCAATGACCTCATTGGCAGCATCAATAATCTGAAAATAGAAAAACTGGTAAAATGAACGCAATGTCTCATTTCAAAAAACACACACACACACCTTTTGACTATGACTAATCTTGTCCTGATCAGGGCTTCTTGAGACTATGCATTCCAAGATTTTGGCAAGTAATGGTGTGTAATTGGGATAGTCCATCTACATTGATGAAAACAAGTATAAGTTTTATAAAGAGAGACAATTAGTGAAACTTGCACAAATAACAATACGAAAGATAGGAGAGATGCAATGAAAAATCAATAATAGACTAGATTAAACATAAAATGCTGAAAATAGGAGCAATGAGGATTCAAAAAGATACAAGTACAAGAACTAGCAGATGGAGAAAATAATATGGTCTAGACAAGACCCATTACTTGATTTCTTCTCTTTCCTATTTGTAATTGTATCATTCCGGTGAAAATGGATGCAATTTGTTTTCCTTTCCCTCAAAAAAGAAAGAAAGTAATGACTCGATGTTTGATATAGAATAAAGGTTCATGAAAAACCAACATACAGCTTCAAGTATCTATCTATGTACCCTTCACCATTCTGGAAGATTTTTAACAGTGTGAATGCAAGATGCCTTTTCTGCATTCTTTGTGCTCTAATAAAACTGCCCTAGTGGTAGATCTTCGTGTGGTGTCCTTATCAACCCTATTTCAAGCATTTTTTCCCTATTACTCATTAGCCAATTAATCACTAGGCCATTAGTATACTTAGGCTAAACTCCACCGGCTGTGTTTATGCTTACTGGTCAGTTGAAGCACCTGCAGATTATCCTCCTGAAGTATGTTGGATTAAGAGATAACAATAAATGTAACAATCCTAGACAATGTTCTATTTTTAGTATGACTAGTTTGATCAACAGTGAACGAAGGAAGCCATTTCTTTTTTTGCTTTCAGAATGAATTTTCAGATCATTCATGTATAAACTAGTGCCTCCATTCTCTGAATGTACAGATGAAAATATCCTGCAAATCTTCCCATTCTACCAGGCGACTGAAAATATAGTAATAAACTTCTCATCCACATGCATGACAAATTTTTCTTTTACCCAGCATAAATATGAGTTGAGAATGTAAGATAGCCTAACTCCATATAACATAATCAAATAAATTCATCTGAGGAAAAATCAAAGAGGGAATGCCACCTTAAGAGAAGCAGCAAGCTGATCCCATGCAGATAGCTCTTCTTCAGTATCTCGTTTTAAGTCGGAAAGAAACCTGATCTTAGCATCCCTTAGCTGGTGGAAAATGAGAAAAGTCATATCCTAGAATACAAATCGGAGCATAATCCTGAAATTGCATATGTGCTTCTATTTTTCAAGGATATGGCAACTAAACATCTTTATTAAACAAATTCTAGTGCAAAATAAAGCAAAAATCTAACTAGAATATCTTACAGTTCAAATATTAAAGGGGGACATTGTCAAAGGGAGACCTCAGGAACTAAGTTACGAATTTTAAGACATACAAAATATTTCCTTTTGGTATTTCTGGGACAACAGAACAAGTCTGTGCCAATTTAGGTACCTCCTCTTCTAAACGATCAAGGACACTTTTTGTGCTACCAGTAGTCTCCTTTCCCTTGCCCTCATCAATCTGAAAACATTAGTTTAGCCATATCAAGTAGAAAACTACAACAAGAACAAAATGCACACTCAAACGAAGTATCTTCCAAAGTAAATGCCCACAGTGTAAGATAAATTTACACTGAAGACATAAAAACACCAAATCATCACCTTAGACGGTGGGATAAGAAAAGAGACATGATAAGACACTGGTGGCTTCTGATTATTCTGGCCATTCCCATTAGTGACACTTGTTGTACCATAAGATATTGAGCCAAGCAATACTGCTCCAGGTACAGAATTCTACAATACAAGCATCAGGATATTACAAGGAGAACAAAAATTAACTAGGCAGTGGTATGAATGGTGTACAGAACATTTACAACCAAGTACCTTTGGAAGCTTTTCTCTCAAAGGAGGACTGACGTAAAAAGCTTCAGATTCACTAAGAACATATTCCAAGATTCAATCAGTTCAGAGAATTTACACCTCGTGACAAAATAAGCTTCTGAAAATAGCATACCCTGGAACTAAAATAGAAGATTTGAAGGTGCCATTCCCCATAACAGGACCATCAGGTTCAGAAAAGAAGCTCAACTGAATAAAGTCCTGCAATTAGAATCTGAATTCTGTAAGAATTATGCAGTAAAATTAAAAGTTTGTTATTTCTTATTCAATAGTAGTGGGAGGTAGGGAAAAATTCCTCGAAGAATATCTCATCAAGCATCAACCATGGTTGGAAGCAACAGGATGAACAAAAGAGCTAGGAGGGAGTGTAGGGATCAAGCTGTGTTATGGAGACAGAAAGTTTAGGGGTAGAGGAATGATAGATGCTTTAGGGATCAGAGGAAGTTGGTTGATACTCTTTTGTTTGAAGTAGAAGTAATACATAAGAGAATTCGGGAGGCCAAAAGAAGGAAGAAACAAGTGACAAAATGCCTACAGCAGACCGGCTCCAGTGGAGGACCAGTGACTAAAAAAAACAGGGCATAAATATCTCATTCTTGCTTACTTCTCAATTTTCTTAGATTTTTATTTATTTTCCTTTCCTGCACTCTTATTCAGGTAAAGCTAGGTAGTCTCTTTTAACCTCTTTTCTATTCTTCTATTCTTCTTTAATAGCTTTAACTTAAACCAAGACACCTCCGCTATCATTTCACAAGGAACTCCCCTAAAAAGTAGCAATGAGGATTCGTGGTGAGAAATCAGAGCATGGCAGCTGATCTTGTGGGCAGAAGCATAAATGGACAAGCTACAGGTTGATCTCTGGATTTACATCAGAGCACCCAGTATCTGCCAAGCACAAGTTCATCCATTGTTTGGATGTGCAGGTTGGGAGGAAAAGAATCAAATGGAGGTGGGAGGTAAAAGGATAGTAGTAATTCCAGTGTGAAATCACCGGCTGTTTAGATGATGTGCAGTTGGAAAGAAAAAAATCAAATGGAGGTGAGAGGTAAAAGGATAATATTTTCAGTGTGAAGCCAATCTACACTCTCATGAATGAGATGGGAAGTCGGTTACAGGAATACTCTTGCATTTGGAAGAGCAACTTGCCTCCTAGAATCAGATTCTTCCAAGGGCTAGTGGCAAATGGAAGGCTGCAAAAAAATGCTGCGATTAACAGAGCACTCAGTGTGCAGGTTAAAGAGAAATGTTTATACAAGGATGAGTATATTTGGTTGTTGCACATTCAGTATGAAAGGCAGGAAAAGGTTTGTTGAAAGAATGAAGATAGCTTTGTTTGGGATCTCATATCAGCCATGGTGTGCAAGCATCAAGGATAACAAGAAAATTAAAAGGAGGTGCATGGACCTTACCGTGATGTGAGATGGACAATATGGATAGAGGGGAACCAAAAATGTTTTAAAGGTCAAGAAAGAAACATTGATCTTGGTTATTGAGGCAGAAATCTTATTTCAGCACTTTTTTGGAAAAAAATGAAGGAACTATACTCTTGAATGGAAAAGGATGAACCAATAATTGGAGTTGTAGTTGGGGTTATGTTGATGGGAGAGTAAAAAAGCTGATTGAAAGGGAAGACTCATGGTGGATTACCTTTTCTCAAACAGACAATTATTTTTTTGTCCATTCCTAGGAAGTTCTTTTTTGATAGTCATGTAGGTTAGCACAATATTGAGGTTGGTGAGGTCATAAACTCTGCAAAGCACTTTTTCTTTTTTTCTCTACTTCTTATTTCGTACTTAAAGAAAAAGTACCAAAGGGGAATCAGAAATTTAAAATGATTATTCAAATGGTTCTGTAAAGTCAAGTGCTAAGCATGTAATCAAGAAAGGTAATCTATTAAGATCCACCTTAGACAAGAGATTTTGACTAAGCAGTTTCCAGTAACATCTATATCAAATCAGCATTAGAAGTACAATAGTGGCTGTTTGATCCAACATGAGGTTCAAGGGTACAACAAACTTTCTCCTATGGCCATGTTTCGTAACATGAAAAGTTTTATTTTGTTCACTTTTCACATCCTTTTGGATGATATATTGTATTGTTTCAGATAGGTGAAATGAATGCAATGTTATCTTTCAAAAAAAAAAATGATTATTACCCTATACTAAGCATGCCCTATATGTTAGGAGCCATTGTGAATTCAATCACTGTGGCAATTGCTTGTCAAGAAAAAGTAGGAGAGAACCAGACCATATTATCAAAGTGTAGCTAAAATGTGCACCTTGGATTGATGCATGGAACTTATGTTTTTCTTTCTTCAAAATACTCTTTTGGGTTTCTCACAAATGCAATAATAAGCTTTATGGAAGAGTGCAAAATATTTGGAAATGAACCATGATGAAGTATTTGCTGATAAGGAAGTTTATCCGTCAAAGCAAAGATGATAATGTGAATTCTCCAACACATAAATGAATACTGATTGATCTGCGATAAGCTAGTAATACAAACAAACAAACAAAATTCAAAAACTCCTTTCAACACATCAGTTACCTTTCTTTCTAATTTCCTTTTAATAAACAATACCAAATTCTTTAGTTTATCCAAGATATGAATGTTCTCATGCCTGCACAAGCCAGAAAAATATATTTAGCACATGACAAACTGTTTATTTAGAGAGAAAGAGGAAAGAGGAAAGAAATTTGTAGCAGCTTATTGTCTACTAGTAAAATGTCAATTTTAGGCCAACCAAAAAAAATATTCTCAATCACCATCGAAGAATTTTTTTGATCATAATAACACAAGGAAATCCTGGAAAAATATTCATAAAGAACTCCTAGAGCAATTTAAGTGTTTAAATACTACAAGAAACAGATACACGAGTTAATGGGAACATATGGTAGAACATCAAAAGTTACCCAACTACTATCTGATGATTACAGTTTCTGGTTAAAATTTTAAAATTCACATAAAAGTACCTTATATACAGCCGAAGAGTGAATTCACCCTTGGGAACCTTCACATAATCTGGATAGACATCCCCAGATGCATAGACCCTCTATCCCCAAAAAAAGCAGAATTATATTAAGGACATGCATACTTAAAGACAGTAATGCTAGACAATTTAGTGCAAACAGGTACACAAATAGATGATTAATCAAAATAATACAAATATTTCCTTAAATCATTCTAAGACATAACATTTGGATCATCAACACTACTTGCATGGGTTGAACCATTATTCTGAGACATTAGAATCACATATTTATGTATTGAACCTTTGTAGCTTAGCTTAGCATCCACTAAAAGCCATTATGGACTGAACCAAGAGAAACTTCTCTCCACTTCCACATAATAGAACCTCTTTGATGGTTAAATACTGAACATGCTGCCCAGTAAACTATGCACCAAAAGTCAAGCATGGGTTATGGGAACAACAATTGTCAAAAGCAAATCATACTTGAAGCAGAACAATTACTGCTTGGTTTCCGTTAAGAACACCCAATAAATCATCCATTGAAAGACAAAAGGTTGTTGTTGGAATGGTATTGGTTGATATCAAGCAACATTGAAATGGAACCTAACAGCTACAAAGAAAAATATATGAAGACCTCACTACAAGAACAAAACAGATGATGTTACTCTTATGGCACTGACAAAAAGCTACCACAGAAGGCCAAAGGGTGACAACCAAAATAAAAAATCAAGTTTGAGGCTGGACCATGTACTTCCTTTATATAACAAACACAATAACTTGGGGCATAAACTTGCAACAGAAAGTTATAAACAACAAGTGCTTTCAGGAAATTAAATAAAGAGAGATGAAGAAAAGCAGCAATATTTAAAGAATAATATATATGTGCATACCTTGTTAGAATCTGAGATAGTATAGAACTGAGATTCAAACTTGTTGTCGTATATCCTATTGTTTAGAAGTGGAATGTAGGGCTTTATTTCAGCTCCTTCATCCAATTTGAATTTGTAGCTGAAATATAAGCAAAAGCACAATGTTAAGTGTAAAAGTACTTGTATAGGTCACATCATGCAAGTCTTTGCGCATGATACCACCCCAATTCCCGACTGTAAAGAACATTTTAAAGATTACAAGGCTCAAAGTTATCCATTATGTGTCACAAATTTATTTCTGCTACCAACCTTTAAATATGGCCAGAATTTACCCAAAAGACTACTACAGTGCAAAAGCATCTACCATGGAGAGCTAATTAGCTTAAGGATTCCTAGGCTCACAGAACTCACTAAGCTAATTTCAAGGCACAAATTTTGGCATATAACATGTTTAGAGCTTACAAGAGTAGAGACAAATTCGATGCAATAGGTTTATACTGAAGAATCTCAAAATTACATGTACTTGCAATTACCCAGCATGTGGAGCATGGTTGCATCATCAATTTGACAGTAAAGAGATAAATATTAAAAATAGGTACATAAGAAAAGCTCACATTAATGTCAATGCGATAATCTGCTTGCCAGAGGGTAATTTGTCACGATTTGTTTGAAGGGTTCTAAGGTTAGCATCAATGGGACGAAGTGGAATCTTTATCTGCAGAAGATTGTCACCATCGACCAGTTATTTATCATAAAATTTACATATATTTATTGTCTATAGTTGTAGGAATGCATAGCTAATGTACTCTTGAAGAAGGAACAATTTACCTTATCTAAGGTAGCAGCTGGGACAAGCTTTTCAGATGCTAGAAGAGATGTAGCAACAACTACTGTTGGTGCCTCACTCCCATCAAGCACCAAAGACTCTTGATTGATATTTATTCCATGAAACACAATCTACAAGGTCAAGCAAAATGGTCAGGTTAAGGGGTAAAAAATGTAACTAGAAAATAAGTTTTCCTCTTTATCTTCAGCATGAAGCAAACTCATATTATGCCAGGCATGAAACCAGGGCAGAGCGAGCAGGCAGCTGCCTGAGGTGGCATGTAGGCAACAGGTGCCAAGTGCCACCCACTCTCTGCAAGCAGGTGCTTATGGCAACCGATGGGTAAGCAGCAGTTGCCAAGTGCAGCACGACACAGCAATGTCATCTCGACACAAGCAGGTCGTGCTGAGCACAGCCACAGCCTATGTTTCAATCATGCTGAGGTTGGCCCAACCAGAGCACAGCCCATTTAGATTGGCATTGAAGCTAACCACATAGGCATCATGCTTTACCTTAAGAAGAATGAGAATAAACTAAATGGTATAATATGGGTGGTCGATCTGCAGCACCAAAGAATTACCATACTAAATAATGTTATAAGATTGTGTAAAAAGAAACCTAGATTTTTGGAAGAACACTGTTATTTAGGTGCAAAGAATCATCATCAGAACCTTCTACTGCTGATTCCGCATCCAAATGATCTGATGTTTGGAGCTCATGTCTCTAGGCTCCGTCTATTAGTTTAATTTTCATGGCTGAATCAATCCACCTAAATACTATATTTCATTTCAACAAGAGGCGACATGACAGTAAAAAGTTAGCAAGCACGGGACATGACCGTAAAAAGTTAGCAAGCATGGCCCCCCCACACACATCAATTCAGTTTTAAGGGGTGAACTTTAAGTCCAAAATAGTACAGTTCTCTGTGATAGTATGTTAACTCTCAGCAGTAAAGAAACAGCAATGATCCAGTGATTCACCTCAAAAGCTACATGGGTAGCTTCATGGCTGCCAATTCCACTAGACCAAAATTGAGCTACGGACAGTTCCATAGTAAGACCACCTTGAACAGGAAAACTAAATGATTTCACTGAAGGAGATGAAAATGTCACAACAGCTTCCCACTTCATAGGCCGCTTCAATGGACAGATCTGTCAAATAGAATGTTAGCACATGCCCAATTTAAGGTGTACATTGTATACAGGTTGAGTTGTACCTGAACTGTATCAATGAAAAACCTTCTGGCTGTATCAAATCCTGAAGTTCGCATTGTTGCCTCAACCCATGTGGCTCCAAGAGGTACCTCAATAAACATTCTTTCAATATGACCTATCGTTTTTATGTACACCATAAACGTAAGAAAGCAAACTACCAAAAAGAATTGGCAGCATAGAAACCTTAAATAATGGATTTTCGGGAAAGAGAAAGATTCATTAGAAGAAAAACCAATAACATCGACACCCTTTCAAATACTAGTTTATAATTTGTATATAAATATTCGCTAACAGGAAACCATTATTCCACAAAAAGAAAGGAAACCATTATCATATAATTCTTGATAATAAATTAGATTTGCTAATCAAAGAAATAACAAGTTTAAAATAAAGATTCCAATCATAGCTAAAAAAATAACAAGTTTAAAATATGAGTGAAACTGAAATTAACTGTTAATCTTGTACTTATAGACACTCATCAAGAAGCATGAAAATACCCGGATAAAACGGAAGATTTGGGAGGGAAATTCTTGGAGGCTTGTCCACTGAAGCAAGAGGTTTTACTATAGTAATGGGCACGCGGAAGAGTGGGCCACGCCATGGAGCTTTTGAATCAATGCCATAAACTTCATGATAGTGTAAGCCATTACTGAGCTTAAGAGGATCCACAACCACACTGCAGAAAGACCATCAAATCAGCCCATATCCTAAGCACGAACACATAAAACCATATTGAAAAGACAGTCCATGAAAGACTTCACATATTGAAAAAACCCATAAAAGCATTCAGCACATCAAAAAATAATCCAACAATTTAATTTCATTATCTGATTTCTTTGTTAATATCTAGAAGCAAAATAGGATATTAAACAATACTCCGGTTTGAGAGAAGCATTATTCTTGGGCAAACTAACTTTTGATTTCATAAGCCAAAAAGGAGAGCATGTTGACAAAGAAAAGGAATAAATAAATAAACAGTGCATAATAGGTGTACAGTCCTAAAGGTCTAGTGCCCGAGCACGCTTTGGTATCCCATATGGAGTGCTGTAGCGCTTTATTTAAAACTTTAGCTGCCATTATCAATGCTGATGAAGAGATGATTTGACAAGTTCTTAACATTTATGTTTATTCTTAGTCAGGTGAATGCATCCAATAAGAAAAAATGACTTCCACATAAATAACAAAACAAAGTACTAACTTGAAGCTACGCCCATTATATGTCAGCATCAAATATCCAGGTGTCTGGACAACCATGTCTTCGCTTGAATGCAATTCTATACACTCCTCAAAGGGGACCAGTTCCTCCATATTATTTGCACCCTCATGGAACTTTGGTTCAACTTGAACAGTCCACTAGACAAATTAAAATATTAATTCAGCTTCTTACATCCAGAAACTCAAAAAATACAATTTCATGTAAAGGGGTGCAAATAGTAGTACTAAACTAACAAGTTAATAGTACTAAGATGTTAATCCTTGAGCCAGATAAAACAAATCCTCAAGGAACTTCAATTCTGATCCACGACCAACCAACAACTTTCCAGAAACTAATGAAGATTTGTTAGCTAGTACTGGATAGTCAACAAATGGTCTTACATATCTTTAAGATTATCTTTAGGCAAAGAGCAATTCCTACTAATAGAGATACTGAATAGTGAGAGGATCACAATGTCAATCTAGATAAGTTTAGCAACATCCCTTTTTCATGCAGACACGCAAGTTTCTCACTTCAGAACGGTATGGCAAGAGCTCCCTCCATATGGAATCATTAGTAACTTGGACATAGAGTTGTATTTAAGTGATGTAGTGAGAGTTAGACCTTCTAGCATTCTTATTTCTGGCAACTAACCATGCAAATGTTGGAGAAGGATTTCCTGACAAGTTAGGCCACCATTGTAGAGGGGTTTCAACCTCCCAACTTCAAATCAAACAATCAATTTATGCAGTTTCATAGCAAACAAGAAAATAAGTATAAAAGTTATAGATAAAACCTCCTAACTTTCTTCAAAAATTGAGAATATTATATAATCTAATATGATTCAACATGCAATTATTCCATGGTAATTTGCTCCTACCAAAGCAAGCTAGAAGATACAGGATGAACATTATTATTTTCCTACTTTTAAGAGACCACATCATCATTGTTCATCCTTCCAAGCAAGTTCTGCTTTGATCTGAATGTTATTCGCATATTCAATTCATTTGATATGAACCAGCATATACCTACTTGATGATTTTGTTTCAACATGCCTGACGCACATCACAAAAATTTTCATTCACTTCTCAATTGCTGCATCCCAAGCTTACCAAGAAGGCTATTAGTATCAACTACATGCAACAGGTTGCTTGCTAGTGAATAATAGTCACAGCATGTCATGTCCACACAAACTAACCAGGCAGAGAATTCAATGTACCATATGGTGCCAATTCATCGAACACCAGCGAATTGCATGTCAATACTACAATTGTCTTGGTGCATAAAAACTTGCTAATGAGTCGTAATTAGAACGATGGGACTAACAAAATAGTCAAATTTTCAAGGCATATGACAATTTATTTCTTAAAGATATAGCAAATAACTCACTTCACTGGCTTGTTCACAGGCATTGGCTCCTCTCAAATAAATTCCTCGTAACGTGGGAGCTGTCATCCATAAATTTTGACTAACAAAAATCAGATTTTTTTTCCTTCACTGTTCTAGCCTTTTCAAGCAAAAAATCTATGACATCTAGTAAATCAACAACACTTTCATAATTTAGTGTGTTCATGTACTACATTGAATAGAAGGTAAAGGTAAACTAGGCCTAAACGATGACAAATTTGCATATTAGTCAATTTCTAAAATCATATGTTAACCTACATGTTTAATGTTTACTGCTTTTTCATAGAGAAAAAGCATGTGATCGACAATACCATTGCATTTTATACATCATGCAGTGAGAAAAGAAAACATATAGATTGGAACATTTAAGTCTGAGTGTAGAGAAAACAACATCATTTAGCCAACTTATATCAGTAGCAGTCCAGGTAGGGAAGAAAATAAAAGCAACTTACTTGGTTTGCCTGACTGATTAATTGTAATCTTATAAGAAATTGGTGGAAAATCCTTAGACTTTTGAACATATTCAAATGCCCTGACATGTAATCAATGAAATCATGAGCCTTCAAAGTTTTTATAAGATCCATTCTCATATCCATTATAGATTCAAAAAGCAGCCTGATGGAAGCAAGAGGAATAGCAAGGAAGAACAGGACTGACTTATCCACTTGAAGAAGCCCTTGGCCTGTTGTTAGCTTCTCTTCAGCTGCATTCCCTATAGAAGTTGCAGTGTTCTCCAATGCTCTTCTCACAACATACGGACTAACGGTAATGCCTTCAGCCTAAGGTATCATATGCACAAACCTTAGCTCTAATATATTCCTTTTTCACAATCAAGTTAAACCTAGAAGGCCAATAGAGCTAACAAAAGGAACACAGTGCACACCTTCATTGCGCTGACTAGAAGAGCAACCCCTCCACAAGCACATGGTGATGCCATGGAAGTTCCATTCATAAGCATACGCCTCTGCAGTGTCCATGTCGGTACTGGTGCTACAGCTCCACCAGGAGCACTTATGCACACACCTAGATCTCCATCAGCTGTGGGTCCTCTACTAGACCTATCAATATTGAAATAGACTCCAAAAGTGAGTTGACGATATAAATTCCTGTGAACTAGCACGCAATAGTAAAGATAGAAAATGTTTTTTTTCCTTCCATAGAGGTCCTAACTTATAGTTTTATTTTATTAGGAAAAACATATGTTATTGATATATATTATCTGATCCATAAAATTCCTTGGACCTCATTAATCTACTAATGATGATTCAGACTATATCATGCTGAGTGGCACAATAAATAATTACATCTGCAGACACAGTATCTAATCTCCTTTATCACAACTTTTTGACTATTTTAGCCATGGTCCTTGGAACTGGCATCATAAAATATGAAGTTGGAAGACACAGCAAGTATGAAACACAAGAATTTAGGAAATTTTTGATGGCTTGATGACATCTGGAATGGAGAATCGCTACCATGGAGTGATGTCTAAAGCTAGAGTGGTAGAGGTGGTAGACTGGATGGCCATAGTAGAGATAGAAATCAGGATGTGTCTGTGCAGTATGTATGATAGGAAGATGTACAAGTAAATAGCAAATCGTCCACTTAATTAAAACCACCAGATCAAACTTATTAAGAAAGAAAATCATACTAACAAACAGAAAGTGTAGATTTAAATTTCCAGTATACATCATCAGTTGAACTGCAAATATGGATAAGGGATGGTGTTATAAGCTGAAGGCAAAAGGGTTCTCAAAACCAGAACATTGAATGCCTTCGTACACAAAGGATGCAATAAGAAAAAAAAGCTGAAATTCCACTTCCATGAAGCAGATTCATAGACTGCACGGTAGACTAGCAAGTTCACCCATGGATCTTAATTGCATCTTGCTACTAAAACAGCTTATCTGAACAAATTAATAAAAGATACTTGAAAGCTCTAAGCAATTGGTTTTACTAGGATATGATTTCCAAAATAAACAATAGATTTTAAGTTCTTTATGTAAAGAAAACCATTTTTGTATTTTGGATGATATATTATATTGTTTCAGATTAATTAAATGAATGCAATGTTATTTTTCAAAAAAAACGGATCCTCTTAAAAGCCGAGGAACTCAGTTGTCAACTGATTTTTGAAAGATTAGTATAATTGTATCAGCTAAAAAATTCCATCAAGTCACCGGATGAAATTACAAAAATTTAGATGAAAGAAGGGGTCCAGACTTCTACTAAAGAACTTGTAAGATTAATTATTTTCTCAAGGTTTGATTGCAAATCTTGCTAGTATGATTTTTCCCAAAAAAACTCCATCTCATAGGGAAAAATATAGATCATTCAGTAATCACCTAAAGAAATTTTAAAATTTATCATGTTAATTGTCTCCATTAGACGTGCAAAAAATACACGGTCATCTAATTAGAGCAGTAAGGCTCAATACTAGAGGTTGTGGATGCAAGGCTCACTAAAATAATTAAATAAATAAACCCCACTGGACCCGAGGGCTACATGCATCAAACTTAGAAATTACCATGTATATTCCATTCCCTCAACTGGAGGATCAACAACACAATGGGCTCCAGCAGCCATTGCAGGAGAGACATATGCACCAACACCTATTATGCTTGAAGTGGTGCCACCTGGTGCACCTACGGTGTTCAATGCAGGTCCAGAATTCCCAGCACTGCTAATAAATATGAGTCGATACTTGTCTACAACCTGAAAATACACATTATATTCAAAATACTGCAACTAGCACATGATTAAAACAGATGAACAGGTGAGGAGAGCATATTTTATAAAGTATTATATAAATAAGAAAAGCTACTACCTCGTTGACAAGGTCAACAAATCGCCCATAATCAGGAAGCAGAGTTGGCTCTCCATAACTCATATTGATGAGATCACATTTATGCTACAAAAATATATATGAAGTTGTTGATTAAAGAAAAATAGATGTGAAATGAAAAAAATTGTATATTGCATGTTCTCTAACTAAGAAATATAAAATATATGCAATCCAACTGCAAGAAAGATGTTTTAACAGAAGAAATATACAATCCCCATATATTTAAAGAAATGAATTACAGTGTACAAGGTATTTCAAGAGAAGGAAACACCTATAATAAATTAAAATCAAGCCACACAATTCAATATGATGTATTGATACAATGACAGAAATACAAAATCAAGTCACCTTTCAAGGTCAAGGACTTGCAACAACTTATATATATAGCCTACTAAAAGATATTTCAGGAAAAGCTATCCTTCCAAACTGACTCGCCAATGTTAATACTCATATAAGTACCCATAGCACTGATTAGACTTGAAACAGGACTCATACAACTCTATAATCAAAATCACCTGAAGTAACTCAAAATTCATATAACAAACTCAGACTACTTGAGCAGTAATGATCCCTGCCCTCCAATGCCAAATTGATTAAAAGTCGGTTATAAAGACATTAGGCCAATCTTAAGACCCAAAAAGAAAAGATAACGTTCATGAGAGGTGAGAGAGGTTAATGTCAATCGGAATAGTTCACAAATTTCATATCTGCATCACCAGCACTTCATAAATTTTAACTATGAATTCTTCCCACCTCAACTGCAGCTATTAATGCCCGAATAAGACCAGTTCCTGTTTCCATGGAGCCTAAGCGCGTATCTCCAATCTTGCATGATATCAGTTGGGCTCCAGGAGCAACTCCATTAAGTAAAGGTTCCTGGACAATGACAAATTAGGTAAGAAAATGAAACAGCTCTGGAACAAAAAGGTGGAAGCATTGAAAATAAGTATTGAAATACCTGAGGATGGTAGGCAGTTGCGATACCAGCAACATGTGTGCCATGAGGCGAGCAATCTGTTACTATACTTACAAGATTGCCATCATCATAAACATTTGTGACAAACGAGCAAGCATCCAACTTGCTAAAGATACCATATTTCTGCTCAATCCTGCAGAAAGATGTCCAATTTATGAGTCAAGTTCAAAAACTACTTCCCACATGTTGCAGTTCTGAAGTTATGCCTAAAAGTAAGAAGACACATGGAAAAGATCAGATGACAAATATCATATTTTGTACTGGGACAGAAGAAAATGATAATGTTTGATTAAAAGAATTCTTAAGGTAAGCAGAATTCTTGAGGGAAGAGAACCATCCATGGCAATACAGAAAAGAAGAGCCAGCTGAACTCTACCTAGTGTCCTGAATCTCCAGGATTTCTAACAGTGAGATTAAATATGACACATGTTCATGGCTTTTATGGATGGATAGAAAAGATAGTCATGTCAAAATTCAAAAAGAGTGGTCTATTCAGACATCCGGTAAAAAAAAATTCAAAAAATTGACCAGAATATGTTGATGAAAATGACTAAAGGGGTCACAAAAGATATAATCCCTCCAGATATTTCACAACCGATATGCACACAATTATACAGGATTAGAAATCTTGTTGCTCAAGAAGTTCAAAAGACAATCAAGCAAAAGAAAAAAGAAAAATAGTTTTTAGACATCCCTTTGGATGAATTGTATCATTTGGTGAAGTAAATGCAATGTTATCTTTCAAAAAAAAAAATCAAGCAAAAGAAAAATGCAATAGATCTAAAAGATAACCACAGAGAAAAAAAATAAAGCAGGAAGGACAAAAAAAAGATGTGCCCACACTCATATGAACAGTAAATAAGCATTGCTTGCTCCAGGAATATGGAAAAACAACACAAGCCCCAGAACCATTCAGCAGAAAAAAAACAACACAACACTAGCAGAGTGAATAAACCTGTAGTTTGTTAATGGAACAAAATCTGCAAGTTTTCCATCACCAGGATTATCCTCCAAACTTTGTGTATCAACAGCCACCCTCCACACATCACCATCGTTCCATACAACAACATCAATAACAGGTCCTTTGTCATCATAGCTCTAACATTGATATAGAAAGAAAATTCTTATCAAATATCACATAAAATAGTAAAGGAATGAAATAAAATTATTTTCTTACTTCAGATTCTTTCTTCAAATAATCAAGTCTATTTTGAAGATCTTCGCGTGCCTTCTTTAACTTTAAATCTTCTAATTTAGTGTGCTTCTGCAATCATGCATCAAAAAACACATAGTTCTGCTATGAGACGTTTAGAAAACACGCCTATTATATTTCTAAATCAACAAATGTACAACATAAATTGCAAATGATGCTTCAACAAACTACAAATGAGCCTCTGCACAAAATGAAAGGTGAATCAACATTTTGATACACATTCAGAAATAAATACACAAAAAAAACTCTACAGCAATCATTAATATATAAAAGATGTTCACTGCATAATTAAAAGATGAAGTATTTATTTAACAGTTATGAGAATTTCTACTTCTGTTTATCATCTAATGAACTAGGACTTTGGTGAAAATTTTTAAATCTATCCTTATTTATATCAATCCTGGTGCAACCAGTTGTAAGATATATTCACATTCTTGTGAACCTAACGAAGGAATGGGGTGGAAAAGCGTCTCAATTTTGAGCATCTCAAGATTACAAAGATACAGTTATTTGTTCAATTTTTCTATATTAGCAGTCAACACAAAAATTGAGGCACAGAAGAAAATCATGAGGTGAAAATAAATTAGGCGTGTAATGAATTGCTAACTGTGGAAAAAAAATTGGCGGGTTCTTGATTCAAACATGTTTTGATAAACAAGAAAGTATGCCACATCAGTGGAAAACATACCAATCTTGAACTGATTGTGAACAGTTAACACCCTGTATAAATCATTACTTGGCACAATAGAAGAAGAAACATGCACACTCTGTCAATACTGATATCAAATAATCTCTGTGACGATCTATAATAAAACATATTTATGTTTTTTACCAGCTTAGTTCTCTCATCCAAGAAAATGAAGGCAGAAACTTGTCCATATTGATAACAGAAGTTAATAAAATACCTTATCAAACTCATTCAACTGTAATAAGGCCTCTGCAATTGCTTCCTGGTTTTTTTCATCCCACTTCTTCTTTCTTTCTTTCTGTATATATGTGATTGGACCTATTTAAATATAAAAAAGTGCACCAAATACAAGCACAAAGTGAACAACATCATGGATACGGGATAAATATACACCTTTATGCGAGAAGTAAGGGTGTCAGTGAAGAGCTCGTAGACAAGCTTGTATCCTACATGCCACTCCTGAGAAGGATTCTTCCACAACGGATTCACAACCAAGCATGTCCCTAGATGTAAAAAAGATGGATAGGTAGCACATCCAAAGAAATAAACCTAAGTACAGCATAATGTATTCTAGTCAGCAAATTTATTATAAGCAAATGATGGAGATAACTTCTCCTTCCAACAAGAACCCATAGCATGTTATAAACTTATTAGAATCAGGATATAGGTAACAGGACACTTATTATCAAAATATATTGCCTAATTAAACCATCTTACAACATAATAAGATAACAGAAAACAACTGCCATTGTAAATGCCATCATAAGATTGTTAAGTAAATATTTTTTGTTGCATGTTACTCGTAAATTTTCAACTACAAAGAACAGCATAAACTAAGTGATAACTGCATTTCACAGAATTGGAGATTGTCCATATATTAGTATTTAATCCCTTAGTTGAGAGGGTCCTCAGATTGCAAGGAATTCATCAAAGAACATCTAAACATGATGAGCAACAACGAAATAAAGTTCTGTACAATGCGTATCTTACCAACTTCAGGATAACTATATAAGAACCAACATTGCTTGTCAAACAGATGGATAACAGTAACTAAACCGAAAATGTGAATAAAATCTTCCAAAAAGAAAAAAGAATGGTTCTTTTACTTTTCTATTCTATTTCACACTTTCCGGCAAAAAGAAATGAAAAGGATCTAAAAAACACTGCCTAATGAAAACCAACCGGATGCTCCTACAATAGAACCGTCGTCATCAGCTTTCACCACCTTGGAGGTATCAACATCGCCACTTCCAGTGCTGGAGAACAGCAAAGCCATTTAATGTGTAAGCCAAGAATATTTCATATTAAAAAAATATTTGATGCGCTTTTAAATGTTGAGTTACCAATCAAGTATGTCGACGATTTTAGGTTTTCCATCTGATGTCACTTGTAAGCCAGCAGCAGCCGGATCTACACCAGAGTCTGAGAAAGAATATCATAAGCTGAGTAGCTCGAAATCAGTTGATAAGTGACCACTTACCGGTTGGAGTATAGCTAACATCATGAAGAAACTTAGAAAAACAGCAAAATAAGAAGATGCTCATTTGGTGGTTCCACTCATCGATGGACCTTTAATATTTAGAAAATGGATTTAAGATCATGGCGAATGGTGCGAGTCACTAAGAGTATGTCCTCCAAAATGTACACTGAAGTGTGCATTATTCTCCCTCTGCAATCTCCTTACTTTTAAGGTAGGTTGAGAAGCATAAATAAAAGACAAACAAACAATCAGCAAATCACCCCTCCTCATTCCATCACAAGCAGACCAGAACCCTAGAGGGAACACCAACGACGGGATCAATAAACATTACCAAAGATGGCGATTAGGACGCCCCTTCCGTCATAGCTCGGGTGGGCTTCGAGAAACCGATCCGCCCGGATCTCCTCCTTCGGCATGAGCGACGCCAAGAAGGTCGACTCGGTGAGCTTGAAGGAGGACACGCGGGCGCCGCCGCTCTTGTCGGACGCGTTCTCGCCGGGCGGAGGGAGGAGATTCGAGGACGAGGGCGACGAGGAGGGGAGAGGAGGCATCGCCCTTGTGATCGCCCTGCAATGGTTCGGGTATCCTCGACCGCAGCGGCGGGGCGAGAGCGAGGTGAGAAAGGGCGGAGAAAATGCCGGAGAAGGCAGGAAGAATCTGATGGGTGGCGCTCCGTAGAGCGGTTTATAATGCGCTGTAACGGCCCGCATCTGGTGAGTCGGCTCGGGGATGGTACGTGTTTTCTTTTTGGATTCCTTGGGGAGAGGAAAACACTTTTCTGCTCTCTCTTTTCCTTTCTTTATTATTATGGGGCGGGAGCACTGACCACTGACTGTGGATTGCGGTGGAGGAGGCGCTTACTGGTGATTAGGGACGTCTTCATGCGCTGCATTATTATATTCTGCGGCAGGGATGCTTTTGCTTTCAATAGCAAAAAAATAATCCGATACCTACGTGGGTGTGATAAGGCGACGGACTCCGAACCTGAATAGGAAAACACCTTTGCTTAATAAGCGTCGTCGTTAACGTAGCAGGTACGTCAGCACATGCATGCTCATTATTTTAATCATGGGCGGTTTTAATATTTGTTAGATAAATGTTTTCATTAAAAAAACAGTAGCATGAAAGCTTTTTTAAAATAGTATTTATTACAGTAAAATATAAGTAAAACCTTTGCCTGAGTTTATTTTTTTAATAAAATAAATATTAAGTTAATAAATATTACATTATTTTTATTTAATAATTCTAAACGATTAAATAATAAACTCTCGTATCTTATCTTTATTAAGCCTAATAAAAATTAATATTTTGATATATTTTAAGAAGGATTACTTTATCTGTGATTTATTATTTAAATAGTTTTATATCTTACTTTTAGTTATTTCAGCAATTCTATTAATAATAATCGCATATAGTTTGTATGCAATTTTTCATTCTATTTCAACTTATCACTTGATGTAATATTATTATATCTATATTTATTTAGTAAATACTCTAAGGTTTATACTGTAGTCAAATATAACTCATCTACTAATTGACTAATTGAGTAGTTTATATATCTACTTAGTAATTTATATATCCTTAGTTTTATTATTTTGTAAAGTAATAATAAAGAGATCGAATATATAAGTCTACCACGTGGACAAAAAAAATTTAAAAAATGAAAAAAGTAAGAGATAAAGTAATTGGTTTGATGATAAATTTAACCAAAAAAAATTTACCGTGGTGATGACGATGATGTATAGGTTAAATCGTATAAAGGAGGACATTTCAATTTGCACCCGCAATTTTTCTGAATGCTTCTTTACAACTTAATGTGTAATTCCATCCTTCACACCGGTGGCCGTCGATCGTCCAAACCTACCCAGTCTTCTCCCCACCAGCTCCGTTGGCGCATTCCTTCGAACACCTTTTGCTCTCTCTATCTCCGAACCCTCCTCCTCCGGTGACCGCCACCACCATCGCCATCTCAATCCCGATGGCCAAGCTCCTCATTCCGCCCCGTTCTTTCTCTTTCCCTTCATCCTCATCCTCCAATTCGCTCCTCTTCGCCACAAGAATCCCTCTAGCGGCCCCTACCTCTCTCCTTCCCCCACTCCTTTGCTCCAGCTCCAATTCCTCCAGCGATGCCGACGCCGACGCCGAAGCCCCTTCCCTCGCTCGCTTGCTTCGTTCAGTCCCCGACTGGGCCGACGCCGTGCAGGAGCTCGGCATGCGCAAGCAGCGCTTCCTGTACACGCCCGACGACTGGCGCGCCCACCGCAGCTCCCGCCGCCACCTCCGCCATCTCATCTCCAGCCTCTCCTCCCGGGTCATCCTTTCCCTCATCCCCCCTGTTTCTGCCCTCACAGCCGTGGCCGCGGCTCTTACTCTCTACAATTCGGCCGTTGCCTCCGCCTGGCTACCGCCAGGCATCTTTCCGCTGCTCCGCTCGTCCCCACTGCCGTACCAGCTCACCGCTCCTGCCCTGGCTCTATTGCTTGTGTTCAGAACTGAGGCCTCATACTCGAGGTTCGAGGAAGGGAGAAAGGCATGGATGAGGGTCATGGCCGGCGCCAACGAACTCGCCGGGATGGTGATGAGGGCCAGGGGAAGGGAGGATGATGCGGGAGCGAAGAGATCCTTGTTGAATTATATCATGGCGTTTCCGGTTGCTCTCAAGGTCAGTCTTAAGTATGTTCCTTTTTGGCATTCAGTTTTTGTTCTTTTTATCTTTGATACGTATGAATGTACAGATTTACTGGAGTAAGCCATTTGTTGCTTGAGATAAACAGGAACTTCTAGGAAACTATCACCTAGCTTCTGAGCAGCGGAAACATAAACTTTAACATATGTTTATTCCGACTGATTCTTTCTAAATAATGGAATTAAGCAACTAATGCCATCATCCTGTGCTAGTGAATTTGGATTTAACATGCTTTTTGCTATTGATATCTCGTTGTATTCTATTCAAAATTCTGATGGTAAGCATAAGTTGTGATCCAGTTAACCTAAGCTGATGCTACTGTGCTGAAATTAACACTGCAGTGCCATGTTATTAGTGGTTCAGATATCGAAGCAGATCTTCAGAATTTACTCGAAGTGGATGATCTAGCAGTACTTATGAGGTCGAAACATCGTCCTCGCTGTGTTCTTGAGTTTATTTCACAGAGCATTCAGATCTTACACTTTGAAGAACCAAAGCGTAACCTTTTGGTAAGCTATTGTGCACATAAAAATATTATCCCCATGTTAGCACATTTTATAGTAGCAAATAGTAGAACCACACTGGCTTGCCCGTTAAGTGATTGATTTATTATGTTTGTTCTTTATATGCCTTTAATTTTGTGCTGATTAGAAATTGTGTTGCATGATCTATCTACCAGTAGTTACTGGTGACATTTTCAGTGCTACCTATGCACAACTGCAAGTGCCATGATATTTTATCATATAATTATAGGTTTATCATTAAGAAGCACCTACTTTTCAGCTAGTTAGACCGGCAAAACTTAATATCATAGCTACAACTGAGACCCGTAAAAATCTATCTATCTATCTATATATATATATATACATATGTTTCTGACAAAAATGGAGATACTTTAGTTGTTGGTTGTATCTTGTTGATAATTTCACATTCTGCAAGAGAAACTTTAAGAAGTCTGCAAATTTCAGTACCACAAATTTACAGATACCTCTTCTTTATGTAGGAGTCAAAGCTCTCCTGTTTCCATGAAGGGATTGGTGTTTGTGAACAACTCATGGGCATTCCTATCCCTTTATCCTATACACGTTTAACATCACGATTTCTAGTCCTATGGCATCTTACACTTCCTGTGATACTTTGGGATGAGTGTAAATGGATGGTTATTCCTGCCACCTTCATCAGTGCCGCTTCCTTGTTCTGCATTGAAGAAGTAAGCAATATTTCCAAAGTTATAATGTGAAAGTTGATGACTGCAGTGCTTGTTATCGCAAGCCTGTCTTCTCTGTTCCCATTTTCATGCTTATCATCCACAGCATATTTTATATCTGCAGGGTTACTACATTGCTAATTCTCTCTAGAAAATTTGCAGGTTGGTGTGCTTATTGAAGAACCATTTCCAATGCTTGCACTTGATGAGTTATGCAAACAGCTTCACAACAGCATCCAAGAAGCACTAGCAATTGAAAATTCAGTTCATGCAAGACTTGTTGCCAAGATGAAGAGCTATCCGGAAGGCCGTTCTGTAAATGGGTGGCATAATTCAAAAAATGAACAGGGGGGTTAATTGCTGAGAGCACCAACAGCGTGGGACCACCTCAAATTGTGCATTGGAATCATGAATAATGTCATGTAAAAAAATCACCACTGACATATACGAACTTTTCCTGCCTCCCAGTCTCAAGGGGAATTGCTTGGCATTAGGAGCTGAAAAGATTGATCTCAAAGCCGGCCATTGTGTACTGTAGTCCAAGAACAGCAAGCTAATACCTATAGCATGATTGAAAAGCATGACGGGGGGGGGGGGAGCGTCCATTCAATTGATCGACGTGCCATGTTGCTGTGGATGGACGAATATATAGCTGAGGCAAGTCATGTTTGAACAATCTGTAGATAACATGGGAAATGGCTTTTGAGCATGCGTTCTCTGTTGATTCTTGAATACAACAAAATATATTTTGAGCATGCTGAGCGTTTCCATAAGATTGGTGGTTAAGATGCTAGAAATGTAAAAGAAATAACTGACACTCGAGTCCTCTTTATACACATCCTGTATAATCCGTGGACCATAATTGCAATGCTGCACCCAAGGTGATATGATATCCAATTTGTACGACTATTATGAGATTCATTACAAAGGTACATTTATAGCATAAATGTGATACTGGCTCAAGACTATATGGATTTGGATGTCTCTGTTTTGCGTAGCAACCAGAGACCCTTTGATTATGTACTGGATTGCCAACATGTTACGGAAATATGTACTGGATTGCCAACACAAGGACATAAGGTTCAGAATTTACTCCTGTACATCATAATCATTGATATTTAGCTTCGTGCATGCAAGGCAAAGCGAAGAGCAACGAGTCCGATTAAAGGGGCTGATTGGTACCCCTCGCAAGGTCTTCATACCTCTTGACGACAAAGTGAACTGTGAAAGAGACAGCAAGAACAGGAAAGGAAAAAAGAAAAACCAGAATGAGACGGTGGTCCAATTATATGCAGCCTGATGCATGCAAAGACTAAAGAGCCTCATGCGGACATCGCCACTTCATTTCTTTCCTTTTCCTTCTGTAGATATGTACTCGGTCGGTCACGACCTCACATAGCCGGTTGCACGATGTGAGCAGGAGATTTTGCCCTCACAACTGATCTACGAGTCGTCGTGTAATTTATCTCAAGATCCGTGGGATTCGGAGAAGATACGACGGCATGTAGATTGTCGATATTTTCTCGGGTACGCAATCTCTGGCTATCAGTACGCGCTTTAAATTCTTTGATCTTTAGTTGTTCTGCTCGAACATGTTGAGGCAGTGCATTGATGGGATGAGGATGGAATTCGCAGCGATGACAACTACTTATACAAAACTTTGTATGACAAGAATGGCAGCGAAGGCAAGCGAGTCCGGACAACGAAAAAGATCAAAATTTTTTTCATTGTAAGCGCCGCTCGCTGCGCGTGCTCAGGCTGCGCCGTAGCGTTTGCCTCGCTGCGTAGGTGACGGAAAGCTGCTCTCTCGAGAAGGGCTCCCCGGAGGCGATTTTATCGTTCCAATAGAGGTGAGTTCGGTTCGAGGTTTAGGGTTTTGTTGCCGCTGGCCCTTGTATTTCGAAACAAAATTTGCCATCTGGGAAGAAAGAAAAAAAAAGTCTTCCTTTCTAAAATTTAAATGCCCGACGTTATTGCATGATTGATTATTGTTGCTGAATTCAAACGGTTCATATATGATGAGCGTGAATAGAAATAGAATTGGTGTTGGTGATTCGCTCTGTCCGGGAACTTTGTCAGCAACGCGCCTTCTACTGTCCTTAATTTTTTAACCTCTCTTTCTATATTTGAGCATACGTTCCTTCCATTAGGATGAGTTTAGGAGGACACATGATGATGTCGAATCGAAGAGGCTTTATTGCTTGGATTTGTTGTCGCGGAAGGCTCCTCCTCTGACCGCGGAGTTCTCGTTAAGCTTTCTTTCTCGTTTGCGTTTCAGCTTTAGAAAAGGTGAGTCTTCCCTTCTGTTGCTCAATTGGTTCTTTAGCCAATCGCCGGTTCTTCTCCGTACTTAAATGGCTTTTCATCTTCCTTGGTGTCTAATTTCCACTGTTTGGAATTGATTTTTTGTCTGTTCTGGTGTTGCAGGCCTGATTGTTATGATATACAAATATATACAGATTTTTTTTCATAGTTTAACCTGATTTTTATTTATTTATCTACAGTCATCACTCTGCATACATATCCATGGGGCAAGATGTAGTTCTAGAATCTGACAATTGTTTTCAGGAAAGAACAAGGCCCAGAAATGTTCGTACCTCACGTATTAGTACAAATGTAGAAGACAAACGCTGTAATCCAAATCTTGATACACGGTATCGCAACTTGAATAGCTTTGTTGGTGAACCAAGGGTACTCAGCCGTCGCCTTTCTTCAAGCCTGAACATCAAAAGCTTGCACTCTGAAACCTTTGAAGTTGCTAGAGATACTGATGTGCTACAGAGGGGTTCCATGTATTTGAGCTCAAAAGAAGCAAGGAGAATAAAAGAAGATAAAGAAGAAAGGAGGAAAGTAGAGTCAGCCTGCAGACAGAAAGCCTATATTTCATTTGAACTTGTTAACTCCTCGCCTCAGCTTTGCTCGAATGAAACCGTTCTTTTTCAGAGACATTCACCTACTGCTTCTTCAGACGGAGATACAAAGCCTTCCGTTCGACCTATAGAGTTTCTGGATCTGTCCTTCCGTGATCTCGTCACTAATCAATCAAATAAGCACATTTTATCCCCTGGCTTGGTCTCAGTGGCAAGGGATTTAGCGGGTGATCTATCCGAGATCGACGTGGTTGCTGGTGACATCTCTCACGAAACATCAGTTCCAGAAATGTTGGAAGCAGAAACCTTAAAAGAACAAGAGTGTAAACCTGAAGAAAGTTGCAAATGCGAGAGTGCTAGGAGAATCATTTATGGGAAGACATCATATATTGCACCCAAATCACAATTGAAAAATAGTTTGATCAACCCAACAGCAACTAGATTTCGTCCAATGAAGAAGTTGATTGGTCCAATCACAAGGTCTAAATCTCAGCGGAACGCGTTGCTTGTAGAATCAGAAACCACTGGAAGTGCATATGCTGATGCCGCAGATATCACAAAGAACAAGCTGTCTCTTAATTCTGTAGTAAACGACTATTCAATGGCATTGAGCAAGAGGAGGTCTAATGCATTGATAGGAGAAGAGATCCCGACTTATTTTTCTTTGCCTGGGCATCTACATGGAATTCTTAAGCTGGAAACTAGTAGTGGCAGTCCATTGTTTAAATTCTTAGTAGAAGATGCAGATGATATTCTTTCAGCAAATACGTGGAGAACAGATGATGTATCTAATTGGGTTTACACATTCCATAGCTCAGGAAAGAGGAACCAGAGCACTTGTAAAGGATCAAATGACAAGAATGGCCATTCACCACCTATAGTTGGTCAGATGCCGGTTTCATGTTATCTATGTTCAGAAACCCAAGACAACGGATCGATTGCCAATTCTCTTACAACAGAATTTATTTTATATGATATCCTGCAGGGAAGGTGGACTCTTCCTTCTGATGAAAATTCTACGAATTCCTCAGATACAACCTGTCCTCTTCGAATAAATTCTATGGAAAACCTGGTCACAGAGGGAGCCTTAAAACAGAAAGCCTCGATGGAATGTCAACTTCCCATTATTAGACATGCTTTTGATAGGCACGATTCCGTTGTTTCAACTTCTTACCCGTGCTTACCAGAAGATTTGCATTCTGACCTTGAGATTGCATCTATTGTAGTTCAAACTCCTTTTGGAAAAAAAAAGAGGTTCAAAAATTTGGACGAGAATTCCAGGCCGGAAGAATGGAAGGAGTTGCTAAATTTCCCCCGCGTTCATCAACGGGAGACGACAAACAGCAGCCTAAATTCTACAATTGTAAAGGTCATCACTCCAAGTGAAAAGCATGGGCTGCCAAGTTTCGGTGCAGAGGGACCATCTACGCTGCTCAATAGATGGAGATATGGTGGATGTTGCGATTGTGGTGGATGGGATATGGGCTGCCCACTCGATGTATTTGAAAATATCAATGCAGATTATTGGACATACGATTCATCCTCGCATATTGGGAAGCCCATTGTGCTATTTTCTCAGGTATGCTCGTTACCTTCTGAGTTCATTCCTATCTAGTGTGATGGAGTTCTAGTCTCTAGTAGCATCCATCAAGTTCAGTGGAATCGTCAGATTATTCTGGTAGTTCATTTCAAGTGACAAAAGATTATATGCTGTTCAATTTTGATGTTTCTTTGCTGTAGCAGTTCCAAGTTATCAATCATTTCAGATCCACCCTCCTGTTCACTTTTTCTTCAAACAGGCTCAGATAGATGGCACTGAATCTTTTAACTTCACATCCCACATATAACAATAAAATTATCCAACACTGTTATGTCCATGCCGATTTGCTTTATTCATAACTGTCGTTTGCTAACTTGCAAACCTGAAACAGGGATGTAAAGAAAAGATGCCCGCACTTTCAATAATGGCCGATGGACAAGGGCAATACTTAGTCGGTTTCCACGCACGGTTTTCTCCTCTTCAGGCGCTCTCTATCTGCATTGCCATATTGCACGGTTCTGAAGCTTCTAAAACTCTCACCGAGAAGAAGAGCAGCCCGATGCTGTACTCGAATTCACTCAAGTCACTCCTCGAGGAGGAAGTGAGCCGCATGACCGAGGAACTTGCAGTGGAAGAGAAACCAAACGGAGAAGAAGAACCTGCATCTTTTTTCCTCGATCCGCCTGTTTCTCCTGTGGCGAGGGTCTAACGCGAAACCCTCCCACCTTCACCTGAGCCCTCTGACGGCGGGAGAAATCCTTGTGGAAATCATCATTTTTGGAGTTCCCGTCGGCGCGTAGCCCACCCGTGCTGTTCATATGTGCATAGTTTGAAGAAAATGTAAAATAAAATAAAACTGTTCATTAGGAATCAGCGTCTTCACTTGCTTTCAATGCTTGCTGTAAGCCCTTGTCAGTAGTTCGTATTGAGATCACGTAGCTTTGACGTCAACCTGTTCACGGTTTCATCAAAACATGTGGAATTTAGATTCCCCTTTCCAGTAGCATGCAAGTGGTACCATTGAATCGAATCATTTAAAAAAGAGATCGACAGAGTATCTTGATTAATTTTTTTCAATATATATATATGTATGTATGTATGTACGGTAATTGTTCTCCTGGACGGAGCTTAATATGGGTGGGGATGTAATGTTGCCCAAATTAAAAAGCTTAAAAAACTCATGTGAGCGGCACCGGTTAATCTCTGGAGGAGGAGGGGGGAGCATGACAGATGGTGACAGAGGAGTTTGATAGGATAAGGTGCAGATGTCGGCGTATGGCGATGAGGATTAGGGGCATGATGAAGGTCGAACGAGTGGGGACAAACACCGGAAGAGGAGTCCCATCTCCTCCTCATCTCTCATCTCCTTCGCATCCGTTCCTCCTCTCAAGAGGTTGGGAATGTGCTTTCATAGTAGGTATACTATATATCAATGAGGAGTTTTTTCTCCTCATCTGATGAGACCATTTCTGATTACCTCTTCCTCCTGATGCTTTGTACATTGCAGATTATTATTTTTCTTTAATCTCCGTACGTTAAGAGAAAATTTACCTACCAGCAAAAGGAATCAGATCTCTTTTAGGATATTAAAAAAATTGGAGAACGCTGACAAATCTCCATAGCAAACAGAACAGATGGGGGTTGAACTCGGCTGCATCGCTTTCGGCACAACGCTTTCCCCCTTGTGAAGCAATGGACAGTTAGAAAGTTACACATCCGAATGATCAGTATCACCTCTGCATCCAAATATATTGTTTAAAACACACACACACACACACAAAAGAGCTTATTCTATACACCACACATCTCCAAAGCCGCAAGAAAAATGCAGCTGACGGAGCATCGTACTGTATACAAAAAAGAGCCATTATTGTCTCATACGGTCTAAAAGATTAATCTAATGTAACCCCCCTTGCATGGTTGGTTTACATACACTCTGCTGTCATCACGTACGCATGACACCATGCACCCCCCCCCCCTCTCCTCCTCTTCCCTCCCTCCTCAAAAACTACAAAAAATTACCCACAAGGATTGAGGCAGCACATGGTAAGCACAGGGGGCTGTCCGCAGCAAGCTTTTGACTTGGGGGCGAGGCATGATGCCGCTGCGCCCAAAAGCACAGCATTGAATTCTTCCCCCCCTGCCCTACTCGGGTTCTTTAAAGCCCACAATGCAACACAGCAGAACAGAACAGAACTGTGAGACGACAAACAGCAAATATATATATATATATTGCCCAAGGGGCATCCCATAAGCTCTCTCTCCTTTCCTCGACTTCTCCCCCTTCTCCCTCTCCCTCTCCCTCTCCCTCTCCCTCTATATAATTGTGTGTGTTTGTGTGTGAGAGAGAGTGTGTGTGATATATTAATGTGGTCATTTTCACCATGAATGCTTTGCCTCATGCTTATCCAAAAGGAGATGGGTGGTGGTTCCACCAACTCATACTTTGGCAACAACATGCTCTCCAAAATGGTCAAGAGGTTTGAAAAGGTGCCCCCCTAATTGTTTGACCCTCAATAGGGGGGGGAAGGGATTTGGTCACTCGCTCGGTACATGAAACCCACTCTGCTCTGCCATTAATGATGTACTACTACTCGTCATCGTCTGATTGGATCAGAAATCCTCATTTTGGGGGAGATTAATGAATCGATTAACGCGATGCATACTTGAGATCCATCGAGTCCGCCGTTGTTTTCTTGAAGAACAAAAAAAGAATCGTGGTATCTGCCGGCCAGTGATAGTTCGATATTTCTTTTCTTGAGGTTGAAGAGGGAGGGAGAGATGGATAGATAATGATTACATATACGGGAGGACGGATCCAGTCGAAGAAGGAATCTTCTTGCAGCTAATTGTGGGCATGATGGTTATTGCCCAACAACATCAACACCTCGCGGCCACCGATTCATGTGTGGTGCTCTGTTGAAGACGTAGGATTTTTTTTCCTTCTTCTATTTTTTAGTCGCAGCACGTTTCGATTAATATTATAGAAAATTAAAATACTTTTTGTTTTATTTATCTGATGATGAATTTTTTATTATTTTAAAAACGAAGAGTTAATAGCCTGCGTTGATATTTACTTTTTTGTCAAGAGACCAACAATATTGTTTGGAAAATAATAAAAAAATGGTGGATGATGTGATTGACGTCTCAGGGCAGACAAAAAGAAAAGCCTACTGCACTTTATTTTATGCTATCCCCCAAAACAACCATGATTTTATAAATGTGATCCGTATTATTAAATGCTAATAGCATGACTTTTGCCCTCCGGTCGTCCATGGATTTGTTTTTTACGTGCCGTGCCGTTTTACAAAATAATTAGAAGTACGCATGCGGCCATTTATGAGGAGAATATGAAATTAATAACGCTTAATATAATAACGTTTCTTTTTTAGACTTGTCCTGCGCCTCCATAAAAAACGACGTACGCGATCACGTCAATGTTTTAAAATAGAACAGTGAATAAATATATTTATTTTTTTTTAAAAAAAGTCAAAGAGGGAGTCAACCCAGTCAACCGATCATCAGGAAGTCGGATTGAGTTTTTTTTAATTATTATTATTTTAAAAAAAATAAAGAACGGAGAACCGAGGTCAACTTTTATTATTTTTATGAAGGTTCGAAAAGTCATACCAACCCCATTTATTTATGGGGAACTCCCAGTCCAAGCTTAATAATCCACACCGCATGACTTGAGGAAGGAAAATAAATATTTAAATATTGATTTTATATATGAAAAAAAAAAGAGGAAGGAGGACGCAGGGAAATGGTGGTGGGGGCCAGGGGAGTGGGGCTGGGAAGTCCACACTCCACACCCACCCGCGGTGGTGGGGGTAAAAAAAAGAAAAGGAAAAAAAGGCAGCCTTACCTTCTCTTCAGAGTCCGTGATGGCGCAGGGGCACGAATTCCAAAGCACCGCTCCACGTCACGCTCCGCTGCAAAAGCTGCGCCTCACTTGCCTGCCCAGTTGCAGCGCTGCCTGCTCCCACTGACGGCAGATCCCCCTCATCAGCCCCCGTCCTCCCTCCCCGCACCCACGCTCCCCCTGCGGGCGGGGGTGGTGGAGGGCCCTTCGCCCTCCCCTCTTCCAACGCCCCTTGCACCCGATCCCGCCCCCTCCTCGGCCTCCCGGGGCCGACGCCCGCACGCGTGTCGCAGGCCCGTTCGCCGCTGCGAGAGAGAGAGAGAGAGAGACAGGAGCCGCGGCCGGAGGGGCGCGCACCGGATCCGGCGCCTCGGGCTTGTGCGGCGCACGACCCGCCGCTTACCTTAGCCGCTGATCCGCGATCGGACGGCTGGCGAGATCGGGATCGAGCGGTCCAGCTTTCCTCACGCGGGCCCCGCCTCAGCCCTAGCTGTCATCCAATTTGTCGAGCGCGCGGAACGCTTCCCCGCTCCTCGCTCACCCGCTCCTTCACCCCCCACTCCCCGCGCGGGCCTCGGCCGGAGGCGGTCGGGTCGGGTGAGCGGCACCCGCCGTTTTTCGAGCGGCTCGGAGTTCGGCAGTGCGTGGGGCCACTGGGGCGCACAGAGGAGCAGGAGCCCTCATCTCTGCCGTCGTTGCGCATCGAGATTCGGGGAGACCGGCGATCGGAGCGCCGTGGGCGCTTCTCGCATCATTTCCCGCCCGCGATTAATTCCCACGGAAACGCTTTCGCGGACGCGGAACGCCAATCGCCACCGGGACTTGCGCCGGCGGTGGGGCCCACCGACATGGGTCTACAGTTGTCCACCTGGGAAAGCTTAAAAGTGTGGGTCCCGCCGAGTCCGGGGGGAGGAGTCGGCTGTCTTGCGGCGAACAGCGGAGACGGAGGGGAGGGGGGGAGCCAACCGTCTCCTTTTTATCCTTTTTTTTTTTCTTCTTCTTCTTCATCGGATAAATATAAGAGTTTATTTATTTTTCTGAGGAAAAAAAAGCCGGTTTTGTAATTATCCTATCATCCCCGTATCCACCGTACCCCTCTCGCTCTCTCTCTCTCTCTCTCTCGCTCGGTGATGGGAGGAGGATGACTGGAGGAGGAGGAAGAAATAAAATCGTAGCAGTGGCTTCTTCTTCCTTCTTTTTTCCGGAGATCACCGGGCCATGTAGATTTCTCTCCCTCATTTATGGTTCCGAGCTGTAGCTTCTGCTATTGCTGCTGGCACTGCTTCACACCGTCAAGTGCGTCAATCTTTCCCTCTGAAGAAAGACGTTTGCACAGGGAGGACAGTTGGGTGGGAGTGAGTAAGGGAAGCGAGAGAGGAGGGTGACGAAGGTGGGGTTTTTTGGGCGAGGGTTCGGTCCGAACTGCGGCACCTCCTGCCCTGGCGCGCCTTCCGGCCTCCGCCAATCTCTTCCGGAACTTTGGTTCTCGCCATTCGTCCAAAATAAGCAAGTTTTGGAAGCTGTAGCTTGCCTTCTCTGCGTTGTCTCTTGTTGTTTTACCTGTGTTGGCCCTTGTGGTATTAAAGAGGGGAAGATAGAAGGGGGGAAACAGATAAAGGTGAGGTTTTTCTTGCTTTCTATGATACGGACGAGGCCGAAATGACATTTGCCACCGGCTTTTCTCCATGGCTCTCAGCTTTCCTGAGCTAAGCTCGGCTTCGGGGTTCGGCTTCATCTCTACCTCGCTTGGAGCCAGAAAGTTCGGATCTTAGAGGTGTTTTTGCTCGATCGCCGTCAAGATTCTCGGGCGAGATAGGAAAAGCTCCTTTTCTGGTTCATGTATGGATGGGCGAGACGCCATGGCGCTGTCCGGCGCGGCTTCGTACTACATCGCGCACAGAGCAATCCCCGGGTCCGTCGGTGCTTCGCAGCCTGGATTGCATGTGACGGCACAGCACGGGGTCCGGTCGATGCCGAACCCCGGAGCAAGTCTGCCCGTCCCGCACTCCGCCGTTGGTTCGGGGCCGTTCCAGGTGGAGTCTCCGCCCGCTGTGTCGTCCCACGGCGGTGCTGGCCTGGGCGAAGGAGCAAGTCAGGTAGAGCCGGTGAAGAGGAAGAGAGGAAGGCCGAGAAAGTATGGGCCGGACGGGAGCGTAGCTTTGGCGCTCTCCCCTATTTCCTCGTCCGCACCTCCTGGCACGGGGGTCGGTTCGGCGTCAGCTTCGGGGTCATCGCACAAGCGGGGAAGGGGACGGCCGCCGGGCACCGGAAGGAAGCAGCAGTTGGCATCGCTTGGTGGGTTAAAAATCTAATTCTTGGCTTCCCTTTATGAAGCAACTTCGTGTATTTTTTTTTTACTTTTTTTTAATGTCTCTTTGCGATCAATTATCTGATAACAATTTGGAGGATGCGATGCTGGTGCGTATTAGCATTTATGATAATATTAATTGCAGAAATCATTTGATGCTCCAGAAGGCACATTATTAAAAGAGTTCTCTGCTTGAGACCAGGAAGAAAACCACACAAATTGAGCTATTTAATAATGTTCTTTTCAGCTTCTTTCATTAAATAATTCTTGAAGTACAATGTCTTTTTTTCCTATTTATGATGTAATATTATAATGTATTCTATCTAACATGAGCGAATGCTGACTATTTAATTGTTTATTAACTTATTTAACTATATGAAGCGATTCAGATGTTAAAAAAAAAATTAATTTTATTGCTGGAGTTATGTGCTTGGTTTACAAATGTTTGTTAATGAACAAGTATATGTTTTAAGATGTTTCTCTAATCTTACTAGCTGCCTTTGCAACAGGTGAATGGGTTGTGGGTTCTGCTGGAATGGGTTTCACCCCACATGTCATAACTATTGCGGTGGGAGAGGTATGGATCTTTTTTCTGCTTTTACAGCAGAAGTGCATTATAACATATCTGCATTTCCGACACATGCATTTTAACTATAGAACAAGAAACGAGTAGTATTAGCCTGACTACTTGGGACCGACTACATGGACCTTTTTCTCAATAGGCTCTGTGCAAGGACAAGTATCTAGTTGTATCAAGAGCATTAAAATGGGCGAGTAACTTATTCTTAGGTTTTCCTCTACCCTCTTAGGAGTTAGTCATCTTGGCCCCATTTGGATGATATTATGATCCTTGTCAATATTCAAGAACAAATTTTTGCACACCGCTGACCAGTTAAATTAATCTTACTCATACGATATAGCATAAAAATCAAATATTTTATTCTAAATTTAACTTTAAGTAGAGGTATATTGACTGGGTTGTGATTTTTTAAATATGAACCCAAAATGCTAACAATCATTTTGTTTAAATAAAAAAAGGCTGTATCATGATACTTTTTGTGCTGTCATTGTAGGGCTTATGCATATTAGGTGACGGATAACTGGGAGCTCCATTGTTCAGTTGTTAGTCTAGTGTGGATCTAGTGTTAACAGTTTCTTAATACTGCTTGGCCTAAGTTGAACTATCCTTATTCTTATATAGAAGATAAATTAATGGTCTGTTCTTTGCATGTTTAGCCAACATGGTGAAGAATGTAGTGCTCATATTGCACAGGTAATGATGATTTTGTGCCAATACTTCTTGTCCAGGATGTTGCTACCAAGATAATGTCATTCTCGCAACAGGGACCAAGGGCCATCTGTATCCTTTCAGCAAATGGTGTTGTGTCCACTGTGACTCTTAGACAGTCTGCAACTTCTGGTGGCACAGTGACTTACGAGGTTCAGAATTCTTAAATCATTTTTCTTCGGGCATTTTGGTTCTATTTTAAAAGTATTCCGACATATGTAGAGGCTTGCAGGTGTCTCTTGTCATCCAATTACAAACTAGGATATATTTTCTACATGTAGTTACTTGGTGGGCACCAAGGATAGCTTAGTTGCAAGTAGGAACGATCACATTGGAGAAACTCAAATTGTTATAGAGTTATTTTAGGCTAAAACAATTCGGTATCCCCAATGCAATTTGTGGTTGAACCAATTCGGCACACCTGATGCTAATTTTTTATGTTGAACCAATTCACTACTACAAATGTTGGGACATTTGAAATCAATGCCAAAATGATCAAGTACTAATTATGTCTACAACAAATAGCTTAATCGCATGCCCTTTTTGCCTTTTACTTTTTCATTTTCAGAGCTGATATTTTATTGTTGAACCTGGAAATTTATGCTATTCTAATCAGGATCATCGAAACTGTGGAACTAGTTTATATAAGAGTTGTCTATTCTAACTTGCAACAAGAGTCATTAACTAAGCCTAAATGTCTTCTTGATTTGGTTGCCATTCGGAGCTCAAAGACAGGTCTTCTATCAATCTGAAGCATTTATGGTGCACTTTAAACATTGTTTGTTTAGTTACAGAATGCTTTTTATTTTATGCAATAATATGAAGATAGTCGTCTTATTTTGTGCTAGGAATTAGGATCACCTGATGACATGATAAATTGACTATGTTATTGCTCCTAGGATTTTCCTCGGCTATCAACTTCTTTTTTGGACTTATTCAGTGCTGTGAACTTGATCAGGGCCGTTTTGAGATACTATGTCTATCAGGTTCTTACATGATGACTGACGATGGTGGTTCGCGCGGCAGAACTGGAGGACTGAGCATCTCTCTTTCTAGTCCTGATGGTCGAGTAATTGGTGGTGGTGTAGCAGGAGTGCTCATAGCAGCAACCCCTGTACAGGTTACTTCTTTAGGCCCTTGCTTAATTCGGCACATAAGGTTGGGTATCAGTACAGGTTACTTCTTTAGCCCTTGCTTAATTCGGCACATAAGGTTGGGTATCGTTTGCTGTTGATATCTTTTAGTAGTGAGAGTTGAGTCCAATCTCATAACTATCCAATTTTCTTATATATGTGTGTGTGGATTCCATTCCATTGTTTGACTCTTTATAAACCAACCTAGGAGTGTAGTATTTGAGTTGTGAAGACAACCCCTTTTGCTATGAAAAGAAAAGGTGGTGAAAACTTGTGCCGTAGTCTTCATTGCTTGCCCTTCCCTTCCATACGTTGTTCCATATTGGTTAAGAGTTGCAAATGATCTGCACTGTGCAGGTAATCGTCGGAAGTTTCGTTTACGCTGGATCCAAGGCAAAGAGCAAAGCCAAAGCCAGCAATGAAACGAATGCTGAATCTGATCTCCAGGTTGGGGATGAGCAAAATACACCATCATATGCTCAACTCCCTGCTCAAAACCTTGCCCCTTCCCCGGTCCTCAGTGGATGGCCAGGGTCGAGGCAGTTGGATATGCGGAATGCTCACATCGATATCGACTTGACTCGAGGTTAGCTGACGATAGCTGCGAAAGAAAGTGTAATGTTCATATGGGGAGCTAAAGAAACGGCTTGGAGGGAAACCATTAGATCGCGGCATGCGATGAGAACTGCGGGGCTCGCAATTAATCTCAACTTATGCTAGGGGATGGCTTCGGCCCCAGATTATGTTTTGTGATTAGGGTCCTGGTTTATATGCCTGTTTACTGTATTGTGTTGTCATTTTAGATTTGATTAGTCTCTGTTGGAGGAAAAGACTTTGCAGCTTAATGTAGCCATTTCCATCAATGATACTCTCTCTTGACACTCTCTTCTAGATTTGTTCCCATTTTAAAATTTGCTTCCGATGGCCTTTTGATTTAATTATGGTTTTTGGTGTTGTTACTTCAAACGATATTTTGCAGTCCTTTTTTGCGTGTTGTTAGGAGACGGTATGCCCGGACGTCAACGAATTTGATCTGTAGAAAAATAAGATGTATGTTTTCTCAGTAATTTTGAAATTTGTGGATGTTCGAAGATCATCTTGCGTGGTTCATTGAATCATGTTATTGCACGAAGATCATCTTGAGATACGAGTACAAACTGGAGGTGATAATGGGACTCCTTACAGCATACGATTCAGAAAAAAAATATACGTTTGTATTTCTGAGATTTCAAAGCCCTTTTCCTGTTCTTCTCACGAGCCGCTGGCTAAACCTTCTCGATTCGTGGCTCTGAATTGGGTCGATTTGGGGATTGAGGTGGTGCCTGGGTACGACTCCGGCGAGATGAGATGTCCCATCAAAAGTACTCTTCTCTCACTTTATGTGGCTCTTCACCCGATGGATCTGCGCCACTGTCACCTGAGCAGTACAAGCAGCTGTATGCACTTTAAAAGGGTTCCCTTCCTTTTTATGATGCAATGAATTTAATGGCAATCTGTCATCCCCTCCCCCCCAGCAATAGTAAATAATGGAGATCAAATAATAGAAGTAACAGTCAATTTGGTGGGGGTGTTTTCATTCAACCTATATGCACGTACGTATTTTTAAGGTTCAGTATTATTGTTGTTCGAACAGGTTTAAGGTTAATATAAAAACATATATTTAATTATTGTTTCATCAAAATGCTTTCCGGAACATGAGATTTTTTTTCCGTTTTTAACATGAAGAGATTTTTAATCAACACATCACCCATACGCCAGTTTCGAATAAAAAGGAAAACAGATTAGCAGTACACGCATCGGCCCTTCGTTCCCTGAAATGAGCTGCGTGATTGCTCGTCCACTTTTTACGGTGGGTCATCAATCTGAAAGAAATTTTGGGGTAATAGGGGAATATGATATGCACACGCCTAACTTAACATGCGTGCACCTCATCAGAATAGCACAGGGAATTTTTAAGTTTATAGAGCTGCATGAGAATTATATTACATAAGTAGCATTTTTGTCACATAAACAGAAGTTTGCTGGGATTTTTTTTGCAACAGTACAAAGAACAACAGGTGACCAGTTTATTATTGCGTGCCATTCGGGGGGTTGGAAGGACTTTTGGCTTGCTCACAGTAGTAAATTTATTCAAGTCAGAGAAGTGGGATGCTCCTCTTCTTTCACGTGCTGCAGAATTCAGGCAATACCTAAGAGTTTCTTGATATCCTTCTGCAAATTTATCGACATGTCATATGAAGTTTGAACAAGGCAGGCATATCAGCAGAAATAGTAGGAGCAAAGGGGTAATGATGTTCTTTATTTTACCTCGATGCTCAGAGGAGATGTAGTGGGAGCATAGCGGTCCACGACGTTACCATCTTTGTCAATCAAGAACTTGGCGAAGTTCCACTTGATGCTATCCCCAAACAGGCCGCCTTTGCTGGATTTCAGGAATTTGTAAATGGGGGCAGCATCTTTACCATTGACATCGACCTGATTGAGTTTACAACTTTAGCTCCCAATAACCAGGGCTCACAGGAGTATTAAATAAAGCATCCAGTGTTGCAGTAACACTTGTATGATTATTAAACATCCGTTTGTGATGGTCAAAGCCAATTGTGAAATCCCAAAGAAAGTCTATCGATAGGAAAAAAAAGTCTATCGCATAGGAAAAAAAAAAAGCATGCAAATGCACACTTATGTGCATCCATAAAATCAAAAACAACACCAAAAACATGGGCAATTGAAAATGTCCTTATTGTAGAATACGATCTAGATGAATATTGTCTAACAAGAAAATGTGTTTCTCTTTCAAATTCAATGCCCATCACTGCATTGTATTTCACAAATCCTCACACCATATCTATAGATTAAGCTTCGTTGCAAAAATAATTTTTTTCTCAAACGAATCAGAATATGTCAGAATTGGTGGAAAAATTGAAGGATAAGATTCAGAAACATTACCTTGTGGAAGGAGCACTCAAGAAAATGGTGAAGCTAAAGGCTCCAGTCCCTAATGTCTTAACTGCTGAGTTCTATATAACAGTTCGGAAAGATAGATGATTCATCATGAAGATCTTTCAAAAATTTAAGAAGGGGAACGGGATAAGAACAGTGTATCTATGAGCCATATTATTCTCCTTCCCAAAAAGCAAGTGCAAACACCACAGGAGACTTCGGGCCAATAAATCTTGAGCATAGCGTGAGAAAGCTTATCTCCAAAGTTCTCGCAGACAAACTTAGCAATTCATGTTCAAGCTAATCTCTGAGTCTCAAAGTGCTTTTATAAAGGCTGATCAATGGGAGATGCATTCATGGTAATGGTGGAGACCGTTCATGCATGCAAAAGAACAAAGGTGGATAGTTTATTCCAAAAGTTGGATATCAAGAAAGCTTTTGATATGATGTCTTGGGATTTTGTTGAGGACATTCTAAAGTAAATCAGCTGCCTCAGCAATGGATTAGTGGGTAATGAGTCTAGTCACTAGAGCTGAATCCATTGCTATAGTAAATGGTGGGTAATGAGTCTAGTCACTAAGGCTGAATCCATTGTTATAGTAAATGGTGTAGCTAGCAAACCTTTTGTACACCACAGGCATTTGAGACAAGGGAATCCATTGTCCCCTTATCTCCTTGTCCTAGTCAATGCTTTTCGTAAACAATCAAAAGGGCTGTCCAGATGAGGCAATTGCTATCACTCACCGTGTCCCTGCAGCAGCTATGGTGAGTTTCACTGCCGGCATAAGAAGCATCCAAATAGGTAAAGTAAGCAAATTTTGTTGTGATGGACAGCAAACAAGAATTTCATGGTGTACTCAATGTACAATCTCATGAGGGAGTCAAGTATTCGAGAAATTGAAGGATGTCTCATATGGAAAGCAAAGTTGCCATTCAAAGTTAACTTTTTAAATTGGCTGATGAGGAAAGATAAGTTACACACAAGAATGAGGCTGCTATGCAAAGGGATTGTGGTTGAAGAACCCATAAAATGGATGGATTACCTATTTGCATCAGCTAGAAATTCAACCATCTGATATCACTCACATGCCGTGGCTTATGAAAGAGAAGGAAGATGAAAAACTGAAAAAAATAAAGCAATTGGATATAGGGCATTGGAGCATTTGGGGGAGAAAGGAATTGACATTGTTTCATGGGTAATTCAACATCTGTAAGGGTACTAGCTATACGAGTTGCCAGGGCTCTCACCTTCTTCACAAAGCATCTGTTGCCTTGAGAGAAGTATCATGCTAGTTTTCTCTTCATGTACTTTGATATTCAGTGTTGTCTCCTCTAGTTTCCTTTGTGCTCTTTGTTTTCCTGTTTCATTTACTTTCTCTTTTCTGATGCTCCTTTATTTTCTATTTTAATCATTCATTTGGATGATATATTGTATCATTTCAGATTGGTAAAATGAATGCAATGTTTACCTTTCAAAAAAATAAACATTACCTTGTCAAAGATTGGATACTCAGCTTTAAAACGAGTACAAGCAAATTCCACGATCTCCTCATTGCTTCCTGGTTCCTGTCCTCCAAACTGGTTGCACGGAAAGGCCAGAACTTCAAAATCTGTGATAAGAAATGATAAGTTTCACAAAAAAAATTTAGAAATTTGCATCAATACAATATTATTTGGCACCATCAACATATAAGCATATCAAAAATCCTCCAGCATGAATTCATGAAGAAATTCATAAAACCGATAAGAAATACACACATATGGCCAAACAATGAGGAGAAAATACATGGGTTGCACTTATACCGTACCTTTGAAAAAGTAAATTACTACTGACACCAAGAATGAGAAGTAAAATAATATTGAGTAAAAAATTGCATATCTACAAATATATTTGGCCTGCGATAGAAAGGCAGGGTCAAACACTGCCAGGTGCATACTGTAGCAGAACGCTATATGCCTGCCAAGGTGACCAGATGAAAACAGTATTCGCACATTGCATTACAACAGAGGTAATTTATTTGACAAGCACATTCTGTTTTCCACACTGATATCATCTAAGGCTAAACAAGAAAAGTTATAAGATAAAAATTGAACTTGAGAAGAATGGTAGCATCCAAGTATAATCGACCTTATCATCATTTGTGGGTCCAGATTCGTTTGTGGCTTCAAACCCATACCAAATTTTGAACCAATTGGGACGACTGGCTTCCAAGTATGTTGATCCAACCAGTCTGGACTAAAAAGTTCTTAAAAAATAACAATAAAAAATCTCTGTCACTGGTTGAGGTCGTTCACTCTATTAATTCTTGACTATGTTTTTTTAATGAAATCTTGTCTATATTTAAGCCCGGAGCATATGTCATTGGTGAACATCCTATATCCTGTGGTTAAGAAATTCTAACATTAGATGAAGCATCCAACATGTCCATTTAAGCCAATTTTTCCAATACATCAGAAGTCCTTTTGCTGGTTTAACATGCATAATCTACCACGATTTCCACATTTGCCTTTCGTAATCAAAAGGCAGATCTAGCAGTAAAAAGAGAAAATGACCATGAGAAAGATGGAAAAATATTGTCACAACACAAGCCTGGATATCAAGTATCAGTCCATGCAGGATAGGGCGATAAGCACATACCTTTGTTCTTATACTTCTCATACAGCTGACTCAGCTCGGTATAATTTGAGTTGGTCAGTCCACTGTCATGGACACAGGTAAAGATTTAGATAGTGAAATGGACTACGAGCAACTTAATTACAGTCAGATCAAACAACTCAATCATCAACATATGATTTTTAAGTTATTGGGATCAGATAAGCTGAACAAATGAAACGTGAAGGAAATCGAACGTAACCACGATGTCCACTTACCACTGAGATGCTACGTTGACAATGAGCAAAGCCTTTCCTTTGTAAGTGCTGAGGTCTAAATCATTCCCCCTGGCATCCTACAATAGAATTTGACATACTCTAGGTCAGAAGCTCTGTACTGAGGTATCTGGATTTTTAGATATCCAACAGCTAGATCCAAATTACATCTGTTTTCGGGTGTCTTCTAACGGGGAAAACAAAAGCAAAAAAAAAAAAAAAAAAAAAACGTCGATCTTAGTATCGGATCTGCTTTCATAGAAGAAGCATCCGCAGTAAACAACCGATCGAGCATCAGAAACTTGAGGCAAAGCAAGCAATCCATGAGGCCAACCTTGACGGTGAAGTCGTGGACCGATGCAGCGGGCTTGGAGGAGGACATGTCGGCGGCGGATCTGGAGAACAGAAGCGAAGCCGGCGAGATAGGCGCGATCGAGCAGGGAAGGCCCTCCTTCCTAGAGGGCCGAAGGGGGGAGGATGGGATCGGAGCCTTCGAGGAGAGGGGTTCGGCAAGGCGGAGCGCGGCGCAGAGGCTGGTGCTTGTCCGGGAGCGGGAGGCGATGCGAGAGAAGGCACAGCAAGCGGAAGAGAGCATGGAAGTTGGGTAAGGATTTTTACAGGGGACGCCCGGACGCAGAAGATTTTTATGGGAGAAGGAATGGGCTGCAAGGTGCCGCGTCCGCGTGTAAATGGGAGCATGCGACTGGTGGAGTGATGCGGTTCATTTCGTCTTCAGCTTTAGAACAAAAATATGACTTTTCTACTGCAAAATTGAATGAATGAGACGGAAGTATGTGCGTGTTTTCATAACGTTTCCTCGTCTTTTCACCTCGCGTCTGCTATTTATTACTATTTTAGCCCCTAGAAGTAATTCATTGCGATGCACTCTTTAATTTAAAATAAGATGGATCTAAAAAACATATCATTTAGTAAGATTATACAGTCATATTTTTACTAAATTGAATATAGACAACTACGTTTAACTATATATTAGCAAGTTGAAATTTATCCCTATTTAATTTTTTAAAGCCATTTTCAATTACTCTATGTCGTTTATTTACATCGGTAGCAATCATTGTTATTGATGTTATGTTAATTATACTACATCTTTTAGAGAAAAAATATACTCCTCTTTATTAAATCTCTCTTGATGCAATGATTTATCCCGACAACTATACAACATTTTAAATAAAATATCATAAGCGTCTCTTCCCATCTTTTTAAAATACAATGTATTATCGTTAGATTTCAGGTAAAACAATAGATCGTGATAAGGCATGGGATTTGTTTAGAAAAAAAAGGAGATCTAATGACCAAAATTAAGCAGCGTGATTACTGGGTCAAACTCCGAGAACCAAAATTAAACTAAGAAGAAGAAAAACCACCGTTTAAATAGCCGACACAAATTACCACCATCGAATTCTCTCCTCCCTTTTTATCTCCTACCACCTTCCCCCCTTTCCCCTCCCATTCCTTCCTGTCTAATCGATCACTGTGGTTCTTGCCTCCATTTGTTTTCCCTCCATAATTCCTCCAAGCTGCCTCCTTCCCTCGGCCTGCTTTCCTTCGTTCAGGAGGTCGAAGGTTAACCATGGTAAGCTAGTTTATCAGGCTAATATCTCGATCACGTGACCGGTAAAATTAAGAGGCTCAGACGATGGCTAAACTAACCCGCAGGCGAACTCAGCCTCCGGAATGGCGGTGCACGACTCCTGTAAGCTCAAGTTTCTGGAGCTGAAGGCGAAGAGGAACTTCCGCTTCATCACCTTCAAGATCGACGACAGCATACAGCAGGTGACGGTCGACAAGCTCGGCCAGCCCGGCGAGACCTACGACGACTTCACCGCCTCCCTCCCCCGCAACGAGTGCCGCTACGCGGTCTTCGACTTCGACTTCGTCACCAGCGAGAACTGCCAGAAGAGCAAGATCGTCTTCATCTCCTGGTGAGGGACGTGCGTTACTCCATCAAAACATATGGCATTCGATACGTACGTGCGTATGTGTGGACCGTGTGCAGGGTGCCGGACACGGCGAAGGTGAGGAGTAAGATGGTGTACGCGAGCTCCAAGGACCGGTTCAAGAGGGAGCTCGACGGCATCCAGGTGGAGCTGCAGGCGACGGACCCCAGCGAGATGAGCCTCGACATCGTCAAAGGCCGAACCCAGTGAGGAGACCGCCATTTTTTTATCCCATTCCCTTCGTCTCCTGACTTCCTTCCTTCCTTCGTCGATCCCTCGGATCGATTAATCCTCCCGCGGCCACGTGGAATTAGTATCTCTAAGAAAAATTTATAAAAACCCGCCTCGTCAGAAAGCATGTTTAATTGATTGTTCATCAAGTTTCGGTCACCGTGTCGTATGTATATGGGAGATTTTTATTTCAAAAAATATGTGTTGCTTTAATTAATTCATCTACCTTCTGAGTCCGGGTTATTCTAACTGCTCTTAATTTTTTTTTTATTTTTTTTGGGGGGGTGTATTTTGGTTGAATTGATTTTTGAAAAAAAAAAAACATCAGTTGACTGAATGAAGATGAAATAATGATTAAAAAAAGGTCTATGGCTGTATGCGTAGAGTGAGGTTGGAATATATTTATTAAATTAAATTTTTAGCAATATTTCATATCGGTTGAAATTTATAATTTGTTAGATTAAGACTACAAAAGTCATCTCTACTAAGCTCCTCTAAATACGAATTAAATACTCTTAAAGTTTAATAAAACAAAAACAAAAAGATAATTTAGTATGTTCATTAGTTAAAAATAAAAATAAAAAGAAGATAATTTAATATGTTCATTGGCACTGTATGTAAGTCTGGTGAGAAATATAAATATACAAACAGTATTACTTATCATATTTTTTAATTAAATATAATTTAATATTATTTCCTCATCTAGTTTAATTAATCATCAATTATGATATTTGCTCGAAAAAAAAGAAGAAAAGAGAGCGTCGGACTTTGCCGTGAAATCACCGAAGACCATCTTCCAAAAACTAGGCGGAGTCCGAGTCCCTCCTCCGCATGGCCGACCCGACCCGACCCGACCCGACCGCCTCTTCTTCTCCATCCATCCACCTCCCCCGGATTCAGTTCATTCGTCGCTCGTCTCTTTCTACACCCAACAGATGAGCTAGTAGTTGCTGCTCAACCAAGGAATCCCCAGATCTCCCACCTGCTCCTCCACATTGCTCTTTATTCTTCTTTAATTTCTTCGTCAGATCTCTGTGTCTCTAGTCCCATACTGCTACTACTATTTTCTTTTTTTTTCTTGCTTGCCTCTTACGCTCGTTTACCGCTTCCTGGATTTGACATCCTTCTGTTCGTTGCATTTTTTTTAATCATTTATTCCTTTTCCGAAGCCTCTCCACAAGTCTACAAGAATGGAAGACGATCCGCTTGGGCTCGCTGATTCATCCACACCGGCCGATCGAGGTGGTGGTGGCGGCGGCGGCCGCCAGGAAGCCGCGTTCGTCCCTTCCAACTCCCTCGCCGAGGACGACCACTTCGAGCCCGTCTCCCTCCGTGATCCGGACCTCGGTGCCGCGGCCGGCCCCGTCCTTCCTCCCGACCCTGGTCCTCCCGTCGCCCCTGCCTCCGCGTCCAAAGATCTCAACCGCCCATCTGCCGCGTCCTCCCTCCCCGCCGGCGTCGTTGCTGCGCACGGCGAAATGGCGGGGGATCTGTCGCGTAGCTCCTCGGATCATGGGTCGCCGTACAGCTTCGACTCGTACTCGTCGCCCGTCGAGTCACCGCGTAAGCCGAGAGCGAAGCCCGCCATGCCGGACGTCTCGCCGGAGCTTGTTCGTTTGGTTGACTCCGCTGTCATGGGCAGGGAGGAGGCTTTGGAGACGCTCAAGTCGATGGTTTCTGCGGGAGGGAGTGATAACGGCGGAGAGCTCGCGAGATCCGTAGTGGATGCGCTTTTGGGTACGATGGGCGGCGTCGAAGGCCTCGATGAGATTGATGGCAGCGGGAGTGCGGATTCGAATCCTCCAACCGTGATGTTGAATTCGAGGGCGGCAGTGATTGCTGCGGATTTAATTCCTTGGTTGCCATGGGAAGGGGATTCTAGCACTTACATGTCGCCGAGGAGTAGAATGGTTAAAGGTTTGCTGTTGATCCTGAGAGCGTGTACAAGAAATCGAGCGATGTGCTCAGCTTCGGGGATGTTACGCGCTCTCCTTCTTTCAGCCGAGAAGATATTTGTGAATTCGGTGGGCGACGGTTCCTGGGATGGAACGTCGCTGTGTCGATGCATTCAGGTGTTGGCGGGGCATTCGCTGTCAGTGCTTGATCTCCACAATTGGCTTAATCTCATCAAGAAGACTCTGTCTACTGACTGGGCTGAACCTCTGATGCTGGCACTGGAGAAGGCCATGGGAAGCAAGGAGGCCAGAGGTCCTGCTCATACTTTTGAATTTGATGGCGAGAGCTCTGGTTTGCTAGGTCCTCCTGACAGCAGATGGCCTTTCTACAATGGTTATGCATTTGCCACATGGATTTACATAGAGTCGTTCTCAGACACCCTCAACACAGCAACTGCTGCTGCTGCCATCGCTGCAGCCGCAGCAGCAAAGTCAGGTAAGTCATCGGCTGTGTCAGCAGCTGCAGCAGCCAGTGCACTTGCAGGAGAAGGGACCATTCATATGCCTAGGCTCTTCAGCTTTCTGTCTGCTGACAACTATGGGGTGGAGGCATACTTCCATGGGCAGTTCTTGGTGGTGGAGTGTGGTAGTGGGAAGGGAAGGAAGGCTTCCTTGCACTTCACTCACGCATTTAAGCCTCGGTGCTGGTACTTTCTGGGGTTAGAGCACACTTGCAAACAAAGTTTGCTCGGGAAAGCTGAGAGTGAGCTGAGATTGTATGTTGATGGGAATCTGTACGAGAGTCGCAGTTTTGAGTTCCCACGCATCTCCAAACCTTTGGCATTTTGCTGTATAGGAACAAATCCACCCCCCACCATGGCTGGCCTACAGCGGCGAAGGCGACAGTGCCCGTTATTTGCCGAGATGGGCCCTGTTTACATCTTTAAGGAACCAATTGGTCCAGAAAAAATGCTTCGACTGGCTTCTAGGGGAGGTGATGCAATTCCTTGTTTTGGAAACGCTGCTGGATTACCCTGGATGGGGGTGAACGACTATGCAAGAAGTCTGGCAGAGGAGAGCTTTTTATTAGATGCTGAGATTGCAGGACCTCTTCATCTTTTGTATCACCCTAAACTGCTAAGTGGTCGTTATTGTCCAGATGCTTCACCTTCGGGTGCAACAGGTTTGAAAAGTTACTTTGCAAGTTATGAAAGCTATCCTTTTCTTTTGTTTTATGTTTTAACAGTACACTTTGACTTACGTCTATCACCACATTGGACATATCACTAGTTGATGCTTAAGAAATCAATACCGGTTATTATTGAGTAAATAAACATTCTCCTCATGATTAAAGCAAGAAGTACAACAATGTATTTTACAACTGCAGTAGCTTCATGCTGTTTCACCTATGCATATGTTTCAAGCAGAAGGTGAAATATGTTCTTAACACAAATTTTATTTTCTCCCAATTTATGCTGGTAAGTTACCAGAACATTACCAAATTCGGATACTTTGTTGTGAACTTTAAATTAATTATTTAATTGATTCTATATATAGGCTGGAAATTCTGATTCATGTTTCTTTTAAGTTTTCAAGTTTTCTCTATTTTAGTCTTTTAGATGATGCAATAATACACAGTATGGACATTTCATTAACGGCCTCAGTGTTTTTGTCAATCTTTTTGTCTACTGCTAGGGGCTTATGGCTCTAAATGAACCACGCCGGTTGTAAATAGCTCAGAGCTTGTTCATGTTCCAATAAACAAACAAGTTGGAACAAAATTTTGGGTGCAAGGCTTAAATGAATAACCTCAAAAATAAATGACTTGGCTCACAACTGTTCGGGAAAAAAACTTGTGAACAATTCATGAAAAGGCTCTTTAATGCGATTGTTTATTTTTTCCTAAGCTTATAGATAGTTATTTTACATATATTATGCATTATTGTATTAGGACTTCATAAGACTTCTGTTAATCTATATCATTATTATTTATCTTCTTTTAATGAGTGTAGCTATTATATGTATTACTCAAGTCTATAGAAAAACTTAAGCTCAATTTATTTATTTGTTTGAGCTCATGCTCAACAGCTTTCTAAGGTCAAAAAGCTTGCTTATAAGATAAATCATGAGTTTAGACATAAGTTTGCTTGAGCTCGGTAAGCTATTAGATAGACAAATTTGAACAGCTATCTCCAAGCACAATATGAGCTCAAGATTTTATATAAACAAAAAAGCTTGATTATAGACCATCTCAGCTTGTGTTGGCTTGTTTGCTGCCTGTGTTTCATAGTTCATTATCAGCTCTGCAGTTCAACTGTTCAGGTAACTCTTATGCATAATAAATTTTCCAGGTATTCACAGAAGACCTGCTGAGGTTCTTGGGCAGGTTCATGTTGCTTCTCGTGTACACCTGACTGAAGCTTTATGGGCTTTAGCATATGGTGGTCCGATGACTTTGCTACCAATGACAGTAAGCAATGTGCAGCTGGAAAGCCAAGAACCTATACTTGGTGATTTTCCATTGTCTGTTGCAACTACTTCCCTTGCTGCTCCTGTTTTTAGAATCATCGCCATGTCGATTCAACATCCTGGAAATAATGAAGAGTTATGTCGGACCCGAGCACCTGAACTTTTGTCTAGAACTTTAAATTATCTGCTGCAGACTCTTTCTAAACTGGCACATGGAAAGCAATATGAATCAAGCCATGAGGAACTTGTTGTCGCAATTGTTTCTCTATGTCAAGCACAAAAGCATAACCAGAAACTCAAAGTGCAACTTTTTACTACTTTGCTGTTGGATTTAAAGATATGGAGTCTGTGTAATTATGGTTTGCAAAAGAAGCTTCTTTCTTCACTTTCAGACATGGTTTTCACAGAAGCTTCAGTCATGAGGGAAGCAAATGCCCTGCAGATGCTTCTTGATGGCTGTAGAAGATGCTATTGGGTTGTTCGTGAAAAAGATTCCATTGATAATTTTACAGCCAGTGGAACATCAAGGCCTGTGGGTGAAGTGAATGCTTTGGTTGATGAGCTGTTAGTGGTTATTGAACTTCTAGTAGGTGCAGCATCACCTTCATTGGCAACTGCTGATGTCCGCTGTTTGATTGGTTTTCTGGTTGATTGTCCACAACCTAATCAGGTATTTCAGAAATCTCTCAAAATAGCCTGCACCATGATGCTATTTACTATATATATATATATATTTTTCTAACTGGTCCTTAAGAACTAAATTGCTATCTTTGTTATCTGTTCTATTGATGATGCTCAAACATTTTGGTGCTCCTTTGAAACTTTGAATACCCATCAATACCTTTTTGAACGTACATAGGAGATTTGTCTTTGTTTTTCATGGTAGTAGAGCCAATCATGTTGAAATTATATAACCTTGGTTGGAGGCATGATCTTTCTTGCTATATCTCCTCTTCTGCTGGCATATGCTGCTTTGGTATCTATATAAGCTTTTGAACCATTAAAAGGAAATTTATATTTCTCCATTGCAGCAGCTGAACTTTGAGTGGTGATATGCCCTAAATCTTAAACTCTCTTATCCCACGGGAGGACTTATTGGTTGCTTTTTTCAGGTTGCTAGGGTATTGCACTTGTTTTATAGGTTGATTGTGCAGCCCAATACATCTCGAGCTAACACATTTGCACAGGCTTTCATTTCTTGTGGTGGGATAGAAACACTGCTTGTTCTTCTGCAGAGAGAAGTCAAAACTGGGAATCTTAATATCTTATCTAGTTCTGGTGACAGTGATACAGCTAATGCATTGGGAAAAGGTTCTTCACTGGAGGTCAGTCTGGATGAGCAATCGGAATTACCTGAAGAAGAGGATTCTGCTTCTCATGAAAAGTATACAATTTCAAAATCTTTGGACAGTGATATGGGTGCTTCTAAGGTTTCCATGGCTGCAAGCATTGAAAGAATGGCTTCTGTTGACAGTCAGCTTCTGAAGGATCTGGGAGGCATCAGTTTTTCAATAAGTGCTGAAAGTGCTCGAAACAATGTCTATAATGTTGATGATGGTGATGGAGTTGTTCTTGGAATCATCACTCTTTTGGGTGCTCTTGTCATAAATGGTCATCTGAAAATTGCCTCAAATACTGTTACAAATCTATCTAGTAACCTGGGTATTACTGGACATGAAGGAGCCTCCATGTTTGACGACAAAGTGTCCATGCTTCTTTTTGCATTGCAGAAAGCTCTTCAAACTGCTCCAGAGAGGCTTCTGACTAAGAATGTATACACAGCTTTACTGGGCGCTACGGTATGCTTTTTTCTCCACATTCTATCTCAATCTTTGGGTTATACCTTTCTCTCGTAAGTGCTTTGAAAGTTGAAAATAAGCTATTCTTCTTGATTTATATATAAAACATTTTGCCAAACATTTATCATCTACAGGCACTAGATTTACCCAGGATTCCTATTCCTTATGTACTTTCTTGCTTTCATGTCAATCATTGTTTATGATTGGAATATGGGCTAATCTAGGAGGCAAAAGGTTAGATTGCTGGATATGAACTTGATGATAGTAATTTGCTAAATTTAGATTTTTTTTGCTCGAGTTTTTTTGTTTGTTTTGCCATTGTTTTTACAGAGAAAATCACATGAAAGCTAGTCTAAAGCTCATATGCTGTTGCTTTTGAGCACACATTATTATAATCAATACTTTGTATGGAGTAGATATTGCATAGTTCTGCATGCCATGTGCTAGGCCAAACTGAATCTCTTCGTGTCATGCTTGTGCTGCTCCTAGATCAACTTTGTATATGCATCATGCTACATGCCACTCATACCACTTCATGAGAATTTTTTCTTGTAAAAAAAAAGAAAATGACATTTTATTAAGAATGATGGTGAAAACATTTCTTTTGTGAATATTTTTAATTTGATTCTATGCTTGTGTATGAATTTTTCGTATATTTTAAAACTCAATGTGGTTTCAGACACCAACGCATATTATTTTGGGCATAACCTTACTGATATAGACCATCTATTTGTTCCTTAGATAAATGTTTCTACTTCTGATGATGGCCTGAACATATATGATCATGGTCATCGTTTTGAGCATGTCCAACTTTTGTTGATACTTCTCCGATCACTTCCATATGCTTCCAGGGAATTCCAGATTCGAGCAATACAGGTACTTGCTAGAAGATCTTAGATGAACAATACTATATTAATTCTATTTTATCATATTTCATTGGTTATTTTGTTTCGAAATATTGTGTAAATTTTGATTTCCCATGTATGTTTGGTCCTCAAATAGTAATTTTGCATAAGTAATTGCCTATATTACGATGTCATGTTGTTTATCCATTTTTGGTGATTAAGGGCATTAAGATTGAAAACAAAAAGAATCCAAAGCTAGAGGAACCATCCTTTAGAGAGAGTGAGGGAATTGAATGACGCAAGGCTGTCTTCATGCAGAGTTGTCATACAAACTTCATCGTTAGCTATTTAAGACTTTATCTGTAGAGTAACAGTTCAGTTGCTACTATGTGTCAGTTTATTATGAGCTTTCTTAAACTCAAAAAGATGTGTTGTCCTAACATAGATATGTTTTTATAACGAAACAAAATTTAGCGCACACAATCCAATGAAAAATACTTCGAAATCACTAGGAAAAGTACAAAACATAGTATGACCTCAAAAACACTAATGACAACTTTCCTAGATAGGTAGCATCAGAAACTTAAGACATGTTGGATTCATATATTATGCTATGATGTCCTGTTGCTCCTATGAATTATCTGCATTTTAAGTTGTATACACTTCTTATCTTTTGTTCTTTATAAAGGATTCATGGAAAGTGACTGGGATGATCTTAGGAACTAGTTTTGTTGTAAATTTTGCTTAGGTCACTATCAACATAGTTATGGTACAAATGTTATTGTGTTCTACCATATATCAAGGAAAGATGGAAACTGTCATGGAACTTTAGTTATTTTCAGAGATAGGTCCAGCAACTGCCTAACAAGGATAAACAATTACATCTTAAAAAAAAACTACTATATTGACAACATATTTGGTAGCAACATCTTTGAAATGATGCATTATATATAATATTCTGTCAATGTTTATCAGCATTTGTTCATCCTATTAAACCATAATCTTTTAGGATTGCAGCAAAGCAGAACATGGAAAATCAACTCATTCACTTGAAGACATAAATTAATATGACATCCATGTGTTTCCATATTTTTTACGCATTTATTGTTTTTTCATGTATGTAATATAATTTGGGTTCATATACTAGTGTATGTTTTACACAAAGTGTACATCCCTCTGGTTAGAGTAATTGGGCTCTATACGAGAGGATCATGAGGTCATGGGTTCAAGACTCATTAAGTTCTAAAAAAATATACTAATGTATGTTATTTTTAATTTTTAATGGATACTCTTCTGAGACTTCCATTTCATGTGATTTCAGGATCTTCTGTTTTTGGCTTGCAGTCATCCAGAAAATCGAAGCAGTCTCACTAGCATGGCTGAATGGCCTGAGTGGCTATTGGAAGTTCTAATATCAAATTTTGAGGTAACCTTGTATCCTTCAGTAGTTTTTCTATGCTATAGTTGCTAAGGTTCACAAGTTCCCTTCTTGGTTAGAGGGTTACGCTTATGTTGAACTTGCAGTGTTGACCCTACTAACTTTTGCAGATAGGTTCAAGTAAAGACTCAAGTGGAAATGATGGTGAGATTGAAGACCTAATACATAACTTCCTAATAATCATGCTAGAACACTCGATGCGCCAAAAAGAGGGATGGAAGGTACCATCTATCTCCACCTTTTGACTTTGTTCCATTTGGTTGGTTCTAGGTTTCACACTGTTCACATTCTATTGGCTTCTATTCTTTCATTTTTTCTTTACTCGGAAGGCTTAAAAAATTGTTTATAGTGCATAAGTAATAAGGGGTGCGAAATTAATATCAAGCATTATTCATGCAGATTTATATAATGGTTTCTCTTTCTTCTTAATCGTTATTTAATATATGAAGTCAATTACTTGTGGTGTATCCCCAACTTGCCATGAAATGAGCTTGTTAATTATAATCTTAAATTCATCCGTACAGTAGCCTCCCTGACATTCTTCCCACACATATGCTGCCTTGAGGAATCTGGATGATGGCCGGATAAGTTGTTTCTCTTTTCTATCTTTCTTTAAGTTTTTTCTTCCTCTCTTCAGTTTTCATTTTTTTTTTCTGTGCTCTATTTTTTTTTTCTAATTCTTTCTTTCCTTCCCTGTGTTTTTTCTTGTTTCTCTCTGTTCATTTTATTCTTTTCTTTACCTCTCCTTTGGAATATTGTGTCATATCATTTCAGATTGGTGAAATGAATGCAATCTTACCATTTAAAAAAAAAAGCAAGATAACAAGTGAACTTGTCTTGAAAAGAATATAACTGCCAATTGTTTTTGATTTTTAGATATTATTGAGCAAAATTCAAAAAGAAGTCTAAACAGAGCACCATTTCTTTGCTGTAAATCTTCAAGAATGATGCACATATTTTGATATCTTTTAATGCACAGTAGCAAGTAGAGATCCAATATCTGCTGCCTCGAGATCCGTCAGTTAAAAATACTGCCAGAACCTATCAATCAGTGGTTGCATTTAAAACTAAATTATGTACTGTATCTCTTCTTAAGACTGAGCTTTCTAATGTGAACTAATTATGGGCCTGCTGAAAATAAATTAATGCCTTCATAATTGCTGAGTATTGCTGCAAATATAGGTTAGTTGCGTGTAATCATGTACTGCTTAGTTGTTAGTGCTTTCAACTTGCTTGTTGAATTTGAAATTTTTTTGCCTTTCATCTCAGCATGCTTTTTACAACATTACTTCTTTTGTCTTTTATCTAAATGTGCTTTGTTCATTGGCAGAATTTTTTTTGATTCTGTTGATAACTTCTATTTCAATACACTACTCATTTCTCTTTGTTAGGATGTAGAATCTACTATTCATTGTGCAGAATGGCTGTCAATGATTGGGGGATCTAGCACTGGAGTTCAACGAGCTAGGTATATATTTCTGAGATTCAAGCATAGCTTATGGAAGAAATAGCTGTTTTTTTTCTTCAGATTGGTCTCACATAACCTCTTGTTTTGAGATGGAGATGAATGAACTTAGACATGTTCGATTAATTGCCAACTCTCTTTTCATCTGAATTCCAACAGAAATATCTCAATCTCTCTGGACATTACTACAATGTTCACTTAATGGGAGGGGTTGTGCTGCATCTGGTCCTGCTCCTATAGACACTGATATAGCCAACTTTTGAGAATAAGATGATTTATCATGTAATACAACCAATTTCAATAATTCTTGTTGCTTATTTTAGGAAGCTGTTCAAGCGTAAGCACCATATTTAGTTTAATTTAATTATAATTATTTTTTTAATTGAAACTATTCAAGGATTATCTTCAATGTCTTTTTACAACTTCCTTTTCATACTTTAGGCGTGAAGAATCACTGCCTCTCTTTAAAAGAAGACTTTTGGGCGGTTTGTTAGATTTTGCTGCTAGGGAGTTACAAGTTCAGGTATGTTCTGACTTATTCAAGTATTTCAATTTTTTTTTCTTACTGGTGTTTAGTCTGCAAAACAAGTGATTCATTTTTTAACTTGAAATTGATAAATTGTTTTTGGCATCATCCATAACAAGTATGTACATAGAACTAATGCAGGTCAGTACACAGTGATTGTGATTGTTGATTGATAGCAATATCATTGTATATTATTTAAGTTGGAACTTGTTGCTAGTAAATGCAGCCACTCTTGATGAATAAAAGAATTCAATTGTGTCTACATGGAGGACTTGTTGGCTGTTGGCTGTTGTGATGTTTTCTCAAAGAACTAGTACTGATTACTTGATTGATCATCCATTTATCTGATTCCACTTTATTGTTTTCTCTTTGACATCCTACTAGGCTTTATTTATGTCAGGATTAAAACAAATCTGGCTGTAGAAGGCTCTTCAAATTAACCTTCAAATTCAATTTAGTTATTTATTCCTCATAACATTACGGTTTCTCAAGATTATTAGAACAAATAGGATGAATTTAGCAGTGTTTGGAGTGTATGGGGCAAGAGGAATAGGAGATGTTTCACGGGGATTTCAAAAACAACAAGGACCTTAGCCATGCAAGCAGCTGCTGCCCTAACATTCTTGACATCTCACAAGCCACCATAGAGCCTTATAGTCAAATTATGCTTTCCCTGTGAGCTGTTCAGTGCAATATGATTCAAGGGAGGTGTTGTCCTAGTTTATGCTTATCTTACTCTGCTGTATTTTCTCTATTTTTCTCTTTCTAAGTTTGATGTTTTATTTTTACATCCCTTTGGACGATATATTGTATCATTTCAGATTGGTGAAATGAATGCAATATTATTTCGGAAAAAAAGGGATGAACTTATTTATATCTGTCTTTTTAGCTGAGCTATTTTACCCAAGCTCACGCCGTTCATGTCTGTGTGTCCCTTTTTTATGTTTTTATGCTATACACTATGTCAGTACAACATGGTCAGTGATACACACTCAATTCTAGTGATTTTATCTTATGCAAAATGGATCTACTTATTTTGAAAGAGATGCTGAACTCTTTTCAAGAACTTTTCTAGTTGATGCTACTAGAGCACAGGTAAGTCTTACCTTGATGACTTTACCCAGCCTCTCTTTTGCAACAGACTCAAGTTATTGCAGCTGCTGCTGCTGGTGTTGCTGCTGAGGGTTTGTCACCTATAGAAGCTAAAGTAGAAGCAGAAAATGCTGCACATCTTTCAGTTGCCTTAGCTGAAAATGCAATTGTTATTTTAATGCTTGTTGAAGATCATCTGCGCTTACAAGGACAGCTATTTGTTTCCTCACATGCAGCAGACAGCTCTGGATTTCCTGCTTCTTTGAACCCAGCTACTGTAAGCCACACAAATTCTCTAGGTAGAGGTGGTCGTGAATCAATTGATGGTATTGCTCCAAAGAAGTTATTTGCTTCCAGTGATACCAGTGGCCTTCCTCTTGATGTATGTATACTTCTGTCCTTCAAATGGTGCCATGTTTCTGATGTACAATTTGTATAACCTTCTCTTCTATGCGGTTAATATATTTCTTAACTTCAATGCTTGTTCTTCATCTGTTTTCTTTCTTTTCACATCCTTTTGGATGATATTGTATCATTTCAGATTGGTGAAATGAATGCAATGTTCTTCACAAAAAAAAATGCTCGTTGCACATCTCTTTTGAGTTATTTATTGTTATTTTTGGGCAAAAGCTTTGTTCCTGTCTTTGTGTGCTGACTTGTTGTTCTCTTTGGATCCTAACACTTAATGAAAAGTCATTTCCAGCATTTTAATCTTATAGGTTAACCTAAAAGAAATTCTTTAGTTGTTGCTATTGACTAAATATCAACACATCAATATATTATGGTGCTTAAGTTTCGTAGCGATTTATATTGATTTCTTACAAGCTTAGAATGACAAGTTTATGTAATGGATGACAGAAAAGGGAAGAAGAACGGTGCACAAGATATGAGAGAGAATGAAAATGCAAAATGGTCAAAGAAAAGTACTGGAGTTAAAAGAAGTTGGAAACATAAATGAAGTACTGGGTAGGTTAGGGAATTATAGTTCATTTTGTTGCTAGTAGCACATATCATAAACAAAGGCTAGAAAGAGGAGGAGACAAGAAAGCTAGAGGAAGTTAGACAGTTTAATATTCTGTACATATGTGCTAATGTTTTGGGAATTTATTGTTAATGCTCCAGATTTGTTTCTTAGATTTACCTAATCTGTTATACCTCATATTCACCAATATTAACTGGCATTGTTTCTCTGTCTGACCTTTTGATTTTCTTAATAATCTTAATCAGGTTCTTGCTTCAATGGCTGATGTAAATGGACAAATTTCTGCAGCAGTTATGGAGCGCCTTACTGCAGCAGCTGCAGCTGAACCTTATGATTCTGTTCGATGTGCATTTGTATCTTATGGTAGTTGTGTTTTGGACCTATTAGAGGGATGGAAGTACAGAAGTAGGTTATGGTATGGTGTTGGCGTCCCCTCAAAAGCAGCAGCTTTTGGTGGTGGAGGAAGTGGGTGGGAGTCTTGGAGTTCTGTTCTGGAAAAGGACTCCAGTGGAGGTTGGGTCGAACTTCCATTAGTGAAGAAATCAATTGCCATGCTTCAAGCATTGCTGTTGGATGAATCTGGAATTGGTGGTGGTCTTGGTATTGGTGGTGGATCTGGAACTGGAATGGGAGGAATGACAGCACTTTACCAGCTGTTGGATAGTGATCAGCCATTTTTATGCATGCTACGGATGGTACTTGCAGAAATGAGGGAGGATGATAATGGTGAAGATGACATATTTATGAGGAACATAAGCATTAAGGATGGTGTATCAGAAGGGTTAAGCTGTCAAAGTGGGAACCTCATACCATTTGATAGTGGCAATCGTGTGACCACAAGAAAACCCCGGTCAGCACTTCTTTGGAGGTATAGATTCTTTTGAAGGCATCCTAGTTATTCAACTTGGTTTCACCTAATCCTCTTTTCATTACTTCGACTTATTATAATCCAACCATATTCAACATTAGCTGTTACTAAGTTTGGAGTTTGAGGACTTTTTAATGATTCAAGATTGAGCTGGCAAGGTCGAGTAGCAGAATTTTTTTGCCATAAAATCTTGCTAGCATGTTACATGCATCAAGTATCTCCCTTTAGTTTTTTTTTTACTTCCTCATCACGTCACTTTGTAGTTACAGGCTAACGCTATTAATCAATTCCAACCATATTGATGTTTTGCAATTTTTAACTGGCCTCTTCCTTCAATTTGGTTCAATCAGTGCTATTCTATGTTGGCTTTACTAATATTTTCTAAAAAGTTTTGCAGTAGGATTTACCTTTTCATAATGAATAGAGAATCATCACTTGGCCTTACACCACAAAAATCACCTTTGGATTAATTCATTGTTGAATAGGTAATTTGATTTGGATCAGTAAAGTAGACATTGTCCAATATCTAATTATGTATTATGTTAAATTGGTCAAGAAAACAACTACCTATTGTGCAACATGAGATATGAGTATTCTTCAGAAAATAAAAGATTGTTTTGGGAGAGGAGACGAGTGACGTGATGGGATGAGGAGGTTGGATAATGTAAATAGGCTCCTCCAACAGAGGACTTACAACAACTAGAATAGACATCTTTCAAGATTTGATAGCCTTGGGTTGTAGTGGGTGGTATACTATCTGTCTGAATGTCGTACCTTGCCTGAACTGCTAAATACACCTGGTTTGGGTCAGCCTAAACATGATGCTAAATAATTTTTCTATTCTCTTTGTTTCTTGCTTAGCAATTTTGTGTTAATAGGTTCTTTTTTGTGCAGTGTACTTGCACCAATTTTGAACATGCCAATATCTGAATCTAAGAGACAGAGAGTTTTGGTTGCTTCATCTATTCTATTTTCTGAGGTAAGTTAAAGTTCTCATTTTATTCAAAATTTCCCTGTAAGCCAGCATTTGGGTATCTCATATATTGTTCGCTGATGTGATTTAGTATGAACCATAATTTTTTTGTTTCTCCAAATATATAATTTTTTTCTACTTTTTATGCCAAACACTTTTTATTTTGAACTTTATGCCAAACACATTTTGACTCCGACTATAGTATTTTTTCTCAGATTATACTGTTAGGATTTTATTTTTACATAGTTCATTCCATTTTTACTCTGGTATTTCATAAATTTTGTGCAGTTATTTAAAAGCAGATTATATATGATGCATTATAGGATTACTTTTTAATATCATTTTGTTTTTTGATTTCAACATTTTGTTGGTTTCATTTAATGTTATTTTGGGCATCATATTTCACATACATTATATTTATTGCTTTGATTGTGGCAGGTTTGGCATGCAATTGGAAGGGACAGAAAACCACTACGAAAACAGTATTTGGAGGCCATTTTGCCACCATTTGTTGCTATCCTGAGGCGTTGGCGGCCACTTCTGGCTGGCATTCATGAATTTACTTCCTCGGATGGTCAAAATCCTCTCATTGTCGATGATCGAGCGTTGGCTGCTGATGCACTGCCTGTTGAGGTGCATTAATTAATAAATTTATTCCTCTCTCTCATTTCTTAGTACTGATCTAAACTATTTTTACCACTAGGTTTCAAAATAAGATAAACAAGGTTTTAGGCTCACTTCATTAAATTCCTGCTCTTGGTACTCTTTAACCTCCTGGCAACTTCCCTCACCTTTTTCTGGAAATTGAAAATTGCATTTATTTAACCATTCTGAAACTATACAAGGTACATTTCGAAGAGCAGAAAACATAAAAGAAAGAAAAAGAAAGCAAAACGGTAAAATATCTAAATAAATCTAACAAAAAACAGAGAAAGAAAATGAAAGCTCGAAGATACTAGAAAAGAGAATACGACATCAAACAGACAAGAAATACAAAAAGGACGATAGAGCAAACAACAATGAAGAACACCAAAGCTCAAATCTGCCCCCGAGGCATCTAGGCTGTGGATGACCTGATTTTAATGGTGGACAAAATGGTCACTGCAATCATTGACTAGCTCTGTTAGTTATCATTGGTGCAAGAACTGGATTCAGTTTTTTATGGATCAGATCTAGGTTGTTGGATTGATGTACTAGCTGTTGTCTAGTGTAGATGCAGTGGTGTTCATTGTTTCAGATTTTCAACATATTGCCTGTTCTTGGAGCTGTCATTATGAATAAGGCTATTTTGCTTTGCAAATGTATCCACTAGTCCTTTTGGATTCGTTCTTTGCACTGACTGAGATGCTAATGACATTGCAGGCTGCTACTTTGATGATATCACCTGGTTGGGCTGCTGCTTTTGCATCACCTCCTGTTGCAATGGCACTAGCAATCATTGCTGCTGGTGCTGCTGGAGGCGAAGTTGTAGCGCCTACAAGAAAAGTACCACTTAAGCGTGAGGATTCACTTGAGCGCAAAACAGCCAGGCTACATACTTTTGCAAGTTTCCACAAACCTCCTGATAGTACAAACACGTCTTCACTTGTACCCAAGGATAAAGCAGCTGCAAAAGCTGCTGCTTTGGCTGCTGCTCGTGATCTTGAGAGAAATGCAAAGATAGGTTCTGGAAGAGGCCTTTGTGCTGTGGCAATGGCAACCTCGGCACAAAGGAGAAGTGTAAGTGATGCTGAGCGTGCAAAGAGATGGAACATTTCTGACGCCATGACTGCTGCTTGGAATGAATGCCTTCAGTCAGTTGAATCAAAAATAGTTTCAGGGAAGGACTTCTCTTCGCTCTCCTATAAATTTGTGGCAGTCCTTGTAGGTAGTCTTGCTTTAGCAAGAAACACACAGAGGGGTGAGGTATGATTGCAGTACTAAATTATGAGATATGTTTAACATTTGCATTATTTACAAAAATTCTTACGGTTGCAGATGGAGAGAAGACTACAAGTTGATATATTGGATGAGCACCGTTTATCCATTGGACATCGAGCATGGAGAAAACTTCTTCATCGTCTAATAGAGATGGGCGGATTATTTGGACCTTTCGGAGACATCCTATGCAATCCTGAGCGCGTATGCCTCATCAAGTCTCCTAGATTTCAATGATGTCTTCTTTCACCTTCTATCTTATTTGCTCTAAATTATGTTGGTTATATTGTTTATTCTCAATGAATGAAGAGTCAATTTATGCAATTCTACATGCTGTGCAACAGTCCCTTGTTTGTTTTTCATGGGTTTTGAATCCAAGACCTCTGATGTTGAGCTTTATTACTCTAACTAGTTGAGAAACACTTCCCCTTCTTTATCCTTTTGAAAACATGATCTTATACTTAAAATGTTTTAATATGCAGGCTTATTGGAAGTTAGATTTCACGGAGAGTTCTTCTAGGATGAGACGATTTTTGAAAAGGAACTACAAGGGTTCTGACCATCTAGGTGCAGCTGCTGATTATCAAGAGAGACTACAGCTTAAACAAACTGAAGACGAACATGATGGAAGTGATCAGAATGGTTCAATAAATAAAAACTTTCCTCCCACTGCTTCAAGGATAGTGGCTGAGGCAATATCTTTGGAAGAGAAAACTGAAGATGATGAACAAATAGAAACTCCAATTAGCGAAAGCAATAGCAACAATCAACAAGATCAATCTTTGTCTGCTGACAAGGGATCAATAGATACTAGAAGCTCAGGAGCCTCTAATGAGCATAGTTTGGTTCACTCCACATTTGTGGATTCACCTGGCTTTGTACCTAGTGACTCTGATGAAAGAATAATTTCTGAGCTTCCATCACTGATGGTCCGGCCGCTAAAGGTTGTACGAGGAACCTTTCAGGTATAATCAACTTGAATCATTGGTAATTAATGCTGCTAACTTGAATATTTGCTGCTGCCAAGTGCAATCTAAGCTGCCAAATCATTATTGCGAACTGTTCTAATCCAATCCTTTTATTCAATCATTACTGTCTCGTTGTGACGATCGATGCTTACTTATAGTTGGTACTAGTCCAAGAATGACTTATGCTCGATATATCACTAGTAGATGTCATTTTTTGTTATATATAGTATACACCTATAGTACTGAGCCTACAACCTTCTTGTTCCCTGGTTAGCGGCTTTCAGAATCTTATTTGACTATTCTCTGAGGGTGGTGTTATTTATCACAAAGAAGGTTGTGATATCTGATCTAAAAATAATTAAAAGATACGCCCGTATGTTTTACCTGGTGGTCTGCTCCTAGCAACTACTAAATCATCTTTTATTGGATATGTTTCTTTTGTGCGATAGTGAAGTATTGTTAGCAATTTTGTGGTCAACTTTGTCTGTGTTCGTGCACCAAGGGCTAGGTGTTGTTGGTCTCAGCTTATGGGAGGGAGCTTCTGGAAGATCTGTATTGGTGCATCTTTTATTTAATTGCATCACTCAAGTGGTCTACCAATAATATAATTGGTTCTGTTTTGGAAGGTCTTGGTGGACTACTATGTCTAGGTTCATGCTTAATCAAAAACCAAAATTATCTTTTCTCTTCTTCATGTCCCGCATTATGGTCTAAAAATTAAAGTGAGCAATGGATGAGGTTCCCACCAGTAGAGGGTATAGAGAGGATAATCATGTGCAACCTTAGCTGATTTATATATAACCACTTTATTCAATCCCATTTTCCTGAGAGTTAATCTTTTGTATAAGTTTCTCTTAAAAGTGTACTGCACGAATTTGTGTGTTGGATTGTTATGTTTTCACTATCTACTTCCTTTGTCCTGATCAATGTTTCCATAGTTTCATTCTAATTTCTGCTGTACAAAACCTAAATGTAGTGACGCCCAAGCCTGTTTAATATCAGTGCATCAGGCAGTCTGCCAAGTTGTACTGTCTGGTAGATCCAAAACTAATAGTAATGAATTTCCTGCTCTCTATCAAAAGAAAAATACAACAATAATGGCAATGTGTAACACATATTGCTACTTAGTTGGGTTTGGCATGTAACTGACTGTATAAATCTAGATTTAAAATTATGCTTTGGTTGTTATTTCTTATAATTGGCTTTTAATGTTTACATCCTTTTTGTCGCTTTGTTGCTAATTTCATTTACTAACATATGCTCTGACTTATATCTGGTATTTATGAGCTGGTATTTAGGTTACAACGAAGAGAGTTAACTTTATAGTAGATGAGCGAACAAGTGAACCTTCCTTGGATGATGGGGTTGCTACTTCTGGTCAATGTAATGAGCAGGAGAAGGACCGAAGCTGGTTGATCTCATCTATTCATCAAATGTTCAGCAGAAGGTAATGAAATGATTGCAGGAAATTACTTGTCATTCTTTTGTTACATGCATGTTCATCTAATGCAATCAGTCAATGTAAGTACCTGCACATGCTTCCTTTCGTGGTGTTATCTCTGACAAAATTGTGAAAATTATGATCGAATCTAGTGTTAACTGTGACAAATCCTTTGATTTTATCAATTTTAAATTTATTGATTTTTTTTTGGCGAGGAAAAAGAAGATTTTAGTTCTTGTTTCTTATTGGTGTGGCTGACATGCCAAGCCTCAGGGAGAAAATATATAGAACAAGAAAATCCTTAGCCTTGTGTGTTTAAGGTCTAAATCATGTATAGCTGCTGCAACTGAAAATTTTTTCGAGATGAAAAGCATCAGTTTTGTGGTTTTATCAGTCTGCTTTGCCCCACTCTGGCATGGGTTAATTCAGATTGATTTAATATCAAAGTTATACATAGAAATTACAGATAACACCTGTCTTTATTACCATGATTTTTTAAAAATTAGTTTAATTTACTGTGTATATGAATTACTTTGTTTTTTATAATTTTAGTTTGTAAAATTTGTAGGATATTGTCGCACTCTAGCTTTTATGTTCCACAAACTTATCATGGTTACAGTATTTTCATTTGTTATTTCCTGCAGATATCTTCTCAGAAGGAGTGCTTTAGAGCTTTTCATGGTTGATCGTTCAAACTTCTTCTTTGATTTTATGGTAAAATTATCTCGTCACTCCCTCATTCTTGCTCTCTCTACTTACACATGTATATCTCATACTTTGTTTTGTTCTATTTCTTTAATAGAGTACCGAAGGCCGCAAAAATGCATACCGTGCAATCGTTCAAGCTCATCCGCCTCATTTAAACAATATCTATCTTGCTACACAAGTTTGTACATTGATATATTGCTTGTGAAATATTTACTATTTACAGTATCAAACATGTATATGTCTAAGTTATAAAAAAAACAAATGTTTGCAAGTTCAAAAAAGAACATGTATATGTCTTAATGCCCTACTTTTTTAACCAGAAGCCTGAACAAATTCTTAGAAGAACTCAACTTATGGAGCGTTGGGCACGGTGGGAGGTAAGCAAATTTGAACATTGTTTACATACATATACATTCTGTATAGTGTCTATGTTCCTGATAATTAGCTTGTGGTCACACACCATGCAGATCAGTAATTTTGAATATCTGATGGAACTGAACACTTTGGCTGGACGGAGTTACAATGACATTACACAGGTGACTTTCTTGAAAGATTTTATATAATTTTCTTGTCATTTTTAGTGAACTCTAAATTTCTAATATTCATTTCTTGATGCAGTATCCTGTTTTCCCCTGGATTCTAGCAGATTATTCTTCAAATAAACTAGATCTTGAGAATCCTGCTACATACAGAGATCTATCAAAAGTTAGTTCCATGTTTGTGCATTATGTATCTTTTATGTTGGAAAAAAAAGCATTATTATTATTATGGCTAAATCCTGCTACATACACTCAATCCTGCAGCCTATTGGTGCATTAAATCCTGAAAGATTAAAGAAGTTCCAAGAGCGGTACTCCAGCTTTGATGATCCTGTTATCCCCAAATTCCATTATGGTTCACATTATTCTAGTGCGGGAACGGTAACTTCCTTTTCTTTTTGTTTATTAAACTCTACAACAAGATAATTCAATGTTTTGGCTTTCATACAGCATTAACATTGTCAAGCATGCACATATTCCCTTGGTACCTTGTGTTTGCTAGTATATATTTGAGTTTGAAGGTTTCTACATTTCTTTTCTCTGCATTCTTATAAATTGTAAATCTAGTTTGAAAAATCCTAGATTTTTGTGATGTGAAAGAATTGATAATGACTAGATGTGGCCATCTTTATATTGAATTTGGTACGTTTGTGGTTTGTCTTCAGTTGAAGATGGGAAGTACACAGCATCAGAAAACTTTGAAGAAGTTGCCATATCCAAGTTTAATTTATCTGACATGATTTTGTAAGATCTATACTACAAAAAAATCACAAACGCAATGAATCTTGAGGTTTTATAAAAATTGATGTTCTAGGCTATAGAAATTTATGCTTATAGGATTTGCAGATGGTTTGTCTACCATTGTTTTCACTTCTCACTGAATCATAAATTGCACCAGTCTAATATCAGGGAAATTTTGTGGTTTGAATTTTCGCAACCTGAAAAACTGTGCTGCATTAATAAATTGATAAGATTATTAGTTTTTGTAAAAAAATATCTCAGCATGATATAAGCTTCATCAATTGTCTGTGCTTCTCATTTTGATTTCGAGTTTCATGTTTGTTGCAGGTCCTATATTACCTTTTCAGAGTGGAGCCATTTACCACTCTTTCCATTCAACTTCAAGGAGGCAAATTTGACCATGCAGATCGCATGTTTTCAAATATCGGTAGCACTTGGGATGGTGTGCTTGAAGATATGAGTGACGTGAAAGAGTTGGTAATCTATTATGTGCTTCCAGGATTTAATCCTTGACCTATTTTTGCGAGTATTTCTTCCTTTCTAGTAAAGTATTTTGTAAGCCTTTATGTGCCTGAGTTTCCTTTTTATCTGTACCATGTAGGTGCCAGAGATGTTTTACCTCCCTGAATTACTGAAAAATGTAAATTCCATTGATTTTGGTACAACTCAACTTGGAGGGAAATTAGGTGAGAAAATTTTCTTCTTCAGGAATACACATCTTTATTAGGAGAAATGGGTAGCTTACTATCCCAGATTATTAAGAAAAAGGAAACAAAATGTATAAAGACTGATAAAAAGGCAAAGCATACATATGATTCTGATGATGCAACTCAGAGAAAGTAGGAAACTCAACTTTATTCACTGGATGCAGATTCAGTAAAATTACCTCCATGGGCTGAAAATCCGGTTGATTTCATCCACAAACATCGGCTGGCTCTTGAAAGCGAGCACGTATCTTCTCACTTACATGAATGGATAGACCTCATTTTTGGGTATGTCCTCCAAATTCTCATTAGTTAGAAGCATATTTTTGTGCAAGCTTTCATGGCAAGTTGAAACAACAGGGCATTGCTTATATTAACAAGCCAATATGTACAATTTTCAAAAAAAAAAGAAGAAAAAACCAATATGTACCTAAAAATATTCATCTTGATATGCTTCTTTCAGTAGCTCTGAAATATGGGGATTTTGAAGGTTTAAAACATTAATAAAAATTGATTGGGTTTACTCTCTTTCATTTGTTGTTTTATTCACAGTTCACAGCAGCTCTCACATCATCCATCCATGATGTACCCTTTTTTGTTAAATTTCATGGCATGAGTTCCCTGCCTCATTACCAAACTGAAATTTGAGTTTTGACTCTGCTCTTTAGCTTTCCTTCAAGTGCTTTAAGTTCCAAATTTTCTCACAGAGCTTCACATCTAAATTCTTATAATCATTCTGCTCACTGTGACTAATACAGATCCCAATAGGCTACGAGTATTTCGCAGTGCTTATTTGTATGCCATAACATATCCCCGCTAAGTAATTGATGAGGAAATTTCCATTGCGAATATTGTTCAAAATAAATTTCATAAAGGGGTTTTAAGTTGTTGCTTAATCCTCTGCTTCTTATTTATGTGCAACCCCTATTTCTGTTTTCTACTGATTAATTGTTTTCTTAATTTTAGATTCAAGCAACGTGGTAAAGAAGCCATAGAGGCGAATAATGTATTTTTCTATATTACTTATGAAGGGACTGTTGATGTGGATAAGATTGAAGATCCGGTAAGTCTTGATAGTACTCACTTGATTCTCCCCTTTGATGGATCTGACAGTAAATCTGTCTTTGGAAAATTTCATGTAGGTAGAAAGACGTGCTATGCAAGACCAAATTGCATATTTTGGACAAACACCATCACAATTATTGAGCATTCCACATTTAAAGAAACAACCACTTGCTGATATTTTACACTTACAGGTGTCTTTTTCTACTCTACTAAGTATAGCTCTTTCTATATTTACTTCATTTGTACATTTGAACCAAAGATGATCATAGAGCATGGTAGTCAATATATTGTATGCCCCAGTTTCTGCTGAGTCCAGTACTGTTATGATTTGGCCATGAAATGATTTGTTATTAATGAGGCACTTGGTTAATGTAATATCATAAGATTCCCTGGAAAACGAACATGAGATGTCAAATTACCACGCATCATCTTTGGTTTGACTTTCTTGGCTTAATAGTAACAAACGATGTCATATTAGTACACATCATCTTTGGTTTGACTTTCCTGGCTTAATAGTTGCAAACAACTGTCACTTTTGTTCTTGGTTTTTCATTTTTGATATAGTAGTAGAATGTTACATGTCTGTTCCTATTACGAAAGCATTATTATTAATAACAGATTGCGGAATTTCTAGTATTCCCATAGGATCAGGTTCTTTTTCTGTTTGCAACTACCTTTTTTTGTTGAAAAAGTATTTACAACTACTTATGGTGGCATGTCTTTCACCAAAAAAGAGCTACTTCTGGTTGTAAATAAATCAAGCTGTGCATGTGTGGCACGATTCTCGACCTAGAAAGAGCTTATTTGTGTTTGTTGATATAAATAAACTTGCACGAAATTTTAGGCTCAGTTCTAAGAAAGGTACAAGCCAAAGCATAAGCTAGCTCACCCATTAAAAGTTCACGAACATATCACAACACGCAATGAGCTGGTTTATAATTTTTTTGATCAGTTTTTGCTTACTTGGTTAACGAAATACTACAATTGAGGCACATGGATCAGTTTTTTGATGAAAAAAGGATAGATAGGCCTGCCATTTTTAATTTTATGTATATATAACATGTTTGACAATACATTACAAACAAGCATCAGAAGAAGAGAATCCTAAGACAGTAAGGATCTGTCTAGCTAGACAACCAGACATATATCAAAAGTCAAAAGGCTGCAGCATGGTATCATTTACAGTTTCTGCTGGAAAAAAAGTTTAGGACCTTGGACAAAACTCTGTGGTGGTGATGCATGAGGCTGCAGTGCTGAGGATGCTGCAGTGATACTGCAGTATATCAGTATCAGAGTAGCATTAAGACTACAATGTTGTATCAAGGATACTGTGTGAGTTGGCACCATAAAATTGAAAGTCCGAACCTGAAAAGTATCAGCAACTCCTTAGTTCAGGAACAATCAGTTACTGCAGATTGGTTAACTCATTGAGGGCTAAAAGCACTACCCAAAATATACCACAGCCCAGATCGTAGGAGCCTTCATAATGAACTCCTGAACTCATGAATAGCCTCATATACCGATGACTTGATCTCTTTCAGCCACGTAAGGAAAAGTTTGTTATCATCCTACTGTTCACCAGAGAACAAATCATTCCTTGTGATCCATACTGAGCACATTGCGCCTTGCATGATTCCTCTCCATGCTTTTTTCTCTGTCTGGTCAGAAGAGGAGGATAGAGCTTTAATGAATGTTCATCCCTGCACTCTCATCCTTCTCTTCCACAGTGTTGGACTTCTGGGCATTCATACAGAGTATGAGAGGTCAACTCTACATCTCAGGCATGATATGAAGAAATAGGCTTGGATTTAACTATTTTGGTAATGCTTCAGAAGGACTATTACCTTCATTGTTTGTTCCTTCAAGTGCATTGTTGTCTTTGTAGTTTCTTATACCTTACAACTGTAATTTGTTTATGTAATCTACATACATGCTTCTTTGAAAATTTCCTGAAAAATACAACAACTTTGTCAAGCTTCTACCTGAGTTGTGCACCAACAAAACCAATTGGAGAACCATCATTTTATTTGAATCCTTTTAGGATTCTTCCAAAGCACCATTTTGGACACTAGATTTATTGTATATTTTGTTTGAAATTACTTCCTAGTATAATTGTAAGGTTTATTCAGCTATCTTTTTGGTTCCAATGAGATCTAAAAGAGAAATATGGTAGTATTGCACTATGACGTCATGGATGCATCATTGTCAAAAATGAGCAATGCCTGTTGCTTGATCTGGAGAGTATCTAGGTATTCTGTTCTACCTGATCAAGTAGGGATCTTGTTTCCATGATTCGTGCTCTAGTCACCTTGTTAAGTGTTAATTCTCATATTTTCTTTTTTGCAAGGTCTGGTATATTAGGTTAATACACGATTGAAGGTATTTTATAGTTGCAGTGTTAACATGATTAGTGTAGGATGCTCATAAAACTTCTGGAGATAATGAATCTAGACACCAAACACCGAAAAGATGTAAAATGATTCTTTTGTAACCCTGTACCGTAGAAAAAGAAAAAGGAATCCACTAGACTGTGCAGTTTTTATTTATATTTATTGTGATTATTATATCTTCATCTCATTTATTTACTGCCATTGTCTTAAGTTATAGAGTACATTATCTCTTTCATATTCTCTAAAAATGTGTGCATAGATGGTCATAATAAGAAGGGAAAACAAGTCCTGGTTAGTTTCTAAATGTTTGTTCCTTTTTCTAGACAATATATCGTAACCCAGATGGGATTAAACCCTATCTAGTTCCGAATCCAGATAGATGCAACTTGCCAGCAGGTGCAATTTCTGCATCACATGACTCTGTGATAGTTGTGGATATGAATGCACCAGCAGCTCATGTAGCACTCCACAAGTGGCAGCCAAATACTCCTGATGACCAAGGAACCACACCTTTCCTTTTTCAACATGGAAAAACTGCTGCTAACTCAACCGGTGGTTCACTTATGCGCATTTTTAAAGGACCTGGTGTATCTGGTACAGATGATTGGCAATATCCTCGGGCCTCAGCTTTTCCAGCATCTGGAATACAAAGCCAAGCAGTTGTTGCAGTGACATGTGACAGAGAGATCGTAACTGGTAGGTATTATTGTTTACTGTAATGTTTGCACGACTTTCTTTTGGTTGCAAATTAGTTAATGGTTTGGGAGATTTTGTAATATAGCTGGTTGAACTTTCTATGTTTGTGCTCCAGGGTGAAATTGATGTCTGGCATAAAGATAAACCAAACATGATATTTCACTGCATCATTTACTCCTTTATTTATTATTTCTAGTGTTTTTTTGTGATTTTATTAGCCCAGTGTTCCCATATTGAGAGTTAAGATGTAAAATGTTTGTTGATTAGTTCATGGTAGCATGGGGCTTTTATGTTTGTCTTTGATGGGGATGTCAAGATTTGAGTAGAAGAGAGTGATATGTTCGATGATTAATGTGTTACTATCTACAGTCAAAAATTAATTTCAGTAATCTTGAGGCTTAGCCCATCTGGTTTTCAGGCTTGGATTAATTGGATGCTGTTGATATTTGCAAAAGAGAAATGTTTTCTACCAGTGCTGTAATTACTCACTGTAGCTAACTTATTGAGGATATCAGTGTCAATTTCATTTGTTTTCAGCTGTTTTTTTCAACTCAAACAACTTCCTCAGTCATTTTTCACCAGTCTGATCATTTTCCTTTGTACTAGTTTCTTTGTTAAAATCCTTTTCTCCAACTAACTCTTCTTTTTATAATCTTTTTCTTATTTCCAACTTTTTCTTCTCTGTACATTTTCAGGGCCAGCTTTAGATGGTCTTCTGTTTGTTTTTTTTCTGAATATATTTCCGTTGGATTTGAGTCACCGCCACTTCTTTACTTTACCTTGTAGTCGAAAAAGAATGGATGGTCCATAGTTAATTGACTGAACTTTCTTTCCATCAGCAAGTTATCCAAGCTCTAGGAAATAAATAATCATTCTACGCAGACGTTCTATGTTAACTGAGATTTTGTCAAACACAATACTTTGAACTCATTGTTTTAATCAGTGGACTTTGCTTTGGGACTTCCTTTTTTTTATTGAAATGTTAAGTTGCACGTCGATGTTTACATAACTTTTCTTTCATTTGAACTGTAGGGGGGGCATGCTGTCAAACACAATTCTTTGAACTCATTGTTTTTATCAGTTGACTTTGCTTTGGGACTTCCTTTTCTTTTATTGAAATGTTAAGTTGCACTTCGATGTTTACATAACTTAGAAATTCATTTGAACTGTAGGGGGGCATGCTGACAACTCCATCAAGTTGGTCTCCTCCGATGGCGCAAAAACTATTGAAACAGCAACTGGGCATTGTGCACCTGTGTCCTGCCTCACTCTTTCCATGGACAGCAACTATCTTGTCACAGGCTCCCGTGACTCAACTGTTATTGTTTGGAGAATTCACCGTGTTTCCACTCCAAGTATGAAGGGTGTCTCTGAATCTAACTCGACACCAATCAGTCCTACAGGCGGTAACAGTCCTACTAGCACCATAGACACTGGTAAAAGGCGTCGGATTGAAGGCCCCATGCATGTACTAAGAGGTCATCTTGGAGAGATAATCTCCTGCGCTGTTTGTTCTGACCTAGGTGTGGTTGCTTCCTGTTCAAATGCTTCTGGTGTTATCCTGCATTCTTTGAGGAGAGGACGATTGATAAAGAAGTTGGATATTGAAGCACATATTGTCTGCCTCTCATCCAAAGGAGTTCTGCTAACTTGGAACAGAAACAAAAAAAGGCTTTCCACCTTTACGGTCAATGGAATCCCAATTTCCACAACAGTTATATCACCATTCTCTGGCAGTATTAGTTGTATTCAGATTTCTGCAGATGGAGAGAATGCTTTGATCGGGACATCATCTTGTACGGATGCAATAGCTACAGATATTGTCATTGAAAATAGCGATGTAGAGTTGAACAAGAATGATGTTATTGATGAAGCCACCCAAAAAAACCATATGACAATTCCTGTTCCATCAATTGCTTTCTTAAATTTGCCTACCCTGGAGGTAAATAATTATAAAGATTTTATTTCCTATTGTGGTTGTTTATACTTGTAATATGTCATAAGTTTCTTGGGGTTTTGGTTGCAGGTTTTCCATACATTAGTTTTGGAAGAAAAACAAGACATCACTTGCATTGGTCTGAACAGGGACAGCACCAATCTTTTAGTGTCGACAGCTGATAAACAGCTGATAATTTTCACAGATCCAGCTGTAAGTGTCTACAACTCGAATCATATCATACTAGCTAACTAAATATTACATTTACGATTTTTAACATATATATATATATATATATATTCAATTTATATTGGGCAGAAACCGAGACTCTCTCTTTTTGGTTTAACATCACAGCTTTTCCTTCTGGATGATGCATCTTAGTGTTTTTGTGCTAGATGATCGTGTACTTGTAAAACTATGCATAAAGGTGGTAATTCTCTCTCTGTGCAGTTGAGCTTGAAGGTCGTGGATCAAATGCTTCGGCTTGGCTGGGAAGGTGGCCTCCTTCAATCTCAATCATGAGCAGTTGATCTTATTCACGTACGCGATTCTTGAGCTATTGGACCTTGATCAGCCATCGACCACTCATGTATGTTAGGATTACCACATTGTGCAAATAGTAGAATAGAAGGATAGTGAAACCCACAGCATAGAAGACGCAAGTGATGAGAAGAGTGCTCTATTTTTCTCCATTCTGTATATGATCTTATTAATTTTATGGTTGAAATCAATTTTGAGGCTTTCGCTCTTCTGTACGGTCTTGTGTGTTCTATTAACTTGCCTTGTGTGCATTTCATGTTAGCAAATACTGCCAGTAATGTGCCACCCTTTTTAGGCCATTGAATGCTGCAGACATTGCTCCCTCTCCGGCTCTCCCTATTGCGCCTCATATTTATAATTGCAGGTGGCAAACAGGTAATTTGTCCCTTGACCTCGCCATCAACGTCATTTATTTCATTACCTTCCGGTGATAGGAAAACAAAGATGCAAACGCCATCTAGATCTTTTTCTAATAATATAAACAATGAGCTCTAATATTAATTTTCTGCAGAGATTGGAAAAAAAAAACTAATTTCCTCATCATCCTATCGCATGAAGGCAGCTTGAAATATCAACAAAACTCGACTGCAACAAAGGAATACAAGTGCGTAGCCCAGTAATCTTCCTCGCGCAGTTGATTCCCGGGCAAGCGACGTGCCCACAAGACAACACCGTGCCCGTTGAGGACGAGCAGCATTAGGATTTAGGATGAGTGACTTATTGTGCTGCTCACCTCATCTCTAGTGACAAACGATACACCAAATCATGACATACAATGGTACAAGTATGCTACTGCTTTGCTAGTTATGAATGGTACCTTAGTTGCCGGAAACTTTTTCCACCGACTGTCATGACCTTAACTCTCATCTGTCATAAGAAAACGAAAGTTGAGGACATTAATGCTAGCAAACCTCAGATTCACCATCCTTTTGGTTTGAAAGAAAGGCACCAAGGAAAAAAGCTTTGACGACATCCATAGAGCAGCAATTCGAGAAGAAAACAGATTCAGAAAGTTTTACAAGTGTGTTCCATTAGCCTTCAAAATGATTCTTACGTCCCTCCATATCCATAAGGAAGACTAATGCCAAGTTATAACCGCCTACTAAAACCAGGAGTTTCAGCCACTGAGAAGGAAACACAACTGAAAGGAGAACAAGTTTCCAAAGTTCACATCAATGAATATATTATTTCATGGAATCTTCTTAAATTCATAATTTTCTTGTGGCTTGTATGATCAGCTGATCTAAGAAGATCCAAATCTTCTTTTAATTTTTTCAAGCAAGAAAGAAGAAGCCCTCGACTACTACAACCATTAACAAGTCATCCTTGATCAAGTATGAGCAAAAATGGTGATCTGTAGAAGATTGTCCTCTCCTTTTGCTGAAGAAGATACTAATATCTAAACAGTGATGATAAGAGGCCAACTCTCATAAAATGGCTGGAGTTAAACATTGTTTTGGTGCCATGCCTGCAGATACCAGAATTAAAAAGAACGGCATCCACGATCCTCAAATGTACAATTTCAAGCTAACATCTTCTGTATCCCTTGAATTTCGATACTAAATGAAGATAGTGGCCCTTCTCTATCATATAGTTGATTACATCATTTGCTTGAGAAACCTTCCCCGCATTTCTTAATCTTCCAACTAAATTGCTATATACTGTGAAGTTTGGAGTGCATCCCCTTGCAGCCATATCCCTCAACATGGAGCATGCTTCATCAAACTTGCCAGTGATGCAAAGTCCACTGATAACAGCATTGTAAGTAAAGACATTCGGCATTTGACCTCTGACTGACATATCTTGAAACATTTCATGCGCATTCTCAAACTCTCCTGCTAACACATAGCTAGTTATCATGACAGTATAACATACAACATCCGGGATACACCCTTTCTTTACCATCTCATCGTAAAAGTATCTACATGCATTAATATTCCCAGCACGACTAAGTCCATCAATCAGAGTGGTAAAATGGAGAACACTAGGATGGCAACCAACATCATCCATATAGTTCAAAAGTTCAAGCGCAGAAAGTGGTTTGTTACTTCTCCCTAGCACATGGAGCATGAGATTATATGTGTAGAGGTCTGGAGCAAACCCATTTTTCCCCATCTCACCGAGCAAACCATGGAATTCGTCCAACTTTCCTAACATGTATTTAGCACGCATAATCACATTATAAGTCAAAACATCTGGTGTGTACCCCTCAAGCAGCATCTTCTTATGAACCCACTCAACCAACCTATGCTGATTCAATTTCAGAAGACAGTAAATAATTGCATTGAAGGAGTGTTTGAAAGGTCGGTAATTAAAGTTTTTGGACTTTATAAACTTCTGAACCACCCTCTTAGCCATGCCAGCTTCTCCACATGAACAAATTAATATGTTGAATGTAAATGCAGTAATCGGAAACCCCTTCTTCGTCATCTCATCCAACAGTCTCCACATGGCTTTCAACTCCTTAGTTTCAGCAAAAACTTTCATGGTAAGGTTATAGCTGTTGGAATTGTGGCTGTATTCTGCCTGCTGACCGGACCACACAAAGAACTTAAAAGCCAATTTTGCACACCGTGTTCTGTTGGCACCATTAATTGACATAAGAATGCGGAGGAGGACTTCCTTATACAAAGCGTTGGAGACTTTCAGCAGCATCTCATCTAGTGCTGCTGCGACACTGAAGCCTGGCCCGTCCTGTTGTAGGATTTCATACACTCGATCAGCTTCAGACATAGTCTCTAAAAACTTCTGCCGTCTATTGGCATTGCCATGGTGACCACTTTGGTTGCTGTTGTCGTCATCATCCACTGCCTCGTCTGTCCTGCCGGCTGATAAACCGAGGAATGTCTCCTCAGGCAGACGCTCAAAATCCGACCTTTCCTCGTTACGATCTCCAAACGGCCATCTTTCAGAATTACCGTCTTCAAGAACCAATCTTTCTTCAGCATGCCCAGAAGGTGCATCTTGTTTATCTCCATGATCCCCTTCCGGAGGATATCCAAGATCTCCGGCCACAGTTTTTTCTTCACCATCTTTTGGAAACTCTTCGTCCTTTCCGCCCTGATTATTACAGAGGTCCCTCCAAAGCCGAACCCAACGAAAGGGGCCCGAAGTATTCCTTCCTGATCTGCGACCACGAAGAAGAACTGATCTCATGACAGAAGTTGATCCTCCTCATATTTTAGTTGAGTAGAATACCACCGAAGACTTGATCGATGAGGCGGAATCCAAACCGACGAGCTCGGTGAGACTATTAGGACGGCTCGACAGCACGCAAATATCCATAAACAAGACAGCGACTGAAACCCCACAAATTACAGCTTCCGGTGAGAGGGACACCGCAGTGCAAGAGCTGAGCTCTCGTAACTAATTCTACATAAAAATCCCACCTTTTCGAAGGGGATGAGGCAGAGATAATGCGATCTTCGCCGAAGTATAGGTGAAGAGACGGGCGGCACCAATGACGGCAGTGGTGAAAGCTATCGGTCGAAGCCACTGAGCTGATGTCGCCGTAGCAGCAGACGGTGGCTTCTGATAGATCGAGGATTAGGGTTTCACGGGAAAAGAGGGGCCGCTACATCGACCATTCCTATGATTTGTATTTTATATGTGTGTTAGATATATATATATATATATATATCAAGAATCGATTTATATATTGCTCACAATTATAAAAAATTATATATTTCTCAAGAAAAAAATCTTTTTATATAATAACAATCCAATTTTTTTATGTTGAATATTAATTATGATTTTTGTTTTGAGATCTCCACTAAATTTTCAATAATAAATAATAAGACCATATTCGTATCTTTTACGACTTAATTCCCGACTTTTTGATTCCCGGGCACGAGTCACGCGATCGCCGCTCGTTTGTAGGTCGTTATCAAAATCGCGACGAGAGTTGTGGGTTATCGGTGCTGTGCGTACATTAGTCGGCGACCAACCGTCGACGCCTCAAGGCGCCATTTTTTCGTGCTTTCCCCTCTTCCTTCACACAAACCGCTCCCTGATAGGCGCGTTAACGATTTGCTCCTCTCTGTCTCTTGCGGAGTCGCAATACGATCTCCCAGCTGATCGCGTTCTCCGGTGGCGATTACGAGAACGGAGAAATCGTGCCTGGAGATGGAGGAAAAGGTTAGCTTCAGGTGGATTGCCTTTGATTTTTTTTATTTTAAAAAAAAAAACTTTTCGACAGTTAGGATGTTTTCCAGATTGATGATTTGGCCTTCGAGATATCCTCTATCAGCAATCATGAAATCTTCCAGATCTTATGCTGAGTGTTGTTCTTTAGTTTCATATTATTTTCTTTATAAGGTTACTGAGTCATGCACTATGCTGCTGAAAACTCTGCATTGCTCACTTTTAGCCAAAAAAAAGGGATAATCTTGATTGAAACTTTCTCATGCTTAAGATCTTGCAGTATACTGCACTTACGTAACTGTTTAACTTGTCCGTTAAGGAATGCAAATCTGATCGCAATGGAGTTTGGCAACCATGGATTTTTTAAATTTCTTTTAGCACTTACAAACTGCACTATCTGTGATTAAACAACAGAATTTATACATCTTTCAGGAAACAACACTATCAGATTCTGTTACAGCACCGTTGGAAATTTTTAGTTTCTTTTCAACAAAGGAAATGTTGCACTCGTTGAAAAAGAATATTTTTAATGTACACACACCAAACCTCCGGACAAAGCTATGTGATTTGCAAGCCCTGGAAGTGCTCTGATGCACCCTGTAGCTTGCCTATACAAAAATATTTATATTTGTCAGACTGAATAAATTAATTCTTCAGTGCATTCTTGAGAGTCCGAATGGTCATCACAAGCTGTTGTCTTTCACCTTCTACTTCAGCAAACTTCAGGCTTATCTCAGAATATCTTTCTTGCATTTCTTTCAGATCCGCTTCCATTTGTTCATTCTGTACTTTTAGGAGTGCCATCTCACCATACACTTCAGCTACTTTGTTCTGATCAAATGTAGAGGTGACAATCCCCTGTTCCTCCGAATGAGTTTCAGAGTACCTGAAAAGAAGGTTAACAATTCATGATTAGAGAACTTTCCAAGACGAACATCATAAAATTGTCTTAAATACTATAAATTCCGCATGCAGATGGAAGAGACTGTAGCAAATTATCGTAGCTCAGGGATAGGCACCTGGTTACTGTTTCTTGGACTTTGCCATTTGAATTATGTGCCTGATCTCCCCTTGATTGTAGAAAAGCACCATTAGTTCCAAATTCACTTATGCCAGCACAATCAGATCTTTCATGGTAATGTTTTTCTTCCTGCATTAGATGATAATACATAAGAAATTGTATTAATACAGATACAAATATTTAAGCACATTCTTAAACATGATGCTATGAAGTTAACACAACCGACCCCTACCTCTCTTCTGTAGAAAAACCTAACTACCATTTAGCTACATCTTGTGTTTAACAATGTCTAGTTTTACTTGGTTAAAGAAGCATTGCCATTATGGCAAATTATGTGAATTGATTTCTCAGGATTAAGTTCCATCAGTCATAAACTCCAGAAATACAAGATGAACACTTTATGAAACTTTTCTAATGAAATATTAGTGAACTCCTTCTGCCGAAAGCTAAATATTAGTGAACTCTGTTTGTCAGGAACAAACATTGTCCTTAAGGTAGTTTTCCTTTTTACTATAATATCTTTCTAGTATATAAATTTTTACGAACAAATAGCACATTGATCCTATGCAAATTTGGAAATGCAAAAGGTCTAACTTCAAAACATCTTTCTTAACTAAGGCTTGGATTTATTCTTTTTCTTGAATTGAGTTACTGTAATTTTCTTATATTTAGCTGCATTCTTCTTTGTTCTTCAAGTTTTGTGCAGATGAAAGAATCACTCTTATGTCTCCCTGTCAAATTTGCATATAAACATATTGCTATTAAGTAGAGGACACTATGTCTAGGTTATCAGTAACTGGGCTCTGCATATTTCTATTGTACAGCTATACTTTTTAACTTTTTTATGTATCTCTATATGTGCAGGCATAAATATGCTAGTCCATCTCTATGAGTATTTTCTTAATGCTTGTTCATGTCTTCTATGCCCAAAACTACATATAGTTGCATTTTACTTTCTCTCTAACCTTTATATAGGGATTATATCCATCTTTCGCAGAAAATAATGTGCTACGGCATAATTTTTCTTTTCATTTGAGGTGATACTTACATTTGTGTTGCGGTTTCCAAGTTCTGACTCTGGCCTGGTGATCCTATCTTCCTCCTTCAAGAGGCCACCCGTTAAGTTGGAAACCAGTCTTCTCAATTTTTCTTTTTCTTGCTCACCTTCAGACAATGATTGTTTCAAGTTATTGAATTCCTGGCCAAGGGTCTCTACCTCAGTGTTCAACCGTGTAATCATATTCTCCTTTTCCCCTCCCATACAATTCAGATCCTTTATTTCATCCAACGATTTTTCTACTTCCTGCTTCAACAGTGATATCTCCTTCCTTAGAACTTCATTTTCCACATCCTTGTTTTGAAGCATCATCTTATTTCCTTGATTTGTTGTCTCCAGAGTTTCAATCTCCACTTTCAACTTTTCCTTCTGCTCAGAGCTGAGACGCATATCCATTTTGAGCTTTTCAATCTCAGCTTCAAGTAATTGAATCTTCTCTAAGGAATCCTTCAGCTTTGCTTCCTGGAACATCTTATAATTGTCAAACTCCCCATTCTTATTTTTGAGTTGTAACTTTAGGTTGTCTGCTTCTTTTGATTTGAAATCCAGAAGACCTATTAGCTGTTGAAGATTCTTGTGGTATTGGCTTCTCAGTGATGTCAGATTTTCCTTGGTTTCCTCCAACATTTTCTCCAGGTGAGTTTTTTTCAAACGCAGCTCACTGGCTTCTTTTAATGCTTTCTTGACTATTTTTTCATTGTCGTGGAATATGGATGAAGCTTGTGAAGAAAGCTTAGTAAGTTCCTCTCGAAGCCGTTCAGCAATGCTGACACTGTTCCACTTTGTTTCCCTTAACGCTTCATCTGCTTGTAGGGCCTTTTTCTCTTGTTCAATTTTGGCCTTCATTATACTATCGATATCTGATTCAAATGATTCAGCCCGTGTCTGAAGTTCTTTCTCTAAGCCTTCAACATGTGTTTCGAGGTCACTGATAATTGTTGTATGTGCTGAACACTCGTACTGCATCCTGAGTTGCTCCCGAAGTTGTGCCTGCTCCAGCCTAGTAGAGACATCATGGTTTTCCTGCTTCAGAATTTCATAGTCCAAAGCAAGCTGCTCCATTTGCATTTCTAGGTCTTCTCGATCTTTCTTGTACAAATCTATTTCACTGTTAAGGTCGATGATCTTTTTCTCTAGTGAATACTCCAGCATGTGATTGTGCTCCTTAACTAATGCACCCAATGTATATTGTGCTTCATCAGTCTCAAAAGTTTGTTCCAGCAACTGTTGGTTACATTCAGACTGCTGCAACTTCGAGAGTCCATTTCCAAATCCCATACCTTGGAGATCCCCATCACCTTCTTCTGCCTTGACATCAAGTTTGCTGCAATCGTGGCAAGCTATCTCCCTGTTTTTTTGGTCCAAAAGGTCATCGAGATCTCTCACCGCAAGTAGCAATTCAGAATTAGCTTCCTGTGTCTTTTGCAGTTGCAAACGAAGACTCAAGTTCACATTTTTCTCATGGTCCAACTCTTGTTTGATATCTTCAAGTGCAGATAAAGAATCTTCCACTTCACTCTCTGACTCATTTGTTCTAATTTGTGAAAGCTTAAGCTGTTCACATTCTCTTTGCAAAGCATCTCTCTCCTCCTTGAGGCCGCTTACTTCCTTTGAAAGATACTGCCCTCGTCTGCTTTCCTTAACAACTTGCTTCCTCAGGGTCTGCAACTCCAGCTCAGATACTTCGAACTTCCTTGTTAAGAAAGCAACCTCATTTCGCAGATCCTCGAGAGTGTCGCCTGAAGACTGCAATCTTTCTGTTAATCCAGACTCGCCGGAGCTGTTTGTTGACCCATCCGTGCTCCTATCAACAGCCAAAGTTTCAGACAAGTCACCTGAGCTTGTCAGCAAATTTGCTCGAATATCAACGTTTGCCGGAGGTGATAGAAATAGTGGTAGGTCTTTCGGGATGCAGTCATCATGGACGCTGCTCTCTCTTAGTGGATATAACTCTGAACTATTGTCAGAGCTAGTGACTGATCTAGCATCAAAACTGCAAGACTTTTCGAAGCCGTAAGTAGGGCCAGCATAAGTGGGAAGGTTTCTGCTTGATTGAAATTTCAGTTGTGTTTCTCTATTGACATGTGATCCATCCTGCTAAAAGATGCAAGGTCGATAGTTAAAATTAGGAATCCAGAAATTTTCTCTATCTTTTGGTCTCTTGCATTTGAAAGATTTTAAGATGTTGCACCTGTTTGAAGTTTTTTACTTGTTTCCAAACACAAAAAGGATTCAACTGAGATCTGATAGATGAATCCATAGAGACCACGTCATTCAACAAAATGCATGCAGCAGACAGTTTTGCAGAATATTGTAATTGATTTATGCTGTATCTAAATCATGTGTTCTTATGACAGCATTCTAAAAGTATGAGCTCTCTTTTGCAACAGATTTACCCTTACCTTCACCAAGTTCGTCTCGTTCTTGCAATGAAGACCTTGGTCTCCTTCCTCATCATCACGTTTGCTTAGTTGGCTCAGTAGTGTTGTTCCTCTTTGCCTCACTGGTGTATGCCCATTTCCTTCAGCGTCCCTGAATGAGCCAGAAATCAGCCACAACACCCTCCTAGGAACATGAATCTAAACCATACAATAGAATAATTTCTGCTGACTGTTACCTGCCTCCGACATCACCCTCTATTCTTTGTATGGTAACCTGTCATCATTCAAGCTCAAATGGATTAATCACTGAATGAGACTAAGCAACAAACAACTTATAATTTTGTTAACTTGGAGCGATTTTTCTTTTATTCATGTGATTTTTACTGGAAAATGATTTTTGTTAACTGGATCTGTCTGTTTGTAGATTTTCCTAGGAATTTGCAGCATCAGGTTCCGCACTAACACTCTTTGATTTCATCAATGCAGAAACAGGAAATGCTCACATGCAAGAGGGCTCCAGCCTTGAGAGGTAGAGACACAGAGGAGGCCTTGGACACCTCAACATACTCTGCCAGGTTAATGGTGGCTTCTCCCAGAAGTCCAGCTTTGGCTGGTCCCTGCAAAAAGTAAAACCTCGAAGGATCAGCCACAAATGGAAGCATGAGAGAAATGGGAGATGCGGAATTGGTATAGAGAATTTCTCTTACGCCTGCAGAAACAAGAAACTTGTAGAACTTCTCATTGATGTTTCCAGTTTTTGGATCACGCACTAATTTCACTGTTTCATAAATCGGGTTTGACCAATTGCAGGTTCCCCCAACCGCCGAAGCTCTTTCCGATCTCACGGTGGGTTTTCCGACATCAAGAGGAACCAAGCTCACCGTCACCGCCTCCGCTCCGGACAGTGGAACCTTAAAGAAATCAGCAATGCCAGATCCAGGTATTTTTTTTAGCTTCCAGCAAAGAGTAAAGAACTAGTTCTTAAGGAGCTAGTAAGATTCCCTTTAAAGGGTCAAGAGATCAAACTGACCTGCGTTGCTTGGAATTGCAGTCTGAAGACGACCTTGATCTTGTTCCTGTCGCTCCTCCATCGTGCTGCCTTGAACATCTTTGCACTACTTGTCAATTATTCATGATCACTCTGCTCGGGTTGTCAGACAGCGGAAAGAAGGGAAGTTAACTGCATCTCCTTATGAAATCGACCTTTCTGAGGTGCGCCACACCCCCGGCAAATAGCTCGTGGAGGAGCCCTTCTGGCAGAGGGAGAAGAGAAAGTAATGCGAGAGTGGGGGTGGAGTTCAGGCCACTGAACTGACAACAAATTATGGATAAGTTGGAATACGATGGCTGTGGAATATCTATACTATAAAACAATAGACAGATCTCGCAGACCGAGTGTTTTGTGCACTTTCCACAGTTCAGTAAGCACTGCATCAGAGAGAGCTGAAAAATAAGAAGCTTCCGTAATTATGCGCAATTGAAGACAGGAAAAAGAGAGAGAGAGAGAGAGAGAGATGGTATTCTCTTTTTTTTATTATTAGGTAGAGAGACTGACGTTGAGTGTGTGGGGTGGCATCTTAGAAATGTCTGCTGGCGGATTGCTTGAGAATCACAGGAAGGTGGAAGGCACACTTCAAGTGGCCTGGCCATGGTTTGACAATTGTGCTCCATGGGTGCAGCAGCTTTTCTCCATGTGGCCTCGGCTCTACTTTGGGATTAAGAGGGGATTAGATTGGGATACCATTCCTTCACTTCCCTGCAAAAATAAAAAAAAGGTGACAGGTCATGATTACAGCCCTACTCTCCCCGTATCTTTCCATAAAAACATCTCCTTTTTTCTTTAAGAGGCTTTCTTAATCTTTCACGTTCATATGGTGCTGGTGGTGCCTTTGCATGCTTCAGTGAGCTTTAAATCAGACGCCTTATTATCTGTGATGGATGGATGCCTTGTCCTTGCTCCAGGCCAAGAGCTTCATACAAAAAAAAGGTTGGTAAAACTTTTTATCACCCTTGCCTGCTCCAAGTTACGGAGGTGATTTATTTCAGATGCATTACTGTTGCTACATCAATCATTATTTTCTTTTTGTTCTAAGGGTCTAAACTGGTCAGCTGCGCCATTTGGGATACCGAACACCTTGGTTGGTTCATACTCTCCGGTCACTGATGTGATGGGTAGTTAGATTGCGCATAAAAGCACTCTCATCCACTACTATTCAATGCAATGCAATGCAGACAGAAGATTCAGGGTTGTGATTTAGTCTTGCTTTGGCAAAACTCTCGAGATCTGGGAGACATCTTCTCTGTCTTTTTTTTATTTACCTCTTTCAGTGAACTGGATTTGGGAAACAACATTTAATGGCCACTTGTTCTCTGCTAGCTAGTCGTAATGTGTGCTTGGTCCTTGGTACATTTATGAATCCCACATGGGGTTGGCTCCGATCTGAGCAACAATTGGCTTTTGGGCTCCTGCATATTTTGCTGACACACAGTCCTACAAAGTTACATATCCATGCACTCTTAACTGGTGTCTACTCTGCTGATCTGTTTGGTGGACCTTCCTTTTTTCTTTTCTTTTCTTAATAGTCGTTTCATCCTTTAGGTGGTTCGTTAATCAATTGGGACGCGTTGAAAGGGGAAGAAGGGGACAAAAATCACACATCCCTACCTACTATTCCTCTCACCTCGTTCACCTTGTTTGAGCCATGTACTTCATGAGGATATATGGAGATGTTTTGCAGATATATATTGATGTTCTTTAAACTCCTACGGTTTTATAATTTTTGAAACATCAAAACATACCGTGGGAATGTCAAGATATAATGGAAGTACAATATTGAGTTAATTATAATGTACAAACAAACTAAATTATACGAGACCATTAACGACACAACTTCTCTGTCAGAATTAACTGAACCTGGAAATTAAATTTATCTTTTATTATTCGGCCTTACTCTTAACTACTGATGCCTCTGTTTTCCTTTTTTGTACTTTGTGCTGGGCGAGAGATCTAAATATTTAAATCTAATTAACTTGATGTACTTAAAAATTTTGAGCTTTTCAGGTAAACTTTATATTTTATGTGTTTATGTGGTATGATTAGTTAATTATGGAATTGCTTTCTACTTCTTTTTTTTATTCCTTCCTTCTAATATCCCATGGATTAATTTGGGTGTGCCTGTAAGTTACAGACGTTGATTATCTAGATCTTTATCTTATCTGTATATGCTTATTTCTGGCATTAATTTGTTCATTTTTAGAAGCCATAAGATAGATAAATTACCGTGTATATATAGCTCGTAGATGATGGCCAAAAGAAGCGCAGTTCTAACCTATTGCTGCTTTTTTTTCGTTTCTTTTCTTTATCATATATGGATACTAGAAGCGCATATACAGATAAAAGAGAGAGCTGCAGTGGTTTCTGCTTCTGTTCCGTATACAGAGAGAGGTTATGATGTAGAGAGTAGTAGGATTTGAGTCGTAAATGACTTGTTAATTAAACCAAAACCTTGGCGCATACTCAAAGAATCAGGAGGATCATGTGACCTGCTGCCATTAAAAGAAACTCCGTGCCTACCGCTTTATTACTTACTTACTATCAACTCTGCACCTACCTACCTCTGTGCATGCATGCTCACCCTTCACCTTGGCTTGCAAGATATATATCTAAACACTGCGCATCCCCCCATGAGCATTTCATTTAATAAAACTCACATGCGTACGCACAGTTTATATATATATATATAATCAAAGGATGCTCAGATGAAGGGCTGCCCTCTTAATGTATGATAATAATAATAATACTAGTAGCTGGACTCGGTGGAACACCCCCTTTGAATTAGGGTAGGCAGATCTGTGTGCGACTTCTGTAGGGGAAAGGGTTAGCACTGCAACGACAGAGAGTTTATTATGGTCCGCTAAAACAGTCACATGGCGGCGGCGGTGGATTGAGGAAATAATCCGAGAGATAGAGATGCATGGAAGGAAAGAAAAAGAGGGAATTAAGAGGGCGGGTGGATCACCATGCGACAACTAAGTTTAGCTGGTAGAGGAACTTAAAAGTTTAAGGGGAGGGACAAGGCTGGGCCTACGTTACAGGGAAAGGTGAGAGAGAAGGCAGCAGCGAGCAGTTGGTAATTTGCGTGTCCCTTTACCTGCCTCTAAAGCCATCATGTGGATCGCCCATTTCCTCTCTCCTTCTTCTTCTTCTTCGTGCCGGAAATATAAGTCAGGAGATCATCGGCAGTATTATCGCCGGCTGGCCCCCCTGCACTGCCCTCCATGCACACACGCTTGTTTTTGTGATGCAAACGCTGCCTCTCTCTTTTAGCAACGAGAAGGGCTAAAATTTGTATTACTTCAGTTATAACTTGTTTCTGAAACCACATTAATTATGTGTGTTCAGATATATCGGTAGAGAGCGTTTTCTACAGAAGCGCCACGCCTGCTGACTGCTGAGAGAATCCTTGAATACTACTTCCTATTTACTTTGGGACCAAACTGGAATCTACGCCGTTAACATTACAAGAGCTCAGCGGGGCCGGCTTCTTAAAGTAAAAGGCCGGAGCCATATTTGGGCCCAGAAATGGGAGTCGAATGAATAATACTATTAGCCGTTAGATTTAGATATAAATTCACAAGTGCCACATAAGAATGAAGTAATTTTTCTAGATCCTTGAATATTGTCGTCCTGCAGGCGGTGAATTGGTTATATTAATCTTATCTTATTTCCAAAATAGAACACCGAAGCTGGTTTGCCCGAGTGGTTAAGGGGGAAGACTTAAGATCTTCTGCACTCAAGTGCGCATGGGTTCGAACCCCATAGCCAGCATCCTTTTTCACTTTCTCTTTGCCCGGTCGCCACATTATCGTTGGAAATAATTAAATGGAAAGTTTCTCCGAGATTTTTTTTTATTGTTATTATTTGGCTGAGGAAGGCAGCATTCAATGAGCGTCCAAAATGACAGGCAATTAAATGCTGGGTCAGATATGACATGATTGCGTTGACCCTTTGACCTGTCTCTCTTCCCGGTCCTCCCTCCCCCACCACCACTCGCTCGCATTCAGCGTCCAACTCCCACTCCCACTTCTCCTCGATATCTACGCCCCACCATTTTGACTTTATTTGCCACGACGTTGTACAATTTTCAACAGCAAATTAATTAATTCCCTCATTCTTGTCCTTCAAAAACCTTCCATGTATGTATATATATACACACACGCAGTGCAAAAACAGGATCCATTAATTAATTAACAGTCTGCTATATACACAGCTGACTAATAATGCTAGATTACAACCTCACGTACCAAACTAAATCAAAAGACACACGAGTGCAGGATCCGTCGCAGTACATGACATCTAGTTAAGTTAACGCAGCAGAAACCCAAAAATAAATCTCTGCTTCATACATCGTAGCGAGCCGTACGCGTTACAAAATTAAACAAGCCGCCAGTATATATATATATATGAGAAAGCAGCCAAGAAATGCATGCACGTACGTAGAAAGATCGATGCAGAAAAAGGCATCCCATGTTTCTAAACCGCGCATGCGCTGCATAATTTCTTCGCCCTGGTAAAAACTATCAACCGCTACGTCGCCGTAATCCGCTGCATGGCATGCGGAGTTTGCGAGCTAAATTACAGGAAGCGCGCGCTCACTTGAAGGCGGGGTCGAGAGAGGCATCGGCGTTGAGATCGCTGCAGAAGAGGGAGGAGAAGCCGCCGAGCTGATCGCCGAAGAGCCCGAGCTCCTCGTCGTCGCCGTCGCCGCCGCCGCCGAAGTCCAGGTAAAGCTGATACGACTCGTCCGCCGCCGCCGCCGACCCGGATGAGTCGTCCATCACGCAGCTCTTGCTCTCCGTCTCCGCCGCGGGAGGAGGAGGAAGTGGAGGAGGCGAGGGCTCCGGCTTCACCGCCGCGGCGCTCTGCAGCGTGGAGGAGGAGGAGGAGGACTCGCCGGAGGGGGCGTGCTTACGGAAGGCGTCGCCGACCTCGGAGTTCCAGATGCGGAGGAAGACGTCGGGGTCGGGCTTGGGGAGGGCGGCAGCGGAGGCGGAGTGGGCGAAGAGGGACGACTCGCGGGAGAGGCGGGCCTCGGCCTCGAGGCGGGCGCTCTCCCACTGGGCCATGTGCCGGGAGGCGGCCGCGGAGCTCGGGCAGGAGCCGCTGCGGCGGCCGCCGCCGCCACCGCCGAGGGAGCATCCGGCGGCGGAGGCGGAGGCGGAGGAGGAGGAAGAGTCATCGGGGTGGAGGAGGCCCATGCGGAGGAGGCGCTTCTTGAGGTGGGTGTTCCAAAAGTTCTTGATCTCGTTGTCGGTCCGCCCGGGGAGCTGCGCCGCGATGGTCGACCACCTGATGCAACGCAAACGTTTTCCCCAACTCATCACGCAATCGAGCGATTGAAAGGGAAGAAGAAGAAGAGGAGGAGGACGCCGACGCGTTGTCACTTCACCGATGATGAGACGCGCGCTACAGTGGCGCAGCGCATCGGTATAAATAAATACGCACGCAGTTAATACGAAGAAGTAAATGCGTGGGCCACACGGGTTCCATGAAATTTAATGCGGGCGGGGCCCATCGCATCACTTATTACCATCGTTCGCGAATAAATGAGAACGAAGAGGAGGGAGGGGGAGACGGCAAACGAGCAGTTCGGCATGACATGATGCGGGCTGCTCGTGCTAGATATATATATAAACATGCATACGATCTTTTCTTATTAGAACAGAAGAAGAAGAATGGGGGGATTAATTAATGACCGAGGAGAAGGGTTTTTTTAATTACTTGTTGCCGACGATGGCGTGGAGTTGGACGATGGACTTCTGCTCGTCGGTGGTGAAGGGGCCGCGCTTGATGTCCGGCCGCAGGTAGTTCGTCCACCGAAGCCGGCAGCTCTTCCCGCAGCGAAGTAGGCCTGCGCGGGGGTATTTAACTTATAGGATTAAAAAGGAAGAGGAGGAGGAGGAGGAGGAGGAGGAGGAGGGAGTGTGACCTGCGAGCTTAGGGAGAGAGCGCCAGCTACCATGGCCGTGAGACTGGATGTAGTCGACCAACACCTTGTCCTCCTCCGGCGTCCACGGTCCCTTTTTGAGCCCGGACTTGTCGCAACACGGCGCCCTGCCCATTAATTCTTCTTCCTATTCTTCTTCTTCTTCTTCTTCTTCTTCTTCTCTCTCTATCTCTATCTCTCTCTCTCTGTGATAAATAGAGATTAATAATGGAAGGAGAGTACTGCAGGAGGAGACGGAGACGAAGGAGGGAGGAAACAGTGGCGCTCAAACTCTGGGGGCGTCTTTTAAAGTTTAAAGAGGCCGGGACGAGGAGAGGGAGAGCAGAAGCAAGGGTGAGGGGGGAGAGCTAATCTGGAAGCTTTGAATGCCGGGGATCCCACGGTGCAGTGAGAAAGGCGAAGCTTATAGCTCGAAATCAGAAACCTCCCTCCCTCCCTCTCGGCGGGCATTGAATGGCGCACAGCCAAAAGCACTCACGGTCGCAGCATCGTTGCGCTATAATTACTTTATCGTGGGTTTAGAGAGAAGTGGGAGACTGGAGAAGAACGCTGAGCACGGAGAGGTTGTTTGAGATCCTTACGTGAAGGAGCTTCGGATGCAGTAAATGCGAGGAAAGAGAGGGATGTGTGATTCCGTCATCGAGCGTTGTCGATCGATTGGAGAAGAAAACTGCAGGTTTGCAAATGGGAGATCACAGTCCATTTATATTGTTTTGTTCGCGTAGGACGAAGGAGGAGAACGTACGCTGGCCCTGGGGGAGGTGTCATTAACAGCGACGAGGGTCCTTGAGGTCTTTTAACTTTTCGCTGGCGCCGGAATAAATGCGGTGGGAATTAAATGAGGAACGACAGTAGAGGAGCAGGAGAAAAGAGGAAGAAGATAGGAGCATGTTTTTTCCTCTTTCTTGTTAAAAAAAAAAACTGTAAACAATTGGCCAGGAACTTCTTGTATTCTGAAGTTACTGTGTACAAATAAACGTCATCATATGCTATCCACATTCCCATTATTACTACTAAGTATTCAATGAACGAAGACAAATAAATATATACGTGTATATATAAGTTTTGTTTCTGTTTCGTCTTCCAGCAGGCAACGTGAATCTGGGAGGCAGATATTTCCAGGAAGAGGCATTTGATTTGACTGTTTATGGACTGAAATTTAGGCGTCACACTGTTTAAAACAGTTCTCCCCTTTGAAAATTTGTGTAGTGAATCCGACGAGTGTTTGATTTCGTTCAATTAAAAGATCTCGCCATCATTCAATCAGCAGCGGTCAGTGTTACATCCTCATCCGGCTGAAAGCTTCAGCTGACGCTGGCTCAGGACAGATAGAAAGGGTGAGTTCTTTATAGTTTTAGCGAAACAATGGTTAAACCGAGGGGCACGTCACGGAACCGACCACCGCCGACAAGTCACCGTTCTACGACTATGAGTGCAGCTTTTTACGGATTGGAGAAAATGGTACACTCTTTTATCTTTTTGAAATCGTACAGAGCTCCAAGTGTAAACTAAATAAATCCCAGTTTTAAAACCCAAAGATAGAGTACTGCTTAATTACAACACCATCAAAATTAAGTTTTTTTCTTAAAAAACATCATACTCGTTCTTTTTATGAAAACAAATTTTACTAGGTAAAGCATGCTGTTTTAACAGCGATTACGCTACTAATATCTCAATGCTATCCCGTTGTCCACATCACTACGAAAGAAAAATTCATGGAAGGCATATATGAAACTTAATCTGGTCAAACAACTGACAAGACTCTACCAAGTTCACAGCTATCTACCATCGTAAGACCATTCATGAGGTTGGCAGCTCCTCTGCTGCATGGCTTGCAAGCTCATTTCAACAAGCAAGCAGCTCACAGAACAATAGAGCAGCAGGAAATCCAACACCCGAATTAAAATGAGTCAATGCAATTTTTCCTGAAATCCTTGGGCCCACAAGCTCATGGCTCTATTCTATGATATTGCAAGAGGTGTCCAATTCTCGCTGGCAATAAGACCACCACCAATATGCGATCTCATAAAATGAGCCTATGCAATTATTCCTAGTAAAAAAAATACTAGTATGAATAACAAAACCGAAGCTCATTGCCTCCTAGTCGAAGGAAACATTACTCATCAATAGCAACAGTTTTCAGAATAGAGTCGTCACAAATAAACACTAGAAGATTTTGAAGTATAATTTTGACTCATCAAAGTCTAAGAGTATTAAAGCTATTCCGACTCTCGCACATAAAATTCTTAGAAACGACGCAGGCATTCAAATCTAAACTAGGAACAACTACCTTCAACTGAAAGATCTAAGCAGCCAGTAATCAGCAACCATTTAAAGATGGCCAAATGACGATTTAGACTTCAATCAGCAACCTGTCAGTGCTAGTAATAGGTGTCATTAGCAAAATAGAACCCACCCAGTAAGGAACTACGACGTAAATTACCACACAACGTTTCAGCAAACAAGATCCATGATTAAAAATCTGATTATACTGTCACGAATGACCGATACACGTTCACCTTCAAGGCAATAAAATAAACCCTGCACAATTGCCCACAAGAAGGACGAGTAAGGGATCAGTATCTGACAAATCTCCAAAATAAGACTCAACAGACGGACAGTTGACTAAAGAAGACAAGTTTTCAGATGGTAAGGGAAGTACGTTTGTGGTGCCAGATGGAAGAAAGATGGTTGCTAAAAGAATACCATTATTACATTGCATGTGACTATCAGCAGTGAGGCAGTGAGATTGACTAACACTAGTGTCATATCTTATGAAGTGACAACTTAAATCATAATTGACCGCCAACATTTCCTGCTTTTTTCAGCAAATATCGTTTAGTAACTATTACGCACCGAAAAGGAGAACATTAAGTTACCACTTAATCGAGAAAGGAAAAATTAAAAAAGAATAATGCCTCGGATCCATAATTACTTGACAAGCTGCAGTTCAAGTTACCAATTAATGGAAAAAGGGTAACTTAAAAAAGAAACTGCCTCGAATTTTTTCTACTTACTTGACAAGCTGATATTTACAAGTGGCGTTGACTATTCGGCCAGGATGAAAACACTAAAGGATAACTTCTATTGATCATCTGCAATATACAGCTTGATCAATTTGGGGAGGAATCTGCTTTATTTCAGTACCAAGTTCTTGCTCAATCCGATACCTGCAATGATACTAAGTTCCGTGTCAAAAGAAAAAAAAGGGAACAAACAGAAAATGTATCTCCTGTTGAGTTTATGACTGGTGGTGGTACATACAAGTTAAAGCGGTCCTCATAGGTGATGAGATTTACTGCTAAACCGAGGTGACCAAACCTCCCAGACCGACCGACCTAAGAAAAATGAGTTGAGATGATTATGATAGTTTCCGAAACCTAAATATCACGTAGAACAAGTCTTGAAATAATTTAACTGGATATATGGCCACTTATAGATCATTGACAACTTATAGATCATCCAAACAGAAGAATCCAGAATGTTGTATAAAAACATACCCTGTGCAGATATGTCTCGGAGTTTTTTGGAAAATCGAAATTGATGACAACATTAACTGCTTGAATATCTATTCCCCGTGTAAATAGATCTGCAAGACAAAAGGCAAAAAAAAAAGACAAAAATCAGAATTCATGTTGCATCCACATGGAATATATAGCGGAGTACAGTTTGCAGCGAAGCTTTGCACTTAGTTGGACAAAACTTCTTTTATCCTTCTCAGAAAAGTGAGTGTTCTTTCAGATTAAAGTTGTGATCCACATGATTTTTTTTTACGGTAGTGGTGAACACGGCTTGTATATTACATGGGTATCATGTTGGTCAGTGTATGTACATTTTGTGTTCTGTAAATCCATCAATGTGACTCGGTATATCCAATACATGGGTATCATGACGGTCCAATCCAAATATAACAATACTGAGAGCTCAAGCCTGCTTGTATTAGCTTTCACCGGACTAGACTCCTTTTTTGCATTTTTGCGTTTATATCAGCTCTCTGTGATATAGGTTCTTATCCTTATTTAGCCATGTAAGATTATATTAGAAGAGAAAACCATCTCATATTTTAGATTTTTTCTCAGTAAATATGTCAAAAGTTGACACCGACAATGCTTTTACAAGGACAACTACAATAAGATTGATTTACCTCATGATTATATACTTATCACTCTTCAGACAAGTAAAATAAGAAAAATGTAAACCAAAACAGAATTTGAGATTTATTGCACCAGTAATTTCCAGAACTCAGCAGCTTCCGTTTCATATATGGTACAAGGAGGTCAAAGAAAGAAGGATAATATGTGGCAAATGGGTACAAAATTAACGGAGACCACATCAAATAGAAATTTAGAATTGAATGTTGTAATAATTAACGGAGGCAAACGGGTACTAGTATGTGCATTCATATAAAAAAGGTTTGGACGACAGACGGTCATGAAGAAAACATTCATAATTGACTCACAAGTCTTGACAAAATCCAGTCTCAAGGAATTGAAATTTCTAGGAATAGTCAACTAGATTCCACCGTCATCTTACTATTCGATGGAGCCCAAACAGTCAGTGCAAATAGTTAAATGGATACTAATATTCGCAGCTACAAGAAAAAAGCTTCAATTAGTTGTGACAAACCTGTACAAACAAGATTCCGACATGCACCATTGCGGAAATCATGGAAGACGCGGTTGCGGTGATCTTGCAACATTTTAGCATGAATATAAAAGCAAGAATAACCAAGTTCAGTGATCTTTTTTGCTAGTAGCTCAACTCGATTAACCGAATTGCAGAATATGATGGATTGATTGATTTGAAGCTGTAAAAAAAAAAAGGTAGTATCCATCACCATTACTTTACAATAACTGAAAGTATTACAATGTCCAGACAGATAGTTCACAACTAACCTTAGAGAAAAGAGTGTTGAGGCAATGGACCTTCTGCCTTTCCTCCACAAAAGCATAAAACTGAGTTATACCCTTCAAGGTAAGTTCATCCATAAGGTTAATTATATATGGTTTGGGAAGATATCTATCTTTAAAATCTTTCACGGTGACAGGGAATGTTGCTGAGAACAGTAAAATTTGTCGATTAGCAGGAAGGAAACGTATAAGCTGCTCTATTGAAGGTTGAAACTCAGGACTGAGAAGTTTGTCTGCCTGCAAGAAAGGAAGACACAATTGGTGAAAATAAGAAGATTTCAGATTCAAAAATTTGAAGTACTTATTACATTCAGAAATCAAAAGATATTTATTGTGTTTAGTACCTCATCCATAATAAGCATGGAACAATTTTTTAAGACACAAACACCTTTCTTTGTAAGATCAAGTATTCGACCAGGTGTTCCAACAAGTAAGTGAACTGGTTGATACAAACGCATTATATCATCCTTCAAGCTGGTACCTCCAGTTGTAACCATCACTTCAATCTTCAAATGTTTTCCAAGCTCCTTACAGACTTGAGAAGTTTGAAGAGCTAATTCTCTAGTGGGAACCAATATGACAACTGGAAAGAAAAACAGATTAGTAATCAACCTCTGGCATGAACTAAAGATTAAAAGAATCTAACATGCACGCTAGTGCAATTACTAAGTATAAATAAACAAAGATGCCTAAATGAAGCAAGCACATATTTTGACATCAGATCGCATATGGTGACTAAATGAAGCAAGCACATAACAAGAAATTGAAGTTCCTAGATTAAATCACTGAAATGTTACCTTGAATAACATTGCGGTCTTGATCAATTTTTTCTAGTGCAGGAATGGAGAATGCAGCAGTCTTGCCAGTCCCATTTTTGGCTCTAGCAAGAACATCACTTCCAGTTAGTGCAATTGGGATGCTTTCTTCCTGAATAGGTGAAGGGCTTTCAAATCCCTTCTCGTAAATACCCATAAGAAGCTCCCTCTTCAAAAAGTAGTCTTCGAATTCATTTCCTTTAGTTGCAGTGACATCCTAGAAACACATGTTGAAGATTGCATTCACATAAAGATTAGGCATCAATCAGAAGAATTCATCTAGTTACTGGCACATGGCCAAGATTAAATTCACATAAAGATTGGGCATCAACCAGAAACATTCATCCAGCTAGTGCCACAAGTCCAGTGAATTACTCTATACTTATGCTAAAATTAACTTAAAAATAAAAAATAAAACAAAAGGATAGTTACATAACTAAACTGATCATGTTAGCTAGCACTATAATAAGTCATTTGGTAGCCAAAGAAAAAGGAAGTTTAGACAACATGATAATACATCAAGTGATGGATCCTATGTTGCTTTCCCACCGCACAAATTCTAAAGAGAGAAAAAATCATGAAAGTAAGATTTCAAAAAAGGAACTAGTAAGAAAAAACAATTTTTTAAAAAGAATAAAACAAGCATAGTTTACAAGATTTACAGTATAGATAGCCATTGTATTTTGACTATATCAGTATGATAAGAAAATCTGCACGATTTTAATTTTTTGCTGAAAGGATTTAACAGGGATACAGGCATAATCTCATGACAGAACCTGTATGCATCTGGTCAAAAATTAAACCCAGCAATCTATACTGATAAATGAGACAGCATTTATTTGTGCAGGGCAAGATGGCCATCCAGGTGTTTGATTTAAACGACCTTGTGATTCCAGGGGTGCATTTTGTCAAGTAGTTAAAGCTTACTGTATCTGATAAATTTTTTTTTGGGAAAAAAAAAACTGATAAATGCTTTAATCAAGATTTATTTACATTAAGGAATCAAGATTTATGAGTGGCTGCGTTTACCAAAATGCACTCTGGAAAAGAAATAGAATACATCTACATAAAGACGAAATTTAAAACACACAAACAAAATTGTGAAGTAATAGATTTAGATTCCAGGAATATAGAACCAATTTCCACATTCTATTCATTAAATAGGCAGCAATTCGTTGTCAATATTTAAATCTTGACAACTACTAAACCCAAGTTTCATTGTGTTAAGATAACAAGACCAAGACCAAACATTACCTCTGTCTTGTAACGAGTGTCAACAGGTGGTAACTTTAGTTGTGCCTTCCAATCTTGAGGACTGAAACAATCAATAAAAAATAAGAGAAAGAAAGAACTAACATTGCTATATGAGGATGATAGACAAGCTACACCGAATGAGAAATGTTCTATTGTTGCACAAAATATTACAGTGACGTGCAAATATTTCTCAGGAAATTGCAATGAGAACTTTTCGAAAGAAAGTTAGGTTATAAGACCCCATAGGCAACTCATACAAGAAAACTAAACAAATTACCTACTGTTTGCAAGATGCACCCCCTGAATAAGAGAAATGAAAAATATTCTTAGATATGTCTTCCATTACATTTCCAGTAGATTGTAAATTCCTACAAAGATATCTTCCTTTGAAAATTTTGTTTATCAATAAAAGTCGAAAACCTTCTCATCTAAAGAGCCATTCTACAGGATGATGCTCATCTAAATGCAGTAATTGGAGGTTATCATAACAAAATTAACCAGAGCAGTTACAGCAAAGAAGTTCTGGTTTTATGTAAGGTTGAGAGCAACTCTCCACCAGAGCAGTTAGCAAAAGGAGCTTTTACTTTTCCCACACCTAAAAACATTTTTTAAGGCATTCCTTCACGGCAAGCAAAAAATATAAATGCATACTACATAATCTTAAGGAAATAATTCATCCAAATTCTTCAAGAACTTCGTTGAAACCATAGACCACCTCCTTCCAACTTTAGTATTATGCATCTATTCCCCAACCAACAAACAATAAATTACTAATTTTGCAAAGAATCCCCACTATCATGTTACCTGGAATCCATGGCCTCGCCTTGAACAGACTTCACCAACTCATTAGAGCCAGAATCGCCAGGCATCTGATTCCGCCTCAGCCATTGCTGGCTCTGCTGCTGTGGATGGAACTGCTGCTGGCCCTGCTGCCCATGCACAGGATTCCTCTGCACGTACTGCTGCTGCTGAGGGCCTCTCGCGTAAAAATTAGGGTTCCCACCCGCGCCTCCGCTGCCCATACCAGGTGGAGGGTACCTAGCTCGCGGGTGGCTCATCTCGACCTTAGCTCAAACTTGCACAGCTCTCCCGCGCAACAAAACGAACCGAAGTTGTACGAAACGAAAGGCAACAAACCAAATCCTCCTCCACTCAGGAAACAAAAAAAAGAAGAAGAAGAACGAAGACGACGAACTTAAATTAGGGTTGTTCGAATCGAGAAGGGAGCCAAAAAAATCGACCCCGAATCAGAGAAAGGCTCGGCCTGTCGCAGATCGATCGGGAGATCTTCGAACCGTCGATCGAAGGCGAGAACGGTATCGAGAGATCAAAAGCGTGGCATCATTGGCCCCGCGACAGTAGGGATTTGGAGACTTTTAGATGAGAACGGAGGGGGGGGGGGTGGTTACGCAGTGGGGGAGAGCTTCTCATTTATTTGTTTTCTTGTTTTTTTTTTCTCGTCTACTATTTTTAGGGCAACGACGTCCCCGGAAAAGACCAAAATACCCTTCTCTGCGTCTGGAAATTTCCAAATCGAGTGACGTGGTCGGGGCCGTCGATTTAAAACGGGTCGGAATCGAGCGCCAACCATGCGGCGTTGGCATGGCTGGTCAACCATGTTGACATTTTTTTTAAAACACGACGAAGACCCATCCCGTTATCGAGGGTATATAACGCTTTCAGGACGCTTGTAACATGTTTTTAAAAAATATAACGGGGATGCGTCCCGTTACTCGAGGGGTCGTAACGCTTCGACGCGTGCTTGCTGCACTCATTGGGCTTGTTTGGCTGCATCCTCAAAGCTCGAAGCTTGCAATTTGAAATCCTTGCCTTCAGGTGTAAAGCGACGATGATGGACTTCACTGCGCAGCCCTTTAATTCGTCTCACAAGTCACACGCACTGCCCCCTTTTTGGCCTCATCTGGGTTCCTTCATTGGCATCACCCTCTCTCCGTCCCTCTCTCTCTGTGCTCCCCTTTCTCCTTTTTACTCTTCTCTCAAGGTCGTGGCTTGAGAACCTTCGTCCCCGGGAGGGGGGGGGGGGGGGAGAAGGGAAAGGGGTCAGCGGGAGGAAGATGGGTACAAGCACAAGCACCTTTGTCATTCGGTGGATCAACTTTTTCACAATGGTATGCCTTAAGTAGCTGCTTGTTTTTTTTTGGGTCCATCCTCCTTTCTCAATCAATCCCATTTTGCATGCCTTCCTTCTGTGGGATATGTGAAACATCTCGCTTAGCTGAAGCCAGCCTCGCTATCGTTTTGCATTGTTTGGTCTCAGAGGCTGGTATTTTCTGTGTCCTCAACTTGGATTTTAAAAGGTTTTGAAATTTGGGAAGGGGATTAGGGTTCCTCTGCTTGCAAGATGCTGCATGCCGTTCTTTGCTCTTGTACATTTTTCGTATTTTGTTTTTCTGAAGTGGCATCTTGTTAAGGAAAAAAATTAGGAACCGATGTAGGAATTTGAGTTTAAAAAAAGTTTTATATTTTATTTTTATTTTGCAGTCATTCATTTATCATCTTTCCCTTCTACAACATGAAATTTGAGGTAAATTTTTCTTGATCTTGTGTTGCAGATTTTGGCAATACTAGTTATCTGCTTTGGGGTATGGATGAGCATCCATCATGATGAGTGTCGAAGGTCCTTAACCCTCCCTGTCATGGGTCTTGGTGCACTGATTCTTTTTGTGTGAGCCTCTTTCCTTTCCTGTCTACCTGGAGATGCTATTTGACTGGTTGTTTTCATGTGGATTCATAATCATTATTGTGGTTATCTCCAACGCTCTATTTTGTAGATCCTTTATAGGTTTCCTGGGGGCTTGGAAGAATGTTGCAGGACTGCTGTGGATTGTATCCTTTCAAATTTGAACAGAAAGTTGTCAAACTGGATGACGTCTCTCTTTTCTGTTTATCACTTCCATACTCATTTGCACCTTGACAGTGAGTTCCAGTACCTTGTCATGTTGTGCTTGATTTTGATCGCAATAATGGTCTTCACTGTACTTGCGTAAGTGCCAATCCTCGGAATCTCCATTTAATTTTATGTTTCTCCATGCTTTGATACATGCAGTTAGTCTTAACTCTTCATGCATCTAAAAAATTATAAGGACCTACTAAATTGAAAGGTGTTTTTACTTGAAACCTTAATGAAGAAAATGAACAAGTCTAGATGGTGTAGTTGGTTATTAGGCTAGTCTCACGCACTAGAGGTGACAATTCCTTTAGGTCTGGTATTGGCTCATTGGTGAAATGATGAGAGAAAAATATTGGCGTTTTATATAACTTGTTACTCTCTCCAAAGATAGGTGGAAGCTGTTGGTGAAATGACTTTCTTACAATTAAGGATGTTAAAATGCTAAAGTCTGATAAGGAGCACCTACGTTACACTTTAGGACTATGTTTATGCAGGGAGATAGCGAATCTGAACTATTGTGAAAAAATAGTTTCTCGTACACTGCATTCAACTAAGAAAATGTTTTATTTCTGGTATTTTAATCTATATTTTCTGTTCTATGTTGCATTTTTACCAGTTGAGATGCCTACATCCATTATTCACTAAGTAATTTTTAAAACTTGGTCATGATATGGCCACTTCAATTACAAGTATAGGATTGTGGGTGGTGTAATTGGTTATCATGCTAGCTTTACAAATTACAGGTACTTGGTTCAAATAATTAGCTCTATAGAAACACTACTTGCACTATTACAATCTTAGAAGCATGTACTGTTAGGAATATATCTATGTAGGAAGACAGAGGATCTGATCTATTCAATTTATTGATTTTCAAAAACTCTGGCATGGCATGTTCATGTTAATTGCAGGAATAGGAGTATGGATGGTGTAGTTGGTTATAATGCTAGTCACACACGATAAAGGTCTTTAGTTATGGTTGTTTTCTATAACTTGTTACTATTTCTCCAAGCAATTTTCATAAACACTGACATGAGATGATCACTTCCATTATAGCAATAAGAGTCTGGGTGGTATAGTTAGCTATCATGCTATTCTTACAAACTAGAGGTGCTTGGTTCAAATTTGAGCTCATTGATAAAATGATAAATGAAAAAGATTAGTTTTCATAACTTTTTATTATTTCTTCCAGTAATTTTCAGAAACTTCAGCTTGACATGATCATTTCAATTATTAGAATGTGGTGTTGGCTCATTGGTAAAATGATGAATGAAAAAGATTAGTTTTCATAACTTGCTACACTTTCTCTCACTAATCTTCACAAATTCCTGCATGTCATGATCACTTCGATCTTCAATTATAGAAATTGCAGCTTGAGTCTTAAGTTCAACAGACAAATTTTGTAAGTTTGGTGTTGGCTCATTGGTAAAATGATGAAAAAGAATATTGGAGTTGATAACTTGTTACACTTTCTCCTGTTAACTTTTAAAAGTACAACATGACATTATCACTTCAATGACAAAAATTGGAGTATGGGTGGTATAGTTGGTTATCACATTTGTCTTATACATTTGAGCTCCTTAATTCACAATTTTTTTAAGTTTAATATTAGCTCACTAGTAAAATAATAAATGAAAATTATTGGTTGTTATAACTTGTTACTCTTTCTCCCAGTAATTTTCAAACCACTCTAGAAGGAGATGATCAATTCAATTGCAAAAAATTACAAAAGTACAAGTTTGGGTACACTAGAGGTCTTATGTTCGAACCCTAGCTCAAACAACATTTTTAACGTCGGTGGTATAATTAAAGGATACAATGATCACTTCAATAACAAAAGTAAGAGTTTGGGTGGCGTAGTTGGTTATCACGCTAGTCCCACAAACTGGATGTCCTTTTTTCAATCCCTGGGTGGGTAGTTGGTTATCACGAGGTCCTCGGTTCAATCGTTCAAACCCAAGCTCAAACAGCTTTACAAAGCTTGCTGCTTTTTGCATTGTTAGGATGATAAGTAAAATAGATTCATCTTGTTATTTTTCTCCCATTGTTTCTCAAATAACTTTGAAATGAGATAATCACTACATATGCAAATGTAACAGTTTGGGTGGTGTAGTTGGGTATCACGCTAGTCTAACACACTAGAGGTCCTCGGTTCAATCCCGAGCTCAAACAGCTCTACAGAGCTTGGTCTTTTTTGCATTGTAAGGATGACAAGTAAAATACATTCATCTAGTTATTTTTCTTCCATTATTTCTGAAGTTTCTCTGCGATCTGATGATCGCTTCAATTGCAAATGTAACAGTTTGGGTGGTGTAGTTGGTTATCACGCTAGTCTTACACACTAGAGGTCCTCGGTTCAATCCCGAGCTCAAACAGCTCTACAGAGCTTGGTCATTTTTCCATTGTAAGGATGATAAGTCAAATACATTCATCTTGTTATTTTTCTTCCATTATTTCTAAAGTTTCTCCGCGATCTGATGACTGCTTCAATTGCAAATGTAACAGTTTGGGTGGTGTAGTTGGTTATTACGCTAGTCTCACACACTAGAGGTCCTCGGTTCAATCCCGAGCTCAAACAGCTCTACAGAGCTTGGTCTTTTTCGCATTGTAAGGATGATAAGTAAAATACACTCATCTAGTTATTTTTCTTCCATTATTTCTGAAGTTTCTTTCCGATCTGATGATCGCTTCAAATGCAAATGTAACAGTTTGGATGGTGTAGTTGGTTATCACGATAGTCTAACACACTAGAGGTCCTCGGTTCAATCCCGAGCTCAAACAGCTCTACAGAGCTTGGTCTTTTTTGCATTGTAAGGATGATAAGTAAAATACATTCATCTAGTTATTTTTCTTCCATTATTTCTGAAGTTTCTCTGCGATCTGATGATCGCTTCAATTGCAAATGTAACAGTTTGGGTGGTGTAGTTGGTTATCACGCTAGTCTTACACACTAGAGGTCCCCTCAAACAGCTCTACAGAGCTTGGTCTTTTTCGCATTGTAAGGATAATAAGTAAAATACATTCATCTTGTTATTTTTCTTCCATTATTTCTGAAGTTTCTCTGTAATCTAATGATCGCTTCAATTGCAAATGTAACAGTTTGGGTGGTGTAGTTGGTTATCACGCTAGTCTAACACACTAGAGGTCCTCGGTTCAATCTCGAGCTCAAACAGCTCTACAAATCTTTGTCTTTTTTGCATTGTTAGGATGATAAGTAAAATACATTCATCTTGTTATTTTTCTTCCATTATTTCTGAAGTTTCTCTCCGATCTGATGATCGCTTCTATTGCAAATGTAACAGTTTGGGTGGTGTAGTTGGTTATCACGCTAGTCTCACACACTAGAGGTCCTCGGTTCAATCCCGAGCTGAAACACCTCTACTGAGCTTGGTCTTTTTTGAATTGTAAGGATGATAAGTAAAATACATTCATGTTGTTATTTTTCTCCCAATATTTCTCAAATTGCTCTGCCATGTAATTATGGCTTCATTTGCAAATGTTTCAGTTTGCGTGGTGTTGTTGGTTATCATGCTAGTATCATGCACTAGAGGTCCTCGGTTTGATCCCGAGCTCAAAAAGCTCTACAGAGCCTGGTCTTTTTTGCCTTGTAAGGATGATAAGTAAAATACACTCATCTTCTCCAATTGTTTCTCAAATAATACTGAAATGAGATGATCACTACTATTCCAAAAGAAATATTTTGGGTGGTGTAGATGGTAATCACTCCAAGTATAATAGATTCATCTTATCATTTTTCCCCCATTGTTTCTCATATCACTGTAAGGATTATCATTGTTTCTCCCATTATTTCTGAAATATCTATGCGAGCTGATGATCGCTTCAATTGCAAATGTAATAGTTTGGGTGGTGTAGTTGGTTATCACACTAGTCTAACACACTAGAGGCCCTCGGTTCAATCCCGAGCTCAAACAGCTCTACAGAGCTTTGTTTTTTTTGCATTGTATGGATGATAAGTAAAATACATTCATCTTGTTATTTTTCTTCCATTATTTCTGAAATATCACACCGATAAGATTATCGCTTCAAATGCAAATGTAACAGTTTGGGTGGTGTAGTTGGTTATCACGCTAGTCTCACACACTAGAGGTCCTCGGTTCAATCCCGAGACCAAACAGCTCTACAGAGCTTGGTCTTTTTTGCATTGTAAGGATGATAAGTAAAATACATTCATCTAGTTATTTTTCTTCCATTATTTCTGAAGTTACTCTGCGATCTGATGATCGCTTCAATTGCAAATGTAACAGTTTGGGTGGTGTAGTTGGTTATCACGCTAGTCTTACACACTAGAGGTCCCCTCAAACAGCTCTACAGAGCTTGGTCTTTTTCGCATTGTAAGGATAATAAGTAAAATACATTCATCTTGTTATTTTTCTTCCATTATTTCTGAAGTTTCTCTGCAATCTAATGATCGCTTCAATTGCAAATGTAACAGTTTGGGTGTGTAGTTGGTTATCACGCTAGTCTCACACACTAGAGGTCCTCGGTTCAATCCCGAGCTCAAACAGCTCCACAGAGCTTGGTCTTTTTTGCATTGTATGGATGATAAGTAAAATACATTCATCTTGTTATTTTTCTTCCATTATTTATGAAATGTCCCGGCAATTGGATGATCGCTTCAATTGCAAATGTAACAGTTTGGGTGGTGTAGTTGGTTATCACACTCATCTCACACACTAGAGGTCCTCTGTTGAATCCCGAGCTCAAACAGCTCTAAAAATATTTGTCTTTTTTGCATTGTTAGGAAGATAAGTATAATAGATTCATCTTATCATTTTTCTCCCATTGTTTCTCACATCACTCTGGGATGAGATGTTCACTACAATTCCAAAATAACAGTTTGGGTGGTGTAGTTGGTTATCACGCTAGTTTTACACACTAGAGGTCCTCGGTTCAATCCTGATCTCAAACACCTCTACTGAGCTTGGTCTTTTTTGAATTGTAAGGATGATAAGTAAAATACATTCATGTTGTTATTTTTCTCCCATTATTTCTCAAATTGCTCTGCCATGTAATTATGGCTTCATTTGCAAATGTTTCAGTTTGCGTGGTGTTGTTGGTTATCATGCTAGTATCACGCACTAGAGGTCCTCGGTTCGATCCCGAGCTCAAGAAGCTTTACAGAGCCTGTTCTTCCTTGCCTTGTAAGGATGATAAGTAAAATACACTCATCTTCTCCAATTGTTTCTCAAATAATACTGAAATGAGATGATCACTACTATTCCAAAAGAAATATTTTGGGTGGTGTAGATGGTAATCACCGTCGTCTCACAAACTTTGCTTTGTTTTGCATTCTAAGGGCTAGTCCTCGGTTCAATCCCGAGCTCAAACAGGTCTTCAAATCTGTCTTTTTTGCATTGTTAGGATGATAAGTATAATAGATTCATCTTATCATTTTTCCCCCATTGTTTCTCACATCACTGTGGGATGAAATAATCACTACAATTCTAAAACAACAGTTTGGGTGGTGTAGTTGATTATCACGCTAGTCCTCGGTTCAATCCCGAGCTCAAACAGGTCTTCAAATCTGTCTTTTTTGCATTGTTAGGATGATAAGTATAATAGATTCATCTTATCATTTTTCCCCCATTGTTTCTCATATCACTGTGTGATGAGATAATCACTACGCTTCAATTTCAAATGTAACAGTTTGGGTGGTGTAGTTGGTTATCACGCTAGTCTAACACACTAGAGGTCCTCGGTTCAATTCCGAGCTCAGACAGCTCTACAGAGCTTTGTCTTTTTTGCATTGTAAGGATGATAAGTAAAATACATTCATCTAGTTATTTTTCTCCCATTATTTCTGAAATATCTATGCCAGCTGATGATCGCTTCAATTGCAAATGTAACAGTTTGGGTGGTGTAGTTGGTTATCACACTAGTCTAACACACTAGAGGCCCTCGGTTCAATCCCGAGCTCAAACAGCTCTACAGAGCTTTGTTTTTTTTGCATTGTATGGATGATAAGTAAAATACATTCATCTTGTTATTTTTCTTCCATTATTTCTGAAATATCCCACCGATAAGATTATCGCTTCAAATGCAAATGTAACAGTTTGGGTGGTGTAGTTGGTTATCACGCTAGTCTCACACACTAGAGGTCCTCGGTTCAATCCTGAGCTCAAACATCTCTACAAATTTCTGTCTTTTTTGCATTGTTAGGAAGATAAGTATAATAGATTCATCTTATCATTTTTCTCCCATTGTTTATCACATCACTCTGGGATGAGATGATCACTACAATTCCAAAATAACAGTTTAGGTGGTGTAGTTGGTTATCACGCTAGTTTTACACACTAGAGGTCCTCGGTTCAATTCCGAGCTCAAACACCTCTACAAATTTCTGTCTTTTTTGCATTGTTAGGAAGATAAGTATAATAGATTCATCTTATCATTTTTCTCCCATTGATAAGTAAAATACATTCATCTTGTTATTTTTCTTCCATTATTTCTGAAATATCTATGCGAGTTCATGATCGCTTCAATTTCAAATGTAACAGTTTGGGTGGTGTAGTTAGTTATCACGCTAGTCTAACACACTAGAGGTCCTCCGTTCAATCCCGAGCTCAGACAGCTCTACAGAGCTTTGTTTTTTTTGCATTGTAAGGATGATAAGTAAAATACATTCATCTAGTTATTTTTCTCCCATTATTTCTGAAATATCTATGCGAACTGATGATCGCTTCAATTGCAAATTTAACAGTTTGGGTGGTGTAGTTGGTTATCACACTAGTCTAACACACTAGAGGCCCTCGGTTCAATCCCGAGCTCAAACAGCTCTACAGAGCTTTGTTTTTTTTGCATTGTATGGATGATAAGTAAAATACATTCATCTTGTTATTTTTCTTCCATTATTTCTGAAATATCCCACCGATAAAATTATCGCTTCAATTGCAAATGTAACAGTTTGGGTGGTGTAGTTGGTTATCACGCTAGTCTCACACACTAGAGGTCCTCGGTTCAATCCCGAGCTCAAACAGATCTACAAATCTTTGTCTTTTTTGCATTGTTAGGATGATAAGTAAAATACATTCATCTTGTTATTTTTCTCCCATTATTTCTGAAATATCTGTGCGAGCTCATGATCGCCTCAATTGCAAATGTAACAGTTTGGGTGGTGTAGTTGGTTATCACGCTAGTCTAACACACTAGAGGTCCTCCGTTCAATCCCTAGCTCAGACAGCTCTACAGAGCTTTGTCTTTTTTGCATTGTAAGGATGATAAGTAAAATACATTCATCTAGTTATTTTTCTCCCATTATTTCTGAAATATCTATGCGAGCTGATGATCGCTTCAATTGCAAATGTAACAGTTTGGGTGGTGTAGTTGGTTATCACACTAGTCTAACACACTAGAGGCCCTCGGTTCAATCCCGAGCTCCAACAGCTCTACACAGCTTTGTTTTTTTTGCATTGTATGGATGATAAGTAAAATACATTCATCTTGTTATTTTTCTTCCATTATTTCTGAAATATCCCACCGATAAGATTATCGCTTCAAATGCAAATGTAACAGTTTGGGTGGTGTAGTTGGTTATCACGCTAGTCTCACACACTAGAGGTCCTCGGTTCAATCCCGAGCTTAAACAGTTCTATAAATCTCTGTCTTTTTTGCATTGTTAGGATGATAAGTAAAATACATTCATCTTGTTATTTTTCTTCCATTATTTCTGAAATATCTATGCGAGCTCATGCTCGCTTCAATTTCAAATGTAACAGTTTGGGTGGTGTAGTTGGTTATCACGCTAGTCTAACACACTAGAGGTCCTCGGTTCAATTCCGAGCTCAGACAGCTCTACAGAGCTTTGTCTCTTTTGCATTGTAAGGATGATAAGTAAAATACATTCATCTAGTTATTTTTCTCCCATTATTTCTGAAATATCTATGCCAGCTGATAATCGCTTCAATTGCAAATGTAACAGTTTGGGTGGTGTAGTTGGTTATCACACTAGTCTAACACATTAGAGGCCCTCGGTTCAATCCCTAGCTCAAACAGCTTTACAGAGCTTTGTTTTTTTTGCATTGTATGGATGATAAGTAAAATACATTCATCTTGTTATTTTTCTTCCATTATTTCTGAAATATCTCACCGATAAGATTATCGCTTCAAATGCAAATGTAACAGCTTGGGTGGTGTAGTTGGTTATCACGCTAGTCTCACACACTAGAGGTCCTCGGTTCAATCCCGAGCTCAAACATCTCTACAAACTTCTGTCTTTTTTGCATTGTTAGGAAGATAAGTATAATAGATTCATCTTATCATTTTTCTCCCATTGTTTATCACATCACTCTGGGATGAGATGATCACTACAATTCCAAAATAACAGTTTGGGTGGTGTAGTTGGTTATCACGCTAGTTTTACACACTAGAGGTCCTCGGTTCAATCCCGAGCTCAAACACCTCTACAAATTTCTGTCTTTTTTGCATTGTTAGGAAGATAAGTATAATAGATTCATCTTATCATTTTTCTCCCATTGATAAGTAAAATACATTCTTCTTGTTATTTTTCTTCCATTATTTCTGAAATATCTATGCGAGTTCATGATCGCTTCAATTTCAAATGTACCAGTTTGGGTGGTGTAGTTGGTTATCACGCTAGTCTAACACACTAGAGGTCCTCCGTTCAATCCCGAGCTCTGACAGCTCTACAGAGCTTTGTTTTTTTTGCATTGTAAGGATGATAAGTAAAATACATTCATCTAGTTATTTTTGTCCCATTATTTCTGAAATATCTATGCGAGCTGATGATCGCTTCAATTGCAAATGTAACAGTTTGGGTGGTGTAGTTGGTTATCACACTAGTCTAACACACTAGAGGCCCTCGGTTCAATCCCGAGCTCCAACAGCTCTACACAGCTTTGTTTTTTTTGCATTGTATGGATGATAAGTAAAATACATTCATCTTGTTATTTTTCTTCCATTATTTCTGAAATATCCCACCGATAAGATTATCGCTTCAAATGCAAATGTAACAGTTTGGGTGGTGTAGTTGGTTATCACGCTAGTCTCACACACTAGAGGTCCTCGGTTCAATCCCGATCTCAAACAGCTCTACAAATTTCTGTCTTTTTTGCATTGTTAGGATGATAAGTAAAATAGATTCATCTTATCATTTTTCTCCCATTGTTTATCACATCACTCTGGGATGAGATGATCACTACAATTCCAAAATAACAGTTTGGGTGGTGTAGTTGGTTATCACGCTAGTTTTACACACTAGAGGTCCTCGGTTCAATCCCGAGGTCGGACAGCTCTACAGAGCTTTGTCTTTTTTGCATTGTAAGGATGATAAGTAAAATACATTCATCTTGTTATTTTTCTCCCATTATTTCTGAAATATCTATGCGAGCTCATGATCGCTTCAATTGCAAATGTAACAGTTTGGGTGGTGTAGTTGGTTATCACGCTAGTCTAACACACTAGAGGTCCTCGGTTCAATCCCGAGCTCAAACAGCTCTACAGAGATTGGTCTTTTTTGCATTCTAAGGATGATAAGTAAAATACATTCATCTAGTTATTTTTCTCCCATTATTTCTGAAATATCTATCCGAGCTGATGATCGCTTCAATTGCAAATGTAACAGTTTGGGTGGTGTAGTTGGTTATCACACTAGTCTAACACACTAGAGGCCCTCGGTTCAATCCCGAGCTCAAACACTCTACAGAGCTTTGTTTTTTTTGAATTGTATGGATGATAAGTAAAATACATTCATCTTGTTATTTTTCTTCCATTATTTCTGAAATTTCCTGCACTTGGACGATCGCTTCAATTGCAAATGTAACAGTTTGGGTGGTGTAGTTGGTTATCACGCTAGTCTCACACACTAGAGGTCCTAGGTTCAATCCCGAGATCGAACAGTTCTATAAATCTGTCTTTTTTGCATTGTTAGGATGATAAGTAAAATACATTCATCTTGTTATTTTTCTCCCATTATTTCTGAAATATCTATACGAGCTCATGATCGCTTCAATTGCAAATGTAACAGTTTGGGTGGTGTAGTTGGTTATCACGCTAGTCTAACACACTAGAGGTCCTCGGTTCAATCCCGAGCTCAAACAGCTCTACAGAGCTTTGTCTTTTTTGCATTCTAAGGATGATAAGTAAAATACATTCATCTAGTTATTTTTCTCCCATTATTTCTGAAATATCTATGCGAGCTGATGATCGCTTCAATTGCAAATGTAACAGTTTGGGTGGTGTAGTTGGTTATTACGCTAGTCTAACACACTAGAGGTCCTCGGTTCAATCCCGAGCTCAGACAGCTCTACAGAGCTTTATCTTTTTTGCATTGTAAGGATGATAAGTAAAATACATTCATCTTGTTATTTTTCTTCCATTATTTCTGAAATATCTCACCGATAAAATTATCGCTTCAATTGCAAATGTAACAGTTTGGGTGGTGTAGTTGCTTATCACGTTAGTCTCACACACTAGAGGTCCTCGGTTCAATCCCGAGCTCAAACAGATCTTCAAATCTTTGTCTTTTTTGCATTGTTAGGATGATAAGTAAAATACATTCATCTTGTTATTTTTCTCCCATTATTTCTGAAATATCTATGCGAGCTCATGATCGCTTCAATTGCAAATGTAACAGTTTGGGTTGTGTAGTTGGTTATAATGCTAGTCTAACACACTAGAGGTCCTCGGTTCAATCCCGAGGTCGGACAGCTCTACAGAGCTTTGTCTTTTTTGCATTGTAAGGATGATAAGTAAAATACATTCATCTAGTTATTTTTCTCCCATTATTTCTGAAATATCTATGCGAGCTGATGATCGATTCAATTGCAAATGTAACAGTTTGGGTGGTGTAGTTGGTTATCACGCTAGTCCTCGGTTCAATCCCGAGCTCAAACAGGTCTTCAAATCTGTCTTTTTTGCATTGTTAGGATGATAAGTAAAATAGATTCATCTTATCATTTTTCCCCCATTGTTTCTCACATCACTGTGTGATAAGATAGTCACTACAATTCTAAATCAACAGTTTCGGTGGTGTAGTTGGTTATCACGCTAGTCTTACACACTAGAGGTCCTCGGTTCAATCCCGAGCTTTACAGAGCTTGTTTTTTTTTGCATTGTAAGGATGATAAGTAAAATACATTCATCTTGTTATTTTTCTTCGATTATTTCTGAAATTTCCTGCACTTGGAAGATCGCTTCAATTGCGAATGTAACAGTTTGGGTGGTGTAGTTGGTTATCACGCTAGTCTCACACACTAGAGGTCCTCGGTTCAATCCCGAGCTCAAACACCTCTGTAAATTTCTGTATTTTTTGCATTGTTAGGAAGATAAGTATAATAGATTCATCTTATCATTTTTCTCCCATTGTTTATCACATCACTCTGAGATGAGATGAGCACTACAATTCCAAAATAACAGTTTGGGTGGTGTAGTTGGTTATCACGCTAGTTTTACACACTAGAGGTCCTCGGTTCAATCCCGTGCTCAAACACCTCTACTGAGATTGGTCTTTTTTGAATTGTAAGGATGATAAGTAAAATACCTTCATGTTGTTATTTTTCTCCCAATATTTCTCAAATAGCTCTGCCATGTAATAATGGCTTCAATTGCAAATGTAACAGTTTGGGTGTTGTAGTTGGTTATTACGCTAGTATCACGCACTAGAGTTCCTCGGTTTGATCCCGAGCTCAAAAAGCTCTACAGAGCTTGGTCTTTTTTGGCCTTGTAAGGATGATCAGTAAAATACACTCATCTTCTCCCATTGTTTCTCAAATAATACTGAAATGAGATGATCACTACTATTCCAAAAGAAATATTTTGGGTGGTGTAGATGGTAATCACCGTCGTCTCACAAACTTTGCTTTTTTTTTGCATTCTAAGGATGATAAGTAAAATACATTCATCTTGTTATTTTTCTTCCAATATTTCTGAAATATCTCTGCGATCTGATGATCGCTTCGAATGCAAATTTAACAGTTGGGGTGGTGTAGTTGGTTATCATGCTAGTCCTCGGTTCAATCCCGAGCTCAAACAGGTCTTCAAATCTGTCTTTTTTGCATTGTTAGGATGATAAGTATAATAGATTCATCTTATCATTTTTCCCCCATTGTTTCTCACATTACTGTGTGATGACATAGTCACTACGATTCTAAATCAACAGTTTGGGTGGTGTAGTTGGTTATCACGCTAGTCTTACACACTAGAGGTCCTCGGTTCAATCCCGAGCTTTACAGAGCTTGTTTTTTTTTGCATTGTAAGGATGATAAGTAAAATACATTCATCTTGTTATTTTTCTTCGATTATTTCTGAAATTTCCTGCACTTGGAAGATCGCTTCAATTGCGAATGTAACAGTTTGGGTGGTGTAGTTGGTTATCACGCTAGTGTCACACACTAGAGGTCCTCGGTTCAATCCCGAGCTCAAACACCTCTATAAATTTCTGTCTTTTTTGCATTGTTAGGAAGATAAGTATAATAGATTCATCTTATCATTTTTCTCCCATTGTTTATCACATCACTCTGGGATGAGATGATCACTACAATTCCAAAATAACAGTTTGGGTGGTGTATTTGGTTATCATGCTAGTTTTACACACTAGAGGTCCTCGGTTCCATCCCGAGCTCAAACACCTCTACTGAGATTTTTTTTTTTTGAATTGTAAGGATGATAAGTAAAATACCTTCATGTTGTTATTTTTCTCCCATTATTTCTCAAATAGCTCTGCCATGTAATAATGGCTTCAATTGCAAATGTAACAGTTTGGGTGTTGTAGTTGGTTATTACGCTAGTATCACGCACTAGAGTTCCTCGGTTTGATCCTGAGCTCAAAAAGCTCTACAGAGCTTGGTCTTTTTTGGCCTTGTAAGGATGATAAGTAAAATACACTCATCTTCTCCCATTGTTTCTCAAATAATACTGAAATGAGATGATCACTACTATTCCAAAAGAAATATTTTGGGTGGTGTAGATGGTAATCACGGTCGTCTCACAAACTTTGCTTTTTTTTTGCATTCTAAGGATGATAAGTAAAATACATTCATCTTGTTATTTTTCTTCCAATATTTCTGAAATATCTCTGCGATCTGATGATCGCTTCAAATGCAAATTTTACAGTTGGGGTGGTGTAGTTGGTTATCATGCTAGTCCTCGGTTCAATCCCGAGCTCAAACAGGTCTTCAAATCTGTTTTTTTTGCATTGTTAGGATGATAAGTATAATAGATTCATCTTATCATTTTTCCCCCATTGTTTCTCACATCACTGTGTGATGACATAGTCACTACGATTCTAAATCAACAGTTTGGGTGGTGTAGTTGGTTATCACGCTAGTCTTACACACTAGAGGTCCTCGGTTCAATCCCGAGCTTTACAGAGCTTGTTTTTTTTTGCATTGTAAGGATGATAAGTAAAATACATTCATCTTGTTATTTTTCTTCGATTATTTCTGAAATTTCCTGCACTTGGAAAATCGCTTCAATTGCGAATGTAACAGTTTGGGTGGTGTAGTTGGTTATCACGCTAGTCTCACACACTAGAGGTCCTCGTTTCAATCCCGAGCTTAAACAGTTCTATAAATCTCTGTCTTTTTTGCATTGTTAGGATGATAAGTAAAATACATTCATCTTGTTATTTTTCTTCCATTATTTCTGAATTATCTATGCGAGCTCATGATCGATTCAATTTCAAATGTAACAGTTTGGGTGGTGTAGTTGGTTATCACGCTAGTCTAACACACTAGAGGTCCTCGGTTCAATTCCGAGCTCAGACAGCTCTACAGAGCTTTGTCTCTTTTGCATTGTAAGGATGATAAGTAAAATACATTCATCTAGTTATTTTTCTCCCATTATTTCTGAAATATCTATGCCAGCTGATAATTGCTTCAATTGCAAATGTAACAGTTTGGGTGGTGTAGTTGGTTATCACACTAGTCTAACACACTAGAGGCCCTCGGTTCATTCCCGTGCTCAAACAGCTCTACAGAGCTTTGTTTTTTTTGCATTGTATGGATGATAAGTAAAATACATTCATCTTGTTATTTTTCTTCCATTATTTCTGAAATATCCCACAAATAATGTTATCGCTTCAAATGCAAATGTAACAGTTTGGGTGGTGTAGTTGGTTATCACGCTAGTCTCACACACTAGAGGTCCTCGGTTCAATCCCGAGCTCAAACATCTCTACAAACTTCTGTCTTTTTTGCATTGTTAGGAAGATAAGTATAATAGATTCATCTTATCATTTTTCTCCCATTGTTTATCACATCACTCTGGGATGAGATGATCACTACAATAACAAAATAACAGTTTGGGTGGTGTAGTTGGTTATCACGCTAGTTTTACACACTAGAGGTCCTCGGTTCAATCCCGAGCTCAAACACCTCTACAAATTTCTGTCTTTTTTGCATTGTTAGGAAGATAAGTATAATAGATTCATCTTATCATTTTTCTCCCATTGATAAGTAAAATACATTCTTCTTGTTATTTTTCTTCCATTATTTCTGAAATATCTATGCGAGTTCATGATCGCTTCAATTTCAAATGTACCAGTTTGGGTGGTGTAGTTGGTTATCACGCTAGTCTAACACACTAGAGGTCCTCCGTTCAATCCCGAGCTCTGACAGCTCTACAGAGCTTTGTTTTTTTTGCATTGTAAGGATGATAAGTAAAATACATTCATCTAGTTATTTTTCTCCCATTATTTCTGAAATATCTATGCGAGCTGATGATCGCTTCAATTGCAAATGTAACAGTTTGAGTGGTGTAGTTGGTTATGACACTAGTCTAACACACTAGAGGCCCTCGGTTCAATCCCGAGCTCAAACAGCTCTACAGAGCTTTGTTTTTTTTGCATTGTATGGATGATAAGTAAAATACATTCATCTTGTTATTTTTCTTCCATTATTTCTGAAATATCCCACCGATAAAATTATCGCTTCAAATGCAAATGTAACAGTTTGGGTGGTGTAGTTGGTTATCACGCTAGTCTCACACACTAGAGGTCCTCGGTTCAATCCCGAGCTCAAACAGATCTACAAATCTTTGTCTTTTTTGCATTGTTAGGATGATAAGTAAAATACATTCATCTTGTTATTTTTCTCCCATTATTTCTGAAATATCTGTGCGAGCTCATGATCGCTTCAATTGCAAATGTAACAGTTTGGGTGTTGTAGTTGGTTATCACGCTAGTCTAACACACTAGAGGTCCTCGGTTCAATCCCGAGCTCAGACAGCTCTACAGAGCTTTGTCTTTTTTGCATTGTAAGGATGATAAGTAAAATACATTCATCTTGTTATTTTTCTTCCATTATTTCTGAAATATCTATGCGAGCTCATGATCGCTTCAATTTCAAATGTAACAGTTTGGGTGGTGTAGTTGGTTATCACGCTAGTCTAACACACTAGAGGTCCTCGGTTCAATTCCGAGCTCAGACAGCTCTACAGAGCTTTGTCTCTTTTGCATTGTAAGGATGATAAGTAAAATACATTCATCTAGTTATTTTTCTCCCATTATTTCTGAAATATCTATGCCAGCTGATAATCGCTTCAATTGCAAATGTAACAGTTTGGGTGGTGTAGTTGGTTATCACACTAGTCTAACACACTAGAGGCCCTCGGTTCAATCCCGAGCTCAAACAGCTCTACAGAGCTTTGTTTTTTTTGCATTGTATGGATGATAAGTAAAATACATTCATCTTGTTATTTTTCTTCCATTATTTCTGAAATATCCCACCGATACTGTTATCGCTTCAAATGCAAATGTAACAGTTTGGGTGGTGTAGTTGGTTATCACGCTAGTCTCACACACTAGAGGTCCTCGGTTCAATCCCGAGCTCAAACATCTCTGCAAACTTCTGTCTTTTTTGCATTGTTAGGAAGATAAGTATAATAGATTCATCTTATCATTTTTCTCCCATTGTTTATCACATCACTCTGGGATGAGATGATCACTACAATTCCAAAATAACAGTTTGGGTGGTGTAGTTGGTTATCACGCTAGTTTTACACACTAGAGGTCCTCGGTTCAATCCCGAGCTCAAACACCTCTACAAATTTCTGTCTTTTTTGCATTGTTAGGAAGATAAGTATAATAGATTCATCTTATCATTTTTCTCCCATTGATAAGTAAAATACATTCTTCTTGTTATTTTTCTTCCATTATTTCTGAAATATCTATGCGAGTTCATGATCGCTTCAATTTCAAATGTACCAGTTTGGGTGGTGTAGTTGGTTATCACGCTAGTCTAACACACTAGAGGTCCTCCGTTCAATCCCGAGCTCTGACAGCTCTACAGAGCTTTGTTTTTTTTGCATTGTAAGGATGATAAGTAAAATACATTCATCTAGTTATTTTTCTCCCATTATTTCTGAAATATCTATGCGAGCTCATGATCGCTTCAATTGCAAATGTAACAGTTTGGGTCGTGTAGTTGGTTATGACACTAGTCTAACACATTAGAGGCCCTCGGTTCAATCCCGAGCTCAAACAGCTCTACAGTGCTTTGTTTTTTTTGCATTGTATGGATGATAAGTAAAATACATTCATCTTGTTATTTTTCTTCCATTATTTCTGAAATATCCCACCGATAAGATTATCGCTTCAAATGCAAATGTAACAGTTTGGGTGGTGTAGTTGGTTATCACGCTAGTCTCACACACTAGAAGTCCTTGGTTCAATCCCGAGCTCAAACAGATCTACAAATCTTTGTCTTTTTTGCATTGTTAGGATGATAAGTAAAATAGATTCATCTTATCATTTTTCTCCCATTGTTTATCACATCACTCTGGGATGAGATGATCACTACAATTCCAAAATAACAGTTTGGGTGGTGTAGTTGGTTATCACGCTAGTTTTACACACTAGAGGTCCTCGGTTCAATCCCGAGGTCGGACAGCTCTACAGAGCTTTGTCTTTTTTGCATTGTAAGGATGATAAGTAAAATACATTCATCTTGTTATTTTTCTCCCATTATTTCTGAAATATCTATGCGAGCTCATGATCGCTTCAATTGCAAATGTAACAGTTTGGGTGGTGTAGTTGGTTATCACGCTAGTCTAACACACTAGAGTTCCTCGGTTCAATCCCGAGCTCAAACAGCCCTACAGAGATTGGTCTTTTTTGCATTCTAAGGATGATAAGTAAAATACATTCATCTAGTTATTTTTCTCCCATTATTTCTGAAATATCTATCCGAGCTGATGATCGCTTCAATTGCAAATGTAACAGTTTGGGTGGTGTAGTTGGTTATCACACTAGTCTAACACACTAGAGGCCCTCGGTTCAATCCCGAGCTCAAACACTCTACAGAGCTTTGTTTTTTTTGAATTGTATGGATGATAAGTAAAATACATTCATCTTGTTATTTTTCTTCCATTATTTCTGAAATTTCCTGCACTTGGACGATCGCTTCAATTGCAAATGTAACAGTTTGGGTGGTGTAGTTGGTTATCACGCTAGTCTCACACACTAGAGGTCCTAGGTTCAATCCCGAGATCGAACAGTTCTATAAATCTGTCTTTTTTGCATTGTTAGGATGATAAGTAAAATACATTCATCTTGTTATTTTTCTCCCATTATTTCTGAAATATCTATACGAGCTCATGATCGCTTCAATTGCAAATGTAACAGTTTGGGTGGTGTAGTTGGTTATCACGCTAGTCTAACACACTAGAGGTCCTCGGTTCAATCCCGAGCTCAAACAGCTCTACAGAGCTTTGTCTTTTTTGCATTCTAAGGATGATAAGTAAAATACATTCATCTAGTTATTTTTCTTCCATTATTTCTGAAATATCTATGCGAGCTCATGATCGCTTCAATTTCAAATGTAACAGTTTGGGTGGTGTAGTTGGTTATCACGCTAGTCTAACACACTAGAGGTCCTCGGTTCAATTCCGAGCTCAGACAGCTCTACAGAGCTTTGTCTCTTTTGCATTGTAAGGATGATAAGTAAAATACATTCATCTAGTTACTTTTCTCCCATTATTTCTGAAATATCTATGCGAGCTGATGATTGCTTCAATTGCAAATGTAACAGTTTGGGTGGTGTAGTTGGTTATCACACTAGTCTAACACACTAGAGGCCCTCGGTTCAATCCCGAGCTCAAACAGCTCTACAGAGCTTTGTTTTTTTTGCATTGTATGGATGATAAGTAAAATACATTCATCTTGTTATTTTTCTTCCATTATTTCTGAAATATCCCACCGATAAGATTATCGCTTCAAATGCAAATGTAACAGTTTGGGTGGTGTAGTTGGTTATCACGCTAGTCTCACACACTAGAGGTCCTCGGTTCAATCCCGATCTCAAACAGCTCTACAAATTTCTGTCTTTTTTGCATTGTTAGGAAGATAAGTATAATAGATTCATCTTATCATTTTTCTCCCATTGTTTATCACATCACTCTGGGATGAGATGATCACTACAATTCCAAAATAACAGTTTGGGTGGTGTAGTTGGTTATCACGCTAGTTTTACACACTAGAGGTCCTCGGTTCAATCCCGAGGTCGGACAGCTCTACAGAGCTTTGTCTTTTTTGCATTGTAAGGATGATAAGTAAAATACATTCATCTTGTTATTTTTCTCCCATTATTTCTGAAATATCTATGCGAGCTCATGATCGCTTCAATTGCAAATGTAACAGTTTGGGTGGTGTAGTTGGTTATCACGCTAGTCTAACACACTAGAGGTCCTCGGTTCAATCCCGAGCTCAAACAGCTCTACAGAGATTGGTCTTTTTTGCATTCTAAGGATGATAAGTAAAATACATTCATCTAGTTATTTTTCTCCCATTATTTCTGAAATATCTATCCGAGCTGATGATCGCTTCAATTGCAAATGTAACAGTTTGGGTGGTGTAGTTGGTTATCACACTAGTCTAACACACTAGAGGCCCTCGGTTCAATCCCGAGCTCAAACACTCTAGAGAGCTTTGTTTTTTTTGCATTGTATGGATGATAAGTAAAATACATTCATCTTGTTATTTTTCTTCCATTATTTCTGAAATTTCCTGCACTTGGACGATCGCTTCAATTGCAAATGTAACAGTTTGGGTGGTGTAGTTGGTTATCACGCTAGTCTCACACACTAGAGGTCCTAGGTTCAATCCCGAGATCGAACAGTTCTATAAATCTGTCTTTTTTGCATTGTTAGGATGATAAGTAAAATACATTCATCTTGTTATTTTTCTCCCATTATTTCTGAAATATCTATACAAACTCATGATCGCTTCAATTGCGAATGTAACAGTTTGGGTGGTGTAGTTGGTTATCACGCTAGTCTCACACACTAGAGGTCCTCGGTTCAACCCCGAGCTCAAACACCTCTACTGAGATTGGTCTTTTTTGAATTGTAAGGATGATAAGTAAAATACCTTCATGTTGTTATTTTTCTCCCATTATTTCTGAAATATCTATGCGAGCTCATGATCGCTTCAATTGCAAATGTAACAGTTTGGGTGGTGTAGTTGGTTATCACACTAGTCTAACACACTAGAGGCCCTCGGTTCAATCCCGAGCTCAAACACTCTACAGAGCTATGTCTTTTTTGCATTGTTAGGAAGATAAGTATAATAGATTCATCTTATCATTTTTCTCCCACTGATAAGTAAAATACATTCTTCTTGTTATTTTTCTTCCATTATTTCTGAAATATCTATGCGAGTTCATGATCGCTTCAATTTCAAATGTACCAGTTTGGGTGGTGTAGTTGGTTATCACGCTAGTCTAACACACTAGAGGTCCTCCGTTCAACCCCGAGCTCTGACAGCTCTACAGAGCTTTGTTTTTTTTGCATTGTAAGGATGATAAGTAAAATACATTCATCTAGTTATTTTTCTCCCATTATTTCTGAAATATCGATGCCAGCTGATGATCGCTTCAATTGCAAATGTAACAGTTTGGGTGGTGTAGTTGGTTATGACACTAGTCTAACACACTAGAGGCCCTCGGTTCAATCCCGAGCTCAAACAGCTCTACAGAGCTTTGTTTTTTTTGCATTGTATGGATGATAAGTAAAATACATTCATCTTGTTATTTTTCTTCCATTATTTCTGAAATATCTCACCGATAAGATTATCGCTTCAATTGCAAATGTAACAGTTTGGGTGGTGTAGTTGGTTATCACGCTAGTCTCACACACTAGAGATCCTCGGTTCAATCCCGAGCTCAAACAGATCTACAAATCTTTGTCTTTTTTGCATTGTTAGGATGATAAGTAAAATACATTCATCTTGTTATTTTTCTCCCATTATTTCTGAAATATCTATGCGAGCTCATGATCGCTTCAATTGCAAATGTAACAGTTTGGGTTGTGTAGTTGGTTATCATGCTAGTCTAACACACTAGAGGTCCTCGGTTCAATCCCGAGGTCGGACAGCTCTACAGAGGTTTGTCTTTTTTGCATTGTAAGGATGATAAGTAAAATACATTCATCTAGTTATTTTTCTTCGATTATTTCTGAAATTTCCTGCACTTGGAAGATCGCTTCAATTGCGAATGTAACAGTTTGGGTGGTGTAGTTGGTTATCACGCTAGTCTCACACACTAGAGGTCCTCGGTTCAACCCCGAGCTCAAACACCTCTACTGAGATTGGTCTTTTTTGAATTGTAAGGATGATAAGTAAAATACCTTCATGTTGTTATTTTTCTCCCATTATTTCTGAAATATCTATGCGAGCTCATGATCGCTTCAATTGCAAATGTAACAGTTTGGGTGGTGTAGTTGGTTATCACACTAGTCTAACACACTAGAGGCCCTCGGTTCAATCCCGAGCTCAAACACTCTACAGAGCTATGTCTTTTTTGCATTGTTAGGAAGATAAGTATAATAGATTCATCTTATCATTTTTCTCCCACTGATAAGTAAAATACATTCTTCTTGTTATTTTTCTTCCATTATTTCTGAAATATCTATGCGAGTTCATGATCGCTTCAATTTCAAATGTACCAGTTTGGGTGGTGTAGTTGGTTATCACGCTAGTCTAACACACTAGAGGTCCTCCGTTCAACCCCGAGCTCTGACAGCTCTACAGAGCTTTGTTTTTTTTGCATTGTAAGGATGATAAGTAAAATACATTCATCTAGTTATTTTTCTCCCATTATTTCTGAAATATCTATGCCAGCTGATGATCGCTTCAATTGCAAATGTAACAGTTTGGGTGGTGTAGTTGGTTATGACACTAGTCTAACACACTAGAGGCCCTCGGTTCAATCCCGAGCTCAAACAGCTCTACAGAGCTTTGTTTTTTTTGCATTGTATGGATGATAAGTAAAATACATTCATCTTGTTATTTTTCTTCCATTATTTCTGAAATATCTCACCGATAAGATTATCGCTTCAATTGCAAATGTAACAGTTTGGGTGGTGTAGTTGGTTATCACGCTAGTCTCACACACTAGAGATCCTCGGTTCAATCCCGAGCTCAAACAGATCTACAAATCTTTGTCTTTTTTGCATTGTTAGGATGATAAGTAAAATACATTCATCTTGTTATTTTTCTCCCATTATTTCTGAAATATCTATGCGAGCTCATGATCGCTTCAATTGCAAATGTAACAGTTTGGGTTGTGTAGTTGGTTATCATGCTAGTCTAACACACTAGAGGTCCTCGGTTCAATCCCGAGGTCGGACAGCTCTACAGAGGTTTGTCTTTTTTGCATTGTAAGGATGATAAGTAAAATACATTCATCTAGTTATTTTTCTTCGATTATTTCTGAAATTTCCTGCACTTGGAAGATCGCTTCAATTGCGAATGTAACAGTTTGGGTGGTGTAGTTGGTTATCACGCTAGTCTCACACACTAGAGGTCCTCGGTTCAACCCCGAGCTCAAACACCTCTACTGAGATTGGTCTTTTTTGAATTGTAAGGATGATAAGTAAAATACCTTCATGTTGTTATTTTTCTCCCATTATTTCTCAAATAGCTCTGCCATGTAATAATGGCTTCAATTGCAAATGTAACAGTTTGGGTGTTGTAGTTGGTTATTACGCTAGTATCACGCACTAGAGTTCCTCGGTTTGATCCCGAGCTCAAAAAGCTCTACAGAGCTTGGTCTTTTTTGGCCTTGTAAGGATGATAAGTAAAATACACTCATCTTCTCCCATTGTTTCTCAAATAATACTGAAATGAGATGATCACTACTATTCCAAAAGAAATATTTTGGGTGGTGTAGATGGTAATCACCGTCGTCTCACAAACTTTGCTTTTTTTTTGCATTGTAAGGATGATAAGTAAAATACATTCATCTTGTTATTTTTCTTCGATTATTTCTGAAATTTCCTGCACTTGGACGATCGCTTCAATTGCAAATGTAACAGTTTGGGTGGTGTAGTTGGTTATCACGCTAGTCTCACACACTAGAGGTCCTCTGTTCAATCCCGATCTTAAACAGTTCTATAAATCTCTGTCTTTTTTGCATTGTAAGGATGATAAGTAAAATACATTCATCTAGTTATTTTTCTCCCATTATTTTTGAAATATCTATGCCAGCTGATGATCGCTTCAATTGCAAATGTAACAGTTTGGGTGGTGTAGTTGGTTATCACACTAGTCTAACACACTAGAGGCCCTCGGTTCAATCCCGAACTCAAACAGCTCTACAGAGCTTTGTTTTTTTTGCATTGTATGGATGATAAGTAAAATACATTCATCTTGTTATTTTTCTTCCATTATTTCTGAAATATCCCACCGATAAGATTATCGCTTCAAATGCAAATGTAACAGTTTGGGTGGTGTAGTTGGTTATCACGCTAGTCTGACACACTAGAGGTCCTCGGTTCAATCCCGAGTTCAAACAGCTCTACAAATTTCTGTCTTTTTTGCATTGTTAGGAAGATAAGTATAATAGATTCATCTTATCATTTTTCTCCCATTGTTTATCACATCACTCTGAGATGAGATGAGCACTACAATTCCAAAATAACAGTTTGGGTGGTGTAGTTGGTTATCACGCTAGTTTTACACACTAGAGGTCCTCGGTTCAATCCCGTGCTCAAACACCTCTACTGAGATTGGTCTTTTTTGAATTGTAAGGATGATAAGTAAAATACCTTCATGTTGTTATTTTTCTCCCATTATTTCTCAAATAGCTCTGCCATGTAATAATGGCTTCAATTGCAAATGTAACAGTTTGGGTGTTGTAGTTGGTTATTACGCTAGTATCACGCACTAGAGTTCCTCGGTTTGATCCCGAGCTCAAAAAGCTCTACAGAGCTTGGTCTTTTTTGGCCTTGTAAGGATGATCAGTAAAATACACTCATCTTCTCCCATTGTTTCTCAAATAATACTGAAATGAGATGATCACTACTATTCCAAAAGAAATATTTTGGGTGGTGTAGATGGTAATCACCGTCGTCTCACAAACTTTGCTTTTTTTTTGCATTCTAAGGATGATAAGTAAAATACATTCATCTTGTTATTTTTGTTCCAATATTTCTGAAATATCTCTGCGATCTGATGATCGCTTCAAATGCAAATTTAACAGTTGGGGTGGTGTAGTTGGTTATCACGCTAGTCCTCGGTTCAATCCCGAGCTCAAACAGGTCTTCAAATCTGTCTTTTTTGCATTGTTAGGATGATAAGTATAATAGATTCATCTTCTCATTTTTCTCCCATTGTTTCTCACATCACTGTGTGATGAGATGATCACTACAATTCTAAAGTAACAGTTTTGGTATTGTAGTTGGTTATCATGCTAGTCTCACACACTAGAGATCCTCGGTTCAATCCTGAGCACAAACAGCACTACCAATCTCTGTCTTCTTTGAATTATTAGGATGATAAGTAAAATAGATTCATCTTATCACTTTTCTCCTATTGTTTCTCACTTCACTGTGCGATGAGATGATCACTACAATTCTAAAATAACGGTTTGGGTGGTGTAGTTAGTTATCACGCTAGTCTCACACACTAGAGGTCCTCAGTTAAATCCCGAGCTCAAACAGCTTTACAAACCTTGCTTTATTTTGCATTGTAATGATGATAAGTAAAATACATTAATCTTGTTATTTTTCTTCTATTATTTCTGAAATATTTCTGCGATCTGATGATCGCTTCAATTGCAAATGTAACTGTTTTGGGGGAAGGAAATAGAAGATGTTTCATAGGTGAATCCAAATCAACAATGGCTTTGGCCATACAAGCAGCTTTAACCTTAACTTTCTTTAATACTCACAAGCCACCTTGAACTAGCGATACCTTAATTTTGCGTATTTTGTCTTCAGGGAAGTATAGGAGATATCTTTTTTTGCCTCTCCTACTTCTGTCTTATTTATTTTTTCCCTTTCTTGTGTTCAGTTTATTTTGTTTTGCACACTACATCCTTTTGGATGATATATTGTATCATTTCAGATTGGTGAAATGAATGCAATGTTTATCTTTCAAAAAAAATTGCAAATGTTACAGTTTCGGTGGTGTAGTTGGTTATCATGCTAGTTTCACACACTAGAGGTCCTCGGTTCAATCCCGAGCTCTACAAAGCTTCGTGTTTTTTGCATTGGTAGGATGATAAGTAAGATAGATTCATCTTGTTGTAGCTGGTTATCACGCTAGTCTCACACATTAGAGGTCCTTGGTTCAATCCCGAGCTTAAACAGCTTTACAGACCTTGGTTTTTTTTGCATTGTAAGGCTGATAAGTAAAATACATTCATCTTGTCATTTTTCTCCCTTTGTTTCTTAAATAACTCTGAAATGAGATGATCACTTCAATTGCAAAATTAACAGTTTGAGTGGTGTAGTTGGTTATCATGCTAGTCTAACACACTAGATGTCCTCGGTTCAATCCCGAGCTCAAACAGCTTTACAAAATTTCCTTTGTTTTGCATTCTAAAGATGATAAGTAAAATACATTCATCTTGTTATTCTTCTCCCATTATTTCTCAAATAACTTTGCGATGAGATGATCGCTTCAATTGCAATTTAACTATTTGGGTGGTGTAGTTGGTTATCACCCTAGTCTCACACACTAGTGTCCTCAGTTCTATCCCTAGCGTAGACTTATCTACAAAGCTTGGTGTTTTTTGCATTGGTAGGATGTTAAGTAAAATAGATTCATCTTGTCCCATTTTTCTCAAATAACTCTGAGATGAGATGATCATTACTACTCCAAAAGTAACAGTTTGGGTGGTGTAGATGGTTATCATGCTAGTCTCACTCATTGGAGGTCCATGGTTCAATCACGAGTTCGAATAGCTTTACAAATCTTTATCTTTTTTGCATTGTTCTCGACTGCACTAGATGTTCTTGATTAGAACCTAACTTTACTTTTTCAATTTGCATTATGTGTTTCTTTACGACTACTTCGGTCCCTATAACAAAGCTAGTACTCCTTCGAATTAGTCGATTTATATCTATAAACTTATTGTTAAATATATATGTCCATCGATGATTATCAGACATAAAAATGTTTCAATCACATCAAATACTGATATACTAGTGATAGATATTTTTATCACTTGTTGATGCCACCTTAGCAAATATTACCTCTAGTAATAAAGCCCGTTCAAAGTATATCAATATTTGAAATGTCTTCACATTCAAAGAAATACTAATTTGAACCTAACAAATGTGATCAAACTGTTGCAGGTTCATCGTAACAAATAACGGTTCTGGTCATGTTGTATCTGGTCTGAGGTATTGAAGAACTTCTCCAGCACCAAATTTGTGAAGAATGATGTTTCCATGTTCAGTAATTTATCATGTTATAATGTTTTGTGATCCCCTAAATTTATAGAACTTTCAGTTATTCTGATTGTGATTCTGGCATCAATTTAGCATAACGATGTAAAAGGGTTCTCAGTTAGCATGCTAAACCATTTATTTCTTAATAAATTGCTCTTTAGGTACAAGGAGTACCATCTTCAAGATTACAGTTCTTGGTTCTTAAAGCAGGTAAACTACTCGTGATTTAAATATATGTCATTACTGTCTCTACGGTTTGCTCAATTCCATTAGTATGTTAAAAAAAGCTCAACAACACCAAAAACTGGAGACGCTTGAAAAGTTGCCTTGTCAAGTCAGAGGAGTGCAATAATCTGCCTAAAAGATTCAAGGTTGGTTCATTGTTTTCGTTGAGCAACTGATCCCGTAGGAGCTTTTCTTACTTTTTCTCCTGAAATTTTTGCAGACTCTAAAGGATTATAAACAAGCAGATCTAAGTCCTATCGAAGCGGGTTGCTGTAGACCACCATCAGAGTATGCTTCCCTACTTTTTAGTGAAAGTTGAAAGTTATTCTTGAAAATTCATCAGCAATAGCTCTCTCATTATTAGTAGTTCATCTAAAAATGAGAGTTTTATACTGCATTTTGTACTTAAAAGTCCTATATTAGAAGCCATCTTATTATAATCTTCTCTTCTTCAGCATCAATGTTATGTTTTTTTTCTCTCTCAATTGTTCAGGTGTGGATATCCTGCAGTAAATGCTTCCTACTATGACCTAAGTTATCATCCTGTGAGCACGAACAAGGACTGCAAACTCTACAAGAACGCACGGGGCATCAAGTGCTATGACTGTGACTCTTGCAAGCAAGTCCCTTAAACCAACAATTTCCCATCTCCTTTTTCTGACGCTCAGGTTCCAATCTCACACCAGAGGATTTTGGTGCATTTTCTTTTTTAGGGCTGGAGTTGCTCAATACATGAAGATGGAGTGGCGAGTGGTCGCAATCTTTAATGTCATTCTTTTCGTGGCGCTGGTGAGTTTCTAGACCTGTCCAATTTTTAGGAACAAGTAATGCAGATCAAAAGAATGAACTTGGTTGCAATTTGCATCATTAAATTATTGATTTATTTCAGTCATTTCCCACTAGAAGAAACAACTGATGTACGAACTTGGAAATCCAGAAAAAGTCTATATAAACTCTATATCGTAGGACTATAATTTTATTATCCTCCTTTTAGGACAAAAGAAAAAAAAAGGTTACTGCAGATCGAGGTGATCGATAAAATGAATGAACTGACATTTTTAAAATCCTTTGGCAAATCGCTGCGGGGGAGGGGGGTTCAGTCGATCGTCTACTTCATCGGCTGCTGCGCTCGGAGGAACCTCTCAAGGAGCCCCACCGTGAAGGCGACCGGCCGATGATCTACCTTCCAAGAACAGTTCGCCGTAGTAATTGAGAAATGTCCAGCTTCTTCCCTGATGTGTATCTTGTTAACCAAGATGGAGCACAGTCAATTATTCATTTGTTTACGACCGCTTTCATGGTTGCATTGCAGTAGTTGTGTGTGTGTATGTTCACAAATCGTGGATTGAACCTTCATTTTTTTCAAAAAAAAAATTATAAAAAAAACTGCTATTTTTAATTAATGAACTGAGAGCAATATATTGATGTGTATCTTATTATATAATACAAGTTTAATTTGATGACCTTCCACTTGTGTGATGAATTTTCTTACCATATTAGTTTATATATTCCCCTCTCTGCTCATGATTCATGAATCATTATCCAAAGTCTTCAGTGCTGATAAGTTAGTTTGGGATTATGTTAATAAATCTATCTTGTCGTTAAATAGCTTATGATCAATAAATTATAAATCGCACAGCATTTGACTAATTCAACGTGACTGAATGAAATGGTCAAATCAGTCATCCCATGACCGTGGTATTTTAATACTAATCAATAAGAATAACGACGAAGCGTCCGTCGTCATCTCCCACGTCAGGATTTTATCTTCTCGGCATATTCCTCGCAACGTCTTATCGCATCGCTGTCGACCACGTTGCCCAAATTGATGATGTAGATGATTGGGCGGTGGGGTCGCAGCCGTCAACCGTGAGAGAACGTGTCGGTTTGATTTGGTCAACGGTGAGTGCCGACTAATTTGTGGGCGTGAGAGATTTGTTTGAAACTTGAGCTGGAACCTCGCAAGTTGTGGCGCGGAAGTCACAAATAATTTGGTAGCAAATGGTCAACAAGCCGGTCAAAGAAACACTGTTTGTTTATTATTTTGTTGACTTGTAGTTTTATTCTCCGTCACTGAAAGTCATAGAGTCTAATCTAACTGATCAGTGATTATTATTATTAATAATACCAAGTGACACACCCTTACGCTTTTTAATGGTATTATTGGCGCAACATCGTGTAGTTTATATGATCAATAGTCCAACTTTTTATTATAATAATAATTATAATGTTTAAGGCTGATTGACTTTTATAGGATATAATTTTAATTATTTTTAGAACGGAGAATCATTCGGTGAAACAATTAAAATTATTTTTGTACGAATCCAAAAGGAAGGATTAAGCGCGGACTACCAACCGATTAAAGAGAGCAAAATTTAAATGAAGATTCAAGAGAGTTGTCCATCCACGTATGTCCCTCGCATCGTTCTTTGACAAACAATTATTCTTCACAATCTCCTCTGCTTTTGGAGAGTCAACCACAACTGCTTCGTTAAGGATGGCGGTCTCAGACTGGACCCGTCAAATCTGAACGCTTCCTACCTCCTCGGGCTCGGATTCGACGCTCGCGTTTAAACTAATCGCCGAGTCAAAAGTTAGAAACTGAAGATTGAGTCGTAACACAAAACTGGTCGTCGTATATCATGATAACTCCAGAGCACTTATACCACATTCCATTTCCTGCTTTCACCTCAGCAGAAGAAGAAGAAGAAGAAGCATCGATATAGTCCTTCACCTCCAACAGTGCAGGCGAAGAAAGGAGGAGGAGGAGGAGGTTAATTAAGAAGAGAATGGCCGGAGGAGGAGGCGGTGGGTCGCTGGAGGAGACTCCGACGTGGGCGGTGGCCGTCGTCTGCCTGGTTCTCATCGTCATCTCCATCATCATCGAGCACGCGATCCACCTCGTCGGCAAGGCGAGTTAATTTCTTCGTCCCTCCCTCTCGAGTTGATGTATTTCTTGGTTCGGTATCTGATCATCCATATCGGCATCGCTTGCAGTGGTTCAAGGCGCGGAATCAGACGGCACTCTTCGAGGCACTCGAAAAGATCAAAGCTGGTAAAAAAATTGAACTCTTTCCGTTGATGCTTATGCATCGATCGATGAAGGTATTAAGTTAAAGCGTGTCGACAGAGCTGATGCTGATGGGGTTCATCTCCTTGTTGCTGACCGTCCTCCAAAGCTACATCTCCAAGATATGCGTGCCCCCCAGCGTAGGCAACTCCTGGCACCCCTGCAAGCACAGAGAAGAAGAGAAGGATGACGAGGGCGGCGGCGGCCGCCGGAGACTCCTCCAGAACCCGGCTGTCTTCCGGCGAGTTTTAGCCGGCGGCGGCGGAGAGGACAGATGCATAGAAAAGGCATGATCTACATATCAAAATTAAGATCTTTAATAGTCTGACCGCTCACTCTTTTTTTATTGTCTGTTTTCTGTTCTTCTGCAGGGAAAAGTTGCTCTGATTTCCACTGACGCCGTTCACCAGCTTCACATATTTATCTTTGTGCTGGCCATCTCCCACATCCTCTACTGCATCACCACCATGGCTCTGGGGAGACTGAAGGTGAAACGATTAATTCTGTATAATTAATTACTCTAGACTTCCTTTGCGATGATTGCATACATATATAAAAAGATTAAACTGCATGCATCTGATCAACAAATGCAGATGAGGAGATGGAAAGCGTGGGAGATGGAGACCAAGACTGCTGAATACCAATTCTCACACGGTCGGTTGCATTTTTTTTCTTTCAAAGGAAACACGCGCGCGCGCGTGCGTAATACTTAATTAATGTTACTGAAATGATTTAACTCGGCAGATCCTTCGAGGTTTAGATTTGCAAGAGAGACGTCATTTGGGCGCAGGCACCTGAGTTTTTGGAGCAAGTCACCCATCCTTATCTGGATCGTAAGTTTCTACACCCAAACAGAACTTAGAGAAATATTATACCATAAAACACAAAAGGCAGCCACCTGATCAAAGTTTTTGATTTGTTTTAGATGTGCTTCTTTAGACAATTTGGGAGATCAGTTCTTAAGGTGGATTACCTGACCCTCCGTCATGGATTCATCACTGTGAGTAGTAGACATAATTCTTCCTGCTAAAAAAAAACTTTTTTAACTGAAGTAGGTACTTTACTAATTAATTGACCTGATTCTGATTAATTTTTTCTCAGGCACACTTAGCCCCACAAAGCGTGAGCAAGTTCGACTTCCAGAACTACATAAGGAGATCACTTGAAGGAGACTTCAAAGTTGTAGTCGGAATAAGGTGCGTGTGTGTGTGATATATATATAACATTCAATTCCTTTCACTTAACAAATGTACATTATTTATACTTGCAAACCTGTCTATTTGCAGTCCTGCAATATGGTTCTTTGCTCTGGTTTTCTTGCTAACTAATACTCACGGTATGTACTGGCCGAACTGGATATATATGCATACATACATACATTGATGGAGAAACTAACAAATGGAATGGGGATCTCATGCAGGATGGCGTTCCTATTTATGGCTGCCTTTTATCCCCATCATCGTAAGCGGCAGCTCTTTTTCTTGATGTATGTTAAACCTGGAAGCAAAGAGTTGATCGTAAATCTTTAATTGAAAATTTCTGCAGATAATTCTGCTGGTGGGAACGAAACTGCAAGTGATAATAACGAGGATGGCGATAAGGATCATGGAGCGCGGAGACGTCGTGAAGGGAGTGCCGGTGGTTCAACCTGCAGACGACCTCTTCTGGTTCAACAGCCCCCGCCTTCTCCTCTTCCTCATCCACTTCGTTCTCTTCCAGGTCCGTCTATCTTACTCAACTTCGATCTCCATGATTAGCTGCTTAGGTGTAAGAGTTACCTGACCGTGCTCTCTTCGATCACCCTTTTTTTGATCTGCAGAATGCGTTCCAGCTTGCCTTCCTTGCCTGGAGCTGGGTAAGTAATCTAATGCACAGACCATCGATCGAGGAAGCTGTTAGTTTGTGTTGCTTGTGCTAATTAATCGTCTTCCTGCACGCAGTACGAGTTTGGTTATCCTTCCTGCTTCCACGAGAACATTGAGGACATCATCATTAGGGTATCCGTGGGGTGAGTTCGATCGATATCTTCTCACCGGATTAATCACCAGCACAGATTAAATCTAATCTGGATATCGTGCATGCAGTGTCTTGGTTCAAGTGTTGTGCAGCTACGTGACGCTCCCTCTCTACGCACTGGTGACACAGGTGACGATACCTCCATCTCTTCCTCAACTGGTTAAACCTATATGCATATACATATCTGTCGATGGATGATTCCTCAACAAGTGTTGGGTTTTTATATTTCCAACAGATGGGATCCCACATGAAGCCCACCATCTTCAACGACCGCGTGGCGACAGCGCTCAGAAACTGGCACTACACGGCGAGAAAGCGCCTGAAGGAGAACGACCGGCTCCGCTCCTCCGGCAGCGCCACCCCATTCTCCACCAGCCGCCCCGCCACCCCTACCCACGGCCTCTCCCCGGTCCACCTCCTGCAGTACTACCGCGGCGAGCTCGACTACAGCGTGCAGAACTCGCCCGGCCGCTACGTCATCGACGTGGCCTCCGACCTCGAGGGCTCGCCCTCAACGCCCCACCGCGCCCCGGACGAGGAGGTGGCTCAGGCCGAGGTGTTAGAAGTAGAGGAAGAAAGCGGCGGCCGGGAGAACGCGTATTCGGCGCCGGCTTATGACTTCCCCCATTCGACGAGCTTTACTTTTGGACAGGCGAATAGGCAGCGATAAAATTAAAGAAGAAGAAGGAAGAGTTGGGTCGAGCCGTTTTCTTCCCGAAGAAGAAGAAGAAGAAGGATTCGAATATAACGGCACGATACGTGTATATATACCGATATATATTGACGAAAAAGAAAAGATGTATGTTTATTTATTCATTTTAATTTTTCAAAAAAAATGGAGAACGTTATTTATATTTTACTATTCAAAGCAGAGAAATAATTAGTGTTCAACGTTGAAGATGCCAAGAATATGCTCTCGGATGGCTTTTTATAGTTTCCTCAAAAAAGAAAAAGGAATAATAAACACGTGCTCAATAAATGATGCGAAAACAAAGGCCGATCAATTCAGCAAAAATCCCCCACATGCTCAAAAAATATTTTTTTGTAAAATTGGAAAGGAAAATAAAAAAAACAAAAAAGACCGCTGCGAAGCGACCATTTAATCCGATCCAAACACGTCAAAATTTGAAAGATCCAATTAATGCCGCGGCCGGGTTCGGGTCCGACCCGCGATTCCTAACACCGCATGGTCCGCAGCCTGCGCGTTGAACTCCCGAGGGTATTAGGGAAACCGAAAACCGAGTTCGGGGTCGACGTATTTAGACGTACTCGGAACGGTACCCTCGCGCAGGGCCCACCGGTGCGGGCAGCTGTACGAGAGGGGGAGAATGTTCTGGGGAGGAGGGTTATGGAGTGGGTCGGCAAACGTTTTTTCGAAAGGAGGAAAAAGAAACGTGTTTGTGGCACACACGAATCAATGACGAATCTTGATGCAGAACGGAACGGGACGGCCAATGAAGAGGAAGGGAAAGTAACGAGGACGAGGGCGTCTCCCCGTTTAATCTTCTCGCCCCTCTTCTTCGCTTCTCTCGCTCGCTCGCTCTCTCGTTCTCCCTCTCCCTCTCTCTTTCTCTCCCCTCCTCTCCCTCTCTCCATCTTGCCCTTGGCTGATCGCGGACCCCCTCTGCCCTCCCCTGTCCGCCGGCGCATGCCGCCAGGGATCCTCTCTCTGCCGTGGAAGGTGACAGCTTCGAATCCCCTTCCCGCCATCTGCCTATTTTTCCTGTTCCTGCTGCTCGCCCGTTCAGCTCTGGCTGGCTCCTCCCTTGTTAATCGCGCTCCGGGAGCCTCCGGGTCGGCTGGGGACTACGTCTCTGACTCCAGTTGACGGTTGGAATTGCAGATTTTGAACCGCACGTCGGAATCGTCCCCATTAGGAGCAGGAAGGCGATAGGGTTAGGAAGAGAGGAAGCGGATTCGAATCAATAAAGGCAGGTAACCTCGTGTTCTCGGGTTTCGTTTTCTCAATTTCGTTTTTTCTCTCGTTGTTGCGTGGGTGGGATAGATGGATTTCGAGGATGATGGGATTGGGAAATGTAACTTTCTGCGATCTGGTTGATTTTGAACGTTATAAGTTGAATTTGATATCTAATTGATGAATATTATCTCTCGGGCTTGTCGTTAACCGGATTCTTTGGACTGGGATTAATCCGAATGTTTATCGTCAGAACGATTATTATTAATTATATATATATATATATTTGTGTGTAAAAATGACATCTATTTGGTTAGGGTTTCTGGATCAATTCCTGTTGGTAATTTAGAAATACCTTTTGAATTCTCAATTTAATTTGCACCGTATCAAATGGGATAAACATATTACCAGCAATATTATTTTTCCCTGGACCCAAGACGGAGATCCGAAAGCATTTGGAGGTTTCGGATATCACCGATGACGGGAGCTGGATAGCTGATGTTGAATTTAGATATTAGCGTTTGTTACCTAGGAGAATGAACAAGAAAGACCTCATAAAGGTCATGAAAAGGAGTCATTTTTACAAAAATAGCAATGCCGTGGTAAAAGCTCTCAATGTGTACAAAGGGACATGTTTCAGTAATCATTTGATCGATGATATATAGAGGGGTACTTCAGATCTTTTATCATGAGCTAGGTCTATGCCACCATCAGCATGATGTCCTTATTATCTTGTTCACAATCTAGGACAATGTTACCATTAACAAGGAGCATTTTGAACCATCTGCCAAAATTATAAATAGTCTTATTAATTCAACGATACAACAATACATCGCCTGACAGGGTGAGAAATTTTCAGCATAGTATCTTGTTTTGGCAACTGAACGATGTGGACACAAAAATGAAAATATGCATGATACTGGTAGAGAGTGTTTTTAAACTCAGACTAGGCTTAACAAACTCAGTCGAGAATTGATGAAAAAAGTTGATTTGGTTCATCATCAAAAACTGGTCCAAGAACTCATCAAAACCCAGCTGAAACTGGAAAACTTGTGTTGGATCAATTAAATTTTATTTTATTTTGTTCATTTTTTATTATTTAATTTGGATAGATCAGTTGTATTAATAAGATCCTTTCATCCTGGAACAAGTGGTCCTACCCTTTCATTGTCTGATCTTGGTTTGAATGAGTGTTTAAGCTAACATTGAGCATCAACCTATAGCCAAGAGAATAGTGAAACAGGGTTCTAGGTTTAAAGAGAAATTAGTAAGGACCCCAAGGCTGGTGCATAAATAGTTTCTTAAACAACAATATGCAAACTCATTCCCAAAATTGGACACAAAATGAAGTGGAGAAAGGTATACATAAATGCAGAACTATAATGGCCATTGGGACGACAGAGAGGAGGCAACTTTAGCTGATAAAAGGTTCAGTAGAGGCTGTGGGTCTTATAAAATGTCCATTCGAGGTTGAAATTAAGAAAGACTGCAAATCAAGTTGTTTAGTTGAAAAACATCAGTTTTGCAGTACAATATTTAATAAATAGAGTGTTCTAATATCCTATGTTCCTAATGAAACAAAAAATATTTAGCGCTCATATTTATTTAGTTTGGTTAGTACCTTTCTGGCTTGGCAGCCTAGATTTTACACAGATGCAACACTGGCAATTTGATCTGGCTTTTTTCTGATATTAACATTTTGGCCAAATTTCTTACTACTACACTCTTGGTCTGTTCCATCTACAAAGAAGTGGACATGGTAGAAATTAAATAAAAGATATCATTGAGCAGGAGATAAATGGGAACGAAGAGGTGACAAGGATAGATTTGTGGGATGTAAAAACTGTAACTCCTTTCTCAATTATTGCCCTTTAAAGAATATGTGTAGGCTCCCTCTATATAACTTTGATACTTTGGATTGCGATGGTCATGTTACTGAAATGAACATCCAATGTTTAGAGTTCATTAGACCCAATGGTTTTTGGACAGATTTGGGACTTGGTTTTAGCTTGAACCATTCTCATTGTCGGTATGCATGATGATCTTAGATATTCGTACTTCAACTCTCTGATTATTATTTTTTTACTTCTATTCTTCAGATCTATCTATGATTGCCTTGATTATATATCAGCCACGCTTATATATTTGGTTTTACACTTCCTGTCTGTTTTTAGTTTATGGCATATGTTGACTTTTGTGATTCTCTCGATAGCATCCTAGTAGTCGAATCCCTGATGTTGATATTTTTGCAGGTCGTGGAGCTGCTAAGGATGGCAGACACTAAACTTGTAGGCAAACGATGGGAGGAAATGGAAACAGACGTCCTGGTGAAAATTTTTAAGGAGTTAAACATGATCCAATTGGCTCCAGTTTCCCGTGTTTGTCGTTCATGGCGCTTTGCTTGTTCAGATCCATTCATATGGAATACCCTTGATCTAGGGCTTCTGCGGTCCAACTTCATCCAGACAAGGGCATCACCATATATTTGGGTGGACGAAAGGTCTGACCGAACGTTGACACGAATACTGAGGATGGCTATGGCTCTTAGTTTTGGGAACGTCACAACCATGATATTCCATTTTAATCTTTATATGAAGGATGAACATCTTAGTTACATTGCAGAAAGGTAATTACCTCCACTTGTTTTAGTATTTTACGTGACATTAAAATGTACTGAAAGAGAAATAATAAACCTTTCTAGATGTGCATTGTTAATCTTACTATCCTAAGAACCATGCGATTTAGATGATTAAGAGCATCGCTAAAGTGCCTGAATATGTTGAACCCTACTTATAGACGAGCTTAGCATGCATTTGTCCAGCATTCCATTGTCATAGAGGTGCTGTTGGATTAGTGGATTTGTTCATTTTTTCTGCCTTAATCATGCACATTTAAGTTTCCTGCTTATATTTAAATCAATATCAAATAGTGCTTTCTCGTATATCGGCTTTTCCCAGAATCATATGGTGAATGTCTTTTTTTGATTCACGTAACTTCAACTTTTGAAATCAGGTGTCCGCATCTCAAAAGACTAGTCATGCCGGCCTGGAACCGCATTACAAAACTTGGTATTTCCCAAGCCATTCGGAGATGGGAGCATCTGGAATCACTCACTATGCCCAGCATTGCCCATCCTCCATACATAATGGAGGAAATAAGTAGGAGCTGCAAAAATTTCTCACACCTTAAGGTGATGGGCACATTCGATATGCACTTTGCATCAGCTATCACCATGAATCTCCCGAAGCTCAAAGTACTAAGCCTGCGATGCTCCATAATTACAAAGGAAGCCTTATTGTTTATCTTGAGCTGCATGGACCATCTAGAGGTGCTCAACATCTCCCATTGTCTCTTGCTCGAGGTCCTCACAGCTTCTGGCCGGAAGCAGGTTCGTTCCGAGGTCGACCAAACTGTTCTCCAGAAGGCTTCACGGTTGCGTGAATTCTTGCAGTGCCAGAGCAGCTCGTGCATCGCGTGCAAGCGGATGCTCGAAGACGATGGCTTGATGAGGTGGTACCGGTATGAGGACTGGTTCTGGCGCCGCGATGAGGCGAGCTCTCTTGATCTGGGGGACTACGGCAAGTTGTTTGAGAAGAATTGTGTTGTTGCTTCTTCATAGTGATAATGAATTTTTCAGCGATGTTGATTTTTATTAATCGGAAGCCTCAAATTTCGGCATTGTTCTTGTAATAAAACAATAATTATTAAGACAGAATTGAACGATAGTGTTCTCCATCTGCCTCAAGGGAATGCTATGAAGATCAGAAGAAGGTTTTTTTTTTCCCCTTTCTGTTGTTTGTAATTAGTTGTGAGGATGGAGCTTGTACCTCAAACTTTTAGAGAGATGAAAAGAAGTATGTCATCAAAAGTAGAATCTTTTCCTTAATTTTGTAATTATAATGGTTAAAGTTGGCAATTTGCCTCTAAATTTATTGATCACCTTAATGGGGTTGTATCATTTATTGACATGAAAGTAGAACATTTTACACTGCAATTTCTATTAATCCTATGTCTTTGTACTTATTGTTCTTATAAGAATTTTTATTCATTTTATCATTAAACGCTCTTACCCCTATCTTATCATAACTTATTAATATTAAATTTTAAACTGATTAAGATCACTCAAACTCTCCACTAAGGTATTCCTACTTATATTCGTATGTACTTGTATGAGACTTTTTGATTTTGTTAAATTAACTTTTCTGTTTGACCAGAATAGGCAAAGCGCCGAAGTCACACCGGCATCCCAACACGTTGATCCAAATTCTGCACATATTGCAACAATTTTGGCAGGAAAATTCGGACGGTCGTGATCACCCCAAGCACTGAAACGCTTCGATTGTCGATTGATCGCGATCGATGAGCTACGAACGGAACCCGGGATCTGCTGCCTGACGAGAAACAGGCGGCGGACGTGGCAACGCACGGTTGCCAAAGGTAGCAGGCAAATGGCATCGTCGTAGGCTGTATGCTGTTTTAAACAGGACAAAGGGATCATCGTGTAGGTGGGAAGTGAAGGGATACGCCCATTCGGCATACGGGAACGGAACGCCAGGGAGGCAGCCGGTAATGAACAGCTACAGTGCATCCCCGAAAGGGCAGGTGTGGCCTTTTAATTAGAAGATGACGCCCCTCGCTTCCGTAATTGATTTGCCTCTTCGCCTTGGGAACTTCGCACTCCGTAGAGGCGAGAGGGGGGACGAGACGACCGAGAGAGGAAGAGATGGCGATGGCGGGGGCTTGGGAAACGGTGAAGAGGGCGATCGAGGCCTACACCGGGATGTCACCGGCGACGTTCTTCACTGCGCTGGCGGTGTGTGTGGCGCTCTACCATACGCTGGTGGGTTTCCTTGCGCCGCCGCCGCCGCCGCCCCCGCCTCCCAGGAAGCGGGAGGTTGACCCCCTTCCGCCGCCCGTCCAGCTCGGGGAGGTCACCGAAGAGGAGCTCCGGGAGTACGACGGGACCGATCCGAAGAAGCCACTTCTCATGGCGATAAAGGGCCAGATCTATGACGTCACTCAGAGCAGGTTTGCTTCGTCTCTTCTTTTATCCTACTGGATTTGGATCGGAGGTATTCGAACACGTTCGTTTCCCTTTTTTGAACTATTTTCTAGAGATTTAGGGTTTAGAGCCCTTTTTTTTGTTGAAATGGGGTCTATAGTCGATAATGATGCGTTATATTGTTCTTCTCAGTTTTTAGCCTGTTTGGGTGGAAACACTTTTTCGATTTTTCCTTTTCTCTACTTTTTTTTCTCCTCTCTTTAATTTATGGTACTCTGATGTCGCTAGTAGCTTGACTTTGTGTCCCCAAATCGGTTGCTTGGTAAAGATTGCCCGCTATGCTCGGATTTGCATGCTGTTCTGCCCGCTATTTTTCCCCTACTTTGTTTGGATGCACTAATTGCGTAGCCGTAACGAGGAAAGAAATAATGGTTTTAGCAAAACATAGATGCGTAATGGTGTGGTCCAATGACAACAGATTCTCGGCGTTTCCTTGTTTTTCCTAAATGGTGATTAGCAAATGGACTTGTGAAAAGTTGCTAACTACCTGCTGCACTTTGATGGTCAGGATACTGATTGCTAATGCCCTCCAATTTGAAACAATGCATATTAGTTATTCATTAATGCATGTTCCACTAGCATACGGGGTTGCCAACTATGCTCATATAGTTTGTAGATTAGATCCTCGGACTGTGACATATATACATTGATCTGTTGATGATCCTGTCTCTCAGAATTGGTCATTATTGCTGGACAAAATTGATGAACGAAATCACGATCGGTCACCGGGAATACTGTGTGTTCAAGTTAACGAACGATAGTAATGTGCTCAAGACTATTATCAGATGAATGAAATGATATATTCATTTTTAGTTGATCCAAGCTATGCCATGGATATTCATTCAAGCATTTATACAAATTTATTTGCAGTTTAAGTTGTTTCGAGAAATGCTCTGCAAAAAGCGAGATTGCAGTTTCAGTTACTAATTTATTTGTGTGCATAAGAGCAATGCATCAGATAAAATGCTATTGATAATTGAGCTGCCTTCCTCAGGATGTTCTACGGACCTGGCGGGCCATATGCATTGTTTGCGGGTAAAGATGCAAGTAGAGCATTAGCAAAGATGTCGTTTGAGCCACAAGACTTAACGAGTGATATCTCTGGTCTTGGCCCTTTCGAGCTCGATGCCTTGCAAGATTGGGAATACAAATTCATGAGCAAATATGTAAAAGTCGGAACAATCAAGAAGGCAGTTCCAGCCAACGAGGGTTCAGAAGTCAGCACTTCTGAAACAACCGAAAGAAGTACTCAAGAGAATGCTGCCGACAACACTGTTGCAAATGCCGAGCGCAATGCAGAAACAACAGAGGATGGCAAATTAGGTCATGAAGGAGAAAAACAACCAGCAGAATCAGCAGGAGAAGTAAATGAGAATGGCTCATTGAGTCACGGAGCCGAAGCTGATCAGATGGCAGAGTTGAAGGAAGCTGGCACTGGCGAAGGCACCAAAGAGTGATTCGATAGAACTCCACACCAGTTGCCGTTGGCCCTTTTTTCCTTGCATGTTCAATAAATGTTACCTAGTTTGAAGAACACCTCTGCTTTTGTCTTTTCCTACATAATCACTCCTGTGGTGAGGAGAATGATGTATGAATACCTGGTAAATTCAATTTGAGAGGATGCATCTATTTCTATTGAAAAAAAGGTTAATTGATGTCAACCCATCACTATGTGAGTTTGTTTGCTTCGTTAGACATGCATTGCATATATATATGCTAAATTATACGCGAGCTTTGTATAAACCTTACTGTGTCGTTTAATATACTATCAAATCAGCTTTGCACCAAAACTAATATAATTCCTGTCGTCTGATAAACCTTTATTTAATGAGTTTTGAACGCATTCTTTGTTTAATGAGCTGTCCGAGCATGATTACAATTCTGGCTCTGCTCATTCTTCATATGTTAGAGAAATATTAATAAATATATTAGATTCTTAAAAAAAAGTAATTACATTACGCATATGTATTTCTAGGACAACACTCCCTCACAGTGTCAACTTTCTAGGACCAATTTAATCAGGTCGACATACCATGGTTCATCAATTTCCCAAAAACAACACAAGAAAAAAGTTTGCAAAGCAGAAAAAAAAAAGTTCAAAAGGCCCCAAGATGGGAGATTCCGAGAATGAAAATTTTGGGGGAAGAGTGGATGAGTTATCTGAATTCAGACGGGGGGGAAAGGGGGCTTGAGCTGGGGCTCGTCGCCGCCTTCATAGCGGAAGCTGTGATCCTGGATCTCATCGCTGTCGTCCTCGGTGGTGTTGAGGTTGATGCAGGAGCAGCTCTCCAGGGAGGCGAAGAAGGCCGACACGACGCTCGATCCTACCCAGCTCGCCACGCCCTCCAGCCTCCCGTACGACGTCGTCTCCTCCTCCTCCTCCGTCTCACACTGCTGGGAATTCTGGTCCGCCGACTCCATGTTTTTGCTGCCCGCACTCGGGACGCCTACGCCGTGCTTCGCCTCCTCCGCTTGGATATTTGACGGACGAGCGCTCGGAGGGAGGAGCAGAAGACGCGGAAGGAGGAAAGGAAGGAACCGCCCAACCCAAGGATGCAAACCCCGAACTTTACTTGCCTAATTTTAGTTTTAGCCACGAAAAAATAGCTAACGCATTTAATCCCTCTATTAATTAAAGGCATCATTTTTGTTTCGTTTGCCTCTCATATTTAACACGAGTCAAGGAAAGGAAGGTCTCACGTGCCTCCTCCGTCGCTCGCCATCATATCATTTCCTCCTCGTTCAACATCAATATTTTTTATGAGATATGTTTATTAAAAATTGACCTTATTTATAAGTACGATAATTGAATGAGCTTAATTAAATAAAAACAACGTAAATTATATTATCTTTACTTCTTTTCAAGTTTTTTGTTTCTAAAACGTTTTGTTCTTTCAATGTTCGTCACTGATTAATCACTGTACATTTTTAAGGGGAAGGCGGATGCGTCCCGCAAGCGCGCCGGAGGTCCTCGAACCGCCGGAGGTCGAAGTTTTGGGCCTTCATCAGGCGCTTCTGCCGGGTGGCGAAGCGGCTCTCGAAGAAACCCTCGAAAGAAGGCTCCTTGCAGGTCCTGAGGAAGAAGGTGTAGCCGCCCATGAAGTAGGCGGAGGTGACGTAGAAGCAGATGGGCTCCATCACGTCCCACGACAGCTCCCAGAAGGTGAGCCGCGCGAACGCCGCCGTCTGCGCCGCCAGCAGCCCCAGCCCGAGCCAGAGCTCCATCCTCACTTGCGCCTCCGCCCGCCGGTCGATCTCCGCCTTCGTCTTCTCCATCCTCATCAGCTCTTCTCTCCCTCCTGCATCGGCATCTCCGCCCGTCATGGTTGCCGGGATCGAGTTCTCGATCGCTTTTGCCAACTACGTACCAGACCAGTTCGCCTAAAAACTTATTCAAAAGAAGAGAAAGGAGAAGCTGGGTCAAATTTAACACATGCGGTACCTCCTCCGGCCGCAGGAAGACGACATTGCCCCAAACGATCACGGTGCCGGACGCATCGAGCGACCGCGCGACCTCCGCACCTCGCTCTTCGCCGAGCACCTCGCAGCAGATTCGGACGAACTCCGACCGCGAGATGCAGCTCTCCCCGGTCGCCCTCAGCTTCTCCATCGCCGCATCAATCTGCGACGCTCTCACCATCTTCCTCACCTCCGTCACCGGAATCCCCTTCTCCTTCTCCTTCGCCACCTCGTCCGCCGCCGGACGGGGGATGGATCTCGGCTGCGTGAGGAGCATGCCGAGGCGGGGGATCCGCTCCCCCTGCAGCGAGTGCGTATGGATATCCGGCAGGAGCGCCATTTGGAACAAGGGCCTCCTCTGGAGGAAGGAGGAGAGCAAGCTGCGGACGCCAGGGGCGAGCAGATCACGGAGACGACGACGAGCGGGCGGGGCGCCGGCGGAAGGGGAGGCGGAGAGAGCGAGCTTGGATATGTGGGGGAGGCCACGAGAAAGGGTTTTCCGGAGAACCCCCATTGCCGGCGACGTGCGACGACGGAGAAGGGAAAAGGGGGGAAGGAGGAAGCGAAGTTTTGCGATGCAGCAGGGCGAAACAGCGCGGAAGCGGAGACGCGGAGAAACCGAAACGTCAAATATATCGGTACGTCACGTCATTACAAAACGCTCCCGCCCCGTGACGCGGCAAATAAAAAACAGCGTTATATTCAAGGAAACATAATGACGCGTGCGATGGGGATCCAACGGCGGATGGGAAGCGGTGAAGCGTGACCAAGTAGCGTCCATCGGAAGGATGAGCGTGTCGGTGCGTTCCACGTGTACCGGGCCGGGACCGGAGAGCCGGACCGGAACGGGCCTTCCCCGGGTGGTTGATGAGCCGAAAATGCTTGGAAGGGAGACGTGTCAAAATCTGGTGCATCGATGTACATCTGTCACAGCTCTTGAAATTAACGTTACATGCACTTGAAATTAATCGGATGCCTAATAAAAGATAATGGATTTTGATCCGATATGGCAAGCTTATCGGCCACATCACGGACGAGATAAGCAATCAGCTGCTGACGGCTATCACTTTTCTTTGGTTTTTTAGTCAACCGAGAGGTGGATACAATTAAGCTTCTATGAATAATTAAATGCAGCGGATAAGACCGCTGGAGAGGGATATCCACGTAAATAAAATACACGTAACCTTGACGAATAATATTTTATATTGAAAAAGTGTTTTAAAAAAAAACTTAAGTCCGTTATGACGCCGTTCGTGGCTGCCTGCCACCTGTCCTCCCGCCTTATTAACATTCGCGTATTTAAGTCAAGTATACGCAATAATGAGGAGCGTGCCGGCAAATTGACGGTGGACGGATGCGGTGCATCAACCGCACCGATTGAGCTCGGTTGGTAGCGATCGATGAGTGGATCAATTAACATATGCGGGTCGGAGGAGTGACGGATCAACTAATCCATTTAAAAGTTGAGTTTAATTATTTTTTAAAAAAAAACAGTAAGCGGGATATGCGGATTTAGCTCTTTTTAATAAAAAAATTAAAACGTGGAAGAAGCGGCTTCCTTGTGGGCGCACGATGGGCGTCTTTTTACACCCACCTCATGAAAAGGTATCCCCATCTTATCCGACGGACGTCGGTCGGTCGTGCATTCCCCATATGGTTTCCGATTCAAGCATTCATTTTGTTTTGTTTTCTGAAATATATATATATATATATAAATAGTTACTTTAATTGTCGCCCCCATCTGCTGATTTCTTCAGCCGGGTTGGGAATTAAAATCAACATCGTCGATATATATCCGGTTTAACTTTTAATTATTTTTTTATGATCTCACTCAACCACTCTCCGCAAAAAAATCCTTCCATTTCTTCGTCCCTCCCGTCTCTATCTCTCTGCGGAGAATACAAACCCCAGCGCCACTTGCAAGAGTCGCCGACTCCGTCGTCCCCATCACTCAGCAGCAGCAGCAGCCGAAGAAGTAGACGCACCGTTCCCCTGCCGCCGCTGCTTTCCCCAGATCCAGACGAGAAGGAAGCGGTCTCTATTGGTGCGTCGCCTGAAACCTCTGGATCTATCGACTTATTTCATTCATTTATTTATTTTTTAATCTTTTCCGGAAAGAGGAATTCGTATTCAACTAGCACGAGGTTCCTCTTTTCATCCTTGATCCCGGTTGCTGTAGTAGATCGCCGCCTTTGGGGATTCGAGGATGACCGGGTTTTCGATCGAGATCCCCATAGCTGGTGCACGGAATTTTGGGGACTTAATTCCACCCGATCTCCGTGGGACGAAGATCTCTTGTTTCTATGGGCGCTCATCCCCGTGGGATGAAGATCTCTTATTTCTATGGGCGCTCGTCCCCGGTTGTTTTTACGATAAAGGAAACTTTTTTAAACTGCTATTTTCTCTTCTTTCTTTACTAGTTTCCTCTTTTTATCTTAAATCTTTTCCCACAAAATTTCCTTGTTATCTTTTGGAATTGGGAATTAGGAGATGATATGTATGCCTGACAGAGATTAGGTTTCGCAAACAGTATAGCTCAGAAAAATAGTACAAGGCTGCTTCACGTGCTCTACCGACCCTAATCTCGGTGTAAACCATCATCCAAGTAGATTTGTTTATCATCCTGTAGTTGCCCAATTCAATTAGGTTGGTGTTGGTTTTATAGAAATATTCATATGAAGCTTCGAAATTAAGTTCATATAATTTCATGCGCTCTCTAAACCTGGTCGGTGTCATTAAACTAGTTCTAAGTTCTACATACCTTTGAATGCCCTAGGAAAGAGGATGAAATGTTCATTGTCTCGAGCAGAACAAGTCAACATAAAATAACATTAGGTTGGAGGGGAGGACAAATCACAAAATGGAGGATTAAATAGCTTATCTTGTTTTGTTTTGTTTTTATTGATACTGCCAACGATGTGAGGCGCCGATGGTTGCCTTGTCAGCTTGTCACAAATTTATTGTCATTTAATTCTCTTCCCCTCCCACTTTCCTCTGTGGAATCTTGGACTGCCCATTTTGGAGGTGCAGCGATGCCCACGCTTACTGTTTGCACTACCACCATATGGAGTTCCTGTTGTGTTGTTCTCATACTTGGGCTGCTCTGCTGGAGAACATATTGCCTTCAAATATTATTACTATATCTTCGAATGACCCCTCACCTGGACTTGGAGAGGATATGAACTGTGTACGTGTTGTGCTTGAGCAAGGACGGGGGCCTTATCCTCTCTTTCAACGCTCCTAATAAAGGAAGATCCATGTTTTGTGGCAGCGAGCGGCCCCTGTAGCCAACCAATTGCGTTAAGAGAGGAACACCGAGTCTCCAGCTGAAGCAGAGATGGATGTCAGCCGCGGACCCGAAGAAGCGACCTTGGAGGAGGAGCAGTGGACGAAGGGCGAGCCGGACGCCGGCGCGCCCGCAGCAGCGTCGGCGAATGGATGCTTCGACTGCAACATATGCTTCGACTTCGCCGCGGACCCCGTCGTCACGCTCTGCGGCCACCTCTACTGCTGGCCGTGCATGTACAAGTGGCTGCAGCAGGCGGACACCAGCGCCGCCGCCCCCGCCCCGCAGCGGTGCCCTGTCTGCAAGGCCGCCCTGATGCGGGACTCCCTCGTGCCGCTCTACGGCCGGGGCGGCAAGAACACCTCCCAGAGCCTCGAGATCCCGCGCCGCCCGACCCCAGCGGCGCCCCGGGACGCGGCCGAGCCTCGCGCGGCGGACGTCCACCTGCGCTACCACCACCACCAACAGGTCCAGCACCACCACTACCGGAGCGCCAGCTGGGACTACATGTCGTCGGCGTCGCCGCTGGGCGAGACGAGGGTGATCCGTTCGACGGCGGGCGGGGTGCTGGGTGAGATGGCGGTGGCGGTGCTGCCGTGGGTGTTCCGGAACCAGGAGTGGGGGAGGATCCAATACTTGAGTCCGTACCACATGGGCGACAATGGAAGCAGCAGCCCGAGGATGAGGAGGGAAATGGAGCTGGAGAGATCACTCCATCAGATCTGGATCTTCCTCTGCGGCTGCGCCTTGCTGTGCCTGCTTTTGTTCTGAAAGCAGCGAGCTTTCTTGTACATACACAACTTTGCATACGATAAGGAAATGTCCAGGGTATTTAATTTGGCAAGTATGACATTGTAATTTTTTCCCCCTCACTCGACAAATTTACGAGCAGGACGTGCTTTTGCTTGATCTGAACTGGTTCACTGTGACAGAAACATGTACCAAGTGATAAATTTACACGGACTTAATATATATATATATATGTGATCTTTCACAACTTTCCACAAAATACGTTCGTTTCTTTGGCTTTTCTCTTCATGATTCTTCATCTGAATCAAATCCATCTTTTCCCATTTGGTCGAGCCAACCAGATGATGGTCTCCCCGCCAATACATTGATGTCCATCAAGCACTTGTATACTTCCCTCGTCCAGAAACCCTGATGCCTTAACAATTTTGCAATCTCCTCAGCTCCTTCCACGTCCTTCTGCTCCTTGAGGTGATCCAAGGTTTTGCAAACATTTATCGGATTTGGCCTCCATGGTGTTTTTCCTTTCACCAGTGCCTTCTTCATCATCTCCACCGCCTTCATACCCTGACCACATCCAAAATACATACCAGCTAACCTGTCCCATGTATCAGCAGAAGGCATTTTGCCACTCGGATCAGCAGCCTTGTCTACCAACAACAATTCTGCTTTCTCTACAAGCCCTCTTCGGCAATACTCTGTAAGTAGCTGGTTCGGCAACCTGAAATCATATACAGAAGCCCTGGATTCCCACTCCTTGAAGACGGCTTCTGCACCCTCTATATCATCCAGCTTCACAAGTGCGTTCATCATGCACAGGCAGCTCAAGTTAACCGCCTTTCTGGATGATTTTTGCATACTCCATAGTTGGTATACCTCGTCTTTCTTCCCAAGCTTGGCGTAGAGTGTGATCAAATACCTATAAGCGTTATGCCCGTTCTTTACAGGAATCAGTTCCTTCGACTTATTGAGCAGTTCCCAAGCCTCGTCAACCAACCTTGCTTTCGCATGACCTTTAGCAGCAACTGCATATATGTACCAGGTGGCTCCGATGTGGGAATTCTTCATGCTTTCCATTACTTGTTTCATCCCTTCTACATTAGCGCTGGCGGCATATGCTTCCATGACACTGACATAGCTAAAGTAGTCCGGCACGAACCCTTTAGTCTTCATTTGATCGAAAATAGCTTCCACTTTTGCAGGCCGTCCAGTATCACTGTACATTTTCATCAACATATTGTAACCAAATGTCCTAAGCATTTTGGCCTCCTCCATCGTCTGAAAGAGAGCCTCTGCCTTCTCCACACATTTGTCCTCCACATAGCAATTCAGAAGAGTGCCGTAAACTTGATAAACTTTCAGCTGTTTTGGTATGTTATTAAAGTAGCTTTCCGCATGTGCGAGGCCATAATGCTTTTTTATCAGATCTAACCGATCAGCAATATCACCGGGTGTTAACTGAAAAAACCTCCGATCACTCATCCACACAGATATCTGCAGTGAGAACAGTTTAACATGAGTTCCATCACAGGAAAAGTACTCATCCCTAAAAGAAATGAAACCAATATACTTTAGGAAGCACTAAGAAGCCTACTCCACATAGGGGAAGGCTTTTTCTTTAGTTCGGTAGTAGTCATAGCAACTATCAATGCAAGCGCAAAAGGCTAGAAGTTCCAGGTCTTCCTACAACTTATAAGTTCCATACATCTACAACATGAAAAACCATCACATCCCAAGTTTCTTTTTCTGCACTGAAAATTTTATTTAGCTGCATTGTTCCTAATAAGTTTTTTTTTAGTTTCTCGTTTTATCTCTCCTTGCTATAGGACGGATAATGAACAAAGGTAGTTTCTTTAAAAACTGAAGTTATAGAAGTGGTTAATTTTGTCCAATAAATGCTAAGAGAACCTGAGGAAGGTTACCCTTTAAACAGTACCATGGACTTTAAATGTGGTAGTAGCCTTAGATCCATCGTAGATTGCTACTATAAACTGTGGGCTTTCTCAAGTGATAAACCAAGGTGTGATTATTTTCTGAGATAAGACACTGAGGAGAGTTTTGCTTCTTATGCTATCTCCTGTTTAATATAGAAAATTGAGCATTAAGTTTATATGAAGGACAAGCCTGTTTTTACAGGACAGCTAAAACAAATAGGAGTCATGCACGGAGTAGAACAAGAGTTTACTGCTCTTTCTCTTACATCTGACATTGAGCTGTTCGTCTTCCTAATTCTTCCTCCTCTTTCCTTGCCACCTAGGTTTGTTATGTCATGTCCCCTAAAGTTGTCAAAAGCTTGATGGTGTTGGCTTCATCATAAATAGTAGAGTGATAGATTCAATTGTGTGGCTTTATATTGTACGAAAATTAATAACAGCAAATTTTTTTTGGCAACTACAGACAGTTTTGTTAGTACGACCAAAAAAAATGGTGTTCCATATGAGAAGGTCAGTGTTCAAATGTTCATAACAATCACTATCTACAACAATTCGATGCATATTGTTGCCAACCCACCCTCAGTTGTATATCCAGGATGGTTTCCAACACAAATTTTGATAATGTGTGCCAAATGTTTGGTTGGAAATGATCCTTCAAACATATTAAACTAAAATTAAGAAGATAATTGCATCACAATTCACCATAGTAGCAACTTGGAAAAATGTATACTCCCCTAACACGCAAGATCAATCGGAATGCTGCAATCAAAAGTAGAGAAAGAAGAAATTGGCGAACCTCGAGGGCATGGCCAAATCTGCGGAAGGCTCGCATCCGCTTCACCATCCCTTGGAGGTAGCACTTCATGAGGGGCCTTCCCTCCTCGACCCAGCGCTCAAGCACGGGAATAACGGAGCGCCTCGGGTCTCCGACCACGGCCACCCGATTGTAGAGGTTGTCGGCCCACCCCTTCGGCAGGGGCGGGAGCCCCGCCTCGGTGGAGGAGGAGGTATTCGCCCCATCCGCCGCGAACTGGGATGCGTGGCTCCGCGGGAAGCGGGGAAGGGAAAGGTGAGCCCCGCCGCTGCAGTTCCGGCGGAGAAGCTGCGCCATGGCGACCGGGAGCAGGACTTTGGCGGCGGCGCCCGCCGCTTAAACCTTCACCCCTCGACCGCGGTGATTTTAATTGATCGTCCGGTCGAGTAAATTCGAGTTATGTGATTTTAAATTAAAATTTTAATCAATAAGCTCGCGAGAGAAATCCATCAATTTTTTGGACTTAACCCCCTCTCATATTCTTATTTTTGAATTAGTCCCCCATGCCGATGGTTAATATTCACTCTCCTCCATTCGAGCGCAAACCCTACGCCATGGGGAAGGATCGGAACGGATCCGTTCCTCGTGAAGAGGAGGCGGGCGACGAGGAGCGGCGGGATGTCCGCAGGAAGTCCAAGCGAAAGGAGGAGCCGGTAGAGAGCGACGGCGGGGAGGATCATGATTCCGGCGGTTCCTCTGGCGACAGGGATCGGGCCAGGAAGAAGCGTCGTCGGCACAGGAGCTCGAAGAGAAGCCACAGACGGAGGGGCCGGGAATCTTCGAGCGAATCCGATGATTCTTCGTCGGCCTCGTACTCGGAGTCCGAGACGGAAGAGTCGGGAAGCGAGTCTGGGTCGGAGAAGGGCGAGGCGAGACGGAGGAGGAGGAAGGAGAAGCGAAGGCGGCGAGAGAGGGAGTACGAGAAGGAGCGTAGGAGAAAGAAGGAGAAGGATAGGGAGAGGAGGAGGAAGGAGGAGAAGGAAGAGCGGAGGAGGAAGAAGCGGAAGGAAAAAAAGAAGAAAGAGAAGGAGTCAGGTAAGAAAGGGGCAGTCACGAACTCCTGGGGGAAGTATGGTATTATCAGAGAGGTTGACATGTGGTGAGGACCTTCTCGATGCAGAATCAGTCTTTTATTTGTTCATCTTCCCCCTCCCTTCTCCTTCCAAGTACGATACCATTTGATGGTTTCTATTAACAGAACTTGTTAACATGTTAACCTGAGCTTTCGACATCAACAAATTCTAACAGAGTGTCGCATGCTTTGCTGCATTTATCTCTATTTTACTTATCTTAGAACATATGATTCTACCGTCTTTTAGTATGATGATTGTGTGCAATATAACGGGTAGAGAACCTCACGTTTTCATTCATGGATCTTTGTAAGCAAAACTAACCTTTACCTTTTATTTCCTTTCAGGAATAAACGACCTGAATTCACTGCTTGGCTAGCAGAGGTGAAACAGGTACCCATTGTCTAGGAGATGCTGCAGATTGAAATCCATGATCTTTTTGTGTTTTGGTTGGGGACAGATTAGATAGAAACATCTTGATACATGTTGCTTATTGGATTATCTTCATACAATGTGCTTAGTTGGTTTATACGTCATGTATTATCAATTTCTAATTCGATTCCATTTACCTGATGTTCCATGACAAATTTAGCTTAAATGTGTGATACAAATTGTGTTACTTCTACTATACTAGTATAGTACATTTTATTCTGTCTCTATATAGTCAGTCCAGCGTTGATGGATTGCATCAAACAGCTTTCTAATTCCTTCAACTTTGAACTATAGGTCAATCTGGAATCATTAGCAAATTGGGAAGAGAAGCAAATGTTTAAGGAGTAAGTTAAGCAAATGTTTTCAATTCATTTCATCATGCTTGATGTTTAATTGACTATAAATTGTCATAAAACAATCATTATTAATCAAATGCATTTGATTATTTCAAGATTTTTAAAGTACCATTTGGATGTCTAATATTATTCATCATATATTGACAGATTTATGGAAGACCATAATACGGCTACATTTCCATCCAAGAAGTAAGGATTACCTATCAATATTATCTTCCTCATCAAATTCAATTTGCAGTCTACCTATTTGTTAATGTGAAGAAAATTGACAAATGTATTAACGCCTTCTGCATCCTTCGAGTAATGTTTTGGTCACTTCTCTAATGAACCATGCAAGTGCCTTCTATTTCTTCATTATTGTTATTTCATCCTGAGTCTTACGTAAAAATTGCCTTGTCCATTCAAAGATAGGGGGAAAACACCTACAGAATTCAGATGTGTGCATGAATTGCTAACCTTGTGCACTCATTCATATGGTTTAATTTAATTATGTGTTTGTTAAATAGGATTGTCCTCTTGAATTGTATTCTTTAAATCTCTGATACTCATTTATTCTACTTTCATGTGTGAAATAATAAATAGAGACAGCATTGTTCATCCCCAAGTGTATAAGCTTTATATGGTGACTCAGTTGCACGCATTTTATATAACCTTGCCTATACTGTTTGGTACCATACTCTCTGTTTCATCTCAACACATGGACCTACAATATTCAGTGATGGGTAAATGTAATGTCTTTTTGTATATTTGCACTCTGCTTCTATACTCATTTATCATATTCCTACATGCTTACACTCAGATATTATGACTTGGATGCCTATCACCGACGTAAGATTGAAAAAGAGATGAAAAAAGGTATAAAGAAAATTCAACAGAAGGAACGTACAATTTTTGATGATGAAGAGCAGCGTCGGTAAGCATTTTTTTCTTATTTCCTTTGTGGTTTAGCTGTGTCTCAACTATGACTCTTTTGTTTCATCCAATTAGCAGCCAAGCTAATCATAAGATATTATCAAGTTACACCTTATTTCTCTTGGAGAATGGCCCTAGAAATATGAGAGAGATAGATGTGCAGGTGAATTTGAATGGTCCTGAAATCTGTTTCTGATGCAGAATGGAACTATTGAGGGAGCGTGAAAGACAAAAGGAACAAGAAGTAGAGGCTTTAAGACGTTCGATGCAAGGAGGAATGGTGAGAATGCTTCACTGTTGTTTCTGTTTTTTGCTTTGCCCTATGAGATTACTTCTGTGGATTTTTTGTGGCTATTTCAAACTACATGCCACACTTCTCCATCTGATTAAGGTCATTGCAATAGTGTTTTGCTTGCTTTCTTCAATTGCTGGAGGCAAGTTATGTCAGATTCTTGCCACATTTAATTAACCGCTTATGAACTGGTGGATTTTCCTATTTCTGCTTATTCCATCTTTAGGCCCAAGCAATGAAGGAGCAGTCTCGTCTGAGAGAAGAAATGATGTATCAGTACAAGTTGGGAAATTTTGAGGTGAATATTTTTTTTTCCATGAATGCCCTGGTAGTAGATATAATTTCGTTTACCTTGTATTAATTCTGCAGGCTGCAGCTGCTATCCAGAGGAGATTGGATCCTGATGTGGCTATGTAGGCTGGTTGCATTTACCTTGTACTATGCCTGAAGATATATATACTTTTGCTGTTATCTTTAAAGCATGTATAATCGTCAGGGATTTTGAAATGCTTCATTGAGTTTCTATTGCTCGGCTAGGATTATTTATGCTTTCAGTGATGCCTTCACTAAAGTGTCTTCAGAACTGCAAACTTACTGAAAAAAACAATGATCAGAGAGAGAGAAACGATATCTCTTTGCTATAAAGGCCACCGGAAAATGCATCGGGATATTTATTTTCATTTTCCAACGAAACTGCCTCCAAACTTGATGAGCAAATAAGTCATTGTTTTATCTTGCGCGCATACAAGAAAATGGAGCAAGATATGATGGTGGAAGGCAGTAAGTAAGAAAGTATAAAGTAATAATTGTAAACAGCATTCATTCTCTCCAAATAAACAATTCTAAACAGAGAAGAAAGAAGAGGAAAGGAGTAAAGACTCATTCAAGGTTCCGAAACACTTTAAAGAGCCATCGATCTTCATCCTTGATATAACATAATCCCCCTCCCCTCTACTTTACGACGGCAAATAACTTGGTCCTGGTAAAAGGCTATTCCGAGAGCGTGGCCTTCAGTTCCCCGTGGGTTTGCATTTCCAACACGATATCGCAACCCCCAATCAGCTCTCCTTTGTAGTAAAGTTGAGGATATGTTGGCCAATTGGAATATGCTTTCAGTCCTTGCCTTACTTCTTCATCAGACAGAATGTCGAAGGATCCAAAACTGATCTCTTCTTTCCTAAGAGCCCCTACAACTTTGGAGCTGAAACCACAGCGAGGAGCATCTGGAGTACCCTTCATAAAAAGCATTACCGGTGATGAATTGATCAGACTTTTCAGCCGATCTTCGACAGTTAACTCCGGAGTAATACCTTTTTCGGCAAAGAGTTTATTCAGTTCCCCACTTTTCTGCATCTCCAGTGCGATATCTGATCCGCCGATAAGCTCACCTCCTATATACAGTTGTGGATAGCTAGGCCAGTTCGAGAAAAATTTTAGTCCTTGCCTAACTTCCTCATCAGAAAGGATGTCAAAGGTGCTGAAAGCCACCTTTTCTTGCTGAAGAATTTCGATCACCTTGCGACTGAAACCACACTTGGGTTGATCAGGTTTACCTTTCATGAATACCATGATAGGACTTGAATTTACGAGGGCCTGAATGCGAGAAGACAATGCATCACTTAGTCCCGCAGGCTCAGAAGGTGATTCACTTTTTGCAGATGCATTAACATCAGAGGATGATAAATTTTTTGTTGAATCTACAACTTTTGCCTCTTTTGAAATGGCCGGGATTCCTTTTTCTTCAAACAAATCCTTTAACTCTCCACTTTCATGCATAGTAACAACAATATCACAGCCACCAAGAAGTTCACCCTTGCAGAAAAGCTGAGGGAATGTTGGCCAGTTGGAAAATTTCTTCATTCCTTCACGTATCTCATCATCCATAAGTATGTTGAAACTTCCAAATTCAACACCTTCATTTTTCAAAATGTCAACCACCTTGCGGCTGAATTTACACTTTGGCTGCTCAGGATGGCCTTTCATAAATAAGAAGAGCGGATGAGAATCCACAAGCTGTTGCAGACGCATCCTGAGTGCATCTGCCAGATCCAAGTTTGAAGAGTCATTTTCTTCAGATGGTTTTTTTACTGTTTCAATAGGAGCTGTAGCAACTTCCACAGATTCAGCAATTTTTGCAACCTTATTAGCCAAACCAGATGGATCTGCACCCTCAAGTTTGTCAACATTTTTACCGTCCTACAAAACAGTAACTTTGGCTATAAGAGTATCCTAATGGAATCTCCAACTTTAGTAAATTCAGTGAAAACAAAGACATTCTAATAGATATAATCAATCAACATTTATCATCATCTTCAAAATGTTTACAGCAAATAACGTTGGCTGGTATGCAATAGCCCAACGCATAAGTTTAAAGTTGCATTTCTTTTATATAGTACATGCAGTGAAAAAAACTTTAAAAGGGTGAACCATCCATACGAGACTGAACACTTAATCAATTATCGCACCAAGTTACTTAATAAATCACTACATCTCTCATGATTTCTAGTTCATATGCATCATCTTCATGGATAATTAATACGTTATCAACAATTTTATAACTTTAGTTTTATTAATACAAGGGCCTGAACAGCAAGACTAGATTAAAGTTAGAAAGTAAACCATGAAGCACTAACCTTGCAGAAGATAAAATATGGCACAGCTGAAACAGCATAGGCCTCAGAAACTTCTGGCAATTCTTCAGCTTCAACCTGATCAAAGAAATCAATAACATTTAAGGTGTTTTCATACATGTACAAACAACTGAGTCGGTTATTACATATATCTACGCACAACTAAGGTGCCATCTAGTGCCACTTTTTTAACTGATGGAATCATCAGTTATTATTTTTCTGATCCGTTCCTTGATCAGAGAAAGGTGAAGATTTGCTGTGAAGCTTAGCGGCCTCTTCTAATAAAAGAGATCAAATAATAACATAAAAAGGAAAGCTACTATGGCATCAAGAAATGATCTCAGTTGGAATAAATCAGGACAATCTTTAAGTCCTCAACTAAGAGTTAACATGAATGATAGATGACTCGGAGTTTTAACGAGCACAAGAACATCACCGGTAACTAATTTAAACCCGGCAATAGTTCAAGTGAGAAGGAGAGGGAGCAAGCTGAACAGGGTTTGGAGTTGCGAAACTTGATCGCAGGGGAAAAAAAAGAGGGAAAAGGCACCGAACTTAACAGATTCTCTCAAAGATGCCCTCTGTAAACGCACCAAAGAAGAACGCAAATAGACACACAACAGAGAGAGGGGGGAGAAAGGGGAAAGCGCGAACCCTAAAAAAGAGGACTCGAGGATGGTCTGCGGCCAGGTGAGCGAAGACTTGGTCCATCTGCTTGGAGGCAGCGCACCAGGATGTCCAGAAGTGGACAACCACCGGCGCCGTGCCGCGAAGCGCGTCGTCGAGCTCCGCCTTCGATCCGATGTCCTTCACGACGCCGTCCATCTCCCTCTGCTTCAGTTCGGGACGGGGGAGATACACTGGGAGAGGGAGATAAGAAAGGAGGAGTCGAAGAAAAGGAACTTTTCTAGGGTTGAAGTCGACCGCGACAGATTCCGTGAGATGAGCTGGTGTAGACTGTTATATTTTTATATATATATCGGGAATCTTGTTTTTTAAAAAAAAGCATCGTAAAAACATAAAATCTGATCACTAAATAATAAAAATACATCTTCAATAAAAATAGTAGAAAAAAAGTGGTCCCGGCGGGGCTCGAACCCGCGACCTTCGGCTCATAAGACCAACGCTCTAACCAACTGAGCTACGGGACCATGTTGATTAAGGTAAAATGTCCAATGTAGACATTAGCTATAACCATCAATTCCTGCTTTCCTCCCCTTTCACAGCCCAATAAGCGCAAAATTTTTAACATAAGAAGGTTCTCTGCCGTAAATTCATTTTTTTAAGGTATTTTAAAACATACTCGTCGATAGAAAATGACCGCATGATTTCTACTCTCTTAGGTGGAAACACCCGCATAGATTGTTGTGTGCGGAAGCGCGGAGGCATCGGGGAGAGGAGAGTTTTCCTGTTTCGAGAGCCGATGGCAGCGGCGGCGGCTGTGGCGATCGTAGAATTAGATCCTCGCAAAGACGCGGACGCGGCCCTTGTGGTGGAGGCGATCGTGAGACTGGAGAAGAAGATCTTTCCCAAGCACGAATCCCTCTCCAAATCTTTCCATGACGAGTTGAGGAAGAAGAACAGCGGACTCCTGTACCTCAATATCACCAAAGGAGACAAGGAAAAAGAGATCGCTGGGTATGCGATGTACTCTTCTATCTCTTCCCTTTGCGCCTCAATCACCAAACTTGCCGGTTGGTATCACTCATAACTTGAACCTAAAGAACTCTTTTTTTTTTTCCTATTCCAGTTATCAAATGCAGGATTAATCTGTGAAGTCAAACAATGAGTTTGATTTTTCTTTTCTTTCTTTGCATAAGATTTGACCTTGTTGCTAATACAGGATTTTGGTCTTGCATTTTTTTGAGATGATCTGTAAATAAACTTGAATTAGCAGTTAAGTTAGTTGGTTCTTCCTGCTTAGTATTGGAAATTTTAAATCAAGAAGAAAATTTTGGCAAATACAGGCAATGTCAGATATGTTAGGTGTGACTACTAACATTTGTTTTTCCAGTATAAAGCTCGAGCGACCTATATCACTTAATTTTTTCTTAGCATTTGTTGGTTGGTTTTCAGGTATTTGTAGCTGACATTTTTCTTATGCAGTGAAGGAAAACTATAGAAGGCTGGGTCATGGAGAAGCTTTACTGAGAGCAACAATCGAAAGATGTAGAAGAAGAAAAATTCAAAGGGTTTGCCTTCATGTTGATCCTACAAGGACTTCTGCAGTTTCCCTTTACAGAAAGCTCGGTTTTCAAGTGGATGAATTGATCGAACGTTACTACTCTCCAGAAAGAGATGCTTATAGAATGTACCTGGAGTTAAATGAATAGCAATTTTGAGTTGATTTAAGTTACTGATTGATGTGCAATTACTAAGGATCGACAGATCTATGCTGCCATTGCATTTTTAAAAAGAATTGTTCCGAGTAATAAAAAAAAGCTCTTCAAATATGCACTCTCGTTGTAAAATTATCACAAACATTTATAGAATAAATAACAAAGATAATAAGCTATTCCATGATACTTTTCGTCAGCACTCAGAATGGAGAATCTGGGAAACACGAAGCTAAAGTAAGATGAGTCAAAATATCTATTACCAAGTCCTGTGGGTGGTCACAGCTTAAATTTTCCATTGAAACAAACTCGAGCATTAATGCTTACGACATGCTGACCACAACTTTCCGATACTAGATCAAGATATCCAGCAAGGATCCTCAAACTCAATGGTACCTAATATAGCATGGATCCAGCAGATCTCTTGAGTTGATAAAGAGGTGCAAGATGCCCATTGATATCGACCTATTAGGAACAGGTCATAAAGAATAAAAGTGTTGATCTGGGCACCAGCTCTACTCAACTTTCGTGGCCTCAGCACTGGTTGACTTCTTTCTCTTCATCCTGGTGAAGGGTCCGACAGTCCGGTCCATTATGTACATGTAAATCACTTGACTCCATGAACTGTATGATTTCAAGGACTTGTAGTACTCAGGGGCAATCTCCCTCACTTTGTAAAGCCTGTTACCTGGAATTCTGGGGAAATCATGGTGCTCATTGTGATATCCAACATTCCATGTCATCAGATTCAGAGGCCCATAGTATGAATAGGTCTCCTGGTCAGGATTGAAGACATAATGCTCGGAGATGAAGTGACCTGCCATTGGGTGCATGCCTCCTCCAACAAAGGTTGAAAGGATCAGGTATGCAAGTGACTTCCATCCGCAAAAATAGACCAGAACGGCATCAAGTGCAAATTGGATTGCAAAATTGGTGGCCTCCCATGAACCAGGAGGCTTAGGCTTGAGGAAGAGTGGCCTAAACGCATAGAAGAAAAGCTGGAGAAAGACCCATATGGATTTGGTTATCGCATTGGTGATAAAACGAGCCTCAACTCGACTGGGAACATCCATGTCTATGCCATCGACGCCTTGGTACCGATGATGCTCCAAGTGATACTTCTGGAATGTGACTGACATGGGGACGCCAATAGGGAGGTTGGCGAAGATCCCCAGCCAACGATTGTAGGTTGGAGTTGAGAAGGCAAGGTTGTGGCTGAGCTCATGGATGGCCAGGAAGAGGTTGTGATTCAGGAATGAGCCAAAGAAATACGCTATTGTTAGCATCTTCAGCCAGCTTGCATTGTAAAGCATAGTTGCAGTCCACAGCTGAAGCAGCACAACTGCACCTACCTGCAAGCAGTTGCAACCGACGTTGAAGGAAAATACAGTAAGAAAAGTATTCAATCAATCAAAAGCAGTTCGACTATAAACCTTGGGAATACATTGCCCAAATGTTGGATTTTAAATGGTTCTTTTAGCAAGTTCAACCGCATGAACCTTTAGATCTTTTTTAGAATATTTTCTATCACGAACAGAATTCATTTTATAAGAAAAGGAAATTCCTGCAGTCCTTGTATGTTTCTTATAAATAGGTTAACGCTAGAAAATAAAATGAACCAATGAAGATTGCATCGACGTCCTAATATTCTTGACTGGGCCAAACAAGCACTACAAAACCTTAAAAAGAGCATGATATCATGGAAGATATCTTACTATTATTGCTAAAAACAAAAATGGATATCCCTCTTTTAATTTAAGGAAATTACAGTAACTAAAGATCTTTTGGAAACAAGTCAAACTCCCTTTCTATACCAGAAACTATAATGGATCTGCACTGCCAAGAGAATCATGGTTGGAACCATGGAACAGAACGATAGGAAGAAATTTCCCCAAATAAACGTAAAAACAATTCAACCAACTATAATCTGCTTTTCATTCGTCAAGTAGGCAGGAATAATAAACTTTGGCATTAAAGAAGGGATAAAAAATTAAACAATCTAATCTTTTCACATATATGTAGTCATATAAGTAAGCGAAAAGCACCAACTTTCATTCTAGCAGGACCAACTATAAAGCATTTGACATCCAGCACTGGTTAGAAGCGATAATTTATCAGGATGGAAGAAACTACAATTAGTTCAATTAAAAAAAAATCGCAGGCGGAATCAAGTTCACTCCCAGAAAACCGACAGAAACCAGCAACAACGAAAAAAGAGGGCAAATCCCACATGAAAATGGCCACAAAAATCGATCTTTCTCGGCTAAAAGCCACCGGGAACGATCCAGATCTCAAAATGCCACGGCCATTTCACCTTGGTGAACGCCCAGGGATCGGGACCAAAGAGCTCCCTGATCTGGGGGTGTCGGGCGAGGATTTCCTTTCGGCGAGAAGCGTGGGGCTCGTCCGTATAGGACCAGAAGAAATCCGTCGCCATGACGCCTTCCTCACGGTCCTCTCCGCCTCCTTCACGATCCATTGCTCCCCTCTCTCCCCAATGCCAATGGACTATCGAAATCGGGGAGAGAGGAAGAGCAGTTGGTCCTTATGTTCGTCTCCGCGCTCGGGTTCTCCAACGTGTATATAGCGAAAAGAACCGCCTTCGACCGTCCGTCCCCTAATTGCGGGAAGGATTATAATTAGAAACGCTTGTAAAATTTAAGGGATTTGATTCTTGTTCGGATCTGAATCCGACCGGTTCGAACCAATCCGAAAGCTGATAGGGCTGGATGTGCATTAAATCAATTCAAAACCAAAACACCCAACTGGAAACCGGGTAGATCCGGGAACCCGGTTGACTATAAACCGATCCGTCAACCCGCTGGCCATTTGGGCCAAAACCCAACCCAATAGTTTGCCCTAACGTAGCCGTCGTTCGTCCCCTGTAATCTCCTCCCTCGCGAAGGGACGTCGATTCACCGCGGTGGTCGCCTTCGTCGCCGCAGTCTTCTCGCTCGCCCAAGGACGTCGATTCACCGCCGTAGCGGTGATCCAACTGAGATTGACGCTCCCGTCGACGGCTTCTTTCTTCCGACTGGTGTAGGTAAGAAATTTTTATCTGTATCCTATTTTTGTCGACATCAACGCCGGAGGTCGAGTTGAGCATGAGAGGGGGGAGCAAGAAAGTCTAAGCCGTTACCTGTTCTTCATGATTCCTTTTTTTTATCTCCTCACTTACGTTTGGAGTTTTTGTACTTTTAGGTAATTTTTTTACAGCTATTGAGGGATTTAGTAGTAGGCACGGTAACTTGTTCAATTTTAATCTGGTACTTCGACTCATTAAACCGGTTATCATATTTGGTTAGTTTTGAATAATTTAAATAAAATTTGGATACATGTTTCGGAAAAATAGTTGGTATTTGACTTAATTCATCAAATATAATATATCTACGTGAGTATCAAATTCGACTACCTATCAAAATAATGGATACTCTTTCATCTTTTTTCATCCTATTTATGAGGGGTTAATTTGGATACTTGGTGTTTATTCATTGATCTCCGTGATACATCTTAGTTACGTATTGACATTTTTTAATAAACATGAAGGACACTAATTTTAGTTGGTTATAAATATTAAACTGCATTATTTTGACTTGAGTCTTGTATCAAACAGATAACAAAATTGCTTCTTGACAAAATATTAAGAATGGAAGGCAACGTGACCAAGGTAAACCAAATTGAGGATGAAGAAGAGTATCTTTTACTTGAGTTGGATGATGCGTGTGTTGAAGCTGATATTCCTGCCAATTCTTCCTATGTCCTCTCTGTAAGAATCTGGCCCTTTATGCATGTAGGAATCTGTGATAAGGACAAACTAAAATGCTACATTATTATATTGAACATCAATCTCTGCACATTATGTAGTTTACTTTTAATCTTTCATAGTTATCATTTGTTGGAACTTGTACCCTGTTTTTCATATAAACATCTAGGTATTTCTTTTTTCAGTAAGATGGTATTTACATGAATCTGGATGCAAGGTTCCTGTCAGAAAGGATAGATTTTTTTTATTTGACTCAGATTACATACCATCGGATTCTTTGAGAGGGGTTTATTATGCCACTACCTTAGTTTGGGTTGGAGAGATATGGTCCTTGCTGCAATGGCTTCTTGCTCCATTATGACTTGGTTATCATAGTTCGAGTAGCAAAAGTAACATTTAGTTTGTGAAGGGTCGTATAATCATTGCCCCTCTCGAGATCCTACATTGAAGAGGGGATCATCCTTTCTAGTCTGGTTGAGTTTACCACTTAGATCTTGCTACATGCGAACTTGGATTGCAGTTTGATTGGGGATCATCTAGTTTTTCAACCCATCTCTGTTAGGAGCTTACAGAACTTCATTTGCAGATTCGAGGAGCAAGGTTGATCCTACAGATTGTACTTTGGTGTTTCATGATCCGTACCTGTGAATTTGTGGTTCAAATAATGAAACACCAAATTGTGAACACTCGCTTCGTTTTTTTTTTGGATGACTTCACAATGATCTGATCGAACCTTGTATTTCCGGACTCTCTTTCGACACAGCATATGGAAAGTAATTGTCTTCATTACGTGACATCTCCTAGCTGCTTCTTTGTACCTTGCTTACTTTTATATCTGATAGAGTAACACTCTTCGGCATGCATCTACTAATTGTTTGCAAATTTTAATGAAGTTAATATAATAGTTTCATGCTATGCAGGGTTTGGATACAATGAATCCTGTGCTGACCATCGGTGATCATATAAAACTGGTAAGGAACGATTATGGTTTATCTCTTATATGAATTTACTTGCACTGTCAACTTTTTTTAGAACTTAATGAGTCTTGAACCTAAGACCTCATGATCCTCCGGTATAGAGTCTGATTACTCTAACCAGAAGGATGTACACTTTGTGTACTTGCACTGTCAACTCGTCTATAGTAAATTAATCTTGCTATTAGTTTATTTAAGCATCATTTTCAAGCCACGTCAGCCATATGAACCTGGGTTCCTTCTTGGTATATGTCACTTTAGCATAGATGAATATCTTCTTTCTGGATTGCCAAACTATTTAGCCGGTAAATCCTGAGGATATGAATTGACTATTGCATTTGGGTCCAATGACTGATAGCCCCATAATATTATGCCTAGGCATGTAGGCTTACATCGCCAATGTGCTTCATATTTTTTTTATTTATAAAACTCGGAGCTTTAACTGTACTATACGTAGAAGTGTCTAGAAGCATGTCCAAGAATATGTTTATGGCCTATGCGAAGCTTAATGGATTGACAGTTATGTAACATAATGCAGTAGTTGAATGTTGAATTAGCCTTGCAAGAATTTCGTTGGTCAAGCGGCGGTATATTTCTTAATTGTTGCTATTCACGAGTAGAATATTTTACTTCAGTGATTTTTGTTCGGTCCAATTTCAACCGGTGTCTTTGCTTCTTCCTTATTGATCCTTTATGACACACCTATCTCATCTTGCAACAGGTTGGAGAATACCAAGAGACAATGGGAACATGCTATGTCTTTTCCGAAAATGGTAAATTTATCGTGCTTGTGGAAGTTTATTTTTTTCCTCATTCTCTTTAAATCTCTTGTTTTCTTACTCCGCATCTCAACTCTAGTTATCAGATCTAAAACAAAAGACATATTTTTCTCTTGGGTAATATTAAGACCTTCCTTTCTCCTGGTTCTGCAGATGTTCCGCCACCTACTTCGTGCCCTGAGGCAAGGGCTTCCGAATCAATTTCTTCAAAGGGTAAAGAAATTGGCGATGCGAAACAAGGCCCATCAAAGCAGGTTAAGCCCATAGCTAGCCTTCACAAAATTCTCAAATTCAAGCTGGTATCAGATGGGCACAGCGAGAGAGCAGTAGGCCTGACCACAAGCATTTCCTGATTTCTTCTTTTCTTTTTCTCCTTTTCTGTTTGGATATGTATAGTGTGTATTATAGACAGATGTTAGAGCTAGGTATTGGAAAGGCTGATTTGATTCTCCTCGTAATGTTGGAGACAAAGTTTGAAGAATAGAAGGCGGTTCTTTGTTTTATCAGCATTTGTACACCTATCCTGGACATAAATAACAAGATGGCATTCAACTTCACAAGGGATTTGGTTTTCAGGAGAAAAAAAAAGAATATAATATACAAGCAGTTTGATGTCTGCCAAACTTCAATTTCAGCTTGCTCTTGTTCCTCGCTGTAAACCTATTCATTGATGCGACGGAATTGGAAAATGGCTGTGCGCAGACATTTTTGAATAAAGACCATCTAGATTCATTCGGGGTCAAATTTGTACCACTCTCCTCTTCCAACAATTTTTTTTTTCTTTTAATGAAGTTTGTGATCTTGGATCCATGGATACTCTTGACAGGCTTCCTTTCTAATGTATTTATCATGACAAATAAAGATGGAAGATAAACAAGATAAATTCTACCAAGATAACAGAAAATATACTTCATTCTGAACTATATACAAGTCCATCCTTTTTAGAAAGAAAAAAAATCTAAACTGCCTCTTTTTTTCTGTTCACACTTCTTACAACAGTAACTACAAAAGTGTTGATTTCTAAATTTGATGGCTGCAGTATTGGTCATAATTTAAATAAGTTGGTAGGAATTAAATGGTACTGATCTAACTTAATTCTTTTTTTTTTAAATGATAAAATTAGTTGGTACGAATTAAATGGGTCTGATCTGATCTGACTCTCTTAAGAAAATGATGCTGATCTGCCATCAGCACACAGAGATATATGCAAAGGGAGAGGGATGCAGCTGTATAGTTGTATGGCACCTACTTTTCAGACAAAAAGGTCAATAAGAGCTTTCTTTTCTAGGTCACCATCAAAGCCACATCAGGCATGCACTTTTTCACTGGAAACTTTTATCTTATCCTACAGGCCTTGTAGATATGGCCGATGAAGTGGCCTTTCAGGCCTTCAGGCTCCCTCACTTAAAACCAGGGGCCAATTTGTTTGAACATAACTTTGCACAGCGCGAAAGGCTGCTTGATACTGATCTGGAACAGGACCGTACACACCTTTTCTCTTCTTTTCATATATATTATGGTTTTGGGCCATTCCAATCATTCAGTTCACGTTGTTTAGAGAACTCCGCGTATGATTATTTTAGTTGAGGCAAGTTTTTTGAGATTTATATACTGCTATCAAAACAAATGACGTGCATTTACTGACAATAATTACTTAATGAAGGTTTTATATTGGCAAATCGTTTTTTAAGGGAAATTTAAGATGATGATTTTAATAGAATGGAGCGCAAAATACATGGAAAAGGGCAGCACGTAACGATGAATTTTGGCAAAAACGCAGGGTCTGAGAACATGCTCACCACGTGGAAATGGAGGCTGCACAGATCTACTGCATGTAAAAGGTGTTCTGTAAAAAAAGAGTGTCGAAAGAAGAAAGCATTGACCACCCAAACTAGATGGTCAAATAAAAAGAAGAATGGTCACCTTTATCCACCCACCTAGCTCACAAACAAGGAATCAGCTCCGTGCTCTTCCAGTGCGCACAGTTCAATTTAATACTACTCATCGATGTGGATGCTCACACGAATTGATCAGAATCAATTAACGCTGACCACAGCTGTAACAAACAAATTTATGCGAAGTTTATCAAACCGCTACTTTTCATTTATTTATTTCATTAAGAACAAACAGTTCGATCTATCTCCCCGGTGTTTGATGGAGAGAGAGCTCGATCTGCTGCCGCTAATGGAGCTCAAAGTGGACTGGAGAAAAAGGAACAAACTTGGTTCTTTTATTTATAAGACCGTAATGAACAAGAGGTGCTTTGCCAAAAACATGGGAGAGGATCGAGAGAGCATATATTTCCAAATTAATTCAGAGCCGTCGGACAACGTCGAACAGCGTCTCATCCATGGCGGCGGGAGTCACTTCTCCCCCCTTCCTTCTCCCATGCAGGTGATTCGACTCCGGTGCTGCGACTCAGAGAGACGGCTGCAGTTGCTCCCTGAAGACCCGCAGCATGTCAGCGAAGGTGATGATCCCCATGAGGCCGTAGTCGTCCTCGTCCACGACCCACAGGTAGCTCACACGGTGCGCCAGGGCCTGCACCATGGCCGCCACCAGCGAGCTCCCCGGGTGGCATACTTCCGGCTCCTCGGACCGCCTCCCGAACGAGAAGCACCTCGACCGTAGCCGCCTAAGCTGCTTCCCGCCGGTCAGCTCGTCGTCGGAGGATGAAGAGGCCGAGGAGGATGAGTTGAAGAACGAGGACAGCTCGTCCTCCATCAGCTCGAGCATCTCCTGCAATCCCTTCTCTTTTAGCCCGGATTTAATGGCGCGGACGAGGTAGTCCGACGGAGAGCCGTAGTAGTCGATGAAGGACATGAGATCGCCCGCGGTGAGAGTGGCGATGCCGGCGGCCACGGCTACAGCCTCGTCGCAGGCGGAAAGTGCGGCGGGAGAGATCTCGCCGAGAAGTCGGCCGTCGTCGGTGACGACGGCGACAGCCGTCTGGTCAGAGAGAGCGCGGCGGATGAGGGGGATGAGGGCGAGGCCGGGCTCGTCGTGGCGGACGGTGAGCGCGTCGGCGGAGCGGACGAGGCCGAGGGCGTCAATGGAGAGGGCGGGGATGGGGGAGAACACAGCGATGGAGTTGAGGAAGTAACGGACGAAGTCCTCATGAGTCAGCCAGCAGAATTCAGCGGTAGCGGCACCTCCGCCGCTGCCGCTGTGAAGGATCCTCTTCCGGCTGATGGAGCGGATGGGAACCACAAGGTTCTGCGCTCCGTCGAGGATCAAATCGAGAGCTTCCGAGATGCTGCGAACCAAATAAGCAAACAAAAATTAAATAAAAATCGAACCTTTTGAACTCGGAATGTGCACAAAAGGGGACAACTTTCCATCAAATTCTTAGCTGACGATATCCACGTAAAAAAAGATTCAAATTTCCGAATCGAATCCAAAAGGCCGTCAACTTTGAAAAAAACCACAAAAGTAATCGGTGACGAAACCCCATTCCATTTCCAGAAATCAAGAACGAACCAGCTTCGAACTAAAATAAAATTTCCATTTTAAAAAAAACAAATCTAATAAGAGAGGCCAGGAAAATACCTAAACTGCGGCTCTACGCGGCGGACGAGGCCACCCCCCTTGGGGAGGAGGGCGGAGACGGGCTGCTCGAGGACGGCTTTCGGCGCCGCGAGGTTACCGCCGGAGCAGAGGTAGCACAGGACGTCCGCGGCGCAGATTTTTCCCACGACGGCCTTCCTCTCCGGCGCGGCCCGATCGGCGACGAGCACGGCAAGGTGGGGCTCGCCGCCTCTCTTCAGGGCGCTGAGGGCGTCACCGACGGTGGCGGCGGAGGGCGGCAGCGTTCTCAGCGCCGGCTTACCGATACAGAGGTCCGACACCTCATTCGACACCAAGCTCACTGCCATGCACTGGAGAACCGAACCCTGATCCTCGAACCCTAATCGATCCCAAAAAAAGCAAACCAACGAGGAGGAGCGGAGGAGGTGGAAGATGAAGAGGCGAAGCCTCCGTCGTATAAATAGAATTCTCGGCTGCAGTGCGTTACGGCGTTATCAACTGAACCGAAAGTTACCGCACGGAATCGCCCCCCCGTATAAAAGAATCACACGGTTCTAGAGACTTCGATCCGCGGTTAAAAAAAAAATCTTGGAATTATTAAAAATTCACCTCATTATTAAATTAGCGTTGTTCCGCCCAACAATTTCACGTGCTCCATTAAACAAAAAAAGTAAAATCGTCGTTTATGAGCTAATTTAATAAGTCAACGTCAGTCGAGTGGCTTAAGTCAGTCTTATATATACGGTGATTTAACCCATCATTGATCTCATAGATGACGATAAGAGGTCTTAATTATATATATGCACATGCGAGTACGCAATTGTTGAAGGTGGAAGCCCAAGAAGGGGGGCAAGCGGACGATAACATATAGCTTAACTTCTAATTAATTATCCATAATTTTTAATCTAACCAACAATAAAATAGTTTTGGGTAGTAGCTGTTACAACAGAGTGAAGGTACGTTAACTTATACCAAGAATATATGATATGAATATGTATATCTCTTTAGTTAGAGTAATTAGATTATAAATTATACATTGAAGAATATTGAGTTTAAAACTCTTCACAAGTAGGGTGTGATGCTAAAGAATCTTCTAATCTTTACTTAAAACCTAGCTAACTTCTTTTTTTTTCCTCCTCCTATGAATTCAGCAGCCACCGAGGCCCTCTTTTTAAGAGGCAACGGAGTAATGATTATGACCTACCATGTTTAATGCCCACTCTCCGTCTTGAGTCTCAAGTCTCGCGTTCAAATGAATCTTTCGCGTGCCCCGGACGCACGGGACGGGTCTTATTTAATGAGACAGTAGCACGGTGCGATTACCGTCGAAACGAGGCAGAAGACATCAAATCGCACCGACGCAGCGTCGTCGTACGACGTTCCGTGATGTATCGGCGGCCGGTATACAAGTAGAGTTTTGGAGGAGGGCGGCCTTCGACTTCGACGCCTCACCGTCGGCTCATTAACGACGATTGTTTGGGAGAGGAGGGGGGGTGGTCCAAGGGAGGGCATCGGCCTCCACATGGGGGGTACGAAGATTTCCTCGACCGTACCTTCCACGGACCGAGCTTTCCTGCCCCTTCAATCCGTCAACGGACACGGCTGCGGCCCCACGTGAAATGTAGGGATGAAAGACCAAGTAGATCGAGCAGTAGGTTTGGTCAGGGAGAGGGAGGAGGAGGAGGATTTTATATTCGGTGGACGGAAGCGGGCAGCGGGCGTGCTTATCAGGAGTTACGTGGCTGAAACGATAAGGCCGCCTTCTTCTCCTCCTCTTTGCGGGAAGAAAAATAAATATATTCGATGGTAGATTGATGGGGAATGCACGCCTTTTTTTTTCGGATCCACTCGTAAACAAAATCCAACTCCATCGTTGCTTTTATTTGACCGGGAACACTATTTTCCTTTTTTCTTTTTAATTTATCAGAGCTTATAACGACACAGCAGTTCGCCTAAATTGAATAATTTTTGACTAAGAGGAAGAATATTCTTAAAGACACGGTGGTTTAAGGATCACATCCTCCGTGAGTTTTGTCCTTTAGTGTGTGCGTGTATATATATATATATATATATTGCATGAAAATTGTGCTCCACCAGTGTAAGAAAATGATGGGAATTAATGATGCATGGGAAGGCCACGTTTCTGATTTCTCCAGAAAATTCTCCGTTTTATCTGCACTCACTCAAAAGTAGAACAGAAAAAAAAAAAAAGGAAATTTGAAGGGGAAAACCCCATAGATAATTACAGAGGATATTTGGAACCTTAGGAGAGAAAAAAAAAACATTAACCCGGATCTGAAAAATTACCGTACGGGCATGTGGAGATGAGAAGATATCATGGAAATGATAAGGAGGGTCAGCAGCGTTGGGAAGTATTAACCAAAGCAGAGGAGGAGGAGGAGATATGCAGACCGACCATGAGCAGAGCACATGGGCGTTCAGTGCGGCGGTACACCCACCGTTTTGTTTGATAGCGGCCGTACGCGAACAAACGCAAGCGGACGACGGGCTGACAGGAGTTGCTTTTTGCGCTGTGTCGAGCAACAAGTGTTTCCCCCCGATCCACGTGTCATTTGATTCATCATGCAGCAGCAGCAGGACTTCAAGCTGGCACGAAGAAGGCGAACATCTCCGCCCCTCGCAGCATTGCAGGGCGGTGCTTCTTGTTCTGTTAGGCGGTAATTAGACGGAGGAGAAGAGAGCGTGCGAATAATTGTATGTCCATGCGAATAAATATGAGGGGAGGGAACGCACTTGGCTCGCTGGAGATGTCAGCTCGTGTAACGTGGTGGCAGAAGGAAAAGACATATGCTCTGGAGCAGGGCAGCGAGCAGGTTGCCGGGAGTTCGCATTTCTCCGAGACACATGTAAAGGGAGGGAGAGAGAGGAAGAAGAAGGAAAAAAGTTATAAAAAAAAAAAACTCTTTGCCCGTGATCTCGTCCTGGAACGCAGCATGTAGCCGCTGCAGCGCATCACCGTTCTTGTGGCGGAGACGAGCTCATCGGGACATCTCCAAGCATGCGCAGACAGCCTTGTCACTTTTCTTTATCTCTACCTCCGTCGTAAAGTTAAGGTTACATCATTTAAGGTAGGTGAGGTAAAACTGTGGTGTTATAGATCGAGGTGTGAGTATGGAAACGACGCTTCATCCTCTTGTTACAGAGGTTTCAAGAGGAGACAAAAAAAGAAGAAAACGAGGTGGCATATCGTTTTCATCGCTTGGCTTCATTGGATCTAAACGAGGTGCCAAACAAATCTGAGATGATGTCGTGAATTATCACGGCCCGACATGGGACGAATTTTTAAATGCTACGGACAGAATCCATTACCGGGTAACGTGGAAGTGGAAGCTGCACATTACATGCATCTACGAGAGAGATAAGAACGAAGCGTAGGCATCCCCTTCTCAGGAATAGTTTGATAGGAAAAGGAACGGAGAGAAGGGATTATACCAACAACTCGAACCGAAGGTCACAGAATTAACATTGAAGAGGCCTTTTAGTGAGCACGGCTGTCATTTGTTGATTATACTCAATTAGGAGGTGGATTAGGAGATTACACTCTTTTTTTTTTCCCAGAATACAAATAATTTTCAAGAGGTGGAGCAATTTAGGGTTGATGCCTCTGCCACAACATGCGAACAATTTCGATGGGCCTCCACAACTAGGCAGCGAAGCTTCACAATAGCAAATTTTGTCCGACCTGATAAGAACTCAATGTATGAATGTAACGTATACACAAACCGACTCGAAAGTTAATGTGGTTCAACGTGTACGATGAACAAAATATAACAAAGTATCAAACTTGACAAAATATGTCAACCACGCCAATAACGAATTGCAATAATGTGAATGATCAATTGGTGGAACGAATCAAAATCTGTATGAAGCCTTTGATCTAGACAATGAAACACTGATCTATATGTGAGTATAGTTTGCAAGGATCAAGCAACTGCCACCACCGCTGGTGCCTTGATCGCTTGTCCTTCTGTCACGGGGATTTCTACCTGTTTCGATGATGCGGTGCCACTAGCTTTGACATCTGCAGCAGGTGATGCTGGCTTTTTATCGGTTACTGCAGCGCTATCGCTGGCATCTTTGGCTACGGCAGGCGGTGCTGGAGGATTCATGTGCGGTGGAGGAGTGTGTTTCAACTTTACTAGAAGTTGGCGCATCCTTGATAGATCAGTGGGCTTTCCAGGCTTCGGTCCCTGGATCACAGCAATTGAAGGTTTCTTCTCCTGTTCTTTCTTCCCCCTCCTCTTCTCAATGTTGGCTATCTCATGAGGGATAAGCTCGGAGATCGCTTTCCAATATTGTTTGTCTGCAATCGCGTGGAACTTCTCCTGGTTGGCAAGAAATAGCTGCCAATAAACAAGGTTACATATTAGAGGAATTTTCTACTTCATTTTCTTCTTTCAGCTATTAGGGGCAGACAGAAGTACTACCTTCTCTCTTTCTCTGTTCTGTGACTTGCTTGTTTCAAGATTCAACTTTCTTTTCTCATAGAAAGCTATCTTGTATTCTTCAGCTTCAGATATGATTTCATTTAGACGCTCCTTCTCATTTTTATCTTTGCCCTCAAGAAGGATAGCATTTTGGCTGTGCAATATTTTTACACATCATTTAGAAGCAACCTCCAACATGTACCAACTCAATAAAAGAATGATAAATTATAACAGTAATCCGTAATCGACTAGGGACTTTTACTTGGAGGGAAGAAAAGCAGAGAAATCTCGAAGGCATCTTTTTGACAGCAGGTAAAATCATTTCAGACACCTTAGACAGTTTAGCAGAACAGATACAGCCATAGACAGTTACTAGGAATGATAATGCATCAACTGCATACCTCTACAACTGCCAGCCTATGCCTATTCGTCAAAAAATGAATTATTTCAATAAGTTAACTACCATATCCTAATATGCTTTCTGCTCATATGAAAATGATCAATTTAATCTGAATCGCGTACGACATCACCTTTGGCACCACTTAAGGTAGATATATAGGAACTATCCAGCACTGAGTTGCATCCACAAAAAATGATTTATCAAAAAACTAATCCAAACCATAATGAAGCATCTAATCTAACGGTAAGAATTCGAATGGCTTCCCTGTTAATAAGAAATGTGATGTAGGTCATCTAACTATTTCCAGAAAACTAGGCATAAAAGAAAGTTGAGATGGCATGTGATATGATGGTAAGTTAGTGATGCTACAAAGTATCTACCATAGTAAGAGGTGCACGTTTTCTCCAACAATAGGGATAGTAAGCACAAGGTAGCCTGAATGTAGAACAACAGATTCAGATTGCCACCAGTACAAAAACTAGGCAATACCATTTCATTGCATTAGGAACTTACGGACCTCCCTGTGTCTAATGTCTCCATAATTTGGGTGTCTAAAAGAAGCCATTAGAATCTATGTTGCTAATGAAACTTGTTGACACAAAAAGAAAGAGGATGAGGGCTGATCAATCCTAAGGAAAATATGGAAGAAAAAAAATCAAGGCGCACATATCTGCTCCTACAATCACCATTAAAGCAATTATCTTTCAGACTGCCACTTTAAAATCTCAACAGATAGAATCACCTTTGGTTCCTAGTACCAAGCAATTACTATAGTGGCTCAGATACACAACATTGGCGCAAAAGTATCCTTCCTATATGCTCTTGTCGTGGATTTAGGGGAAAAATCAAACTCTCAGGGCCGTGTTATTTGTCAAAATTGCCGTATATGAATATACACATCCGACAGTTTCAGAAATTGGGCTGTGTTATTTGTCAAATTGCCGTATATGAATATACACATCCGACAGTTTCAGAAATTCCATATGCATGTTTAGTGCATGAACAAATGAAGGTGATAAAATCTAACCTTTTTGAAAGTTGCATCCATGAACTTAGGTGATTTATTAACCAAACATGGAATTGTAGTTAGTCACTAAATAATGAATTGTAGTTATCCTCCCTGTTTAGAAAATAAAATAGAGTTTTTGACGACATATACATATACATTTAGCTCATTCTAATGTCACGCTCTCGCAAGTATGTCTTTGTGACCAAATATGGGACATGGCTACCGCCTAGGCTGTCAAGATAAGCACGACACAATTTCTTCACAAGCTGTAAATACCCAGAAGAGGAGTGTGTACTTTCTCACGGTGGCTCTGTAAAATGTCAGACGGACGAGTAAATTGGATCAGATCTGCTGAGCTTCCTAGACCACCAATATTTAGGATCTAGGGAATGAATCAAAGAAACTGAGCTATGAACTTATAAAAATATTGGAGATCTCGACTTGCTAAGGAGATCGGAATACAAGTTAGAGTCGTATAGATCTATGCATTAACATATCCAACCTATCATAGAACATCACGATAAATTGATGTGAAAAAGGACGATAAGGAAGCATCAGTTAATCAGATTAGGCAGAAAAAGACACTCACCGGCGCCATTCCCGCAGCATAAACCCCTCCTCCCGCTGCATCTGCTCCAGGTCCGGGAGGATCGGCCCATCCGAAGTGAAGATCTCGCCGTTCGTCTCCGTTGCATACGCCGTCCCATTGGCATGGGGCATCCCGAAGGGAGACGCCGCCGACGAGAAGGCGTACCCCTCGGGGGAGAGAGGGACGCCGTCGCCCCCTACTAGGGAGTGGCCAGAGTGCTGGTGGATGGACACATCGTCCGAGAGGAAGCCGAGGCCGTTGTCGGCGGCCACGGCGGCAACTTCGACGGGGGGTTCGCCGTCATCGACAGGAGAGAAGGAGAATGCGTCGAAGCGCTGGGAGGGGAGGCGGGGATCGTACCCGACGCAGCCATCATCGAAAGGCTGCGCGATGGCTGGTCCAGCCGCGGCCTCGCCGTAGCTGCTGAAGTTGTCGAGGGATGACGACATCTCGATTTCGAGATCGGCTTCCTCTCTCGCCTCCGACTCTCCGCTCTCGACTCGGCCGAGATCTACTTGGGCTTGAGGGGAAGCGTTCGGAGTCGACGTGCTCGTCTTGTTTTATGTTCCCGAGTGGGGATGGCGGAAGGAGCCCAGTTGAGACTTGACAGGGCCCGTTCGGTATTATGTCGACTTCTCCTCTCCTAAAATCCTCAGTAGGCACAGGTGAAAAAAATTCCCAATTTGAGTTCATGTCCAAAATTACAACTCCGGAAAGGGTTTCCTGGAGATGAATTTGAGCCTGACCCAGAAGTTCCATCATGATTGGAATGTGCAAACAACCCGGAAGTTGGCTCGGTGGGATACTCAATCGTCCATGAGCAGCAGATTGTGGATGCTTGATACAACTAGGGTGTACGATGCAGTGTCCCCACTTAATGCTTGACTCACACACTCTCTTCTTTGTCCTAAACCAACCTTACTCACAAATGGATGGAAATACTCATGGAAGAGCTCAATTTGTGGTAGAGGATTATTACTTTTGTAGATCTGGATCTAAGTGATTTACCTCACTGTCGCCACCCATCTAGTATCTTGGGTAATTTTGGAAGTGTGACACATTGTCTGTGAAGTCTTTGACACTTGATAAAATGGACTCTATTGCAAGGCTGTCCGAGCTAGCATATATAACTGGAATAAGTTGGAGCAAAATAATCATAAACTGGAGTATGTGTTGTGACTGCACAGCAGGCTTTTGGGATAAGCAGCTACAACAACCTGCTAATATTCTGCAAAACCATCATCCATATTGACAAGCCTGCAATTTCTCAAGTGTGCTTCTAAATACAAATTTGTCTGTGAATTCTTCCATACTACAGCCGCATATTGATTGCCTGTTTTTAATATGTGTGTGCAGAGCATATCAAGCACTCTTCAGTCTTCTATCTGAAGTAGAAAGAATCATGTAGACAACACCTGATATGAAGAGACTCACGAACCATGCATTGTCGTAGGCTGCAATGAAGGCATTCCAAGTGCCTGACAAAATACCAACTTTGTGAAGGAAGCCCGGCAGTATCGGCAGCATGCCCGCCACCAGAGCGGCGATGGCCGCCACATTGAATCCTTTCTGATAGTAATAGGCGCTTTGAGGACTCTCTGAGTACAACGCGCTCACATCCAGTTGCATCCTCTTTACCAGGTAGTAATCGGTTAAGATTATGCCTCCAATTGGCCCCATAAGCGCGGAGTACCCCACAAGCCAAGTGTAGACGAAGCTCTCGCTCGAGCTCAGCAGCCTCCATGGCTGGAAGGCGATGCCCAGCAAGGCGGTGAGAAGGGCGCCCTTTTGAAACGTGAACGCCGACGGGCTCAGATTCACCAGCGCGTTCGCCGGAGCCACCACGTTGGCTGCGATGTTGGTGGTGACAGTGGCGAGGCTGATGCCGAAGATCGAGACGATGGTGGTGGAAAGGCCTCCGATTTGACCGAGGAGTTGAATTGGGTCGGAGATGACGCGGCCGAAGATGACCTCAGTGGCGGAGGTCACCGCCAGGCCGAGGAAGGTGAAGGCGCCCATGAAGATGGGGAGGCCGACCTGGCCGAGGATTTGGTCCTTCTGGCTGCGGGCGAAGCGGGTGAAGTCGGGGATGTTGAGCGCCAGAGTCGCCCAGAAGCTGATGTTTGCAGTCAGCGAGGGGAAGAAGAGCTTCCAGAATTCGGCGGAGGAGAGCCGGGATGGCGCCGCGAGCATCCGCCCGAAGCCGCCGGCTTTTACGTAGGCCCAGCAGAGGAGGGCCGAGGAGAGGAAGATGAGGATGGGCGCCGAGTACTTCTCGAGGTCTCGAATCCCCTCCATCCCTCGCAGGATGATGCCCATTTGGGCGACCCAGAAGATGATGAAGCAGGCAAACTCGAGCGGCGAGGTGCCGAGCCAGGGGATGACGGTCAGGGCGGAAGCGGAGGTCTTGAGCGCGGAGGGCAGGAGGAGGAAGATTGCCTCGCCGCCTATCCAGGTCTCTATGCCATACCAGCCGCAGCCGACGAGGGCACGGAGGAGGGTGGGGATGTGAGCGCCGCGGACGCCGAAGGCGGCCCGGGCTAGGACCGGGAAGGGGACGCCATGCCGGGTGCCAGGGACGCCAGTGAGGACGAGGGGAACGAGGACGATGAGATTGGCGAGGAAGACGGTGGCGATGCCCTGCCACCAGGCCATCCCGAGGTCGACGAGGCTGCCGGCGAGGTAGTAGGAGGGGACGCCCACGACGAGGCCCACCCAGAGGCTGGCCATGTCCGAGGCGGAGAAAGTGCGGGCGGAGGCGGGGATGGGGGCGAGATCGGAGTCCCCACCGGCGGGGACGGCTGCGTCGGGATCGGAAGCGGCCTTGGGGACTACAACGAGTGAGGGGGCAGGGCGGGTAGGCGCGGGCTTAAAGCGGAGGGAAGGGAAGGGGGAGGCGGAGGAGATTGGGGGGTGGAGTTTGATAGGGAGGGGATTGGAGCGATGGATCCCGGCGGCGGAAGTGGTGGCGGAGGGCGGCAGGCCGCAACGGAGGCGGAGGCAATTGGACTCCATCGCTGACCGCCGGGCTGAGGGGAGGAGATTCGTTAGGGGGGGGGGGGGCGTGGAATCTACTTAAATAGGAAATTTATGCAGAAGTATGCGGTTAATGTGGCGGAGATGCAGCCCCGTCAGCAAATGACAGCGTGACAACTCATCAAAATGGTTTCTGTTATTTTTATATGTACACGAAAACACATTAAAATAAGCCAGCGATTTACCGTGAAAATATATAAATGCTTTAATAATCGTTCTTGGATCCATAAATCGCAAAGCGTAGAATTAATGATGCAATAATGATATAAGCACATGAAATATATCGTCTGCCGACGAATGTAACGGTTAAAATACAACATAACGTGATGGAATAAGTTTACTCCATTCATGCGGGAAAGATATTACATCAACCGTTTTGTGGAGCCCGATATAAAGCCACTCGTGCCTCATCCTCAGATCCCGGTGCGTGCCTTCTTCGCAATTGAAGGCAGAGAGATCGGCCTTCGTGCACTCCATGGCTGCCACTTCTTCCCTACTCCCACCTCTTCTTTGTCCTCCTCCCCTTTCTCCGATACCGGCGATCCGTCGCCCTCTCAGGCCGCACCGCCACCTGCGCCTCCTCGCGAGAAGAAACCTCCCTCCTCCCGTCTCTGCATCGTCCCCTGGTAACGATGCTGATGGCGGTGGCACCAGCTCCAGCAGCAAGGGGTCTTGGGTCAGTCCCGATTGGCTGACCTCCCTCGCACGCTTCCTCTCTCGCGGCCGCGCCGAAGACTCCCGCATCCCGAACGCTAATGCCAAGCTCGACGACGTCTCCGACCTCCTCGGTGGCGCCCTCTTCCTCCCACTCTTCAAGTGGATGCTCGATTATGGTCCGATCTACCGCCTCGCTGCCGGCCCGCGCAACTTCTTGGTCGTCAGCGACCCCGCCATCGCCAAGCACGTGCTCCGCAACTACGGGAAGTACGCCAAGGGGCTCGTCTCCGAGGTCTCCGAGTTCCTCTTTGGCTCCGGGTTCGCAATCGCCGAAGGTCCTCTCTGGACGGTAGGCGCTTGTAGGTCTCTTCGATATCTTTGTCACTCCATGGTTGCTTGATATTACGAAATTAAAGGAGATAGTATTGAATTTGATGAATTCATAGCTGAATGCATACTTGTCGTTCCCTCGATTTTTGTGCATGTTGTTCTCATATCAAATTCCTTCATCTGTAATTTATCAAACAATGTTGCAGGTAAGGCGCCGTGCAGTCACCCCATCACTCCATAGGAAGTACCTTGCTGTGATGGTTGATAAGGTTTTTTGTAGATGTGCTCAAAGATTAGTGGAGAAGCTGCAAACTTATGCTGAAAATGGTTCAGCGGTGAACATGGAGAAGCAATTTTCTCAATTGACCTTAGATGTCATAGGTTTATCTTTGTTCAACTACAATTTTGACTCGCTTACATCAGATAGTCCTGTCATTGATGCAGTTTACACTGCATTGAAAGAGGCTGAGGCTCGGTCAACTGATATTTTGCCATATTGGAAGGCAGGTTCTTTCGCTGCCTCTTTTTGCCATAACGCTAACTCAGAGCTGAAGTTTCATCTTCGTAGTCCTTTTATGCAAACAACATTTGCTTAGTTTTATTAATTGATATATCTTTAGTTTCTTCGGTGCTCGGAAAATCTGATATCAGCTGTTATTGATTAGTACATCTTCATTTGTGAAATATACTGCCGTACATTTACCATAAAATGCCAGTATGATCTAGTTTTACTTTATTTGAAATTCAAGCTGCTCTGCATTTCCTTAGCATGGCAATCAAGAGGAAAAAGATAATTATCTACAGTTTTTATCCGTCTCCTTTTGAGAATGCTGGATAATGTTCTGAAATTTAATTGCTCTGTTCATCGAGCAGATCTCTTTTCTGTGCAAGATAGTACCCAGGCAGATAGAAGCAGAAAGAGCAGTTACTATAATCCGGAACACTGTTGAAGAACTTATCACAAAATGCAAGGAGATTGTGGAGACAGAAGGCGAGCAAATCAAGGGAGAGGAGTATGTAAATGAGACAGATCCTAGCATTCTTCGATTTCTACTAGCCAGCCGTGAGGAGGTTATAACCATTCATGCAACAATTTTCGCATCTATTTGTATGTAACTTGGAAAATGTTAATACTTTAGCTTACTTCATCCATATTAGAGTTTTTGAACATCTGGACTCTATAGATTTTCTTGCAATGTTTCTATAGACAAGAAAAAAAAATAAATTTTATTCATTTTAGAAAGAGGGTAGGTTGGAATTTTTCCACTTTTGACTTTGATTCATTTTGAATTAATTATCCTCTTAGTTTGGCACTGAGACTCAACAGAGAAACTATCAAAGTGCTTTAAGTCGCAATGAGGACTAGGGCCAACACTATTAAGCTATTATGGCTTGGCTTTCGTGTAGGTTTAGTGGTTGCAAAAATCTTCAGGTTTCACAATTTTTGCACTGTAACATACATTAACATAAGAAACCCTGCAGATAAAATAGGTTATTCATCTGGCTGAAATTCCCAACAAATTCTCATACACAGCCATCTTTATAGAACTTTTATCATGGGTTTATTGCAATCATGTCAAAATAGAATCAGTTCATAAAATAATGGTTAACTTTTGACGAGAAAAATTCTTGATTTAGTTTTGATAGCCTTAATGTAGGATAATATGGGGAAAGCTAAATGTTGAATGGAGCAGATTTAATGAATAACTTATAGAGATCATGCATCACGCTGGGAGGACTTTGCTTTGTACAGGCGGATCATGCTAACTTTGATAGTGTCATCTGTAGCAAGATGCGTGTAGACTTAGATAATTGTTTATGGTCAAGTCATATAAGTAATCTAGATCTAGAGTTACACATCTGGAAACCTCAAAAACTTTACCTTTGTTTCCTTTACTTCCAGGTTACAAGTGGACAACTGCGTGATGACCTTTTATCCATGTTAGTAGCTGGCCATGAAACAACAGGTTCAGTATTAACATGGACTGTGTACCTTTTGAGTAAGGTATGCTGAAATTCCTCTTGGTGCTACTTCAGAATTCAATCTTACAAGTTACATGTGTCAGAATGAAAATTCTTCATTATAACTTGACAATGTCCTCATATTTGTTGTATATATACACGTGTAGAGGAAAATTTTGGTTGTAATTATTCTCTTTTAATTTAGAGGTGGCATTTTTGGTTTTGATTGTTATGTTTCCACTAGTCGAGTTAAGTTGATTATATTTTTCTTCCAGATTTGTTGACTCTTCAGCTTTGAATAATTGAAGGATCCATCATCTCTTAAGAAGGCAAGACAAGAAGTTGATAGTGTTTTGCAAGGAAGACTTCCTAGATATGAAGATATAAAAGAGCTTAAGTACTTGATGAGATGCATACTTGAATCAATGAGACTTTATCCTCACCCTCCAGTAAGTTTATTCTCTTTTGGTTTATGTTGTGTCTATACTATCTTTTGTCCAAATAATCACCCTTTACAGTCCATTTGAATTATATAAAGCATGTTTGATTTTTTCCAAAATTTCTCTTTATCTGTAGGTGCTGATAAGGCGTGCTCAAACTGCTGATGTACTGCCTGGAGATTACAAAGTTAACACTGGTCAAGATATAATGATATCTGTGTACAATATACATAGGTCACCTCAGGTATGAATTCAGTTTTAATATTCATTAAGCTCCGATATACATAGGTCAAGATGTAACTGTACCAGGCGCTCACAATTCTGCTATCTCAAGGTTGCCTTATCTGACAAATTATCATAGTCTCTATCACACTGGCATAGATGTAGTCATGCGGCACATGTTATTGAGGCATGTTATTGGCCGAAACCTTATCGGTTACACTGAAAGGAAATTGTGAACCTGACAGGGAAGCGTCCTTGGGTAATCGAGACTGAACATAGCTACTTTGGTATTTTTACCAAAGGATCAAGATTGAACCTAAATGGACAATCCTTTACAAGAAGAAATATAACGTCAGTTTTGAAGTATAGAAACAAAAAAGACTTGAGCTGAACTAAAATTTTCTAAGGAAATTGCTTCATTCAATACAGTTTAATACCTGCTTTTTTGTTTTTTCTTATAGTTCTCTCAATCCAAGTTGTCAATGTTTCTATTGTCTTGTCTATATAACTTGCATATTAATGTTCACCTCTAAGGTTTGGGAGAGGGCAGAAGAATTTCTCCCTGAAAGATTCGACTTGGAAGGACCTGTTCCAAACGAGAGCAATACTGATTTCAGGTCTACAATTTGTTCATATGAGTTTTTTACTTATCTAAACTCCCAGAAGGTTGTTATATTTGCTTGCAGATACTGTTAAAATAACTCTGGACACTGATATTTGTTTGTGCTTTGTGTTTTCTGAATGCCAATGCCCACCAGATTTATTCCTTTCAGTGGCGGACCTCGTAAGTGTGTTGGCGATCAATTTGCTTTGCTGGAAGCAATTGTGGCTGTTGCCATCTTCCTGCAAAATTTGGAGTTCGAGCTTGTTCCTGATCAAAAGATTAGCATGACAACTGGAGCAACCATTCATACAACTAATGTGAGTGAGATATAACAAGATTCCCTCCAAATATTGCTCCATGGATCCTGATAGAAATAAAGAATTTATAACATGAGTAGGAAACCGAACCGCTAGATATTGGACCTGACTTGGATTTGTCAGTATGCTATCCACTATCGAGCGTGATGAGGTCTCATAAAGTTCTTAATAAAGAAAAATATTATGAAGCAGCTTTTCATGAATTATTGGTGCTCCTTCAAGTTTGGTCGAGTATCTCTTAGTAGAAATTAATAGAAATAAGCAAATGTACTTTCTAAACTTTAGAAGCTTAGCGAGTCTCCTCTGTGTAGGGCTTGTTTATGACACTGCGTCCAAGGGAAAAGCAGCATGATTGCGTTCCATCCCTGAGGTAACTGACATGCCCCAGTACAATTAATTATTTCTGATGTATTATCTATAATCGTCTGATTATCTTCTGTATTAGGTTATGATTCCTACCACGAGGATTTTTTCTATCAAACTGGAGTAGGAAATCAGATGAAAAAATATAAAGCTTGAAGAAAAGGAACATTAATAAGAAAAATAAGACTAAGTAGATAAGTTACAGGAAAAAATGAGTGATGGATTAATTTATATGGAAATATAATGGCTATAGGTTATAACCAAACCTTTTTTTTTAACCTCTAACTAGAGCAGCATACACATTGTGTGTACTATGTATGAATAAGAAGTTTGATGAACAATGTAAATGCAGTTAATATTTTCTTTAGGTAATCTTCATAATTCTATGAATAATTTTTCAAAGCAGTCTATCAAGTTGACTACTTAAGCGTGGATGAGGTGGTCAGCTGCTGAGTTCTCCGGAATGCTATGCTTCAGTAAGGGTTTGGTCTCAAGGGAGCATCATGAGCACATTCCTGCACCTTCCAACAATTGTTCAAGCGCTGGGCAGCTGGTGCAGGAGTCAAACGCAGACACAGAGAGCATTACCAACTTATGCAAACAAAATAATTCCATCCTCGACTTGTAAACCGTGCGTTACTCTCTGTGGTAAAATTTATTGTTTTTGAGAAGTTGATGGATACAAGCACGAAGTGAGCATTAGCGACAGCGCTACGTGTCATTTTGGATCTGTGATCGTGAGAATTACTACCCACTTTCTGATTGCATGGGGCTAATGGAATCAAAAAATATCGGCCATCTGTAATTTAATGCTCCCGCAAGGCACAATCTTCCTACTTTTTAGAACTTAGAGTCTGATCCCCAATTACTCTAATCAGAGGGTGTAGGGTGTACACAAAAATCTTCCTACTTATGTAAACAAAATATCAAAGGCAATCTTCCTACTTATGTAATCAAAATATCAAAGGCCTGGTTCGATTCGTTCTTGTGTTCACGTGCAGAAAGAACCCCAATAGACATATCTGATATGAGTATAAAGACATTGAAAAAATATATATACATATCACAATTTCACTATGGCACGTCAACCAGGAAGAACATGTTATCTTTTACAAGTCAACAGAACATTTCACCTGTTCCTTCTAACGAGTCTGCTCAACCTTCCCACGTATCAAATTCAATGACCCTCTTCCATAACAATTACACTCTCCCGCATTTCAAAAATTAATATGAAGCTAGTGTGCCTAGGCAAGAAAAAATGAGTAAGATTATATACAGCTCGGCCACACACAATTTGTTGACATCTCAATGCTCCCTCCTCAATCTATGTTATTACGTTTCATGTTACAGTACAGAATAGGCTCGAATCACCTCAAGTATTGGCGCTCGGCACAAAGGGCACCTACCCTCAATTCGAACCAACTCGTTTGCACACTTAGAACAAGTGCACATGTGCCCACATCTGTGGAACAAGGAAAAATATAAAAGGGAATCGAGATTTAAGCTTTTGCAACTCTAATTATATGATATGCTTGATCTTGAATCGAAAAGAAAATGTATACCTGTAGAGGAGAGAATCAATACGACTATCACAGCATATGCAACAAGTCCCTTTCCTAACTTGACCCCATTTGGATGTGTCCTGTGAGATCTTTTCTTCCGCCCCTAAGGAAAAAATAAAGCATTGAGAGATCTTTGGGTTTGTTCAATTAAATTGAAATATACATCTTGAGACAGGTCAAGTGTACTCGGACATCAAGAGAGACAAAGGATTCGATTACATCCCTGTGGCATGTTAAATAGGCAAATACATGCAAACATAAATACATATTCTACAGAGTGAAATAAAATTTTTGAACTGATGCAATGCACCAACTGAAATTTATTGCACAACGGTGATTTCTGTATGCCAAGAAGCCTTGTCTATTGCCAAATAGACAAGGAACCCTTTTTATTGAAACGGAAAATACAATGCACCTTGATTTTCTTCTAGATTAGGGCAACTCTAAACTCATTTGGTAAATGACATCGATTTACAGAAATCATTTCTGCACTATAATTTGTCAAATTTGCTCATCCTCTTGTATCCAATTAGCATATATCCACGCTCTGCTCAGTATTACATGACATTGTTGGGGGTTGACAATTACCTTCCATCTGGTACTAGACTGGTGACGGTTTCAAGATGACCTTCGCTAATCTAAGTACTACTCTCGAGCAGTTAAAAATTTATGATCTATCATCAGCTCCGTTAATTGGACCTGCGCATCATCATATCTTTGCATAATTATGACTGATTAAGTGGGAGCCTCCATGATCCTTGAAGCTAAAAAGAAACTTAACGAGATATAAAATAATCATATGCTTCACAGGAACAAACATATTTTTCTTGTAACGCCAGAAACAATAAATAGAAGCACTTTCAACCAAATGAATCTTTCAGAAAAAAATGGATTTGCTTTATTACCAAAAGCTTCTACTAACCTTGGCCACTAGCATACCGATTTAAAGCTGCTGAAACTTCTTGTCTGACAGCACGTTGCAACTCAAGTTGCATATCCATGCATGCCTCCAGCACTCGTTGCATGTGACTCATTCCCTCATGAAGCCTAGCCATGTCGGCCCTTAGATCGCTAATGACGTCCCACTCCTGCAGGTATAATGGCTTCAGATTCAGCAACCAACAATAATTCATCAAAAACAAGGGGGCCTCACAGCAGGTTGGACCTACTTGACAAAACATAAAAATTATTAAACCATTGAATTCAGTAGTTTCTGGGACCAAAAGAATAACAATTGTCCTTTGGTTTACTTACTACAGACTACAGTTGATAAAACCCAACAAGTTAATCGTAAAAATAAAGAAAGTAGTCAAGTGGATGTTCAGAACAAAGAATCAAATGTGAAGTTATAATATATATATATATATGATATAACTAGGATAACATAATTAATTTAAACAAAATTTCTAACCTTAAATTAAAAAAAGAAAGAAATCAAGAAATCCCAAGATTTATTATACTAAATATATTTGCAAATCTCTAGAGAGAATTACTGAATGATGAATGGTCGGTCGAGTCCAATTAGTGTGATGCAAATTTGAATGCCACAGTGGTGGTGGAGGTGGTGGCACCGGTGGAGATGGCCGCATAGATGGAGACTCAATAAGAGAAATTTGTCGATCCTGAATCAAATCATCCCTCTGTTGATCCTGATCTACTTCTTGTGAATCAGATGCAGATACCATTCCCTGTACATCCCAGTCAAATGGATTGCGTTCCTGACGCCGAACATAAGACTCTATTAGCTGGTCTAAACTTTCACGAAATCCACTACTGAGAAGATTAGAGACACTTCTCCTGCAGAAGAAAGCTAATCGAGTTAGAAATATGAACTGATGAACCTTGTTCGTGTGAGTCGAATGAATCAGTACTCACCTTCTCAAGAGTTCCCTGAGTTCTGTGCTATATACACTATTATCATCTGGGACAATGAATCTGTCAACTCTTCTAAAAGAAAATGATTGCTGGTGCTGCAATTCATCTAAAGATTCATCCTGCCATACTGGCGGTGCTGTCTCTTGAGAACCATCTTCTTGCCAATACTCATCCACTTCCTGATCTGCATCTTCATGAGACTGTGTATGGTCTATACTTCCCTGCCAATTTCCATCATATTCATTTCTGATACCATCGCTTAACCTATCTCCCCTAGACTGTTGCCAGTCCTCTTCCCCATGTTCTGCATCCTCCAGCCAATTTTGTCCATGAGTTCCATTTTCTGTCCATTCTGCATTTTCACTTTCTATGCTATTTTCCATCTCAACTGCTACAGGTGTTGTTGTTGCTGCAAATATTTCGGCACTTTGATTAGCTGTTTGGTATTGGTCAGGGTAACTACTTGAGGCATCCACCACGCCTGAAATCAATATGCTGTTTCCAGAGTTGTTAGCAGTCTGATTGTCTTGAGTATTAATTTGGCTATTTGCTTCCACAGAGGTGCCATTCTCTTGAGGAGAGTGCAATCCTTCCCTAGGAACAAACACGAATTGTCAACCTTGATGGAATAAATAAATAGAAATAGCTTACAGAAATGTACCATAAAGTTGTTCTGAGGATTCTTAAAGAAATTGATATAACTGTTGCAACCGCTTAAAGAAAGTGTACATCCCTCGGGTTAGAGCAATTGGATTCTATATGGGAGATTGTGGGTTCAATATTCACCAAGTTCTAAAAAAAACTATTGCAACCGCTCATTAAGACGCTACAGCATCGTAGTTAATTTTCTCTGCCAGCCAAATAAGGATAAATCTGACCGTGCAGAAAGGAAAAGAAATCACATCTTTTACACTCAAGTTTACTTTTTTGCAACTAAGATTTCCTCAAGGTTAATAACTAAAAGCCCACAGAGGATCTAACTCAAGGAAAAAAAAATAGTACTCTACTTCAGAATATCAAGAATGACATGTCATAAGACTCACGTACAAGAATGAAATATCATAAGACTAATCAAGCATTACAAGCCATTTTACCTGGCCATCTTGTTTAACTCCAAATTACAAAAAATTGAAATTGAATATTGGACCCAGATACCCCTGAGGAGAAACTATTTAAAGAATTCAATGGTTGACTCCCTCCTATGTAAAGCGGAGATGGAACTAAACAATCTTGGGTAAATGGATTCAGATACCGGTTGTGCCATATAATACTCACCAGTAGTTACTAGGCTAAGCAAAACCATTAATTTCTTTTTAATACCATGTGGCTAAAAGAGCATCAGTAATTAAATAACGCCCGTCTCACAATGTTACACAGTAATAAAGATAACAATTTAACTTTGGAAGAAATTATGTAAAAAATTTATTGAAAATCATTCATGAAAGAACTACATTGATCAAAGATCATATAGCGTTTTCTGTTTCTACTGTTAATATATGATAGTCAGCAAATGGCATTGACTCGACACTCTCATCAAGAAAAGACTGGTTATGAGGGTATTAACTGTATTCTCAATGGTCACCATAAAGATTTGATACAGTATGTAATATCAGGTTTTCCCCTAATCATGCAATAAAAATTCCTCGATTATGGATTGTGATGCAGTTAAACAATATTGTCAGATTGCTACCATATAGGAACACCTTACGGTAATTGTTATGAAAAGAAAACCATACCTTAATGCAGAGACAGGATGATGATTTCTTAATTGACCTAATTCTCTAGCTGCCATAGAAGGGCGATCATCCTCATTTGGTCCAGAATTTCTCAAGAACCTTCCTCGAAGCAAAGACTGGATCATCATTTCAACTAGATTACCATAATGACCATACCAAAAAAAGATTAAAGTTGAAATACAAGATTGTTATCTCAAAATTATTGCTGCTGATATTTAACCCACAAGTAGAGGTACCACTAAAACACAAATTCATAGAGTCAGAGTAGGTATTCTAAATTGTTAGTATTGGTCCATACCAACTAGGCATTAGTCCTAGAAACATGGTGAAAGACATGCAAAAGTAGGATTCCCCTAGGCGACATCCAACCTCAGAAGCACCTTGAATTCTTTGGAAAATTGAGAAACTGATTATCCCTACCAAGATGGATCATCAAATAAGCTCTGGCATGCATTTTTCCTCCACACAAAACCTATTAGGCATTATTTGGGAGGCAACAAAAAGAATCAACCGGTACTAGATACTTATTTTTTTAGATACGCAACCTTTTCTGAAATCAAGAGGAAAATGCATTCTCCATGTATTTTGAAACCATGATGTTCACCTCTTAAGACAACAAGTAATCCCTATTAGATATTTCTTTAGTATATAACTCAAGGTAGGTAAAGTGATTACGTTAAATCATCGTTTAGGGTCTTAAGGTATTTACCAGGAGCAACAAACTTATTAACAGGATCATCTGCGATACTTTTGACAATTAGGATCCTAGAGTTACAAAAACAGTTCAGCAAATAGCAAGTCTGTATTACGATATAATTACAGGCTATCAAGAGGCATGCCTCTTTAATGGTTCTATAGTGCATAGAATTCAAACTGACCGAAGTATTTCTGAATTGATGACATAGAAACAATTATCTAAGACAGACCTGAATCCGGTTGCGGAAAGCAAAAGAAGAAACTGCTCGATGCTCTGACAAGCCCTGTAGCTCCCTCTCCCTCTCGCGGACCATCCGCATGAGCAGATCAAGTCGAGCTTGTCTGCCACGAAGCCTCGGCTGGTGTCTCCAGACTTGCTCCGGCGCATCCTGACGGTCAGACGCCAAATGTGCCCTCTCAGGCAGCTCCTCTATTCTACTAGCCTGAGCATGTCGTTGCTGGCTCACCAGCCGCACTCTTTCCCTCGCCAGCCGCACCCTCTCCCTTTCGGTCTCCCCAAGCCAATCGCTCCTAGGGCTCTCGCCTCGTGGTGAGGTTCGCATGGTGTCAGCCGTCATTGCAGTGCCCATCATCCACCCACGAACAATCTGCCTCACCCTCTCCCTCTCTCCGTCCCAAGTGTCCCCAAGATCAGGCGACTGCTCCCTGCTCAACTCCCTGTCGTCGATGTCCTCCGGCTCCGTGTCTCGCGCAATGCTTGCGGCTCCCGTTGGCTCGTTTCCTCCTCGGCGGCACTCATTGCCACCGCTCTCGCAGCTGGTGACCTCGGAACCTTCGTCCCACTCCGCAAGGTTGTGGTCTTCCGCACCGCTTCCACGGGTATCGGAGTTGGCGATGGGGGACGAGGGGCGGCGGCGGTCCCGCTCCCTGGAGGCTTCCGACGCGCCCTCGAGCTCGCGCCATCTCTGGAGAACGGAGGAAGACCGCGCAGTCGCGGGGTGCGGGCACTCGATGGTCACCTGCGACCGGCGCGACTCCCGGAGGAAGGAAGCGTCGAGCATGGACACGGTGTGCAACCGCGCGAGCGCCAAGAGCTCGGTTTCCCGGTTCCTCCTCTCCATTGTGGTGATCATCTCCTCCGCCTGGCGCGCCACCCACCGGCTCAATATCCGGGAGTGGCGCCGCGCAGCGGCGGAAGATTCTGCGAGGTCGTCGCTCGCACCGTCTGACCTCCTCCGGCGTCGGGCGATCTGGTCAGCGCCGTCCCCCCCACCGGTTGCGTGGTCATCCTCCTCAGCAGCCGCCGCCGGGGTGCTACAGGAGGCCAGAGAAGCGGTCATGCACCCGTCTATATGGCCGCGCACAAGCTCCTCCAGGTCTCGCCGGAAGTTCCGGTCAGCGCCATCATGCTTCTGCCTAAAATCCGTCATCTCCGATCACCCCTCTACCACCAACTCTCCCAAAAGTAAAAAAAATTAGCACACTCCCAAAACAGCATCAAACACTTTCAAGAACCCTAACACCAATCCCAATTCGATCGCTCTAAGGTTCAATCAATGCGGAACAGCAGCAGCGAGGCCTCAAATCGAAGCAAAGCCCCAAGAGATCCCGAGGCATTCTTATAGAGAAGGAAAAAAAATTGGTTCCGCGGGGCTCCAGAGGTGGGAGAAAGGGAGAAAGACCGAGGAGAGACATCGAGGAAGGAGGAGGAGGAGAAGAGGAAGAAGAGAAGACGACGAGGAGAAGCGGCGATTTAGAACGAGAGGGGGAGGAAAAGAAAAAAAAAGGGAATAATAAACACTATTCACCCTCCATGTTGAAGCCCGGAAGAAGAGAACAAAAAGATATGGAGGGCGATCACGTGGGGTGAAACGCGATCGGACGGCCCGCATGGCCCCCCATTCGATCCTCGTGGGACCTCAGGTCAAAATAGTAAAAGTACCCGGGGAGAGTTTTGGTGGGAGTCCGGTTGGGCTTTACGAGAACCGCCCGATGATGATCGGAGGGTTTAGATTTAATTAATGGGCACGGAACACCTTTGGGTTCGGGTGCGGTTAGCTGTTGTCGTGGTCGTGGTTTGGGTCAAGACATTGATGGGTAGGTGGAGAAGGCCGTTCTTTTACTCTTACGACATGTTTGTTAGCAATTTTATCTTAAATTGAATTTAATTAATCTTTAACCGTTTATGGTTGAGAATGAAATGAAATATATACTTATTTTTTTATTTCAAACTAGCATTATAGACCATGAAGTGAGATGTAAGGACATTACAATAATATCCAAGCAAAACACACTACAGTATTAGGACGATAAATGTGAGGTTCGCATTATAATGTCACATGAGCAAGATAAAACTTATCGTAGTATGATATAGATATCACTAGAAATATAATTAGCTTCAATAATATGGTATGAACTTAAATATCACCTAGACAACAATCAATGGTTTCATAATAATTCAAATGGATGTCAATTGAGAAGATACCTAAGCAAAAATGTACAACCTATATGAAAAAAATGCATATTTTAAAATCCTCGTAGTTTGAGAGATCATATAAAGTCTCAGAAAAAATAGACAAAGCATAAAAAAAAAATCTAAGAACTATTGAAGAAGAGCCATCAAAGAGTACTAAAAATTAAGTTAAGAGAGCTTGCTGTGCACAGATAGTCGAGTGATCGGCATCTAGGTTGCAGACTACTCACTTATTGTTTCATGCTCTATTTACTCTCATATTTTTCATTAATTCAATGTGAAGGCTCTTATCGTTAGGTTTTTCTCAACAATACTATACTGTTTACTTTAATACGTCTGCTACAGTAATTTGGCTTGAGCAAAAGGCCAGCTTCCATCTATTAGAATGTAGACCTCATCGAATCCCCTTAATAGTAAAATAATGAAAGCCCTCCTTAATCATTGATCATGCACGTTAATCCCTTTTTGTTCAAATAACGTTTTAGTTTACCACGAAATAGCACCGCCGATGCAGCAGGAAACAAAAAGCAGGGTTTCAGGAGTACCTGGCAGTATATATAATTAAGTCTATCGAACTGTATATTTTTTTGTCCACTTATGCCCATGCACATACACATATAAACACACTAATGATGGATGAGGATGCACGCTTTGTCATGAAGTTATTTCATTCAGGGAAATGATAAAAAGGCGTAGCTCATGATTCTATTTCATCCTCCTACCACATCACCATCCCACACGAATCTTGAACCAACGCAACGCCGCCGCTCATCTAACTACATCAGCATGCATGCAATGCGCTCCCCTCCAAAGGACATAATAAAAATCCACTGCATCAAATCTCGTGCCTTCTACCTACGTGCGGAGTCGATCAAAGTTTCAATCGAAAACAACCCGAAGGAAGCGACACGGGATTCGAATCCTTTGCAGGTTATCCAAATGTACGCATGCGACGGCAGTGGATCAAATCTACGAGCAAAAGCCGTGCGCCAGTTTGATACCTCCTTATCCTCGCCACTGTGCGTGAATCTTGGAAGCATATACTTGTGCAGGGCATGCACGCACGCATGTTTTTATTTTTATAATCGAACTTAACTATTTGGGATATCATCCCCTTTAATTTCTTCCCCACGAATTGCTGTAGTTATCTTCTTGTACGTGGATTGGAATCTCGTGTGGTGTGGTCGAACTGTTGATGTGGATTCGAGCGATGCGCTGCTGGGGCTGAGTAGGTTTCCACGTTGCCGTCTCCGGAGTGCATGTGAGAGCCATGCAGGGTGTCTCCCCCCCAACGCCCGCCATGCTCTACGAGCTCCATCTCCGAATAATCCAACAGCAAGAGACCCCGGCTCCGATTGACCCTCTCCGACACACGTCGATCGGGTCGGGCGCAGGTCGGGTCGCTTTAGGGCGCACGCTAGGGACGCATTTCCTAATCGGATTTGGAGTCGGACTCGAATTAATTGGTCATGCGGTTGTCTCTTGCGGTGCGAGGAATATAGTCCGTGATTAGCGTGGGGCCTCGCTCCCACTAAAGCTCTCCTAATCAATGCGTGCTGGAATCGGAACGGGCATGCCCGATATGCGGCTTAATCGAGCCCATACTTCGTTTGGATTGGGCTTCGTGTGAAATGGTATCGGATCGGATGTGGATGATGATATCGGATTGTGTTATTAATCGAACCCAAACCGCCACCGCGTCGTCCTCGGTCATCTTCCCACGAGAACAACGGCCAGAGATCGTGGCGGACCGCACGCTGTCTCTTTTTTTTTTTTTTAAATTTAAAGAGAGATCTCCTTCGTTTGATTTATTTGTTATTATTATTTGGTTCGGCACATCCAATGATCTCCTCTCTTTTCTTCGATGGTTCCTGCCTCCATGGTCCACACGACCTCTGCATCCCCCAATCCATCCATGGACGCCGCACCGACGACATCGATTCAAGGTTGTTGATCCGTGAAATCCATCCGCCATCTCGCTTTCGATGCATCTTTACTCCGTCTTTCTCTCCCTGCTCTTCACCCTCTCATGGAGTTCCAGCGAGTTGATCGCCACCGCCATCAGATCTGGCGGTGGCGCCACGAAGGACGCTGCCGATCGGCCGGAGTGCGCTGGCCGCTGGATCTACATCCGCGAGCTGCCCGCCCGCTTCAACACCGCCCTCCTCGCCACCTGCGATGACTTCCCTCTCCTGTTCGAGCTCCGCGAGCAGAAGGAGAAGAGCATCGTTCCCTTCCTCGCCAACCATGGCTTGGGGCCTCGCACCCACAATCGGTCCCGCTCCTGGTACCGCACGGATCCGCTCTTCTTTGAGATCCAGTTCCACCGTCGCATGCTCGAGTATTCCTGCCTCGCCGCCAAGCCTGCCGCCGCCGATGCCGTGTTCGTCCCCTACTACGCCGCTCTGGCTGCCCTGCCGTTCCTCTATTCCTCCGCGCACTGGAACAACTCCGAGCTCCACGGCCGCGACCTCATCGACTGGCTCCTGCGCGGTGACCGCCCCGAGATCTGGGCTCGCCGCGGCGGGCACGACCACTTCCTCGCCATGGCCGGCTCCGCCTGGGACTTCGACAACAACCCCAACCAGCCACCGCTCTGGGGCACCGCCTTCTTCGGCCTCCCCGAGCTCTACAATATCACCGCCGTCGCCTTCGAATCCCGGGCCTGGCCGCTGCAGGAGCACGCCGTCCCAACCCCGACCTCCTTCCATCCCGCCACCGTCGCCCGCCTCGACGCCTGGCTCGCCCGCGCCCGCAACTCTCGCCGCCCCATCCTAATGCTTTACGCCGGCGGCGCGGCCCCCACGAGCGGCAGGCCCAACATCGGGTCGAGCATCCGCGCCGAGTGCGAGCTCCGCCCGGACCTCTGCGATGTCGTCGATTGTTCCAAGGGCGCCTGCGCCTACGACCCCGCACGCTACCTGCGCCCCATGCTCCGAGCTCGCTTCTGCCTCCAGCCGCCGGGCGACACGCCCACGAGCCGGTCCACCTTCGACGGTATACTCGCCGGCTGCATCCCGGTTCTGTTCGAGGAGGCATCCGCCGCGGCACAATTCGGATGGCACATTCCGCGCTCCCAGTACGACAATTTCTCAGTGTTCATACCGAAGGAGGATGTGGTCTTCGGGGGGCTGCGGATAGTGGACATCCTGCAAGCGATACCCCCAGCGCAGGTGCGTCGGATGAGGGAGGCGGTGCTGGAGCTGGCGCCAGCCGTGATGTACCGTCGGCACGGGAGCTCGGGCGCGCTGCGGGCTCGAAAGGACGCGTTCGATCTGGCCGTCGACGGGGTCTTGCGGCGGATACGACGGCGTGTGCGGGCGTTCGAGCAGGGAAAAAACCCGCTCCTGTTGATCGGTGAGGATGAGGAGGACGAGGAACTCGTAGGGGATAATAAATGACCGAGAGACTTGTAGTTTTGTAGTGATGTAGGATCTCTGTGTTAGTTTTATTTTCCACTGTGATTTTAGTGTTCATTCATTTACGCCTTAAAAAATGGCAGGTAAAAAAATATAAGTAATAAAGAATGCCTCAAATCAAATCTGTTGATGAATCGAGCAAATTCTGTATCAATTTTCACATTATATTGTGATGGACCCAATTGTTATCCTGTGTTCTCAAATCTCAAGAAAGGAAGAAGACAACCCAGCTCCACTGTCAACTGTCAAGGACACTCACACAGCTCACAGGGGTGCATTTATAGAAGTCCACTCTAAGAGCTCTAATGTAAGCTAAACTAGGTTATGAGCAACTGTATGCAAATTAATCAAGGAATTTTGTCTAAGGCTTTTGAAACATTAACGAACTAAATTAAGGTTTAAAAAAAAATTGAAGAGCCAGATTGAAAAAAGTTGCTCCATGTCAAAGCAAAGTTCATAATAAAGCTCAATTAAGGCACTTGGAACATAAAGGTGAAATATTCCATCTGACACCGTGCCCTGTAGCTGGATTGGAGACAAGTCTGGAAAGGCTCATGCAAAAACCAACACCACCTTTTTCTTTGGGGCCCATTAAAACCCCTTCTTTACATGCTTTTATGTTCCTTCCCCGCTTTGTTTTCTTCTCGTATTTGTTTGTCTCTCTCACTTTGACCACTTCTTCCTCTTCTTCCTTCCTCCCCACCTGCCTCCATGAGTCAACATGCACATCACCGATCACTCCCACAATGGAACACCACAAGAATGAGATGTGAGGACACAAAGCGGTCTGACTCTGACCCCATCCACCCTCCTCCCCCCCTTTTTTTGAATTAAAGTTCTGCTGTAACGCTGCGGTCAAAGAGTGGCAGTCAATCATAAAATTTTTTTGGCTTGATTTGACAAATTGATTAGAATTAATAATGAAATGAGAAAAACCACAGCTCCACAAGTCCTTAGATTTTTAACCCAACAAAAACAGGAAGAGTAAGAAATGGTGAAAAGAAGAGAGAAAAAAAAATTAATTAGGGATTAGCGCTCGAGTTTAACATGAACCGAGTCAATTGACCCATTGCAATGGGCTGGTTTACAAAATTGGGTCAATACTTCTTCTTTTTCTTTTTTCCTTTGTTACTGATTACCGTTTACCGCCCGGTGATTAGAACAGCGGGGCCCGAATGGGCACTCCCTTCTTCCTCCGGCTCGCCACCTCCGGACAGGCCGCCGGCACGCGCCGGCCCGACCCGGCGCCGGTCCGCTTCTTTCGTCGGGATACGGCCTCAGCCGCGCCGCCTCCGCCGCTGGAGGCTGAGGAGGTGGCTGAGGCGGACTCGAGGATGGAGTCGGGCGTGAGCTGGCCGTCCTCCAGTTCGCACGAGCTCGGCAGCGGGAGGTACTCGCACTCCCGCAGCTCCTTCCACAGCCCGCCATCGCTTCGCAGGAGCTCCTTCACCTGCTCCATGGCCGAGAATTGAAATCAAGAAGGCTTCGATCTTTTGGCATTGTCGTGCGGTTTGAATTGAAATCTGGATGGAATTTGATCGAATATATGTGCGCATGTACCTTGCAGGCGAGGGAGCAGAAGAGATAGGGGTCCTGCAGGGGGCGGTAGCAGGAGAGGCAGGCGTTCCCGGAGCCGCGGAAGGGGCGGCTCGGCGGGCGCTCGTTCAAGAAGACCACCTTCGCGCTGTTCGTCGTGTAAGACTGAGAACGAGAAGAACCAAGGCGAAAAAGAGAAACCTCACCGATCAATCAAGCAGCAAATTTGATCTATAAAGAAGAAAACAAGAGGAATCCCTTTCTTTTTTAGATTTCTTCTTGTTTAATTTAATTACCTGGACGGAAGAACAGTCGATTAGTTTCTCCAAATCATCGACTCGCACCACGTCGTGGTACACATACCTTCGAACCTACGCCGACAGAGCGGGCAAAAATAGATCAGAACGAACGATAAAAATGAGAACCTTTTTTTTAAAGAAATAAAGGTTCCACATTGGACGGGGTCTCGGAACGCGGAAGAAGACGGCGATACCTGGAGGAGGCGATGAGGGCGGTGAGGAGGAAGGCACTGCGGGCAAAAGCTGGAGCAGCAGTCGAGGCAGAAGATGTTCTTCTCGTTCTTCTTCGAGGTCTCGTGGATCATGCACGGATTGAAGAACTTCTCCCCCAGCATCGCCTCCAGCCACCCCGGCATGCTGCTCGAATACCCCACCTGCTCCCACATATCAAACACGACCAACAAAAAAAACCCTCAGATCTTGCCCTCAAAATCCAACACAAAATCTAAAATTTATTTCTCACGAGAGCACACGTACCATCATGCTACCTCGGTTCCTCCCCGGCCAAGCCGTCTTCAAATGCGAAGTCAGCGGTGCCCTACGGACGCGGTGGCGCCGCCCATCCCACGCGCCGTGAGAGAGAATCCTGGCGACAGGAAAGGAAAGGGGGGAAGCGGGGAAAAGGAGACGACGAGCGGAGCGGCGCGACGCTGCCGGCGAAGGAGCTCAGGAGGAGGAGGAGGAGGAGGACCAGGATGAGGAGGAGGAGGTGCTGCCAAAAGAGAAGCAAGTGAGGATGGCGGAGGCTGCTTTTAATGGTGCAACCAAAAGGCTTATTATTATTGGCTTCCATTACTAACTTCGCTTCCCTCCATCGCCCTTCCTCACCAACCGGCGGAAGAAAAAACAAAGCAAATGAAGTGGAAAACGGAAGAAGCCATTAGTGAGGGGGAATTGAAGAAAGAGAAGGGAAGATAGAAGCTCCATTGGAGGCTAGAGAGATATCGGCTGTAAAAGCTCGGTGACAAGACCCAAGACGGCGACCCCGCCCCCCCCCCCCCCCCCTCCCCCTCTCTCTCTCTCCGTCTCGGAGAAAGAACACAAGCCGCTGCGCTAAAACGACAGCATTGGTGTGGTTGGATGTCGGAAATGCTGCGCCCAGACCCCAACACACCATTTTGCCTTTATTTTATTACCCCTGCCTTCGTATATATATATATATATATCTCATTTTTAACTACCTGAATTACCCTCACCGTTCTCTCCTCATCGGCCGTAAACGTCGATGCGAACGAGGGCACTTTTGTCCTACAACCGAGGAAGTCTCCTTTTTTTTTTAACCTAAACCCCTTTTCAATTTATTGTTCTCGGGCTCGCTTCTATCTAAACTTGCCAAAGTAGGCATATTTTTGGCCTCTCACACTTTGCAATTTTATTGCCCGGAGAGCCGAGCCGGGCGCGCTTGGAGCATCGCATCGGGTAATTAATGCCGCGGTAAAATTTTAATTCCCGCCGCGGTAAAACGAACAAGAGGTAGACAGCTCACCTCCCGCTGTGACCCCCGAGCGAGAGAGGGAGGAGAATTAAGCAGCCCCCACCCGCCGACCTACCTCCCCCCCAACCCGCCCTTCTCTCGTCGGCACGGGAGCGGGCGGGCGGGCGGGTGAAAGGGTGGGTGGGTTCAGGGTGGATATTATTGAGTGGGTGCGTTGCGCTGCTGCGCGGTGTGCGTCGGCGGAGGAGGGGGGGCTTCTTTGCTTTCCTGCATGGCATCTTACCGTTTCCCATGCATCGTAGGGGTCGCAGGCGGCATCAGGGCCGTCCGTTGCGTCAGGGTTCGGGCCGCTGATGTCACCGGATGCGGTGCGGTCAGTGTCCCGATGATATCTCCTGTGCCTTCCCTCCCCCCCCCCCTTTTTTTTGTATTTTCTGGATCGAACAAAAAAATAATATAAGCTGACTCGCCGAGATCACGATGTCACATGCGATACGAGTAAAAACGCAGTCACCGTACGGACGGTCAAATCGGAGCATTGACCAAAATATGCGTGGATTAAACTGGGCGTGCACGCTGCTTAGGCAGCGAGATAACGCACTCGGTCTATATATATATATATTTTGTATCGCGTCAGTGACCGTGCATGCATGCATATCTATATATATATGTGAAGGGAGGGTGTGGACCAGCTGAGGTTAATTTGTTCCTTCCTCAGCTGGATGGACCATGCCTTTGTGCATCTGCAGGACAGTCGCGAGCAAAAGTATTCTTAATTATATCATCCGAAGGAAACGTTATATTCATATCCATCGGGAGCATCAATTCACATTTTAATATTAAAAAAAAGCTATTCCCGGTTCCATTTTCCAAGCAGTTCGGCGGCCTTTTCCCGGTTCCATTTTTTTTTAAAAGTAGAAAATTATACCGCGGCTTGGTCGAGCCATGCATGCTGCATGTGTTTCTACGAGGGATCGATGTATATAATATATATATATATAGGCCATGTGAGGAAGGGGTGCTGCACCGAGCCGATATCGACGGATTGATGGATTCCTCGAGCGATGCTTCGCTTTCCATTATGCGTCGAGGAGAATGCGCTGGGAAATGAATGCGGTGCATTTAATCACGCACTCCGCTGTTGACTTGGCTTTATAATTAATCGGGGGGAGCTGCGTTTTATCGATATGATGATCCATCCGCCTTTGAGGTGATTAATTATTTTGTTGTGCGATGTGCGTGTCGTCGACATTGATTGGACCTCTCATTTTTCCCGAGACGACCCACAATTATATATATATATAGGTGTGGGTACGTAGAGTGGGCTAGCCAGTTAATTTGTAGACTGCAATTGATAAATTATGAAAATATATTTTAGGCAGCTGTGGCTCTCGATCGACGATAAATATATATATATATATATATATATATATATATATATATATATATATATATATATATATATTAATTGATGAAATTTGGTATCCGGAAATGGGGAGGAAGACAGGTGAGTGTATTTTTGCCTGTAAATGGGCAACGATTTATGACGCATTTATGGGTCAATTTATTATATACTCGTTTACGGAAGAAAAAGTTTTGAGTTGGGTGGGTGAATCTGATTATTAAACGGACGCTTTTTTTTTTTCCTTCCGATCCGGTGTTAGGTCAAACCTGGTCATATCAGTGATGGTAATTGATGGCTCGACTTCAAAAAGCTTCGCTGTGACATAAAGAAACCAATTGATGATCGATCTGTATCTGCAAAAGGTATAATATATATATAATTAGTATTCTAATTGATTTATGCATCGTTTCATTTAATAGCATACAAATTTTTAAAAAAAAAACGTGAACGTGGGTCCGCCCGATTGATCCAGCCGTCCGTCGCCGTGCCACGTCATTTGATCATCTCCTGCTACGTATACGCGCCACCGCAGGTGCCTCCGACGCTCCGCTCCACATCGCTGCGTCGCTCGCTCATCTCGAGTTCGTACGGCAGATCCTCGCCGCAAGCCCCGACCTCGCGCTTGGCTGCCGCGACTGGAGAAGGCCCCGTTCCGCCTTGCACTTGGCCTCCGCAAATGGCCACCTCGCCGTCGTCAAGAAGCTACTGTCGCCGCCGGCATGCCGGTGCATGCTGCGGCCGCGCAAGGCAGGATCGATGTGCCGAGGGAGTTGCTCGATGCACCCGTGAATCACCTGAAGACGCGTGCTTTGACGTCCCACGGCGGCTCCATCCTTCAATTCTCCGTGAACTCGAACAGCTACGGTGCCCCGCAGTACGTGCCTCGAGCAAAGAGATGATGTGGGCGAGGAGCTGCTCAACTCGAGAGATGGGAAATGCAATACCGTCTTGCACCTTGCCGTGGTCGGAAGACAGATTCAAGTTTCTCCCTGCTTCAGTTCTGAGCTAAAGGACCGTAAACCTGCTTTTGGGGTAACGAGGCATCCTAGTGAATGCTGTGAATACGAGGAAATGTACTGCCCTCAACCCGCAGCTGGATTCTCCAGGTCAACTGGGAGATGGTACAGAAGAAGGGATCATCCTCATAGCTGATCCACCAGGATGTGGATGCGGAGTACAACAAACTGCTGACTCTACAACACGTAGAAGAAGAATTAGAGCAGTGAAGGATGAAGACTACAACGACAAGCCAGGGAGGCTGATGGTGGTGGCAACGTTGATAGCTGCCATAACGTTTCAAGCTGGGTTGAACCTTCCGGGTGGGTTTATCCAGAGTGGTCCAGCAGAATCACCATCATCAGTAGTTGTCTGGCAACGACCATCTTAACATTCCATATTGGTATCCCTTCCACAGCATCGAAGGAAAGCCAGTTCTAAGCACCCAACTCAAGCTCTTCGTAGTATCAGACATGATCGGGCTGTTCGCATCCCTCTCCTGCTCCTCTGCTGCGTCCCAAGGAAGAAGCCGATGGTGATGGGGCTGCTGAAGTGGTTCCTCAACTGGTGTCACTAAAATATCTGATTACTGGCACGCCAGGCTCCTCTCCCTGTGCTGGTTTTTGATCCTTGCTTTTTTCATGGCGTCGGTGAGCTTCCGAGTGATGAGGTACATCTTACGTCAATACCGGACGCTGGAAGATGGACGATGCCCGAGAAGAGCATAAAGGCAATACGATTAAGGTTTCTGAGATCATCTATAGTTGATTAATAAGTAAAAAAGTATTACGATACAATTGTTGCTGCTGCTGCTTCGAGAGCTTGTTTGGAAATGGAATAAAATTCTGTCAAAAAATTATTCAGGTTTTTCCATAAATAAAAGTTGAACTAAACGTGGGCCGTTCGTGCGCTCGCCCATCCATGAATAAAACTCGGCCCGTATTGCGTCTTTGATCATTTACACCGCTGCTAATGGGGGAACGGTGAGTTCAGTAGCATACCGGCCGACGGATGCTCCGCTTTCGCCTCATATGGACGTCTCCATTCGCCCAGGGGCCCAAAATGGCAACGTAGAACGTGCTACGAGCCTTCCATCGTCACAGCTCGACAATAAGCCAACGTTTCCCTTTCCTCCCTCGATGTCCACTACTCAAGCATGCTCGGTCTAATTGATCCGCCCCTGCCTTCGGAAAAAAAAATCCATTCTACATGGAGATCCATGTGGCCTCACGCAAACCAGATACTCCACCCCCCCTCCCCCTTCTCCTTATCGACTTCGTGATGAGTCACATCATACTTGACAGTCTGCGAGATTGATCAGCCCACCTAACCCTACCCAAGGGATTAATCAACTAGGGTTTTCACTGTTTTGGCTGGCCTTCCGTGATTAATCAAGCGGAGCTCCTTAATCAGGATCGTTGGAAGTTTTTAATGCTACGAGCGCTTTCGATCTGACGCTGACGGGAGGAGGAACAAAAGGAGAAGCCTTTTTTTCTTCGTCGCCGTCGCGCTGGGCCATGGCGCTTCCGACCAAATTCATGCTTCCGTGCGTTTTTTAGCCTATGACTACAGGGGGATTTTTTTTTCTTGATCGCTGATGTATGTATCGATGATGTCGTGCTGCACTGTTTAAGATTTATCACGCCTCGATTCAAAGGAGATAAGGAGTGGAGTCATGTCAATTAATGGGGAAAGGCAAATGTGCACCACCTTTTTGTTCTGGGATTAAATTTTTGCCGTACATGTATGAGGATGGCACAGTCATTGCACTGCACAGCGCCATGGCAGGCACAGCCTTGCTTTTTCCCCATTCGCTTAGCATGTCGGCGTTTCTTTTAATGAGTTGATTTCCTAAGAAGTTCATCCGCGGTAAGTAAGCTCTGTAAACTGTAAATGAGCAGATCATATATTTTTTATTCTAGACGGAATCGTGCTAAAGTTCTGATTGATTTGCGACATGGAATGACATACTACGATGAATGAACCACACATGTACATTTGGATACGGAGCAGAGATCTCGGTGATATATAATCGTTCATCACCATCACCACCACCACCAGACGAAGCGAATCTATGAAAAAAATTTAATCAGTTTTGGCTTCCAGGTCAACCTCACGGACATGCATCACTGTTCATTAAAAATTATGCATGTTTTAGGCGCATGGATTCCCAGCTCGTTCCTCCACGAATCATTCTTTTTTAATGGCATTTCCAAGGAAGAAGCGTCTTGTTTAAGAGGCCAACCAACCAGTGCCGTCATCTTCTCCACGAGGGACGATGCCGTGAATCTAATTTAGAAGGAGATTAAAGTGGGAGTAATCCATGTCTTTCCCCCATGAGTGGACAGCAGCAGGCGGAGAACCGGAAGGAGGCCACCCGTGGCGTCCAAAGTTCTTCGGGGGCAATCCACTTGTAGTCGTAGGGCCACCTACGTAAAAGCGTAACGCTGCAATAAATAAATCGGAATGCAGTTGTCCTTTTCCTATAATTAATCTTCGCCATTATTGATCCGAAGTGCTCTCCATATGGGTCAACCGGCACACATGCACTCCCCTCCTTATCCCGGAAACAATGCGCAATGCACAGCAGATTGTTTGCAAGCAGTCAAATCGATGCCTGCAATATAAAAACTTTTTACCTTTCTTTTTTTCCCCTTTCTAGGTTGGAGGAATGGGGTCTGTGGTGGTGGAATACTGGAATTTGGTATTAGCAGGCGAGTAGTAGTCGTGGTAGAATGTCCATGGTCCATGCATCCTCTTCCTCTGATTCCGACCGGGAAGGGAGTGCGGGTGACAAGGGCAATGCCTGATTGTTGTCCCGCCATGCCATGAACGCTTCCTCCCGAGCCGTCTCTCTTTCACCATTTCTTTCTCTCGCCGTGCAAGTGCGGTGGGAGGAGGAGGAGGAGGCCGGGGGGAACAGTAGCAGGAGCAGGAGCAGGAGCAGCAGAAGAGATCATTGCTGGGGCAAGTTGTCCTCGTTATGCTGCGGCGTGGGTGACTCCAAGGCGCAGGTTTCATCTCGTTTCTGACTACCATCTCCAATCCGTTCTCCTCTCTCTCTCTCTCTCTCTCTTTATGTCTTTATTTGGTGTGGCTTTTGGCAGTGGTCCTGGCGTCAGCAGCAGTAGCTGACGCAGGGACGGAGGAGGAGGAGGAAGAAGAAGAGGGGGAGGAGGGAAGGGAGTAGATGAGGGCGGAGTGTGGAACAAAAGCGAGGCCGAGGCAACAGGCAGAGTCCAGCCAATAATTTCGATCCCCCCAAGCTCAACTTTTTCTTCCATAAAAGTTAGATTTCAGCTGCCTCAGATTCCCCTCGCTACCGCCCTCGCTTTTCCTGCGCCTGCCTTCTTTTCTCTCCTTTCTTCCGCTTCTTCCCCTCTTCTGGGAATCCCCAACACGGAGATCGGGGCCTCTTCTTCCTCGTCCTCCCTTTCATGGTTCGTGGATTTTTTTTTAGTTTCTTCTCTCTGCTTCTCAAAACCACATCTTTGTTTGATTTCTCTTGATGTTTTGTGGTTGTTGTAATTTTTTTTTTTTGTAGACTATTTGACAGGATACCTTTTAAGCATGGAGAGATGCTTAAATCCGTAGTGATCAGTAACAGCAGCGGCGCTGCGACGACGACGATGATGGTGGCATCGGGAAGAGTAGATTTGAACCTCAATCACGCGCCGGTGGCGACGTATGAGGACCCCGTGAGGGAGGGATTGAAGCAAGCGATGATTCAGCATGAGATCGTATTCAAGAACCAGGTTCTTGTGAATTCCTGTTGTCGCATGAGTTCATTGTCTCTCTTTGTCTTCGTCAACTGATCATGAAGGGAATCTGGGTTTTTGCAACTTGCAGGTGCGAGAGCTTCATCGCCTGTACTGGACCCAGAAGAATCTGATGAATGAAGTGTACTGGGGACGATCTGATCGGGTATCTGTTCACCATGGACCAGAGGAGGAGGAGGAGGTGAAAGCCGGCGATGTGGGATCTCCATTGCCAACGGTAAGACATGCTAACTAGGGTTTGTTGCAAAAAGTTAGACTTAAGAGGTATTATGGTGGATGAATTGTAGCACTTTGAGGTTGTACTCAGTTGAAGGCAATGTACAGGCGAATCTGATGCAGATGAGGATGAGGAACTTCGATCTTCAACTTCCTGCTGAGGAATTCATAGAGGATGATGCCATAGAGTTTGCCAACGAATTTACGCAAGCGAACAGTTCTGGTAGCGATGGATGTGCTTCTGGTGCTGGACATATGAATCTTGATCTGAACACTATACAAGATGGGGTAAATAGTCCTCTGGGAGATTTTTCTGCAAATATGTGTCATTCTCGAGTTACTATACTATCTGATCTTTATTCGGTGAGCGGAATTCCCCATGACTCTGGTTATTTGTTGAAAGAGAAGTATTCCCATACAAAGCATCAGGCTGAAAGATGGCAAGAGAACCTTATCCACTCAAATGTTGGTGAGTTTTCCTAATGAGATTGATAGCTTATTAGTTAATCATATGCCTTATTGCATTTAATCACGTCGCGCAACTCTATTATTGTGCTGAGGAATATTTCTTTTATGCTCCACCAATTGCACAGTAGAACCTTTTACGTTTGTGCTACATTACCTCCTTGTTTCCCTGGAATACAAGGGTGTCTATCTTTGACATTCAATCGTATCATTCTTTTGAGTGTCCGAATACGAATACCTACGGCATCCATTTGTTAACTAGAATGAAGAGTCCCCACAGATCTGCTACCACTGTTGTTCGTTTCAATTGAGGTACCTGCAACTCTGCTTCAGATATCACTGTGGATGCATATGTCACTTCAATATTGTACGTACTGATTGACATCTTTATACTGATTCAGTGACAACAGTAACTTTTGGTTTAGATTTACTAGCTGGATTTAACACACTGTCGAATGTTGCCCAGATTACTAGAAGCACCAAAATATTCCATCAGAAAGTGAAACATTTTTTTTCATGCTAATTATCAGTAATTAATAACCTTTTCCTTTGGAGTAAAACATGGCGCATCCTAAATTGGTTGGAAAGCCTAAATAACCTTTTCCAAAAGCTGATTAATGTACTACTTCCTGATGCAGTAGCTAAAACAACGGCATTAGTGATGGTGCAATCCCTTTTGTTTATCTTTGTCAAAATAGTGCTATTGTCTATTCTTTAAGATTAATGCTTGATATGAATATTTGTTTTCCTTTGGCTAGAACAGAAACGCTGTTATTAGTTCATTTATTTGCATCTGGTCCCTTGTCAAACCATATAGTTTCACAAACAGCTCAGCACCTGCCATGTCAGATGCATGCACATACTCTGTGAAACAGTGAGGTTTTGTTCTCATTTAGTATCTTTAAACTATTGTCTGATTCCTATGTACATGTCTCAGTACCATGCCCATCTCATTACTTATGATGTGTTGTTTGTAGATGTTGGTACAGAAAACGAAGGAGATTCCTCCAACTATTGTCTATTCAACTTAACAAAAGTAAAAAATCAATCCTAGATTATATCATTAGACTGAAAAAATGTTTTAAGTTATCATGATCAGTATGGACATTTTTTGTTTGCTTATGTTGTTTTCTCTTATGTGCTCAGTTAACTTTGAGATAACATCTTGATAAGACTTTGTGGAATGTATCCAGGATTGAAAGAAGATGGAGCCTCTCCATCTGCCGACTCCTCTCCCTACGAGAAGCCACACACAAAACCCAGACTTATGCACATTGACCTGAACATAGCTCATGATGATGATGAGCCAGTCAATGTTTCTACGGACAATGCAGAGACAAATCATTCTCCGTCCACAAGCTCATCGATTGTTCTGGACGGACATAATCTGAGAGTATCAAAGGTCTATAGGAATGCAGAGGAAACCACTCTTGTCCAGGCTGGTGTTGTAACTCTTGGCTCAAGGGAAAAATGTGCGAACTCTTTGCCCTGTAGTCCCAAGGATTCTTCTCCTCCTTGGTTGCAAGCTTCTAATCAAAGCAGTGATGCTATTAGCAATGGTGAAGTTTGCAGATCACTGTCTGGCAATAGTTTAATGGAAAGACCATCCGGTGATCACAACAGGAAAGCTCAGGACAGTGCAAATGGGAAAATTGCAGACTCGTTGGTTCGTCATTCAACCTTTGCTGAACATGGTGATTGCAGGAAGAATGTTTCAGATTCCAGTAACTGCATGGAAAATGACTCCCTGCATGCATCAGCTGGTAGTACAAATCAGCCACGAAATTTAGCCGTCGGGATGGAAGAGCAGCCAATACTGCACACCGAAATGAGCGAAGAAGATACCGTATCAAGCCATGCCATAGATCCCGACGAAGAACAGCAAGAAGTTGAACTCAGTAAAGAGCCTCCTACTGGAATTGAGCTCAATCGGTCGTCACAAGACGGTGAGTGCACCTCGAAGGCAAAATCCGCGTCAATGCATGCGGTCATCTCCAACTCTGAGTACTCTGGAACCACACAGGCAGGCTCGGTGTCACCTGAGAGGATTGCGATCGGCGAACAAGTTCCGAACTCCGTAGCCGATTCATCGCAACCTGCCGCTCGAGAATCAGGGCTGGATAATTTTATCGTCAAGGCAGCCGAGACGCTCGTATCGATTATTTCAGATAACCGGTCGCGTTCCTCGGACCGATCAAACTCCTGCGGGCAAACGGTGGTGCCGATCGAGGGTGACCAGAGGAACGACCGACCGCAGGTCTCCGATTCCTTTGAGGCGCTGACTCTGACGCTGCGGGAGGAGGTCGCAGACAACGCGAGCTCAGCTTGCGCCGGTCGGTGGACCGCCGATGAAGCGAGGGAAGGTGTGCGGCGGATTCAGCTGCGGAGAGGGAGACGACTGCGGGACTTCCAGAAGGATATCCTGCCGGGGATGGTCTCCCTTTCGAGGCAGGAGATCTGCGAAGACCTGTACGCCATCAAGTACGAGCTGAGGAAGAAGAGGTGCCGCCGCAGGACCACCTTCGAGGGCCGGTCCGCCCCCGTTAGGAGTAGGCGTTCCAGGCTCAGCGTCGGCCGGCGGCGCTGATGCCAAAAGCAAAAAAAAAAAAAAAAATCGTCAACTTGCATCGAATTCATGGATTTCGATTTCAAAAAATTTTAGACTCAAAATCTGCACCGAGGATCTTGTAGGAGCCCTGTACATGGATGATTAGTTCAGTTAATATCGTTGCATTTACTTTTTCCTCTTTCTTAATCTGCTGCGCATCCATGCACGCCATTGAGCGAGCTGGCATTGTGGTGGGCTGTCTGTCGCCATGGGAGGTTGTCTCGATCGCTGCTGATAAAATCTAGAACCGAAAGGGAGACATCAGCATCAGATCCTCTGCTTGCTTGATTAAGGTGACCCCCACCCTCTGTTCCTATCGATACGGAGATCGATCTCATTGACTTCTTGACGAAGGCATTAAATGCGATGCCGACATGGAGATGCATCATGATGTGACGAATTATGTATTGGAAGGAGGAGCAGAGTAGGATGATGCTGGGTGTACATACTATACACGTATATAAATATATATATATGATCACTGAACTCGAGATCGATCACTCACGTACAAAGTAAAACAAGCAATAAATGGGTGCAGGCGGTGGCGAGAGTTGACAATTAGATCGAGGGAGGGATGAAAAATAATTAAAAGGAAGGCCGTGCCATCAATGCAATTGTTGGCACGTAAAAGCTCAACTTCTTTAATGGCCTCTGACAGCTGCCTTGCCTTGAGATGTCAGATTACATGACCTCTGTACATAATATAATATAATATAATAAAACATGCACCTCTAAATTATTTTTGTTATTATTATTTCTAAAACGAGTATTTTAGAGAGGGAGAGAGAGAAGGGTCAAACTGAGCAATAGTGGAGACTTGAATAAAAATGGATTGGATTCACGTCGAGCTCAGATCCAGTTGTCAGCGAACATGTTCTCTAAACCGAACCAATATACCACAGGAATGGTGGTCGCCAAACCAAGTACAACACACTTAGTGGGATTCTTAACTATATGCTTATGGGGGGTGGTGGGGGGAGCATTAATTAATACTTTTTAATAAAGCCATCTATTAAACAATCCTTCCCTCTTTATTTATTTACTTAACAGAGCATTAATAGCATGCACATGTACGAAGTAATGGGCCGTTTTTAATCCGTGGATGCACACTTACGATGCATGGCTGGATTTGCTACTTTTGCATGGCACCTAAAAAATTGAATGGCGTTGAGTCAACTTAATTGCTGATAAATCACATGCAGGGGAGGGGGGAATATTAATGCGGTGGTGAGGACCATGATGCAAGAACGCTTCGCTAATCTCAATCCATTTAATCAATCATATTCTTCAAGCACCGAACTTTTTTAAAATAACATCTCTTTATTTATAAAGATAGATGAGCAGAGGAGCTACGAAGTCCTTGGGTTTTATATCCTGCCTCTCTTTTCTACAAAGGGAAAACGCCCAAGGCCTGCGATCGTACCTGAAAGCTCATCTGATCACAGAAAACGGGGTGATAAATCAAAGCAGGGATTTTGTTAGCTCGTGGTATTCGGTAGGGAAGCACTGGAAGTGCAGGGTTTGTCGGGTTGACCGCGCCCGTCGACGAGTATTAAGAAATGGACCCTCGCAGCTGTCCTTATACTGAATGAATGAATCATCGGAGCGCCGGAGATCTTAATCTATTCCGGTAGAATCTCTCGCTCCAGAACAGAGCTATGAGGGAATGAAGAAGAACAAGGGGAATCATCGTTGTCATCGTGATTCCGGTTGCAGGTGCAAGCACTGTGGGACGAGAATAAACAAATCGTATCAATAGGAGATCAAGTAATAATAAACAGCCGACCGCTTATTAGGTAAGGCCAAAGCCAGCTGACAGTTTTGACAAGGGGCCAAGCTTGATGACAACACTTCCATTAGGGTTGCTCGTCGTCCTCGTCGTCATCATCTCTCGGTAAGTTGTTGAGGCGCTTGCTGTGGGCATCATCCTCCGATGGAAAACAGAGGGCTCGTATTTGTCCGCTTGCTGCGGAAGGGGGAAAAAAAGAAGAAGCTGTCCCCCTCGCTCTGAAACGGATCCTCCTCCTAAGCTTGCGTGGTGCTCGACGCAGCTGTTGCTGGGAACTGGATGTGACTGTGGGAGTAGGAGCATAGCTCGACGACCTCTCCTCTCGCTGGGTTTCTGAATGGGGCTTACTGCTGCCACTAATCTTTCCCCCTCTCTCGCTGTGTGTGCGTGGTGGCACTGCCGACGGAGGACACGCGCACGCAGTGGGACGTCTCTCTCCCTCTCGCTGACGTTGATTAAGAGGAAGAAATATGGGTTGGTGGCAATGATTAGAAACTAATTAAGAATGGATTAGGGGGTTTTCTTTTTTTAAGGAGAGGATGGAGGAGCGGAGTAGGACTAACTAACTACCAATTATTTAGGGGCAAAAGCAGAGTAGATTAAGGAGCAGAAAAGAAGGGGTTTGATGGAGTCATTTATCCTAATGCGTTGTCTGATGTGAGGACAGATAGTACTAAGAAGGATTCGGTCCTAAACCCCAAATCCAGAGAATTCACTGCTGACACATGGCCCTCTTTAATGGTGGCCCGCAGGTTCCTGCTCTGTTCCTGAAACATGTTGTGCTGGTGCTCGGCAGGGGCCCCCCTGCGCGAACAGATGAGGCCACGCACCAGGCCATGGCATGGGGGAGGAGGATATGCGGGTCGCAGAGGGGAGGGCGCGCGGGAGGGGGTGTCCCCCAAACCAAACCCCAACCTCCCCTCTCTATGCTCCTCCCTCCTCCCTTGATTCGTTTGCTGTTCCGGCTAATTAATGCCCTCTCTCTCTCTCCCTCGGCTTCTCTTTCCCCTCTTCTGTTCCACTGTGCATGCGTAGTGTGCTTGCTTGCACTCGTGTGGTGGTGTTTTGTTGGGCTGCTGTGCGTGCTGTGGATGAGAGCGAGAGGGAGAGAGAGCAAGCAATAAAGTATTTATCTTCTCTCCATTTAATTGCAGGTACCACCGGAGGGGAGATTTTATTATGATGTTTCCAATCGTTTCAAGGGAGATTGAAGGTTATCATGACAGCAGGAAAAAAGCTGGCTCTGGCTCGCCGCAGGAAAATTCTTTTTGAAACGAGAGAGAGCTTGGTGGTAATTAAATAGAGAGGAGATTAGCTCGAAGAGGAACCAAAAGAAAAGAAAAAAAAACGACATTGCAGTCTCGCGCATGCTTTGACATAATCTGACGGTGATTGGATGCTTGACTCGGGGCCTACGAGCTACGCAAGCTGCGATTGGACAGCAGAGAGAGAGAGAGGACAGTAGAGGAGGAGGAGCTCGTCCTGCTTCGTCATCTTCGGCCGCTGTTCCCTCCTCCGCGGGAAGAGAGCATCTCCTACAGCGGTCGTCCATGGTGAGTTGACAAGGTGGTGGTGGTGGTTGTGGCTCGGGCGGGCGGGCGGGTGGGCATTGGGGTTGGGTTCGGGTGCTGTGCACGAAGCGGTCAATGGAGTAAATGGAGAGGAGGGGGAAGTACTGCGACTGGTTGGCCGCCTCCTCAAAAGTTAAAACGGCAAAGAGGGAACAGGAGAAGAGAGAGCAGAACAGAGAGGGAGAGAGCGAGGGAGGGGAAGGGGAAGGGGAAGGGGAAGGGGAAGGGGAAGGTGAAGAAGATCTCCCTCGTGATACCCTCTCCAACACGGCCTATAGAGGGAGGAGAGAGGGGAGGGGAGGGAGGCCTACAAAAAGCCACAGCGGAGGACACGCAAAGACCCCAACCAAATCCCTCGCTTGCTTCTCGAGAGGATTCTCTCCCTCTCTCTCTCTCTCTCGCTCTCCCTCCCTGCTGTAACTCCTTTTCTTTTCTCGTGCGGCGGGCTCAAATCTCGCTCACTCCCGCTCGCTCTCCTCATCTTCTTCCTCCCGCGTACATACTCGCACCGGTTCGCGACTCTGTCTCCCTCGTTATATATAGTTCGGCCTGCAGGTTCGCTTAACTCGATCGTTCTTGACGCAGTGACTTGTGGGAGGAGGAGGAGGGGAGGGGAAGAGGAGAGGAGTTTGGAGCAGGGAAGAAAGACATGGCCTGTGGGAAGGACAAGGAGCAGGGGCAAGAGCAAGGGCGAGAGCAAGACCCGCGCGTCCAAGGAATAGCGACCTCCATCCGCGTCGTCCCCGACTTCCCCAAGAAAGGTCGCCTCTTCCTTCCCGAGCTGCCGCTGCTCGCTACCATGGCGTTTCTTCCTCCTCCTCTCTCCCTCCCTCTATCTACCTCCTGCGCTCTTCAGCCCATAGTCTCTCTTCTCTCTTTCAATTAAAAAATGTTTTTTATTTAAAGTTTCATGTTCGTTGAACACATCCTCCCGCGCGTTCTCGCCAGCATTATGCCTTCTCTTTGTTTCCTCCGTGCGAAGAAAAACTCGATCTTGATGCGAATGTCTTTCTCAGGCGGCTCTCTATTCTCGGTTACTTTTACGTATCGAAAAGATGAGATCTTTACATGCCGCTCGCCTGCGCTCTCTCCTTTTGTTATTTACTGTTCTCTTTTTTCCTTGATAGATTAGATGCCTATGCTCAAGTGTTTTCCGTGTCCAAATCCAGGTATCATGTTTCAAGATATCACCACCCTGTTGCTCAACCCCAAAACATTCAAGAACACGGTGGACTTGTTCGTGGAGCGCTACCTAGGGAGGGACATCTCCGTCGTTGCAGGTAAACGCCTCCATCTCTGTTTCCCCGTTCGGTTAAACTTTCGGCATGATGAATTAGTCACAGTATCCATCTTTTCTACCATCAATGCTGATCGACGCCCACCAGCTGTTCGCGAAAATGTCGGTTAGTGGGGCCTTCACCTTTTTTCCCCAATTGGCGAGAAGTAGACTCAGGAACAGAACCCCTCCTCCCTCCTCTCTCTCACCATTGTCCATGTTTCCATTGGAGAAGAGAGAGAGAGACCTCGGGCTTATGCTTTATGGTGCGTTGAGGAAAGGAAACTTTTCCCCGCAGTGGCCTGGTTTGACTGCAATGCCACCACCCGAGTGGCCATGCTATGATGGACCATCCTGTGAGCTTACGGACTGGGTTCCCTCTCTCGGTCGCCATTTGGTGTCGAGCTCTGTTGATGGAGGTGGCTGTCTTGAAGTAGACGTTGGTCCCCCTCCTTGACATAAATTGGTGTAAGCATTGCCACTGTTGGATGGGCCTTCTATATTCTGTTTCTCTGTTGTCTGCGCCTTTTTCCTTTACTGTTTGGATTTGGTTGGTACGATCGAGATCGCAGCGTCGAACAGCATTTATGTTCCCTTGGCGCATTCGTAGATTCTCACTCGAGATAGATTTACAAATCTTGCTTTTCTGGCACTCGTTCGATTCCGAACAGGGATTCAAGTAGCTGCAGGACACAACTCACACACTTGCACACAAAACATTCAGGATGTACCTTCATCTTTTTCTTTGGAGGAAAATAAAAAAAATTCCAAGTGGGATTTGTGCTCATCCTTCGAAAAAAGAATGATCTTTCTCGACTATTTTGTGTAAAGCTTCAACTTTCTAACACTGTTGTGTTGATGCAATCGTTTTTTCTATGATAGGAATTGAAGCTAGAGGATTTATCTTTGGTCCCCCGATTGCTTTAGCAATTGGGGCAAAATTTATTCCTTTGCGGAAGCCGCGAAAATTACCTGGTACTTTCCATCATAATTTAATTTCCATTGATCCTGATCTACTTGTTTTCCAGAACAAACAAGCTTATGCTTCTACCGCTATTCGTCTTAATTGCCTTTTTACGTGCAAGTAATTCAATGATTTTTACTATCTAATTCGGCCAAATAACTTGATGATTTTATGATCCTAAGAATTCTGTAAACTTCCTGATATTTTTCTTTTGATTGTGGCACACCTATAAATTATTTGTTCCAATTTATAAATGAGTTGGCTCTTTTTTTCTAGCTGGATACCCACTATCTCCCGTTGATAATTAAATGTTCCACAACATGGACTTTTTGTGCTATTTCTTAATAATAAAGTTGGTATAGTCAAAAGTGCCCTTTCACTAGTCAATTGGCATGTGTTCCAAATGTCCTAGTGTTAACTAAGAATTCTCGGGACTTGTTCTAAAGTTCTACTAGTTTGCTTTTCTGTCGCTAGATGTGCGGAGTTTTGTGATGCGGTCATCATAAACTTTTGCAAGCAAGGGTTCAAGATGATACAACAGTTCAGTATTGTTGTGTTTATACCGAACTGTCTTCTCGTATCCATTTGAGTTTTCCCTTTTCATACAGGGAACTGCTTGAATAGATTATTTTTAATATCGAAACTAGATTCAGTTAGTTTCCTGTATGTAAGTCACTCCCTCACATTCCTGCTTATATGAATCCTTCAGGTGAAGTCATTTCAGAGAAGTATGTTCTCGAGTATGGAACTGACTGCCTTGAGATGCATGTCGGCGCTGTCCAATCTGGTGATCGCGCTCTGGTCGTGGATGATTTGATCGCAACTGGTGGAACCCTCTGCGCTGCCATGAATTTACTCGGTCTGCTTTATATCCATCCTTCTCTCTTGTTCTCTTTTGAAATACAAGACCACCGTTTGTGATGAACTTTGCTGCTGTCAGTAATCATCAACTTTATTTTCAGAGCGTGCTGGTGCCGAGGTCGTCGAGTGTGCATGTGTTATCGAGCTTCCAGAACTCAAGGTGCTTCTAAATGTCTATTGATCGCCGACTCATTTGAGAAAGTGTGTTAATCCTGTGTCCCAGTACTCTTATTACCATGTTACTGATCTCTGCAGGGGCGTGAGAAGTTGAGGGGCAAGCCTCTGTTTGTGCTGGTGGAGTCCCATTGAGACACTATTTTTCCTCGATCGATTGCTGGGTGGAGTTCACGAATCCTGTACATTAGAGGATTTTATCTCCATTCTCCTTTCTTAATCCCCAAAGCCGAAGCTGCCTGGCATCTGTTCCTTCTTATAGCAGTAAATTTTGATTGGTTTTGCCTTAGGCTTCTTTCCATTTCCTTCCTTCCTCTTCTCCCCCTTGCCCCCCCTTGCTCTCTCGCCTAGAGTTTGTTTTAGGACTCCGTGGATTTATTTACAATAACTATTTGTTATTCCACAAACATCAAATTATGTGATTCCTCTGCCCGTATTCATCTTTTAATGGATACCATGAACTGCCCTCTCTGGAGGCGCTCTTCCTTTCCAAGTTTGTGGTGAATGTTCTTCTTGCTTTATTTACCGCTAAATTTCTTATCTCATTCAAGTTGCTTGCAGTCACTGAATCATCTACAATTAGCGAAGAAGTATGCCTGCAGAGGCGACATTATTTGGGAACGTGATGTTTTCGAACCCCTCTAATTAGCTTTACTAATGATTTGTACCGTGGGGGCATCAGCCACTAGGTGGCATTCTATCAATAATGTTCTGAAGCGAACCTGCTTATATTTCGTTCTGCTTTATAATTTTATTTTTCTCTATGATCTATTGCTTCTTTTTTTTCTTTTGCCTCGTCTTCCTCGTTGAAGTTTCAAGCTCAAAACCTTCTCATGCTTGTCGGTATATGAAAAAAAAAACAAAAAATAATGTAATGAGATTGAGAGCCATGTGGTGGACCTGCAAAGGAGGCGCCCGTGAGATGCGGTGGATTTTCCTGTCCCTATAAAGACAGGAACCAGCAAACCGCTTATGGTTATTGCAAGCGGGGTGGGCCCACTCTGTGGCGTCGCCAACCTGGTCTACCTCTCGACCGCACGGCTGCCGCACCGTCCTCCTCCTCTCTTCCTTATCGGGCGTCGAGGTCCTCTTTCGCCGGCCTAGATCGAGGGTCTCTGCTCGACGGATGGTATGCTCTTAGGGCTCTTTTGGCCCTCGGACTTGAGTAGCTTTCTGATGCTTGCCTGCCTCGCGATTGTGTTTTCTTTCGCCCATTTGTCTGTTTACGTCTAGTGAAGAAAGAGACGTCCTCAGCTTTTGTGTTGAAGGCTCAGACGCTGTGTTTTGGTTTTACCTCGGTGAATGATCGGCAGACCGAAAGAACTTTTTCGGCCATGTTTTAGGTGTTTGTGGTGAGAGGTGCGGATAAGTATTGAATTAGGTATTTTGGACTGTATCTACAATCCTTTGTTCTGAGAGTTCAGGTTCATAGATCATACATGTGAACTTTGTCCAAATATGCCTTCACAGAAAATATATATATATATAATCACTGTAGTGCGAAATGACAATTGTGTTGTACTACCAGCATTTCATGAAACTGCTATCCAGCAATTGTGAATTGTATAGTGGAAATCTCAACCATGCACTGTAATCTACTACCGTCAGAATATAGAATGGTACTCGATGGCATTAATTTGGCATCAGTCCTAGTTGGGCTTTTATTCAAAGGTAGTGGTAAATAATAAGTTTAGCACCGAGTATAATTGATTTTCAACAATTAGAACAAAGTATTACTTTGATGAATTCCTGAGCAGAGCAATGTCATTGTTGTTCCAGAAGAGCTACTGGATTTTGCTTTTGGGCATGAGAACTACAATATTTGAGGTAGGCTCCATCTGACTCAAAGGATTATTTAATATCCGATCAAAGGAAAGCAGGAAGCGTATATAGGATCATTTGCTGCAGATGGAATTCTAGTGAGGCGCATATGAGGTTAAGAAATCAGCTTCATGACAGGGAAGACTCTGAAGTCGTCGATCTTTCCAATCCTAGATGTAAAATTGAAATGTAAAATGCATGTGGAAGATGTAATCGGTTAAGCTTTACTTTGCGCTTGAATATTTATCTGTCATCACATTCCGTCAGTTATCGCAGTAACTTTGTTTTTATCCATCTGTTTAACCCAAACTATTCCTTTTTATATAACGAAAACTGTCATTGTGAAAAAAAGATATGTCGTTCATCTTGGCATTATAAACTTTTTCTATGCCTCATAGTGTTTTCCAGTAGCAAGATTCATGCTTAATGTGTATATTCAGGTTTTAAGTGATGGCTGATACGAATCAAACCATAGTTCTAGACAGATCAAACATCTACCAATAAATAAATTTTAAGATTTCTGCCCACGATTAATGCAATTTGACTTTCTTCCTCGGCTTGGTGTCCTTTTTCATGTGGAGATGAAGATTTAAAGCTACTATAGAGACACTGACTTGACTGTCTGTTAATGGTTCAGCAGGAACTCGAAGATAAGCTAGATCTGGATGTTTTTGACATTAAATGAAGCGGGACTGCCGAAGATTGTGCTTGAAATCATATGGCATAATACTTTTAAACATGGTAAATTTGGTTCTTTCACCCTGTAATTTACCTTTGTCAGACTGCCCATTTATTATTGTAGGACTCATGATTAAACTTGTTGCAGTGAAATATCCAGCTAGCACGTAGCCATACTATTCTCCTCCGATTTTTTGTCAGTTGAAATTTTAGATTTCAAGTTGCTGTAGAAAAAATGATGGTTTCTCATTATTCTGGAAATTACTGTATATCATGACGTGTAGATCACTAGTATGTCATGTTTAGCATTTCTGTTTGTGCTATGAGCCCAAGGAAAATATTTATGTACATAGGTCAGAAGGGCTATGTAGAAAGCTAAGCACACCGATGCTTGAGCATGCTACAGTAAACTCAAAAAATGAGGTTGTTTTTGGAAGATACATGATAGGTTGCTGCTTTTGTTGCCTTGTAAAAATTGCATGAAATTACTTGTCAGTGTTGAGATCCTGGCGAACGACCTCCAAATAGGGAAGTCGCTGGCATCAATGCTAGTTTAATTGCACATTGTCGGTTTACATTCTGAAACTTACAGTCTGTTGTCTGTGCTGTAAAGTAGCTCAAAGCTGATTGTAGATATATGCTGGAAAGTTCATGCACATGAATGATTTCAGGAATCCAATGCCGACATCGATAAACTATAATTGCAGGCTCCTGGGCCATTGTACTCGGCTACTTCAAAGAAACAAAAATGTATAGACATATTGAGTAGAGCTCCTAAACAAGGGCATTTTTCTATCCAGAAAGAGTGTGAGTGATCTCTGCGGAACCTTGGACACTGAGGTTCACAATGAGTTAAACAAGACACATCGCATCAATCTTTTCTTCAACAGCATGGCAAAAGATTGGTTTGGAGCAGGAACTATGCACTCGGCTTAGAGCCACGCCCACGTGGATGAGGTGGCATCATTGATGTCTTTCTATACCGTCTGTAATCGAGAAGGTAATGGAAACATCTAAAGTTCTGTTTGTTCACATTCTCTTTTCTGTGCTATGGAATTTGTGAAATCACTCGACTCATTGCATTCCTATATAAGTAATTGTTCTCTTAGCTTAAATTGCAACCAACTTAATTATCTATGTCAGTAGATGGTCATCACTGGTTGTTCGCAGCTTCGGAATTACGGCTGATAAATGGTTTGATGATCATTTTGTTCTCCTTGTGCTTCTATCGAGTCGGTCCTGTATCCCTCCTCAGCTGGGCATGCAAGATAGCTTTCCTGTTTACTAATCAGCATGATTCTGCATGTTCTTTTCTTGATTACGGATGGAGGGAAGGTTTTGAGCTCACGGTTTCAACATCAAGAAGTGAGTACCGATGTGCCACTTTTCTACATGGTTTCTACTGCTAGCTCAGAGTAAAATCTGTTAACATGCGATGCATATAATTTTACATCCTTGCATTTAGTTTGACAGTGGATAAGTCATCATTGATGAATAGAAGCGTACCTGATACCAAGTAAATTATTATGTTCTGCCTCTTATAATGTTCGATTGTTCAGGCTCGAGATTCTCTTTGAACTTGATGTGTGGCTCAAAATCCAAGTGGATATATATATACACAAAATCCACAATTTTTTATTATGTGTACTGATTGAATGATTTATCCTAAATTGAATCTAATGTTGTTCTTTCTTTAGAGGCGACAGCTCCTAAAATAGACTCGAGGTGAAGATTGAGGAAAGTGCTCTCCGGTTCGTGGGGAAGGGATTGCAGTCATTCGTTTTGATGGTAATACACAGAATACATCTAAGTCATCTCTCATCTCCAGCAGTGGCACTGTTTCTTTTGCGTGCAGGGAGCCTGAATTAATGTTAGCCATCGTCGCCCGAGCTGCAGTTACTGCAAAACCGAAGCAGGAAGGAACCTTCCATGCAACATCTCTGAGCAGTCAGCTCGGCTGCAGTGGTTTTCACTTCCACCCTTCGTCCTTATATCCATGCATGCATGTGAACCGCCGAAATCACAAACCCACCCTCGGTTTGTGAAATAAAAGTTAAGGAACCCACCCGAGTGGAATTCACCTGGGCGCTTTGCTGCAGGATGCACGCATATACATGCATGTAAGTTCAAATCTTTTAGATGGAATCTCACATGCATGTGCGGCATGATATCCAATTCAGACACCATCAAATCTTCCCTGTCGGCTACTTAATTGCATCTCCCACTGCTCTGCTCAGCTTTCTCAAACGCAGACTTGGTTTTTAAATTACATATACAGGTAAAGATCTCATCCTAACCAATAAAAATAAACACTCGTCCCCTTTATGCATCATATATATATGTATATGCAATTTACTTAGCTTTGGGGTTAATTGATTGTGAAAATAATGTTGCGGCAGCAAGAGTTGTCTCCTTGATCTGAACTCATTCTTCTGAGGCTTATTAATGGTCGCAATCATGCATATGGGGATGCTTTTATTCAGAGGCCATGATAGTTTTGTAAGAGCAGTGAACAGTGGCTGCATGCATGCATTTAATACTATAGCAGGTACCCGATCATATTATTCATAGTCAAAGTTCGTAAGAAATACATATCCCAACTTATGTTGACTGCTAATTAATGTACATGTTTAATGTCGTTGCTCTGATGCATGTGGCTCATGCGACTGGAGTTTTCTGCCTGCAGAGATGCGATGTATATCCAATATATGTGGGCAATCAAGGCAACAGCATATGGCATATGCCATCTTTAATTCAAGCATTGACGTCCCTGAGGTCAACATATGTACATGGCACCCGACACGGAGACTCAATTGCGGGAATTAAATCGTCTGCCTCCTCGTTCTCTCCTTTTGACCGACTCCTGCCTTAATGCTCGTGTCGAGGAAACGGAGAACTCGGACATTTGGGAACAAGATAGTGTTGCGAGGAAACGAAGAACTAGGGCATTTTAGCAAAAGTGGTGTTGCTGTGTTTGTACTTGGTTGAATCTAAATTTCCAGTCCTGGTTGTGGGTCGTTCGGAATAGGGAACATTTGATTAAAAAAAGCTTTTGGATTAGCCGTCTGAGCTCTTCTGGCAATCAAGCTGTTCGATCGACCCGCTGAAACAGGGACATTAAGAAGAGCTTTATTGCTTGACTGCGGGTTGGAGCCTTTTACCAGCAATTAAATAATGAGGGGTGCTCTTTGGTTGGAAGAAATATGTATTATTCGGAGGAGGTAAGTAAAATACACAGTAGAAATATTCATGATTTTATTATTTGATCCGTGGTGATATTAGGTTCAGTTATTATTTTTTATTATTTATTTATTTTTTTTAAGTACATTGAATCTATACATATTAAACTTCATCATTTTAATTAATAGAGAACTTCATTCTCAATTTGAAATTTTTTATCATAATATAAATATTGATCATAGATGCATTAAAAAAAGAGAAAATGCATCTATTTTTTTTAAAAAAAATTAGTGATTTGAGCATTAGTTGCATAGTTAGGTTTTTATATGATTGTATTAGCCAATGAATAATTGATTCATTAAAAATGAATTTATACTAGCGATGGTTACTGTTGCTAAAACATTCTTACGTTTTTGTTTTACCAGTTTACTATTAAAAATATTATGTTTATATATATACCATACCAATTATTAACAATTATTTATTAATATAAAATTTATAATAATAATGAATAGTAATAATAAAAAAATTATTAATTTCATATTAAATTTATTAAATTAATATTAATAAAAAATGAAATTAATAAAATATTAATACCACGAATTCTTGTGCATTGATTAGTTTACATTTTTTATGTATTTTAAAATTGCATTCCTCCCTTTTGTGTGTTAGGTTGATGAAAAAGAGGTACAATGAAAAAATATTCCTTCACCATACTAAGGAAGTTTACTGAGCTCGATCCGTTTTTTAATTCCCACCACCAACTATCCAACCGATAACTCCTAGCAAACGGACGGTTAATTTTATACTCTCTCGGACTCAAATCCCCACTTCTTTTTCATTCCGAGCACATGACCGCTACAGAAGAAAATAAAAATAAAAAGCAAAATTTCCAAAGCACGAGATGCAATCTGCCGCTAACACCACCACCACCCACTCGACCGCTCCAATTCAAAACGGCCTCCTCCCTCGCTCTCACGAAGCCCCGACGCAAACACCATCTCCGCCGTCCTTCCTTCCACCCGTCGCCCGATCCGGCCCGAGGAGAGGATGTCATCACATTATTTCGATCGTTTCAAGCTCGCTACCACTGCAGATAGCTTTCTTTTTTTCTTCGCCCCCCCCCCCCCCCCCCCCAAAAAAAATAATTAAAGTACAGATTAGTACGCTTATAAAAAAAATAGCAGTACATGATCCACAGAGCTGCTGCTCTAATAATTTAAAGAGCATGGCAACAGTGCCCTCCCGAGGCTTTTGCCAGTACCATATGAAATCAATATCTCGGTTCCCTCACTCGTACTAATTCATTATTTAACCACGCCATGCCTTCCTCCCTACATTAGCGATAAAATGATTAATGATATATAATAAAGAAGAGGAGGAGGTATGGAATGAGTCTAAAATGGATTCCCGTCTTCCCATCCTGGGCATGTGGGAGGGGTCTGGGAGAGAGAGAGAGAGCCTCTATTTCTCCTTTTTCTCCTGGCTCCAACACACGGCCCTACCTTTTGGCCCTTGGGGCGGTGGAACGGAGGTTAGGGCTAATGAGAGCAAATGCCGCTTTTTCTTTCTTTCTCTTTTGACGGGGGAGGAGGGGCAATTAATGGCGCCCATGGGGAGTAGGTAATCATTGAGCGAGGGTTGCCCCTCAGATGAGGGACATTCTCATGTTTTGTTGTGCGCATGGGAGTCTTAACCCCGTGGAGAGGCCGCCGATCAACTTAATCTCCCCCCCCCCCCCCCCCCCTCGCGGGTCTCGGGTTGGCGAGCGACGGACGGACGCGGAGCCTGCCCGCCCGGTCGGGTCTGACCCGTCTTTGTGTGGCGGTGGTGGGGGAATGCTCGGCTTAAATTTCAAGCGCCTTCGAAGCTATTTTTGGTTCGTGGTGGGTTTAACCCACGTTTTGGGACATCGTTAACCGAAAGGTGGGGATCAATTGCATGATTGGCGCATGCTGTGGGTTGATCACCTAAAAGCTTATGCGATTGTTTTGTTCTTAATGATGGGAAAAGGAAATGACAACCGAGGGGAATTATATCCTTTTTAAAAAATTTAAATTACTTACTCTTTATAGATTTAATAAAATGGAAGATAAGTATCGATGAAGTTATTATTTTTTAGTTTCATAAGGGGAGGTATAAATACGAGATATTTTTTATTTCATGTTGGGCAAATTCGCACACGCTCTCCGACGAGGGGCGTATAAATACCCCCCAAAACATATAGAAGGCTAAAAAGAGACCACCCGCATCGTCCTCCCTCACCACCCTCATCGGTCCTCCGCCCGCCGCTCCCCTCCGTCGCCGCCATGTGAGCGCGCGCGCGATCGGGTTCCGAGCCGCATCGCGAGGGCCACCGCCCTACAATTCTCTGTCGCCGCCCCCGCCCGCCACCGCAATGCGGCCGCGGGAGATGCCGCACCCGCTCTGCTGCATCTCCCTCGACCTTGGCGCCAGCTCGCGCGCCCCACCCGATCCGCCGCCGGATCCCGATCGCGAGGCCGGCGGCGTGTCGTCCGTCGCCGTCGCGGGGGTGCTCTGCAAGTGGACCAACATCCGGAAAGGGTGGCGGTACCGGTGGTTCTCGCTCCACAACGGCGTGCTCTCCTACTCCAAGATCCGCCTCCGGGACCCGCCGCTGGTGCTCGAGGGCAGCGGCTTCCGCCTCATCGGGAAGGACGCCGCCCTGATCTCCTCCGCCACCCCCGCGTCCTGCGCCTCCAACGTCCAGCCCGGCGCCGCTGGCTGGGGTTACCGGAAGTCGCGGAAGCCCACGCGCGTCGTTCGTCTAAAGGTACGCCGGCAAACCCATCCCCATTCCCCATTCCATGTTCTTAACATGAAGAAGAAAGAGGAATCCGAAGTCCGAGAAATGTTCATCTTCAGCATTTAATTAAATAACTTTTTTTAAAATATTTTTTGCTTGATTAACAATCGGTATGCACACCTTCACATGCGTATTTTAAAATACAAAAAAGCATAAATATCATCCCCCACATGATATATCCTTCCAAATATATGCATCGTTGTTAATGATACGGTTAGTATTTTGCCAAATAAAATCCACACAGACATAGAGAGCCATGATTGTCAATAATCAATTTATATATCAAATTTCTAAAGTATTATCATTAAAACTGTCACATTCCTTCGTCCATTCATCTCATATTTTATTTTTTCTCAATATCCAATTCCTTTTATTTATTACTGCAATCGCTGATTACAACTTCAACAGAGTAAATGCGAGATCAGTGAGCTTTTCGTTTCCATTCCTTCAAGGAATTCCCTGCATTTTTTTTTTCTGGTTCTGCTCTTGCTGTTTCACTGTTGGGGTTTGAAATGGAGTTCGCCGAAGCACCACACGATGAGGCCTCGGAGACGAAGCGTCCGCGTCCTGGAAGAACCACCACACACGCGCGGCCGAGCGGCCTGAGCCCGGACGTCAAACCCATCTAAAACTAGTAAGCGCGGCATAGTACGAGCTGTTCTACGCCCTTGTCGAGAGGGGCTTAAATTTGGAAACCAGGACTCGCCTCGCGTCCTCTCCCAGTGTTATTGCCATGGATTTTGGACGAGCGATGGAGGGAGGGAGGGAGGGAGGGACGGGGCGAGGACAACGTGAACAGGGGGCGGGGTTTGTACCCTTGCGTGATGGCGATGGGTGGTTCCAGTCTCGCTGCCTTTTTGATAGGGGGAGGGCCGAGAGGGAGAGGATTTTTTGGGCGCCGTGGGAGGGGTATCTTGGAATATAATTATAGGTAGCAAGTAGTGAAGGGCGTGGTGAAACCCTACAGCCGCTGCTGTTCTTGCCACAAGCACAGAGGTAGGGGGGCCGACAGCTGGATTTTGGCATCAGCCATTGGAGCTTTACTTGCTGCAACAAAGCAAAGTAGGCAGTAGTACGTCCTCGGTTCTTGTTCTTTGTCCCCTCCTTTCTTCTTCTTCTTCCTATTCCCTTTCTTCTTTCGCTTCCCCGATGGTATTACCTACCCTATGGCCGGCCGGCCGGCCGGCTGCCGAAGCTCTTCTTATCTTGTTGGGTTGGTGCCCTGCCTCTGTTTCAAAATCCCCTCTTCAAAATCCAACTTAATGCTTTGACACATGTTCCTATCAGGAATTTCTCGGTTGCGACGTCGGATAGGAATTGATTGCGTCTCTGCATCTTGTTGTTGGTCCCCGTTGTTAAACCTTCCTTCCTTTTCCAAAGGATAGGATGGGAAGTCTAGGCCAACGCCTACTGGTCGAGTAATAAACCGAGAAACCTTTGAACGTAAGGGCTCCTGCCGCACATGAGGAGCAAAAGGCTGAAGAAATCAGAAAAGAAAATATTTTTCTACGATCGGCATGCACTGAGTGGACGGAAGAGCGCTTTCGATTAGAGCATCTCTGTGCCCCTTTAAAAGGGTAGGTGATTATAAATACCCTACCAGTTGTAGCTGGCTGTTGGTGTGGATTAATGGTTATCAACGGAAAGGTCACACAAGGTGGTGCTTTGCCAGCATTTATGACGTTTATCTTTGACATCATGTTTCTTGGCCGGTAGTTTTAGGCTTTTAACAGATCTGGACTATGTTAAGGCTAGTGCTGCCGTCAGTTACTATCGTGAGTCCACTTGGATCCCTGTATTTCATTAAATATAATTGGCAGCCTCTGGTGGGAGATTGTGCACCAAGAGGACATCCGTAGTTCATAGTCTCATATTACAAACAGTGTTTCTCTGAAAACACTTAATTGAGAGTAAATGCGGACCAACACTTGATAACTTGAGGTTTTTCCTGAACTGCTAAGACAATAGTGAAATGACATCACCATAAATATCATCTTGGCTGTTTGACGTCTGCTCTCAGTAACACATTTTCTGCTCTAACATTCTAAGTGGTGGCAGTTTATGATAGTGGCTTGTGCATCATAAGGACAATCTTTAGCGATGGTCTTAGAAGCCAATGTTCGGACTAGAACTTCTGCTATTGAGACCTAATCTGGAATGCGAAACGAGTTTCAACTTTTTACTTGGCTTTTTATATGAATAAAACATCAATGTATATAGAAATCTAAAACACCGGTTTTTTTTTTTGCATTTTCTAGAAGCATAACTTTTCAGTGAAGCAGGGAATCTATGTTAAAATTATTTTTGATGTATGTAAACGACCAATGATGAGCTTGGATTGCCTCTGGTAGACATGCCAAGCCCAGAATGACGAATAGTAATATTTAAAATATGGTATCAAATTTGAATTAATACCTCTTTCTCTTGACTCTGTTCATTCAGCCTAGTTGGTATAGTTTTAACCATCTCTCTCCTGTCAAAGTAGTGGTTCTCTTGTTGGACCATAATGGTACTCACATAGCTGACAAAATTCAACTAACTTTCCTCTTGGAAGAAAATACTAGAAGACAATAAATGGATGACTATTACTTTCTGCTGTCACTTGCAGCTGCCTATGCCTTAAGTAATAGCTAGTAGGTTGGCCTTTGAGGAGTGCCCAATTGGTCCATGGGCTGACTCTATATGGTCGGCTTAGATAGTTACTTTGTTAAATTTGCTGCTGTATTAAGAAATTATGATCCAGAAACTTAGTTCTCACGCATGGATATGTATTAAGAAATAATGATTGAGGATAATATGGTCCGTTTACACAAATGTAGCAACGTGCCAACTTGATGTATTTAATTTTTTTAGGAGTTTTCAGGGCTAAGGATGTGAGAAATAATGTTCTGTAATACAATATCATTTTTTTAGTATAGAATGTAGCTGGAATCGTCGCATATTAGTTAATTCTAACGTCTTTGGATGTCTCAGATTACTTAGGTGGATTCATGCAGCAATCTAGCAACCAAGAATAACTAGCTGCCTCAATAGGTCTATGATTTCATTGGTTAAATAACAATATGATATGGTTCTCTTTGCTGGCGGTTAAAGATTTTGACTATTGATATTTTTCTATTGTATTTTGATAAGCAAACTAATGAAACGTTTGATTAGGCTAGGCTAGGCCAGGCCACTAAATGTCCATATGATAATAGTATAAAACACAATACCAAAAGAAAAAAAAATCTTTTGCAAGTGCCAAGTTGCTAAGGATTGAGTTACCCAACATGGTTTTCTTAATAATACAAATGTGCTATCTTCTCTCAAATTTCAACTAAAATATCTCATGGGCTTCCGTATTATGTTGCATGTACAATGAATTAGGTATTAGATTGTTGAAAAGTTCATTATAAATTGATTTCTTTTATATTATCAAGCTCGTCATTTTCCTTTGCTTTTCTTATCTACTTCATTTATGTATTCCCGATCGTAAAATTTTCTCATAAGAACGCTGTAAATTAGATTATAAACAATGAGAAGATATTTTGATGAAATATGTTTTTAAATTTCTTTCCATTTTAGGTCTTATTCTTCATATATGCTAGCAGCATGAAAAAATCCATAACTAAACAGCTCATTGCTTCTAGGTAGTGTATTCAAAAGTGGCATGGTCTTACTCCTAGCAGAAATTTTCCTGTATATGTTCTGATTTTCTTTTTAATATTACTTCAGATCTCATCATTCCGTGAAAGTAAAACAGATGGTAAAAGATTCTATATATTTTCCTCAACAAAGACACTTCATTTGAGAACTGATTCGAGAAAAGATCGTGTGGCATGGATTCAGGCTTTAATTTCAGCAACGAAAGAAATTTCCATCGGTAAGGAAATATCTTTCATGCAGACTGATATTCCTATTTCAACTAAAAAGCTTAGAGATCACATGCAAGCTGAGGGGCTACATGAGGCACTTATTAAGGACTGTGAGGAGATCATGTATTCAGAGTTTGCCGAGTACCAAAGACAACGAAAGCTTCACTATGAAGAGAACCTCTTTAGTGTATATCAGCAGGAGCAGCTAGAGGTACTTTTGCACAAAAGAAATGAATAGCTAGACAAATTAATCTATAGACAGGCATGATGTCTTTTGCTGTGCAAGTTAATGTGGTAATGTGGTGGCATCATTTTATGCTACATGCTCCTTATGTTATGTGTTGCTTCTTTTCAGGAAGTTGACATAGAGGATATGGTGACAAATGAAGATCAAGTACAGTTGACCAAGTATGATTATTCCAGCTCTGGACATGAAAAATTTAATGGTATTTTCTAGTCTAAGTCTTAGTTCATACCAATAAAAAAATGAACAAGCAAATTATCTCAAACAATATTCTTCTGTTCCTCCTCATGATTTTTCTGGAATTTAATTTTGGAAAATTTTCCTTCTGCCTTAAGCTCCTGGAAGATGGGTCATGAAATTTCTCATGTGAAGCTGATGTTAAAGCATGTAGCTAATATGGCATTTATATAAATATGTATTGTAAGTTTGTTTGTAGTTGCCAGTATAGAAATATACTCCTACTTTTACAAGCATCTAGTATATTTTCCTACTACTTTGTCTTCGAAACTCAAGAATAAAATTCTCTTATTAGCTTTTTTTTATTAGTATAATAAGCAATATCCTGTGAGATCTTTCATTTTTATTATTTTCAGGTGCTTTCCTCATATTTATACATGCTGTGTAGATATTGTTTCATATTAGATATTATGTTTCTTACTATCATCTAAAAAGGTATTATGATTTTTGACAATATCCAACATCCTCAAGTGAATTGTTCAAAAGAGGTGAAGAATATATTATAATAATTCTCAACTTTCAGGTAGCATATTGATATCTCCGGTAAGTAAATTCTACTTATCTTGTGATTTTATGGTTGAAGCAAAGAGGAGTGGATGTATTTTAAACATTGATATCTCGCAGAATAGATAATTCTAATTTAGAGGGCACTTCATTCTATTCTGTTGTTTTCTAGGAGTTTCAGCCGTTATAGTTGAGTATGTATGCCATTGCAAGAGTTTGTGAATTTCATAAAAAAAGTTGTTTGATTGAGAAATAACATTAATGGACGAGCACTGCAATTTCGAAAATTGTGATTTGTTGAGGTTTCCTCAGGAATTTATGCCTCATAGATATCTGTTTTTCTGTGACAAGTTGGTTCCTCTCTTTAAATTCTCACATTTTTCTTCTGATTAATTCCCTCAAATCAACAGCTTAAGTATGGTTTACATGCTACACGATACTTCAATTTATGGTATGGTTTTTTTTTTATAAAAATCAGAATACAGTACAACAGAATCATCTGATGGTGTTGAAAAGCAAGAGCTTGATGACTTATCAGATCAAGAAGATCTTTTCTTTTATGATACAAATGAGTCTTTTGTTGATTCTGCAATTACCTGTGACTCTATGGCAAAAGCCTCAGATGATTCTGATAGGATATGTGGACCTCAACTTAACAAATGCAATGCAAATATGGTGGATGCTGTATCACAGCGTGATGATCAGACTACATTGCTGCATATCGGTAGGCGTAAGAAGTTGCCAGAACCTATTGAGAAGGAGAAAGCTGTTAGCCTTTGGTCAATGATTAAAGATAATGTCGGAAAGGACCTCACACGAGTGTGCCTTCCAGTTTACTTCAATGAACCATTGTCATCGCTTCAAAAGTGCTTTGAAGACTTGGAGTACTCACACCTATTGGATCAAGCGTATGAATATGGAAAAAAGGTAGTGCATTACCTCCACATTTTGAGACTGATATTGTTCTTATGCTTTCTTTATCTATGAATATCTTTCAATATTGAGAGAGTAACCAAATAACCAATGATTAAATAAGCATGTACCAATCAAATTAGTGATGTTTAAGTTGGAGGAAAACTAAAGAAATACTTATAAACAAATGATGTTTTTGAAGGTTCTTGCTTAATTAGTGGAAAACTGAAAAAATACATGTATCGGTCACTAAATGTTTCAATGACTATTTTCATCCACAAAAGAATTCCTGTGACTTTTATTAACTTTGTAAATGGGGATGACAGTGGAATGATGTACATAACCGACACTAAATTGCATAGATTATGATCTTTTTATTATAGAATTTGTTCGTCTAGGTAATTCCTTTAGAATTTTAAGATAGCGTAGTTAATCATAAGAGCAGTTAGTATACTTTATACCATAGTCCAGAATAAGTAGGATTTCATTTCCATTATCTTTAATAATTTGTTGGAATCCAGTTCCCTCTGGTTAGAGCAATTAGGTTATATGCGGGAGGTTATGGGTTTAATACTCACTGAAGTTATAAAAAAAACTTGTTGGAATCCAGTTTATCGTTGTTTCTAGATTCTTCATGTCCATTATTCTTGTCTTCCCATTGGTTTTTCAAGGATCCTAGTTCAACATCAGATATAGATCTATCCCACTGTAACTATCAACATGAAATGATAATCCTTTTCATTGGTAGTGATGCCCTTGCCAATATTGTTGTCTTGATTATCCACGCCTCTCCATGTATCTGTCATATTCCAAAAATTACAAAGGAAAAGGAAATCAAAAAATTAAGGGAAGAGAAATCAAGAGAAATAACTGAAGGGATACAACCTGCCGAAGGAGAATGTATTCTACTGCAGCAGCCATCAGGTGACATCCGTTTCTAGTCCCAGTAGTCGTGTCTTTTCTAACCAATCTCGCCTATATGGAACCATTTAGATCTGTCGGCCCACTTGGTATTCAATATCAGCTGAGATTCTTGATTGGATGAATATAAACAAAAACAGCACACTATTTCTTACTTTCTATTCTCTGAACAATTCTGGTAATGATTTTCAACCCCAAAAAATCTGAAGTTCCCTAGGGAGATGGTTAATCTGTTGGTTCTGGATAGACCTAATTTGCATATAAGCAGTAGGGTAGTATGTTCATGGCTATAACTACAAAATTTGTATTAGTCTGATGTGTGTTTTCGTGCTTATTCCTGTGTTTAGGGGAACAGTCTCATGAGAATTCTGAATGTAGCTGCCTTTGCAGTCTCTGGATATTCTTCTTGTGATCGCCTTTGCAAACCTTTCAATCCTCTGCTAGGAGAGACTTATGAAGCTGACTACCCTGAAAAAGGAATCCGCTTCTTTTCTGAAAAGGTATATTTTACGGACTATGATATATATTCATCACTATCCATTCTTCTAGTTCTCTCTGCTATTAATTAACAATAAGCCTTTTCAATTCATGTTTTTTCGTGTATAAATTTTATCTGGAATGTTCTCGTTTTCTCCCCTTAGCATCTTCTCCTTCTCTCATTATCTTAATGGAATTACCTTTATGCCTAGCTTTGGATGACAAGGAAAACACAATTCGAGCCCTTTGCTGAAATTCTGCCGAGCATTTTAAGATAATGTTAGGCTGCTTCATGCATTTGGATCTTTGACATTTACCTAGCGGCTTAACTGTATCAAGACGTCATTCACTTAGTTATGAAGATGAAAATATCTGCTGCTCTTTGTTTTTCTCGGACAATAGAGTGTGTTTGCCTTTTGTACTCAAACTATTGACATATTTTCTTATCCACTTTTTTAATTGAGGTTTAATTGTCTGTGTTAACTCAGTCATTTGTTGTTTTCGTTTATATTTTTGCTAGCACGTACGGGTCACCCAAAAAACCGTTATTATTTCAAAGATAGGAAAATGTCTAAAAATCAAGTTGGCTTACTGTCTCACTGACTAGGTTAGCCACCATCCTATGCTCATCGCATGCCATTGTGAAGGTCGAGGTTGGAAATTCTGGGGAGACAGCAACCTCAGGAGCAAATTTTGGGGACAGTCCATACAACTAGATCCTATAGGCGTGTTAACCTTGGAATTTGACGATGGTGAAATTTTTCAGTGGAGCAAGGTACGTACCAAGCAAAATCATTCATGTGATCAACCTTCTATAACCAAGAAATTCCATGTCATTTCATACATAACATCAAAATTTCCATTATCAGAAGAGGGAAAATATGAGTTGAATTAATAATCTAGTTTTCTCATTTTAGGTCACAACAACTATCCATAACCTGATCCTCGGTAAGCTATATTGCAATCATCATGGGACAATGAAAATACGGGGCAGCCAGCAATATTCTTGTACACTGAAGTTCAAAGAGCATTCGTTCCTTGATCGTAGCCCTCGACAGGTAAGGAATTAGTTTTCCTGCATTAGACACAGGCTTACCGAGTTCTTTTATGACTGGAGCTACATTCTTCCTCAAAGGTGCAAGGCTTTGTTGAGGATACTAAGGGAAAAAAAGTTGCCACTTTACTAGGAAAATGGGACGTCAACATGTACTACTCACTTGGTGATGAGGATATCTGGAAGTTGAAGAGCACTGTGTTGAGTGAAAATGCAAGCTTGTTATGGAGAAAGAATGAACCGCCTGCTGATCCCACTCGATACAATTTAACATCCTTTGGAATTACACTGAATGAGCTATCATCGGAGCTGAAGGTAGATATGGCATGCAAACTTTTTGTTTACTCTCATCTTACTCTTTTTTTCCCTTATTCATGATTTCTTTTGTTACTGAACTGTGTATATCGATCATGTGTTAAGGAGAAACTTCCACCTACTGATTCAAGGCTTCGGCCAGATCAGCGATATCTTGAGAATGGAGAGTATGAAAAGGCAAATGCAGAAAAGTTGCGATTGGAGAAAAGACAGAGAATGGTAATCCTTCTCACAACAAAGTTTTCTTGAACTTAAACAGTCAAACGAATGAGGTTTTATGTTTCTCTACCCCCTAGTTATACCTTTTATGACATCACAAGCCATCCAGCCTAAATGTTTTACGCATATCTGAATGCTAGTTTTTGCCTTCCACAGTTGCTACTGATAAGATTGCTTGTAACATTCTCCTGAGAGTTCAAAGCGGCTTTGTGCAGAAAAATGCACTTCTGTTGTTAGTATTAATGTGGTTCATTAACTTCAATTTGGAGTCATAGCACACTTGCTCGATCGCATACTCTCGAGTTTCTAAATTACATTTTGTCCCCCTTTGCTGGAAGTTCGATAATATTAGAAATTCCACTGTATTTATGACCATTTCAATTTTGTTGTTGCAGTCGAGGAAATTGCAGGAAAATGGGTGGAAACCAAAATGGTTTCAAAGGGATAGCAAAGATGGGACGTTCCTTTATGTGGGTGGATACTGGGAAGCTAGAGATCAAAAGAAGTGGGATGATTGTTTGGATATATTTGGTGAGTTCTCAAGTAATCCAACTACTGAACCTCGCAACAAGGAAGAACTCATAATTTAGGTCGGTATCAGATGCTCAGTAGAACGCCACCTGAAAGAAATCCTTCTATTCAGGTTAAATCTTTGAACTACTTACATGTGGCGTCTCTCTGCAGATAGATTCCGGCTTTGTTGGTCACGGGGGTTGCTGGTCATGGACGACTATATGTAGCTGCTCTTATTCTTTTGTTGTTTGATTAAGTTAGTTTAGGACAAGAGGACATTCTTTGCAAGATGTTTATTGATATTTGTAGCCTTGCTCCCTGTGTGATTATTATCATTCAATGATATATATTGTCATGTTGTTCATCCTAAAAAACTGACCGCATCCCTGTCTCAGTTCTTTTAAAATCCACTACTTTTATAACTTGCCTGTGCGTATCTAATCCCCACAGCAAGTTTTATGCTGTCACAGATAAGCAAGGTCTTAATTCGTCGCTGCAGCTAACAATTAGTTACTTATTTAAGTAGTATATTTTTCATGCCTCAGCCAATATACTGCAATCTTCCTTCTTAAACCGCAATCACTCCAAGTTGAAAAACCATTGCGCAGAGAATTAATTAATTTTATTGCACTGCCAGCATAATACCCCAAGAAAGGCATTTCCTCATCAAACACGTTCACCTTATTGATTGATACAGGATCTGCAGATGCTAATTAACAACTAGCTCGACATATATATATATATATATATTTGTTAAGTCAACACGTTGACCAAGACCACATGCAGCACAACCCTGGAACAATTAGACCAACCTATCCTTGGATATCGAGCCATGGGATTCAAGCGATTCAAAAGAAGAGGAGAGAAGAGAGGAAGTGGAGGAGGAGGAGGAGGGGCCAAGGAGATCATGATCGATCGGTTCAAAGCATTAAATTAAACTAGCTTAAGACGTACGTCGTCGGGCATGCACGCGTCCTGCCATTTGCCATGGTGGACGACGATCATGCATGGACGCAGGCCTCCTCCGCCAGCTCCACTCCGTCGCAGACGCTTGCGTCCGCCGTCCTCTTCTCCTTGTACACGTATCCCCTCGCCGTCGCCAGGAACACCGCCAGGTTGACCGCGCTCAGCACCGCCAGCAGCCAGTAGAAGTCGTACAGCTTCCCCTTGTTCATGTCGTCCGGCAGCCACGCGCCCTTCCCGCTCTCCCCCGTCACCTTGTGCACGATGGTCACCAGCGCCGAGCTCAGGAAGAACCCCAGCGAGAGCGTGCTCAGGAACAGCCCCGTGCTCATCGCCTTCATCCCCCTGGGGCACTCGCGCAGGAAGAAGTCGAGCTGCCCCATGTACGTCATCGCCTCCCCGGCGCCCACCACGACGAACTGCGGCACGAGCCAGAAGACGCTCAGCGGCACGACGGCCGGGGGCGGCTCCACCGACCAGGCCGCGCGGAGGCGCTTGCGCTCGGTCAGCGCGGCGGCGCACATGCCGACGATGGAGAGGACGAGGCCGGCGGCTATGCGCTGCAGCGGGGTGAGGCCGTGGGGGTTGCCTGCGAGGCGGCGGACGGCCGGGACGACGATGCGGTCGTAGAAGGGGACGGTGAGGAGGATGGCGCCGACGACGAAGACGTTGAGGGAGCCGGCGGGGATCTCGAAGGAGCCGCCGATGCGGCGGTCCATGGTGGCGGCCTGCGACACCGAGAAGGTGGTCATCTGGGCGTACACGGTCCAGAACATGATGGTGGTCGCCCACGTCGGCAGCATCCGGATCACCTGCTTCACCTCCTCCACGTCCGTCAACGTCGACAACGTCCACTTGTCTTGCTCCGCCGTCCCATCTCCTTCCTGCCTGATGGCCGCCCGCTCCAAGAATCTGCATCGTCATCAGATCTCTCAAGTCAATACGAAATCCATGCAGTTAATTCAAGTCGTCGGGTCTTAACGTGATCGAGGCACGTTTCTTTTAATCTGAACATGCGAGAGGATGAAGAGACCATTAATTATGCCTCCACAGTAACAAGTGATAGATAGATTCTACTGAGATCGTAATGGTCTGCACCCGTGACACGATACTTTCCCAACTCAGCATATCCGATCCGTTCCTACCGTGTCGTCTTCACCCTCAAATTGCAGTGAGACGACAGGCCGTGTGCTACAGTTCTAAAGTTGCTCCAGCTGATCCTTTACAACCTGGATTGTTCATCGACAGACAGTAGTAACCTTATGTATTCATTATTGCTCGCTCCCACAGCCTTCACTTTCCTTCCCACTTCAGGGTTAAACAAACGGAATCGAGAAGTCTACCCATCAATAAGGCAACAAAGGTGCGGGGAAATGGAAACATCTCCGAACAGCACCGAACAGTGAAGACGACCAAAATGGCACCAAAACAATGATGGCCAAAAACATCGAACAGTACCTACCATGCATGATGTTCCCACCACCCAATGCTTCATTTTCTTTCTATACCTTGATCAGCAGGTAAAGTGAAGTATGAGTAGGGTTTAATTTTGACGGACAGGTTCATCAGGGACAGGCTTCAACTGAGAACGAAGGATCGCAGGACCTGAGGAGGAGAAGAAGAAGACGCACTATCCAGGGAAACTGGGAGATCATAGAGGAAGAAAGGCTGGTCGGCTACCTAGCTTTCCACATGCCTCATGATGCTGATTCCTGAACCACTTCGCCTGCCAATGGACTGCTGCCGGCTCAGCATGGGGCATTGAACAATGGAACATGGAGCATGGACCAAGGAAACGAATGATTCCGGCTCCAAGGTCGGCAATTATTGCTATAAAAAAATTTACTCTCAGGTCAAACTCTTCCAACTTCTTAATTCCTTCTCCTCCAAACAGATCAGCATATCTCCTATATTAATGAATGAATGAAACAAGTCCTTGCTAGTTAGCTGATCATTGATAACTGGACGCAATGACTCAATCATACACACTCCTCCTCCTCATCCTTTTTTTTATAATTACCTACAGCTTGATAGGAACTCTATTTAGGAAGCCTATCCATATGCACTCTATGCTGCTTCTTTCCCTCTTTGTCTCATGCAAGCGACGCGCTAAAAGGCAAACAAACCACACAGCCTCTCCCTTTCCCTATCAAAGACTGTTCTGTTGTACCACTCAATTATTAAGGACCGATTGATTGTTTATTTGCGTGCTAAGACTGAATGCTTCGACAAGCAACATACAATCATCAGGAAAACTATTCCAGGATATTTTTTACTCGCTTGCTGATAACCTTCTTTCTCTAATATCTATGTCTACATACATTGGGAGTCTCGTTCACTGAAGGATTTAAATGGCACATTCTTAAAAATCCATGCTGGCAAATATAAAATGAAGGGCTGGCACTTTCCATTTCCATTGGCCGTGGGCATGCCGTGCTAATAATTAAATATTGAAAGGTCGACAGCCGACGGGTGCCCCCAAAGGCCATCTGTACCTCTTGAGGCCCGGATGTTTACACATGTTTGGTTCAGGCAAAGTGTATCAGCTAAAAGAATGATTTCCACAAGATAAATACATGATGGAAATTGTATCGTCTCAAACTTAATTAGTAAAATATTCCTTTTCTTTCTTTTGCCCCCTAAATAAATTATTGAATACCGAATAAATCTGTACTGTCTTTTCTTCAATCTAACTCTTAAATTGATTAAATTTAGAGGAAAACGAGTGATGATGAAAGCGAGTAAAAGGGTGGGACCAACGACCGGAAGACGATCAGTGGAAAGATCGTCCACGTCGGCCGTTGGTCCCACGGAGGTCGGCCACTTGGCCTCCGCCGTGTCATCAGAGAGATAATGGATACGGAGTTTTTACCGGAATTGCTTGGTGTGCGGCAGCCTCTGCTTCTGCAGCCCATCGCTGGCGTCGTCGCCGCAGCCTCCGGCGACGTCGTGGAGCAGCGAGGGGTCGGGTAGGTCGGCTGCCCTGTTCCTCCACGCGCTGACGAGGACGCCGGCGATCTGCGTCAGCGGGCTCCCGGCCAGCCGCTTGAACCTGTAGCGGCTCGTGCCGCAGAGGAACACGGCGAGGCCGAAGGAGATGGCCACGGCGCAGATGCCGTAGCCCCAGCGGCGGCCCACGTTGTCCTGGATGTAGACCATGACGGTGACGGCCAGCAGCGACCCGATGCTTATGAAGAAGAAGAACCAGCTGAAGAAGCGTATCATCCGCTTCTTCTCGACGTCGTCGCCCTCGTCGAACTGGTCCGACCCGAAACCGGAGACGCTCGATTTGAGCCCGCCGGTGCCGAGCGCCGTCAGGTAGAGCCCGAGGTAGAGCACGCCCATCTGCAACCCGTTCGCCTTCACGCAGGTGCCGGAGGAGGAGGAGGCACAGGCCGGCGGCCGCAACCCCGGCGCCGCCGTCGATATCGTCAGGACGGTCATCCCCTTCGACCCGAACCGCATTTCAAATCAGCCCAAAATTGGATTTTGTTTAGAAGTATAAGATCGAGGGACGGTGAGTCCTTACGGTGGCTTGGACGGCGGCGAAGATGGCAATGGTGAGGTAGCGGCCGAGGTAGGTGTCGGCGACGAAGCCGCCGAAGAGGCAGAGCATGAAGGAAGTGCCGAGGAAGTTGGTGACGTCGTTGGCGGCGTTGGCATTGCCGAGGTGCATGGTGCCGGTCAGGTAGGTGACGAGGTTGACGCCGATGCCGAGCGTCGTCAGCCGCTCGAAGAGCTCCACCCCTTTGGTGCGGAAACACCCACCCGAGTTACCCTCAATACCAAGGCGTACCGACAGAGAAAAATTTTACGGAAAAGAAAGATAGAAAACCTAAGATCATGGCGGCGCACCCCCAGCCGCCGGTCCTCGACCTGACGGCAGGGCGGCCCCTGAAGTCCCACGCGTCGGAGAGGGTCTTCCCATCTTCTGCGGTCCCAGGCAAGCTGGCCATTCGACCAGAGGCTAGCACTCGTAGGAGTAGCAGGAAGAAGGAGAAGATGAGGTTGCAGAGCAGAGCAGAGCAGAGCAGAGGAAAGGAAGGATGGATGGATGATGGTGGGGAAGGCGATCGGGGAAGGATGGGAATTTATATAGGCCAACGAAGGAGGGGCTTTTTGGTCTTTTCACGCCAAACCCCAGTGCCCAAATAAATTGATAACGCAGCAGGTGCCCGTGAAAGTCCACCCCCACCCCCTTAAAAATTATAATATTTCAATTTGGAGAAGGATTGACGCACGGATTTAATATATATACGCATTATTATACAGTTCTTAATTCTTAGGCGGGCCATATTGTGGGAATTATGCATTGTTATTATTCAGCTGGCGTGGAATATGTGAATAGGGTGGTAATGTATTTTTAAAAAAAAAAAAAAGAAACTGGCTAATTATCCCAATAGATGTGGCTAAAACGTAATGTATTTATCGGGTTGACCGTTGACCGACACAGTAGCAGCTCGTGACGAGCATCTCCTCCTGTCATTGGCTCTGCTCTTGTACTTTTATTAGGAGTTGTTTGGGAATATTAAGAACTTTGTAAGGATTAGAATAAATATTAACCGGAATTTATTCTCTTGCTATCACATGTTAAAAATAAAATAAAGATGCTGTTTTTTCTTTTTAGAAAAAATAAAAAGAAAAAAATGAGAGTTAAAGTAGTTAAAGACGCGAGGCAAATTAAACGGCGAGCGGAGCTCCTCCTGGTTTCCTTTTTTTAAGGTTATAAGTAATAATTTATTTTTATTAAGTAAACTATTTCTTTAATATAGAATGAACCAGGGAAAAATAAAAACTTAATGTAAATGGATCATGCGAATGCTAATTAATCAGCTTATTTAGGTCGTCGTTGGCTCAAAAGGCCCTCAAGAGCCGGCATCTCTTCCTTCCTCATTAATTAATTAATTATGCACCTTTCTTTCCATTCTATTATCACTAACTATCTTATAAATTGATGAAGTCGGCAGATTAATGTCAAGTGCTTCTCTGATCGATAACATTGACGGCAGAGATGCGGGTCAACGCCTGCATGCCTGCTGCGTCACATATCCGGAATTAAGCCATAAGATTAGAACCACTCACCCACCACCGCTGCTTCTCACTGGATTTGATCGTTTCCTGCTCATCGAGAAGCTGTGCTTCTCCTAGCAGGACAAGAAGGCTCAATCAGGATGTGTGATGGTTGATGGATAATACTACGGCGGGTCTTCCACAAAGTGCCAACACATACTCATCGTATCGTTGACTTCTCTTTCCTTGAGAATCTACTGAACGAACCGCTGTTATATTCGGAGCAAAATCTAATCACTCGCTCGCGATGATTTAAATCCTTGCAAATCCAACGGCGAAGCAGACGTTTGAGTATGTGACGTCGTACTGGGGGATGGCGGGGTCCAAGAAATCCATTCACGGAACCGAGTCCTGGATCTTGTCCCTCCGACAGGGACGACGGCGGGTGACTTTTGAGGCACTCGCCGTCGCGGGGCGGTGGATACATCCTCCGCGCATCGCAGTGCAGGGAGGAGGAATCCAATCCATGGCTCCCGTTTTAATAATTTGATTTGTTTCGAGTAAAACGAAGACGATCTGACCCAGAAACGTCAAAAAAATTTTGAGTCCTGCCATAAGATTAAACTCATGCGTCGCTACACAACTTCTCCTCCCTCTCCATCTCGATCTCCGCCCCGTCGACGCTGCCGTCGGCCGTCCGCGTCTCCCTGTAAACGTAACCCTTCGACGCCGCCGTGAACACGGCGAGGTTGACCGCGCTGAGCGCGGCCAGCAGCCTGTACAGATTGTGCAGCTTCCCCTGGTTGAGGTCGTCAGTCAGCCACGCGCCCTTCCCGGCCGTCTTCCCCGTCACCTTGTGCACGAGGGTCACCAGCGCCGAGCTCAGGAACAGCCCCAGCGAGAAGGTGCTCAGGAACAGCACGGTGCTCATCGTCTTCATCCCCTCGGGGCACTCGCGCAGGAAGAAGTCGAGCTGCCCCATGTACGTCAGCGCCTCGCCGACGCCGACCAGGACGTACTGCGGCACCAGCCAGAAGACGCTCAGCGGCACGACGGCGGCGGTCGGGTGGGATCTGGCCACGCGGAGGCGCTTGATCTCGACGAGGGCGGCGGCGGACATGCCGAGGACGGATAACGCCAGGCCGACGCCGATGCGACGAAGCGGGGGGAGGCCGTGGGGCCGGCCGGTGAGGCGACGGACGGCGGGGACGACGAGGCGGTCGTAGAGGGCGACGGAGAGGAGGATGGTGCCGATCAAGAAGACGGTGAGGGAGCCGGCGGGGATCTGGAAGGAAGGACCGATGCGGCGGTCCATGGTGGTGGCCTGCGACACGCAGAAGGTGCTCATCTGCGCGTACACCGTCCAGAACACGATGGTGGTCGCCCACGTCGGCAGCATCCGGATCACCTGCTTCACCTCCTCCACGTCCGTCAACGTCGACAGCCGCCACTTGCTCTGCTCCGCCGTCGTGGTGTCTCTTTCGATGATGGCGGCTCGGTCCAAGAATCTGCAGCGATCACATCCACCACACATATAATAAATCAAACCACACGCAGAGCTCTCTCTGCAGTTCAATTAATAATATTTCATGGATTTGCTTCCTTCAACAACAAAAAATTTAATATTTTAAAAACAAAGGAATAGAGGCGGCCGGAGATATACCGGAACTGCTTACTGTGAGGCAGCTTCGGCTTTCTCTTGCTCTTCTCCGTGGCAACAGCGTCGGCGTCAGTGTCATAGAGAAAGGCCGGGTTCTCCGGCAGAGGGAGGCGTCTCTTCCTCCATGCGCCGACCACGACGGCGGCGATCTGCGTCAGCGGACTCCCCAGCAGCCTCTTGAACCGGTGCCTCCGTGTGCTGCACAGGAACACGACCAAACCAACGACGACGGCCGCGGTGCATATCCCGTAGCCCAACGACCGCCCGACGTTGTCCTCGACGTAGACCAGCACGGTCACCGCGACGAGCGAGCCCAGGCCGATGATGAAGACGAACCAGTTGAAGAACATCGTCATCTGCTTCTTCTCGTCGGGGTCAGCCTCGTCGAACTGGTCCGACCCGAAGCCGGACACGCTCGACTTGAGCCCACCGGTTCCGAGGGCCGTCAGGTACAGTCCAAGGTAGAGCCACCCCATCTGCAAACTGGTCGCCTGCACGCAGTCGCCGGTGCTGGGGGAGGCGCACGGCGGAGGCCTCAAACCTGGCGCCGAGGTGGATACGGTCAAGACTGCTATGCCCTTGGATCAAGATGAGCTCTAATCAACGCGGAGTGTGGCATTTTACGGTGATTTAAGCACCACGATCGAGACGCTTACCATGACTTGGACGGCGGCGGAGATGGCGATCGTGAGGTACCTGGAGAGATAGAGAAATGCATCAGGAGAGTGAGAAAACAGAGCGACCGGCGGCGGTGGGTGAGGGAGGGTTTGAAGATACCGGCCGAGGTAGGTGTCGGCGATGAAGCCTCCGAGGAGGCAGAGCATGAAGGATGTACCCAAGAAGTTGGTGACGATATTGGCGGAGGCGGCATTGCCGAGGTGCATGGTGCCGGTCAAGTAGGGCACGAGGTTCATCGCCACGGCGAGCGTCGTCAGCCGCTCGCACACCTCCACCCCTGCGCGCACGTATAATATGTTCAGCACTCGACTCAAGAAGGCGGATATATGCAGCAGGAAGCGGACAGACCCAAAGTAGCGGCGGCGCAACCCCATCCGCCGGTGGAGGACTTCACGGCGGGGCGGCCCTTAAAGTCCCACGCATCGGCTTGCGTCGTGCCATCATCTCCGGCGGTCTCCGCGACGGCGCCCATCTGCCAAATCTCGCTCTCTCAGAGTGAAAACGAGCGGGGGGAGAAGCCGGGCGCAGCGTGTGTAGAAATATCATAAACTATCGCCAGCGCTTCGATTTAATTTATATTCCATTCTCATCTAATTAGTCATCCTACCTAAATTAATAATCCGTAATTTGATAGTTCATTTAGCTTATAACCCATCTAACATGCGATACAAATGTAAGTTGCACAACGTATATTATTATCTACGGTCATTTTTATCTCCTTATCCATTTTTTTAATGGGAATTATTTAAATAGTTTACCGAGAACAACAAGTCAGTTTGGAAACTGCTAATGAAAATTTTGTTAATTTTGGATATAGAATAATGGATATATGGTTTATTTTAAGAATATTTTAATCATAATGAATCAAATGCACCCACAAAAAATTAATCCTTGATTCATACAATTAATCAGATTGACGTATATAACGTCGTACGTACGTGTCTCAATTAATTGATTAGATTCGACCGAATCTGTCCTCGTTCGATCACTCAACGGCTCTTGAGTTCTTGATCGGGCAACAAACCGAGCGCCGTTTAATTAAATCGTTTCGACCGAACCGAATTGGCCGAGAATAACAACGGTATTTCCCTCCTCGATGGCCTCCAAATTAACCGAGCAAATAAAAAGCTTTTTTTTTTTTTAATGGCCGGCGCGTCAAACTCTCCCACCACGTCCCCCCCTTTTAATTTATTTACGTCGTTTTCATGCAGATGAGTCCATCACCTCCTCTAACAACGCACGCGCATGCTCCCCCTCCGCATTAATAAACGAACTCCTCAGTCAACCATTACAGAGACAGTTGACCGTCTAATCTAAAAAAAGTTAAAGATATATAATTGTCCCGGATTAATGATTCATCGCTCGTGACATGACATGCGGTGTGCGTGTTTCCCTCCCCTCCAATAATTGCCGCCTACGATGCATCTCCTTATCCACGTTAAGCGAGATGGCGTGCACGCGTATAAGAAGACTTGCTCGCTCTAAGTGCCATGTATATACATAGCCGGATGAGGTAGCACTAGATTTAAAATGAAATAATCAATACTCGGACAATTAATTAGGCTCGTCAGATTCAAACCGTGGGCGGGCGTATGACTTTGGATGCATTACTTATCCACTTGGATATATATTATACGACAAACGCTGACGCCGCTTGCGCTTTTGTTCAATGCATCGGCGGGATTAATTAAAATATGCATCCCTTTATTTGACGGGCCATCTTTAGATCAGAAAAGCCCAGATCTACGTATGTAATTTATATGGATGGATTAGGGTTTCAGTTCCCGAAGTGATATCGGCCTTTGCATGCAGCGACGTGGCGGAACATCGACGCTACGTTGCCGTATACGGGCAGGCAAAACTCCAAGCTTTGCTATTCCGGCGACCCGCCTCCTTCCCTTCCCAATACATCATTTGACCTCCCTCTCTTCTGCTCAGCTTCTTCCCAACAACTGTCCTCCACCGATCCCCCCTCTTCACGTGCATCCATTCCCCCCACATCTCTCTCTATATAAACGTGCAATGCAGTCCAGAGCCACCCAGTGAAAGCGATCGGCCATGGCGTCCAGGTCCTCGGCACCGTTCGCCCTCCTCCTCCTCCTCAACCTCGCCTTCTTCAACCTCGTCGCGCCCTGCGCCACCTGCTGTCCCAAGCCCAAGTGCCACCACAAGCCGCCGCCGACCCCGACCCCGACCCCGACTCCGACACCGGTGACGCCGTGGCCGCCGAGTCCGGTCACGCCGGCGCCGGCCCCGCCGAGGCCGACGGAGCCGAAGTGCCCGAGGGACGCGCTGAAGCTGGGGGTGTGCGCGAACGTGCTGAGCGGGCTGCTGAACATAACGCTGGGGAAGCCGCCGAAGGAGCCGTGCTGCACGCTGCTGCAGGGGCTGGCGGACCTGGAGGCCGCCGTGTGCCTCTGCACGGCGCTCAGGGGGAACATCCTGGGCATCAACCTCAACCTGCCCATCAGCCTCAGCTTGCTCCTCAACTACTGCGGCAAGAAGGTGCCCACGGGCTTCCTCTGCTATTAATTACAGGATTGGAGAGCAATCAACGCCGTGCATTTGCTTTCACGCACGCAAAGGATTTGGAGTGATTTTGACGACGATGATGTTGGGATCTATCAGTCTATCTATATGTATGCAGAGTAGTGTAGGGAAGCTGTACGTCGCCGTCTCCGCCGCATGCAGCAGCGGCTTGGAGTAATAATGTTTTATTTAGTCCGATAGCACGCAGTAGAGGATTTGTGTTGGCCGTTCTGCTTTGGTGTTTGTAATACTAATCAGCGACTCTTCTCTTCTCTGGGTTGTCACGGTAGCTGCGTTCGTCAATTACGTTATAAAATTAATCGTGATGCTATCACCGTGCACCGGAACACAGTGCATGCATGCTACGTTGGGAGGAATTAATGCCAGCTGAGAGGGTGACATGCACGCACTCAGTTGAGTCGCATGCCGTTGACAAGCGGCGTGCATGCAGGCCACACGAGTTACAGTGGACTCGCAGTCATTCACGTGCGAGCAGGAAACACGATGATGTAGTTTTACGCTCCTGAAATGAAACCCTTTTCACTTGGCAATTAATGGGGCAGGTAGACGACGCATGCTGCGGGAGTTAAGTTGGGCTTTGGGCTTCGGCTACGAGATAAATCTACGCTTCGCACGGCAGGGGGGGATGTTTGTCTTCTCCGTAGCAGTCCAGTTGTACTTTGTTTCTTTTCTTTTGTCTCTTTCTCTATGATGTATGTAGATATATATATATATCATCGATTCGTGTTCCAAGAATACTCCGATGTGAATAAGTGAAACATATACATAATATAAGAATAGAGGAGGAGGAGGAGGAGGAGGAGGAGGAGGAGGAGGGGGGAACATGTTTGGAAGGCACGCCTGCATGCATGCATATGGACGAACGAGGTAAATTAAATTCTACTCGATCTAAGTTCATTAAAATAAGTTGCCACCGGGATGGGAATTATTATTGTTATTAAAGATGACGCAGAAGACTCACTCAATACGCTACAAAAGGCATTCATTTGAAGACTACGAGATGTATATATATATATATATGGATATATAGTGCTTCAAGTTAAATATATTATATATAACTTCAACGAGCTAATTAAAGATAGTCGAAGAAGAGGAAGAAGGAGAAGAAGGCTTATCGATCTGATAGGACTAGATCAGTTGTGGGACGGTGGGTGTGTCCTTGGGCCAATGTAATCCACATCGAAACCTGGTCGCTCCGCCCTCCCTTCGCGGCCACCTCTCTTGATCTTGAGAGACGAGGTTGCTCTGACTACTGACGACGATGAACGAGCACTACTACTCCTTGCACCTGATGATGCGGAGGCTGCTGCAGCTTCTGCTTCCTCCTCCTCCTCCTCGTCCTTCTTCTTCTTCTTCCTTTTCTTCTCCTCCTCCGGGAAACAGCTTACTAAATCTTTCACTTCCTGTGCCGTGCTTTCTTCTGTAGGACCGGCCATGATCTCCTGACGGGCCGACGATGGCGGAGGAGGGGTATTGTCGTCACGCCTCGCACTTGCCATGCCCTGGGCGACGATATGTATGTCAAGCAAATGATCTCACAGAGAAGTAGCTAGCTGATTAATAATTAATCGCACCGACTGACCTTCGTCGAATGACGGCAGGATGTGGAGATGGCATGCGCTTCCAGACTGCGGGCATCGCAAGCACCGATGGGAAGAGACGTCAGTAGGAAACAAATCAGGGGGAGAAGGAGAGAAGAGGAAGTCATGTTCGCCCTGCGAGCTCGTGAGGTAGATAGAGAGACGAAGCTCCGAACAAAACTTTACGAGGTCCGTATGTTTCCCTGCGTGCAGGTGGAAGGGTGGAGAAGAGGAGGAGCGGAGAGAGGTCAGGAAAGGAGGAGTTGTGTGTATATATACGAGCAAAAGGATGGATGTGGTGCTCCTTCATTTATTTGTCTGGTGTACGCTGTTTGTGTCCTTGCAAGACCAGGCAAAAAAAAAAAAATCACGTAATGAAAGAGTACGTAGAGTTTGTTCAGGGGTCCACGGATGTCCATCTACTGTATGCCACTTAAACGAGAGAGGATTGGAATACGGGGATTTGTGTCTCTGCTTGCTGGCTATGCGTTGCATGGATATGGGTATGGAGGCCGACAGCAGCGTTAATTTAATATAAAAAGTGTGATATAAGAAGTCCTGCAATAGTCTCTAAGAAAGCATTGAAATTAGATAGGAATTTTAACCAGAATTAATATTACTTATAAGTCGGATTCATTCGTCGACATGAAATAATATATATATATATAAAGCAAGTGGTCGGAAGCGTCACGTTCAAGCGAGTCCAAAGTGTATAAACGAGGGACACCACAAAACAATTATTCTGTTCCTTAACACAGCATTAGTACGGTTTAATTAATTGATTAAGGACGCAAAAACAAGACGGCTATCGGACGGGTAAGCAGGCCAACCTCCGCGCCTCCCTCGCCGGCCGGCCGTCCGTCCGGGCGGGCGGGCAACGCGGGTGGGAGCTGCAACCGACGGGCGCGGCGAACGGAGTCAGGCGACAAAGGGGTCCGTTAACGAGGCCGGAATCGGGATTCGGGGCCGAGTCGACCCGTCAGCTCAATCGGGCCTCGCGCCCGGGGGGAGGCAAAAGAGGCCGCGGGAAACCGCGTGCGTGCGTCGCCTGCCCTGCCTCGGCGCGTGGAGCGCGCCCCCCGCTCTCGCCTTCGTTGTCTCGACGCCGTCCCCCCCACCCTCTTCCTCGCAGTTCACTCTTTATCGATCCACGGGCGAGCACCTGACCTGACGAGCATTCCTCGTCCCAAACCAGAGCCGGTTTGCAGGACAATTAGACGATTCAGGTCACAATTCAAGACAACAAACATGCGGATATGGCCATTGACTGACACGACAAATACGGCTTATTATTATAAATATATGCATGTGGCAAATAGAGGGAGACGGACGGCCTCGATGGTTATTTGGGTGTGTGTATAAAGCACCAAATTCGGAGCTTCTTTTTAAGAGCCCGTGCATGTGATATTTACAGATTTGCTGATTAGTGGGGGACCGATGCGTCGCTCTTGCGTAGTTGATTAGATCCGTTCCGTTTTCTGGCATCCGAAGGTGTTCTCTCCACTGTAGACGAAGTAGAGGAACCCATCTTCATCCTTCTTGTCCTCATAAAGCTGGGACATGAGAGTTCCTGATCGAATCATTAAAAGAAGAAAAAAAAAACACAGGGAAAGGTTTTTAACTAATCAGCGCTGATTTCGTATCAGTTATAATCAGGAACGAGACGAGAGACGAGGTAAATAGTTGGATCAATCGAAGTACCAGTTGATGGAAGCACATTGTCTACGAACATGAATATGGCTTTCTCAGCGCTTAGATTTATCCTCTTGCGTACGACATAGACAAACTGCCCGAGTGTAATCTCTCCCGGTACCAGAAACCTGTGTATAAGTCGGGTAATACATACATCAGCTAAATGATAAGATTAAAGTTTTATCGTCGGGAGATCAAACTCACTTTTTCTTGTCGATATTTGGCACGTTGCTTCTGTCTGCCTTCTCCACGATCACCTGTTACAACCCAACGGTGTTAGTAGGTCATCTTTTCCACTGTTATACCTCCAGAGCAACAAATCCAAGGAAGAGAAATATGATAAAGAGGACATTTAAAGAAAAAACAAATGCTAACCATACGACGAGTTATAAACTCAACGCAAGTTGCTTACAAAATGAAACCACTGTGGCATACAATATTTGGTTACTGTTTTTTGCATATAGGGAAATAACTTGCATCCTAAATTGGAACAATGGGTTTACATCATGGCACATATAAGCAGATGAGAATCAATATATAACCTGATGCCTAAACATTTCTACTCCCAACGTTGCCACATGACAATGAACGGAGAGCTGATTAGATTTGTCCACGCAAAGATCAGCTTGATTCACTTATTTCAAACCAAGAAATGGGCAGAGCACATTCCAATAATCCAATTTGCTTTTATAAAATGTAGGAATAAAACAAGGAGCATCTACAATACAAAAACGGATTAAGGTCACTTTTTTTTTCCTTTGCCAAAAATATGAAAAAATGAATTACATAAATTGATCATATGTAAATAGGAGCGGAACCAATCTAATGATGGATGGAAAATCCTATTTCCACTTCCCTTTGGAGAATAAACAGGCACAAGGGGTTCCTTGAGAAATCTGTGCCAGGGCAATGATACTTTAGATCCAAATAGGTGGTTCAAGCAATCTACTGAAAATATTTATGCTTACTAATATTCAAATTCATCCCTGCTACTTAGATTCAGTCTGAACAGGTCACGAGGAACATTGGTAATGAAAATGACTACGCTGTCGGCCACCATCATATTGTCATGGCTAGCATACGATTCAGAGTACTCAATTATCAATAATTGGCTCCATATTTTGACAATTAACAATCAAGTGTAAAAACACCAAAAGCCGTGATCCATCCTGCGTAAGTGGTGTAACAAGTAAAAACCTGCGGTCCCTCCCAACGCAAATAGAAACTTCTAGTGCCTTTGGGATAATCATGTCTCATCCACAAGGTAATAGTTGAACGGTTAAAGTTTTGTCTATTGACCACCAAACAATACGTATAGACTTCAAATATGGTCGGCAGTAACTCCTGTAAGCTCTTACATATATCAACCATGGATGGGAAGTTCCCCATGGTATTTTGATCCACCTTAAATGAAAGTACATTCTACAATTATGGTGATAGAAGACTGCCCTTTACCCTGACTATCTTTTGACACTCTCAGCAAAGTAACATATGAACATCAAATTACCCAACCCTAAGATTTAGAAGTTGAACAGTAGTGAGCAACATAACACGGAGAAATATCATCTCTCCATTTCCTTTCAATTGCAGTTTCAGATGCCATACGAATATCTTCTCGTCTTATGGAGTATAACGAAATGCTTGTACTGAGTTACCACAATCCAAATACGCGTCTTGTTTGAGAAGGTATGATGAGGATAAAAAAAAATCAGATAAGTCGAGGGATTTTTATGGACTTTCGATGACGAAAGGGTCCACGAGAGCAAGGACATTGATCTGAATGACCGGAAGGATGAAGAGCGACAAATTGTTTGTTCTATTCAGATATCAAAACGATTTTACTAGAATACACATTATATCACGATATTTTGATACGTACATAAAAAAAGCTACAAATAGAATATAATTCATTACCGGAACTCTACCGGGGTACTTCTCCTTGATCCTCTGAGACTCGCCTTTCCTCTTCTCTGCAGACCAAAAAAAAAAAAAAACAGCATCACTTTGCTATCGAGAACACAACCAAAATCGCAAACAGGAAACCAGGAGGAAAAGGGATTAATTACGGACCAAAGTCATGCTGCTGCTTGTAACCGCTCTGATTCCTCGCCATCGCCGGCTGTGCCTGCTGCGTTCGCCCAGCCGATCCAAATCAAATAGCGTGGAAAAACACGATCGAAAGAAAACAAGATAAAACACCAAATCGAGCAAAAGAACGCCGAGATCGAACGAACGCCCAACCTAGAAAGATCGAGAGCTTTGCTTGCAGATGCTGCCGTCGGCCTTTTGCGGAAGCGGCGGGGAAAGGAGACTTGCGAGAGGAGGCCACCCAGTTGCCTTTATTTTTTTCCATTCGGTCTTATCGGCTCCGGTTTTATATCTACATGCAAACCACAATACGACACGTAACGCATAACGTATCGGAAAAGCCGCTCTCTTCTTCCGTGCTGGTTTTTGAATCCGTTACATACGTTTTATTTATTTATTTATGCTGCTACCCTATCTTTGTTTTAAAATACCACAAAATAAATTAATAAAATCAAGTCTAATTCCAATTCAGCCCCCTATAAATTTCACATTTCCGACGTATCCCTCGGACATTTTCTTGGAGATCAAGAAACTTGAAATATGGAAAAAAGTTTGACAAAAAAATAACATGCTTTCTGATCGGGTCCCACTTTGATCTACCGAGTTCTCGTCGACAACAACGTCGATATTGATAGTTGACGGTGATAATAATATTTTACGTTTCAAATAAATGTAAAAATATAAAATTAAAAAGTCCATGGGCCTCGCAGAAATCGGCACGGGAGATCGGCCCAATTAAAGGAACGAAACATTAAAAGGAAAACACGATTAATTATTGAGGCATTAAATTAAGCAGGCGGCACTGGGAATAATTTACCCGGCATTTGTCGAGTGGTTGCGCGGCATGAAAAGGCACATGCGGTGTGTTTCCTATTTATATAGATTAATTAAACGACGACGACAGCATTATTTCTTTCATTTCATTAATCAATCCTTAGGGTTATTTTATAACGCTCGGCATACGCTGCACCGACGAGACATAACCCTGCGTTACCGACCAAATCGGCCGATATGTGCGCCCGCCTCTCTGTGCAGCGCACGTTATATTCACGAGAGGGATTAGAAGAAGCGGAGGGGCTTTGCATGTGCACGGCTACTTATTGTAATCGTTTAGGGGGGGCCATACGATTGCAGAGAGGCTGCAGGCTAATTAATCTATCAGCATGGATTTGTTTTGTTATATCCAACTCTCGAATTCAAATTAATTTTTACAAGGGGTGAAGGTTTGCAATGCATGAGTTGATATCATTCAACTCGCTGAGGAGGACCTACCACGGAAGTAACACGTATCTCTATCGCTCTCTCCTGAGAAGGAAGTCCCATGACTCCTTGTCGTGTAGGACTTTTTGTGTAGGACATGAGATGATGTGGTTACCTAGGTTTGTCTGCGAAATGATAGAGGTTGGTCATTGTTAATGACATCCATGAACAGATAGATAGACTGGACCATTTTTCTCTTTCTTATATATATATATATATATGCATGATAGGACGAGATATGCTCAGTGTAATTAATTTGGAGTTAAATCTAGTTCACCCTCCCACTGTCTATTCGCAGGGGAATTGTTCAACAGAGGTCCCCTGCCTCCCCTAACTTTTCTATTTATTTTACCGGCTACTTAGCGGGGCACGAGACAAGGTCTTAATGTCAGAAGCATACGGCGGCTTAATCAATCGTAGGAAGGGCAGAGAGTGGGAAAGGGAAGAATGTAAACGTATCGGTAGGTTTTCAGAAAAAAAACCCGACGACGAAGAAGAAGAAGAAGAAGAAGGAGAAGGCACATGGGATTGCAGATAAACTATTGATGTTCGGGTGAAGTGTCCCGATCACGGTCTCCCTCCCTAAACAATTTTGTACTGTAAATTTTACAAGCGTCCACAGAGAAATGAAATAATAAACATCCCCCCTCTCTCCTCCCCTCCCCTGTTCATCCTGCATATTTCATCAGGCACCTCATTTTAAATGCTATCTCTAAACCCTAAACGGATGAAGGAGCGAATTAAGGGAGGAATAGGCATGCGTAAACCAGATGGCCACCGGAATTATTAACAGGTAATGACAATTTGCGATGCACGAGGCTACTTTTGCCTAAACCAAGCAACAGACAAAGCCTCTCCTCATCTCCTATTGCCATTATTTGTTGCCACCGCCGAAGACTTCGATGCGTGAGAGAGCTCCGTCTCTTCTTAATCCATTCCTCCCGTCAAATCATGCCGCCCTCCCCGGCCGGATCGCGAACAAAACTCAACCCTACTTCACTTAATCCGTCGATCCCCCACCTCCCTCGACGACCTCATCCCAAATCATTTCGAACGAACCGCATCGGTCAACCCTCGGTCAAACCCGGTTCGACGCCGACCCGAACCCGGTTCAGCGAGGGGACCATCCGGGGGGCCCGGGACGGCGACGCTTGGGTTCCCGGTGCCGGGGCGGTGCTGCCGGCTGCCCACCCAACCCGGGTTCCGCCTTCGTTCCGACGGCTCGAGCCGTCGGATCCCTCCCGGCCCATCGTCCCTCGCCGGATCCGGGCCGTCCGGCCCCCCCGGTGGACCATCAACGTCAGTCGCCGCTCCCGCGGTGTCAGGCGATGACCTGTCCGTCTCGTCCGCGAGGCCCCCGCCATTGGCCGCTTCCCTGATCCGACGGCCTCGGTGAGCGCGCGCGCGCGCGCGCGGCCGCTGCCAGCGGCGCCCCCCTCCCTCCCCCAACCCCTACCTTTTCCCCCGCCGCGTGCCCCCGGGAGGCCATTCGGCGGTCGCCACGCGAGCTCGAGGGCCTGCTCGGTGTCCTCAGCGGGGCAGCGGATGGAGCCCCCCCCGGCGGAGGGCCTACTACGAGGCAGCGCAACAGTTGGTCTCAGATCTAGACCGTACATGAGGGAGGGAGGGGGGAGCGACAAGATTCGAAATGACATCGCTGCCCCTAGACGTTTGACCGAAATAGCCCTAGTGATATCTACCAGCTCGGGCACCCTTCGGGCGGGCCCCGCGAAGGCAGGAAACCGTAACGCAAGCCGTTAACGGAGCCGATCGCGTCCCGTGCCGGCTCCAGACATATCGTATCGGGGAAGGTAGCGTGTCGCGGCGCTTTTTATTACGTAAAGCGGGACCGTGTTAAAGGACAAAAACACCTTCGCAGTCGGGCCGTGGGAGGGTGGTTTGGTCATTTCGTGTGGGTGTGTGGAGGGGGGAAATAATAAAAATGGATATATGTATATTTTTTGGGGGGGCACCAGCTTTACTTTTTGCGGTATCAATTATTACTTTTGACGGCCCGGATTCCAAGTTACAATTTTTACTAGCTTTACTGGGTACCGCAGCAGAGGTTAAATTATTAGAAAACTGGAGGTAAAATTAAAAAAAATGGGGGAGTAATTTTGGTCTATGAATCGAGCGAGGAGGGGAAGTGGTGCAGGGTGGCAGAAGCCAAACATAGATGGAAAATTATATTATAGCAAAAGAAATGTATTCTATGGTGTGAGAAAAGAGAAAAAAAGAGATAATTGTGGAGGGAGAAAGGGAGGGTGGAGAGAGAGAGAGAGGAGAGGAGGAGGAGGAGGAGAAGGAGGGGGAGGGGGAGGCGCACTTTATTACTTTTTTATGTTGCACGCATCCATGGCAGAAGAGGGAAACAAAGCAACCAGAGGAGAAGAGGGGGAGGAAGAGAGAGATTGTAGAAAGAGGAGATTTTGAGAAGAGCACAGGGTACTACAACTCTACCGCTTCTCCCACTCCTCGCCTCGCCCTCCCTCTCCTACAGCAGCCCATCGTCGTCGTCCCGTAGAAAGAGAGGAGATTTGAAACAGTAGCAAGAAAGGAGATTTGAGGAAAGAAGAGGCAGAAGGAGGAGGAGGAGGAGGAGGAGGAGGAGGAGGAAGAGGAGAAAAAAAGAAAGGTGTACGACGAAGAGAGAGAGAGAGATGGTTGCAGGAAGAGGAGGAAGGAGGAGGTGTGATTCAGGATGGGTTGTCATTTGAAATGAAGAGGTTAGCTTGCTTGCATTAAGAGGCAGCTTCTCTCTGTGTGTCTGCATCTCTGGTGGAGTGTGGTAAGAGAAGACATAGATAGATCTGGCTTCTTGTATGAAGTGGTATTAGATGAGGGGTTCGCCCTTTTATGGCCAGGGGAAGGGGGGCGTAGAAGCAGTGGAGACGATATTAGAAGGGAATCAAGCCTTGTTTTGGGTGAATAAAAGGCCAAAGATTGGGATCCAAGAGGGAGTAGAGCCAAGATCGGTGCTTGATAACAGGAGATCCAGTCCTCCCACATCCACAGCCACACTGTCTTCTTCCCTGGGCGGCGGCGGCGGCTCCTCCGACACCGCCGGAGCGGTGGCGGTCTCCGACAACCCCGCCAACAAATGGCCCCTCTCCGAATCTACCACCGACGAGGGCGGCGGCGCGGTCGGGAAGGAGGAGTGGGCGGCCGAGCTGCAGCCGATACCAGCTGGTCTCGACATGGGCTTCGTTGCGGGAGGTGAAAAGTGCGGCCTTGGAGTCGACGACTGGGACACGATGCTCAACGAAACTTCCGCGGCATCACCCGGCCGGGAGCAGACGTTTCTGCGGTGGATCATGGGCGACGTCGAGGACCCCTCGGCAGGCGGGTTTAAACATCAGCACGAACAGCTCCTACCGCAGGGGCCGCCGGATTTCGATGGCAAAAATGGCGGCTTGGGGTTTGGGATTCTTGACCCAGGCATTGGTCTCGGATCCATCGCGAGGATTGCGGACGAGGCGTCCGTCTCGGCTTCCATGGGTACTCCTTTGGCTTCCAGCGTTGCTTCTGGTGGTGGCTCTACGCTTGTGAGCAATAACAGTTGGGTGTCGCCGCCCTCTGCGAGCGCCGGCATCAAAGGCACCACCTTCGGCCACCAGACGGCTGGTCAGCTCTTCTCGCTGCCACTGCAGCCGGCAGACAACAGCATCTCGGCATCGCTCTCTCTACCGCCAAGTATGTACTTTCCCGATCCCATGGAAGAGAAGCTACAGTTATTTGGTCCAGGGCTTCTCCTAAATCAGCCAACAGCCACCGCAAATCCGCCGTTCTTCCTCAGCGTAGGCCAGGCCGAGCATCAGCAGCTGCCGCACCTCCTCCTCCCCAACCAGTCGAAGCGTCATCACGCCATCGGCGATCAAATTCCATCGAAACTCCCCTTTCTTGAATCTGGCTGCGGCTCTGACCTCTTCCCCCGTCGGCAGCCGTACCACCAGCAGCAGCAGCAGCAGCAGCAGCAGCTGCAAAGCCAAGGCTTTCCCCTGCCTCACCTCCAGCAAAGGTCGGTGAAGCCGAAGGTGGCATCTTTTGGCAGCGATGTGACGGCAGCGGTGACCGCGCAGCAGCAGCAGCAGCTGCAACAGGTATTGGTAGACCTGCTTATCGAGGCTGCTAAGATGGTCGAGGCTAGGAACTTCGCTAGCGCGCACGAGATATTGGCGCGGCTCAATCACCAGCTCCCCTCTCCCATGGGGAAGCCCCTTATCCGCTCTGCCTTTTACTTCAAGGAGGCACTGCAACTGATCTCCTCGAACGGGACTAATCCTGTTCTTTCTTCTAACCCGTCCTCCCACCATCAGCAGAGCCCTTTCTCGACCCCCTTGGCGACTCAATTTGACATTGTGCACCAGCTCAGTGCGTACAAGTCATTCTCTGAGGTCTCACCCATCATCCAGTTCTCAAACTTCACCTGCATTCAAGCCCTCCTGGAAGAGCTCAATAGCTGCGACCGCATCCACTTGGTTGACTTTGATATTGGTTTTGGTGGTCAATGGTCCTCCTTGATGCAGGAGCTGGCACAGAGACGCTGCTCGGCAGCAGCTCCCGTGCGGATGCTCAAAATTACAGTATTTGTATCACATTATTCACAAAATAACCTGGAGCTCCATCTTGTCAGGGAGAACCTTTCCCATTTTGCAAGCGATCTCAACATTCCCTTTGAATTTTACATCCACAGCCTTGAATCATTCGACCCTTTGGAGCTCCTTGGCATGGGGGGTGAAGCCATTGCCGTAAACCTCCCTGTAGGTTCTGCAAACCCTTCCTTCCCGGCTATCCTCCGTCTCGTGAAGCAGCTTTCCCCAAAGATTGTTGTCTCAGTAGACCAAGGTTGTGACCGCAGTGACCTGCCATTCTTGCAGCATTTTCTCCATGCTTTTCAGTCCTCCATGGTGCTCATGGACTCCATTGATGCGTCTGGGACCAACCAAGATATGGCTAGCAAGATTGAGAGGTTCCTGCTCCAGCCAAGGATAGAGGGTTCTGTTCTTGGGCGGTACCGTGCAGCTGACAAGATGCTTCCTTGGCGTACACTATTTACCAATGCGGGGTTTATGCCTATTCAATTCAGCAATTTCACAGAGACTCAGGCTGAATGCCTTTTGAAGAGGTTGCAGGTGAGAGGATTTCATGTGGATAAGCGCTTGGCCTCGCTCTACCTGTACTGGCAGCGCAAGGAGCTTGTCTCTGTATCAGCTTGGAGGTGCTGAAGATACCCTCTTACAGGCATGTTCTCCTTGTGTCTGATTCTTGCAATATCTCTAGCAAAAATTGGCACCTAGGTAATATTCTACTGGAGTTTAGATGTTGTTATAATGTAATTCTCTACAATGGTAACGTCTTTGGTTGTCTTAGTGTTGTCTCTCTACTGATCTCTCCTCATGAATTAATGTGATCCTAGAGGGATTTGTTTCCAAGTAAAATGACATTGGCACATTGGATATCCGTGGGAGTTTCTATGCTTTTATTCTGATAATGTCTGTATATGTGCATTCTGATGATTATGGCCAAAATATTAGCCAAATTTTTAACATGGTTACATTTTGACCCGGGTCTTTGGTCTTTATTTCTTTTAGTCTAGAGCAGACTGTCAGTTTGTTAGTTGTGTTTAACATGGAAATCATTACTAGAGTTAATTTTACTTAAGTGATCAGTTGATGATGCCTGAGTATAGCAAGCTTATTAGACTACATAATACATGTCTGGAATCATCAGTCTACTTATAATTACTGAGGCATTCTTTCTTTATCATGCATGCCTTATTTGAGAGCCAGAAAATAGTGTTCATATTCCCATTTGCCGCCTAAGTTTCTTGCTTCCTTCTAAGAGAATTAATTATTCAACTTATGCCAGGAATAGATATTTTGAGCTTAATGGGTGGAGGGTTGGAAGATTTACCTAGCTGGAAAATGTGTGAATTCAAGATCTAAGCTTATTTTCATTCTTCTTCATTGCAAGAAATTTTACTGACATCAAGCCCGACTATTATTTGTTGACAACATAGGAGCTACTTACAAGTCAAACTAGGCAACTAAGGGAGCATGAAGCATGGACGGCGGTTCACAATCACTGATTCCAAGATGAATTTTGTTACTCTACTTAAAAAGTTACTACTCGCTGAACAACCTTATCTAATTAGAAAAAAGATCAATGTGGGTTTTCAACAATAGAAGCCTGAAGATAATTTTCTTATTGTGATGCAGTGCAACATCGTTTGCTATTATACACATCTGTTTCATGACTTGTACGGTTGCATTAATTATTATGACTAGAACAATTGACAGGTGCTAAATTGATGTATTTGTTGTTGGTGTATACATGCAGAGTGATATTTTGAGAATATAACATATGGCTGACCTAATAGCTATAGCCACAAACCTAAGTGCCTCAATCAGCAGTTTCTTACTTACCTTCGGCAACCAGTGATGTGTTGTGCGTACCTATTTTTTTGATGGAATGGAATGTGCAGTATTACTGTCTGTCGGGACAAGTCAAAAGTTTACAGTAGAGAGGTGGCATCATCCGATCTTTCTGGATAACTCATTAATTCTCAGTCATAGGTTGACATCAATGTAAGAAATGCAATATATGGCAATGTGAATGTCATATCTCACACCTGTAACGAGTATTTCATGTAGGAACCTGCATTTGGCTTAGCGACTACTGATATTCTCATATGACAGCAAAATAGTCTTCACGTCAACTTCAACTTACTTTTCAGACTTTCTACTGTATTACGTAGATTCATGGGTCACATAGACTTACCTTTTAGTCGTCTTAGTTGAGCAATTCTTGAGAGTGCGGCACCCTAAAATTGATTAAAAAATTCTAAACCTTGGTTGTCAAGCCGATGAGTGCACAAGCAGATTGTTTTCAAAAGCGTTGCTCTTTCAATTATAATTTCATATCTAACTTCCACAGCATTCCTACAACGATAAATGTTTTTCTTCCTGTATTCTCTGAGCATGCTGTATGCCGATTTGAGGTCGTCGATCAGGTAACCCGTCATTTTACATTCTGCTGTTGCTTTATTGTCTTCTTGAAATTGCCCTTTTAACACATTTGGGAGTCAAAAAAGTGCTTGCAGAATGAAATGCAACTCTGCTTTATAGGAACAGGCACTGTGCTAGCATTCCTGAAGCATAGAAGTTATTGCTGCATTTATTTCCAGGAATGGTAAAACTTTTTGCCGTATATTTTATCCATGAGAATTCTGATTTATTATCAGTACCAATACTCACGTCTATTACTGCTTTGTGCTGAACCAGAGGCTATTGTGCTGTAATTTCCTATTTTACTAGTATTTAGTGGGAATATCAATCTTATAGACTTACCATGATAAAATGTTTGCTTTCATTGATGCCAGTCGTTTTGACCATCAAAACTTGATTTATTCAGTAGCAGTTGTAGTTAATTATCATTTATGACTTCACTCCCTCTGGAACAATGATATCTGTCATATAAATTCTTCTAGAAGAAGTAACGTGGTCCTTTTCCCTTATCTTGTAAGCCTACTGGGGTTGACTTCAAGTCACCTTTACCCTGCTGGAGGAAACAAATTTCGTCCTCTTAAAATTATATTGGTATTGGAACTTGCTACAGCGAGTTGAGCTGCAAAATTATCCTCAATCTGCAAGTGGATTCCAGAAACTATCATTATCTAATTATGAAACCAAATGTTACTCTTCCAAATATCAAGTCCGTGTTTATCATAACTTCAAACTGCTGACAGTGACACACCTGGGTTGATGTCACTGTAGGGAATGTGATGCTTTTTTATTGACATTTTGTCCCTTTTATGCTCATGGCAAAGTTCATCAACATGCGCAGTGATTTGCAAATGGAGCTACAAAGTTCTCAATTTTTTATATATATTGCGTTATCTGTAGAGCTGTCTCTCTCTCTCTCTCTCTCTTTTTTGCAGACAGTATTTTGTGATCTTAAATAGCAATCAATGTAGTTGATTTAGATTTTACACTGATGTGGGTCCAACCCCCATGTTTCCATGCCGGCATGAATAAATCTATCTTTCTGTGTAAGGATTCATTGCATGCAGGGCTAACACCAGACAAATTAGGCAAATTGTGGTGCATTGTGTTAAATTTAATGCTTTCCTTCACATGGTCTCTCTGGACCCTTTCCACATGATACTCAAGGTATTATTCTTTCTTTGATTAATAAACTTTGTTCCTCCTGTTACTCCATTACTTGAAAAGGTGCCTTGCTTTAGTTTTTTACATAACCTCAATGCAGTAAGTTTCGGTGTCTGGCAGTATATAGATTAAAACAATCAACATCCTGTTTCTTCTCTCTCTTTTTTCAAATTCCTACACTCTTTATTTAAGCAGTGGGAGCTTTATTTAAAACTCTTGACACCTACTCCTTGCACCACCTCTCTCATTGCACATGTCCTATCTCCACAGCCACTGGTTGGGTAGACAAGTGGGTCAGGAGAAGGTACCGAGACAGGGGTGTTTCCATTGGCAAAATGGTGATTGACAATTTGGCAAATAGTGAAACACCCTTGGACTGTTTTAATTTTGATTTGCGCAGGGAAGGATGGTGTCCTGGATGGTGACAGTACACTGCTTGATGAGCCAAACTCATCTGTCATTGTCAGCTTCAGAAAACAAAAGCAGAGAGCAGTCTGTCCTCATGCATATTATATTTCATATATTATATTATATCCTATATATCTCTTGATATGTGAGCGAGTTGATGGCATTAAAACCTTACAATCAAGGACAATTTGGATCACAGCCTGCCTACATTGGTGTAACTTGTTTGTGAGGTGAGGAATTCTGGTGGTCCTCTCTGTCTGCAATGTAAAAGCAAGAAACACTGAGGTAGGGTAGGGCAGGGTTCCCTGGAATTAATTCGGACCATGTCAATGGGAAAAAGGTGAGGGATCTTAAAAAAAAGGTTATCAGTGGGAGATTACTACATTGGGGGAGAGCTTACAGCTTTCTCTGGTTTCAACTTCAAGTGGCCCCCTTTCTTCTCGGGGAAAGCTTGGGGGGGGGGGGATCTGGTCTTTTGGGGGAAGCCTTGCAACAGAGGACACCCAGATTGATGTAATTTGGTTGTTTTGTTTGATTCCTTCCATGATCCGGAGGCAAAGTGCAATGAGCAAAAAGTTTAGGAGTTATTTGATCCCCCCCTAATGTTTACTTGTGTGTGCAGGAAAGAGGCACCACCTACTACTCCTGTGATTGGATTTGCTAATCTCGACAGGGAAGGAATCTAATTTACACATTTATAATTCACATCTCATGATGGATTGACTACAGGAGGAGGAAGTTGTGTAAATATAAAAATACTATTGAGCATGTACAGGCCTCAGAATAGGACAGGATATTATTATGTTAATATGAATCCCAATTCCCAACAGTTGTTAGAAAAATATGTGTGTGTGTTTGTTTGCTGTTCTCTTTCACAGTGGTTCTTTTTGGAGATTTTTTTTTTGTTTTCTTCTTACTTTCTTTTCTGCTGTATTGCTCAATGAATGCGTTGCTTATAATAATCTCAGATACTGTTTATGCTGTCATTTCCTAGATTAATCATTGGCCCAGATCCTTGAATAATTTCCATTTTTAATAGGAAAGCCTAATTGAAAAGCTACAGGCAGTTTGATAGTAAAATGTCAATTAATTGCCTTCAACTGTATGTCCTGCCTGATTTAATAATTATCCACTTGTTCCCTCTCAATTTATTTGTTGCACAAGTTGGATTTAATTACACACACGTCAAATTATACATGATATAACCTTCCTTCCAGTTTCTCCCAACTGTGCCATAATAATTATTTTAGTTATCCAATCAAAATCCTCTTTTGAACTCAGAACATGCGTCCCTCAATCATACTGAGAAGGAAGGTGGGGGAAGGAAAAAAAGAGAGTAAATGTGGGGACGATGAAATCGAAACGCTCATCATTGGCTTCAACATTTTTAAGGTTCGTCTCCCTCCTTCCCTCTTCGTTATCTAACAGTAAATTAATTAGTCTAATCTTTTCTTTTTCCATCCCATGCCCCTTCGCGCAGACAACATACCCTACATGAGCGAGGACGACGAGGAAAGGAGGGACACAACCAAGTGGGCCTTGTGACGGCCACCCCTCAAATCTTCGTCCTCCTGCTCGAGCTTTTTGATACGACCGACCGCCCTTAAATTAATCAGACCGTCCTATCGGTTAAATTTAACTCGGTGAGTCCCGAATCAGGGGCCTCGATTTCGTCGTCGAATTAAGGCCAGGCTATTAGATTATGAGGGGTGGCTCCTCCTCCCAAGGACGAGAAGGGGCCGGCCATGCATTGCATGCAGGAAGACGGTGGTGGTCGGGTCTCCCTGCACTGCATGGAATTAAAGGCGTCAAATCAAACCGCGGACGACGATGCACCTGCTCGTCACTTTGGGGGGAAAAAAAAATGATGAGACGAGCATGTGGAGATCGGAAAGGTGCACTTTTCCTTCTTTCTTTCTCACAAGAGCAGAGAGGAGGAGGAGGGTTCAGGCTCTGCTTTCGTCACTCACAAGCCTCCTCTGCTCGGCAAATGGCAATGGAAATTAAGTGTCCGATTAAAAATAAAAACACTTGGTTGGGCCATTAAAATACGACTGTCTCTCTGTCTCTCTGTTCTGCGTGTGTGAGCTGTCTTCTTTTGCACTTTTATGTGTGTTGAGTTCGTAGTTGGCTAGCGAGATCCATCCACTTTAGCAAGAACAAGAGATAATTTTAAAAAGAAAAGGTAAGGAGAGAAAAAAAAGGTGAACTGATCAAAAAGCCACAGCTCTAACTTCGATGCGCAGGTTAAAGTTGCTTCAGTAAACCAGGTCTTAATTATATGGTTAATTAATGGGTGGAAGGAGCGAGCAAGCGAGCGATGGACCACGACGACGTCGATCGGCGACCGACTGGGGCGTCCCCGTCGCCGTCCCCATCGCCCGAATCAATAAGGACGCCGCCGGCATCGACCGACGGATTGGTCGGGGTGGGCTGTTCGAGTTGAATCGTAGCCGATCGATGAGCTGAATCGAAAAAAAAAGACTCCCCACTTTTGTGGTCTCCTGGAAACAAAAGCATAAAGTGGGAGGCTCCCCTCTTTTTTTTTTAGCAGATGCCCTTCGCCAACCATGGCGTCCCCCTTTACATCTATCTATATCTCCTCCTCCTCCTCCTTCTTCATCATCTTCTCCTCCCTCCCTTTCTTTCTTTCTTCGTGAGAAGTACCAAGTTTCTTCTTCTCTCTATCTTTTATCTTTTATGGGAAAAAAGGATATCTATCTATCTATCTATCTATTCCTTGAACCGCGTAGAGCCAACGCTTGCCCTCCTTTCCACACATCTTTTTTACATGCAAGCAATAATACCCATCAAAAGGTGGTGCACTACCTCCTCCTTCCTCATCCTCTTCATCATCATAGGAGCTGGACTTGCCGTTTCTATCTCTCTACCTTTATTTATTCATCTTTTATAAATCGTCGCTTTCCCAACTACAAATCTACGATTAATTTGGAAAAAAAAATTCCAAGTTCCAAATCAATCTCACTCTCTCTCTCTGCACCTCAGATCACACATCTTGTCCATCAACCTCCTCCTTTCCTCATTATTTATAGCTAGAAAGTAGGTCAACTCCAACCATCACTCCCCGTATCGCTTTCACGGGTTAAAATAAGTAAACAAATATGTGCACATCTGAACATGATGAATGGTTGTGAATTCTGTAGCAATAATAACAACAACAGCGGAGCGTGTCGACCTTCCACGCTCTTATCCATCTCCAGAAGCTCTCACTGTCTTCTTTCCCGGGGCGGTTTGGTGGATTGGAGTTGGAGATAAGGCGGGGGAGAAGGGTGAAGGGGGAAGAGGATGATGACTGCCTCATTTCTGGCCTCCGCCTTACTTCTTATCCTCAATCGGTGACCCACCCGATGACTCGGGTTCCCCCTTCCGACCTCTTCTCAATTTGTCCTAAATTTGGGCCTCCCTTCCTTCCTTCATGGACGGAGCAGCTCGAGCTGGGCCGACTGGATCCCCCCATTATGCAGGTTCACGTCATCGCAGTTCCTCCTTGAACATTTTGAGTTCCTCGGCTCGCCATCAATGGAAGAACATGATTCCTTCCTCCTCGAATATATATCTCTTTTAATAATTAGTAACATCCAGCGAACGACGACTTAGCAATAAATCTCTCTGTGTCGACGTGTTCCACAGGCATTAGGGAAGTTTCTGATCATTACCAAAAGTTGATCATCCGTGATCGAATTGTGGAGGGCGTGTCAAAGATTTTATTCTCTACCATCAGAGCCTCTTTACAGAGAGAGAGAGAGAGGGAGGGAGGAAAAAAATGGAGATTCCTCAAATTTATTTACATACATATTATATACATATGAATTGCTTTAATCTTTGGGATAAGATCTGGTGGATTGTTAGTGGGCAAAGCGAGGAATATATATCTTTTGGTGTTTCCATCGAATGCAAGGAAAAGGAGATGCTTTTGTACTTGTATGTGAAGGTTCTTCAGAAAGGGATTAATTTTTTTCCCCTTATGTTATCGTGTAGTTTTATTTACATGATCAACAAAAGATCTAAAGCTACCGTTGACTCTCCTGACTCCTTTCCTCTCTGTAGAAATGCCTAATTAGCAGCATATTGTACTGCTGAAATCTGCAAGGCCCATTAATTGCTCAGATGGGCTGGATGGGCTAATGGACACCCAGAATACCCAAAAGTTTTGCCTTTTTTTACTCGCCAAGCAATTTCTCTGATTGGAAAAAAGCTCTAACACTGCAATTGAGATATACACAGCAATATATAGATACATTTGACAGAACACCTGCAGGTGTTCGACTCTCTCGGACTAACATTTGGAGAACAATTCAACTGCTCTCTCAATGATCATGAGGAACCAAATCCATGCATGCAGGAGTTCTCTTTCCCCTCCGTCGGAGCAAAAGAACCCACAGGACATCGAGCGTTTCCTCTTGCAAAAATCAGAGGACCTGCTCGCCGGTCGACTGTGAATTATACATCAAACTTGGAAAATTGGGTGTTTTACACGAGTGTCTCCGGCACGGAGGACTTCCGCGGCCACCCGGGCTGCGATCGAGAGGACTCGATCTTCGCCGACACCTCCGCTATCACGAGCTTCGTCAACAGCAGCCCGGCCACCAGCGCCGCCCCCATCAGCATCATGAACACGCCGCTCCAGCTCTTGGCAGATATGTAGCCCGTCATCAGCGGACCGATGGCCGCGCCCACGGACCCCGTCCCGTCTATTATGGCCGTCACCGTCGCCAAGGCCCGCGAGTTGCCCTGGAGGGAGCTGTGCGTTCCCAGGTCCGCCGACACCGCCGTCGTTATCAGCGCGTAGGGGCCATTCACGAACATGCCGGCCACGAACATGAGCGCGATGTTCCAGCAGAGGGAGACGCTCCCGTATATGCGGTACAGGAATAGGGCCGGAATGGCGCAGTACATGAAGCTCGCCGCGGTGATTGCCCGGGCGTCGATTCGGTCGGAAATGTGGCCGGCGAGGATGCCGCCGACTACGCCTCCGACGTCGAACAACGTCGAGAGCGTCCCGGCTGTCGAATCGGACAAATACTTCCCATCGATGGCTGCACGCGGAAGGAAGAACTCGTTCAGGCATTTGAACATACATGCACTTAATGAGATTGGAAGGCCAGGAGGCGAGCAAGACGAACCTGTATGGCTGATGTAGAAAGGAAGCCAGTAAAGGAAGGTGTAAGCAACCAATTTGGAGAAGAAGAGGCAGAGGGCAAATGGCGCAACCCCAGGAATCCGCCATGCCTCCACAAACCCCACTGCCTTTTCCCTCTCATCCGGTTGCCCTCCCAAAAGAGGCTCATTGATTTCATCCTTCATAGGGGACTTCAACGCACCATCATCGTCTTCGTCGCTTTCGATCCCCACCTTCTCAGGACTCACAGGCAAGAACAGTAGCACCATCAACCCGACGAAGGCGATGATGAGGCCAGGAGCAGCGAAGGAGTACCCCCAACCATACTCGAGCATGGCGGCAGCGATCAGTGATCCGGCTATGTTGCCTATCGAAGTGTGCGCATTCCATATCCCCATGATTAGTCCCCTCTTCTTCTTCCCAAACCAGTTACCGACGACCGCCACGACCGACGGCCATCCGGTGGACTGGAACAGCCCGGCCAACATCTGCACCGCCAGGAAGTAGTAGAAGTTGTGGATGTTGAACCAGTAGCCGGCGCCGAAGAGGGAAGTGAGGATTCCAGTCCCCACCATGCCAACAGTCAGCAGGATTCTCAAGTCCAGCCGATCGCCCAAGTGGCCGGCAAAGTACATCCCGACGGAGTAGACGGAAAGGAAGGCGACATCGATCTGGCCCAGCTTGGCCGTGCCATCAAGATCGTCGAACGGAGCCCAGCCATGCGTGAGTCCCAGCCGCTGCTCCGCCCCCTCGGCCGGCCTGGGAAGGGAGAGCCGCCGCCAGAGGGAGAACCCTAACTGGGTGGTGTTAGGATCAAGAACGCTCTTGACGATGCTCGTGGTCTTGCGAGTGGCATGGAAACTAGCATACGCGACGAATGTTAAGATCAAAGCGAGCGCTTGGTACGTTCTAAAGCTGAGCGGGGAACCCTTGATACGCTCCAATAATCGAACGCCGAGAGGCCTTCTGCTGGTCCGCATCTCGCTCCTCTGCTCGCTGAATTCACCTGCTGATCCCATTAGAAACAAAAATTTGATCATTCCCTGCTCTTCTTCCACGGCAGGAACCCGCCTGAAAAGCGACACGGAGACAATTAACCATAGAAACAACATCAAAAATCTCTTTTTTCAGTCCTAAACCCCGAATCGCACCAACCTCCCATCCCATGCATCAGAAACCAAATCGCACCAAAACATGCGATCACAACGAAGATCTCACCTCGGGTAAGAACGAATCGTCCGGATTCAAAGGGAAAGGCGAATGAACCGACGACCGATCGCGGGATGACTCGAATGCCGGGGAGTTATCTGAGACGCTGGCCTGGAACGGGAGGAAGAGGACGAGGAAGAAGGGTGCGGGAGAAGTGGGTGGCGGATGCGAATATTTGTAGGAGCGCAGCTGAAGGGGAGGGCGCGGCGGGCGGTGGGCCGGGGGAGGACGTGCCAAATCACGGCGTTGCCCACTCGGCGGTGGGATCGGCGAGGAGACTGGGGAGGGGCTTCATCGACCATTCGGATCAACGCTGCAAGGAGACAGGCTCCAGATATTCCATGAATATTCCATGGAATGATCCCTGCCGTGCCATCCTCGAAGAGCATATTCCCCTCCCCCTCAATTACCACTTTGCCATCGCCACGCCCCCGCGGGGGCCTCCGACGGATTGGCTGCGCGAATGGGCACACGGATTTGGATTACAGCTGCGCTGTTTTATATTTATTATTATTATATTTAGATTACCATGCTATAAATTTTTTAGTATTTTTTAATAAATAACTTAGATATTTTTTCAGCATGATTATTTTATTAGTATAACTTATTTAATAATACTATATATAGAGCACACATCTCTGTTATTATAATAAATGAGTTTTAACATTCTAAAAAAACTTATTTACTAATATTAAAAGTACCTCTAATTTATATTTTTAAAAATATCATATCATATGCTATATATATATATATGCTATAGAGATAGTAAATATATTTATTTTATCTTATCTAACCTATAAAAAATACTAGTTAATTTTAAAAATATTGAATATGAGATATATAAATATTTATCTGTTTTAAATTGATATTTAGTTGCACATCAAGTATTACAAAAGTATATATCATTAAAAAATAGCAAGTATAAATTTGTACAATGTTAAATTAAAGGGAATATAATTATGATTTTAATATTTAAAATAATTATATAATAAGAGAAAGTCTAGGTATTATGATCCTAGAAAAAAAAAGTGCAATTTCCTTTCATTCTGCGTGATAATTCCATTTATTTTGACACACACACATATATGTGGAATCAAATTCACTAGGCTGACCCTTTATTCTTTTCCCTTTTTCCATCGTTCATCGGTGAGTAGGTTTTTAGTTGCCACAAAAGTCAGCAGTTCCTCGGCCTTTAGCTTTCGCGGTAGCCCTTTTTTTTTTTTTTTGGTAGTCCTTTTTTAAAAAAATTAAATATATGCAGCGGACGAAGGACGGGGGAGGAGCGGAGTGGATTGCCTACCGCTCACAACTCACGGTTGACGATGGCGATGTGCTTTTTATTCCCCCACCCATACCCGCCATTTCCAATAAAATATATTTAAACATGCACGGTGTACCGTGTCAATTCTCGAGTAAATTTTTTCTTTAAAAATAATTACCAGAACTAACACCCCAGTCTGTGATTTTATTAACCAAATTTAGCAGGGAAGCAACATTTTTTTATTATCCGGAGGCACGTGATGTGACGCGAAATCGATTTAATCACCACGCAACTCCCGCCAAGGCGTGTCTCGAATTATTAGTCCTTTGTCTATTTCACACCATGCGTGTATATATAAACACGAAAGCAGCTGAAGGATGGGCGAAGGCAGGATAAGATCTCCTGTTCTTCAGCGAGATGAATAAATCTATTTTTGATAAGAACAGTGCAACATAAACTGTTTAGCCCACAGCACATATATATATTATATATATATTCCTGAATTTTAACTCTGCTTAAATATTATAAAAACCATACTAGATTTTTTTTAAAAAAAATTATCCTTTACTCGTGAGCATATAAATTGGGATGACGTCGGTCTCATTAACTAATCCTGCGTGGAGAACCGTGTCCGCTAATTTTGGGTGGTGCCGACGTCACCCTGTGCGTGGATGCCCGAGCATATTAATAAACGATGCGTAGTTTTGGCTGCGTTGGCCGCCACCCTACGACGGCCTCCGGCCGATCGCCATCATCTCCTTTTGGCTTTTTCCCGGGAAATTATTTCCGCTTGTTTTGCCGTGGCGGTTTCGCGTTGTCATAATTAGGCGCTGTTGCTTCTTTTATATATATATAATATTCCCAATCGGATGCGTCCACGCTATGACCGAGCTCAACCCGAGCCCGAATCGGCGGAGGTCTCCCACCCGGATCTGACGCCATCATGTCCGCGTCAAATCGATCCACCAGGAATTTTAAATCACCGTCGAAAGGGATTTTTTTTCTTTCTTTGCGTAGTCGAGATCATGTGAACCCCTCCTTTTGCGATCACCAAGAGGCAAGAGTTTATTTATGTATATATATTATTAATGCATGCTGGTGGCCTTCGTGTTTCCTCTGCTTGCACATCAAAAAGGATCGACCGCGACTCTTTGAGCTCTTGCTTTGTAGTTCTCCTGTGGTGGCTTCCACGCCACTCGTACTATGAACTTACGACCACAGCGGAGGCCGGATTTGTCAGCAGCAGCAGCAGCAGATAGAAATAGTGATGGTGCTGCATGCAGACATCGGCCTCATAGCTCGAAAACTTTCACCACTGTTGAACGTGTGAGCCACAGCCGTCAGCCCATCACCGTAGCATAATACGATGCGTTGCCATCATCTAAATGACTAAATCCTGTCCTTTTAAATGGATAGGATGTCCGTCTTTTTAAAAATAAGATTTGCTCGCACTTGGGCTGGGCTTGTGCGCAACGTTGAAGGCGCAGCGGTTGTTATATTCCACATATCGTTACGCGTAAAACCGTCACGGGTACGCTGCTCTTCATGTATCGTTCCTTCGACGGAGACCTGCGAACGAAACCCTAGATAATATATTTTTCGCTCTTCCCACGATTCTTCCATCTCCGGTTCCTCCGACCGTGCTCGTCTCGATCGATCGATGGGAGGTCACGGAGGGCTCAACATATTGCCGCAGAAGCGGTGGAACGTCTACAACTACGACAATCGCGAGAAGGTCCGCCGCGACGAGGAGGCCGCCGCCCGCGAGGAGCAGCTCGAGCGCGAGAAGTCCCACCGTCGGGACGCGGCGCTTCGGCTTGAGAGCCTCCGGCACGCTCGCGGGATCCACCATCAGCAGCCCCTTCCCCCCGCCGACGATTCCCACCACTTCAGCCTGTTCGACGGAAGTTCCGACTTCGCCTCCCTGGGCGCCGGCGCCAAGGACGAAGGGGCTGTTCGTGACGGCAGGAGGTTCAGGAAAGAGGAGGCGGAGGACGGTGGTTCCAGGGGCTCCAAGAAACGGAGAGAGGATGCGCCCGCGCCTGTGGCTCCGGAGGAGGAGAAGTACAAGCTAGGGTATGGGCTGGTCGGGAAGGGCGTGAAGGCGCCGTGGTACCTCTCGCATCCGTCAGCCATGTCTTCCAAGGCTGATGACGAGGGGATGGGTGGTTCCTCTGTTGCAAGTGGATCCGGCAAGAGGAGTTCGGGGAAGAAGTCAATAGAGGAGCTCCGGAAAGAGAGGATGAAGCGGGAGAAGAAAGAAAAGGAGAGGGAGCGGACACTTATTTCAGCCACCAAGAAGAGGGATACAGATCGAGGATCTCGGAGGTACATGGGTTAATGACTGTTGCTTTGCACAACTCATAATGTCGTTTTGTTGGTCTTAGTTCCTTACTAATTAACACGCAGGTTGGACTAGAAACAGGAATCTTAATCCCATAGTAGAAATGGATCAAAACGTAGGAAAATTAGGTTTTGGTGGGATGGAGAGTTTGCTACAGCTGTAGGTGTATACATACATGTGATTTCATAAGTTGCTCCAATTTTATCCCATATAAAACAGGCCTTATGAGGTTGCCGGTTGTACCTTGTAGTGTTCTACATTAGAATTTGCTTGAGCTAATCCTGAACATCCATGGTATGTATTCTGTGCAACTTAAGATGCATGTGGTGCTACTTGGTCTAGCATTCTACTTCAAAACAACCTTATCTTATAGAATAAGGTTACGCTATAGAAGCTTCATATAAGGTTAGAAAAATGAAGATCTATATTTGTTTCTAAAAAATTCTTGTGATTGAGATGTGAATTTTTAGTTAGTGTTGAAAGTCTAAAACAGGTGGACTGTGGACATTCACTACACGCTGATACATTCTAGAGCCTTGTTGTGCTAGTTTCTCTGATTAGCTCCATGTCCTCATAACACTCCTACCATTGCTGCACATTGTCACATGATTTGGTTTATGCTGACATGAACTATCTGGATATACTGGTGTGTGCTGACATGCAGGAATCTGCAAAGCTATTATGCTCTTGCATGCATCTGCATGTGGATCTTTTTACAAACTATACCTATATTCCCAAATTGTATGTTGTTGACTCTAGAATGAAGCATTAGAGTTAGATCAAACTTACGGATTTGAACTATCTGGCTAGTTGCAGCCCGTCAGGTTAGTTTCGTCCAAATCGATCAGTTATCAGATTCTTAGCTAGAACCAATTGAAGTAGCTAAAAAGCGGATTTAAAATTTAGCCAACGAAGTCACAAAGTTTTTATACTTTTCTGTAGGATCAGCTACTTATCATCGTGTCGTGTGCTGAAATATATTTGCGTAGATGATTAATTTTGTTCCTATTAGTACAGTGGGACTTGTTAATTTTCATAGTTGCACTGAAAGATTAATATCAAAATACAAGTGTGAGTTATAATACGACAATGTCCCTCTAAAAATCTTTCATTTACGTTGCAGGATGACTTAATAAAGGAAGGCTGCTGATGTTACCGATCCTGTACTTGTATATTCTATGCTTTTTATGCATCAGACGTAGAGCTCACCCGTGTATATCATTCTTCTGCTGCTTATGCTAAGTACGGGAATTTTGATTCAACTTGATTTCTTATATAGAGCTTGTAAAGAAAGAGCCTTATCCTTCAAAATTTCTTTATTCTCCATCGAGATTGTGCAGACATTCCATCGGTCCTGGCTCAGCAATTGGTATGCTTATCATGGGCAGCTACTTGGGGAACCAACTTGGGCGTTTGGTTCCTTCGGCCACCTTGGCCTTCTAATGTAAAGATGGAGTTGCTTTTGCTTAGACCGATTGGTCTAATTTAAATCTGTCTAATTTTCGCATGCGCTTTTTCCTACAAACAACTGTCCAATTTGATGACTCTCAAGTTGTTGGTCTCAGTTCTCAATATAATAATGCGTGATTTTGTTTGAGCCAGTTGTTTGTTCTTTTGTTCTATGTTTTCTTCTTTATCCTTTGAATGTGCAGAGTAAAAGTTGCCTTTCAAATTCACTTGCAAGAAACGTGTTTAGTTGAAAAAAATATCTTTCAAATATGCTTCATTGCGCTAAATCTATGCTAATTTGATATAAGCTTGATTAGTGGTGTCAGCAAAAGGATTTATGTCGACCAAAGTTTACACAAGTGAGCCAATGTTCTTCTATGTTGGTATTAACTGAAATCCAAAATAAATACAAAGCAGTCAAATTACAGGCACGCACATCATAAGTTATTCAACAGACTAAGATTGTGGCTAAGCAATTACATAAACCCATCTGGTGAGCTAGCTTGGATCCTATTTAGCATGCGAAATGGTTTACCGATCAAATCAATATCTAGCTATGATCAGTGGGTTACTTCTTGACCATGTAGCCCAGAAATATTCCAAGCAAGACAACAATTACCACAAAGATGAATGAAAAGCCACCTTGTTGACCTTTGAATTCTCGTCTCATATGTTCCTGCGTACATGGGCAGGGAAGTGTTATTAGAAAACCTACGAAGTCATTTTAGTAACAACTTGGTTATGTATAAGCTTTCTTGTCCACAGCATATGAGAAGAAATAAGAAGAAAAGATGGGGAAGAAAAACATTGCACATTTTCTGAAACGAAAAGAGACCAAAACAGGATCACCACGATAAACTAAAAGGATCTACTTATGTATTAGTTCAGGTTTCTATAATCCTATTTGTTTGTCATATCATTCAAAACAGTTCAGATGTTGTCTGGGATAATGTACAAAACAGATCCAAGGCAACAAAAATTAATTAGATCAATCTATATATCCACTGCAGTAGCAGATTTACCTTGCTCCACAAAATGACATGAAGTCTATTTTTAACCATTACTACAGCCAGGTCACATCCTATCTAGCTCTAGTCTTCTAGTTGAAACAAAAGAAACTAATGGTCAAAAATGTACATATTTATTTGTTTGATTTCAACGGGAAGCCTCAAAAATTTATTAGAGCAAAATTTTCTAGAATGGCTAACCTGATCGACTGGTACCATGCCATGGAAGACACAGTACATGTGAAAAATGTAAAAACTATGCAGCAATATGCATAAGAAATCTTGAGTTTGTAAACCTTAAGAAATGCAGCAGATCAAACATCATTTTAACATAGACGTAACATAATAACAGAGAAACATCCTGCTAGATTAAAAAAGAACATGCCTCTGCTTGACTTACCAGTTCTAGTCGAAGTTTATTGTTTTGCTGAATAACGGCATTCTTCTCTTCAGTTAACTTTGAAATCAATGTGGCATTCTGAATAGAGAAAATATTAGCTAACAAAATCTGTATGCCATAATAAGTGCACATCAAAACAGAATTTAGAACTATATTAGTAAATGTTTGGATGCATGAGCATCAGATTAGAAAAATGCATCTCTACATAAACACACAAATGTACAGCAGGGGGATGTAAGGAAATGGCCAATTATTATGCAGCACTGACCTAGTATGGAAGCATTATACAGTATACCGCCAAGAAACTGAAAAATTAACCAAAAGAGAATGTGGAAAATGTATCAAGTCCGTTCTACAGTAATTCTTGTTGAAATTAGCAAATATTGGACTGCACTGGTTGACATTCTCATATTTGAAACTCTTTGAAATCATTCTCCTATGAAAGGTGCCCTTGGTAGTCCACGTTGGTTGGCACTATCATGCTGATAACCATATTAGTAAGTAACCACATGTTTGAACTGGTTATATGACTGGTGAATGTTGATTGTTGTGGCATGTATTGGAATACATTCCAACCATGTATTATAACAGCATATTAGCTATGTGGGGCATGCCAAAACTATTCTCTTGACTATATCTGTGCAAGCATAATTTAAGATTGAAGTCTATAAATAACTCATCAAGGGACCTTCAATCGTGGAGCATCAATAATCAAAATAATAATTTAGTCAAAAACACTTCATTGCATGGAATATCTGAAGCCTATGCGTAGCTTGTAATCCCTGACTCCACCCTTAATTGTCATACTGAGCTAGTCCACAACCTATACTACATGCTAATAAGGAGAATAAAGTTCCTTTTATCAAGTAAAGATACTACTTCAAATCATACGATTAAATGTGCCTGTTGTTCAAGCAAGCAACCAAGAACATCTCATATCTATTTTGACAGCACATCAACATCTTATTTAGGTGCATGACACTGTCAATGATTATGGCTTGAAACAATAGTTTTTCTTGTTCTTTGCAACGTACAAAATAATCAACTTGATAACTAACAGAATAGCTGCAAGACAAGATTGTCCTTTTTAACCTTATTGTTGAACCAATCCATCCTACCTAAAGAAAAATGTGGGAAAACTCTTTAGGAGGAAAGAACATCCCACCAAAGATTTGAGGGAAGATATTGTCTATTTGTCTTGTTACATATTTCGGATGTGTGCCGCCCACCACATGCAGACCCATTGTATCAGGGTAGCGGGAGATGACATCACAATTCACAAGCAGTGATAGTTCAGTCCATCTAATATCATTGTGAAGCAGTATTTATGAAAATACTCCACCTGATAGTAACAACCCTATTGTATTCATCAAAATATTTTCCGCAGGATTAAGCAATCATTTGTGTATTAACAAACGAACACAAGTAAAATATAAGTTTAATATGATTATATCCTAAATAGAATATTAATAGATAAGTCTTACAAGCTGCAAAAATTATAGCAAAGAATTGAACTAGTTCACTAGCACTCATCTTAAGAAGTATCAATTTAAGTTCTTGCAGAAAATTGCTTAAACAAGTATTCTCGAAACGGGGACCTTCATCCCTCTTTATTATTAACAAAATGAAAGAGGCCACGTGAACTGAAATGAAATCTACTGATGTTAGATGTATGAATCGTTACAAAAGTTTGTGTTGCCCAACCACAGGAAACATATAAAAAACATCTTTCGACAAGAAAAATACTAAATCAAATCCATAGATTCAGTTCACACTACCGAGACGGTCTATAAAAACAAAATAGAAGAACTCACCTCAGATGATTTTTCTTGCTGAATACCTTCAGCGTATGCTCTCGTTGCCTGCAATTACACAGCAAACAAACTAAATGAATTATCTAAAAAGAACATAAAATAAATAAGTTCATGAAATAATTTATGACGGTCACATAAAGAGCTCAATACTAACAGCAAGCAATTCCGAGGCATTCGGATTTCCATTATCTGACACAGAAGGCCTAGGTGATGAGCCCTCTTCAGATCCCTCAGGTACTGGCGAGGGTGGTTGAGGCGGTGACACATAGAGAACTCGCAACTTCACCTCATCCACCACGTGTCCTGATTCCTTTGCGAACTGAAACAGGATCGAAGGCATTTATCAAACTTCAAGAGCAACTATAAGTATAAAACAAATAGCTAAAATCACTGGAACAAAACTTTCTGATCCGATATCTGGAGACGACAAGTACCATTTCCGTGGTAACCTCTTTTACATTAGCGCCCTGATCAATGATGACGCTCTGGACGAGAAACTTGTCCTTGCATTGCATATCGGGAGGAGCTTCACGCTGTGCTTGCATGGTAACTAAAACAAAATCCAGTCTTCTTAGCATAAAGATGCAGCTTTTGTTTCCGCTTCAAGAAATTCAAAGGGTTGATAAGATTGAGAATACCAATGACATCGCAAGTGGATCGGGGCAGCACGATCCCAGAATTCGGCCTGACACAGTACTTCTTCGGGCTTGTCGTCTTCACCTATCACACCAGCCAGAATAATACAAACTAAAGCAACCAACTTCATCACGGAAAACAAAAAAAAAACAACTTTTTCTTCTAGGGTTCCAAGAACAGAAAGGGTAAGCGACATCCCAAATCTGGTAAACCTTAAACGCCACATAATTATCCGACTTGTTAGTTAGCTGCAGAGAGCACGAGATCTGCTTCTTCAGTTCGACTACTCCGACCAGAATCAAGCAAGCAAGCAAAAAGAAAAAATCAGCCAATAAGAAAGGAAATAACAACCGTAAGCAAGCAGAAACAACGATCTTCCAGATCACTGCTGCGAAGACACCGAGTGAAGAAGAGAGAGGGCAGCGCACTCACAAGGGAACTTGAGCTCTAAGGGGTCGATTTCCAGCAACTCCCCGGAGGAGCCCATCTCCGAATCGCCTCCGAAATCGAAAACGGCCCCCGAGAGAGAGTGGCAGAGAAATCGGCGAGAGGCAGATGGCGTAGAATTTGGAGGGAGGGGAGTCGAAATCCTTCGGCCTCCTCCTCTCCCGGATGGGCGATGGCGAACGTGGAAGTGGGGAAGGGGTTCCTTTCTAACCTCCCTTTTTTAAAATTATTAATTAACTTTCCGCTTGTTGTAAACCTCCGCCTTCTTTTGCATACAATTATATATATATTTATATATACAAACGTGTAATAACTGTAAACCATCATTACATACCTGCAAAATTAAATAAAATTGAAGGAGATAATAAATTTGTGTTTTTAAAATATTAATACTAAAATTTGAAAGATAAGATAAATGTTTATTATTATTATTTTTGTTCGAACAATTAACCCTAAAATTTAATATTATTTTAAGAGTTCAGCCGTCACTCTCGATCCTTCCAACTTTTAATTCGCCGCACTAACGCCGACGTCGACGACTTTGGCTTTCAAAATCGACTCGAAAAAGTTGATCAAATACGATTTGACGATCTGGATTGATCCTAATCTCGTCCTACGGATGGATCCGACGGTTGAGTCAATTCTCCAATTGGATTATTAGGTGGGTGGAGTGTGGGTTTTAAAGAATTAAAGACGGAGCGAGTCGTGTCATTATATGGCCATTAATTGTTGTGTTGTTATTATCTAATTTATTAATAGATTTCATCCTCACCTACCAATAACTCGTGGGAAAGCAAAAAATTGAATAAAAGTTGACCTTATATTTCTTGTTTTAGATATGGAAATATATACAAGTCCTACTCATTCTGGATATTAAGATATCTAATATTTAAGAATTTTACTTTTGTTATCGATTAAATGTTATAATTTTTTATAATATTGATAAGATTAAAAAACTCCAGTATGTATATAAATATTATAATTTATGTAATGTTAAATCTACTAATAATTTAATTAAATGCTACTAATTACCTAATACATTATTTAAGTTACTTATAAATCTTATAATATTAAATATAAAAAAAATTAGCAGTTGAATTGTGTGTAGTGTGCTTAGCTCGGTGGAAAGAAGAATGTTTCGTCTTGAAAATTCGACAAAATTTGAAATCGTAAAAAAAATTAATATCATTATTATTCTACTATTTAATATTTTAAAAAAATTTATATATTTAATATATATATATTATTCGTGTTGTATGTACTCACGAGTCGGTTCTGATCCGATAAGCATGTCCATGTATGGACATGATCTGTGAATATCTTGTTTCGGAGAGTTAGCGAGCAATAGGTGTAGCATTTAATATATTGAAGTAGATACAGGAAAACACACGAGAGTTGCTGTATCTTTCGATGCAAACGGCTATTTTTGCTGCTGACAGGCACTAATTAACATGATTGAATGATTAGGTTTTAGAGGGGCATTAATTCGAGGTTGTTCTCATCATTCCTGCATTAATTAACACGTTCAGCAATTAATACTGTGTTTATTAGCAGCTAGCTAGCTGGCAATCGAACGCCTTTTTTTATCACACCACACTCCTTTTCCCCTTATAGAGAAAGGAATTCTTAATTGCTGAGTTAGCCTTTAAGAAAAGGAAAAAAAACTTCTCAACCTTCTTTCTTCTCTTCAAGCGCATCTCACGCCTGATTAAATATTCAGCTACGATGTATGTATTTAAACTGATCTCAAACCATTTCCTGGCAGATGTTACAATTTTTTTTTCCCACTTGAACAGCCAAAAGAATAAAATACTCCACATACTTTGCTTTCCTGCTACTTCCTCAGTATAAGCTGCTGCATCAGTAATTTGCAGCAAATGCAGCGTATGCATTTACTGCAGACGATGATGCAAACGCCGGCGACGTAATAGTTAAGAGCAGCATCACAATCACAACTACTGAATGCAAACATGGTGGTTCGAAAAAAAGAAAGATACAGAGATTGATGAGCATGGGCTTAATATTTACACTGTACATCGCACATCCAATACTGCTTAATCTAAACGATGCTCTCTTCGTCGTGCCTCCTCGTAACCCTAATGTAGCAAAATATGACGGCGAAGACTGCCGTCGCAAAGCCTCCCAGTATGACTTCAGCTCCGGCGATCGACTTATCCGGACGAGTGCCATCCGCCGCCGGCGCGCTCGATGGCGCAGTGCCGGAAGAAGGCGTCTCCGCGGCGCCGACGCCGAGAGGCCTCGCCATCGCCGGCGTTGCGAGAGCATAAACTGCAAAGCAGAGGAGGAGGAGTATGTGGAAGCGAGCAGCCATATGATGAGGGGAGATGGGGAAGGGGCACCTCAGTTTGGTGTGCAATGCTGTACTTTTATACTCCCCTTGCTTGGTACTCGTGGTCTTCACAGGATCAGGGGTTTCGATTAAACTATAGAAAAGGCGTCTTAATCAATCATCTCTGGTTTGTGGTCGCCGGGTAAATTCTTGTCAGCTTCGTAGACGATGAAGGAAGGCGACTCTTGGGGCAATGCGAGTGCAGGGGAGGGTTTATATGCAGGCAACTAAGCATTTGTGGTTTCCTTGGTAGATTCATCACCAGATACTTAAGAAGGGGGAATATATATGTCGTGAGCTGGATCCTTGCTGCTCTTTCAAAATATTAGTCAAAGTGTGCAGGTATCCGACGACCACTGTCTGGCGAGTGGCGAGTGGCGAGTGGCGAGTGGCGAGTGGTGAGTAATTAGAGCGTATTGCTGTCGTATACAAAATTAACAAGGAAAGGAAAGAACAGCTAGCTAGCACCAGGGAAAGCAATTCATTAATTGTTGGAAAGCCCCCTTCTGGGAATCTGCACCAAGATGCATCACCAGCGACAACTCCAGTTCCAATTTGTGGGATTTGTATCTGAAAAATGAAACTAAAACTAAATCAAACTTAGCATCTAGAACGGATTCTAGCAGTCAGTTTGTTAGTCGATCGCAAGCGCATACAATCTTCTCTAACAGCGCATTAATCCAGAGAAACTTCAATTTTTCCAAGGGCATCATCAGTTTTTGATCTATCAGGTTAAAGGTGCAGCTTAGCGATGGGTGCCGCCGAGAGCAGAGACACGGCATCGCACAGCGTTTCATAGAAAAAACTGCAGCCATAGATTAACACCACGGCCGAATAAATTAAAAGAGAAGGGATGCGTTTGTCTTTTGGGAGAGGACATGGGAGAACATATTCAGAATAAATTAGAAGTCTGCATGCAGAATAATTCAGCGTTCAATAAGCTGCATCTTCCCCGACACTCCGATAAATTTAAGACCTGTGACGTAATATAACTAGCGTTAATAATTCTTGGGACCAAATAAGTGTCAGATCAGAGCACAAGGGGCTCGTATTAAGTTTAACATTAAATTTCAGTACAATAAAAATTTTCTCTTTCTACGACCCAAAGAAAAAGGATATACTATCAAAGATCCAGTTTTCTTGCAGTCAAAAATTCAAACTATATATAATAACGGTTACAAATTTTTTACATCCGAAAAAGAAAATAAATCAGAAGGATCAGAAGGGGAACCCCAAGGGTATGGATAGGGGCCACAACCTCAATCCCTGGATGCAATCCCTAAAATGATCAGTCCAAGCCCATCATTTTCGTATAAAGATAATATTTCTTAAACATGATTCTTGCAGATCTCTATCACTCTTGCAGGTCTTACCTACCTAACATTTCTTAGTTCTTAACTTATCTCCGAGCTCTCTTTAGTTTATCTTCCTTGCGATAGCGATCCCGTCGATCTTCCCTTTGCCTCTTCTTAAAAAACTGTTCCTCCTTCATCTTTTCTGCTTCATATGCTTTCCTTTTGTTTTCCTCCTTAAGCTTTCGCTTCCTCATCTGCCAGAGTGAACTTACATTTAGCCAAAATATGGAGAGCAGAAAGTATCAGGAATTTTTTAATCGGAGTGCGCAGGCAGTGGAACCAGAAGAGAGAATGCGACAAGAACTTCATATGAAGCGCAGGCCCGGAGTTTAACTTGGAGTATACGTTGATTGATACATTCGATCTACTCAAATCATCAAACACGAAAGCTACTTTTTACTAGACGCTCACCTTGTCAACCCTGATTCGCTGAAGTTGTGCGACAAGGGCTAGTTGCTTTCGCTCATGTGGCTCCATAACCACAGCACGCCGTTTCTCAAGCAGAGGCTTCTTGCGAGCTTGTTCGAGCTTTGGTTTGGAAGCAAATGGCAGAGCTGCTTGCAGTTTTGCTGGAATTACTAGTGGATTAAACTTTCTTGGCTTACGATCAATAGGCTGTAGCAATAGGACACATGGAAACCAATGAGGAAAAAAGTCTTCTATTAGATATAAATAAATTAATATAAAAAAGAACTACCTTGTAATCTGAATCAGGTTTATGTGGTACAGGAAGATTGTGTTCTCGCCGGAGTTCAGCTACTGTTTTCATGCCTTTCCACGTCTGACCTTGAGGCTTCAGGGATGTCGTCACAGGGTTATAGAAGCGTGGAATCTCTACAAGTGTCCATGCGCGCAGGAAAACGATGTCGCTCATCAATATTTTGTCTTCAAATGTACACCTTGCAATTCCTTCTTTCAGACCTCCCATCTTTTGACTTCCGTTGCCTATTTCTACCTTGGTAGCCTGCCATTGAAGATATAGAGAAAAATAGATGATTAAGGCTAGAGAAAATATGTGCCCGTACAGGTTTCAGTAATTTTCCTGGATAGAAGAAAAGAAAATTAATTTGCATCTCTAGCTTTCAACCAAAATACCAATTGCGCTGTGAAAAAATCACACAGCAGGAAAGAAATTCTAGACATTCTTAAAATCAAAGGTTAGAATAATTCTAGATCAATGTTTAAACTATGAACTTGCCGATGCTAGCAAACTTATTCATAATATCAAAGGAATTTGATGTTAGTTTCAATTCACTTCAGAATCAAATTAACTGTTAAAGAGGATTAGAGGGACAATGCAAAAGATAATATGCTGGAAAAAATAGTTTTGATAGCTTAAGTCAGAATCTTTGTCTAGCATTTGAAAGCCAGTAAATCTGAAGCATCAACAGTCAGGAGCACCATCGTTTAATTTTTTTAACATTTTAATATGGTTTACCTTCTTAATCAGCCCTCTGATACCGCTTACTGTCTGAACTGCTGTACCTTCGAATTTAGCTACTTCCAAGTCAGAAGTGAACATGTCTTTAATAAATGCTGTCTTTTTGAAGATTTTTAATGGATAGCCAACAAGCTTGATCTTCTTCTTTATTTGGGCAGCATGGTTAAATTCTTGCAATGTGCCTAATGCAGCAATGCGCCAACCAGCCTGTTGAATAAGGAACACTTTTAGCATAATTTCTAGACAATACATATGCAGTAACTTTCTTATTCCTTAACGAGGCATTCACATGCATGCTCTCAGGTGTACAAACCACATGCAGGTATTTTAAAAAAAGTCCTATCCTAACCCAGCAATCCAAGATCTACCTTAAAATGCAACGACACTGATAATTTGAACACTTGTTTTTATTTCCCTACAATGTTCCATCGATAAATTTCCATAAATAGAAAAACTTACTTGATTATTTGACAAGGTCTGCAGAGCAAGCAATCCGGTTTGAGGAGGAGAAAGTGGTCCCCAGAACATAGCTAGACAATGCATATGCTCTGGTGTGTATTTCAGCATGCGTTGATCCTCATTGGCATACACAGGAATGGTTTGGTACCGCCGCCAACCATTAGAAACAATAATTGGGTCCCTTGTCTTGAGAACTTTTTTATGCCATCTGTGTCGCTTAAACCGAGCCTAATAACATACAAGGAACACTCAATAAAAGGATATAAGAAACAAGCTCAAAAACAGGGCATAAGCAAGTTGCCACTTCTGATTCTCAGAAAAAGAAAGCATGTCTTAGTAAGTGCCTAAACGAGAGAAAATTATATTATAGGACCACCTTAATTTCACATGGATAGATCAGCAATTTATTCATTCATGCCAATAACTCAAACCTCTTGTTGCTTCAAATGTAATGCATAGACAAATAGAGGTTTGGCATTATTACAAGTAGAGATTTGGCTTTCCAAAGATGCTAATAATGAACAAAACTCATATGGTTGGGAGTTATGGCTTATTGTTGTTTATTCCAACCATGTTGATCCTCAGCTTAATTGCTTGAACAACCTACTTGGGGTATGGTTTTTGAATGTGTAAAAAACAGTATTTTCATGTTGCATGCTAGTGGATCAGCACAGCAAATCAAACAACTGAATATTGTTGGATGTACAACCACATGTTAAGTTCGAAGTACATCAATAAATGAGCATTATAACATTAACAATTTCATACCTCGTGACTATTCATTATGTCAAGAAATGCCATTAAGCATCATGTTGGGAAATATCAATGGTGAGATCTCAAATAAAACATAAAATTGGTCTTTGCATAAAAAGAAAAAAAGTTTAGATTTATGAATCAACCATTTCAGCAATACTACGAACATCCTAATTGTTTAAAGAAATTTTCAGATCCTCGATACCATCTATGAAAAGCGCATCTTAATTTATAGTAACACAACATGGCATCTACTGCAGAAAAGGAGTCAACACCCAAAAAACTACAAGAGAGTTATCACAAGGAAGTTTGGTGTCAATATTCTTTGTATGATTAAATTAAACCAGGCATGACGTACTTCCAATTTTTATCTAATGATTAGTGAGTTAAAAACAAATATAAGAAAGAGCAGAAGCTAGCAAGAACCTGCATATATCCAACATTTTCTTCGCCAAGGCCAAGGCCTCCAACAAGCATAGGCTGACGGGGGTCAAAATACTCAACCATCTCAAATGGAACGCCATGAATTTCTAATCTTAGGTAAGTGCCAGTTCTGAAACCTTCTACATCTATACGAGTAGCCTCATCCAGATCATTGAGTTCAGATATGTTTATTTGCTTACGAAGTTCAATCTCTTCTTTTAACTGCAACCAATGCATAAAAATGAAAAGCTATAAATTTTATAACACAAACAAGGGGCTAGAAATAATAAAAAATAAAGCGTACTTTGTCAAAATAACCCTCAGCATCATTAGTTTGATTTTGATGAAATTTCTTCTTGTCCTGATTTTCCTCATCTGATGGGTCAGATCCATCAGCTGTAGCCCAAAGTCAAGGTACACATAAAAGGAGATGTTTTCCAGCAGAAAAGAGTCTAAATAATAAAAAAAAGAACAGAGGACTTTCTAAGACTAAAAAGATAGTAGCAATCAGATCTATGAGTTAGGCTTTAGCTGTAATCACTATAACCATGGTCCAAGCATAAAAGAAAGCAGTAGATATAAGTAGCAGGTCATAACTTAAAAGGATATTGAGCATCAAATTTTGCACGCAGAGCAAGCTTTTTAAGTCTTCGCTCCTCCATTTCTTGGTCAACTCCCTTGGGAATGTTTTCACTACCTTCATTATTATTCCCAAACACCTCTCCGGTTTCTAAATCTTCAAAATCACCAAAAGCTGTTTCATCATCATCTCCTAGATCTTCTCCTCCAAGACCTCTTTGAGCAGCCTTTGACCAGTCACCAGTGACAAAACGGTCTCGAATGCTTTTGATAAGGTTTTCATCGGACCAGTCTTTGATTTTAATATGGGTGAACTTTGAGCTATCTTCTTCATTGACGTTATCAAGACCTGATTTGTCACTTAATTTCTGCAAACGAAATGTTTAAAGAGTCCATTACTTAACCATCAAACAAATATCAAACCAGGCTTGGAATGCATATTAATTGAGGAAAGAGAAGTTCATATAAAGGAAAATTAACCCTGAAGAAAAATCAAACCAGGCTTGGAATGCAACATTGTATCATTTCAGAATGGTGAAATGAATGCAATCTACTTTTCAAAAAAAAAAAAAAAAACCCTGAAGGAAAATAACGAGGCAACTATTATTTTATATAGCATCATAAGGATACCCTTTTCCTCTCTCCTTTTGGGATGAAAAAATCTTCGTCACTGTCATCAGTCTCACTGCTGTCATGTGCTTCCTGTGAGGAGGTTGCAGATGATAATGTTGCATTCGGCCCGTACACAAGCTGCATCAAGTTGCCATTATGTCTTGATTTTGTCCGAGCAAGCAATGATTCTTTCCATTTTGAATTATTATCTGCTTCATCATCTACAAAAGGAAAATGGAGAGACAGGGATGGTTATGAAACTTCTAAATTCTACATATTTGTTCCATAAATATATACAAAAACATCAGAATAAAATGTTCATGGAGGAACAGGCTAAATACTCAATCTTTTGACATGGTATCAAAAGAAAAAGGGACGATTTTCTTAGCTACTGGGCAGATGGTCATTGTCCTCGGGGCACATTTTCACAGGCAAAGTCAATTATTCACATTGAAGGGGTCACTTGCTGTGAGGCCTCTGATTTATATGAGCATCATTGCAAGTTACGAAAGCTTTCCATAAAATAAGTTTAAATTTCGTACAGCTCTGCAGAGCTGAAGTTCTCTGTCCTCTAGAAAAGAATCAGACTTGCTTCAAAAAGTAAAAAAAAAAAAAATTTCTAAATACCTGAGTGAAGATCCTCGTCTCCTTGAAAAGATTCTGGAACAACATCCATATTTTCATCCAGATCATCAGCATCGTCATCTTCATCCTCCTCCTCCTCCTCATACTCATCTGAATCTTGCATGCCATCTCCTTCAGAATCCTGAAATGGCAAAAGGAAATATAGGAATCCTAGGCACTTAATCCACAGGAACAGAACTTATGCCACTATATCTGTTGACTTCAACAAGACAAATAAATATTTCCTAAGAAAACCATAAAACATGTTTCTATACAAGTACTCTAACAGTGAGCAAACAGTACTACGCATCTGTCATTGCCAACTTCCATTTGACTCATCCGAAACTTTTTAATATAGATGTATATTTATTGCTAGGTGCTGTTCATCTCATATCCTTTAAGAATAAAACCTGCTAAGGAGGTTATACATGGGCCGCAAAACCATTTCTCAGTAACGTGCATATAGATAAATGGAGCTGCAGCTGATTCTTGCAGACGATAGTAATGATTTTTCCAAAGCTATTAATAAACCACATAATAAACCACTTAACAAGGGAGGGACCCGCATACGTGCAACTAGGCAATGACTATTGATATGTCCAATATATGCCTGATGCAATTTTGTGCCTATGGAACATACACAATAAATTCTTATTAAATTGGACCGCCTGGAGATCCTTCTGAATATAAACTTCCGTAAAAGCCCAAAAACATTTTAGACAGACATTTTAAAACAACCGTACAGTTTATCCTAGGAAGAAAGTAGATGCAGTTATTTTGCACAAACTCCAATGAACTTAGTGTTCCAGTAATTTCTCATTTAAGTAAAAAAATTAAATCACTGGATAAAAATGGCATCCAGGATTATTCATGCAAAAGGCTATTATAACTGATTGTCCAACGCCTGTAACAATATCACATCTATATATGAATGTCACTGGACATAATTTTTTTTTATTCCTTAGTCATAATAAAAATTACTTAAACCACAAAATTGGTGATAATTGACATTCTTCCATTTTTTTCAGTCCCAACTGATGCTACTGACAAGAAATATTCAAAATCAAGATCAGAAAAAAATCACGCATCATTTGTTACCAAGCAAAAGTATTCTACTATAAGATATGCTAAGAATGCAACTGCCAGGATATCACTGTGGTATGACGACTACATGCATAGTAAGATACTGTACCACCCAGTTATTCATGAAAAAGTTGAGATTCAAGATATAATAAGCAAGAGAGTTATGTCAGGATATAATAAGCAAGAGAGTTATGTCAGCAACACATTCATCAGGATGGAATAGAAACAAAAAAAAAAGTTCACCATGTTCTATAGAAAATATATTTGAAAAGCATGTGGCACAGGCCAACTGTTATGTCATGCCCAAGTGCCAACAGCATTATAAAATTCCCATCACATCTGACAAAAGTTATGAACAAATTAAAAGAAGAAAACCATATGCAAAGGAAGAATACCTGAAGATTACTGTCATCTTTGTAATTAGGTGATATAACCTTTCTCCTTAGCCTTCCACTATGAAACTCAATTTCTTCCTTCATATCATGTTTAGATCGATCCAATTGTTCATTGCCTTCACGATCACCATCCATAGCATTATCACCGCTACCATCAGAATTATCAGAGTCAGAAGCATCAGATGCACTTTCAGCAAAGAGTACCCTGCTACCAGACTCATCATTAGCTGATACTTTGCCAAATGAATGTTCATCATTCTCTTGACCTTTGATGCTAACATGTTCCTGAACATGCTCATTTTGAAAGTGTCCTATAGATATATTATGCTCTCCATCGCCATTGTCATCACATGCAGATGGTTTCCTACTAAAAAGATTAATAAAGCTTTGCTCCAATTTCTCATCGATGGAATATCTAGTGTTCTGAAGTGTTTTCACCAAGGCAACACCAACATCCCGATCTTTTGCTGAAAGTAATTTCCACAAACATGAGAAAAGGCACAAGATGAAAAGCCAAAAATGCTTCTGCTAAAGCTTATAAACCTTACTTGCATCAGCTAATTGATGTCTTTCTTAGATAAATAACCGCAATATTTTCAACTCCATCAGACAAATATTCATGCAAAACTATTGGATAACAATCGGGTTCAGTAGAAGTGAACCCCAATTTATAGATAATGAAATATTACATATCTCACTAAAAAAAAAAAAGAAGTTCGAGAAATACATACACTGACAAAACTTGGAATTCTATGATGCTATAGAAGTATAAATCTGTTGCACTCTTCAAATTGTACAATAACTTACCTTTTCCAGATGCTTCAGTATCTTCATCAACTTTAGAAAACTGAACAAGATGATCATTTATGTTTATATAAACAGCATCCTTATCATAAAGAAGGTCCCCAAGACCAGACATAGGTGCATAGAATAGTTTCTCCTTGTCCCGAAGTCCCTTTTTTTTGGCAGCAGAAGGCAAAGGACAGGGATCAGCCAGACTAGTTATTCCTGTCAATGAAAAATCACCAACCCCAGCAATATGAACCTGCCATAATTCAAGCAAGAGTTACATCTAATCATTATAAGCACTAACAGAGGGATGCAAAGTGAGAAACAAAAGCATAATCACTGTTTACAACTATTCAAAAAGATAAAGATTCAATTACACCTTAAAATCTACAAAATCAGGATATTTATCTAGCTCATATCATGAAATCGCATAATTTACAAATAAAAAACAAAAGAAAAGAACTATGTTAACTTATATTGTGTATATAGTGGAAGATCTAAATGTACGTCTCCAAATGCAGCACAACAGATCCAGAGTACCTAGGCATATAATATAAGCACAATAACACAAAAGATTTAAGGAATACCTTTGTGCCTCTCTTCATGTTTGTACCACGAAGATAGCCATACAATGTGATGTTCCTGTCACACTTTTTATTTGCATGCACCCTTTCAGGGGGGGTGACATCTTCAAAACGATCTGCCAATAAATAAGGATGAGAGGATCTCCAAGATAAATGTCTGGTTTTTTGGACAGAGATAAATCTTGCAAGATTGTGAGTTTCCCGTTTAGGGTACCTGTTGTTCAAGTATGAAAGGAGTAAAAATCCAATAGATGATCGGACCACTACAATGGGAATCTTATCATATCGACCAAAGATGAATTTGTGCAATCCAGAGTTAGGAGATTTTGTCTAGATGATTGTGGCAATCAACAGATCAAATGGTTTGACAAATTTGAAGTAATTCATCCACAAACACACTCATGACATCCATGATATCATTAAAAAGAAACAAATGAATTATACAATAAAGAATTGGCAATGCCTTCAAAAAGCCAGAATTTTTCACATCATTCAGAACATGCTAGAATCTTAAGCAAAGCAAACCAGTGTTCTTGAGTAATAATACGCAACATCAGCGATCAAATTCATTATTTATAAGCAGGAACATCAGCACATTTGTCTGAGATGTATTCATGATGCAGATATATGTGGTGATTGGGATCTGGTTCTGTGAACATAGAATTTATCACAAACGTGAAGCTAGTGGAACGATCAACTAACAAATGCCATGGAGTCAGCAGCCAACAACTTAAAATCCATTGCAATAAAAGAATGCAAACAACATAGGTAGGAAATCTAAGTTGGTTGTTGCTTACTTTCCATGAATCAGCCCAGATAAATAAAATAGTTTCGAACCATGCATAATCTCAGTCCAAAAACGATGCTTTAACCGCTGCTTGGTTTTTCTGAGTTTCTTAGGATCCTTGAACTTGTCAATTTTTGTTAGCACTCCTATAACACTTGGGAAACCATGAGTTTGGAGTACGTTAAGGAACTCGAAGGTTTCCTGAAAAGAAAGAATTCAATCTTTACACACAATAACAATATACCAGCATCCAGGGATGTGAGAATTATGATACAAATTAACATGTGCATCCAACTATTACAAATCCAAATTCAGGAAAATACGATTTCACTCTTAAAAATTGAGCCCTGCACATTGCTTGACATAATCTCATCAGTCAATGCAGAGATCATATAATAATGGCTGGCGCACTTATCATTATATGTAATATGTTTGCAGTACAGCATAATAGCACCATATGTCATACATAAATTTTGTCAAAAACACATTTAACCACATTGCTGAAGGTTGAAAAGGAAACCTTCAGTACCTTGTTGTATTGCAGTGGCTTGTATAAAGTTCTCAGCTAAGCAGATCATATATTATATATGGGCATCTGATGAATTTTGAGATATCATGAAAATCGTATGACACATCATTCTTTGAATTTCCACTATAGGAAAATAAGCTGTGAGTGTTAAAAAGCCTGACACCACAAACATAAACAATTAATGATGATGACCCAGAATCAAAAGTTCATCTACCAAACCAAATACTATTGTTGTATTTCCTAAGGATAACAAATGTAGGTTAAGGAACAAAGAAAAAAAATAAATTGAGTTTTGCACGATAGCTTATAATATATCGATGGTCAATTTTGGTGCCAACTTCAAAGAACCTTATTATATCACATACACAGTGTAGCTCCAGTAAATTTTCTGGATGTCGTATATATCATATGGACATCACGATACACCAAGGTTTATCTGCAAAGTTCATCACATGGATCTTATGTATGCAAAAAAGCAAGTCGTCAGAGGAATGAGAATGCAGTGACTCAATGCACATATAGGATCAACACAGTAAAAATCACATTTCAACACTATAGCAAGATACTATAAAAATATAAAACCCCTATAAATAAAAGAAGAAGAAATGTACTAGTCCCACTCACCATCTCAAACCCATAACTCCCATCAATTAGCATCAATGCCAAATCAGCAATTTTCGCAGCATCTATCATTCCATTAATATCATTTGGACACTCAACAAACTGCAACCTCCTTGACTTACCTAAAACATTAAAAACGAAAATAAACCTTTTATTAGCTACTACCTGAAATCTTAAATAAAGTTCAGACAAACATGAAGTATCAAAAGTTAACAGACCTGACACAATTGTTATTGGACCACGAACTTCAGATAGATTATGCTTAGTATAGTGCTTTACCAGACATTTTATCAAAAGGGATTTTCCAACCTGCAAAACAAGTCATCACAGGATGTTCCCACGTTTTAAGCTCCCCTCTGAAAAAATTTGATCAAGCAACAAAATCACAATTATGACGACTTTACCTGTGGAGGTCCCTGCACAACGACAACAAAAGGAGGCTGCTCCCCGGTAGAACGATCTATAGTCGGCACATGAAGCCTGCGCTGTTCTTTCTCCGCGGACCGAGATTGCAGTCGCTTGGCCTTCACCGACGAATTGAAAGCAAATGCCTGGAAGAAAACACAGAAATCATTGTTTTTCTTCTTCTTACTATTAACAAAATCCCAAGACGGGTGGCTTTCAAATTCCAAAACCTTCGGATTCTGCTTTTGCGCCGGCTGTTCCGAATCGTCCTTGTTTTTCTTCTTCTTACTCTTTGCCGAGGCACCCGATTTATGGGACCGGTGGGACTTGTGCACCTGTTCTCTATCCCCCGCCATCGCCACCTATAAACCAAGCATTCAACGCAAATCAAAATAAGTATAATTAAGAAAAGAATCAATAAAAATAGGATCATCCTCCTCCATACCCCTCGAAAATAGGAGAGAAGATGGAAAGGAAGATCTCGTCGCCCCTCACTTACGACGTCGGTATTATCCGATGTTACCGTTCCTGCTCCTGCGTGTTCAGCGGCCTGGGCTCTGGCAGAAATAAGCTTGTGTCCGGCGGCGGACACCGAGGAGCGGTCCGAGCTCCGGCAGAAACAGGCTTGTGACTGGCTCGCGACGGACGCCGAGCGGCGGCCGGAGTTGGGAGTGCGAAAAGAAGGGTTTACGGGCGCCCGCAGGGTATAGGGTTGGAAGATTATTAAGAATGATAATTTACCGAAATACCCCTTATTCGGCATATTCACAGGGGATATATGAGTTATATTATATTTAAATCGGAAAATATATTGTCCTAATTAAACACCGAGTAATAATAATTTACAGGGTGTTAATAAATAAATAGCTACAAAAATATTTCTCGACCAAAGTTTTGGTTCATTTAATTTTGATGCTTACGGATCGGGCTGGATCCAAACCCGGAAAAGCCCATACGAGACCCACTTGAGCATTCGGTTCCACGCTTCGCAAACAAGCCCGATTAGAATCGTTAGTTCCTATAGTTTATTTTCGAGGGGTGAATAAAAAAAAGAATTAATAAGTTACTAATTTTTAATTAATTCAGCTGCGTTCATGACATAAAAGGTGAGCTTAATACTGAAATGATTTATTTCTAATTTTACATAAAAATATTGGATCAACTAAACATTAGATTAATTTCCATTTCTGATATAAGTAAAAATTGAGGTAACTTCCTCCGCACTAAATCCGTTGATGGAATCGGACAGCGTCATTTTTTTTTACGTGATATTGATATCGTACAGCATGGACAACGCACTCACCCGTGGCGCTTTGAGATTGGTAACGCTCGGCTGGCGGTGCTTTGCGATTGAGGGTAGGGGGGCTCATAAACGCGCGCGTCCTCGTGGTGCGAGCCGAGTCGGCGCTGCGCACCACGCCGGATGCCGCCGCGCCAGCTGTCGATGAGTGGGCTTCCACATTGTCTGGCGAGCGCACGGCACGACGCTCTAAAAACTGTGCGCAAATCATTATCCTGACACGTCAACGTCGTCCCTTTCAATTTTGAACCTCCAACACCGTCGGCGACAGCTGGACTTGCACGGCCACGTCTCTGTCCGCCGTTTCAGTATTTCACTTTGTTTTTTAAAAAAAATTCAAAATCCTGCTGCCGTTGTGAACTTATATGGACGTTATCGACGGAGCATATATTCTACAGCTAGCAGCCATTACCGGACATCGAACGAAGACACATTTCAAATCCCCCGCTCGGCGGTGAGCCGGGGTCGGGTCGACCGGTCCCGATAACACGATAAGTTAATGTCGCCTACTGGTTGACCTGGCAGAGAATATCCAGCACGTGCATAATGGCACCCAAAGTTTGGTACAAACGCCGAGAGATATGTCGCGGGAGTTGGCCCCGCGAGGACACAACAACCCGAGAGTGGAGATTGACTCGATAGCTGGACCGATGGTCGAGCCTTAATTGCGTGGGGTCGGATTAGATTTCGGTTTGCGTAGTCCAAAATCTCCAGCTAATAACCGTAAATAGAGGAGATTACGCTGTGATTTAATTACACCCGTTTACATTTTTTTACCAGCACGTGAGGAGAAGATTTTACTATTTACATTATTACAACTTTACAGGTAGGTTTTACAGCTGACGAAAGGAGGACAAAAGGGTATCGCACGTGCGTGGCACACCACCACGGAGACCTGCGTCCCGACTCAAAACCCGCACGCGTACTCCACGGTCCTCATACACGTGCCAAGGCCGGCTTCACGCACGTGACATCTCCTCCCATAGCGTCGCGCAGCGGCGGCGCGCGAAGCCCACCCGCTTTCCCTCCAGGTCGTAGACCACCTCGAAGCCCTGCTGCTGGAAGTTTCCGAGCGTGCCGGCGGGGCCGCCGTAGTCCTCCTCGCCGCTTATCACCATGAGGCACCCGACCCGGCGGCCGCCGCTGTCGAAGCCCATGAAGTAGTTCCGCCGTGGCAGGGCCACCGTCGCGTTCCCGGCGAAGTGGAGAGCCAGCCCCGGGACGCTCCGTCCTCCTCCCGTCTCCCTGGCGTAGTCGTAGCACGGTCGGAGCCCGGTGCTGTCCTCCGCCTCGGCCGCGCGCTTGAACCCGGCCCGGGTCATCTGCCGGTCGAACTCGTTTGCCAAGCTCGCGTAGGTCTCCGCCGGGAGCATCGTGAAGGTGGTGCCCGAGTCGACGACCATCCCGCCGTTCCCCCTGCGGTCGACGGCCGCCAGTTCCGGCGGGGCCGGTATGCGGCTTCGCCCGACGGATATGGCCTCGAGGCCGACGGAGTAGAAGTAAGGGTGCCTGGGGTTGTGGAGAAGAGGGGTGTAGGCGTAAGCCGGGTCCTGGTCCGGCTCGGACGGCTTCGGCTCGGTTCGGCCTAGGATGAGAGGGCTTGGCCGGAGGAGCCGGTCCTGGTTGAAGGAATGGGAGACGAGGCAGTAGGAGAAGCGGGCGGCCAGGGACGGCGAGAGGGCCGCGAGCTGGGCCGGCAGGGACAGCGGGCCGCGGCCGAAGCCCGCGACGCCGACGGGCTCCGCCAGCGCCGAGTGCGCGCACGCGAAGGTGAAGTTCTGGACTCGCAGCGCCGCGCCGGCGGACGGCACCGCGGAGCCGGGGAGGGCGAGGGGGCCGCGCCGGAGCCGCGCGACGAGGCTGCCGTCGCCGTAGGCGTAGTAGAAGGACGGGCAGGGGGCGGAGCACGAGGCCGTCTCGATGTCATCCAACGTGCACGAAGCGATGGCGCAGAGGTCGGAGGCGGGGAGGCCGGAGTGCGCGGCCGAGCAGGCGGGGGAACCGCAGGCGATGCGCCGGGACGCCGAAGGTGGCGGCGGCGTCGGACTGGGCGGCGGGTACGAGGGCTTGCCCTCGCAGAGGATGCACTCGAAGGGGGAGCAGGGAAACCAGACGAGGTCGCTGCCGGTGTCCATGTAGAGGGAAACGGTGGTGGGAGCGGAAGCCGCGCCGACGGAGACGGTGAGCGTGTAGTCGCTCCCGGGGGACAGGGGCAGCGACACCTGCTGCCGGCGCGCAGGGCGGTGGTGACGATGGCGGTGGCGGTGGCGGGCCGCCGAATGGAGCAAGGAGGCCTTGAGGTGGTGGAAGACGGTGAAGTTGGAATCTTTGGAGTACTCGGACAACGAGTGCGAGAGAGGAAAGACGAAGGAGCTCTGCTGACCGGCATCGACGCCTAAGAACTCGATACAAGACAGAGCAGCGAGCAGAAGCAGAAAAAGGGGCGAAGCGGAGATCGCCATTGAAGCAGCAGCAGCAGCAGCGACGACGGCGGCAGCAAAGGGGGCTTGGGAGATGAAGAGGGCAGGGAAGGAGAAGGGAGTGGGGCAAAGGAGGAAGCTTCCAACACAAAGCTCTCAATCACATAAATGATTCAATGAATTGAGCTTGATGACACGAGTCAGAGAGAAGTGAAGTGAAGGTGGAATTTAAATGAGGAGGAAGCGTCTCGCTCGCAGTCGCCGGGTAACGTCGTTGTTTCCAGAATAAATAGATAAGAAAAAGTAAATGTTCAGTGGCCAAGTTATGCTTAACCTGAACTCAGGTGGAGGAGGAGCTTATTGTTCCAGTCTTAGCGGTTGAGAAAGTAATGCTTGGAATCCAAGTCATACTGTTGCTGCTAATAATTTTTAATCATGGTTTGAAGGGCAAATAGGAATTTATATAATTTTAAAATATAATGTTGAGTAAATTTACGTTATTCAAAAGGTGTGCCTTTCAATGCAGGCTCCTTGACGGCCTTCTCCACCCGTGAAGTTAAAATACCAAAAATTCTCATATAACAATGTAAACGGGTGATGAATAATTTAATAATCTCATACGATGGTCGTCGACCAATCAAATACTACCAAATTCTTAAAGGAATTAGCTTTGACTATTTTAGATAAATCAGGATTCAAAATAGGGTGGTCCCTGGTCAAAGTCTGCTGATATATTAACAGGGGAATTAATTAAAGGATGTGATGGCATGCGGAAGTCTTGTTTCTTACGTACTCATGCGGAGGTTTATCTCATATATACATACACAGATACATATAAACAAATCCAGCGACGACGATGGAAGGCCAAACCCAGCAGCAGCAGTAAAACCACCGCCTCCACCACCGGCGCTTGCCCTGCGATATCTTCTTCCACCGAGGACGAAACCGATGGCCTCGCGAATCAAACCATCGGGGAAAAGGACAGGGGAGGAGGAGGAGGAGGAGGGGGGGACGGCGGTGGCCGATGGAGCTGCAGCAAATGTACAGCTGTCCGGCGAGGTAAGAAGAAGAAACCTAATCGCGATCGAGGGGTCCGCAAGGGGGGGCTCCCATGTCGAGACGCCACGCTGTGCCCGTGCGGAGGACACCTCGCCCTCCTCCACTGACTGACGAGAGAGAGAGAGAGGAGAGAAGGACGGAAGGAAAGAAAAAGATTCTTCTTCTTCCTCCGCCTCCTCCTCCCCTCCGGCCCTCCCGCTTTAATTCCTCCTCAATTCTTGAAGACATGTCATCTGTGCGTTTTTAAATCTCTGTCTCCGCCTCCTATTTTATATATATATACGACGAAGAAGGAAGGGAAGACGCACGGATGAGAGGAGAGCAGAGGAGAAGGACGAGGGAAGGGAAGCGCGCATGCTCCCTGTCTCACACAGCAGCAGCGTTATCCATTCTTCCCTCTTTTTTTTTTTCTTCTTTGTTTAAGTCTTTGTAAAAAGACAGTATTTACTTTCATCTGCTTCTGTTTATCTTTGAGATTTTTATGATGTATACGTAAAAAATAACTTTTTTGTTAATTTTATGAGTAGAATCTTCTAGAGAGTTTGTTAAATATATATAATAAATACATAAACAATATGACCAGTTCGGGGTGCGGAAGCACGCAGCGCAGGCATCAATTAAATAATTTTTTTAAAAATGCTTTTGTGCAGCACGTTTCTTTTAATTTTTTTAAATATTCAGTAGTTTCAAATCTAAGTACGCTCTTATAACTCTCAGCAGAGGAGATCAAAATATGGATTAATTTAAATAATAAAATAAAAAATGTTAAGATGAGAGTTCCTACAATAAGGTATGGAAAAAAATGTTGAGTTAATTGTTATTAAAATTTATTTTGGAAGAAGGGGAAAAAAATTTGAAAGTGAAATGGATGGGGCGGGGGAGGGTGGGGATGGGGATGGGGGAGGAAGATGAGGATTGAGGAAGGAGGCAGCCTCGGTCTTCTTCTCTTTAAGAAGCTGCCACCCCGGAAGACTCCAAAAACCCTACAGCTCAGCTCTGCACCTTTTATTTATTCTTTCATCTTTTTTACAACAAAATTATGGGGGTTTGGAGCTGCTGGTCCCTCTCTCTCTCTGCTCTGCCTCTTCTCCCCCTCTCCTCTCAAGCAAACAAGTACTTTTTCTTTTCTTCGTATTCACAATTACGTACTGTTTCTCTCTCTCTCTCTCTCTCTCTCTCTTATCTAAATATCCACATCTATATGTCGATATATATATATATCTGGTTTTTGAGTTCCTTAAAGTTGATGGTGATGTCACATTTCTCTTTTGTAATTGAAAAAACAGGGGCAAAGTTTTGTTACTTCCATAGTCATTGTTTCTTCGCAAGGCAGCAGCGGATGGCGACCCCCTGCACACTGACCGTGAAAGTGACAAAGTCTCCTTAACTTTTGAGATGTCATGATTAACCCAGAAGATTCATCGAGATTATTTTTGAAAGGAAAAAACTTGGAGTTAACATTAAACTCGAGGGTCACGCGCATATAAAATCTTCTATTTTTTCACAGAGACTTGATTGATTAGACTACTACTTGTAGGACGACCAAGTCAGTGGCTGGAAATTTAGGAAACCATGACCTAAACAAAAAAAAACAACAACTCGAGTTGCAATTTATTTATTTTTTCAATGCTTTGTTTGTTTCCTACTCCCCTTCTCCTAGCCGGGCAGCAGCACTTAGTTAATTTGGAGGCATACCGCTTGAATTAACTACCTGCGAGTTGGGACTCTTTCTTTGAGAAATAAAATAATAATGCAGCCATTCAGGGATTAAGATAAACAAAGTTAGTCCAATTTGTCCACTACCTGTTCTTGTTTTTTTATGCGTATCGACGGCCCAGTGCATATATGGATAGATATATTAAGCAGTTTAGTCTTTATTTGATGATCCACCATAATGATTGTAGATATTTTCACAAAGGAAAAGTAGCTGGGAACTTTAGTTGAGAGCACTGATTAGGCTTCATAAACAAAACATGAGCCAAAGAGAATGAACTGAAAGAGGTGGAACCATCAGTAGCATAGTAGTTGGTTATTCATGTACATACTCCAATCAATCTAATAAGAAAAAGAAAAGAAGATAATTCTTTTAAAAAAATAAAATAAAAGAACAAGATGATAGAAGACCCGTGGACCCATGGCTGTGTTTAATAACCAAGCATAATTAACATCTACACCATAAGAATCCCTATCTATTGCGTCCAAGAAATAAATAGCAGCATTGATTGACCCCTGCTCTGCTTTATGCTTCGGATATCTATTTCCTTAAAATGCACTCGTCCACCTCACGTCCTGGTTTTGGTGGTATCTGCCTCAGTGCAATCCAGCTAGGGCAGGCACCTCACAAGAGCAGGAAGGAACCCTTGTTTGCGTCCCCATATAAATGATTGAGATATTGTCACATTCACCAAAACAACCTAAACGGGACGCAAGCTAAGATTTTGATGTGTCAGAAGGTCGACTTGTTCTGATCTAACTACGAACGTCCTAATAATGAACGAGTTCCTAACCAGCATTGTGAGAAATAATGACCAAGTCCTCGCTTCTTAAGCATGCGTTGGTTTTGTGTCTCATGAGGACTCAAAACATGAGAGGCTATTAAGAAAATTAACATCAAACCTGCAAAGTGTCACCTTCGAAGGAAATTTGCTGTTGTGAAGTAAAATACGATACTTACACCGAGTAAGGGATCAAACTCTGGTACCTCCAACTGTACCAAGTCATGGCGAACGAATACTGTTCACCACCCACAAGGCCACAACACACAAGAAAGCCACACACGCAAAGTCGTTGAATTGCCCTGCTCAATTGGGTCTTCGTCACAATAACTTAATATCCTCCATGCAGATAATGACCTTTCATGAAGCAAAACCAGAGAACAATTACGCCGCAAAAATAAGCATCATACAGATCATGTGAAAAGATGCAGCAGCACTTGTATAAAATCCTTTGTTCTTATTAGATTTGTGATTTTTGGAAGAAAAAAAAAGTGCTATAGAGATTATAACAACCGAGCGAAAAAGGTTCAACAAGATAACGCTGAAGGAAACAAAAATTCATGAATAAGATGAATGTACATAAATTTTTCTAAAGACAATATTAACAGCAACTACAGTGCTCTTTGCAGGCTCCGACATAAACCGCCTTGCAAAAAGAAAAGTCATGTTCATTGATTATCCTTAATAAGATCCAGTGAGAAGTAAGCATTAGCTGCAAAATTGTGGCTTTATTTCACCCAGTACCAATTGCAACAGAGCATGGAATAATTAACTCTAGACTTTGGGCTCACAAATGATGAATTAGCGTTGCAGTGCTTTTGGAGCAGATTAATTCGGACAAAATTGCTTAATATTCACGAACATCAAATAAGAACAGGTCTCAAATTCTGTGCGTATCTTGTGGGATTTGCAACGCGTCGCGGTCATCAACAATTACCTGTCAGATGAACAAGGTTAATACATAATAGAAAGGTCCCGATACAAATAATAATAATGATAAAATCAAATCTTGGAACCTCGTGGTTCAGGCCCTTGAATTTGTATTCCACTAGCAACCGCTTAGGTTCTCCAGGACAGGGATCACAAAAGCCCATAATGCCGGATTTCTTTATTCCTTTATGAAGCTGCAGCAATAATACAATAACATAGATCGTCATAGTCCCCACTTTTCAGTCTAAATTAGTTTGGATAAAATATCTAAAAGACTAGAAGAAGATGCACCGATATTTATTTTTTAAATGAAATAAAAAATTAAAGTATCTACTATGTCTACTTACATATAGCAGCCACCGGTCTTGATGATTAAAGATGAAGAGAACAAACAAAAGCCTAAGTGGGTGAGAATTACCTAATATTTAGAAAACCCTTGGTTCTAGGAAATAGGAATCACGCCTAATTTTGTGCAGATGATAAAACAGTGGTTCACCAGCACAACTAAGACCTGAATGTTGCTTGCTATACAACCTGAAATCCTCATGCTGGTGCGGAAAGTAAAGGCATAGCTACAACAAGCTAAATGTTTATAACTATAACCAATACTGTATAATACCGATTAAGACGGACGGACACCTCCAAAAGAAACTGTTTCACCAATTTCTCAAGGATAGCAAGAAAGCTATCATCTCACTCTCAGCTGACAAGCTTTCCTCTCTTCAACCTCATCACGATTGCCAATCCTAATTCCCATCAACTAAATATTGTGAAGCTGTACACCAAGTCTAAATTTCTATTCCATGATATATCTAAACCTGTTTTAAGTTAGACTAACCACACTTTTCGGTTACTTGCCACCTATTTCCACAAAAGTTTGGCGAGAACTAGAGAAAATATCTATGCATCCAGCAAAGGCATGAGAAATGAAGCACAGAATTCATATTAATAATATACCTCAAGCTGGGAGTTCGTCACCAAGAAGTTCAGTGGTAATGTAACATCTAAAACCACTGAAGAGGCATCAACTTCCTTTGCTTGAATATTTCCATATAATGCTTTTGTAATAACCAGCCCATCTTTCTCCATTTCATTATTTTTCTTCCTGTCTGAAGCATTTTTTAGCAACTTCTGAGCTCTCTCAGCAGCCTCCTTTGCTTTCTGAATCTTCAAGTTGGCAAAATTCATTGTTAAACAACGTGTATGAGTCATCACTAAATAACATTTGTAAATTAAACTCATCCCAGCAACTATATCATGAGGAGACCAAAAAGAACATATATAAGAGGCCTGGTGAAAACAAAGACTATTCTTACTATCTTTTTAAGTCATGATTTCCAAGCTGCAAATTTAATCAGACAAGAAATACTTTTACACAATGCTTTCTTTGCCGCATCCCTTTATTTCCAAATAGAGCTGCATGGTAGGGTTACTCGAGCACAGTCTGGGTGACTTTTAAAGTCACGGAAACAATATATTGATTGTTTATAGCAGGCTGTTAGAACCACGAGAGGGGGAGGATTCATGGTTGCTTGATCTAATCCTTTACTCTATTGCATACCTGTCTTCTATCTTTAACGAATAGTAAGTGAAACCACACTTTTAGTTATTCATCAAAACTCAAGAGTTGGAAAATTAAAAAGAGAGTTGAACAAACAAATGCTCAGATTCTGATGGTCCTAGTGACCCCACAATCAGACATTTAGTAAAAACTCTGTGATTCATCTCTCTAACCACTCCCAACCCCCACCTTAAGTTTGATGCTGTCAAAGTACTGATCTACCATGGCATTTTCAGATGTCAAATCCTGATCGTTCTGCAGGCTTATGATGTCCTTATCTTCTATCACACCATAAGGATAAAAATAGTCAATTAAACAACTCACAGTTCTCCCAATAGCCCTTTTAGCTTTTGCATCGACTCCATTATGTGCATGATCGGGTCTGAATAAACAGTTACAACCAATATTGTCATAGATAACATAATATCTATATGACACAACATGCATGATAGTTCAGCAAAAATACTATACCAAATTCAGTTAGGCATCCTCCAACGTACATAGCATTAGGAGACTCAATATATTTAAGCCAAATCCACAATCTGAAGATTCTAAACCACTGATCAGCACGGTAACTAGTATATCTCACCTGATGCAATTTCCAATCCCTTTCGACACTTGTTTTCCACAGCTCTCGTCTCTGGTAATAAGGTTTCAGAATAAATTTCTGCACAATATTCATGAGAATGATATTATTTCCACAGCTAATCATCAAGGACTTTAAGAAGTGCAAACATAACAGTAACAAGGTAGTAAATCAAGCATATTCCAACATAATGGATAAAATTTAGCAGGTCATATTCCATTAACGACTCAAATCAAATGATATCAGTCAATAGTTTAAAATGGCATATGAATGGGTCGTTCTCTGCTCATGTCTAGGATACACATGAATATATATATATAGCACCGATTAATTAAAAGTTCCATTTGTTGGGATTGGCCAATGCATCACATTTAATAACTCAAATCAAATGAAGTCAGTCAATAGTTTAAGATGATAAGTGAATGGGCTGTCCTTTGCTCAAATCATATATATATACCACCATTTAATTCAATGCGTGTCTCCATATCCACATGAGTGTTAGGAATACAAATTATCAGTATAGCTGAAGCTTCTAAATGAAATAGCATTGATAGACAACTTAAGAGCAACAAATATATTACACCACTAGATGTCTTATCTTAGGTCATGTTTGGCATAGAGGAACTTAGGAGTGGTCCACCATAATTAAGTATATGAAAATAGGGTGATTGGAAGACGCACCCCCCATTTACACAATTAGGTGCAGGTAGATCAGGAGACACACCTATTTTCCCCATCCAAACAGGGCCTTAAATTGAGGAAAATTACTAATAGAAATAAAGAAGATATTAAAACACAAACCTTTACAAGAAAATACAGTGATGAAGGAATCATCAATGCTCCAGTGGCCAAAATTGGATTCAGCTCATGAGAAAGCAAAACCTGCATGGTTGCACAAGTGGTTAAATTTTTAGCACTGATCAGGGCAAGAAATCTAAAGGAGCACCAGTAGAATCTACATAATAAGTGCCAAATAGAAACAGCACATTTGTGTGAATAAAGGAGCTCGACAAATTTGTAGCTTTTAATTTTTAAATAGAAATAACACAGTTAGAAAAGCATATGAAAAATCAACATTTAAATCTGATAATTTTTTACATAATAATTTATAATTTAAACAATTCCTATATGTGGAAAGTAATTTGTGCTTTTGCCAAGATTAAGGGCTATATTCAAGCCTAAACTCACCGGAAGCAAAAGCTTTTGGCTCCCTCTATGCAACTCAAACCTCCAAGAGATTCCCTATACAACAACCATTATAGTAAAGATCAGACAGTAAAGATAGAGTTGAGAACAATCTGAATAGCCCATCTTGCACCACAGTTCAATGACTGTGTATATTATTACATAGCAAAACAAACAATGAAATGCTATACAAATGAGCTGAAAACAAAGAGACTTGAGCACACAAGGACAATCACCTCGAGTCCTATGTTATATACAAGTCGCACCATACTGGAATTAGATATTTTTCTTCCACCTCCAATTTCGAAATCAAGGGCACTGCTTGAAACTCAAACCAAGTCAATGTACAACTCAAAGAAGCAACTAAAACTAACATTAGAGAAGAAAAAGATTACACTATTTTTATATAAACCACAGAGGCACAAAAAAAGAAGATTTACAGGTCTTTTCATGGTAATCAGAGTTTTAGATACCAAATGTACTAGTTCAGTATACTTGTTATTTACTGATCCAATTGTTGACGTTCCACATTGGCATGGTGGCCTAAGCAGGCACCATGCCACACACAAAACACAGGTGTGGAATATATACTAAGCATTACGTACACAATATGCACTAGGCATGCAAATGGGGCATGCCAGGCTGCCTAGGCTTGACATGATTGACATTAGTGAACATGCCAGGCATGGACTGCATTGACGAAAATCTCCCCTACCTCACCTGCAGTGCAGCACCCACCAGGTGCCAACTTCCAGCATCCTGGCAGTCAGAGCAGCACAAACAGAGTGCTGACTCATGGTAGGTAAATGAATCTTGAAATGCCACCACGTGGTGGCGTTTACATAGTTACGAATGTGCACCTATGATGATCCCTTGACCAAATACAAACAAATGATACAAAATCCAAATCAATGAACCTTTGTCTCACCCAATGTGGTGTTACTTATCACAGATACTTGATTTTAAGAACAATGACACACCTTCCAATGTTACCAGCAATTCGGCAGTGAGAATTTTTAGAAAACCAATGAGTATAATGGGCTGATGCACCAAAAAAATTAGTTCCCAACTGCAAAAGAAAACATTATACTAGAAAATTTAAGCCTCTTTGGAGCACAAAAGTAGGATAGATGAAAAAATTAATAATAATAAAAAAGACTGCTATTAGCAATGATGACATCAGAAGGGGAAAAAAAAAGAAGTGGCTTGCAATGTATTCATGATTGGAGCAAAATGAGCATAACAGCAAAATCTACAGGCAATTAAGTTCAAGCAGAATGCGAATAGAAAAATATCAATATTGCCTGGTGCAAGCAACTTATTGGCCCAAACTAGTTATTCTGATCAGTGAACAATACTAGTCATGTCAAGGTACTAACATTAAAAAGAAAAGGCTAGTTTAGCCATTTAGTCATCTCTACAGTACTCAAATACCTACCTATTAAATCTTTCAACTCTGTCTCATAATACCGCTGATGCATTCTCTTAGTTGATCTCTTTTTTCTTTTCATTAGATATTCAAATTGCTGGCAATGTGCAAAATAAATAGATATCGTTCAATAAGTTAGACAATGTCCGACTAGTAGATACGATGGACATTTTCTTAATTGTCTCGACAAAATTAATCTAAAACAAGTATATTGGCCCATTTTTTATGTGGTTTCGATTGCCAATAGACACTAATTATCTCTTCCATTCTATTCATCCACACTCTAAAATCTAAGTTGATTCTCGCAATAATCATACAGAATGATTTGAGAATGAGAACATCAAATTACATAAACGCTCGCTAATATCCATAAAATATAACATAACAATGAACCATGATCAGAGGAAAAAATGTTAGCCTAAATATACAAATAAAATTAGAATTAAGCACTTGGTAGAAACCTGTAAATGCACAAAGAAATTAAGTACTTGGTAGAAACCCAGTAAATGTTTAAAAGCCCTAAGAACACCATGAGAAGGATGAGGAAATCCAAACAAGGATGCACCTTTAGCACTCCAGAAGCAGAAGATTTTTCGTCTTTCTTATTCCATTCAACACTGATGGATGATTCTGTTCCCAAAACAAGTTGTATCTGAAAAACAAGCAGATCTCTTTATCCAAACACTAATATAATTTTAGAGAAACGAATTCATCTATTAAACTATGTTTACAAAAAAAAGAAGATGAAAAGGGCATTAAATTAATGGATTTTAAGATATAATACAGGAGAAACGAGTTCCATACATATGCGACTTAAGAAATTGATTAAAGAGAAAAATAATCAATAAAACCAAAAACGACCATTTGAAAATAAACCAGTAATTGAAAAGGGAAAGGCAAAATAACATAAGTTACCATTCTTCCCATGCCCTAGCATGATAAAGAACGTAGTTATTGCTAGTGCTTACACAGTCTTTTCTTATTTATGAATATCATATTGCTGTTGCAGGAAAATTCCACATTCGTGGTACATATTTGCTTATTGTTATTGTTTTCTTCCCAAATCATTTCTCATGTCTTGAATGTAGAATCAAGTCAATAAGAGAATATTTTCCTATGTTGGAGACATTGCACGAGAGAAGTTCACATATCATGGTCTCTCCACAGCTCATGTTTTGAATCTACAATCAAGTTAATAAGAGCAATCTTTTCCTATATTGGAGACAATACATGAGAGAAGTTCGCATATCATGGTTTCTCCAAAACTCTGCCAAAGCTGAGATGATATATATTTTAGTTGGAGTGTGAATAAGTTCAAGCAGGGACTCAGTTAGGGGCAGTCATCAGCATCAGCCGTTACGTCACCTTGAACTATAGATCACCTACAATATGTTGACATTGGCACGGAATATCTGACGAAACTATGCAATTCGATTCATGCAGAGCAGCAAGACTCAGGTTTAAGTGCAAAGTCCGTAACATGCCTAGTTTCATGATTAAGTTGCTTGCAGAGATGAATCCAACAGCATCCAGATGTATGAATAAGTTTGGCAAGCACATAACAGAACAAAGCTCAACAAAGGCCCAAACAAACATGTAAGAGCCAGTAGAATTGTCTGATAATGTTCTCGAACAACAAAGTTAATCAAAATCCATCTTACATCAGTAGGACTTATATCATGCAAAATTAGAGTACATAAGAATATCAATCTTCTTGGATCTACAATTGTGAGTATATTTCATGGAAATTATGTAAAAATCTACAACTAACGTTCCAGCATAGTATGAATTCATAAGATGGCAACTAGATAATCAAATGAACAAGAATCTTGCATACTTACATTTCCAATAGTTGCTTCTGACAGTTGGCGAGTCCAAGCATTAGAAAGATTGATTGATCCATCTCTCAAGGAAACTATAAATGCAGAAGTTGCCTTTGAATGATTCGAAAGCTGACTGCAAAGATAGTGTAGCAAAACATTACTTGTGTGCACCAGTACAGTGTGCAAAAGAAGGGAAAAGTAGCTAAGGGACACTGAGCCCATGCAATTGTAAAATTTTAGTATAAAAAATAGAGTGAAGTGAGGTTATGGTTTACCGAGATGCTTGCAAACTGACGAGAGACCGTAGACCCATTGTTGCCATAAAATCCACTTGAGTAAAAGGAGATGCAGTGTGCCTCAAAAGAACATTTGCAGAACCAAATCCTCTATTGCCAGACACAGCAAGATTCCCACCGAAGGAAATTATGTTTCTCTTGGACAGCTGTGATTGAAACCCACTATGCATTTGTATTCTGTAAAATGAAAAATGAAAATCAAAAGAAGATCTAGCAGAAATAGTTTTATACATCATAAATTCATCCTATTTTGGAGGCTTTTTATTGCCCAAAAATTACCAAAGATCAGCTGAGCATTTTCCAATATTCATCTAATTATTAACACCTTAACCAGAAAATGTATATTGTGAATTTGCACAGAAAATAGCAGGTTATGATCCACATTCACTTTATGAGATCATGCACTATGATGGAATTGCAAGAGAAATTAAGTGCTATAGTATAAGCAGTTTTCTTTACGTTGTCATTTGATTGACACATTGTCATTATTAAGGTCCTACCTATTAGAAGAATAGAATTCTATCATTAAATAAGTACAGAAAGACATTGGAGAAATGCCAGATGGTAAATTGCCTTTTTGGCTTCTGGCTTCTCCCAATTTCTTTATATATAAATGAAAGGGAAATGGGTTGTTGAAACTTGAAACCTTGTATCACTATCAAAAATTTCATTCCAAGGACATTTCACATGATTTCTCCATGGAGAAGATTCTCCTCCTATAGAATCCTTATCTATTTTATCTTTTTGGCCTCCACTCTGGATTCCTTCTTTTCCCCAAAAAATGCTTATATTATAAATTCATACACGAAGGATTTAGTTTAATTTGGTTGATATAGGCCAAGCAAGCTGCCCAAAATTTAAAAGCTCATAATTAAGTCTCCATTGTCTAGACAAACAACAAAGAGCCTTAAATTTGGTTAAATTTCACATACTACCTTATGGTTTACATTCCTTTCTATCAATCAAAAGGGACAATAACTCAGGATGAGCATTAAAAATAGCAACAGCAACCACAAATTGTTAGTGCTTGCAGTCATCAAGGTAACCACACTTGGATATATATCCAGAATTAGATATTGATCTCAACATGCAACATGTTGGACAAATATGCACAGATTGAAGTTTCCAAGTTCAAGTTTATGATGAAAAATATAACATGATAACATCTTTAAATAAATTATGAAGACAGAACAAGAACAGATGGACAGGAGTAGGAGCAAGTTGTACCGACTCATGATGCTACCACCATCTAGGTACTCGGGTAAAGATAATCTTGCAAGAAGTCTAATGGAAGCTGGGAGGTGGGCAAAGACCTTTTCATGTTCCTTGCGACGCATTAATTTTTCCAATTCTTCCTTCAATTCCTCTACTTTATTAAGATGTGGCCCAAGCTCCAAGCCTGAATTTATACCTTCCATACCATATATATCATATATTTGTCTTTTATTAGGATCGCTTAAGATGTCATATGCTTCAGCAATTTGGCGAAAATTTTCCGTGGCAACATCCTTCAACTATAAAAAAAAGTTATTGCGCAATCAATACTTCACTTTGATAACTTTAGAGAATCATACATAATGTGGAAATTTAGGGGAAAAAATTCAAAGATAGCAGAAAAAAAAAACAAGATTGAGAAGGAGAGCATGAGCTCAAGATCAATAATTTATATATTGGCAACAAAGACCTCCCAATAGCTATAAGGCAGTTAGTATTCATTTTTGTTAATAACATATCTATGGAAATTACTCACTCAATCCAATCCTAAGGTAATTCAATTTGAGCAGCATACGCACCTCCATATTACCTCTAATACATTCCTTTAAGTCCCAGCGGATAGGAGAAATTACCCAATTGCTAACTCCAGGTTATCCTGAGTGTTCTCCACACTAATGCATCAAAGAAATTACGGCATATCTCCTCCTATCAAACAATTCTAAACCATTCCTTTAAAGTAATTATTAAATTCAATTATCTCCGTTAGTGATGCGATGCACAACCAGGTTATTTACTCATGATGAATAATGTAAGAACCTTTCGCACAACATCCAGGCATCCACAAATATAAGATCCTTCAGGTGACCAACAAAAATCCGTCATTACTCTTCGGGATAGGAACTCAATACAAGCACCCCTTACCTCTTAAAAAAGCAAATCTATCAAGAGGTTCATATTCTTAGAGAATAGAGATGACTCTCTTCACTCGGGATCTATTCTTAGTCCAAAATTCTCTACTTCCATGCGGCTGCTAATAATAGATGCAAAGGCTAGTAAAAAAAGAGCGTAAGTAGATTAACTCCTCCTCGACTGAAGCAGTAAGCAGGACTAAACTAGTATTTGCACAAATCATCGACATTATAAGCTCATTTTTGGTCAAAGCTCACTATTCTTCATCCTAACCGCCTGATTTACCACCAAACCAACGACGAAACAGTTTAGACACCATAACTCTCTCCCTCTTGCTGTTCAGCAAAAACAAAAACAGAGAAAAGGAGAGCAAGAAGCAATGGAGTTGCAGTTTCAACCAACAACTAAGAACGACAAAACAGGGTCTCTGCGGAAAATAGACCGACATGGGGGTCGCGGTGCTTATCCGGGTGAGCTACTGCCGACCAGTGACGGAAGGCCTTGCGGATCTCCTCGTCAGACGCCGACGGCGGGACACTGAGGCGGGAGTAGAGCTCCCTGTTCGGCTGCTCCTCCTCCTCCTCCCCGTTCGCCTTGCTCGGACCCGATCCCATCGGAATGCGATCGCGAGGGTTACGCCGCAGAATTCCTCCCCTTCCCTTCCGACGGCGGGGGCCGCCAGCGAGCAGTCGGTTTTAAAGGACGGTGGATTGAGAGGCCAACGAACGAGGGTTTTAGCACAGCGGCTTTGATTCCACTCTGACGGCGGACCAGTTATCAGACTCGATTCGGCACCCACCTATGGGTGGAACCCACGCATGAACCAGCTCGCGGGGGCCGCCTTATTTGCGGGGCTGGTTTAGGGTGCCGATTGTGTTGAGTATGCAAAGTTTGGTTTGTAATTTTTCATTGCAACAGTCCACACGTGTAAGAATCGAACGTACGCACCAAGACATGGAGAAGAAGAAGAAGATGAAGAAGAGCGTTTGGGCTCCGGTCCGATTTACCGACTCACGAGGCTCGACGCTGATCGAGCCCAATCCGGTTCAAAATTAGGCCCGAGATCGATTTGGATTATAAATTAAAGCACCAAAAGCATACTCTCTCTTACAAAAGAACGATCTCCATGATCCATCACCTTTTAACTTTAAAAAAATGCGATGGATATCAGTTTAACGCCCTCATCTTATTCTACTTTATAAAGGAAAGGAAAAAAAAAACATCATCACCTTTGTTTCGGCCTAAATGTGCGGTCGTTAGTCCTCCCTCGGCCAACACTTGAATTAATAAAGTCAAGCATCAAAAACGTCCGGAGTCATCCCTAATCGACGGTAAATCTAAGTTCCACATCGGTGATGCCGCGTTCTTTATCTTAATTTAGGAGCAACAGAACGAAGCTTGAACCGTAACGTCATCAAAGCGACGGAACTAGCGATGCTAATGTTCTATCAAGTCATAACTTACGCGCAGCGATGTTTCTTGATCTATAAATATTAATTGTTCCTTCTCCTTGCAGTACAAGTCATGCTATATAATTGTAAGGTGATCATTAAACAACCAACAAAAAATAATTACGAGGAGTCCGACACACGCGGGGGGAGCGATATATTTTAATAGAAATATATTTTCCGGTATTAACTCAAACCGGTTCGGGTGCGAGGAGGCGTCCTCCCCAAACAGCGGAAGCTTCTGGGAAGTTGCCGTGCTTTGTCGAGCGCAGTCCACCTGCGCCCACGTCAGCAGGATCGCGGATCTTTAGCTGACGTGTTCAACTTTTACTGATGGGTAAAAAGCCTAAAAGGATGTTGTCGCTCCAGGCCGTCACAGACGATCCTGACACGTCGCGGTCCAGCGTGATGGTCCGGGGCGGAACCTGAAACTTATGAGTCGAATTTAAACCCACCGTGGTGGCGAAAGTAACCCTCCTGGCTAGCATTCTTCACAGCATATATGAGTATATATGTGGAGGGGCAATCTCGTCCATCACTGCCTGCGTCATGGGAGTTAAAACATCGGACGTCGAGCTTTTTCCGCATTCTTCAGTGGCAGCCTGCTGGCGCTCGACCAACGCCACCGGCGTCGCCGCCGTCGAGCTGCAAGATGGCGTTCCACGTGGTTGCGGCGTTGGGCAAGGTAATGCTCGTCGCTGGGGGCGGCGGGCACAGCCACTGCAGGATCCTCCTGTCTCTGCTCTGCTTCTTCGCCCTCAAGCTCCCCGTGGCCGTCGCTTGCTTCCCCTCCTCTGGCGTCGACCTCCGCTTCTTCTTCTTCCGCCTCGGCCGCATCTTCCTCGGCGAGACGCTGCAGGCGCAGAGGCGTCGGCGGTGGGAGCGAGCCGTGCGACTGATCCATGAGAGAGCGACCGCCGGGACGCCGAGCACCACCGAGGCGACCTTCAACGCCATCTCAATGTTAGCGCTATAAACACGCTGCGAGTCTGCAGCTCCATCGATGTCAGTAAAAGACGCTCCTTTGAGATCTTAATTTGCAATCCCATGAATCAGAGCTTTATTTTTTTCAACTGTTATTCGTTCCATTCGGCGTGATATATACAAATAGGCTAAAAAACAGAAGCAATCTGGAATCACTCGGAAATGCTTCGAATTTTAAGGATGAGCTTACGGTCCTCTGTTCTTGCTCGAATCAGTTGTTTATGCAGCGCTTGCTTAATGCTTCTGCTGAAACACAAAACAAGCATGAACCAAGTGGAATCTTGCTTGCCTCTTGAGAGTACTTGGGACGACATCCGGGTGACTTTTGAGGTGCAGCAGCTCAGTAGTATGGGTAAGAACGGTGTCACTGGTGTCAACCATGGAAAAAAAACAAAAAGAGAGGCAAACGGTGATATCAAATCAATTCCCTTGCCAAATTAAATGCTGAAACTAAGCATTGTGGAAAGAATAATGGGACGTATATAAAACTATTGCACAAGCCATTTGTGTGAGTAAAGCTTGACAGCACTGTACATCTCACTATAGAAACAGTTCCCAGGAATATCCAGGAAGGTACTGAAACCTACGTCGCTTTACGTTGTTAAAAAGTAAGAGAGATCCTTTCTTTCTTTAGAAGCAATCATCTAAAGGCATGTATTCATGTTTACCATATTGAAGGAGTTGTTTTGCCAAACTGAGAAGTAATTAGTAGTAAAATCTATAATAGGAAGGCTAGTTGAAAATGTATGGAGATGCAGGGGAAGCATTTCGAACCCATACTATACTAGCTGCTAAGTTTTGGTAAATGTCATTTCTTTTGGGTTCAAGCTTGAATACATCTTAACTAGAATGTGATTTTATCTTGAATATTAACTAATTTGTTGGTTTCTGGAACATAAAAAGTACGCTAACAATCAGCAAAACCACCAAAAATTCTCTCACAGGGGATTTCAAGAATCCATGCACTGAGTTCATTACCCATGACATATCTACTAACCAACCTGAGTCGACTGGATTCTCTCAAGCATTTCCTTGAGCTCCTGAAAACCTTCTATTTCCAACTGCATTGTCTTCAACAACTCATTAAGCACCATATTTATTGTTTCTGCCTGTTTAATGAAGTAACAACAAGAAAAGAAAACTTAACATCAAATCCGTATCGAAAATAGACTTCCAATGGAGAAGAAGCAAATTTGAGCAAAGACAATCAAGTCATGCTGTAGAAAAGAATTCAACACATGATTATGTTATTAGAAGAAGATTGACGTAGGCTTATATGACATCTCAGTGCTTTTCAAGGAATAATTGGCTCCGAGGTCAAGATAAGAAGGATTACGGTGAAGTTTGCTTGTGGTTGAGAAGTACTTCATTACGTAAGTTTTTGGAAGCAGAAAAAACTTTCTATTTCTGAGGACTTCAAAACAGAAACTATGTAGTCAAAAACATTTGTCCTAGAAATTGTGAGTTTCTAAGGCTCGACGGTTTCCTAATATATTCTCTCCACTGTTGCCACCAACAAACTTGTTACTGTTTTTAAGAAACGAGATGCATAACAATGAGGAAGTTTGTGTCTTTTACTATCATGAAATTGCAAGACAGACTGGATCTGCAATTGGTATCAACAGCTTACCTCATTCACTTTTCGAAAAAAAAGGAAAAGGAACAGCTTTCCTCATTCATTTCTCCTCTCACTTGAAGTGACAGGAAACGGTGTAATCTGATTTGTCTAGTGTGCCAACTCTACCATACCAGTTGCGGAGAATACATGACAACTATGACTAATATATAGTTTGTGTTTATTTAGTTGCACTCAATCAGATAGTGAATGGCTTGCGATGGTTGATGATTTACAACACTAAGCTGACATATCTTTATTCAGTGACTGCCCTATCTCAACAACCAATTTAATAAAATCATACCGAGTGATAAAGTATGCCTGCTGTATCTGTAATTCCTGTCATGGTGTCCATTGCAGAATGAATGCATTGATGAAAGGGTACCGGGTTCGCCTGCATAAAGAGATAAAAGGCAGAACTAAATTGATCAATAAAGAAGAGAATGCTCACAGGATACTTGTAATAGAACAAATCATCAACAATCGTAAGTTGGTAAGTGATTTTTTTTAAAAAAAATAATTTACCAAAAAGAGAGTTTGTTTGTGATGGTTTCACACATTATTTTGTTAATCATTAACAATTAGATGAACCATTACATAAATTAGGGAGGAACCTCAAGTTTTGTTATGTGCAAGAGCATTATGGTAGCAATCAATCAAGATTAAATATCCACTTACAACGTTTTCTAAGAAATTTATAATAATTGAAGAAGAATACCAAGACGCATATGGAAGAGCACGATTTGTAGAAAAAGAATATAACAGCTATGCTCTCTCCAATTCAAGCCAAGATCATCCGTTACAATAAAATTTACGGGAAAATTAAAGCAGATATGAACCTGAGCTCCTTCGACCAACGGAAGTAAGAGACAGACAAATCCCAGTAGCCTGCCTAATGTGGCCACAGCTTCAAAGTGTCTTTTGGCATGTGGTTCCCAATGATTAAGGAGTTCAACCTGGGGATTAAGGATCTTAACCACCCTCATTCTATGCGTTCGTCGGTGAATCAGGATCTGCTTTGCTGCAACAAGATTCCTTAGTTCATAGTTTTTCAACCATACAGGAACTAATTCCTCCTGTAAATAGAATAGAGAATAGTATCAATTCTCCATAGTTCATTTTTCAGAAATAGAGAAGGACAGATTATGATAACAAGATATAGCTTTCTTAATATCTGGAACAAGGTACCTGGTTCCTGTAATATCCTAAAGTAATGCATGAGTTAAACTTTCTAACAAGGACAGATCAAATTTAAATGACACAATTTGCTTTGCCAGATTAGATGTATGATTAGAATTAGCAGTAAGGTGAATGAAGAAATCAAAGTAAGCTTTGTCATGGCATTGGAAATGAGTCTTGATTGATTCTATCAAGATTATGCCTTCACAGTTTCGTTCAGTATGCGCTCTTTTCAGTGAAATTTGTATCAGCAGGCAGCGAGTTGCTATATGGACTTCGAGGCTAACACATTACATCAAGTAAAAGAAAAGAGAGAGTTTATTTTGCTTAACAATTGAATTTGGGTTCATCTTTAAAAAGAAACAATTGAATTTTGGTGCTTTCAATTTGGACTCTTGAATTGTAAAGGTTCGATTTTGATGATGATAAGTCAAGATGAAGATAGTGGCTCACCTGGGCGTCACGTCGGGCAGCTTCGATCGCAGCCACCGCACGGGCGTTGATGAATCGCCACTGGATCAACCTCGAGCTCAGTACCCTTAATCGGTGCTTCTCTTCCTCCCCTACCGAGAGTTCCGTCTTGCTTCGAAGCGATCCCCCCAAGGCCTCGCAGCTGTCCTTTCTATCCACGGAGGGGGACGAGAGCAGTGGCGATCGGCCTGGTGACCGCGCCCAAGCGGATTGCCCGCCAGCTTTCGCTCTTACCGCAGTGTCCGGCGGGGCGGTGGAGGACCGCAGCGCGGTCCGGGCGGGCGATAGAGACCAGGGGGAGCGCGCGGAGGGATACAGGTTCTTCGGGGGATTAGGGAGCCCCTCGAAATTCTCCTTGGAGGGGTGCCCAAGGGCGGCAGCAAAGGCCGTGCGAGACTTCGTGGTGGACTTCGATCGTGGCGCGGCGACGGAGGCGGATGAGGAGGATCGGCGAGGACTCTCCCCTCCGCTGCGCTTCTCCTTGGAAGGGTCGCCGGCTGCGGCTGCGGCTGCGGCTGCGGAAGCCAAGCGAATCTTTGAGGTGGATTTGGAACGTGGAGACGAGGACCGCGGTGGAGTATCCCGTCCGTTGCGGCTACTCTTCGAAGGGTCGCCGACAGAGGCGGCGGAGGCAGCGCGAATTTTCGAGGTGGACTTGGACCGTCTGGCGGCGATAGCGGAGGGTGAGGAGGAGCGCGTTGGAGTCTCCCCTCCGACTTGGCGATCCTTCGAAGTGTCCCCAAATGCAGATTCAGCGACCCGGAGGGCTCTGGAGGCGGACTGGGAACAGGGGACGGCGGCAGGCGAGCGAGGTGGAAGGCCCCCCCTTTCCTCGCGGTCCTCCTTGGAAGAGCCACTGACGGCGGAGAAGGAGGGGGGACGGACCTTGCTGTTGGACTTGGAGCGTGGCGCCGCGGCGGCGGCGGCCGGCGAACGAAGTGGAGAGCTGCGGCGGTCCATTCGCCGAGCTCCCTTCGCCGACGTTGACGCAGGGGGCACGTTGGGTATTTGACGGCACGGAAGTTTGTTTTTTTCAAACCAACCCATAAAATTTATGATATTTAACAAGTACGATTAAATTATAAACTTATCTAATGTATATGCCCTTTTTTTTATTTTATCAAATTACATACATATATTTATTATTAAGCAGAGAGTTGGAAATTTGGAAGTAAAAATGCATCATGTTATGTATTTTATAAAAATGTTTTTAAAGAAAACTGCTAATTTTCTATTAAAAATAGCTTGTTGGAAACAGCGGAAGCGTCTATATTTCTCCCTCACATGGCCTGGGAAGTAATAAATGTCGCCCATATTAGGAATGGCAACAATTAAACCGATAATACTTTTGGGCAAGGTGATGTATTAATAATCTCTGTGGTGTCTTAATATTTAATTTTGTAAGGACAGTTTTATTTTTAAGGTTTTTCTTGCAAAATTGAATTTTTTTTTAAACAAAATTAATACGAAACAATATTTAAACTACATTGTCGATTCGGAGGAGTACGCACGTTAATGAATTCGTGGAGGAAGATAACCAAGAAATCAGATTCCAAAATCCAAAGGCCAAGACGTTATATCGTTTTCCAAAAAGCAAGCCGGATAAATCGTAGTGCCATTTCAGGACTTTATATCGTTTTCAATAAAGCAAGCCGGATAAAATACACGGATAAACTCTGTTAGCATTTGATGCATACTTTTTGGACCATTTTCTTTTGTGTTGACAAAATTTCTGCCTTTTTTTCCTGGAAAAAAAGAGGGGAAAACTGCAGCTGACAGCTTAATTTTATGCCCCTTAAAATTTCAAACCAATCGATTCATTAGGTTTTCAAGGTTTAATTCGTGGCGTGTCAAGTACTGGTTCCAGGAAGTGGCTCGGCAAAGTGATTTTGGCAGGGAGTTGAAGGTCGAACTCTTCCATTGCTCAAATGCTTGCTTGGTCCCTTCACTTAGAAAATTAAGCTAAATGATATGATTCAAACTTGGAACATTATACCTCGAAGACAGCAGTAGGTTAAAGCAGCACAATTGTCGGATGGATATTCCATTACAGGATTAGGTGTTCAACACCTGTTCAAGCTTTTGACTTCACCTACTCAAGTCACTGAATATATTTTTGGTTTTATTTCAAATGATAAACAAAAAATTCACCTACCAAATCACAAATTACAACTTCCATTGCACGGTTCTGGAACATAACATAAATATTCTTCCGAGCCATTCTTTCCCACACAATTCCAGAAGTTAATCGAGTTGTAAATGAGAACGGGGAAAACAATTTTTGTCATCTTCACATTATAATTTTGAGAACAAGAATAGAAACACTTACCAAATTGCAGTGCTTCACATTCAAGAATCAAGAGAGGAAAGATTCAAATGTTCTTCTGGGTACGGTCGTTTTCCTTTGGTACCAGAGTATCATTGGCTAACTTGGCACCCAACTTTGTCACCGCTGTAATCTTTGAAAGGAACATGCATTTGCCTCCTCTGTATGGTATAAGAAGTACGACCATTGTAACTGTAATTTACAGACACGAGCACATGGCAAAATCGCCAATGGATAGGCTTAGTCAATCTAATCATCCCCACCGAATCTGGTCGTATGCGCAGATTAATACAGTTTGTTCAACTCGGAAAGCTGTGTGGATTCTCCGAGTCTTGGAAAGAAGGCCTCTCTTTCAAGTAGGTTGTGCAAGGAAGAGGCCACCTTCATCAAAGATGCCCATGCCACTGGAGCACAGCAGAAGGCATAAGCAAAAACTGCCAGAGCTCGAACGACACCATCAGAATACCAAGGGAATGCCATCACAAAGAGGGAACCTACTATTCCCAGTAACACTGTGAGGACAGGCACGGGTGGAAGTAGGAAGACATTGATCACAATCGATGATAAGGAGGCAACTCCTAGAACGTAAAGTGACCAGCCTAGAATAGGATGTACGGTGCACGGGATGAGGAAGAATGGCACAGTGTATGCAGCAAGTATAGACCACAATGCTGCAACCTTCAGAGTAGCATGTAAGATTAGGATGCTCTTCTCGGGACGCCGGTTATAACATAGTTTTGACAAGCTTGGTCGTGCTAAACGAGTGACTGCTACGATTCCTATATACATAATCGCCTGAAGCAGCAGCACAGGTACCTCTGAACCATACCTGCTCAAAATATCATTTCCACAATTTTCAGGATCGAAGTAACAGAGATTTGAACCAGGCAAAAGAGAAGCTAATTTTCAGTTAGGGATGAGGCATACATCACCATTTCAGCATTGTCGCCTCTCCCACATGGCAAATAGAATAGAATGAAAAGTAAATGTAGGTGCTAACAATGTAGTCCTAAAGTACAGTTACTTTAGATTTGCTTGCTTACCCAAGATTCTTTCGCCGTTGCTCATGCCATGAGAGCCCAAGCGGCAAAACTGGCCAAGACCACCAATACCAAGGCTTTAACCAAGGAGCACTCGGGAATGTGATCACACTATTTGGACCGCATGGAATGCTCCACCGGAGCTTCAGATCTGCAATTCAAACAAATGTTGTCATTTGTTCAGCACGATAATGGAAATGTACTAAATAGGTTAACTCGAGGCATAAAATTGTGAAGATGCACCAGTGATAAAAAATTTGTACCGAGGAACTTTAGAAAAAAGGCATCAGATTACATAAAGGGCAGTTACTTGCACTCACAGTAATATGAAGCATCCATCTGGTATCCCAAAGGAAGGCGATATGTACCATCAAGCTTGGTACCATTGCCAGATGGATGGAACATGGGCCGGTCCAGCAAGTCAGAAAAATAGCTTGCAAGGAAGCCCTGATCTGCACCATCTGGGTTCTCACGCCCAATTTCTAGCTCGTGTAGCATATTATGGAAAACATCCATTGAAGGCTGCAGAAAAAGCAACAAAGAGTACAATTACAGTTCCCCGAAAAAATATTGTCGCTCACATCCTCACACTCTGTATGATGTGCTAGATGCATGCAAGTATTCCCTAATACAGTTTTTCAGTCAGATCCAAATTCTGTTGGAAAAAATTAACTTTAGAAAGATTATTTGGAAAAAAATGATCCAAAATTGAGGTAGGAAATGCACGTGACTAGAGAGTAGAGGTTGCCTACCTCAAAAGTTAATATTTTCTCCCCTTTCGTTGTGATCCTTTAAATGAAGGATGCAGCAATATAGATTTGTTTACGCCCCACATAATCCATCGTTGCAGTAAGTAAATTGTTCCCACAATAATGTATGGACAATTTTGTAATGACTAATTTTGTAGCCTTCCACAACCACAATTTCTCTCAACCAATGAGGAGAGTGGTTGAACTCCTGTATGGACAAAATTTGTATTTTTGCCTAGATACAAGTCAATACTTGAGCAACACACAAGGATGTCTATTTGGAACTTATATGCAAGAGAGAGCCCTTTTAATAATGCTATGATTATATTGAATGTCCAAATGCACATGAGACAAGGTACTTAACGTAAAAGTTGAATTTCTACGATTGCATAGCAAGGGTCATACCTGAAGAACAAAGAGTCCAGTATGAAAGATGCAGGGATTGATGAAGACAGCACAGAACTGGCCACACTGGAAAAGCTCATCAGTAGACTGGAGGAAAATGTTATCGGAGTCGAGCATCACAACACGATCATATGAAACTAAACTCCATGCATAAAGCTTGTTCAATGTTAACTTGAATCTGGTGTTGAAGTTGCCTTGTTTTTCATATGGGTTCTTCAGATTCTCAACACTGACAACCTTCACTCCATCCTCCTCTTGCCTGTCATGCCGTCATCAAATTTCAGAACTTGGTGGTTCAAAATTACTTGGACAGCTGGGTTTCTTAAGCATCTAAATTTCACAATTTAGCAGTCGAAGCATCTATCTTTGTAAACACAGCAATCGAATGCTTCTAACTTGATACAAAGTCAAAAAGTAGGCCATACGATCTCTTATTTCTTTGCATGAATGTGGAACATAAACAGCTAACAAGCATCAGTCTCATCATAGTTAAAAAGCATAACTGATGAACCTCGTATAATACTGGTCTGAATCAATTTGAAATTTAGGTGATGGATAAATGGCAGGAAATAAAAAAAATGTAATCTTTGATGGGTACCAATCCCAGTCAAAACAAATTAAAGCTATGCCAACTGACTGCAAAATCATTTTTGGTTCAAGTCGATTAATATCCCAGAACAACTGGCCGTGCTATTTTTCAAAACAAAGTGTAGACAAGCCAGGAACTGTTAGGTTACTTGGTTTCTTTTGGAAGAAAACGCATCAAAGGACTAAAAGTCAAAAGATGTTTGACTAGCTTAATACTAAAAAAAGAGCACACCAGGAAAATAAAACAAATATATATAACTACGAGCAGAAGACTGAAGAGCTACCCACATGGCCAGACCCCTTCAATACTATAAAGACCAAAGAGGCCCCCCCTTGCCGGCAAGGACGATTCTGAAGAAAGAAAAAACAGCACCACAGACGCAATTCTTCTTTTTCTTTCCTACTACAGTTGCCCTACTCTTTGAAACATACCAAATTAAGCTTTCAAAATATAGCAGCCTATTTTTATCCAGTATTACATCAACAAAGAAAACTTCACGGTTCCCCCCAAAAAAAAAAATCAAGACGAATAAAAGCAATTTGAAGGTCATTTAACTATCAATAAACTGATGATATTTCTTAAAATATGAGTTTTTCTTTGTTAATTTTTTTTCTGAAATATGAAAGGACAACTCAGTGATTAATCCGAAACGAAAGGGAAAAACATTAATAGAAGGAACGGGAGATATTATGGGAACCCTCACAAGCTTTTAACCCATCGAGGGGGGACGTCAACGGAGGCGATGACGACGAGGTCGGCATCGACGTTGAGCCTCGCAAGGGACCTCATCATCACCCTCGTCGCGACGTAGAACTCGTAGTCCCTCGGCGTCCCCATGTACATCATCGCCGCGTACGCATGCCTCCGCTCCGCCACCGCCTCCGAAGCGGAGGCACCAGCAGCCGCCAGCGTCATCACCAGCAGCGCCACCAGAAACCGCAGCGGTCTTCCCCCCTCCATGCCTCCCGCGAAAACCAAGCAAAAACGGCACAGGATCGAGAGTCTAGGCTAACCCAAGTTCGATCTCCACAGCGGGGGGGCCCTCCCTGTGGCCCATTCTCCAGATCTCCGCCGCTCCTCGCCGGCGCAGCTCCTCCGGCCCCCGTGTCGCGGCACGTCCGCGGCGTGTCAGACGGGCCGGATCGGCGCCCACCGCCTGCCAGAGACCACGGAGAGGGGTGGGGGGGCGATGAGGGGAACCCGAGGGGGGGAGGAAAGGGAAGAGACCTTTCGGCCGATGCGGGAGAGAGGGATTGGGGAGTGCTGTTTCTTATGAGACGGGGAAAGTGGCATCGACGAAGCCGCTTAAATGACAGCCAAAAAATTAAAACCAAGTAGCTGCGGGTTACGGTTAACGCCCCCCCATTCATTAAAAGTCACGGCACGATGACGTGGCGCACCTCACGTTGTCCTCGTAGTGATCCCATCTCCCGCCCCGTCGTCGTGTCCTAACTCGTTCCTTAAGTCGGCCGTCGAAATATTTAATCGATCGCTTCGATGCTTCTCATCGTAAAACCACCTTAAAACTTTCATCCTTTTTATATAAAAAATAAATAAATAAAGATTGAATTCGAAGCGTTAAAAAGGAAGGCGGTTGAGAAGTTAAAACTCCATAATTCTCTGCGTACGTGGATCACGCATTCGAGGATTAATGAGCGACCGCAGTCACCGCCCGCAAGAAGCATGTTTTTTTTTTAATATAATTTTGACCGGAGGGGGGTTGACCTTGCCAAATGAAGCATCCCGTCCCGCGGCGTGACCTACGAACCAATTTTAACCTCTTTTCGTTGGATCGTTTAATTTGCGGCGTCGAATCTAATTAATCGGGGAAAAGACGACCTTACGTGCATTGAAGAATTTAATTCGCGCTGGATACGGCGGCAATAATTAATCATTTGAAGCGTTTATTACACACCTGGCAAACTTAATTCCAGATATTACTGGCCACGTACGTCGAGCGATTAGTACGAAAAATAAGACAGCAAAGAAAAAAGAAGCTCCAGCTGTTTTTAAAAATACTTTTATCAGATTTACTTGGTATTTATTTCTCTAATAAACCAAGCAACTTGTTCGTATATATATATATATTTTGGGGCGGCCACGTCCAACTAACTTATAAACCCACCTTCCCGTCATCCGACCTTCCCTTCTTTTGATTTAAAAATATAAAAATGGACAAATTGTCGTGCATGATGAGTACAAAAACAACGAGGCAACTTGTTGAATGATAGGCTATATATATAGCTCTGTGTTGACCGAACAATTAATTGATTAACCTACCTCCGTTGTTATGGTACGTTTATACAGGTATAGATATGATTAATCCGTAATAAGATAAGAAGAATGCAGAGTCGTCCGACGCGAGAATTATAATTGGAAGGCGTGGGATGTGACGACGGCGAGCGGTGTCTTCCCCCTCCGTGTATTGCTGTATCACCCTCGGAAAGGGTCCCTCTGGGGGAGGTCACTCCCTCCCTCGGTGCCTCATAAAAAGAATATAATAACACTCGCCTTGCACCGTCCCTCTTATTAATCGATTTCTAATTTTATAATATACGGTGGCATCAGAAGAAGTCAGAATATATATATATATTTATTTAGAAAATAAAGACGAAGATTATTTGGCATCTCACTCGGTATCTTCGTTTAGGATATGCCTCGTTTGGCACTACGCATAAATATCTGCGAGCTTAAAATTTGGTGCCGAACGCCCAAATGGGTTGACACACAAATTAGGGCAAGGTGAGGGGCAATGACTGTATATATATATATATATATATATATATAGGGAAGGGGGGAGGGGCGCCACATGGCTGCAGGCTTCAGAACAGATGTCGTGAGGTGGTGCAAGGTAGGAATTGAATTAAATAGTTAGTATCTTTAAAGGAAATATTAGTCGATCTCCGCCCTAACATAAAGAATTTTTTTTTTTGGATATTAAGAAATTTGTTTAGGATAAAATTTTGCATTTATAAACAGATGGGATGGAGTCTTGCTGAGGACTTTAATGTTGTTATTATTTTTTCCAGCATCCTTCCTTGTTGGTTTCTCCAACTTTGGCGTTTCCAACGCACCTTTTTGGTTTTTGTTTTATCTAAAGTAAGTATTATTATTTTTAATCGTATGCCTTTAATTAGGCCCGGATGTAAAAAAAGAAAGAAAAAAAAAGAAGACTTTACGGGTGTCTGTGAAAGTGATTCACGATGACAGCGAAGCGAAGCACGAGGAATATTTATGTAAAAAAAATTTATTGAAAAGAAAGCACAAAATATAATAATAATTAGGATTTTTATACGCGCTGGTCGTCGCCGACCACAACCCAAGTTGCTGCGGATTGGCTCCTCAAGGCTTATCCAAGCTTTTATTTATGCACTTGTGGAGTCCATGACTCACACCACCCACGTGTTGTACTCTATTTTTTTTTATTTCCTTCTTTTGAAGTCATTGTATTTTTAGGTTTAAGCTGTGAATACGTAAATATAGGATTGGATTCAAGCATCTATTATAATAATTCATTTTCTTGAATTCAATTCAAGAAAGGAGATGAAGGGAACGTCAGCCTATATTTTTCTATCGGACTCTGGAATGATATGGCAATAAATTTTGTTTGATGGGCTCTGTCAAGATTCCTAGTGTATGAGAAGGGAAAAGGAGCAGCTAAAAAATGTAGGACACGAAGAGGATAGATAACTCCTTGCGAGCGACAGGGCTCACAGGGGATTCTTTCTTGCTCGACGCCCTTAAAGAGGGTTTGACTCCAACGAGAACGAGTACGATCAGCAAGAACCAGGTTGACTAAATCAAGTTCAACTAAGGTGAAACAAAGTGGCCTACTTGAGCCAAAGATGTACAAGGTCGATACTGTTCTTCACAGATGCATACGGAGATTATAAATTCAAGATGAATCACACTGAGGTAAGCAACATATTTTTATTTTACCAAAACTTAAGCCATTACTCAAAATAAGCTTGATTTTGATCATACTGATGGAGAGATTTACTGCACTAAGCTCCAACAACTGCATGCAAGAAAGGTATATTGCAGAGTCCAGTATCATACAACCATACTTTGTCAAGCAGATCGAATTCGTCTGATTCTCCTTCGTCATTATATATTTCAAATCAAGGATATTAAGAATATTGCATCAGGCTATGTAGGATCAGAGTTATCAAAACGAGACCAGATGGAAGAAAAAAACTATCATTGCTTACCATTTCAAGAACTTTTCATCTTAAAAAGAAAACATTGCAAGAACTATACAAGCTGAATTATCTTAAAAAGTTACCAAAAGAAAGTAAAGGGAAGTTCACCATATTCAATGGTTTTGTGTAACCAAGCAAGACCCGGGTTTGATAAACCGTTTGCATCTACGGGAACCCCACTAGCCTTACCTTCAAATTCTCCAAGCTCAGCAAGTACAAAAGAACGCATCAAACCAACATATTTTGACTTCATTGATAGTTAATTTTCCTCCAACTTCCAATATATCTCCCCTTTGGATCCCATGTTCCTTTATTATGATCCGCTTATTTTGTTATTCTATGAAATAAAATGCTGAATGTATCATTGCATATTTGAACTAGATGTCATGCAATTTCTATCATATCCCTAAATGAAAAAAATAAACGTTTCGTGTATCAAACTGGCTCAAGAATGTGCCTCAAACCCTCAAGAATGGTAGGCACATGCACGAAGAGGTTAAAAAGAAATAGAGATAAAAACATAACTGTATCAATTTACTGAACTGGACTCTACTAGAATTTTCTTGCCAAAGAATTGAATATTTGACAATCATGGAATTAATAACTCATTATAAGACCTTGCAGTATAAGGAATGATCAGATTGTGTGGTGTGCTGTATACAAAATACCCTCCCTTACATTATACAACAGTTGGACGCAGCATCAATTTGATCAGGGGATCTGCACCATAATCAAATGGGATGAAAAGGTTAGAACCAACAAGCTAAGCTTTGACGGCAAAATAGTAGAAGGGAGAGAAACTAAAGTACAATGAAAAGAAAATTCCAGAAGCAAATCATTTTGCCAGATAAGTACGAAATTTCATAAAGCATGTCCTGAGCACAGACATGGGTGAAACACTGAAGAAAATCAAACGATTCAACCGTAGAGGTAAATTCCATGATTCATATTGAACTTTCAGATTCATCTTGATGCATGTTCAATAATCCTCGAGAATTGTTTAATAGATTACAGTGGTTCACTATCACAAAAGAACAAAGGTCAGGCCACTCACATGTATGATATGGCCATTATCCTTGTCGAACATGATAATGTACCCTCACTATTATTTGTTACCTTAAATTTGATTTGGTTACTTACCGAGTAACGTAACACTAGTTGCAGGATAATGTAATCAAAAGACTAACAGCTACGGGTACGGGGTAAAAAAACATAGCATAATTGCAGTCTGTGTGCTTGATTAGAGAACACAAAGAGGGGAATCAGAAAACATGAAAAAATAAAGAGATTAATGCATATCTACAACCATAGATAACCTAACATAGCATCTCAGAACTCCATGTTCAAACACACTCATGGAGAATCTATAATGAGAAATTAACCGTGAACTGCGAAAAAAATAACTAGAGAATTCAATTATTAGAAAGGAGGACTCACAATTGGCTAAGGCTAGTTAGATCAACACCAGGAGCAAGTTCTTGAACTATATCACTGGGGGGTTGACCACATTCCTGCATTTTCTGCATCAGATCAACAATCTTGGAGAAGTTTTCTGGTTCATTGTCATATACGTTGTTTAGCTTCAATATAAGCTCATATTGACGATGATAGCGGTCATATTCTTCTTGGTTCAGAGAATTTCTGTGCTCCTCTAGCCACTGTGGATATCTTTCTCCAATTTCCTTCATGGGCTCATGTAGAATTTCTTTAGACAAAAGTTGCTGCATCATAGTCTCGACCATAGATTCCATGTCCTTCAACAGGAGGTAAAAAAGAAGAAGAAGTGAATCAGATGATAGATTCTTTCAACAATATATTATTAGTTACTGGAGCATTACGAAAAGTTAAAAATCGTTGGGAAGACATACCATGCAAAGAAGAAATATATATAAAATAAAATTGAAGAAATATATATAAGTATATATAAAAGAAAATTGCAACACAATCAATAGTATTTCAGACCTTCAATTAATTAGATACCTGCGCACGACAGAGTGTATAAACTCTGCTAGTAATGCAATCACAAGTTTCAAAATGAATATTGTATGGCCAAGACTTTACATCTTCATTAATAATTACAGTTAATGAGAACCAGAACCACCAATATCTTCCTATGGTAATCGATTGATATTTGAAAGTAGCAAAGCAGCATCCCGAGGTGGCCCAACAATCCGACAATCAGTAGGTTCAGTACTGGATCCATCTAGAGTCGAGCTTCTGAGTTTATTGCGTTACTGGTAAACGTACCCCTAGATAATTGAATTCAAACAAAAAAAGACCAAATTTATCAAAACTAGTTTTCCCGATGGTTGCCAATGCTTGTTGGATAATCAAACGATGAAACTTCAGGCCCTGTTTGAGAACTCTTTAACGAGGTTAAAGAGGATGAGAATTAGGATGGAAGAGAGAAGGTGAAAGGAACCTCCCAATGAGGGGGAATTGGAAATGGCAAATATACACAAGGGAGGGGAACAGGGGGAAAACCCTACCACTCAGTTACTTCGTTTCAAATGGGGATAAACATAAACGAAAAGATTTGTTTCCTTTCACTGTTGAATATGAAAAAATTACCATAAATTAATTAATTTGATTAAAAAAGTACGCAGACCTGCGAACCGGCGAACTGCTGAAACTGCTTTACTAACTCGTCAACCATCTCTTCCTCCCCATCATCACCACCCTTCACGGGGCCGGCCCCCGTGGCCGACTCCAAGTTTCTAACAGCTTCCCTTGTTTGCTGTGTCAGCTGCTCGAGTGCCTCAGAAGCGTGAGAAGCCTTAGGCCGCACGCCCTGCTTCCCCTTCCTCCTCGTGCCGGGGTCCGGCAGCCCCATCCCCAATCCCTTCACTGGAGGCGCCGAACCCAATGGCGAAGGCAACGGATCCCTTGTAGCTCTCCCATGCTCCCGACCACTATCGATAGACAGCGAAAAAAAATTACACAAACACGGACAAAACTCAAAATAAAAAAAATGGATCATGATAAACCGGGAGATGGAGGAGCAGGCGAAGGCGACCTCTGGTCCGGAGTGAGATCGATCTTAGAGAAGTCCTCCAAAGCGCCTGAAACAAAGAAAAGCGGCGAAATTAGGGAAATATGAATAGCGAGAGCGACAGAGACGAACACAGAGAGAGAGAGAGAGAGAGAGAGAGGTACTGTCGAGGAGTTGATCTAAATCGTCGGAGGACGAAGGATTGGCCATGGCGACAGGGGGCCGATAAGGGAGCGGAGGCTCAGCAAGGGAAAGCCCGTGGAATACGGCACACGGAGAAAGCAAAGCACCGCCCTCGAGCCCTTCCGGTGTCGGCTTATGCACGCTGGCTTTTATAGTTGGGTTTATTAATCCAAAGCTTACATCATATAAATATTAATCCGAAATATTAATGGATCAATATATATTAATTACTATTTGTACACTGACAAACGTCCTCCGCCCAGCCCCGTAAATAGAAAAGTTATATATTCATTCCCTCTCACTAATTAATCCAAAGTTATAAATGTTGTTTTGCTAAGAGATCGAGGGGACAATCGAAAAGGGGATCTGCATCTTTGCTATGTGTTAAACCCTTATTGAAGCCGTCGTCCTCCTTTGTCCCACCAAGGCGTATTGCAAATTGAAAACCAAGGAAGAGATCCCTGCGTGCTCACGAAAAGAGTACAGTGGGGGGGGCAAGGTCATCTAAGAACGAGAGGCTAAAATTTGGCACGAGAGATGGTAAAAGTGTCGTTGAGAAAGGTCCCATAAGCATACAATAACTTATTAAACACTATTCTATGAACTTTTAAACCATCTGTTTGGATATTCATATTTGCCCAAATAACCAAAGGCACAAAAAGTCCTATCGAAGGGATGGCAGGGTTTGGCCATTTTAGGGAAGATCCTCCCCTTTAGACACCAATTCAATGCTCAGCACCCTCCCCCACCAGGCGGTACTAAATTTACAAGTATATTAACTACCTCTTCAGCAGCGACAGGAGTAGATTCATCTTGTAAACACTCCCAGAATCCGGTGCTACTGGCAACTGGTTAGGTTCCTGTGACCTAAGCTCAGATGCATTATCCAGTCCTTCGCCATGCGTACAAGCTAATTTCCTGCCCTCAGTTGTGCTTCGGGTTGTCCTAAATGCACCAGATTCCCTCCTTCAGCTTCCCCTACTTGCTCAACTCCACCACTAAGACGAAGCTCATATTCTTTCGTACAGGTCTCCTGGAACTTCTCATGACTATTGAGGCCAAAAGACAGTGGCTTAAGAGCTTGTGATGGATGAGCTGTTGACTGACCGGGGGGAATATATGGACTGATGGGCCCAAACACAGTATTTTCACTTTGGAACCGCTTAATCCGAGAAATGTGCTTTCTACCAGAAAGATGACACTTAAATACAGATTGCGTCTTACACGTCGCGTTGCATAGTGTACAAACCCTGGGTCGTTCCTTCTGGTGCTCTTGAGGCTTGCCACCAACAGCATTCATTCTCTTTAATCGCTTCCCATGCTGCCTCTCATCTCGCTTCCCATCTTGCTTCCCAACTCGCCAATACCTTGTCATCTTCCTCTTTGAACCACGGCCCCTGCCATAACTATTCATCCACGACTTCCTTCCAGCTACGGGTACTTCGATGTATTCTGGTATCTCAACAGCATTCCCTTCATTTGTTTCGGCTTGTGCTGTGACAGTCTGACTATTCATATTCTGTTCCATCTTATAATTCATTTCTATGGTTCCTGTAGAAAAGTTCTCTGATGGAATGGAGCCAGCATAAACTTCATTAGTTTCAGATGAGGCAAGTGGTAGTGATGATGGAGAACCTTTGTTTGCTTCACTAAGTCGAGCAGACAATAGATCAATGTTTCCAGACACAGCAACTGCTTTGTCAGCTTCACAAATTCCATCAGATAAAATTGAAGGTGCAGTGATGTGTCCAGATGAGACTATCGTTTTCATACACACTTGAGATAATTTGTTTTCTTTATCCAGAAAAGGAACCTTATTGTCTTGAGAACTTTGTATCTCAGGCTTGGCCTCATCCTTTGCTTGTTGATCCATTTCTATGGTTGCTGTTGAAAAGTTTTCTGATTGAATGGAGCCAGCATAAACTTCATTAGTTTCAGATGAGGCAAGTGATAGTGATGATGGAGAACTTTTGTTTGCTTCACTAAGTCGAGCAGACAATAGATCAATGTTTCCAGACACAGCAACTGCTTTGTCAGCTTCACAAATTCGATCAGATAAAATTGAAGGCGCAGTGACGTGTCCAGATGAGACTATTGTTTCCGTACACACTTGAGATAATTTGTTTTCTTTATCCAGAAAAGCAACCTTATTCTCTTGAGAACTTCGTATCTCAGGCATGGCCTCATCCTTTGCTTGTTGATCCATTTCTATTGTTGCTGTTGAAAAGTTTTCTGATAGAATGGAACCAGCATAAACTTCATTAGTTTCGGATGAGGCAAGTGGTAACGATGATGGAGAACTTTTGTTTGCTTCACTAAGTCGAGCAGACAATAGATCAATGTTTCCGGACACAGCAACTGCTTTGTCAGCTACGCAAATTCGATCAGATAAAATTGAAGGTGCAGTGATGCGTCCATATGAGACTGTTGTTTCCGTACACACTTGAGATAATTTGTTTTCTTTATCCAGGAAAGGAACCTTATTGTCTTGAGAACTTTGTATCTCAGGCTTGGCCTCATCCCTTGCTTGTAGATCAGCCATGACTGTCTGCTGAGCTTGCATCTCTTGGAGTCTTTTCACTGTATTATTGTGTCGTTTCCCCTTCTTATGCTGTTTCAGCACTTCTAAACTGTTACACTCCACCCTGCAAATATAACACCAGGCATGCGGGAGGATTGGACACCTTGGCATCGTCGTTACTGGCTGTGCAATAAGTGTTGGATCTTGAGGTTCTTCCGGCATTGACTCCATTATTGACAATGATTTAGTAGCCAAGGTAGTAGCAGCCTCAGGAGTCAAGTTATGGTTTGGCCTACTGTTGCCTCCACCTTGTCGTCCTCGCTCTCTACCATGAAAAGTAGGTGCCACCTCTGAATGGCCACCAAAATTACCTCTTCCCCTACCCCCTCTGAATGGCCAACGTCCTCTTCTTCCACGACCTCTATGTGAAGACTCAACACCAACCTACAGAAAAGACTTGAAAGCTTTTAAAAGCTTTTCCTGGTGGTTTTCTTAGATGTGCATACAGAAAAACCTGAAGAAAAGCCAACTGTGTACAGATAAATAAGCAGTTCCTATCTCCAATTAGCAAGTGAAGGAAATTTGCCAAGCAAGAAATTATCTCTATAAGACTAGATTATAGAATAGTAAAAATAAGTTCTATAAACTGAGACCAGTATAAATTTGTTGCATAATGTTATAAAACTCTAGCAGGAAATATGTTTTCATATTTTTGTTAGCTTTAAGCAATATGAAGTTATTTGTTGACTGCCGAACCATCAATGATTATAAAAATGACTCAACACCTTGAATTAGCAACTATAACCAATAAATCCTTACATAAGGATCTCTTCAATCATGTTCTTGCGAAACAAAAATATAGAGTTAACTAAATGACTTACTGATAATATTCTTACAAGTTCAAACTATTTCCAGATATGAAGTCATAATCTAGCAGAAATCGCCAAGAAAATTTGAGCCACCCCAGGAGTTCCTAAAGTTGCACCGAATGCACGTTATGAATGGGAGCCATTCAAGTATAGTTCAGCCAAGGATATCTTTCAAAGGCATAAACCATTCACAGAATGCATTCTATGCTACGTGAAGTTAATGAAGTCAAGCAGATATCTTTTGTAATTATTACGGTCTCATGCATGAATAATTGTGAAATCAAATTTTCAATCACTGTGAAGTTATGCAGAGGCTTGAACAATAATTACAAGTTTATATTAATAAAAACACCAGCCAACTAGAATCGGGACCTATCACAATAAATTCAGTTAAAGAAGAAAATTGACATACTATTTCTGGCAAAGAATCTCCATTAGGAAGCATACCAAGTGAAACATTGGGCAAGTAATAGCAGGAGAGAACCCACTTCAACTTTCCTATCGCAATAGAAAGACGAGTAAAATCAAAAACCATAGAGGCACTTCTTAGACACTATTCTCTTGGAAGGTTCTTGAAAGGGAAAACCTTACTTACATCAGCCCAAGATTACGGCATTAAACACATGATTGGTATGCCTTGAACAACAGAAATTCAGAATGTGGTAATTTCACGAGAAAAATGCCACATGCATGCCACGTGTATATGTCAGGCTCGTCAATGATCAATTGACAATCCATGCATGATATTGACACATGTACGGCGCACACCATAAGACGTTCATGAAGCACCTAAATCTTTGACTTCAACAAGCTAAGAGCTTTTTGGTTGTGAGCATTAAACTTGGAAAATTTAGAACCAGCTCAGATATAAACAAGGGTGTCCAGGGAAGACAGTCCCGAGTCCTCACAGATAGAGCTATATGGCTATACCTACCATCGATCAACGACCCAATGATTGCTACAGATCAATGACCATGAAAAATACCCTCATTTATCAACTGAACTATGACATTGCCTTTTGTATCAAGCGTGCACAGGTTTAACACCCAGAACCAAATAGCCCCTCTAAATATCTGAATATGTTCGACGGCTACATGACATGATATCCATCATTCGTTTAGATGTACCAGAATATCAATATATAAAGACCTAGCTTAATGTGGCAAATTATGGTTGACATCAAACTATCAAGTCTCAGAATTGACTAGAAACGACCTCGCTAACTAAGAAGGTCAGCACAGAACAAGGTCGTATTATCCGGTAACTTTTGCAGGAATACAATTGAATATAAGGTTTGTAACCGAAGTTTCAGATATAAATCTAAGCTACAAGATTAGGCTACTCACAAACAGCGCGATATTAAAACATATCAACAAGTGGTCTAAAGATGTAAACAAAGTATAAGCTCGGGAGGTTGTGGGTTCTAAAAAAAACAAGTGAGCTAAAGATCAATTGATAAACAGCATAGATTTTGCAAAATTTAATTCCAAAATTGTGCCAAGTGATGTAGAAAAAGATTTTAGAGGGAGAGAATACAACCAAGAAATAAAATAATAGCCAACATGCAACAACTAAGAAATTTCATCGTGCAATTAAAAATATCAAGAAGGCAGTGGATCCTAGAAATTGAGATATCTGAACTCTAAATTTCCAGTTGTACGACGAAGCGCTTCGCAAATCGAACGATTAGCGGCATACCCACGGGTGTGGTGGTGGCGCCATGGCCAGCTCCGGGGCGACCGTCGACAGCGCGGGGAACACTACGCCGATCGGGGCTCTCTGCTGAAACTGCGTTGCGGCCAAGTGATGGTGATCCCAATAGGGGCCGCGGGACGCGCGCACGTGCAGGGGGCTTTCAGGGGCCGTCGCGGCCACGGGATCGGCCCTCGGCGGCGGCCGAGGAGGATGAGGCTGGTGGTAGGGATGGTGGTGGTAGGCGGAGGAAGGGTAGCCGCCGTAATCGGCGTGATGGGCAGATTGGTAGGCGTAATAGGCAGCGGCGTCGTAGAGCATTTGATGATGTTGGGCAGGGTTGTAAGCTGGGTGAATTTGGTATTTCTGCTGCTGGTACTTCTGCCGGAGGGGATCGGCGAAGGCGGTATTATCCATGGCGGACGACGGAGAACAGAGAAGAAAGGGGAACGCAGGGGAGAATGCTGGTGGTTTTTTCACCTTTTGGGCGATTTTTCTTCTTGTCCGATTTCTTTCACGAAGAAAGGTTCCTAAGTGCAGCAACTTAAGTCACGACAAGTATACGACCTGAAAATAAAAAATCGATCTGCGATGGTGTGTGTGTCGCGATCATCCCGAGAAGCAAAGTGGGGGGCGATGCAGCTCCTCCGCGGTCTCGTGCACAACGCCGGCGTCCCATTCTCCCCGCCGACGGACAACCTCGGGTGTAGGTCCTACGTCCGCCTCTATGCACGGGGGGCTACTCTCCCCTTCGCCCTTAGGCAGCGCAAAGGAGGCGTTCTGCTCCACCGCGGCGGGCGGTGCCTCCGCCCCGTGGCAGCGCGGAGCACGGAAGCGCTTGGTTCCAGCCGTGGCATCGGGTTCTTTACTCTTCACTTCTTCCCCTATTCTTCTGTCCGGTCTGTTTAATTGGAGAAAAGGTAGCATCGTTAGTGCTAAGCGAAACCAAGTTTGTAAAACTTTTTGTATCTTGAACAGATTTCTATTAGGATTAGCGAAAATGCTATCGTTCAGTCTAATTGCGAAGGGCGTACTGTCAACCTTTTGTATCTTGAACAGATTTATATTAGGATTAGCGAAAAGAGTAGGAAAAACAAAATGGTGCTGCCTTTAACCTGAAGGCAACTAGGTGTTTTGCAGTTCTAGCTGATTGATTCATTGGTGGGTCTTGCTCATTAAGGATTGTCTTCTGGTGATTTGTATAGATTACAGTTTCGTGTCCTTTTATGATGTTCATTGTTTCTGTTTCTGTTTAACCTGAAGGCAACTTTGCATTGCAAATACATTTTGTATCCCGAATAATATATTTCTGTCTTCTAAAATAAGCGATGATTTCCAATAAAGTAGTTGAAAATTTAGGCCATTGTCGTTTAAAAGTTTAGGTATCTGGTTTTTTACTGGTGACTACCTATATGTATATAATACATTCTCCTGTCTTGTTCTCCTTCCTCCCAACTAGGACGGAGAAATTTTTTGAAGTTGAGCTAACTGTCAGAGACTATGAACTCGATCAGTTTGGAGTTGTTAACAATGCCGTCTATGCAAGCTATTGTCAGCACGGTAAGGTTTATTTATATATATTTATCTTCTAAAGAATTCAAGTGATATGTTTAGCAAATGTGGAATCATCCTGTGTTTGTTGGTAAGTGATTTAATATTTCTAACCCATCCTAGTCTCACTCTAGTCATTAAGCTTACAACAAATAAGTTTATCTCCTTATTGCTCATATCTGTGCTGGGACTTGTCATGCAACTAACCAATAAATTTTTAACTGCGCCGAAAACACTAAATGATTTTGGAAGTATTTCCTTGTGTCACTCCTAGACTGTGAGTATAATTTTTCTTTTTCTTAAAACAAAGGGAATACTTACCTCCTAGGATGGGCCAAACTAGTCTGAAGCATCACACCGTCATGGTCAAAGATAAAGTTCGTTCACTATTGATATTGAGGAATCATGTTTTTAGGTCCATGTCATTGTTTTCAATTGATACTCTTGTATTCTGGCAATCTTGATTTGAGCCTGATCAGGTCGACATGAATTACTGGAGAAGATTGGGATTAGTGCAGATTCTGTTGCTAAAAGTGGAAACTCTTTTGCACTTTCTGAGTTGCACCTGAAGTATATTTCACCATTAAGGGTATGTATTTCTCTAACTTTATGGAGTATCCCCAGTATAGGATATTTTCTCAAGAGGGGCATCTTTGATAGAATGAAGTGTGCAGAGTAGCATCCTGGATTACCATCAATAGATAATGAAAGCCCGAATGGCCATTTTGTGCATTCAGAAATTGCATGTAGAAGTATTATTTACAAGTTACAAGCGTGGCATATGGTTTTTTTCGAGTCGTCAACTGTGAGAAATCTTCAATCTTCATCATAAGCATTGTCATTCTGTTCTAGTAACACGACAACCAGATGCTTGCAAGTACTTTTGCCAGTAAAAAGACCCTGCTGATGGTTTAGCTCGTTGGTCTTCGTCGAGCAATGAACTAATGTTTTGGTTGGGTTTTCCTCAACTATCAGAGCAGAGATAGATTTGTTGTGAAGGTGAGGGTTGCCGGCATGTCAGCTGCAAGAGTTGTAATGGAACACTTCATCCATAAGCTTCCGAATCTCGAGGTATGCAATAAATATGCTTAATTAGCTTATCCATCTTGGCGTTGTTTGTTAATCTTGTAGCAGGAAATCCTTTGAGATCTTGTTTATGTCTGATGACTTCAGCCCATTTTGGAAGCGACTGCAACTGTTGTTTACCTCAACGAACGCCATTGCCCTTCTCGTGTGCCGAGCGAGTTGTCGTCCAAATTGACCCAATTTTTCTCTGTGGAGGATTCGAACTAAATACTGCAGACTAGTGCAATGGATGTTGCCGAAAACTAGATGCGGCTCTGATTCGAGTAGCAGATAGCACACAGAATCATAGTGTGTAATCACAAACATGAGGCGAGTGATGGATGAGTGGTGACGATATTAGCAATGCAGTCTGCAACTGCCATTGAAAAATGATGTATCATTATTATTTCCTAAGAATGAATCCACTTAGTTTTCTATGAGGGTATATTTGAGATAAGGTAATATTGGTGAGAATCATATTATAATTAAATTTTACTTATAACTTAATTGAAATCATGGTCTAATAAATATTATCTCATAATGAAACTCTGCTTTCGTTTATGGTCTTATTTTTACTTGCTTGGAAATTCTCTCGTCACATTTTCTTCTTAGTTTTTTGCTTTAACTTTTTTAATTACAAGTCGATTACCTTAGTCTACATTACCACTCATGCTATGTCGGTATGTTTTTATGCGGTGGATTTGAAAACCACCCCATTAATCTCTTGTCCCTCAAGTAATGCGGTGTTTAATTGATTTGCTCAGTACCGATTGAGAATGAAATGACTTAATTTAAAAGTTATATTCAAATTTCACTATTTTTATTTTTTTAAAAAAATCTAGAATATTGGTTTGGTAAGGTAAATAAGTTTCTAATCATCTATAATAAAAATCTAGATTGATCGCTTATATTATAAAAAATATATAATCCTCCATTAAGCTAAGTTCTTATAATTTAAGAACATTAAAAATAATAAATATTTTAAAAGCAAAAAAAAAGTCTCGTTTACGTTCGCATTAATTTTTTTTTAAAAAAATAAAAGGACTAATTGGGTAAGTATATTTAAATCGTTAAATAAGATACATTTTTATATTGGATTGGGAAACCACCCCATTAATCTCTTGTACCGGGCCTTAATGACTTAACCTAAAGAAAAAAATTGGATTCACAGTCCGTAGGTCATCTTCCAGCATTAATCATATGCCGACCACATGATAAATGCTCATAACGCAACAACGCATATAAAATTCAGATTTGCATACGTTTTACACGTGTCTAAAGCAAAAAATAATAAAAAGATAGGTTTAATTTAGATTAATTTAAAAGTGGGAATCATAGATTCTGATTATGAAAATGGATTAAACTCGACTCATTTAAGTTTTTTATAAAAAAACATGATAATGACTTATCTTTTTTTATAAAAAAAATTCGCATCGTCGATTACGAGGCTCATAATTTTTTTTCTCCCTATAAATCAGCAAGAAAACAGAGCCAAAGACACTGCCGAGAGGTAAAAAACATCGACAAGTTAATAACCGAGGCAGAGAGCAGCCATGCAGCATTTCCTCCACGGCGCCCTTGCTCGCAGCGCCCCCGTCCCCTTCTCCCCGCCGGGCGCCGGATTCCGGAGGAGCCCTGATCTCCCCTGCCTCCCCGGTGCCAGAGCTGGCGACGCCGCCGCCGTCCGCCTTACCCTTATCCAGCGCGGAAGCCAAGGAGGAGACGGCGTGCCGTTCCACCCTGAGAGACGTCGACGCTGCGTCCGCCTTCAGGAGGAGGCCGCCGCCGCCGTCGCTGCAGCGAGGAGCAGCAACGGGGCGGCGCGTGCTTCCGGCTCTGTGATCAGGTCGACCGCCGTTTCTTTCATTGCACCACCGCGCCCAGCGTATTATTAATCGTTTCATTTAATTACCACACTACCCTTTCTAAATATGGCATGGATATACAAATCACTCGTAATAAATTGCATAAATACCGTCTGTTTTAATATTTAAAATTACTTATAATTTAAAATAACATAAGTAAGGTAAACTAGAATATTTAAAGATATTTTTTTCTATATATAATATTTTTTAAAACTTATCTTAAATCTAAGACCTCATAAAGTTCCGATATATTCTAATAAGAAAAATTACGTTTTTTACTATATATAATTATAAAGCTTATAAATTATAATGAATAAATTATTTAAATTTGTACAATTTTTATGATGATTAACTTTTATAAGGTGGAAATGAGGTAAACAAATATTTTAGATTATTGTATTTGTTTATGTTTATATGAATGCCTAGATGATTCATACAAATAATTTATTCAAACTCATCCACCAGTTACTAATATTCATCCTCAATCTATTTTTTATTTTACTTTATATTATCTGATGAAATAAAATTAATATAAGTAGTGTGAATAAGTGGAAATAATAAGATCCTACTATTAAATAAAATTCAACATTAGATTTTATTTTCATTAACATCAACTTATGTATTTTTATATGTTAACTCTTCACGTAGGACACAAAAATATTTTGATATGTCAGAGAATATGAGCTGGATAAGTTTGGAGTCGTCAACAATGCTGTCTACGCAAACTATTGTGAATACGGTAAGACAATATTTTTATTAATTTGTTTAATAATGATAAGAATTTTTTAATATTATTGTGATTAAAAGTTAAAAAAAATATAGACGGTGGATTTAATACTCAGTTAAAAAAATATTAAAAAAGAAATAAGAGCTCTTTAAAGTCTTAATTATTCCACAAATTCATTGAATTATAATCAAATTGATCCCAAACAGCTCGTCACACCTTACTCGAGGAGATCGCTACTGATGGAGATGAAGTCGATACGGGTGTTGATGTGCCATTATTCGCTCTCTCCGCGCTGCACCTCAAGTATATTCGGCCATTAAGAGTACCTACCTCCTCCCTTTCCCATCGTCCATTATCATTATTATTCACTCCGTAGCTCTGCGAATTATTTAATTCAAGCAGTTTTATTGAACGGGTTTAATCTCCTGGATCAACAGAGTGGAGATAGATTTGTAACGAAGGTGAAAGTAGCAGGAGTCTACGGCGCCCGGATTTTTACCGACGTCTTCATCCGCAGGCTGCCAAATTTAGAGGCATTCGATAGTTAATTTCGTGTGTATAAAATTTCCCCAAGTCTTTAATTTAATTCGCACCATCATTAAATATACTTATACAGACGTTTACTGTTTCTTCAGCCCATTTTGGAAGCAACTGGAATCAACGTCTGCCTCAGCGAAAGGTATAGGCCTATTCGCCTGCCGGTTACACTGATATCTAAAGTACTAAAGTAGTATTCGGAGAGAGGAGAAGAAATAACCAACGCAGAAGCAATTACCAGTGCTACCTTACATTAAGAAGATTATGGATGCCTCCCCACCTTCTCATACTTAAAAAAGTTAATATTTATAGTATTGGATAAGTATTGAACCTCACGGTTTTTACCTAGATAAATGTACACAGATCTGCTGTCCTTATGAGACGATAAATAACAACGAATAAATATTTTTTTAATACTGTTCTCTTTGGGTTTTTTAATATATAAGAGTTAATATTTATGCATGGATTTATTATTATTTATATATATACACACACTCGATGGCCTTCGCTTGCAAACTCCCACGCGAAAAACCTAGACACGGTCGGTATGGGGCACCACCGTCGAACCGGACTCATCTGATTGAGGCAGCTGCCGGTGCTGCAGCTAGGCCGTCCGGGCATAGTGAGCGGCCATCATCGGGGGCGGGAGTGCGAGGAACGCCGCCGACGGGTGGAGCATGGGGAGGGAGGGGCCGGGCATCGTCGTCGTCCGGCCGATCGAAGCGAGGTCCATCATGCCCGTGCCCGTCTGATGAGGCAGCTGCCGGTGCTGCAGCTGGGCCATGCGGGCAAAGTGAGCGGCCATCATCGGCGGCGGCGGCGGCGTCTTCCATCGGCACCGTCATGTTGCTCGTCCGGCTCATCATCTGGATCTGCGCCTGCAGCTGCTTCAGGGACTCGATCGCCTCCGTCTTTTTAGAGAACAAGAACAGTAATTGACGTATATAATGAACTTTGATTTGGGGAGGGGAAGACATGCGGTGCAGTGCATCATTAACGACGATTCATTCCCTCGGTGGTGCGGATGCTTTCCAGGAGTAGTAGTAGTGAGTAGTGAGCAGTGGGTGTATTCCTTGCTTGAGTTCGGGGACCAGCTTCTGCGGTGTCTTCATCCTTAGGTTTATTCTGTCCCTCCTTTTCTGCAGTTTTTTAAAATAAAAATATTCATTTCCAAATGTACTTTTTCCTTCGATATTCAAAATTATACGATAGTTTTTAAATATTTTAATATTTTAAATAATGCTATTTTAAATTTTTATAATCATTCTGTTGCGATTTAATCTTATATGTATAAAGTTATAATATCAAACAAATGGACACATTACAGCAGAAGGCAGTTTAGATAAATAAATTAATATGCATGTAGTATTGATAGGTGTTCTTTTCAATGTCAAATATTGTCACGCTTATATGATAGAGGAGGTATTAGATTGTATTCATCCGATCTAAATTCGGAGATTAAAGTGGAGTGCAAGGTTAAGACTTATGATGAGGTTTAAGCTAGTAAGATTAACTCAAAATATATTTATTTATTAGAAAGTTCAATAAGTATTAAAGAAGTACCCTCGTGGGAGGTAAGTATGATGCAAGTAAGTCATATAAATAATAAATTCTAAAAATAGATATAATGTTCCCCTATGTAAACCCTCAAACCTCAATATGATAAATAATTGGTGAAGGAGATAATGATTGTAACTAGAGAGCTGAGCAATAGTAAAGTAATATTTTTTCTCTTTTTATTTTTATTGTTTATTACTTATAAAGCTTCAGTAATCAACTTTTAGCAATACTCATGAAAATTATCTCGTCAATAATACCGCGTCACATAATCTTATTAAACAGTACAATTTTCTCAAACAAATCACAATTTAATCAGATGAACGTTTAGTAAAATAAAATGGAGCTCATGAAGCCGCCAAAGTAAGTTAGAAAAAAGACACTTAAGTTGTGGTAATTTGAGAAGCTATTCTAAGCATACCTAGCCGAGGAGTCGATGCAGACATCAATGTCTTTGTATTAAGGAGTACCATCACGAGCACCGTCGCACTAATAAGCTTGGGGATGCATCAACCGTAATTTGAGTCATGCAAGTTCTAAAAATAGATAAAAAAATTCTTATAAGATCCCATCAACCTTAACATTTAAGACAGTGCCTTGAGTATTATTATCCCCATTTATGAATAATACTGATTTAGGATAATACACAGAGAGAAAGAGAGCAAGGTGAGTGAAGGCCGGCAGCGTCCGAGTACATTGCACCGGACACCCAAGTTGTGATACACGCATCCCAAGTAATGATCTAAATTGTTGGTGGCATGTCAAAGTGTATAAGATATTTTTTTTAAATCTTAGGATCTTAAAAAATGGTATTTAAAATTTTTGTAATCAAGTTGATGCAATTAATCTTATACATATTATTAAGCTATAATAGGAAACAAATTGACAGATCATGTAACGCAAGGCAATTTAGGCAGATAAATTAATACGCACACTGTGGCATCCACAGGTGCTTTAGTCCCACAACATTTATGTGGTTTAATTTAGGCATATAAATTAGTATGCCTGCTGCGGTACCGATAGCTGCTTTAGTTCTGCATCATGCAGTGAAGTAGATGGAAACTTCGTCGGTCCATTGGCATCTCTTATTAAGCTCTTAGTTATTGGTTAGCTGGCGGTGAACTTAGTAGGTGAGCATTAAATTTATTTTCTGCGTATACAATTCAATTGGTACGTCTGTATCTTAATTATTGGTTAGGTGAATATTAAATTTTGATGAACATTAAAATCATAATTTATACAGTTGATGTTTTTTATTAAGCTCTTAATTATTAAATTTATAATTTTCTTCCTACGGAATTCATTTGAGAAGAGAATACATATACTCTTATTTTTTTTTAGTTTTTAACTATTCTTAATAAAGATATATTATATATATATATATTTAATCATACTGAGTATTGAATTCTAAGTAATCTCTCGCATAGAGAACTTGATTATTCTATCCAGAAGATTAATAATACTTAATTAATTTCACTTGTTATATTTTAACAACAATAAAAAAATTACTATCTAAAGTTTTAAAAACAGAAATACTATCATTTAAAAATAAACAAAAAAGTCTCTTTAAAAAAGTTTGGACCAATTAGATGAGTAATTTTAAAACTTAAAAAAGATATTATAATTTTTATATTTCAAAAGATGCCGAAGATAATATTTGTATTATCATCACTGTTAAAAGTTAAATATTCAGTGCAATTAACCTCGAGAAAAACATTGAATTGACGCTCGACCTTCCGGAATTAATCAGATGCGGGCCATTTTGATAAATGGCCGTACCTAAGCAGCAAAGGCTATAAAATTTAGCTTCTGCACATAGCTAAAAGTAGAAAAAACTAAATAAGTCAATCTCTTTTAGATCTTAATTTGGATCGAGTAGATTCTGTACTGGAGATTTTGAATTGAAAGACTCATCAGTTTAAAATAAATCCAAATAAGATCATACTGAAAACGTGTTAAATTCGACTCATTCACGTCGGTTCGTGGACCTATTCTTTTTATATTTTAATGGTTACTAATATATATATTTTAAATTGTGCCGTTGATCACGAGTCTCGTTTTACGTAGCTTCTTTTTCTCCTATAAATCAGCAAGAAAACAGAGCTAAAATACATTGCGACCAGAAAAGATCGAGAAGTTAATAAAAAACCGAGGCAGAGAGCAGCCATGCAGCTCTTCCTCCACGGCGCCCTTGCTCGCAGCGCCACCGTCCCCTTCTCCCCGTCGAGCGCCGGGTTCCGGAGGAGCCCTGAGCTCCCCCGCCTCTCCTGTGCCGGAGCTGGTGCCCCCGCCGTCAGCCTAACTCTTACCCAGCATGCAAGCCGCGGAGGAAGCGGCATGCCGTTCCACCCCGAGAGACGTCGACGGTGCGTCCACCTTCAGGAGCCGGCCATCATCGTTGCTGCAGTGAGGAGCAGCAACAGGACGGCGTGTACTTCCAGCTCTGCAATCAGGTCCTCCCTGATCTTTTAACTCTCGGTAGAGGTGCACTGCAGCACCTCATGGCACGGGGCATGACACAACTTATATATTTATTATATTAAAATATTATCACAGTGGCGAGTGTGTTATGTTGAACATGCTACTGTAGCATATCATGCTAGGACTAAGAAATAAGTAAAAAATTTAACTTTTTTATTCAAATAGCCTAAGCTGATCTAGATAGAGCAAGGCCCGAAGTGCTTCATACTGTAGTATATCGTGTCGAGCTCGATATGATACTGTAATTGATTGTACTTAGGGTTGGCCTAGGTACGATCCTACTGCATCTCTAACTTTCAATTGCAGACTATGCTTAATGATTTACTATGATTTACTTAATTACCATAGTGCACTTTATATTATATATATATAAAAATTACTCTTGATAAATAGCACAACATCATCCCTTTGATTTTTTTCATAATCTTAAAAAACAAAATAATACATCTGAGTGGAATTGTAAAGTTTATATTATTATTGAATTATAAAGAATAATTAAAATTAGTATGATTATTGTGACAATTGAGGGGAAAGTGAGTTTTTTTTTAATCTTAATCGGTACTATTTAATGGAATATAATTAATATTAATAATATTAGAATAAACAGGTAGAAATGATGAAATTCCACCATCAGATAAAATCCAGCATTAGATTTTATTTTCACCGAACTCGACTCATCTATTCTAATATATCGACTCTCCGTACAGGAAATATCTCGAGATTGAACTTGCAGTCAGAGAATACGAGCTCGATCGGTATGGAGTTGTCAACAATGCTGTTTACTCGAATTATTGCGAGCATGGTAAGAAAATATTCTATTATCTTTTGTATGTAAAATTTATGGAAGTAAGTGGAAAGGTCGTAGGTTTCGTACTTATTTAATAAGTTTTTTTTAAAAAATGCCTCTGTCGTGTATGTATAATTCCATCAAGGAGACTCGGTTTGCTTCCTCTAATTTAGATAATTTAAAGTTTAATAATCTCATGTGTTTGGATAAATATAATAAATTTATTTATGGTTTAAAATTATAAAAAACTATATTTTCTAATTTCAAAGTAATAGGAATATTTCTCATGTTTCATTTTTTTTTTTAAAATGCTATTGTAATTAAAAGTTGCTGTTGTTTTTTTTTGGTCGTAGACGATCATATTCAAAAAAAAAAAAAGGAGGGCACCTGAAGTCTTAATTATTCCAAGAGTTCCTTGAATTATAATCGAATTAATATTCGTCTGCGTGTCATTTAATCCCGTACAGGTCATCACACGTTAATTGCGGAGATCACTACTAATACCAATCAAATTGACATGGGCGTTGATGTGGCATCATTTGCCCTCTCCGAGCTGGACCTCAAGTATATTGCACCGTTAAGAGTACCTACCTCCTCCCCTTCCCCATCTTCCATCATCACCATTACTTACTCTGCAGCTCTGTGAATTAATTAATTCAAGTAATTTTATCGAATGGGTTTAATCTCCTGGATCAACAGAGTGGAGATCGATTCGTAATGAAGGCGAGAATAGCAGGCATCTGCGGCGCCCGGATTTTTACCGATATCTTCATCTACAAGCTGCCAAATTTAGAGGCATGCGATAATTATTTTCACACATATGTGCTTGTATATATATATATATACATCCTAAACTTTAATTTGATTCAAGTTTGCTTGCTGTTTCTTCAGCCAATTTTAGAAGCAGCCGGAACCATCATTTGTCTCAATAGAAGTTATAGACCTACTCGTGTGCCAAATGAGGTGTCATCCAAAATACTGCAGTATTACTCAGAGAGAGTAGAAGAAAAGGTTACTTGTTAGCTAATTATGGTGTGTTATATGAATAGATCCCAACGAAAGTTATAGATCTACTCGTGTGCCGGTTGAGGTGTCATCTAAAATAAATACTGCAGTGTTACTCCGAGAGAGGAGAAGAAAAAACCGCTGCATATTAATTAACTGTGATGTACTCAGTGCTAAGAAGATGATGGATGTAATATTTCGTATTAAAAGTTAATACTCATCGTACGCATGAGACGATGAAAAATAGTGAGTAAATATTTTATTCATATTGTTCTCTTTAGTTTTTGATAATATATAAGTGCTACTATTTATACTGTTCAAGCATATGTATATATATACGCTGTAAACTCCCACGCAGATAACAACCCTCTTCCCATCTTCTCTGCTTTTTCCCACGCCCTCATCTCCACCGCTTAAGCGAAGCATTGCTCGGGAGGACTCCGCCGTGGCAAGGAGCGAAAGGAGGTGCCTCAGCCGCGTCTGTGCTAATACTTCTTCCCACACCCCCATCTCCTCTGCTTTTTCCCATATATATATATATATATATATATAATCCTCCATTAAGTTCCCTTCTTCTGTTTTAAAAACAATGAGAAATTACAATCTAAACATTTAAAAATATAGATACTATCATTTTAAAATAAGAAATATTTTAAAAGCAAAAAAAAGTCTCGTTTACGTCCGCATTAATTTTTTTAAAAAAAGTACTAATTGGGTAAGTAAATTTAAATCGTTAAAAAAAATAAAGTTTTATATTTTTAAAATAATTATATTATTATTCGGAATAAGATTATTAAAAGCTATAATTAAGCGGACAAAATGTTAGTGCAATTAACCTAAAGAAAAATATTGAACTTGCACTCCGGAGGTCAGCTTCCAGTATTAATTTCCCGACCATCTGATAAATGCTCCTAACTAAGCAACAAAGCTTATAAAATTTAGGTTTTTTAACTAACCAACGCTTATCAAAATTATTCTAGTCAGAAAAATCTATACAAATATAATAAAAAGAAAAAGTTAATCACTTTTTAGATCTTAATTTGAATTCATTTAAAAGTGGGAATCTAAGTTATTATGAAAATGGATTAAATTCCACTCGTTTAATTTTATTTCTAAAAAAAATATGATAACGACTTCAAAAAAAATTGTACCGTCGATTACGAGGCTGCTCGTGATTTTTTTTTCCCTCCTATAAATCAGCAAGGAAACAGAGCCGAAGACACTGCGACCAGAATAAGTTAATAAAAACCGAGGCAGAGAGCAGCCATGCAGCTCCTCCTCCACGGCGCCCTTGCTCGCAGCGCCCCCGTCCCCTTCTCCCCGCCGGCCGCCGGGTTCCGGAGGAGCCCTGATCTCCCCTGCCTCTCCGGTGCCAGAGCTGGTGCCCCCGCCGCCGTCCGCCTTACCCTTATCCATCGTGGAAGCCACGGAGCACGGAGGAGTTTCGTTGCACCGTGAGAGACGACGACGATGCGTCCGCCTTCAGGAGGCCGCGGTCGTCGTCGCTGCAGCGAGGAGCAGCACCGGGGCGACGTATGCTTCCGGCTCTGCAGACAGGTCCTTCCTGATCTTTTAACCTTCGGTAGAGGTATAAATTGGGGCATGCCGCATTGCAGTCCGATGACATAGTACAATACAGCACGGGAGGTGACGTGATATATATATATATTATATAAGAACAATATTATCATAGAGGTGCTTCCCCGTGATGGTACGGGATCAATTCCTCTTGGTAATATATAGGGCATTATGTCCGGCACATTATTACGGTGGGTTGCAGGCCCAACACACCTTAGGGAGTGCTGCGAGCCAGGCTGAGTCACGCGAGGCCCGAAGCGTCTCTTGTCCAATACGACACAGCAGCTCATCACGAGCTACTGAACCTTTAAGGTTTCTTGTAAAACTTAATCGCTCCATTTAAAGAAATATACGCCTTGTATTTTAAGCATCACTGTGACCACAATTAAGGGGGGAAATGAGATAACAAAATATATATTTTAAATTATTATATTTATTTATGTTTTTATAGATGCCTAAATACTCTGTAAAATAATTTTGTCAAACTCATCCACCACTTATTAATACTCGTAGAGAAAAAGTTATCTCAGTCGATCTCTAGATCTCTCCGTATTAGATATCTCCTGTTATATTACTACCTTATTTCTCACAAGGTTCGATTTGATGGGTAAGAGTTTTTTTTATTTATTTTACTTTGTATTATTTCATGGAATATAATTAATACTGGTAATATTAGAATAAATAGGTAGTAATGATGAAACCCAACTTACAAATAAAAGTTATTTTCACCTAGATTGGACGTATCTTCTCATATATTAGCTCTCCATGTAGGACAATAAAATATAATGAAATCGAACTTAATGTCAGAGAATATGAGCTTGATCAATATGAAGTTGTTAAGAGAGGTGTCTGCTCAAATTATGTTGAGCATGGTAGGCAAATGCTTTAACTTTTGGTGCATAGAATGAATGATTTGAAAAGTATTTGGGAGGGCGTGAGTTTAATATTTATTATTTTATAACAAAACTCTTTCTATCATATGTATATATCCACAGCACACTAGGTCTAGTTATTTGGATCTCATTTTAACTACAGCGGCATATTAATTGAGAAGATCACTGCTAATACAAATCATAATGATGTGTCGTCGTTGGCCTCTCCAAGGTGGACCTCAAGTATATTGCACCATTAAGAGTACCTACCTCCTCCCCTTCCCCCTGTGAATTAATCAATTCGAATATTATTGAATGGGTTTAATCTCCTGGATCAACAGAGTGGAGATCGATTCGTAATGAAGGCGAGAGTAGCAGGCATCTGCGGCGCCCGGATTTTTACCGACGTCTTCATCTACAAGCTGCCAAATTTAGAGGCATGTGATAATTATTTTCACACATATGTATATTATATATATATATATCCTGAACTTTAATTTAATTCACTTCTGCGTGCTGTTTCTCCAGCCAATTTTAGAAGTAACGGGAACCATCATTTGTCTCGGTGTGCCAACCGAGGTGTCATTCAAAAAAATACTGCAGTATTACTCGGAGAGCGCAGAAGAAAAAATTACTCGTTAGTTAATTATGATGTAAGGTAAGGTATGTGAATAAGATCTAACGGAAGTTATTAACCTGCTCGTATGCCAATTGAGGTGTCATCTAAAATACCGCAGTATTGTATTACTCGGATAGAGGAGAAGAAAGAACTACTACTAAACTGTGATATAAGTAATAAATAAATATTTTATTTACATCGTATGTGTTATTATTTAAACATATATATACATATACATACAATGGACATTCCCACGCACCAAACGCCGACACAAGTCAGTAGGTGACACCACCGTCGAACCGGATCAAATTGGGTCCGAGCGACACGCGCACGCACTCTCCATGGGCCAAACGAACGTATCGGAGTTTAGATCAATTATTGACTCGCTAGGGACTCCACTCGACCCGACCCGAATCGCATGACCAGCGTTAGCATTGAATCGTGCGGCCAGACGGACGGACGGACGGCGACGGCGGCGCCACCACCCTACCATCACTTTCCATTAGACGGTGGCTGCTGCTGCTGCTGGCATAATTGCTCGAACAGCGTGGCCATTCGACTGTACTCATCCAAGCTCATCGGTTGTTGCTATACGAGTGCATGCATGCCGACAGTTAAAGAAAAAACAAACAAAAATTAAAACCGACGAAGTAGGTGGAATGATCATATATTACGTGCCTGCGCCATTTGGCAAGCGAGGAGCGCGGAGTAGGGATCGGCGAGGACGGCACTGCCCGCCCGTCGGTCGGCGGCGCTGCCGTCCCAGGCGCCGGCGGTCAGGGCCGGGAGTGCGAGGAAGGCCGCCGACGGGTGGAGCATGGGGAGGGAGGGGCCGGGCATCGTCGTCGTCCGGCCGATCGAAGCGAGGTCCATCATGCCCATGCCCATCTGATGAGGCAGCTGCGGGTGCTGCAGCTGGGCCATGTGGGCAAAGTGCGCGGCCATCATCGGCGGCACCGGGATCTGCCCCGGCATCACGGCGGCGGCCATCGGCATCATCATGTTGCTCATCCGGCCCATCATCTGGATCTGCGCCTGCAGCTGCTTCAGGTACTCGATCACCTCGTCCAGCATCGACGCCTTGTCCGTCTTTTTAGAGAACAAGAACGGTGATTGGCATACGGTAAAAAACGTGATTTGGGGAGGGGGAGACATGGAGTGCAGTGCATCATTAACGATGATTCATTCCCTCGGTCGTGTGGATGTTTTCCAGGAGTAATAGTAGTGAGTAGTGAGCGTACCTTGCTTGAGTTTGGGACCAGCTTCTGCAGTGTCTTCATCCTTTGGTTTATTCTGTCCCTCCTTTTCTGCAATTTTTTTAAATAAAAGTATTCATTTCCAAATGTATTTTATTCCTTCAGAATATATATGCATAAAGAGGATGATTGGTGGGGGGACTCCGGAAGAGTATACATAATACATGCCCTAAAATGATGAGGCTGAATACAATCATCTGATCATGATCGTGAATGCCAATCAGATGGTCATTTTCCCTGTTCCTGTCCCCACGTACGTATATTATTTCTGTTCATCCTTTTTATACTTGCTTGAAAACAAATTCTGCTCCTGATAAGAGAAAACATCTGAACCTGATTTATAAATTATCCAAACAAAACTCTACGGAGATCATTCATCCATGGTCTAATCGGTCACAGTCTCAACATAAAAGTCATGCAGGTTTAAAGAAATTATAATTTTAAAACCTGTTTTAAAAAATGCTATTTTAAAATGATACATTCTGGTATTGATAGGTGCTTCTGTGAATATTATCAAATTTAGTCCCACAATATTGCTGTGGTTTAATTATACGTTCAGCGACGTTGATGGAAACATTTTTTTTTTAAAGACAAAATAAAGAGCAGCAATCTCCATCCTTGATGATTTTTTCTGCACCTGGCCGTCGTGCCTCAATTATCACCACACTCTTCAGGGGCCATTATCAACATAAAACTTATTACTTATACTCTACCTATTCACTGGTATTGAAATCCTATAAAATCTCTGCATATTGAAATCTCAATGAAGCACCGAGCCACATGAATCACTCGGACTATTCTACTGCAATTTAACTAAACCCGTCGTTTTCCGAGGGGGCAAAATCTAATAATCAATGCTCCCAACTGTTCATGGTCTGTCCAACGGGGGCATCCCTGGTCCTACGTGCAAGCTGCAATCTAATCGCAGTGCTGGCCTACTCGCACTCCTACGTCCACATAATTAGCCAGCGTATATGATTAGCTTTCAAACGATAACTATTTCTCCCCCACCCCAATTGCATAGGACTAAATGAATGCATATTATGTCATAAAAAGTAATGGTGAAAAATGATGAGACGTACGCGTTCAGACTGGTTGTGAACCGCAGCCGCCCTCCTCTTCTTGGTGGAGGTCGAAGCCTTCTCCGCCTCTACTTTGCTCGGATTCTCCTCGTCGTCGTATAAGCTGTCAAGCTTCGCGGGCCAATCGCCGGAAAAAAAAAAGTATCAGATCGATCATCGTTAATTATCACTCGAGCACGAGATCGATCGGGATCGGATCGAACTGGAACCTTGGTGTGCGAGCTCGTATGGCTGACGGAGACGTGGTCGTCCACGGCGAGCCCCTTCCGCTTTCCCAAACTCATGCTCTCCGTCTCCGGCGAGGCTGAGTTGGTGGCCGTGGTCGCTGTGGCGGTCAGGGCGACGTCGTCGTCGCCCTCGTCCTCCCTCCACGTGCCCAGCGTCACCAGCGTGGTGCTCTCGACGCGGGCGCCGGACGCGCTCCCCTGACTCGAGCACACCCCGGCCATCCGCGGCCGCTTCGGCCGTCGGGCGTTGGTCGCGTCGTCCTGGCAGGGGACGAGCGCGTCGGCCGCGGAGCGGCCGCCGCGCACCCCACCGCCGCCGAACCACTCCTCCATCTCCACGTCGGGGCCGCCGCCGGTGGCCTGATCGACGACGGCCTCGAGGGTGCCACTGCGGCGATGGTGCTGCTTGTTCCAGTCCTCGGGATGGGCCACGCCGGAGGGCGGAGGGTTCTTCGGGATCGCCTTGCCGATGCGCGGCGGCACGAGGCCGTGCAGCAAGAGCTGGCCGTTCTCCCATGTCAGCTCCGCCACCTCGTAGTCCTTCCTCGAATTCCTAATCGATCGACAAGTTAAGCCATCCGTTAGATCCAGAGAGGAAAAAAAAAGAGAGAAAAAAAGAGAGGAATACGGGAGGAGGAGGTGGGACTGACAGAGGAGGATAGCGGGGCTCGCCGGAGTAATGGTGCAGAGGAAGAAGGCTGGAAGAGGGACGGGAAGGATGGCCGTCGACGTCCCAGCTCGGCACGCAGTGGCTCGTCTCCATGGTCGCCTCGCCGCCGCTACTTGCTGCTCCTTCCCCTCAAGTTTACATTACATTACATGCAAAAGGAAGAACTCCCAGCTATTTATCTCACTTCGACGTGACGTGTCATTTTAACAGCACTTGGATCATATGTGATAAAATTGATTTGTCTGCGTTCGTCAACGATGAGCTAATTAAGCATATAAAATTAAGCTGGAGATGAATTTGAGTGGTAGGGGTCGGGTTCCATTCGGAAGACGCGTAGCATTTTTTCCCTCCACACATGACTCATCAAGATGATGACGTCATTTTACGTCCCCGTTCATTAATTATTATGTTGGGAAAGGAAAAATCTAAGTAAACTGTATCTAAATCTAACGTGCGTAATTATATTTTTTTTTCAAGGTTGGGAATGATTAAAATGGTCCGTGATCTCTTAATGATCATCACCAATCTGCAGTTTCTTTAGATGATGATCGAACTTTTAGATAAAAGGATCTGATCTAGCAGATAAATTATATTTCAGTAAAAATTATAAAATTATCACTAATTTATCTGATTTTATTTAAATTAGAAGTCTTTATATTTTAAATAATAATAATTAAAATAAGAAAATAGCCGGTAAATGTAAATTTGATTTAGATCGGTAAATTATGAGGCCAAAAACTGGAATTAATCCTCCTCTCTCTCTGTTTTTTTTTTTCACCGCAGGAGGAGTGTTTGTCTGCGGTGCGTGACTGCTACGCCACCGAAGAGCGAAGGGGAAAGCAAGCGGCTCCATGGCGGCCCCGGCGATCGGTTCCAGTAAGGGCAATTCTCCCTTCTCCGAGTCCCTCACGCCTCCCCCGGCCACCTCGGGTGCGGTGGACGAAGGACCCTCCGACGAGGCGAAGGGCGAGTCCTCCCACGTCCTGCCTCCCGCCCGATTGCCTTCGCGAAACGCTTCCTCCAAGTACGACTTCGTCAAGGTTGTAACCATCCCTCTCATGGGGAGACAATCTAGTTAGATTGCGTCATTTGATGTTTACGGTCGTGTCCTAATTTGATCCTCGGTTGATGCGGGTCGGTTAGGTGAAAGTGTGGCTTGGAGACAATGCAGATCACTACTACGTCTTATCCAGATTTCTTCTTTGCAGGATGCTAACTGTTACTAAGGTATTATCCGATTCTGGTTGCCGTTTTGGTTCTTTATTGATCTTGTAGGATTCGCTGAAGATGATACTGCCTCAGGTGGAGAGTTGATATTTATAATCTCATTACCTTTGCTTCACTAAATCTTGGGATGCAAAGTAAAAGATAAATAATCTACGGACCCATTCAACTACATGTTCTAATTACTATGAAGAGTTCGGGTCCATAAATTGGAGAAACAAACCATAAACTAAGAATTTTGGACCATTTCAGGTGCATGCTCTAATTCGTACGAGAATTACCCGAGGATCTGATAACCGGCATTTTTGCCCTCCTCTCAGCGGAAGACCTTGTATAAATTGGAGAAACAAACCATAAACTAAGAATTTTGGACCATTTCAGGTGCATGCTCTAATTCGTACGAGAATTACCCAAGGATCTGATAACTGGCATTTTTGCCTTCCTCAGCGGAAGACCTTCTTGTCGGCCTGTAGTTGCAATCTGAGGACCTCTGTTATTAAACAGAAAGGCATACCCAAATATTATCATTGTAATCATTTTAAAGTCATTTTGGTCGTTTTTGCTTCAAGGGTAAACAAAAAGTTCATGAGAAGGATATTTTCTTTCGATTTAGATCTCACAAGATTTCCTAATCATTTAAGTATCCTGACTTTTTAGTTTATACCTTAAATTTTAACTCTTCAGTCCAAGCTGATTAAGTTATGGACCAGCTAAATTATAAGACATAGTTCTGTTAGGTTAAAATCAATTACGGAAACCTACTTGAACTTACGCAATCTACAAGTTCCAAAACTTATAAAAGTATCTTAATTTTTGATGTTTCTGTTTGACATGTCTTTGATCACCATGCATGAATTGGGGAGAATGTGAATAACAATATTAGATCTCGTTAAAATGTATGATCAGTAATCTAATAGAAATCCAATGGATAATCTGGTTCAGAACTCCTGAAGCTTGAATTTCAAATTTTCGATTCATGTCTTATGCCACTTAGACCACGTGTTTTTTTAGCTACCTGATTCATTCCTTAGGAGATATTTGGCAAATGCTTTTGGTATTGAAGCTACTTTTTGCTGAGACTGTAGTGAACCACCGTGCAGCATTTACTATACATGTGTCCTCATAGGATTCATCATTTTTCACCCTTTCTTTAGGATCCTGCTTTTATTAGCTACTTATGTCACTAGTTTAAAATGAACTTTGGTTTTGAAGCCATTCTTTTGGAGATGCTGCTAATAGTTTATTGCATGTGCTGCATAGTGCTTTTGAAATATATTAAATGCAGAATATGTACGTCCAGGATATGTGTATATATGTACATTGAGGTTATTTGTATATGACACATTTACCACATAGTTATTTAGGTTCACCTCCCTAGACACTGTACTTGTGTGAGCACTGTGCACAGGATCACCTGTTTTTATCTACATTATGGTGGACTAGCAGTTCCTTGCTTTTGTTTATCTGTTTAATAAGCATATCTTTATGTTATGCTTGCATGTAATCTTATTGACTATAATTTACTACTTTTCAGATTCCTAATCATGTCGCTATCAAGATTGCTCTTGAACTCAAGAAGCTACTTGTTGATAATAGTCTTCTTGATGTGTATGTTATCCACAACTTTGCTCCATAAATCTGTGTTAACTTCCTCATGCTTGTTCTCATAAGAGAAGAACCCTGAATGTAGATCCTATCACTTTTCTATACGTCTAAGATAACAAAGAAAAATGATAACGTGCCTTAACTTGTGTATTATTATTAAGGAGTACAGGTAAACTATTAATTTAGTCCCATGTTGGAATGTCTAAATGCTTCTTTTTGTGCTGTTATATGATAATATGTAGTAGTATTTTAATTCCATGGATTTATGAGCTGATATAACACTCTTTTTGGATGATCTTATCAAAATTTCTTACTTGTGAATGGTTATTTTGACTTCACCGACTTCAGACTCTTGCTTGCTGAAAATGCTAATTATTAAGCTCTAAATTGGGTTCTTATATCTATGTTCCTTGCTATTTTGCAGTTCACAGTCTGATCTTGAAGCTAATCTTTTCAAGGTATCACCTTGATATGTTTTTCTTTTTATTTGCTTTTAAAGTTTTATTGACAATTGAAGAATAAGCATAATGAAGTAAATATTTTAAGTTTGTTCATCAGCCAGGTGCACCAATATACATTTTAAGAGAAGTTTAAGAGAAATTATAACTAAATTCTGTAAAATAAGTATTGGGATTTAAAGTCAATTTTGGAACCTCTCACAAATCATATGATTTTTTTGATGTCGAGCTTTACCACTCTAATCAGCTAAGAAGCTCTTGCTTCTCAACTCATATGGTATGTTTTTTTTGAACTTAGTGAGTATTGAACCTACAACCTCCCATGGAGAACCCAGTTGCCCAATTGCAATTTAATAGTGTACACAAAGTATATGAATTACAATTTATATTATAATTAAATTATTATATAAAATTGAAAAAGAAATTCATGTTTTTTATTTAATATACAATAATTTATATTATAATACAATGGTGTATTTGATGATATACACTGTGTGTATTGGGCAACATAACATGAGTATCAAGTGGGATCGACTGGTATAGGTTGGTCTACTTACTGGGCTACTCTTGAACTAGTAGATAGATAGTGTATTGGATCAATATAGTTGGTATTTTAATCCTTGGATTGGACAACGTGATTTTTGTTTAGCTGTCGCTTCCACTTCTCTATTAGTAGTGAGAAAAATTGCTGGGCTTGGTTCGTTCTATATGGTAAAGAATAAAATGTCAGGTTTCCATATTAAATTACTGTCCTATGACTGGACTGCTTAGTTTCACATTGCTAGAGCTAAGAGAAACTGTCTCATTTTAATTTAGTGCCGTACAATCCAAAAAGTGAAACAAGTTGAAGTTATTTTATTTTTCTCAAATGAATTAAGATCTCATCTTGTAAGGCTATAGTATATATTAAATTATCACATTATTGATTATTCGCAATACCTGGCTTTCAGAATATGTTTCATACGGTCTGGTTACTGATAGCTTTCAGAATAATTTTTAGTTAACTTAGACACTTTTATTAAAATTGAGAATCTTGTTTATGTCTAACCCTTGCAGCTCATGGAAAGAAGGGGTTATGGGGAAGAATACATAAACCGCTATAAGATGATGACTAAGTAAGTGTTTGTGTTGTGAATACATTCTACATATTTTGCATTCTATCTCCTGCGAGGAACAACTCCATAAATGAGATATCAGAATAGTGCATTGGATTTAAATTCAGATTGCAATTCTTAGTATTTTACACTAATGCTAGTGATGCATGGTTATATTTGGGAAGACAGTATAATAACGAAAACCATTTGCTTTGGCAAACCAAAGGGTTGTTAAATAAACAACAAGTTTATTACAATGCAGCTTTCAACATCATAAATTGGTTATGAAAATACCTTTATATGTCATAGTTAATCTGAACCATGTCATTTCTTATTTTGATCTCTACACTTCAAGTTTAAATCAGATTTATTTAATCATTTGATTACTAAACCTTATACACAAAGTGTACATCCCTCTGGTTAGAGCATTTGGGTTCTATATAGGAGGTTGTGGGTTCAATGCTCACCAAGTTCTAAGAAAAAATGATTACTAATTTATATTTTTCTTGATCTTTTTAGGTTCCACCATCAAAGAGTACCACTGGTTATTCTTGTATGTGGAACTGCATGTACTGGAAAATCAACAATTGCAACACAGCTTGCTCAAAGACTAAATTTACCAAATGTCCTGCAGGTAATTATTTTATTACTAATTGAATCTTGGTTCTGTTTATGCCAGCAGATAGAAAATTTTTGGATTTACATTGTAATGTTTCTTTGCAGACCGACATGGTATATGAATTGTTACGCACATCTACAGAGTGAGTACTTCGTATATATGGTCTAAGTTATTTGAATGACTTAAATGCTAGAAATCCATTAATACTCAAGCTTCACACGGATTTCTTTTCTATTGCCCATGAATTCTGGATGCTAACATTTGTAGCTTTTTTTTTCTGGGGATTGAGGAGGTGTGTGGGGTGTGGAGTTCAGTAAAAGTATTCAAAAAATTTATATAATAGTTGCATAATATTGAAGTTTATATATCTCTAAGAGGAGAAAAGAGAACTGTGGTTAATGAGCTAATGTTATTGTTGTGATGGAGATTTCCTAAAAAAATTTCATCTTTGTTGATGACAACATACTAACAGTATCGCTAATCAATATTTGCTTCCGACATCCATTACATGTTATAAAGTTTGACATGGCTCTTAAGAGATCTACAACTGTCAATGATTGATCATAACAAGCCAGCTAAATCTGTTTATTTCAAAAATATTTTTGCTTCAGTCCATTTGTTTTAGATTGTCTGCATCCAACATAACTTTCCATCGACAATGCTATCTTTTTCCAGTCATCTCATTATTCCAGCAATTTTGGAAATAAAATGGTTTTGGGTATTGTCCATCTTATGTACTTTGCTTTTTGATGGCTCACATGTCATTCCTGATTTCTTTTCAATAATTGGATATTGCTTCTTAAACATGCTGACACAATTTTCATAACTTGAAATGATAAAAAAAGGATCAAGACATAATTGTCTTTCTTTCCAGATTTCAATCATTGAATACAAGCCTGAAATTCTTAAACATGCTGACACAATAGAAAATGAACACAGCAAATGCGCAATTATGCAGATTTTCTTTCAGCAACATGTATAACTACTGGATATTGCTTTTGCGCATCAATTTTCATAACTTTGGAAATGTTTCTATTCACTAGAACTGAAATCTTTCAATATCATCATTTGAATGGTCATCCTCTTTCTTCTTTTGCAACCACTCAAATGCTTTGAATAATAAACTGAACACTGTTTGTTTACAACAAGTTGTGAAATCCAAACTCCAAATTACTTGGGGTTTCTCATTTTTAGCTGAAAATTCATCTTTCATTAGTTTGATTCAGTGCACTACATGTATGAGGGTTTGAAGGTCATCCTCTTTCTTCTTTTGCAACCACTCAAATGCTTTGAATAATAAACTGAACACTGTTTGTTTACAACAAGTTGTGAAATCCAAACTCCAAATTACTTGGGGTTTCTCATTTTTAGCTGAAAATTCATCTTTCATTAGTTTGATTCAGTGCACTACATGTATGATGTTGTGGCCGATAATCGTGCTGGTAGTTAGTCTAGTGCCCAGTTTGAGGGAAAGTATATCTAGTCCAAATATTATGTTAACTGCTTCTATTTTGTATGCTAGCTTGTTATGCAAAATGTTTAAAAATCTATAGGTTCACAAATCTCATTTTCTTTCTGTAATTTTGAATCTAATTTTCATCTCAACTAATTAATATTGTTGTTTCCTTCTTATAAACACTTCTATCGATAGCAGCAGATTGAAATATTTTTCATTCTATTTTGTTGGATAGCTGCGCTGCATGATCATGTACTATTTAATTTCTAGATGTTCATTTGTAAATAATGATACACTTCAAAGTTATGCACTGTTTTCTCTTAATATATTATGAGAATAAGAAATTTTTTTTCCTAATCATATTGCAGTGCCCCATTAACATCCACACCAGTTTGGGCGCGAGACTTTAATTCCTCCGAAGAGCTTATCACAGAGTTCTGTAGAGAATGCAGAATTGTCCGTAAAGGTGGGTATTAGTATTTCCTGCCTGTAAAATGTTAAAATTTTACCAGAACCAAATTTTGGTCCGTAAGATGTGGAATATAGTCTAAGTGGATTGCTTGATTGTATTGATAAAGAAATTTTCTGTCTTGGTTGTTGGGATTAAAAATAAGAAATTTTCTGTCTTGGTTGTTGGGATTAAAAATATTTACTATCTGCTTTAGGCTTGGCTGGTGATTTGAAGAAGGCAATGAAAGATGGGAAGCCTATCATAATTGAGGTATTGACAGGACGTACTAGCATAATAAATAGCAAATGGTACTTTCAAGTTTCATCTATTTCTAGTATTCATTCTTTGACAAGTCTGAACGGAAGTACTATATTTTCTCTCGTTGAACTTGGTTATTATTTGATGGTTCATTGTTAAAATCGGTTTATCACTGATACTGAATTGAAAAATTAGTGGAGCTGAAATTGGGTTAATATCATGAAAATGATAGTTAGAGCGAGCAAATCATTAAATGTTTAGTCTATAAATCTCAAATTCGATTAAAGTTCTATCCAAAAGCAAGGCTATATATATGTAATGTTATAATTCTGTAACCTAATTTTTTTTTCTATTTCTTTACTCTTATGTTATTTATATCTTGAATTTTGGAGTTCTAAATTTTCTCTATATGTTGCGTTTGTATTTTTATATATTTTATTCTTACATGTATCATTTATTTCTAAACATGTTAATATCATCTTATTCTTTCTTCATAATGACATTATATTTTATATCTTTACTCTTTCTGTCTTTTAATTGTTAGAACATTTTAGTTTCATTTTAATTACTACAATATCTTATGTTAAAAAAAACGTAAACTATGTCTTTAAACAAAATAGGAATAAAATTTTAGATAATCATTCCATTAGATAGTAGAAATCCAAGCAACAAAATTGGAACCCATGGTTATCTTTCCTTTTCCCACTTTAATGTCATGTTAACAAAGACTTGCTTGCTAACATATGAGGAGAGAATGAAAGAGTATGTTTTGATAAGGTAACACAGTAATATTTTTTAAAAAAATCTGATTGTGATGCTCCGATAAGGTCATCATTTGAAGTGTGAACCAGTAAGCACCAGGTATTAGTTTATAGGAATGAACTTTATTGAAATTCAGGAGCATTGACCACTGCATACTACCTTCTCAACTTTCATTTTTTTGCAGGGTATACACGTTGATCCAAGTATCTACTTAATGGAAGAAGAAAATAAAGATTCTACTACAAAAGGCAGCATCCCAGGAGTTTTGGCGGATACTACTGCCAAAGCAGTAGAAAGTAGCCAAGGAATTGCTACTGAAATGAGCCAGTCTGCACCTGCAGATGATGCCCGTGAGAACAGTATGAGCTATGCAGAGACTGAAGCAACTCTGGGTGCAAAAAATCCTTCTCAAGTTGAGGATACCAGTTACTCAAGTCCTACCGGCATTGCTGAATCATCTTTTGAACCTGAAGGTTTTTTTTTTTTCTCTCATGATCTTTAACCTAGTCTTACTGACACAAGGGGTTCTGTTATAATATCAAGGTCTTTCTGTGGTCACTGTTCTTCTGTTGTCTGTTTCTCTTATTTCTTGTTTATGCTAATGCTATTTATTGGTATGTCAGGCGATGTTCATAAAGATTCTGAATTACAGAGTAGCAACATCTCCAAGAAAGAAAAATCACCTAGCGAGCCAATAGTTGTTCCAATAGTTCTGAAAATGGCTGAGTTCGATCACAAGGTTTATTCTATTTTTTATTTCTGAAGTCACTCATCTTTGAATGCTTGTTTTATTTGCTGTATAACAGTTTGGTGCTTCTATCTGATTTATCTCTATGTATTGCTCCAATTTATTTCTTGGAATTTTTACAAACATATGCTACCTTTTCTTTTTCTTTGCTGGATAATGGGAGAGATAGGCTTCAGGTTTGCTATTTTTTTCTTAGAGACTAGATATTTGTACCATATGAGTTTTTTATAGAACTTAATGAGTCTTGAACCCAAGACCTCATAATCCTCCAGTATAGAGCCCAATTACTCTAACTAGAGGGATGTACACTTTGTGTACATTTGTACTATATGAGTTGTTATTGCTTTTTTCTACCTGTGAATCATTCGAGGGAAGTTTCCTGTGTAGATCAGTTGATTTGATTTCTATATGAAAATTGAATATATATAAATATATATTATTATTTAGTATTCCTGAAAGACAATTTTTTAATTTATCAGATCAATCATGACAGAAGCGTTTCCTTCTGTGTGATTCTTTTGCTGAATTGCTCAAAATTTGATTTGTTTCTTATCCATGGAGATACCATTTTCCTAGATTTATATTGTCTCTTATTATTAGCCAGATTACATTTATGCCTGGTAGTTCTTATAATTCAGTTGATATTCTTTCTTTATTTGATTTAATGCAGGCTCTCTTAGAGGAATGGATAGACACTAGAACGGTCAAAGATAAATGTGTGGTGCAGGTGAATGGCATTGCCTTATCTTTTATGCAAAACCATGTAACTTATATCCATGTTGTGAGTGAACTAGGTGAGGTTGCTGGAAAGAGGTTTCTATTACCAATTATCCTTGCGTTGCAGCTTGATCTGCTTATTTCACGCCTGAAAGCACAAATAAATGTATGCGCTTCCATAGCATGCAGACACTATCTTATCCATCTCCATATTCTATAGCATAGGTGTTAGTGAACCACTTATGAGGGACTAAAACACTATCTTATGAGGGATAGACACTACAACGGTCACAGTTATAGAACCTGTGTCCACTGGTACATGCATTTTATATTTGGCTGATCCAGCTAGATAAGTTGATATACTATCCAATACACCGGCAAACATCCTCTTGAGTGTTATGTTCAAAGTCTATAACAAGTAACTTCTTTTTTCTTGTTTTGCAGGATCAGAATAAACTTATAAGAAATCTTAAAACCATTCAGGACTATCTTTGCTCTTTTGAGTCACAGGTAAACTTTTTTCTACAGGCGTCTTTTACTCACATATACCTTTTGGTGCAACCTTGTTTACCAGCACATTTACGCTCGTATCACTGATTTGAGCCGTATTGTCCAACTGCTAATTAGAATTCTCCTGGAGTTTGGTAAAATTCTTTTTTAATTAAGTGATCTCTACATAAACAGATGATGCAAATTATGTTCTTATCCCGTCACCTATTCTATCATGATAGTATTGAGTTTGACCATTGGGCAGGGTATGACAGTAGTAAATATCTCTGCAACAACATTCCCTCAAACACTGGACCGTCTCCACAGCTTTCTTCTTCAGGTAGGAGATATTTTGAAACATTACAGTAGCAAAAGTGCTTTTTGATAAATATGCCTTCCTTGGTTCATGTCATTGCCACCTGCCGCTGTGGACCTGTAAAAAGAATCGATAAATAAGTCATTATACCTCTGCCAGATTTTAGGAATTTACGTGTATCTTCGATTTCAGTGTATCGAACGAGGCGTTTCCGCAGCAACTTTCAACAGAAGCAAGCCTGAGGAGAATTAAGGTTCCCGGAGTTTTTCACCAGTTGGCAGGTATAAGTATTCAATTTGCTGAACCTTTCATATGTAATGGTAAATGCTACAACTGATCCCCCAGAACACTGTACCATCATCCATTTAAGAAACAACTCCCATTTACTGTGATCAGTGCTCTGTTTGATCCGCCATGTTAATCATCCCTATGATTCCACCTGCCATGGCAACCACCCTTCGCTATATTACATTGTGACATCGTAACCATCGGGCCCTTGTCAGCCGTATGACATCCCTTGTCCCATCCACAATACCGTGTCCATGTGGTTGAGATTCTTGCGAAGACAACTGGGAGGAATGGATGAATTACGCACCTCCTGTCCTTGCTCCGAACACTTTCCAAATTTTACCTTTGCCTGATCGACCCTTGAAGTTTGGGATCAGATATCCTTCCAAAATCTCAAGATGCCTGTGTTATCGATGTCACCATAGAGCTAATCTGATTATTCTTATACTATTTGCATCGATGTAATCTGCCAGCTGATTGCAATGTATCAAATGGATTTTGGAATTCCTGCAGGGCTAGAAGCACTCGACTCTTGCAAGCAAACCTGGCGGTCCAGCGAGAAGGACGAATTCTTGATGACTCAGTTCTGGCACCAATTAATTGCATTTGAACTACTTTCACATTGAAGAAATTATAGAGTTGAGATCTTATAACATCCTTTCTCATCTTGTGAGTTTTACCCCTAGTCTTTTTTTTGTTCTGAATAGACTTTTGTTTACGAGGGCATGGCACTTGAAAACTAATGCATATTTAGTTAGGAGTATATATAGTCTCTCTAATATAGAAGGATCGCAAGCATTTATAACTAAAGATGATAACGGACCATACCTGTGCCAGCCCATATCATGCTCATCTGTCTCGACCATCCCTGTGCTTGTCAATATCATGCTCATCAGCATCCTGGCCCGGCACACCAGTATGTCATTCCTGACAGCCTGTATCATGCTCGTTCGACCAGCACACACTGGTGTAAAGTGGTACACGAGTGGTATGCCTACAACAGTGCGTGTGCGTGCTGCGTGCCACTTGTGTAGTTAGACCGTGGGAGAGATTAACGAAGCTGTAGTCTTTTTCAGCACAACTGTTTACAAAATTTTTTAAAAAAGACGGATCCAAGAAATCAAATTCAAAAAAGACATCCCAAAGCATTACTCTATACCAATGTACACGTTTTCGAAAAGTTGCTGAATTTAGTACATTTAAAATGACCTCCTGTACCTACTTTGTTTTCATAACAATACATACCATTAAAATTACACATGCTACGATACCTTGTTATCAAAACTAGTACCGCTGCTTTCAGAAAGAAGCCAATCTACCACGAACGTTATAGTTTCTTCATTTACATATAAAATGTACATCGCTTGTGTATTGAATCACTGAAGAAAAGACTACCCACTATAGAATTGGAGACCGTTATATAAAATGCATAAATCTCTTGAATAAACATGAATCACCACTTTATGTCAGATTAGTGGCTACCATCCCGAATACCACCGGCAACCATTCCATCATTCACAGCTTTAGGACCGCCGCAGGATCTTGATACTGATTCAAACAGTTTCTCAATCTCTGGAGCACATCGTGTGAATGAACGGTTCCAGAAATCATAACGTGGGTTCTGTATTTATAAATTGAGATAATAAGGTCACCACAACAGAATAACGAGGAATATTAGCAGCAAACTCAGCTACAAGCATAATACCTTGATTAGTTCAATAAAAGTTATGAGCAAGCCCCAAGGATGAGGTCGATTAACTATCAATCGCTCTAGCAGCACTCTGGTTATCTGCTCCTGAATGATGTCCTGCATTACATAAAAAGGGTCAGAGAGTGTCCCAATAAATTCAGACTGAAGAACCTTAAGGAGCAGATGTATTCATATTGTCATAGGACCTTAAGAATAGCAGCAACCCTTGAAACCATTTTTAACCAAGTGAGGGATCTAAGTCAATAACACAAGCAGAAACATCTCTGCCCCATAAGTGGAAATACGCAGGGAGTTTCTGGTGGCATGACAAGGTAACCTGAACTAACATCACCATGCACCAGATGAATACTAAGGCCATTAATCATTTTTTTTCTTTTAAAAAAAGGAAGATTGCATTCATGTCACCATTCTGAAATGATACAACACACATTCCAAGAGAAACTCGCAAAAAAAATAATGCCATTCATCTGAATACTTTCTTGCACTTTTACATAACAGTTACTGGGCAAACGTGATACTTTAGGTGCCAAGAAGATTATTTGAATAAGGAATTACTTCAAGAACTAGTATCCTCCAAAATTTAAGTAATCATTGATAAACTGGTATCCTCCTAAATTTAAGTAATCATCGATAATAACAAGGACCACAATCTATTTAAGAGAAGGTAAAGAGATAAAATAGATCTAACCTGTTTTGACTCTGCAAATAGATAGAGGAGGACGAAGGAGAAGTAATGTGTGTGATTGTTAGGGTATCGCAGCTGATTAGCAACAGCATTAAGCAAGAGGTAGCGCCCTTCTGAATCCAGGTTATTTATCAAACTCTGGAAGATCTCCATAGGGGTACTAACTAGGAATAGATCCATTGGAGCATTGTGGTTTACTTGTTGGGTAGATGAATGCTGAGCAGTAGACTTGCTTTGCAGAAGTTGTATAGCCTGCACCCTCAACATGGCATGTTCAGTTGATTTCTCTATATACAGTCTCAAGAAAAAATAATAAAGTGGTGGATGAATATATCAGAGTTAGGCAATCAGATTTTTAAGTAATTTAGCGTAGTTTCTGTGTTAAACACTTCCCAATGCTGTATGGGGACAAGAGTGGCAACTGCATAATCTAGCAATTCAATTAGAAAAGTATATAGCATTCTCCAATGGCAGGTTGCAAATATCTACCCACTTAAGCAATGAACTGAGCTGTTTATCTTTTGTTATTGCACAGAATAGACTCGTCATAAAAGATATAAAACCCTTGGTCGAAAGGAACTGCTACACTTCTTTGATTAGTGCACAGATCAAACCTGTCATTATAAATGTAGAGCTCTTGGTCCAAAGAAATTCTATGATTTAACCTCGTTCAGGGAAAAATGTCATGAAATGGATATAGCCAAATCCAAGAGCCTAATTTAAACGACAAAATGACAGGATAAGCAAGTTTAAAATATTTGCATACACAACCTCCATGTTAGATCTTTTAGTATGTTTAGAATTAAGGATGACTGACTTTTATTTCTCCTTTTAGAATAAGGCCTAAGAGCATCTTTGAAAATGATAATGACCAAGATAATATAATTTTTACTAGGATAAATGTTCACGATAAACCTAATATCCACAATGCAGAAAAGGTCAAGCAAACTCAAAAATCAGTCAAAAAATTTGCATAATAGATCCTTCTTAAACAAAAACGTAAATTCCAAACACCAGCATTTATTTAAGTGACAGAAAGGTAAGCAAAGAGATACCTGCATTCCTATGTAAAGCACAAGCGAATTGATCAAAGGTACATTGTAACGTGCACCAGCCAGGCTTGCTTCACTTGGAGGAAGCAGCAATTTCTGCATCAGTTCACTCAAGAATGAAGATCCTTCAGCTGTCTGCAGCAATAAACGAAAATGGAAACAAAACCAGTTACAGTTGTTATACATAAATGCAACTACTCTTAGACTAACTAAAACAATGATATAGTATGATAAAAAAAAGATAAATTAGCTTCTGTTAAGCTCTCTGAGTAAAAGAGATAAAGTTACTCGTTCAAATAGCATAAACCAGTTTAACCAACTACCTTAAGGTACTCATCAATATCAGCCTTAATTTGCTTTGCTTTAAGAGCACCATCTACATCAGAGAGAATGCGAGGTGGCTGGCTGATTTCAGCAAGCAGATCGATCTGTATAAAGAGAATCGCAACATCATATCCAATTTTTTTTCTTTTCTATCAATAAATGATTGCTAGCAAAATTGTCGCATCTTTTTTCATGTGGCAAGAGAAACCTTCAAGTTCGGAGTAGATGGATCAGGAAGCCTCATATTACGGGGAAATGCACTAAGAATAACATTTCGCATCTGGATGCAACTTGAAGGAATCACATCACAAAAACTGAAGTGATAGTCACAGAGAAACTCAGGAAAATCATGCAACAGAACAAGCAGCACCCTCAGTGTTCCTTTATATAGAAATTGCACCTATAATAATAAACAGAAGAAATGATTATTTTCCTTGAGGTGTTTAACCCAGTGCATAGACCTAGGTAAGAAGAAAACTAACCGGCTCTGAAAGTTCAGCATTTCTTAGATATGGCTCCATAAACTTGAATAAATCAACAAGCAAACGTTGGAAAGATGGCCAACCCTTTGGTGAATTGCATGTAAGCAATTTTGGCATGAAGCTTCTGTGACTCACCAACTCAAGCCATGCAAAGCTATAATCAGCAACCAAAACAGCAGATTTTAGTATTGTGTTTTTGGCACATTTTTATTTTGTTTGTTACATCCTAGTTGTTGTAGCTATTACCTGTTTATAGACTATTTCTGTAATAGCCTTGACTAGTTTGTTACATCTTAGTTGTTGTAGTAGATTTTAGTATTGTCTTTCAGAGGTAGTTCAATAAAGGGCTTATTCTATGTCAATAACCAGTGGTTTTATAGTGTGTGCAGAAAAATATCAATAACTAATCATGGTCTTATAGTGTGTGCAGAAAGTAACACACCTCCAAGCAGGAACTTTCAAGGGCTGTAATGCATGGAAAGCATTTGCAAATGAAGTCAAGACCTGAATCATAAAATCACCATCAGATAACATGAACAACCATAAACATACTAATCCAAAACAACAGTGTCAAGTATAAAATAGCACAAACCTGGAAGTTGGCATTATCAACTATATCAGGGGAAATCAGATCATAAAGCAAATTGATAAATAATCTGAAATATGGCCTGGGGTTGAATGACACTTTCTTTTCTTCAGCATCCTTCTGGATGACTCTTATAGTTACTGAAAGAATCTGTCCACAAATACACAGATGGAAAATGATCAGTAGGTATGACTCTGGAAAACAAGGAGGGCAAAAGTGAACTTCTAAAATGCTGGGCCTAACCTTGGGAAGGAGTTTAGCTGTTCCTTGATCCACAGAACAGTACTAAACAAAAAAAAAAGTTGATTGTCAAAAGTTCAGTAATACTCAAGTGCAACAAAAGTCAAATAGTTCCATAAATGTGAATGCAATTAATTATACCTTTAAAACTAGAATTACTAGCTTTGCATATGAATCAATTGAAAAAAATGACAACTGCTGTGGCTGCTCATGGACAACTTGACAATAGGTCACAGCAAGCTCCTAGAATATCATATAGAGATCAGTAAAGAACACACTTGTGGTATATGAATCAAAACAAATGGAAAACATGTAATACCGTCAGAACACGAAAAAACCGGTCTGTCATATCGTCACCCTTTAGCAAACCATTCTGCTGTAACTGGGAAATGTAATGGCTAAAAGTAGAATCATTTGTTATTGGAAGTTCACAAATCCGGCACCAATCAGCAAAGTACGCAGCAACCTGAAACGTCTTAAAAAGTTGCTTCAGCAACAAAATATACCATAAAAGTCACATTAAGCTACAGAAACAGAACTAAAATGGAAATGTGAATAACAAAAAATGATTGAAAATGCTTGTCACAGTGAGATCCTACAGTATCTCTGCTGGGGACCTGAAGCCCAATGCAAAATTAATGAGTCAGCCTCAATGTCGGTTGAGGCGCTATCAACCGCAAATGTAGCATGGACATTAAAACATCCTTGTGAATGCCTTACGCACTTCTCCATTTTGTCCTTTTTACCAATTAGCTGACCTTCACAAAACATGCTTTATTACTAGAGACAATTATATTCTATCGCATGCCTTTTTTACTCCCTCAACAGTAACCAATTCCTTAACCACCTAAGCCCTCAAATAAAATTTCAAAATTTCTGAATCTCAAGAACTAGTAGAGAACACGTCAACTCCTACAAAAGAGTTGCTATTCTTATACATTTCATTTAGAATATTTTACGTTTGAAAGTTTCAATGGTAATTTGTGACATAATAATTTCTTCAATTTAAATTGATCTATAAGAGTATTCAAGTAGCAAAATAGGAAATATAATTTTTAAAAATAAAAAATAAGAACATTCAGGCCAAAACCTATTAGAGAAGCAAGTGCTTCTCAACTTATTGAAGAGATATTACCCTCTAAAACCTATTTGCGGTTCTCAAGAGAAGTTAATAAAGATAAATATGCATAATACACAAGATTTTGACAAGTAAAATAAAGTACAACAAAGAAGAAAATTTAAGGGCATATGAGTACTGAATTTTCATCAGGTGATGTGAAGATGTCACTACAAAAGTTTGATCAAATAAAATAGGGTTGGCAAAAGATGTCTGAAGCAAAGAAAAAATGAGAAAAAGAAACCAGTGAATGAATAGGCTAAATGAAATCCAGGAGAGGAACAGCACAAGTGAGGTGAAAGAGTGGAGGACAAACGTGTGTAACTCTGTGAACAGGTGTTCAAGATATAACTATTGATCTTTAAAACAGAGTTAACAAACTTGAGCATGTCCAACCAATAGTCGCTCCAAATATGAGTGATACATATCAAAGAAAAATCTGAAAAGTATTCATCGAGTTACCAAGTCAAAGAGTAGTGAGGCCAACCTTTACTTGAAACAATAGACATTCCCTAGGCAACATTTCTGTTAGAAATGAAAAGGAATACTAGATTTTCAAAAGTTCTTTGTTTAAGTCCTAGAGTATTCATAGTTATAACGCGTATAATGGAAGGGCAGAATGATCCTTCTCTTCATTACAACCAGATCTTGTAATGAGAAGATAACCATGGACCTATAGTCAGAAATATATCTTGTAGTTTGATAACACATAGGTTAAAAAAACCTTGTGGAAGACGTTTCTTTGTGCTCCCTGCTTGTTTGGACTATTAAAATTCCACTATGGAAGATCATCCACGACAGTGTTACTTAACATCAAAGAAATGACAAACGTGTAAAAGTAGAACATTAAAACCTGATCACGGAAACCAGCTGGATCAGCAGGTGCTGGCTCAATAGAATCAAACTCTTCTCTATTTGACAAGGAACGACTAGAAAGCACCTGTCCAAAGCACAAGATTAAGAGAGAATGCAAATGCATACCCCACTAAATTCAGTAAGAGAACATAATATTTCTGCAGAATAACCTTTTTATCCTTGAATTGCCTAGTCTTTTCTTCTTTGTTTGCAGCTAAACTAGGTGAACTTACATTGTTCCTAGCAATCTCAACTAATTGCTGTAGTGATTCTGGTGACCCGGGCTTCATCGCCAACTGGATTATAAAATAAATATTAGCAAAACTTTGTGTAAAATTAAAAATGACACATGAAATACAGCAGTAGTACCTTTGTCAAAGCATCAACCAAATTATACAGTTCTGACATGCTTACTCCAGGTTCCTGAACGACCAAGGTTTGCACTAGCGATATGGCAAACTCTGTGGCGGCCTCTGTGAAATAACATAAGTTTTTAGTACTAATAGTCAAAAACCAAAGAATGCTTTAGGCATGCATGAACCATAAAGACTCCCAACTCTCATACACAACAAACAGTTCCTCTGGCTACAACCATGCCCAAATGAACACAAAACATTTGCTGCTGAGCATCACCCTTGGTGAGAAGTTATTTAATTGTAATAGAAAACATTTGACATACTGTTCCTTCCCCCATCTATAAGTTTTGCCAAATGGATGTTGTATTCAGCCAGGTTCAGCAGCTCAGAACGTATTAGGCCAACAGTTATCTCTTTATTAAACTTTCGCTCCTCATCCGAGTAAATTACCTGTAGAATAGATTAGGCTATGTGACAAATAAATAATAAATATCAACCAATGGTAAAACATAACAGGGATGGACCATGCTTTGCAAAAACTAAATGAAGAATGTCAAAAGTCTAAATCCAAATATTCCAGAAACAAGGGAATAAAACAGCAAATGACAGACATCTACAAATAACAAAAATAAAGCTGTCAAACATCTAAGGATGGTATTTGAACAGAAACCTAAACCATCGGTATCAGACGGTTCAGCAAATGACAGTACAGGTGAGGCCACACAGGATGCCATCATAAATTGTACCATTATAATCAACAAAGAAAAATAATGGATTTTTAGCCCTCAAAACTTGTGATTTAGTTTCTCTGAATATCTCTCGCATCTGATGGTACACAACAAAAGCAAAGGTTTTGTATGCACTGAAAGGTACCATTCCATGTGGACAATAGCAAACACAAAAGATAAAAGAGGTCATAAAATTAGCCATCAACTGAAGAAATTAAAGAACTATTAGTTATCTGATAACGAAGAACTTAACCTCATCAAAAACCACCAGTCATCCAACCTAATATATTAGCATATGTCGAGTGAAAAAAAATAATTGCCAATATAAAAATAACAGAACTTGCTTATCTCAGCATCAAGCTCATATTTAAGGAAGTGACAAGAGAACAGAATGATGTAGAGCATGACAGAATATTAACCTAATTAAGATTCTTCAAGCAACAAAGATAAAAGTACATACCCAACTCGTCAATTCTTTGACAACCAGTTTACAAACATCTCGTATAGCTGCTAAAATTGCAAGATGGGAGGCAATATGAAGAGCATTCGAAGCATTTTCATACAAACTCTTGAAAACCTGAACCATGATAGCAATTAACTGCAAATAATGTAAACAAAGTAATGCATCAAATGCAAGACTAAATTGAACCTTTTGAGCAACAGCTAATGCAGCTTCATCTCGACTTTCACATTTCAAAATGATTTCTGGCACCTCAGCAACAACCCCCTGAAAACAACCATGAATATTCAGGTTGAGAGATTACTCGTTTACAAGCTCTAGCATGTTGAATTAGAACCTATATAGGCAGAAAGAAAGAAATGAGCATAGGACAAGGAACATTAGAGAGAGAATCTAACCTGAATTTCCATGTCTCTGGTATCTGTAGCAATCATGGCTTCCAGCTGAAAGAATTTCACTTTATTAAAAACATGCAGTGAAGACTTGAAGAACTTGGTTGAAACATAAAAGATACAAAAGGACCATGCAGTAACCTCAAAGATGCATAGGAACTACTATTAAGAAAAAAAACCTCTTCAAAAAGTCATTCAGTCTAGTGCCCAAGCTTATCAGTACAGCCCTTATAGTCTGTGATAAGCCTACTGCACAACTGATTATGAGAAAAGAGTAATGTCACAAGTGAAGACTGCACCTCAACAAGAAGTACTATTAGGATTACAAAATCTTCAACAAGAAGTACCATTAGGATTACAAATCTATCTGAAATAAGTGAACAATAGAAGTGGTTATTGTGTATATCCTATTTATCTCTGAGGTTAAGCAAACACTGAAGATGTTTACTTGTGTTCATAGTTTTTACCTAATAATGCAAAGGGCAAAGAACAAAATTTTGACATCAAATAAACAATGGTCCAAGAATGCATTTTATATGATCATGGCAAACATCAGTTGGACTAAATTAGAAGTTACCTCAAAATCATGATTACACTCCACAATCATGATATCCAAAGGCAATGTGGGATTAATTCACCTAGTGTTTCAGAAATATGTGCCTAATCAATAGTTAAAACTCCATGTTGCAAGGATAAAGCTTTTAAGAGAAGTTTCAATTAGCACTTAAACAAGATGCCTTAGGTTCAAATCTTAATAAAATTATTAAAAAACATATCAAAATAGGTTGGATTAGTTAATGTGTTGAGCTTAGGTCAAGAGTAGGCCACCACAAGTTTAGGGGGATTGTTAAGAATATAAATGTAGAGGTTGCGTCCTTTACTAAAGGCTCAAGGCTTTAGAAGAAATGGTCACCGATCAGTCAACACTTACAAACAAATCTGAATAACATCTAGCCAACTGCTAGCGACTGCAATGAGTTTTCAACATATTAAATCATTTGCAGTTCTTTTATCAACATACATCATGCAATAGCAATGCAACATAAAGTTGCCTGCTTACAAAATCAAAGATTTTTTACCAAAACAGTGGCAAATGAACTTGCAGCATAGATACTACACTTAATAGCATATGAAGATAGTTTATAGGTATGTCTACCTTCTGAGCTACTTGTTGGTACTTATCCAATGCGTCTCCAGTGCTCAGCAATGATTCAGGTAATACAGTTCCAAGACGATCTATAGCAGTTGTGGAAGATGGTGGTACTACAGCTGTCAAATCCTGATAAAGAAAATATAAACAAAATAAACACTATGAAGTTTATTCAAAGTGAACGAATGCCAAGTGTTTGAAAACTGACTTTGCTTGCAACTGCTGGATCAACCATTTGCAGGTCAGAAGAAGTAACAGCAGGAGCTACAACAGAATTCGTTTCACCACCATGTTGGATAAGATTATCATTAGACCCACCATAAGTTGGGGAGACGCTGCAAATTTGAGAAGTATTCAGAACAAAGAAAATCAATTTCTTTCACTTAAGGTAACCAAATATTAACTGTACCTAAGAAGTTGTGCTGAACCACGCTCTGGCTCTTCTGACATAAGATCCAATGGTTGAGCCACGGAGCTGAAGGGAGCAGCTTGTGAAGTGGAGAATACATTGGAACTAATGGAAGCAGAATTTGAACCATACCCACGTGTCTGGGCAGGATTACCAACAGAACCACCTATACCAGGAAGACCAAGAGAGACAGAAACTGGATTCTGTCCAGATTGATTTTGCCAAATATTCTTGATGAAATCCTTCAAATGAAATGAATACAAGTTGTAAGAATGACCCATCAAAAATATAATAATCAAGCAAACTATGGAAAACCGAATATGTATTTACATCATAGACTCGTTGTTGGGAAAGAGAGAGACGACCAGGTTTTGGGCGAAGTGCCTCAGGAATACGTGAAAAAGAGCCTTGAGCATAAGTAACGGCATCAAAAAATGCAGACCCAGAAGCATCTCTTTGTTTCCTTATAGCAGCAAATGCAGGACCTATCTCTCCATCAATCAACTCCACAGCCTATGAAAAAAGAAAAATCCAATGACAGAACCAGGACTTAGAATGCCAACTCTTACACAAACAGCAATACTATTGAAATACCCATATCATAAATGTCCTATACATTATCCATAATTTTTAATTACAGCATATCTATGAAAGTTGAAATGATATCAGATCCATTTTCGTGATCACACTTCTAATGGGAGGACAAAGGTATATTTTTTTTTGAACTTGGTGAGTATTGAACCCACAACCTCCCATATGGAACCCAATTACTCTAATCAGAGAAGCATACACGGACACAGGTATATTTGATAACATGAACTTGCATTTCAAAAGAATCATTTGTAACACCACTCTGGAAAATGCCTGCTACATTATACTTTAGAACAAACATATACCAATCAGCTACACATGAGAACAAGGCAGTTGAAGGAAAAGCTAACAAGATGTGATGATATATACTATCCAAAAGTTGCTGAAAGCAGACAGCAAAAGCTTGCACCATTGCACATCCAGTGATGATCTTCCTATGAAGGTGCCTATAATCTATATTGCAAAATATATTCATCCCCAACTTCTGCTAACCTAAATGAATATTGAGAAATCCTGAATCAATGAATACAATGGGCCAAAGAAAGGAATAATCAGTATTTAGGCATGAATCAAGCATGGACCAACTTGAGTTTATAACAAAATTTCAAAAATGCCTAAAGTTGCCAAACTTGCTCCAGTTTGTGACTGTATATAATAAATTATCGAGATAAGTTCTGCTACTAGAAGAGTTAAAGATGCTTAGGCTCAAAATTGGTTTGAGGTGAACATAAATAAGGATACATCCTGCTATAAGTTTGTAACTGTATGTAATAAATTATCGAGATCAGTTCTGCTACTAGAAGAGTTACAAATGTTTAGGCTCAAAATTGGTTTGAGATGAACATAAATAAGGATACTTCCTGCTATAAAAGTATATTACTGTCACTAAAGGTGACATGTAAGAATGGTATTTCATGATAAGGACCAAAAACAAATAAGGATATGCAGAAAATCTATAGCATAATTTCAAAGTGATAAAAAATTTTGAACCTTCTCTGATGCTACATTTTCAATTACTGCACAACCAAGATCTAGATGATCAGTAGTGAGGATCTGAACTATTTGCTCAATGCGGTCAGTAGTAACATTCATAGCTTGAAGAAGACTTCTAAGATGATTTGAAAGAGCCACGCGAAGAGGTTCCTGATACGTCAAGAAGCCAAAGCATCAATTCCAGCAAAAAAGATATGTTCATAACATAACCATCATCAATGTTCCAAGTCAATCCATAAATTGATATTAAGAAAAGGAAGCTAGTTGTAGAATTATAAATTATAAAAATAAGCAATCTTGGACCAAAACAGAAAAGAGAAAATAAAACCTTGCAAGTAACATGGGCCAAGCTTCCAGCTAAAGTCCCAACCATTAGATGGGCAGATCGAGATACAACACCATCATCTGTCTCCATTGCATAGTCCTAAGGTAAATGAGAATGAAAAAAAATGAAGAATTTTAGCTCAACCCTCCTGAAGCCGAGTTTTTGCAGTTAAAGAAACGCAAATGACCTTCAGGACAAGTTCCTTAGTTGTCCTACTAGCAATTGTAACACTTCGCTGAATAACAGGAGATACAATTTCTCTGATTGCTCTATCCATTGCCGCTTGAATAATTCTGCTATGACAGCATATTCCAATTTATGTCAAGTACCATAAGAAAAGGAGAAATTTAGATGTAAGCTAAATAAGTCAGAAGCAGGTACCTATGAAACTGCACGTTTGAGCCCATAGAACTAAGCTTTGGGTTAATATTGATATAAGATTCAGAATTTGGAATTATTGTCAGAAGCTGCAACAGATGAATCAATTATGTGTTAATACTACACAAACTGTCAGCAGAGAAAGAATATAAACATTTAAGTTTTAATTTTAAAAATCATATAATTTATTTAATGAAAGAACTAATTCATTGCTTTCCATAAATTCAGCATATGCTATTCCAAGCTCCTACCTAATTATCAACTAAGATAGTAAAAGACATTTTTCCAAAAACTCATTCCTTTTCCACAATGTGTAATTTTTTTATTACTTACCAATCAAACAACCCAAACTGACTAATTCAAGTTCACAAGCATAATTATCTTAACTCTTGTGCTAAAGCTAGAAAATAAATGACCTATTTCTTGGCATCTAAAATTTACCCTATTAATGTGAGGCAGCAATAATAATGGAATTACTGTTCCCATCAATCTTGTGAAGATGATAGAAGTATCATTTTTTATTTACTTTAAATTATTTGTTTTCATTTTAAATTTGATTGATTTTTCTTTTCTGAGTTTAGTTTATTGATTACTTTCATGGAACAGGATTACTGAAAAACTAAACTACGAAAGTACCATATATACAATTAAAATTTAATAATAACGATATAATGTATAAATATTATAAAATACAAAATATAATCTCAAAAAAATATAAAAAATGAAGAATAGAATATTAGAAATTTAGAATAATTATTTTCTATTTGAAAATTTCATTTTAAGATATATTATTAATATTATTTATTTAGATATTTTGGATCCTGTAAGTAAAAATGATTATCTCAAGCTTGCACTGAATTAGTTTTATGTAACAATATCAAAGAAATGGATTACAAACATTTGTGCCAAAAAGGAAATCATTAGTTAAGGATAGAGATAAACATTCACGAAAGAACGAACCTGGTTCAGGGAAAAAGGTGATGAAGATGGTGATGGTGAAGGAGAAGGTGATTGAGATGGTGATGGTGAAACTGGAGCCATCCCCTGAGCAGATGGAACCCGTTCAGGTATGTTTACGACCCCCAGTTTGTCTTCCTCCAAAATGGAACTTGGAGATATATGTGGAGCAGCAGCGTACTGCACCAAAAATAACAACAGCAAGAACAGAAAACTAGGTTACCACTGAAATTTTGGCAAAGTATCAATCGTACAGACTGCAAATGACTAATAACCTGAGCCAATGCATTTGGATGACCCGATGGATGTGGTGGATTATTGACGTCAGTTTGCATTTCGACATGACTTAATGAGGGCAATAATGCAGAGTTAACATCAACAAGAGGCGGTTGGGCTGCAGCAATATCCTTGTTTGAAAAATCAGGGTTCCCCTCTACTTCACGAATCTTATCTTTCAAAAGCGCTGTTGGCTTAACTTCTTTCATATCTACACCAAGGTTCTTGAACAAAACCTGCATCACAGGAAAGAAAAAGAAGGTAAAATCAGAATGTATACACAGCGCAAGCTAAATAAGTAAGACAATCTTAGGTATAAAGGAAATGGTACCTCTATGTCAAATTTCAGGTTCATTTTCAGGTTTGGTAGATTATAGATCTCAGCAAGCAAGCTAAGAATGCCCATAGTCCACGGATTGGGAGGCTGATAAGCTAGGCTGGATTGACATGGTTCCAGAATCTACAACCCATGATAAGACACTTAGTACCAAAAACCATAAATTAACAGTATAATAGTCATAAAGTTGGATAATGAGCACCTTTGAAGTAAATGGGATTACAGCAATCATCAGCCCTTTCTCATATGCCTAGCAAAAGAAACATGAGACAGAAAACCCAACAGGGAAATTATCAGTGTTAACAAATAACACTACTTGTTATAATAGAAAACACAGCCAAATAAAAGAGTCTCATTGCGCCACAGGCTAATAATTCTACAGGGAGCCTTACTTTTGAAGCATAGGTGGTAATGTATTTTCATAAGAATATTTTCAAATTCAAATTTAAGAAGGTAACGCAGAAACTATGATAATTGTGCAGAATACACGGGAAAATCTGATTTTGTCTTTATTTATTATCCAATATTTGAGTTTGCCTAGCAGGTAGACTCATTGTCCTATCTCATCTTATATCAGATTCCAGAGTTTACCCAAACAATGTTTCTTGTGCACTCCCAAACTATATTCTTTTTTATTTTGGTGTACAACCCAAATTCTAATATTTTGCAGAAGCATCCACAACCTATCAAATCTAAAATCCCTATCCATGAAATCAAAACTCCATACCGCCAATAGTAATCCCAAGAACTACATCAAAGCCAGAATTTTGAAAAGGGTGTATTGGTCGTGTACACTCAGTATATACTAATCCACACGATTTTATACAGTCTGCATGGTGCCACCAGCACAAATGATACCATGGTACACTGCAAATTGGGTAGTAATCACTTGATATGCACCAAGAACTTCATCCCCAAAAAATTATGATGTTCCATAATTACAAATATGTTCTCAATTACCCATAAATATTAAACATTGACTAACTAACCGATTATATTATTGTTAACTCACAATATTCAAAATTTATTTTATACATTATTTTTTATAAAAAAGGGGTACTCATCGTAAGATTTTATGTAGGCATGCAAAATGTATACACAATTGGCTGAATATTTTTATTTTTAATAGATTTTAACACTTCCACATTGTTTAAAAAAAATATTACTAAGTTTCACTCCTAAATCATAATAACTATTTTATATATTTAATAATATTTTCATATTTAAAAAATTCAGTACATTTGGGATGGAGCCAACGATGTCAAGCACAAGCATATTGATAATTGATACAGTCAAAACAAAATCAAAATTAAAATGAACCGTACCTCTATTATCAAAGCTTTTGGATCAATTTCTTTGGCTCGCAATGCTTGATTCCTACCAATTGTGAACTTACCAAGCCAGCTACCAAGATTTTTAAGCAAGGAACGTTCTTCAGAACTTGACTTTATTAGATCAGACCTTAGCAAGACCTAAATGAATTGTTATAACAAGAAAATAGTTTAAACCATGCAAACATAATAGTCTGAAACAAACAAACAAATTTAATTAACAAAACCTTGCAGTTCTCGTAGGTTGCCTTCACAATCTCCTTATTTAGCAATTTTGAGTTGACCTTGTCCAGAAACTTCAGATACAGCTCATGAAAATTTGGCTCAATGCTTGCTCTGAAAGCAAAAACGTAAGTTTTAACATGTAATAAATAAGTTCTACAAATAGAGTGAAAACATGCGACTGCAAAAGCTTCTAAGGCACATGTGTTTCAACCTTTTCATGACCATGTACTGTGCAAACCAAGGGTAGTATTGATCTTTGAGAATATCACTGAAGTCTTTTGCTTTTGCATCCATGTTTGAAGTTGAGATGTTGTTAATCAGGAAGAGAATCTTGTCTTGAATTTCTGAAGAAGGAGCCTGATCCAAGGTATAATAAGACAAAATGAAAAGCACTATGCACAAACAACTACAAGCCACAAAGTCCTAGAAACTTGGTTAATTATGTTAATCTTATCCCATGTTTGAGCAAATGGGGAAGTGGAGAATAAAGAATAAAGGAAATTACACACGCAAACACATGGAAAACTAACCTCAATTGGTGTATCTCTTCTCTCAGCTGCAGCAACAAGTGTTTCAATGTTCAGTGCAGCACCAAAACCTGTGCTGTAAGAAGGTTGGAGAAGCATGCCTATGTGAACAATAACAAGTACATTTAGCACCAGAATGACCATTTAATGTTAGGAAAATAGAATAAGAGCAGAAGGCATTTCAACATCCTAATGTTGCATAACCTATTTCTGTAGTGACAGAAGACTTAGGAACAACTAAAAAGAGGATCTAAGCTGATCTTACCTGCAGGAGCTACACTTCGAGAACGAAGAAAACCAGGTGAAGATGATACCGAAGATGTTGGGATGGCAGAATGATGGGATGGCGTGGCTTGCAAAGGCTATAAAATAGTTCCCACATAAGGATAAGCACAAAAGAGCATACATGTGCAAAGGAACATTCAAAAAGATTAAACACATGCAACTAAGCATTTTTTTTCATTTTTCAGTCGTTACTGAGTTTAGCAAACAATAATCTCACTCCAGTAGACACAAAAAGGAAATGAATACCTTCTGACTAGTGACAGATTCAGCAGTTCCAGGAAGAAACGAAGATTGCCCAGTATGGGATAAAATAGGTTTTGTGTAATTGACGGACATAGAGGAGGCTTTCGCCCTTTCACCAAGAAAGCCATGATGCCTTTGTTGCAGCTGCAAAGAATGAAATTGCTGCCCTAACTGTGCAGAAGCTGAACCAATTAAGTGCCATGATGCCTCAGAAGCCTGAAAAGGCAATGAGGAAGTCAACAAAGAAGCCTTATACACCTTTCATAGAAGTTACAAAAAGACAAAAAAAAATCTAAAAGGGATGGGAAGGCAGGTAGGTTGTGAGGGGAGGGGAGGACACACCTCCATATTCTCAGTAGGAGTTCCAGAACCTTGTTGCTGATCAACAGGTAATGAGTTGCTACTATCAGATTCTGACTGATTAGAGGAAATTCTTGTCAGTGCTCGCTCAATGAAGGCAACCAACTCAGCATGTGTACTTCGCAAATGAGATATCTGTAATATATGGTTGCAATACTGTGGATATCGAACCAGACAATCCATAAACTGCTCCAAAGCCTTGGTACCAAACATAAACATCTGGATCAAAAGAACCTCCAGTTATGTTTCTAAAAGTAGATCCATAAACTACACTACATAAGCATTTAGAAAGAAAATACACTGCAAAAGATTGGTACAGACTTTAGAATCGACATTTTTACGCAAACCATCAAGAACTGCACGATGAGCACTCCCAAGATCAATACCAGTCACAAGTTGGTGCTTTATCAGAGAACCTGTCCAGATTGATAATCACAAAGGTGTTATGAAAGATAGCACTGTTGCCATGTTATATTTTTACAGTTTTACCACCATAAAACAATAATATTATGTTTGGAGCTCTATATCAAGTAGCTTGTGAGATTTACTATGAATTGAAGCAATCATGATATATGTTGCATTAAACCAGCATATATAAAAAAAATAGAAGGTTGTTGGACTAAACATATGCCATCATATAGAGATGAACATCCAGTTTATTTGGTCATGTCATCTAAATTAGTGCTACAATTGCTATACAAGTAGCACGCATTTTGTTCTAGGATAAACTTCCAGAACAGCGATCATATCAGGCAGGGAAATTTTAAATTACCAGTCATGTTAACGAGACATAATAGGATATCATCCTACATTTGACATTTCATGCATACAATTGAGAAAATGACGATTCTCAAGCGCTTCGAAGATTCCAAAAAATAGCCTTACCAGCCAAATTGGTCGTTACAGGACAAACATATCAATGGTAAGGTCAGTGTTGAATCATGCCAAAACTAGGAGATTCTCCCTGACAGGTATAATCACATCTCAAAATTTATTTGGTCAATTTAGACAAGTGAACTTCCTATTACAAGTTGACAACAACTACATGATTAGGGGTGAAAACAAAAAAGAGATATAAACATACAGATAAGGAAAAAATTACAGATAAGCAAGATGCTAGGTGAATAGTGAGAAAGAAACCTCTTCATCTCCTCTAATATATGTCCTTTCATTATGTGATATAAGATAAATCAGATGCTTGAATGGAGGCATTGACTGATAGATCAGAACTGAAAAGCTAAAGATTTAACCTGACCACAAGGTTGTCCAATTCATGATAATGTTCTTGTTCTGGAAATTACTAGTTATTCTCAAGTGTATCTGCATTCATAGTTATTAACTACTAGACTATATATAGTTGAAGCAGTTGATATATGTTTTGACAGCTGAAGTTGGGTCCTTCAAATTTATTCTTGCAACCATTTAATTACAGATTTTCTTGAATGAGTTCTTTTTTACCATACAACAGCAGAGTAACATTAATTTTCTGTTCATATTCTGGCTGTAACTAAGTCATACAGTGCATATTCTCATGACACCTACGACGTTATAGCATTTTATTACATAGTATAAGCTCTTCCTTAATGGAAAAATTATGGGGGATTCTAAATGTCAAAGTAAGGCTCCACGGATGCCAGTTCACACATAGTTTCGCTAATAAATAAGTTTGGAAAGGATAACTCTGCATTCTGAATATTTTTTCAAATGGAAATTTGTGAGTAGTCACCTAACTAGCCATGGAACAATTCATCAAGAACAATAAAACATTTGAAGTAACACAAAGACCTGTCTCAATCCACAATACTACCACTAATATTGGCTTTGAAGAAAGTATGTATGCAGCCCTACAACTATCAATACTAAAAAGCCCATTCAAATATTACTGGGCCTTGCCCTTGTTCAGCAGAAACAAAATGAAAGCTAGAACAGACACACACCACAAAAAGAACAAATATCCAAAAGAAAAGGTTTATTAGGTTCCTACAATACTATAATTGAGTGCTAAATTAAAATCTCACCAAAAAGCACTGCAACTAACTTCAATTGTCTCTCTGGATACTGGGGAAAGAATTGGTGCTCATCAAATAGATTTTTGATGATGCATCGAAAGATCCTTTGCTCCCTGAAGGTAATGAACAAATCAAGACAACTCATAAATCAGCACGTTGAAGAATAAAACACATTAGCAGTAGTGAAACTATTTTAATAACTGGTGCTCGCAGCTTAGATGATAGTAAAAGAGTATTGAGGAAGGCTGAAATATGTTGACACTATTTTAATCGAGAAAGCAAGTTCTCCAACATTTGCAGTCAAATTACATTTTAGAATAGTTACCATCCATGTGGCTGTAAACATGGAAGATATTGATACAAATATGCTACTTTCAGAGACTCAAAATTGGGCCAATCATTAAGTGGGACAAAGATGCTACAAGAAGATAAAAACAATGAAAACTCAAGCAACCGAATAAGTATCCACAAAGAAAAAAGAACATGACAGGTAAGTTAACTGACCTCTTGTCAGGAGATTCTTTGAAACGTACAAGCATCTGAACCATTGCATCCATGGATAATTGTCCAGAGAACATTTGATGGAAATAGTCATTCGTGTCTTTCTCTATATCATCAGTGATCCCCTCTGAAATTGCTGCGCTCATTGCACCAGCATTTTGGGTCTTTGGTTGAGATGAGATGTGGAGCTTCTTCAATTCATCAGAAAGCTGGTTAGAAATAAGTTGTCCAGAATGTGCCTGAAGAACCTGAATAATGACATGAAAACCATTTTCATACATTGTAACACATCACTATAATGCATATACATAAACAGCAAAATAGGAATATTAGTTTTAAAGTAACCTTGAAAAATATAGGACATGTTTCACGAAATGCATTCAAAGTAGCCGACTGAGACTGTCGAAAAGAACCATCTGGGACATTAGTAGTTGCATCACCAAGTACTTCCTTTAAGAACCTCAGACAATCCTGTCATTATTGAACTTCTTAACCTCACTCTTCCAACAAGAAAAAAAATTTACAGATCATATTACAGTAAGAAAGGTATTCATTACCTCAAAGAAAGCATCTTTATATGTAGTAATATTTTCATCCAACCAGTTCTCAAGATTCATTTGATCTTTTCTAGAGGCAATGGCAGCCAATCTAATGCTAAAAGGAAAGAAAGTTGTCGCAAGAACTGATGATAAAATCTGCCAAAAAAGGATAATTTATGTGAACACAGATAACCATCCTAAATTGCAGTAGAGATGAATTGCAAATGTAGATCTTGAGCTATAGACAAATATAACATCAAACCTAGACCTCTCTTTTTTCCAATAAATCAGAAATCATGAGAGAAGGAAGGCAAAACAATGCATCAAATGAAATAAATCATCTTTCCATAAGTAACAAAAATGGACAAGCAATCAGCTCAATTGGGACAAGCTCCATGATTATTTAGCTCCTAAAACACCATATCTCTAGTTCAAAATAAGAGCTCTGGGATTCCCTTGTCCTGTATTATAAAGTTTTCTTAAGCTTTCACATAACATTGCTCAACCAACAATCCTAGTCAACATGATATTGCAACATGGATGAATAGCAAACATGAGAATGCAACATTAAAATGCATTACCTTCAGATCCTGGCATATATCCACAATCCTGAAAAGGTTACTGGGATCTGTCAGAGATTCTATGAATCCTTGAAGAACCATGTTAGGATTTATATGCCATATATGATGAAATGTGCTGCTCTTTGAGGGATCTTTTAGTATGCCAGGAAACACTGTAGAAGATACTTCATACTGGATAAGATTGTATGCAGTCTGTTCAGAACAGAGCAAAGTTTAGTCAACTTCATTTCAGCCATTAAATAGCACTAATATCATATCGACAGAGAATGTCAGGTATCGTACACTAATATGGGCGACTCCAATAAGTAACACCTCAGGATATCGACTAAGAGGGTAATCCAGCATGACTCTGACCAAGCTAGCATGGCCTCTTTCAGCAAGCTGGCATAGAATATCCAACAGATCTAAGCAGAACCATGCATGATTTCCATGCTTGAGATGTGCTAGATCAGCATACACCTACATAAAAAATTTCAACATGCTGATTGTGATACAATCAAGATTTAAAAAAATGAATATTCAGAATATTAAGGATTACCAGCTGCCTTGAACAATGCGCAAATGTAAAAACTTCAGGTGGTGCTGATACAGCATATTTTAGAAAAGAAAGCTGGCCTTCAGCATTCCTCCAAACAGAGCCACAAATAGCATGTAGAGGAAAAGGATCCTAATAAATACATTCAAAGGGTTAAAATTCTAACAAAATATTTTTAAAAAATCCACAAGCATTTACCTGGCATGCACTACTGTATATGGACATTAGAAGTGAAAATGCAGTTTCATCAGGAACCATGAAACCCTCATGGTCAAGCTTTTCAATGACAATAGTCCAATTTGTCTTTGGAGCCTGCAAATAAGTTAAACTTTGAGGGGAATGCTTTTTTGATATGCTATAATTTTTAACATTTATCACGTTCTCAAGTTGGAAGTAAATTTATGGAGTAAGAGATTGAGCTCACAAGTTGCATAATTGTGTCAATGAGGACATTAACATTCCATGACTCCAACGTTAAAGAATCATTCGTTAAGCTGCTGCCAAGTGCTGAACAGAATGTTGAATGAATGTTTAAAGGATCCTCCAGACCAGTATGTGTACGGATTATTGTGCCTATTAACTTTGAAACTGTCACTTCATTCAGTGGTTGAAATTGAGATAATATCTCTTTACAGTGTGAACCATCGATTGTACATCCATAACCCAATTCTGCTACTATGTCGGCCATGCTCATTTCCTTCTCGATTTCAGCTAATACAGAATCAAAATCTGTATCAGCATATCCAGAAAATAAATCCAAATGCCTGCACAGATACAAAGAGAAATAATGACCAAAAAATTTTAATTTGTTTGACTTATTAGGAATGGATCAGAATTAAGTCTTCGCCAGGCTCATCTAAAACCACCTGATTTTGTTGGTTGCGTCAGTATCGTTTGTCAGCAACGGGGCTGATAGAAAGAAAGTGCTCCCTTTCAAGTGGAGAAGAGAGAGAATTTTGGTAAAAGAGTCCACATGCTTTGAAAGGCCTTCGGTGCGATAGAAAAACATAACAATGTCATGAATTTGTTCACTGTGCAAAGCCGAAGAAGGATTTGCACATAAATCCTCAATATTTGCGATGCAGAAATTTTGCCCTAAAAAAATAAATAGTCAAATCACTCAATTTAAGTATTAAAATATGGAGAAACGTGTGCATTTTGGAAGAAGAACATTGGTCTGTCACTACTTTACACTCCAGTAGCAACCTTACCTCTCATCTTCAAATCAGGATTATCACAATCAGCTAAAGCAAGTCCAATTCCAATTTTCTCCGCAACTGACATACCCAATGTGCTTGAAATGTCTCGTAGGAATCCTTCGCTTGTTGGAAAACTATTCAACGCTTCACAGAGATTTGTACTGAAATGGGGTTTATCAAGCAAATATCTGACAATAGTGGATACAAGATCCCGTTTCAGCTGTGAAATCTCCCCATCTTTAATTATAATTTGATCCAAACATGCCCTGAGCAGTAAAGTGCTACCTTCGCTTCCATACTCCACAAGCTGGAAAAAAAGAATGATGATAAATCATGTGATTAATAAACTTTTCAATAAATAACTTACTGGATTGCACAAAATAACAGATGCATCCTGCAACGGCCTAGATCAATAAGAATCCAAAACTTAGAAAGAAAAAACCAAACAAAAAAAGAAAAAAGATAGATGATGAGTGGAGGAATTGTGTTTTGCCTAAAAACAATTGCACAATCATCCATGTGGTTAAACACAAAAAACTACAAAGCAATTGAAACACATCGCCAAAGCACAAAGGTGAGCTTTCTACCAATTTCATTTATTCTTGGTCGCAATGAGCAAGAGCTGAAGTTTTTCATGTAGTCATAAATCTTGGAGTCATCATGAACAACTGATACAATAAATGGTGTCCATAGATATAACTTGAACATCAACCACCCAAAAGCCTTGCAGAAGAAAATTATGGTTCAGCATTCATAAATTGTAGCTGGCGTGCACATGTATATTCAAGCACTAAGAGGATAATTTCGTCAAACCTGCTCAAAATAAAATCTACTGGACAGAAGAATCTAAAAGAGATCTACAGTGAATGCTCTTCCTAATTAAACCATCCAAAATATTTCGAACTGGGCAATCCATTGCAGCATAACTCAGTGAAGAGCCTCCCATTAAATTATTTTGACGTGCGAACCAAACTAGGGTCTCTGGGGTAGCAAGCTCCACAGTACCCTTCAATCCTCCAATCAGCAAAAGGAAAAAACGATTTACGAATAAATACAGCATGAACATGCGGCACGCCTTCTGATCAGTTCAACTCTACAAACAGACCAATCCTACCACATGCGGGGGCGACCGTTGCTCACCAGTCACCGAATTTGGTAAACTCAATGAATCAGCGCGCTCGAGAACCAAAAAATGCGATAAATCAGAAGGATCGGGATGAGCGAACCTGGCAGAGTTCTCGAAGGATCGAGTCGAAGTTTGAGTCGTTCACACTCTGCAGCAGGAACCGGATCTGACCGGCGACAGTGGAGGAAACGGGGAGCATCGCGGCGGTGGCGGCAGCGGCAGCGGCAGCAGCGCGGGCGACGGCGGCGGAACCGAGTTAGGGTTTCCGCCTTCTCGAGAGAAAGCAAGCAACGGTTTCGAGCAGGGAGAGGAAGCGGGAAAAAAGAGGCGGTGCCGGAAAGAGGAACGAGGAGAGTTCTTGGCTTCGAGGATGGAGAAGGGGGAAAGCTTTGTTTGCGATGACCACCTTTATTGTGTGATGAGGTTTGCGCACGATGACGGTTCGGAGGTATGCGCACTCCGGTAAGCCTTAGCTGACGGTAACCTTGTTGTGGCGAATGGCAATAATAGGTGCCCCTTAATGACTACTAATACGAGCCCGTCTTCCTCGGATTAATAGATATCAATATACGTGTGCGATTTTTTTAAAAAATTAATTATATATTTTCTATTTTTATTGTAAAGATGTAGTTTTATCCGTTTTAAAAGCAAATTTATGTGTATTTTCAGAATTTGTAAAATGATAAAAATTAAGTTATTGGAGAGTTTTCTAAATAATGCAGAAATGAGGCTTCCTCCTTATCCGAACGCACGTGAGTTTTTTTTTTTGATAAATAGATATGATTCTTTTGTTTATAAGAAGCTAAACATGTCGTGAAATTTTATTTTGAAGCGCTAATTTTATATCCATATAAATATAAATATTGCATACAGATGATATTTTTTCGTGTAGTATCTAAAATTATTTTGCAAATCCATCACAGCGCAAACATGCGGTCCGCAAGCGCGAGCCTCGGCAATGGCGACTCCATCAACATTCCTCCTATTTCCCTCCTCCCTCCGCCCCTCGAAGCCCGCCTCAGCTACACACCCTCGCCTCCCGCAAGCCCTTGGCGTCGGCGGCGGCGCCGCCCCGCCCCGGAGAGCCAAGGCCGATCTCCTCGCCCTCATCGCTGACCAGGAGCGGGGCCTCCGCACCCAGTCCGACCCCAACAAGCGGACCGAGATCATCGCCGCCATCGAAGCGCTCGGCGCCCTCGGGAGCGACCAGGTGACCACGGGGCCCTCGCTCTCCGGCACGTGGAGGATGCTGTGGACGACCGAGAAGGAGCAGCTCTTCATCGTCAAGAACGCTTTTGTCTTCGGAACCAGCACCGGCGACGTCCTGCAGGTCATCGATGTTGAGAGGGGATCGCTGAACAATGTTATCACGTTCCCTCCTTCCGGTGTTTTCTTTGTGCGATCCTCGATAGAAGCTGTTCCACCCCAAAGAGTTAATTTTAGGTATTTTTAATTCCTGTGTGGACATTTTCTGGCCAACAAATTCAAATATTTTTCTTTCTTTCTGCAACTCATGAGTTCGGCTGACTACATATTGAGCAGATTCACTAGTGCTGTGTTGAGAGGGAACAATTGGGAGATTCCATTACCTCCGTTTGGACAAGGATGGTGAGTGAATTGCTCGTTCTATTCTCTGGTGTACCTTCTGATACTAATTTGTGAAGATAGTAGTACATGCATAAATTTAGTTGAGGAAATTGAATCTCTTTGTTCAGTAATTCTTATTGCTTTGCATATGCTGAGTATACTGCATACCTTTTCTCTAGCTGTTTCTGAAGACAGTATGTCGTGTGCTGGTTATTGTGCTTCCCGGATAAGAGGTTATTGTTCATCATATCCAGTTCATTTTTCCTTCTCCTGATCTGATTTCATGATAGCTGCAATTAAGATCATATACTATAATTCTTCACCTAATCCCGATGGGATCCAATACTCCTATTTTTCCTTTTGATCTGAGAGTATATATTCTCGTTTTTAGTCTTGGTACTAAAAAGGAACACATGGTTGCTTTCACATGCCTAAAAAATATTATATAACCAAAAGTTTCATCACTGTAGGTTTGAATCAATATACATGGACGATGATCTACGAGTGGCTAAAGATATACGAGGAGACTATTTGGTTGTCGACCGTGCACCTTACTCTTGGAAAGAATGAGCCAGAGGTAAGAAAAAAGATCAATATTTCTGATGCAATGTCATGTAGATTACATTAATTAAAGATCCCCTTCAATGCGAATATTTATATAGTCATAGTTAATGTGTTCTCATACGGAGACCGCGATGCAAATTGAGGAAATAAATTTGGTATGACTTTGTGGTTTTCTCAATACATGATTCATATATATTTTGTCCCAATTGCTGAAGTCACTTCACTGTGAATCATTTTTAGATCATAGATACATAATATAATCGTTTGTTTGACCCAACTTATTAAAAATTGGGAACCTGCTATATTTGGAGGAGGAAGAGTTTTACGCTGCAAACTTGAAGCTGTCCAACAGTTTCCTGCCATCGAGCCTGGCGGAGAAGAGGGCTTTCACGTAGTCTCGGTACTCCACCGTCTTATACCTCCTGCCCTCCTTTACGAGCCCCGGAAGAGGGCCAACGAGGGCGTCTTCTCTTGGACCGTGGAATGCAGCGACGGAGAGGCGCTCGGTCTCGGGGTTTATGGTCGCCCTGTGCTCAATGCTCTTGTATTCTCCATTGCTAACCATCTGTTATTTTTCAGAGAGCGAGCGAGGAAGCAGAATAATAATTGCATCTAGATTTGTTTAAAAATTTTAAAAAGATAGTAATATTTTAATTCCTACTTGTAGAATTTGATATTTTATAATTTGAAGATAATATTATTATTATTATTTTAAAATATAAAGAGTGCAATTGTCACCATAAAACAACGGGGTTGCTGCTCTCACCTCGATGATGTCCCCGACGTTGGCGATGAGAGCGCCGGGAAGTGGCATCACGGGGATCCACATGCCCTTTCTCTTGATCTGTAGACCTTGGACGTCGCTTATCTGGAGAAGCAGCGTCAAGCCGCTGCCGTCAGTGTGCGGCGAAATCCCCATCACCTCCTCGGCCTTGGGGCAGGGCGGGTAGTAGTTTATCCTGATTCCTTGCGGCTGTCCATGAAAAATACTGCAGAACTCCTCCGCTTCAACCCCTAGATTCTTCGCCATTAATTCCATCAGAGCGCTCGCGACTCTCTTCAGATCCAGCGAGTAGCTCGACAGAGTCTCTGAACTCATCCATGAGTCATAACGCAAGTCGATTAATTCTAACTTGGATTCACCAGGGGATCTTCGATTCAATGAATTGTGGAGGGATCGGAGTAGAGAAGCAGGTACCTGAATGTGGCAGGTTGAGTAGGCCAAAATCTCATGCTCCTCTTCTGGATCGGGCGAGTTATGATGTAGAGCATGTCCTCCCAGTCCAGCTTTTGCTCATCAGATACCACAAAGGCCTGGCCATAACCTTCTATGCTGCCAGGTATCTGCCTGCATGCATTTTTCTCTGCCAGAGGAAGCTTGAAGAATTCAACAATGTCGGTCTTCACCTTTTCTATCACTTTATCGGGAATTCCATGATTTATCAGCTGCAAAACCGCAACTCTCATGATTTTCATGCCAGACTGTGAGATCCGAGATCGAGTTTGAAGAAAAATATAGATCGCACGATCAATAAAGCAGGTCATGTTAAGTTGGTTCAAGCATCACCTGGAAGAAGCCCCACTCTGCACACGCACGGTGAAGCTTGGCGGCCTCCACCTGGGAGAAGTGGGGATCGAGGAGCCGACCGAAGTCGATGACGGGGAGCTCGCCCTCTTCATCTTCCTCGGCGATTGGCTCCGCCATGTCCTCTTGCCTGATGTATCTCTGTGGCACGCAGTTGGAATGGTCGTCGTCTTTCGTCATGGACGTCGCCAAAGCTTGGACGTTGGCGACGGTAACGGACGTACCCCAGGCCTGAAGGCTCCTTTGCTCCATGATCTCCCAAACCAGAGTTTGTTTACTGACCTTCTGCTCAATTCTACCTTTGTGTTTTGGTTTGCTTTAAAAAGAAGAGCAAGTCTCCATCTGTCCATCTAAGTTTTGCCCATTTCTTGTCTTTCTTATTATTTTATTAGTAATTTTAATATATTTGTTGGCAATTGAAGATTTATCTAGATTGTCAACAAAAAAGGACGGAAGCCACAGCAGAACCATTCGAATCAACTTGCGTGATTTCATGAAAATGATGATGGTAGAGTCATCCAAGCCTAAGTTTTCCTGGATGAAGGGCCATAAAGTCAAAAGGTCACGAGAAATGCAGAGGCTCCCAGGTGACAAGCCTTTCAGAGGGAGCTAACAGAAGGTAGGAAAAAATTCCAAAATTATTGCCTAGCTAGATTGAGATGACAAGGTGGCTTTCATACTTGGATTGTTTTATAATATTTCGACCAAATTAATCGAGGTAATAATCGATCTAACAAATCATTGTTTCGCGGTGGCTATTGGTTACCTATCACTATGAACTAGGACAGTCAAACAAATACATCGATGCAATAATGACTATAGCTTACTACCAAAATCTTTCATCACAATATCTACATTTACCCCAAAGTTTGGAACATTTCCACCTTCACATATGCCTAGAATCATCAGTTACCCAAAAATTTGGAAAACATCCACCTTGACATTTACCTAGAAGTATCAGTTAATGCGACCATAGACTTGACAATTCCAGGACTGATCATATCAGCAAGAGCCCCTCTTTCCGAAATCAAGAAGGTTTTCTCCTTCACGTAGCTCTGAAGTTTCTTTGATTCATAATCCAACTTTTCTTGATCTAAAGGAGGAAAACGAAATTGTTTCAGCAATTCATCCTGATAAATTGGAATAAGTACTGAAAGGAATATACAGAAACGCTAACTTGTGGTCTATCAGTATATATATATCAACATATACATAACATTTCAGGTTTATTTCCAGTATGTAGTTAGAGAAGTGGTGATCTTTTCAGTAATAGTTAAATCACGAAGAGATTCTACTTAAGAAACTAATCAGCTCATGCATTCCAGGAGTTACTATTGATACTGGTGACAACCTGTTTATTGATCACAAATTATCTAAGCTCCTTACCAATGTAGAGAATCTGGAACGGAGATGTTCCCAGTTGCAACAATTTCTTAGCCATTTTCTACCACTTACTTACCACGGCTTTATTCCTTTATTTAATTTGTTGATTGAGAGCACATTATCGGATCCCCAACAGCTTGTTTATTTGAAGGCTTTTAACAAAACTCCATGTTATCATATTCTAAGCAATCTATCGCACCAACCAAACCCCTTACTTTCACATGTTTCAGATGATCTACAAACCCATTAGGGAGCTCGAGAGTCCAGTTTAAATTGATTCCAATTACCAAGGTTGTCGCAAAGATACAGCAACGCTTGCCACTAATCAGCAAAGTTCATCAGATCAAAGAGTTACTATTTATGTAGGAATTCAGCCTCACACACCTAGTTATGTGAATCATTAGTCTCAAAATGTCTAAAACTCTCTGCATCCTCTGTTAAGATTTGGAGAATGGACCTAAATTTCCTTAATCTGACTCCACAGTCCAGGTATTTAATATTTGTTTCCACTTCAACGATATATTCACATCAAGGCCATCTTTTGATAAGAGTATCAGATACATTTTGATTCATAAGTAAATTAAGTAATTACTTAAAAAGAGGGGGATACCTTTCTCTAAAGCAGTATGAACAGCATGAAATGGCACACGAACAAAAATATCAGATCCTGTAAACATCATCCAAGTGCGCTCCTTAGGGTCATGATCCCCACAAGTTGGGCATATCTCCTTCACTAATTCCTTGGTTCCCTCTAATTCTTGCATGACTGCTTCAAAGGGTGATGGAACGCTGCTCTTTGTTGTTCGAGCTCTCCTCCGTAGAGCCGTCAAAGCTTCTCTATTACTGTTCCTTAGTTTATCATTCTCTACAAGCTGGTAAGGCATAAAACAAAAATATTGCACATGCTTTTAGATATTTGAACATTTAGATCGAAAAGAACAGAAAAGTTATAACCTGATGCCTTGCTAAGAGAATATGCTCGGCCTCTGTTTCGATCTCAGTCAAAGTTTGCTGGAGTTTTTTCATGGCAGGATCCATTGGAAAACTGTGGTTTAAACCACAAAATTTCCCATCAGAAACAGGTTATGGCGTGAAGATCAAATAATAATGAAACAGAAAAGGAATATGCGATACAATATAGAAATCGTCATGAAATTCCATCGTTGCTTTAAAAATAAGAAATCCGTCAAAAATTTATACCACAACCATCACAATCCTGGTGATAACAGCACGAGCAAACTAAATAAAAGAAATGTGATGCAGCAATATACAGATTTAACTACTAATCAAGTACTGATTGAAGTGTAATAACTCATTACCAATTTATCAAGACGGTTACCAAATTTCTTAAATAAAATAAAACATAAGCATGCTAACTGAATTATTTCATTATATCAAATTTAATTATTTCAAAAACAGAAGGGATACTACTCACAACTACTCATGCCCAACCCCATCCCTAATGCATTCAAGAGTAATGCTAGCAAAAACAGAAATAAAAATATTGTCACAACCGAAGCCATAATTGTTCCTGTGAATACCTAACAACTACAAAGATCGGATACTCCCAACAACGTCTGGACAGCGGATACTTCGAGATAGACAAGGGCAAATCACTTTTGGACTAGGGATAATACATCGAAGTCTTGATCTAGATGCAGTCGATGACCGGCGCCGGCTTCGAGATTCGTCGGCAGTGAAGAACCAGGAGGCGGCCGATATTAGGGTTCGGCGTTTGGACCCGCACAACGCACGCATGGGAGAAGAATCAATGGGATTTAATCATAATCTAATCTAAACCGGTTAAACGGGTTACCGGGTTAATGGGCTCCGGGTTGGGTTTATAGTCATGGGCCCAGGTGTTGGATTTTTTATATTAAAAAAATATACCTGAATTTAGAATCAAATAAAAATCATCGCCCTCGCCCGGTAAAGTTCTCGCACCAATAAGTATTAATTGATGACTCTCCTCTTTCGAATTCTAAGAATCGTATTTTACCCATCATGTAAACCTCGCGTACTTCAATTTATGAAAAAGACTCACTTAGATAAAATTCTTAAATTTAAGATTTTTATTCTCTAGTAACCCTTAGATCTAGTACCAATTTTGTCAAATTCTTCAGTTAGGATGACTGATGATCATTGAAATAAACTCTGACTATAGATCTTTTGTGACACCTTAACTCATTTTTCTCCTTTAAATCCTTACCAAATAACTCAAATAATAGTTTAAATGTGTCCGTATAGCTCACCTGACATTATGCTCTAAATCTCATCAAAAAATAATATTATCAGGGTGAGAAAGTTGAGTCGCCTTTTGCAGAAAGAATAGAATGAAGAAGAGGAACTCTCACAATGGGAATACAATAAAAAAAATAAAAAAAAATAATAACAATAACTCACCCCAGTCGGTTCGTCCAACTCGAGCTTAAATTAATATTATTTCAATCTTAGCTTAAATTAATCTTGCTGATTCCCATTGAAAATTAGAGATCTCACACTTAATTATTATTTTTTACAACATAGAAAAAATATTTAAAATTTCACATTTTTTATAGATGAAGAAAATTTTATGTTATTGTACAGTAAACCGTCACGGCCCTATCATGTCAAAATACCTTATAATTAAACGGTGGGGATGCACCGAATCACCGCATTACTTACCAACAACCACTGTAACTCCATGCACGCCATGCCAATGTCATAGATATTAAACACAAAAGCATCTTATCCATATAAATAAAAAACAAAAAAAACGACGAGCATCCTATTATGGAAAACCTGTTACGTGCTTTAAAATATTAAAAATAGAGCCAAATATTCAATCAATTAAATTTGTAATAAGGTATTTTTTAATCAGAATGAATTGTCCTTCCCATTCTAATGCTGAAAAATCTTAATATTTTTAATGAATTTATAAACCTGTGATTACGACATGGATCATCCAGTTGGATTAACAAAATAATTAATCACTGTCTTAAAACTTAAGAAAATAATTGATGGGTTGTCCCTCGTCCATTACAGCCATTAAATCTAAACTAGGGCGGTTGGTCGGCCATCATTCTTAATAATTAATAACAGCCATCAATTATTAATCAGCAATAAACCTTTTCTTAATCACCAAGACAAACTACATATAGACCATTGTATTAAGAGCTAATCATATAAAGATCATTAAGGAAATTATTTCACTTTCGCTAGGAAGATAATTATTTTTTGAATGTAATAATTCATTATATCCTATAATATTAGTATTAATTATAAGAATGATTAAAAAATTATGAATTGGAAAATAAAATATATAGAGTTTTTCGTTAAATGGGCATTATAAGAGCCCATGGCCATAAATAGACAACTGAAACAAGTAGAGGGGCGTGTCTGCAATTTTCTTTATTATGTAATCAGCTTGCCACCGCCCAAATTATTATTATTCAAGTCACCAACAACTACACCGAGTTCGTCGTTGGTGCAGTATATGGGCCCCTCTCACACGTATATAACTGACGTGAACCCGTGGTTTCCAGCAGCAGCGGCAGAGCTCTCCTCGTCAACAACTCTTCCTCGAGCTCGGCAGCAGTTCGTCGTCGACAATGGTGAAGCTAGCCATCGGAAGCCTCGGCGACTCCTTCAGCGTCGTGTCTCTCAAGGCCTACTTGGCCGAGTTCATCGCTACGCTTCTCTTCGTCTTCGCCGGCGTCGGCTCCGCCATCGCTTACGGTACGTAGGGGATAACCAGCCTCCGTGGATTTTAATTAGCTCGTCGTTTGTCGTGGAAATGGCCCTGCGAATGTTGACGGCCGGAGGATGCAGGGAAGCTGACGGCGGGCGCAGCGCTCGACCCGGCGGGCCTGGTGGCCGTGGCGCTCGCCCATGGCTTGGCCCTCTTCGTCGGCGTCGCCATGGCGGCCAACATTTCCGGCGGCCACCTTAACCCGGCGGTCACCTTCGGCCTCGCTATTGGTGGACACATCACCATCCTCACCGGCGTCTTCTACTGGGTGGCGCAGCTCCTAGGCTCCACCGTCGCCTGCCTCCTCCTCAAGTTCGTCACCGGCGGCCTGGTGAGTAGCATTGGTGGTCACAGGCATGCCCGTTGACCTCGACCGTCACCTTAACATAAATTTTTTTAAAAAAGTATACAATTTAAAACTTGGGATCGCATCGTTATCGGCCTTGTCCTTCCGCAGGCTGTTCCGACGCACGGCGTGGCGAGCGGCATGAGCGAGCTGGAGGGGGTGGTGATGGAGGCGGTGATCACCTTCGCGCTGGTGTACACGGTGTACGCGACGGCGGCGGACCCCAATAAGGACTCGCTGGGAACGGTGGCGCCGATCGCGATCGGTTTCATCGTCGGGGCCAACATCCTGGCGGCCGGCCCCTTCAGCGGCGGCTCCATGAACCCCGCGCGCTCCTTTGGCCCGGCGGTGGCCAGCGGAGACTTCGCCGGGAACTGGGTGTACTGGGTGGGGCCGCTCGTCGGCGGCGGCCTGGCGGGGCTCATCTACGGCGACATCTTCATCGGCTCCTACCAGCCCGTGGCGGCGCAGGAATACCCTTGAGTTTAAATCGAAAACCTTCATCGTGTTCATGTCAATTACGTCGTGTGCGCTTTGAAATCGCCTCGGTCACTTCCAACATCCGAGTGGATTGTCGATGTAATTAATAAGCAATTTGGGCTAAGTTTGATTCCTACAAATTATCATTCTGAGTTCTCACCTTTGAAGATTTAACCCCTCGGATCAAAAAATTATACTCCCTGATTTGAACCGGCCAAACGTTGCAATCCCATTATCAAGCTCAGTCTCGGAGGGTGAGGTTGAATATGAGAAAGCATGCAATTTGAGCAGCACCGCAGTCCGACAACGACAATACCAACAGGCCTGTCCGGGCCCTGCAGCCTTATCCGCTGCTCTCCTCACGTCCTAACAGGCTAACACCCGAGTCTGTCTCCTGCACCTACAGTTTAAAATGCCCGCTTAAAAGTTAAAACCATGCCCCATTCATTGACGGTGCAATTTATTGTTTGAAAAAAAGAGAGCCAAAGACTGAAAAATCAGGGGAACAAAGTCCATAAATGCTGCAAAAAATATTAATATCCCACGTACATAATATAGCCGGGGAGACATCACTTTCTCCACGAGTAATTAAAATGAAAAAGAGAGAGAGGGACGCCGGATGAGCTTATCGTCCGAAAGCAAACAATTCAATCGTCAGTGACCCACACTGACTTGGTCGGTCGCTAGCCGAGCTCGTCGTTTGCGCTGCTTGGTCTAAACCCTCTCGAAGGCGGGACGCATCGCCCACCTGCCGATAATATTGTGGTCCATTTGGCCATGAACGAGAACAGGTCACGCTCCTCACGCCCCCCGTGTTCGCTATCATCACCCACTCCACTCCCCGTATATATATACATATCTTGCTGAGCTTTTGCTTTCTGTTATAAACATCGACGCGGATCGGAGGAATAGATTTTTCCTGCTGCAGCAGTGACTGATTCCAATCATTGTCAGTGGTGGCATGAAAATGGAAATATTTTTACAGTCAGTCTTGGTCTGAAGTGCTGCATGCAGCGTTATTGCAGTAACATGATTTAGTTCAACCATCTCAGTTCCATAATTTTAGAATTTTGTCTCCCTAGAATATATTATTTTTCTTTCTCACAATCTAATTAAGGTCATCCCCGTCCGAGGAACCCGGACGCGGAGCTAGTAAAACCAAGAGCGACGGAGTTAAGCAAAGCACCCACCACATGTAGAAAGCAGATATAAATAAATTCCGGAGGAGCCTGTGAATGCTGCTGACAAAGAGAGCATTTCCACCTTCCTCCAGCCAATTGCCCGAGGAGGCCCCAAGGCGCAGAACCAAACAAAGCCACCAAAAGCGACTCCCCGCCCGCGGTCACCCCATGAAAGCGCTAAACAAAGGCTTCTATCGATTCCTTCGTGCATCTGCCACCGAAAGCCGAGCTCGGAACGAAACAAAAGCGTAGGGAATCACGGAGCAGCGCACGAGCCCGCGCCGGGTGACCAGGGACGCCTGTCGCCCAGGCCTCCCCGCACGCAAGTCGCAACAGCGGCGGCCTCGCCGAATAATTCCTCCCTACGAGCCTCACGCCATCGTCACAGCCCCGTGGAGTCGCGCCCATAATTAGCCTGGCGCGCAGGTTAAAGCCGGGCGGGCGGGCGCGGGGACTTTCGTCGAACACCTGTCGCGCAGGTGCGGAGGAAACAGTATCAGCAAAAGGAGTGCGGGTTCCAGTCCACTGTCCACCTCTTGTCCCCTTCTTGTGCTCCGTGCTCCTTCCCTTTGTATAAATAGACTCGGACAGCACGCCCCGCTCGCCCATCCTCGGGGATGCAGAGATGGAGAGGGGTCGCCTCTGGGGGAGGAAGAAGAGGGACGAGCTGCTGAGTCTGCAGGGGTTGGTGGGAGAAGACGAAGAGGGGGAGGAGGAAATGTTTGGGAGAGGCGTCAACATATCGGCGATACCCCCGCCGCAGACGCCGCGCGAGCCGATGGAGTTCTTGTCCAGGTCGTGGAGCGTGTCGGCCGCCGAGATATCGAAGGCTCTCCTCGCCGGAAACAAGAGGAGGAATTTTGTGGTGGATCGGTTGCCGGAGATGATGATTCCGGAGACTCTGGTGATCGCTGCAGCGGCTGCTGGGGCTCCTCAGAGTACCAATAAAAGAGTAAGCTTTTTAGTTTTTACTGCAATATTGTCGCACTTCCTCTGCTAATTAATGGTGGTTCGTTCCGATGCTTCTGCAGCCGCGCAGTACCATAAACTCCATGATCGCTCACCCTGTCACCATCAGCAAATGGTTTCACCACAAAGAAACCAGAAGAATAAAGGCGAATAGCAAGGAGAAAGCTCGCGTGGAGAAAGCCCGCATCCACGCCTCCGTATCCGTGGCTGGAGTCGCCGCGGCGGTGGCCGCCATTGCCGCCGCCTCGAACTCGGACAACCAGAGCTCAAAATTGAGTGCTGCCGTGGCTTCTGCTACCGAGATTTTGGCCTCGTATTGCATCGAGATGGCAGAGCAAACCGGAGCAGACCACGAGCATGTCGCTGCCGCGATTCGGTCGGCGGTGGACGTCAAAACAGCCGGTGACCTGATGACCCTCACTGCGGCAGCAGCAACAGGTTTGGACGTTGTACCCCGGTCAAGAACTCAAAAACATATAATTCTGTCAAATTAACACCTACAAATTTATCCTTTTGATTCAATTTTACAGCATTACGGGGAGCTGCTGCGTTGAAACTGAGACTTCAAAGGGAAGCAAGGAACATCGCCACCGTCATCCCTTATGAGAAGGGTCAATGTGGAAGTCCAGACATCTGGTGCAAAGAAGGGGAACTGCTCAAGCGCACCAGGAAAGGTAAGGAAGAACTTTTCCAGCACTCACAAAACAATCGTCAACTAGATCAAAACTATTGCAGAGATTTGAAAGAAGTTTTTTCTTGATTGATGAGATTTTGTGAGAGTTATAAGATGACAAACTTTGCAACTAATCTAGAACATAGTAGTTAGAAGTTCTCACCCGAGCGAATGAATCATGCAAGCCTTTGTCCTTTTGCATAAAGATTCAATTCAATCCTTGCAGGAACTCTCTGAGCAAGATTGTCTTGATTTGATGTTTCCTCATTGTCATGTACAAGCAAATCCATGATGACTCAAAATTGTTGACGAATTTCCAGGAAATTGTTTTTCTTTATCTATCAGAAATTTCTGAAAGGACAACTTTTGCAACTTGTTTAGGCCATAAAAGTGGAAGAATTTACACGTCTCTGTCCATCTCCCTGATCGTATGACTCACTTAACACCTTGTATTCTTTGTCAATCCATTTTACAGGAACTCTGCACTGGAAGAAGGTGTCCGTCTATATAAACAAGAGATCACAGGTAAAGGAAAGGCATCCACTCACCCATTTACAAATTCTCAAAACTGGCAATCATCTGTATGCTAATTTGACGAGGAGAGCAATTCCTGGTCAGGTCATAGTAAAACTGAAGAGCAAGCATATAGGAGGAGCACTTTCAAAGAAGAAGAAGAGTGAGTGCTCCTGACAAAACCGGAGATTTCAAAATGCATCTCTCTTTCAACAATCTTTTTTTTTTTTTGAAAATATCTCTCTTTCAACAATCTGACTCGATCAATCTTCTCACAAACAATCAGGTGTTGTTTATGGAGTATATGAAGAGATATCGGCATGGCCGGAACGCACAAGGGAGCTCGCCGAGGAGCGGTGCTACTTCGGGCTGAGAACAGCACAAGGATTGGTAGAGTTCGAGTGCGAGAACAGCATCAGCAAGCAGAAGTGGGTGGATGGAGTGCAGAACCTTCTGAAGCAAGTATCAGGTAATGCTGATCACATAGAACACTCCATGGAGCTACTAAAACTCGCTTGATGTACCCCTGAAACAGCTAATTTTTTTTTGTCTTGAAGATAGAACTTGAATCGTATATATATAGCATATAAAGTAAAGAAATTTGTTCTTCCCTCTGAATCTTGTGGTAAATTTGCCTTGTGAAAGTGTGACATTCTCCAGTTTTAGTTTTAAGCTGAATAGGACGCTGATGAGCCTACTTTCAAATTGAGCTTTTGTTTAACACAATCACATTGGATCAGATCATAACACCAGGAGCATGCTGGGAACACCATGAGGTTGTCAGCGGAATATGTTGCAAGATCCAACACACTCAATGTTACTTAAAAGCAAATGTGTCTTAAAGGACTAGAAGATTAATTATTACCATCATCCAACACAAGTTTGGACCACGCAAACACATGCTTTCTCTGGCAGTTTCATGCGCAGCATAAACTCTGCAACAGTACAAGTAAAATAACGCTGAAAATCGACCTGATGGTGCGGAAGAGATGATCGAAATATCGCACTTACGATAGATATTATATGTAAAGTCTCATCACTTCAGACCCATTCTGTGATATCAGAACATATCCATCCAAAATTGCTCCATTTTTTAATGTCGCTGCCTAGAGATTGACCACCCATGGAGATATTGTGATGCTTAGATCATCTCTACTATTTATAATCTGAAGGCAAAGGACAAAATGTTCCTTGCCCAACACCTTATCTCGAAGAACAAAAATCCTATAAAGTCAAACTAAGATTTTCTTAATCCTCTGAATCCTCCGTATAAGGAAAACAAAACAGATTTTTACTATTAATAATAGTTTTTTTTTTGGTTTCAGCTGATGAGACTTAGTGGAGAAGTAGTGAATGTATCCAGAGTAGCTTTCATCCGAAGCAAACTTTTCTTCCATAGATATCATTGGAACAATACACAATGAAGCGAACAGAAGAATTTACTGTAATAAAGTTACTGGACCCCGGGCCAAACTTTTCATAAAGTGGCAAAGTAGTTTTCATGCTGACATGCTCCCTTCTGGAGAATGAGGAAGGGGAGGCACCATTCACTGCAAATGCATCAGAAGACAAGACCCCACAAGAGGAGGATTCTTTACCCCTGAATTCAGCAAGCATGTCGGGATAAAAAAGCCTCACGTCTTATCTGAACTTTTCTTCCGTGCGAAAGCAAAAAAGAAAAGGAAAAAAAAATCGTGAAATATCAACACATCATCCATCTCCAGTATTTATAAATCAAAATGCACCCGCCACACTTCATCCAACGGGCCGTCCATGTCTTCACGAGAAATAAGCCGGCGTGAGTTCTTTAATTGATTTTTATAAATTTGTTGAGAAAATAAAAATTTAAAATAACCATCATAACGTTTCGGGTTAATTTTTTATTTTTTAAAAAATATCTGAATAAATTATAATAATTTCTAAATGTTTCGTAAAAGAAAAGCCTCTGAATGGATTTGAAAAGAAAAAAACTTTTGTTGATTTTTAACCATAAACAATAAAAAATTGCTAAAACCAGCGTCACCCGTCAACCAAAGCTTTTCATCATGCATTGCATAAGAGACACGGCGCGGCAAAACCGCAGTCCACGAAAGCGTTTCCAAAACATTGACAACGCTTTTTCAAATCCGCAGCTACGCTTCGTACTTCGTAGGCGTATTGCGGGACCAATTTACTGAAAACAGAAAACAAAGGTTCGGAAAATGTTTCGTAATGAACGATGATTCCCGGACCGGGAAACATTTTTACTAAGAGGCATTTAGTCGTGAGGAAATAATTCATTCACATTGCAAGGCGCTCTACCCGATCTCGCGCATTTGCATCCCCTGCTGCATTGGGGACCGAACGTATCGAGGTCTCCGATCTCTCCTGGATCTGCAGGGCATCCGGTCTGGATTTGGAGCAGAGATCAACCGGATTTTTGATTTACTCTTCTGATATATATTTTTTTTTGATCGGCAACGATGGCGGAGGAGACGGGGGCATCGAGGTACGTGAAGCTGAGCAAGGTCCAGGATGCGCCCATGGAGGAGATTCACCCGGGGGAGCTCAACCAGCCGATTCAGATTCCTCAGGTTTGCCTATGTTCTTAAAAGCCATGTCCACTTCGTTCCGATGATGGGATGTTTGAGAAGGGCAACGTAGGGTTTTACTCTCCACCATTGTCACGGATTTCCTTGTCTGATTAAGTATTTGGTATTATTCTCTTAGTTGGAGATTCCAAGGTGCCTTGAGTGCGGGCAAACCTTGCCAGAAAGCTACAGACCACCGGCGAATGAACCCTGGACGACGGGAATCTGTGGTTGTTTGGAGGACATCGAGAGCTGTAAGATCTGATTCTTCGTGCTTTTTTTTTTGGCGACCGTTTGATATGATCATTTGCATTGATGCTAAACTAAGCATGTAAAAACCGTGTGACCTAGTCATCGCACGATCATTTTGTTCCTTGCCGAATGCTGTATTTAACGAGGCATCATAACCATTCTGATAATTTCTGTGCTAACATTTATATCCTGCAAAATGAATCTTAGACTGGATCTCTATTGCTCTTAACTGTTCCCAGAATAGTAGATATACTATTTGCTAACTAAAAGAAAAGTTATATGAATTGAGCGAGGTTCTTCTGCATTTACAAGAAATTTTGATTTCACTTTTCATTTGGTGGCACGGATCGTCGCGTGATGCTAATAACATGGTACGATTAGAACTTAAATTGATGATTAATGTGATTTGTTCTTGATATATTTCTTATTGTATTTGACTCTTAACCATTCATTGCTCTGCTTAGGCTGCTAATGAGTGAATCATTCAGTTGGTAATCAGAGAAGGAATATTCTACGTTTAAGCTTCCTAGCATTTGCTTTCCAGATTTCACCGTGCATGTAGTTTTTTGTCTGTTTGGTTCCTATTAACTGGCATTTTCCAGTGGAAATTTAACTATGAATGGTATCGACTGCCCTGGAGTCACAAAGGGTCTAGTGGATCTAGTGGTGAGAAGTAGTTGGGGTTTGAAGTTTGAATTCTTCCCAACAAAGCAATTTATACTTTCAATGAAGTACGTGGAGAAAGCAATATACTTACAGATCTAATAGAATTCCTTAGTCCTTTTCCTTCTTGATTAAAGTATTGGTCGGGCCTGTGGTGTTTCAATTTTGCTAATTTTCATGGGTTTCTGCTGTTATCTCCAATTTCGCTGTTGGCAATCCAAATATTCTCGATATATTAAAACAAGTAAAAACCAGTAGAAGAACACATCAGTTAAAGGTGGTAAAAGTAGAAACAGAAAATTCTGTTGATGTGATGTTTGTTTTATCTCAGTTTATTTTGATAAAAGATCAGATTTTTAGATATCCGATATAGCAATGTCTACGAACAATATCCCTTTTCTTTGACTTTTCTTGTGTCTTTCATTTAACTGTGAAGTCCACTCGCTAACCCAACAAGTTAAGACGCGGAAAAGCTTTTGTTCTGAGTGCTAATATATATTTGTTTATGCTTTTGAGTTTCATCTTTAAGCTTGATCGATAGATTACTGTTCTGTTTAGTTTAGGTTTCTCAATTGCAGACGTGATCCTATTAGCATACCATTGGATAATTTTCCTTACTGCACAGACCACTCATCGAAGCAAACCATGTTACCACATCCAACTAAAGAATTCTGCTGTGCTTCGTTTGTAGGCTGGAGCGGACTGTTCTGTCCTTGTGTTTTATTTGGGCAAAATGTGGAGAGACTTAGAGAAGAGATACCATGGACAAGTCCTTGTGTCTGTCATGCTATTTTTATTGAAGGTGGAATTGCGTTGGCAGTTGCTACAGCAGCGTTCCACTGTATTGACCCAAGGGCAACATTTTTGATCGGAGAATGTTTAGTGTTTTCTTGGTGGATGTGCGCCATATACACTGGAATTTCCCGTCAAACACTGCAGAAGAAATACCATCTCGAGGTGAATTCCTTCCATTCCTTGTTATCTGCTGCCAACAATTACTGTTGTACCTTGAAACTTCTCATTTATAATGCCAAGAGTTTCGCACATCCCAACCATGGCTTTCATCGGAAAGGTTTCCATTATTTGTCTTATGCTCGTCGTCACCCTTGTTTTGTTTGATTGCAGAACTCTCCGTGTGACCCTTGCATGGTTCATTGCTGCATGCATTCTTGTGCAAACTGCCAGGAGTATCGCGAAATGAGGGGCCGGCTATCTGATAACATTGAAATGCCAACGAGCGTCGTTCGTCCGCCTTCTATGCAACGAATGTCTTCGAGGGAGAATCATGATTCAGAGGTTACCTCAACTGCTTCTCAACATAATCAGAATTCTGGCTAGGGGATGCAGGCTCTCTAGATGCTGAAGCAAAAAGGGAAGACGTTGAGAATTCAACATCTAAGCCTATCAAGTTTTTTTCCCTCACGATGCTCGCTCGACTCGACGACAGGGTTTTCTCAAGAAGTACACAAACTATTTTTAGTTCTATTTAATCTTAAGGGCGCAAATGCATTGGAAACCGTCCATATAATCTTTAGTCTAATGATAGCTTGCTTTCTCTTTCCGTACCGAACCAAATAATGCCACAAATTTCAATTCCTATTTTATTTTTTTATATATATACAGTTTTGAAGAAAAATACGGGAGAAAGACAATTGTGTATTTATTTCTATTTTATTGCTCGCAAATTCTTATATGATGTTGAAGCTCCTGCGATAGACTGCTTGTTGAAAGAAAAAAAAAACTATTCAGAATTTTGCAAACTGTGCATATCCTGCCATACAGTTCTTTAACATATAAAATTTATACTCGTATTCTATCAGTTTCGACATATAAAATTTATACGAATCAATATAAAAGATTTAGTTCAGATAACATCTATCGGATATCTACATAGATTTAGAGTGATATCAGAGGTGGATTCTAGACGTACAAGAATAAGAAAAAAAAACATATTTGAAAAAGCGGAAAAAGAAATCCCATAAATATTCCTTCGCAAACCAAATTTATTTTAAATCTAAATTATAAGTAAACTAGAGTTAGATTTAGAAATTAACACTCAATCACTCATATCAAATAAAAATTAAAAATTTGAACCTTCAATTACTAGTATTAAATAAGGCACTAATGCCAGGGGAGGTATCAGATACGTTGACGCGGAGGGAATAAATATACCGTTCAATTCACTATGTGAGAACGAGTATAACTGGATTTTTTTTTCCCTTCTAATTTTATCCCCCGTTTTTTTTTAAGCAAACCAAAATAACTTGTTACTATTTATCTCTTCTTCCCATTTTTACTCGTTACTCGGAAGGCGGAAACTCCCGTCCGTAAAATATTTGATCATAATATTTTGACGAGTGATTTATTTTACGTAAATTTCAAATTTATAAAAAAAGTGCTATAAATAGGAGGGAAAAAGGAAAATATTATTTTTTTAATATCTAAATCATAAATGACTATCCAGATGTCTCGCTTTTAGTCATCGTCTATTTTACTCACCCGTTATAAAATTTTATTCCGTTATTTTGTTCTATTCTTCAGCAGTCTTTTAATGCGCGCACGATCTCGGCTTCCGTTCCGTTTTAAATACGCCTTTTTCTCCTCGGCTGCTCAATTAACCCACCGCTTCTGCTTGTCTTTTTTACTCCATCTTTCCAAAAGCGACACAAGCTTTTTACCAAGGTTTTCCGAACGCGAACCCCCCCGGGACGATGACCAGAGGAAGCGTACTCCGGAGCGTGGGACGGTCCGTCACCAGCGGGGTCAAGGGGCCGCGCTCGCCCGCCCTCTCCGTCAAGCCATCAAGCTGCCTCCTTCGCATCTCCACGTCGGGCACGAACCCGCCCTGCGCATCCGCTTCCTCCCCAACCTTCGCCTCCGCCTCCGGGAGTGCGTCGGCTTGGAGCTCCTGCTCCCTCCTCGTTGACGGGGAGGACTGGGAGAGAGTCGGGGAGGAGGGCGAGGAGGAAGAGCCGGAGGAGGTCGCAGGGTATGATCCCGTGTTCGACCCTCCTCCATCTAGGGAGGAGGCCGAGTACGCCGTCTCAGCGCTTCGGCAGTAAGCTTAATTTTTTCTTCCCTGATTAAAGCATAGGAAGTTTTAATTCCTACGTTCCAAATTTTTACATGCGCACAGTATTTAGGGGGTCCTCGTGAGTAATGTTTTTTGTTGGCTTCTCAAATAGGTCTTACTTGGATTAATTGCTTCTACAGAACTAACTCGTTGGAACAATTAAAGGTGTTTATTTGTCTTCATCTAGGGGTTGTATTATTTGTACGTTTTAAGGATGTAGAGTTACACTATTTGAGAGAAGTAATAACTTTAGACCAAGTCTTTGCCTTGCTTAGATTCTACCTAGAAATTTTATGGTCGGACTTTCCCTTTTTCACTGCGTAGGATTCTCGGACCAGAATTGCGCCCTCAAGATGTGGACAAGAAACCCCAAGTTGGGGATGATGGATATGGTGAAAGCGATAAGGAGACAGCTTCACTGGATTCAATTGGTGGTGAGTTTTCATCTGAATTATCTGAAGGATGCCAGTCTGATTGGAGGGAACCTGCAATACAGATTTACAGATCAAACTCGATCAAGTCTAAAGATCACGAGAATATTTTAGGTGCAATTCAATTGTTCCAGAAAAGTACATCTCTTCAGGTTGATGTCTAAATTTAGTATATGCATTTTCTTTTAATCATAGTTTATTATATCTTTTCACGGTTTTTCCCCCCAAAAATTGGAGTTACTAATCCAACTGTTACAGATAAAAATTAGTCCATTTTTATAGAGGCTTCCTGGTCTTGCTAGATGGTGACTCTAAAACAGAAAACAATTTTGTGATGTAGTCATCACCTTTTTCTTTTGTGATAGAAATTGGACAATTTACTCCCAAGTCAGTGAGACACTTAGTTCTACCACTGTTATGCTTCCATGGATTCCGAGTGTACCTTTGTTCTGCTTCTCCAACCGGCAGTCTGTTTGCCTCTCTAGGATTTGAGCGTCTTTGATAAGCTTGTGAATAAGAGAAGTGTAGCCATTATAATGTTCTTTGAATAACGTGTTCTTTGCGATAAATTCTTGACACCCAGGACGTATTAAGGTTAGTTGCAAATCTATAGTAGTTATTTCTTAAAAGCACCTTTTTTTGCAGAATACAGTACGATTCTATCTTCAAATTGGCTTGTAGTATCTATGCGGCTCCTTCTGTCTTCAGTTTTGATTTTCCTGTGATCTTTAGATGACACATCATTTCTTTTATTCTTAGTTTAGGTTCCATTTTTTTATTCATTGATTTTTGGAAGATGTAATATGCTATGCCATTAGTTGTGCTGTATGTCGCTACTGATAAATTTACTTCATGATCAACACGTGCTGGATCCAAATCAGCTGAATCTTGGTACATATTCACCGTAGGCTTGTGGTTGATGGCATTGCAGCATTCTTACCGCCTGCCTCCTTAGGGTCTTATCATGATTAACATTACTGTTACTTTAATTCATTTCTCCGTGTCCTTTGTTTCCAATGCAGGGTGTGGTTGCCTCACTTTCTGCAGATGAGGCTGTTTGGGGTGCAGTTATGAAAAATAAAACAGTCCAGGATCTGAAACAATCTCTCTGCAAGGGTATTTTGCTAAACACTGTCCTAAATTCTTATCTACGTAGCAATATTTTTTTTGTTAGCAAAATATTTTCAGTTCTAGATAATGTTTTTCTGCTGGTGCTCATTTCAAGTGTTGGTTATCAATCACAGTGAAGAGCTTTTGGTCTAGCATTGTAGATCAAATTAGCAGAGGCTACAGCATAAAGCATTAAATTTGATGTTTGTGTTATATCCTTAGCATTGAGACATGAAAAATAATTCTGGGGTAAGCTTATTCGATTACCTTTTTTTTTGTTCTTGACAGATTCATCAAACAGAAATTCTTTTTTGTTTTAGGGTTTTAGTTATGATGCGCTTGGATCATCGTGTTTTTGTTGGAAAATTAAACTTCATATCTTACGTACTTTTTTTTCATATTTTTAGATAGGAAAAATCTTAGATTTGGATTTTACTTTTGTACCCTGTGCTAAATTTATGTTGCTCCCTGACCATTTTCTCCGTTGCAACCCTGTGTTCTTGATAGGTATAGCTGAAAGCAATGTGATGGCGAGTTCAGCTGAGCACACCGACACCAAGGACACGGCCGGGCCGTTCTGGTGGATCGTCCACAATGTCAAGGCCAAGATAAGGGAGCTCATCGGGCAGATAACGAAGGTGGCGAATGAGATCTTTCACAAGCAGGACAATAATGGTCCGAAGAACGAAAATGAAGAAGCTTTTAACGTCGTTGTGCGATCAGCCTTCATGATGTCAATCATGGTGTTCGTGATCATCATCATGAAGCGCCTTCAGAATGCTTAAAATAACTCGCCGACATGACCACCAGTTGCTAAGACGCTTCGAGAAAGCATGCGATCTAGTATTTCGTCTTTTCTCTGTTTAGTTTTATTTAGAATTGACGAACGCAGTTGGAGAATAAGTGTCTGCTCAATGACTATGTACATATTCCTAGTTTCTTTCGGTAGTTGACATATATCTCAAACATTGAGAAATTTTATTAGATTCCACAACTTTGATGAAGCCAACTTAATCTTGTAAAAATGAAGCTTTCACTATATTTCACCTCAAATCTTAGAGCCTATATTTTTCTTATTGGTTATTTGGTAAAGTATCAGAAAGTATTAAATTTACGATTTTCCGGATAGAGTGTAATTTATTCTAATTATAGGACGTACATGCAACACTTGAAGTTATGGGACGCATAGATATTTCTTCTGCATATAGAAGGACGGATTGCCTCTAGCTCTTGAGACAAAGTATGATTTCTTTATCAGGACTAGAAAAAACCACGCCTTTGCAGTCTCTTCTTGAAACACTTGAAGGAGCAATAAGGAAAGATGGAGTGAGTTAACCTACACAGAACGATCAGCTTCATCAATGGTCGTCAAATGGATGGATCTCCGACCACAACAAACTCCTCTTTTTCCTCCTCTCCACCTCCCCTACCAATTAAAGTTTCACATAGCTGGCAGGTAAAGAGCAATGCAAAACGACGACGCTTTCTTCCTCGCTCTCCTCCCCTGATCAGCAAAGACCCCCTAAGTTTCACTAAGCCTTTCTCGCTGATAATGAGAGGAAACGACGAGAAAGCTTCGTCTCATCGCCCGTGGTGCGAAATTTCAACGACCAAAATCTCCTCCTTTCTAGCGCTAACATAATAATACTCTTGTAAAAGCATATTTTGCGTTAAGATTCGGGCTGAAAATGAAATAGAAGGCCAGTCGTCAAAAAACGTAGCTTACGCTTCAATTTTATTGCTCCGTCAGAGTTTTATCCTATACGTGATTAGTTTCTACACAGCATTGCAAACTGTAAACTAAATTATTAAACATAAAGCTTCCAAGAAGTCTAGGTCAAAAGATGCCGCGGGAACAGGCGGCCGGTTTCTGCCTCCGTTAATCGTCTCCGACGACGTGGTGGTGGGCCTCCTCCAGCTCGTTGCACAAGTCGATCGTGGCGTTGAGGCCGTAAGGCGGCACGTCGGTGGCGAGCCACCGGCGGACGTCGAAGATGCTCTGGGAGCACGGGGTGTGCGGCCTGGTGTAGGTCACCTCGATGTACTTACAGTACCAGCCGTGGTGGCGGCCGGCGCCGTCGGAGGTGAGGTTGAGGCGGCAGAGCGGTGCGGCGAGGCTGCAGGGCCCCCGGCCGCTGAACACGTCCAGAGCGCCGCGCTCGAAGTAGTCGTAGCCGGAGACCATGAGGCCGCCCCACGCCGCCAGGTCCGGCACACTGAACTCCCGCCCCCACGTGTCGCCGAGCGTCAGGCCGATGGTGGCGTCCGTGCCGGCCCTGATGATCGACCCCGTGCGGACGTAGACGGTGTACACGCACTCGTTCTCAACCTGCATGGGCCACGCACAGCTTCAGATCCGATCGATATAATATAAAAATAGATAGAAAGATCGAAAGGAGATCGGATGATGGATTACGGCGGATGCGAGGGAGGGGACGGCGGCGGCGAAAAGGAAGTGGAGGAGGAAGAAGAAGCGAGCCATGGATAGAAGTGGGTGTTGTGCTGCAGGGGTTCGTCTCTGGAATGCGCATATATGCCTGCTGTTGGATTTGCCAGTAAATATGTAGTGGATTTGGTGTGGCTGCCGCTGGGGATGGGGGAAAAGAATAGGGATCTCATCCGACTAAAATTAAAGCCTTTCCACTGGCAGATTACCACGTCGCGAACAGCCTACCACCGAACATAATTTACTTATCACCATTGACCAACATATCCAAACACCTTCCTAAATTATGAGATTAATTATCATTTGTGTACACATATGGTAACCAACCTAATTAGACTTTATATGAATATTCATAATTAATTAATATTTATGAGAGGTCATAGGTTATATGTGAAGTTTTATATTTGTAGGTATATATATATATAAATTAATTAATAATATATATTTTCCACAATTGATATATGATATTAGTTTTTTTTAAAATATATTATATTATATTATCTTTTTAAAAAAATTAGTGAGTCCTTCGGCATGAGATGTACGATGCTAATTTTTTTTAAAAAAATTAGTGAATTTACGATGAGATGAAGGGCACTTTATACATAAGATGTTAATATGTTAGTATGTGTTCAAATTAAATATTATGATATTAATGTGAATTCAAAATGAAGATTTTATATCGGAATCAGCGTACATTCAAAATAAAGATTGTGTATTCAAACTAGAGATTTCATTTTTTTTAAATCTTTTGTCACATGGAAAAACTAGTGATAAAAAGAGGCCACTTGATGGCATAACATTTACGAATAATTTTAAAATTTTGAGAATCTACCATTGATAAGACTGCTATTTCCCACTAAAATAAATCGTGAAAGAAAGGTTTATATGGTTAAGCGTTGCTAAAATATGGTGGTTTATTCGCGCAAGTAATAGCTCGAATTATCGTCGTTGGTTCTACCACATGAAGCTGCAATCGGTTCACCATATGAGTTTTGAAAATAATCCAATGAACAAATAAAACTGCACACCGTCACATTATGTTTATCTTCGTATGTACAATCACTGTAGTGGGCTTGCACACGAACAGACATGCTGAAGTTCCTCAAGGCCTTGCAAATGCATACGCGGAGATAATTTATACGATTTGCTCGCATATCAATGACTGGAACTGCCAAGGTCAAAGTCCATCGTATAGTCGTATTCGATTGTGGGAACAACTGAAGCAATGAACTTGAGAAACAAGAAAAGGTACCTGCAAGAGAGAGGAGAATTGAGAACCATACGACGCATGATATCTTTCAACATTTTAAACTGCTAATACTAGTCTGACTTCGGTAAGAAATACACGTCTGAAGCTTTGTAAAGCAAATACTAATAGAGTATGAATTGCCAGTGAATTAAAGAATTTACTTGTCAACTTCTGGTTCAACTCCACGTGATATCAGAACATCAATGATCTTTTTCATCACAGCTCCATGACGACAAGGATGAACAGATGCATGCTTCCCAGGCAAGTGAGGATGGTCTTCGATTGTCACCTGAAAATTTTCAAATTAATAAATAAATAACGAGAAAGTTAGAGAACAATAGCACACTTAAATGCGATTTTCCCTAAAAAAAATCAGGTACCTAGACAAATTGATGAGCAATAAATTTGGTATTGAATTTACAAACGAGAATTGAACATTCCACATTAACTATCTCCTTAAGATCTATTTCTCATCTGAACGGATATAAGGTCATCTTTTTCTAAGATCTGTGACAATTAATAAGAAATCTAAATATTAAGTTTTATTTCAATCAGTTCAATTTTTTTTTTCATTTTTGGAGTGCATTGATAAGATGCCAAATAGTTTTAGAAACAGCAGCATTACTGTTTTCCGAGCGTGATCCTGGCTAACATCTTCAAATACCAGCTCGGGCTGCAAAGGCATCCTTGACTGCAACAAAAATAAGAGAGTAGAATCCCAAGTGCACACACATAATAAGTCAATGTTTTTCTTACTTCCAATATAAAGATACAAAAAAAAGTATATATTAAAGAAATTTTAGAAAAAACTAGTACATCTGAATTCTGAACACCAAATACCACAAGCAGATTTGTAAGGAAATGTTGTGCTTATAATCATCATTGAAGTAGCAGAATAAGAAAAAAAAAAGATAGGCATCTTTTTTTTAAAAGTTATAACTACGTCACGAAACATAGCTTGGGAAAAAGGACACCGAAATCTATTATCAAAATCTCAATCTTTACCACAAAATCCAACACACAATCAAAAGTTTGCCAGTAATAAATCAGTGAAAAGTTCCCAGGTTAACCTCAGACGGTATATTGAGAAATTGACACCTTATTTTTGACATGGTTCACATCGTAGTTATGATCATCATGGTAGAACAGTAGTAGTGCATTTATTCTGAAATGGTTAAAAAATGACGAGATTCTACCAGAAAAGAATGAAAAATAAATCCATCTTGCTTCTACTCTACTACAATGCTATTTTAAACAACTATTGGGAGGAATTTAAGGGAATAACCTCATCATATCCAGTTAGCCATACACGAGGAGTTTGGTAATATTTATCATACCTGAAAAACACAAAATGGGTGCAACAATCAATCATATAAGGAAGTTCACAAAAAAGAATTAGTAAACAAATGATATTGATTTATGTCCAAGAAAAGTATTATAACAACCATGAACACTCAGAAATTGCACTTTTATGTATGTGAAGGTATAATTAATGTCTAATGACTCTCATAAACTCCGACCTATTAAAGAAGCTCTACAGTCTTCTCATGTTGCATCAATGCATTATACAGACAAATTAAACTTTCAGGAGTAAGAAAACTACATTATCAAAAGAACGTTTTTGCACAATTGTATAGTACCAAATTGCATATATGATCAATAATGTTTGTTTACATTGTCATATATGTGGCTATGCCCCAAAAATTTGTTAGGATAAATTGTTTCCAGTAAGTAAGATAAAAAATAAGTGAGCCAAGATCAGTCATTTAAGAACAAAGGGGCACTTTTTTTTTTCTTCCAGTAAAGAACTTACGTGATGCTAATATCATAAGTTCTGGTCCGAAGAATGTTGTCATTCTCAGGTTCCTTCGCAACAATATATGTGGACTGAAGTGTGGCCTGCAATCAATTTGAACCATCACCAACCAATATCTTAATAGTCACCGTCCACATTTACATTAAAGCAGTGCAAAGCTTTCCTTTGGGGTTAATATATTACCAAGAAAAAAGCAAAGTAGTTGAAAATGAAAATACTAAACATCAGTTAAAAGATGGCTTGTAAATTAATATGCATGTACACAGAAGCATTTATATATAGAAAGACCTAGGACCAGGATGAACCTCCATGGTGATCAAGCCAATATAGGAACTGTGAACATCCCATGCATAGGTTTTGAAAGGGAAAACAAGGGCTCAACTTTAGAAGAGCATGCTATTGCCTCTCTGTCACTTCCAGTCTTGTAATGTTGACATTCATACGTGGGAAAACAAGATTGTGCTAACAATTTTGGTGATGAAGGGATAGGGAAACAGAAGTTGAGAAAAAATAAGATTGAAGAGGGAAAAATAACTCAATGAGCAAAAGGAATACAAAAATTTCAATACCACCACCAGAATCAGAGTTATGGTTCCTATACTTCCTGAAGCAACTATGTTAGTCAATATTACAACCAATCACTAATAGATTGATCTGAGTACTTTTGCAGGTGAACAATGTTTTTTTCTTTAGTAACGTCATTTTATTAGACAAGAAATGAATAATGGTCACTTGCCGGATCCGTCTCAACAAGGTTTTCTGAATCATCATAGTCTGCCATGTCAGGTATGTCTTCCTCCTCCTCACCACCAAAATAAGATGGGATTGACTTGATAGTCCCACCTTTGCTGATTTCCAGAGAGTCCATGGAAGGTAAAACTTCATCATCAGAACTCTTGGTCCCTAAAAGATCAAATGCTCAGATTTTGGAATGAGAAGGCACAAGAACTAAGGTCAAAGGTCAATGAGGAACACTTTGAAACTCCCGAACCTTTTGGCATCCCATGAGTTGCCAACCAACCATCATTGTCGTCATCTTCATTATCACCAAGCAGAAACTCTCCTCCTGCAGCATCATATTCCTCTTCCACCGAACTAGCCCTCCTCAGACAAGGCACTGAAAAAAGACGGTTATTATGGCCTATGGTCGGGACAAGTCTAACTATCATCCCATCAAAATGTGACAAATTTAAACCTTTTTGACAGCAGGACACATATTCCCAAAACCAATGGCAAAAAAAGGATTTTTTTTGCAGATATTTGTAGGGAAAAAGAGTAAAGGTAAAAAAAAATCAACGACATGGCTAAGGGCCGGCATACCGTTCCTCGTAATGAGATACTGTTTCTCAGCGGGCAAGTAGGATTTCCTCTTGCTCGGTTCGCCAGCCTCCCTAAACAACCAAAAAAGAGAAAGCCCAATTTGGCTAAACCTACAGAAGAGAAGAAAAACCAGGCAGGAGACAGACTGCTAACCAAGACCAGGTGGGGCATTTGGCTACGAGATTATCGCCGGCGAGGACAAACTCGGTGACGCTGAGGACTCCCTTCTCCCTGAAGGCGGAGACTGTGCGCGGCCCCGTAATCCGCTCCACCGTCCCCTTGAAAGCCTCGTGCAGCTTCTGCGTCAGCACCATCCTTACTCCCTCGGCAATCAACCCCTCGGTTTCGCTTCTCACAGGGAAGGGAGCAGAAGCAAAAGGGACAAAAGCAAAGAATAAGAGACAGACAAATTAGGGCTCAAAAGATATCGATTACCGAGTGCAGACCGGTCGATCGATCGATCGATGCCCCCTCCAACAACGGTTGATCGGTACCCGGCGAGGATCGCCGAGCTGCTCTCCCCGGTCTCTCCCCTCGCGCGAGTTCGATCAACGGAAGGGCGATAGCGTGGCGGACAACAAGGACGTCGAGGAGCAAGGTTGTTTATTTATTACGTACGACCCTGCCTGCGACCGACCTATCGCAAGCAATTTTTTCATAGATTTGGACCTTGGTAATTGGTATGTACGACCCAGCCTGCGACCGACCTGTTGCTACTTTTTTTTTTAAGCGTCAAGTTTGCTGCTCTACTTTATAGAGAGAGATTAGAGATACAGACAAGTTTTAAATGTTAATTAGAAGAAATCGAAGCAAAACATAGAGATGAAAGCTGCAAAACTGTACGATTTTAAAATTTATTATTCCAGATATATTTTTTGGTCCATTCGCTCCTTTTTCTTTTTTCTTTTTTTTATAAAGAGAGCAAGTTCGTTTTTCCACTCTTGAGTTCCGTTCTGATGTTAAAAGCTTGTTCGATCACAATTGAAAATAAATTATTTCCCTGATTAATCAAAACACAAACTACAGGGAAAAGCTTCAGCGCCCAAATGCACGAACGATTGAATGCAGTGAGGCCATATAATAGAATGCAGGAACCTGCAAATGCACAAATGAAGGGTAACACCCTAAGAAATAAATATAAGTTTCTCGCCACGAAAATCTATGAAGTAGGGGGATTTAGTCTGACATAACATAAATGAAGTAACCGGTTAAGGCACTTAAATCCATGAACAAATTCATCACCCAAACACGATTGTCACAAGTATAATTACCACTAAACGGGACGTAAGCGATTCATTTCTAGAATGCCGCAGGAAGGAATTTAGACCCAGCACATATGCTTGGTTTTTACTGAAATTTATTGCTGGGCACATTGTAGGCGCGGAGCCGCTTCTTCTTCTTCATCTTCGTCATAGGCTTCCTGCTGGCGATGATGGCGTTGCCGCCTCATTTCCTCTTCGATATTGACATCATACATGGTGGTCTCCTCGCACTCGTCTATTTCCATCTCCGAGATGTGGTTGCTTGGTTTTGGCGGCAGAATCTTCTCTAGTGTACGGCAATGATCAGGGGATAGCACTCCACTATCAGGAAATTCGACATTGAACTGGATATACAGGCGGCCCTTCATGAATGGCCTCCCACGATGGGGCATCCCTTCGTCGTCAATTGCTTTGAACTGACCTGAGTAGAGAGAAAATGACATTCATCACCAAACACAAAACAACTGCTGTATTAGGGCAGTTGAAAAGGAACTGTAGGAGATTGGAACTGAGAAATGTTAATTGGATGTTCACCAGGTTTAATTACTTCGCCGGGACTTGAATTGATGAGTAACTGCCTGCCATCTAGTTGGGTCAGAACAAACTGGAAGCCGCAGAGTGCCTCGGTCAGATTGAGCGTATGATCCACATAGAGGTCATCGTGCTTTCTTTTGAATTTCGGATGCTCCTTAAGTTGTAAGACGAAAAGAATATCTCCTGTCACTGTATCCGGCTGGCAAAAAGGGAATTATAACAGCACACGTATTAGTAAGACATATAGACAGGTGATTCAGCGGATTAAGTTACTAAAACTATTGTTTCTTACAGCTTCATCAGCTTCTCCTTCGAACACAATCTTTTGACCATGTTGCATTCCTTTCTCAACATGCACCTCTAAGACCTTCTTTTCCTGTACAACTTTCTCACCGTTACACTGGGGGCATTTGTCCTTATCGTTGATGACCTCACCTGCAAAGCAAAATGTTTGGAACAGTGAGCTAAAGGTTAATGCTTACAGTCGACTGCAGCACAGATATAATACACACAAAAAAGTATGTGGAGAGAAAGAACCTGAGCCCCTGCATTCAGGGCAAACGTGTTGCATCTGCTGGATCATGCCCGGTCCAATTTGCCTGGTTATAGTCCTCATACCTACACCGTGGCATCCATAACATCTCCCTGATGCTCCACTCTTTGAACCCTTCCTGAAAGGATCAACAAACTACTAAATGAACCAAAGTAGCACATATCGACCTGGACCTTATTATTGTAGGTACCATAAGAACAAAAATTAAATACGGGAATAGGCTGTATTGATAGAACTCTAGATACCGAATGGTTCGAGTTCTTTCTAAAAAAAATTCAATCGGCCAAAATGTGCTCTATAAAACATAATACCGGCAGTGCTATGTTCAAGGATAAACAATTGTCCAAAATAGTATAATGTAGCTTTTAACTAGGCCAAAATAAAATATAAACAAATTACCAGACAGTAATTCTACCAGCCCATTCCAGTCAAGTTTATTAAGTGCTATTCTACCAGCCCATTCCATTCAAGTTTATTAACTGCTAGTCTGGTCCCCTATTCAAATTTCCAAAATGTTTTTGGTAATATTTTTGCTTGTGCTTTTAATGTAAAAATACACAGTAAAATACTACCTTTAGTTTCAAAATCACAACAAGGGATTGCCAGGGACACAGGGACACATTGATTAGATCTCAACTAATCCCACATGTGCATCTAATGTAAAAAAATCCACGGTAAAATACTACCTTTCATTTCAAAATCACAACAAGCACTTGCAACGGACACATTGACTAGATCTCAAATAATTTCAAGGACATCATGATTCATAATTACATGTAGGTCATGAAAAAGCAAGAAACAAAGTTCCATTGAATCTGAGATGGGATTAGCATTGAGGAAACAAAGAAAGATAATTATAAAAAGAACATCTTTCTAAGAGATAACATGGAGTTGTGTTATTGACCAGCCATAAAAATGTCTAGGAGCAGCAATTACGGTGCATTTATCAACGTAGTTAAGTGCACCAATAAGGTTGAATTACAACAGCAATTCTTAGAAGATTAAATTACAAAATGCCATTCAAATCGTAACTTGACAGAATTACATTAATTTTTAAAATCCAATATCGTTTTACTTAGCCTTATAGGTGCATGAAGCAATGTAGAAAACAAGCATCCTTAAGAGTTAAGATTTCTAACATAACTAAAGAGAGTTGCAGACAAATTTCAAAGAAATAAATGATAAAAAGAAGCACGAGCTATAAAACCAATACCCTTTGCACTTTCGGCATAACACATTTCTTGACAATGAAAGCTTTTTTGAAGTCCCATTGTACAGGTCTTCCAATGACACCTTTAATGAGTGAACTACATCTTCACCTTTTCTCTGCCTCCGGCCTCTTGAACTACCACCTTCAGACCAAATGGGTTGAAATAGACAGGTAATAAATACAACAGAAACATCTAGTAGGTTGGATTGAAAAACAAAGGCTAAATCTGATCCATTACCACCAAAACTGCCACCACCAAAGAACTGCTCGAATATGTCAAATGGACTATGGAAGTCACTACCGCCACCTCCTCCCATTCCTTCTTTAAGTGCATCTTCCCCGTACCTATCATATATTTCTCTCTTTTCTGGATCACTAAGAACCTCATATGCTTGAGCCAACTCTTTAAACTGGTCCAGCACATAAAAAAAACACGATATATTAACTACAACAGAAGAACAATAGCATAGAAAACGCTGAGTGCATCATCTAAAACAATATTAGGAGAAGCCCTCTGGAAAAAAAAAAAACACTACCAGTGACCAAACAAATTAGCGTAAACCAAAAGAATAACTTTAGGTATAAAATTAAAAAAGAGGACTCACCTTCTCAGGATCTCCACCCTTATCCGGGTGGTTCCTGATGGCGGCCTTCCGGTAGGCCTTCTTCAGGTCATCCTGGCTCGCACTCTTGGGAACTCCAAGAACCTCATAATACTTAGTGCTGTCACTCTTCTTCGGTGCACGCCCAAACATGATTACTGGTCTCTTGCGAGCCCTTCTTTCCTGATAAAAAGGCATATGAAGGAAAAATCAAGGCAATAACCTAATAAAGCGATCCAATAACCGGCATCTCCGCTCGGGTAAAGTCAGGGAAGAAATACACGTCTTTTGCAGAAACCGGGAACCCTTACACAGCGATTGAAATACACAGTGAAATTGGCGCGAGCAAGGAAATTGTGAGGAAAATTACTTGCAAACTGAAGTAGGCAGGTGAAACCCTAACTTGATGCAGACGGGGAACGATCGGAGACGGCGGACGACGAGCGGTGGAGGTGGAGCTCCGCCCCCCGAAGCGATATCGAAGTGGGAGAAAGGGGAAAAATACATAGTTCTTCCGATGGTTATATAAGCACCACGCACCCCCCCATTCTCAAACAGATCTGGACCGTACGTGTGAATGATCCAACGGTATAAATTAACCGTTGGGCCCATCGCGGCAGTCGTCCTTCGTGTCTGCGTTTGGCTTTTGACTATGGTAACCGACTCGTGACTCGCTCGCATGTGGCAAAACCTGAGTCGGTTCGGAACGTTCGGTTTGGGCCGCCTCACCGGTTCATGAGATATTATTTCTGTCACCATTTTATTTTTTTTAAAGAATTATTATATGACCTTCTAAGTTAGTTTTATCACTCTAATAGGTCAAACTGTACACTGTGTACACTCTATCATCATCTCATATCTCCGTTAGATACATTTTTTTTAACTAGGTCAAACTTTGACTTAATAGCTCAAACGTATTACTATTATAGTTTACTATATTAGTTTTATTTTTATTTTTTTGATAAATAAATTAAATTATCATTTATCAATAAGATATTACATTATTTCAGTATAGTTACATTATCTTACATAAATTTTACTCTTTATAACTTGTTTGATAGCATCAATAGTAATGTCAACTCACCTTCTAGGAATGATATTTGAGCATCACTACAATATCATGTGCCACAAGTTATAAAGAAGCAAATATAATAAAAATAAATATCCCAAAGAGTACTAGTATTCTAAGCTAAGTATAAGACAACAAACTCTCTTATTTTTTCTTTATCCAGCCTAGTGAAAATTACTGTCTTAATATGTCGAAGAAGTACCACTTCATCTCTTACTTATTGCTTAAATAATCTTCAGTTTCTTTCTTCCCAGATGTGATATACAAACTCTACTATCACCACCTGCATAAGCTGTCCTTTCAATGTTCTCATTTTAGCTATTCTGGCAGCTATATTAATTGTAGTTTTCCATGTAGTTTGTCTTAAAACTTCTTCATTCCATTTCAACAAATCACTCCGTATAGTCTTGCTATATTTACATTCATTCAGCAAATGTTCTAAGGTTTCTATTGCAGTTAGACATAGCTGACATCCTCCTTTTATTTGCATGCCCCGCTTGAGTAGTTTATCTGTAGTCATTAATTTATGATGCAAATCAAGCTATAGAATGAAGGTAGCTCTAGGTCTAGCTGTAGAATCACATATCAAACTTGTCCAATTTTTCTTTGATAATGTACCCACCAATATATTGTAAATTGCACTGATTATGATTTTTCTAGTTAGTATTATTGTCAGTCGGGGATGATATTGTAATACTTCTCTACTCATTATCACTTTTTTCAACATCCAGCTTATTTGTTTGGGTAGAGTCACAGTATGAATATTTTTATTTTTTATATAATAAGTGTGTACTCATTTGATCCATAATTTATCTTTCTTCATCTGCATATCCCAAAAGAGCTTGAAGATGGTATCATTTTTTTCTTAATCTAGAGATTTAATCATTTACAATATATTTTATGAAATAACCTCCTAGGAGAGGTAAAATAAGAAAAATAATCTACACTAATAAGAAAAAATAAATAAAAATTTAGACATGAAAAATAATGTTTCATCAGTGAGCATATTATATTTTTTGATTTTAATTTTTTTACATATATTTAAATGGTAAAAAATTAAATTTATAAAAATAATTATGCTTAAATATCATAGAAACTATACTGTATAATATTTTAAAAATATAAAAACTACTAAATATGAAATGTACATAAAAAATATATGATATTTTTTTTATGATGGATCGGAGGAGTTAAGAATAAATGATAAATAATTAATTTATCTATTATTATTGTATAAAAAATGCACACCATCCGATTATAGCAATTATGCTTTACACAATGAATTCAATAATCATCAAATTCAAAAAAAAACTATTATTATTTATAAAAAGGATTCTAATATATTATATTATGAATAGTAAATGTTACATATCATCATCATCTTGTATTATATCAGTCTTATTAGTCTTTAGGATTTGTGTTAAAGCAATAGCTTTAAGACATGCGCATTATGTAGTAGGCAGGCTAACAATCGATGTATATATATATATGACAATACTCAAATAAACTTTAGGCGTTGATGATATAATTTTTAAATCTGACTTTATAACGTAATCGATATGGCAAATTACACATATAATTGATCGTTTTTTATACATTGAAATGGCGATGCCGTTTTCCAAGATGTGTGTAGTAGTAGTAGTATTAAGTTTTTTTGGGTGGTGCAGTGGGGGGGAGGAGGCCGTCGTCTATCCAATCCATCGATTAAAGATTTAATTTTTGACTGCGAGGAGTGTAGACCCTCGCCCAGAGATGCTTACCTTTGATGACAAACTTGGCGGTTCGCTGTCCGTTCAACACCACCGCGATCATGGAAGCGCTGGTGAACACCAACCTGCCGTACATCGGCTGCTGCCCCGCCGCCGCCCTCTCGATCAGCACCACCTCAAGGCACGGCCCGAACCTCCTGCGCACAACCAAATCATTAACCCCCATCACATGACGTCGCCATGCGCGCCGAACTAAACCTGCCGCCGCCGCCGTCGTCGTCGCTACTTACGCGTGGAAGAACTCGATGATGTCCTCCTTCGAGATCGGATGGCCCCGGGAGAAGGTGACGAACATCGACCTCTGGTCCTCCGGCGTCTGAGCCGCCGTACCCTCCGGTGGCGTCCACGGCCTCGCCATCGGGTTCAGCACGGACCGCGGCGCCGGCGACGAGGTGCCTTCCGGCTCCGTTAGAGCGACGTCGACGTCGTCGAATATGACCTCGCACACCTTGCGGAAGAAGTGGCGGACGCCGCTGGCGGCGCGGTGGCGATGGCGGTCGAAGAAGCGAAGGTCGATCTCCTCCGCCGCGAGGGAGGCAGTCAGCGGGAGCTCGTCGCCCTCGCGGTGGTCGGCGGAGGCGAGGAGGAGGAGGCGGTCGAGGCAGGACTCGGCCTCGCGGACGAAGGCGAGGAGGAGGTCCGGGGAGCGGCAGGCGGCGACGTGGCTGATGAAGGCACGGTGGCCGATGGACTCGAGCCAGAGCCAGAGGGCGAAGACGAGCTTGAGGCGCTCCCGGTTGGGGTTGAGATGGCCGCGGAGGATGCGGGCGAAGAGGTCGCGCTCGGGCTGGTGGAAGAGAATGAGGTCGCGAGGGGAGGGGTCGGAGTTGGCCATGGCAGAGATGACGGAGGGGAAGAGAGGAAAGGTTGCCGGGGAGAGGTCGTCGCCGTAGTTCATGGTCAAACCCTTTTGGAGATTAATTCCGGAGGAGGATCAAAGTGGCAGTGGCCATCTGGAGAGGAAGACCAGTGAAATTAATGTACGTGCATGGACCTTTCCGCCTGAGGAAGAAGAAGACGACTCAGTGCGACTGCAAGGATGAGGAATGCCAACATGCAATGCATTTAAATCCAGCAGGAGGTTCAGCCGGGAAGGTGTTTAATTTTCATTTGAGGATATACTTTCCATTCTAAGTTTTTCATTTTTTTCTTTCGTTAAGTTAAACATCCATGAAATGAAATTATCCAAGCAACTCTCACAAATTACATCTGCAATCCAATTCATCGCGGCAATAAGTTTAATAAATTAATTTAAAAACATATATAATAATATAGCATATAAAATCAAATATATTGTGAAAAAATCATATATTCTAAAAGAACCAGGTTCAATAAGTGAGCCTAATCAGACAAATAAACGAACTTATTAGCCGGTTTAGTCCGAGTTCTATTCCTCTAAATTTAAAATGTAAATTGTAACGACTGGGTAGTGCAGAACTTAGTATTAATTGCACGAAGCTGCTAACATTCCAATTCTACGTACCCGTGCATGCCTCAATGTTGTTGATTACCAAAAGAAGGCAGGAGAATAATTGATCACTACGAGTATATATATCGACTCGGCGTACTCTTCTGTCCTCCGCCGTGAGGAGGAGGAGGAGGGGGTCAGCAATAACCCATGGCGGTGGCGATCGGCGGTGGGGTGCCGGACAGGCCGGTGAGGTGCTCGACGGCGTTGGAAGCGCGCAGAAGCGGCCATGGGCGGCGTCGGAGGTAGGAGGAAGAAGGTGAACGTAGTGGCCCGGTGGAGAGGGAGAGTTTGGGTTTGTAGAGGCTCATGGTTGGGGTTGAGAGATAAAACAGATTGGGTTAATTTGGGTTAAATGTTTAAATTTGTAAGTATTCGAACAGATCAATTAAGTTTTCCTAACCAACCGTGTTGGAAAAAAAATCGAACAAATGAACCAAAAAACTTCTTACCAACTTAATAACTTTGGCAATATACATTGTTCATGAACTTTATGCACAATATATATATATATGAAGTCTGACTTATTAAGGAAGGCAAGCACTTAAAACATGTTCCTGCGAGAACAGTTTGAGAAAATAATAGGTTGGTTTCGCTGTTCAATTTAAGAGTAAGTAGCTCGCAAACGCTCCTCCAAGTAATCACCAGCGCGTATGGGAGGAAACCTGCAGCAAAAGCAAGTTCATTATTCAAATCAAGGAGGGTTGACGATTACCGACTAAAGATGAGATTTGTAAAGGTTTACCCTCGTGCAATGTAAACATATCATATGAATGCATACCTAGGGGGGCATTCCTCGCTGCAGCAACTATCTAAGCATTCAACAACGCAGTCTGGGTTTATATCAAGAAAAAATGCCACCTGCCAAAATTAAGCATCTTTAGGAGAGTTTATAGAAAACAAGTATCAACTTCTGGCAGTTGCAAGCGATGCTGATTAGTATGTAAAAGTCCAGCGCACGAGTATTTGGCTTTGTATTAAGTTTAAGAACACAAGACATAGAGAAGAAAGGTTTCAGGTAATTACAGAATAACGTTCTTTCCCTGATGTCAGGACTCGGTGCAATGTTGATCTGCAAATAGAAAAGGAATTTATTCGAGATACAAGGTTATATGGAGCCAGTACATTGGCAAAAATCAACATGCAAAAAATGTTGAAAAATTCAAACAAAACGATTATGACTAGTAGGTGAATTTGAAATTTACCGAAACAAGCAGTTAGTCCATCTCTCCAAGAGATCACCAACATTAACGATCAAAGCTCTGCAGTGAGTACATCCAGCTAAGTTTCAGAATGCAATCTAAAATTCATGTTCTAAATCCAAAGACTATTAGTCTTTTATATTCAATGGTCAAGTACTCGAGGAAAAGAGGGCAGAAAATGATCGTGAAAGGAATTCTCTCCGATGTTGAAGTATTGGAACTAAAATAGATATTTGATGAGAATGAATACTTGTTCACCTCAGCTTGCTCCTGACCATAAAACAGATGGAATAAAAAAGTAACAGTAACTACCGAAGTTTTCCTGTAATTTACAAGTAGCGGACTTGTTTATGCTTACCCGTCAACATGATGAACATCGTCCCACAGTTGTGGACGTTTATCTTTTTCCCTACAAATCTAAATAGTTTGGAAGTGACATACATAAGTATCCTGAGAGTTCAAGAGACAAATGATAATTATTAATTGTTTTAGGAAAGATTTAGATAAACCTGAAGACCAGGGACTCCATCAGTCGCAAGAAGTGTGATGACTCCATAGTCTGAGTGAGCCGATGCACCATATGTACCCATATCAAAAGCAGACGCTTCCCCTGAATGTTAATTCATGAGAAGTTTCTGATGCGAGCTCAATTTTTACCAAATCTATGAACTAATGGAACCATTGTAAGGAAACTTCTAGTGCACAAATCATGATAAATATATTGAAACAAATTATGTTGTTCTGTGTCCACCGAGCCAACTGATGGAGAACTCCAGGACGACCAAATACAACTAATTTTTGTTGCTGAGTAATACATGTGAAGAACATAAATCCTAAAAGAAAAAAAATGAAAGAGACAGACATGATGATCTCTGATCAGCATCTATCTTCAGTTGGGTGATAAATCCACGGATCAAAGTAACATATCAAAGTTTTAATGTCTATACGTTATTTCAAAATGCTTTTCCTCTTATAGTGATCACAGCGTAAAACTTATTAGTGTACTATTCACCATAATCAAAATTACGCTCAGACTATGTTGTTTTCATATCCTTGCCAACAATTGCATCTTTCTTTTGAGCAAGGCACACCTGAAGAAGTAATTAATTTTACTAGATTTGACTGACACAAAGCCAAAAGGGGACAACCCTGACCCCTTAAGTGATTGTTGTATCCTTTTGTAAAAGTATTTTGGAAATCATAAGGTCCAAATCTATAGTAAAATATAAATGAAAATCAACTGGCAAATAGATAATAACTAGAGACGACGAGGTTAGTACCTGGATAATGCAAAAGACGAACGGCCGCTGATGGACCAAGAAATCCTCCTATTTTCTCAAAATACTGATCATCCAGGTTCAGAGACAAAGCTATTAAAGATGATAGCCTTTTTGCCAAAGCTCTGTGTTTTATAGAGCTCATGAGAATCTCATTAAAGATCGTATGTGACCTCAACAAAGCAATGGAATTAACAAGAACGTAAAGTTCAGGAACTAAAACAAGAAGAATAGACAATTAAATGAATGATTACTTTGATTAATAAGCAATAAAAGTTGCGACGATCGTAATATCAAAGAACACATCTAGGAGAAGTGCTAAAATATCTAACACATTCTAAGCGCAACAAAATAAAACTCAATGGGTCCACCAAAGCATCTAGAATATTCAAGTAAAGGCACTTTTATCTAAAGCTAGAGTTTAGGAAGTAAACTTGCTAGTCCAAGAATGTCCCCAGATTAAATCCTATAGGATTTATATAGAATTCTGAAGGCTTAGGTACATCTATAAATGGGCCCATGATTTAAGGTGTGGAAAAACTAAGAACAATACATACTGCTTTCATCTCAAAAATTTTGCTGCTCGTGAGGTACCTATTAGGAATAGCCTGGTATGTTATACTTAGCACTGGAGGTTTACTCTATACTCTATAGTGTTATAGTGGTGGAGGTTAAGTCAGTGTGAAAAGGAGTGGCATATCAGGTGTTTGCCCAACATTGCCTGATAATTCGTAAAGTAACATTATTTTGAAAAATAGTGAAAAGTTGGTGGAATTAATATTTCCCTCCTCTATTATTGACACGTCATTCACCAAGTGATGTGCAATTCATATATAGTTCAAAAAATTGAAATTTGTATCATGATCTAGCCATTGGGAGAACTCAATATCAGTCATCCTCAAAACTTTGAACATTTATGTACCCATTAATCAAAATTTTCAGAACATCCCATCTATGTTTCTTACCAAGATACCATTAAAATTAATAATTTGGCATAACCAGAACTCACACTCGCAATTATAGATTCAAGTTCTTAAATAGTCTAGAATAGGTGCATTAACACCAGCAAACAAGACAATAGAAGCACAGAGAGAGAATAATTACATAATGCAATTGATCTCAACAGAAATGCTCCCAAAAGATTATAATACTAGAAACAAGAAGAAACTTACAGGGCCTCATGCCAATATGACTCCATCGTAGCTTTCCAAAATGGCAAACTTTCTAATGTGCCCTTACCAAAAAATGGGAGAGTTACTGTTTGATTAAAATAATCATGCAAAATATGAAAGTGTTGACCATCAAACCACGGACCTCTAATGTGTCACCAAATTGCTAAAACTAGAGTCTATTTTAACCTCCTTGTAGCTAATTCAATGTCTTGGGAGACCAATTCATTAAGAAATCATCACAAATTTGAAATTCGACCAGTGAACCATGGATTGATAAGGGGCCACCAAAGTGCCAAAACCAGAGAGTCTAATTAACCACTAAATGCTCCTGTTAATCATTAACTGGTTTGATGTGTAGAGAAAACCAATTCATCTATCAACTAACAGTGAAATGAGACAATTACCCTTGGAAGGCCACTGATTGATGCCAGTTTCTAAATTGCTTCCTTCCCCAGCACTGAGATAGAAACTCTCCTTCAGGTCCCCTGTTCACTAAGAGAAAAACCAAGGTTGACCAAAATGGTACACAAAATACAAACAGATTATGACATCAGAAAGTATAATAGTATATGGTGGTATACCACAAACAGCATACGCTAGGCTGTATAAATAGACAAGATTTTGAACCCAAAATTATTGGCGTACCTCACACCAAGCCATTCACCCATTGAACATCCTACACATCTAAGTACTCTGGGCCATGATTGCATTCAGAATCCCAATTTGATTGCGACACAATCAGAACTTAGTTAGGACTAAAACAAGATAAAACATCAAGGTCTATGATCCTCAGACACTAGTAAATGAAGGACACATCAATGATCTCCCATTTATTGTTTTTTAATGTTCCCTACAAGCAAGAGAACGTCTGGAAAAAATCATGTAGAGAACTAAATAACTAGTGTTTATTAAGAAAATGTTGTAATTTCTGCTATTGTCTAGCAATCTATTCTCAGATGCTCAGATATGCCTTTATCATTTACTTGACGAGAGAAGCAATCTAAATAACATAAAGGGAGACAGATATACATACTTGTGCACTAGAGAAAAAGAAAAGTTTTTTTCATCAGACTAACAGAGATAATAACTGAAACTTCAAAGAACAACATTGCAGAGCATCCAAAATTGACATATAAGCTATGCCTTTGTACTCGGTCAAATTGGCATCAAGAGTCTCAGCATATAATGCAGTATATCCTCTATGACAATCATTGAGCTTCAGCTTCATCTTCTCCTCTAGAGGTAATGTGAAGAACTTCTTACTCTCTTCAAACATTTTTTGGAAAATGTCTCTTGCAATTCCATGGTTAATGACATAAAAAAAACCACACTCTACACATGCCTGAAAAAATAGGAGAAAGAGGGAATGTAGTTATATCAAAACTATCCTTGGAGGAATAAAAAAACAGATAAAAGACCAAGATGGAATTTTTTTTTGAAATAATAAGAAACCATTTTGTCGACCAAATGAGTAAAAAGAAAGGACCACCAATACAAACGATAAGGGGAAAGGACGATAGGTGTTTATATGCTCTAAAAGTCTATTTCGTCATGAATTTGGGCATCAGTACAATGATAAACGAATAGTTCAACCACAGAATTATGAAAAATATACAACAATTTGCATAAACCATAGGAAAACTGGTTGCAAGAGCGTCGGTAACATACCTAATTCACATTGAAAAAGAGAGAATATTTAATTCACCAAGATGGATCAATGTTAAGAAATATTACAAAGGAACATAACTGATCAGAATGATAACAAAAAACATGTTACAAGAGACCATAAAAGGGATCTTTGAATCAATGATACCAAACTTAATGTTAAAAAAAATTGCTTGGTCAGCATAGAGGAAACAGTGGCAAAAGCGATATTAAGAATGGGAAATGACACTGTGACAAGGAAGTTTGACTATTCATTACAAAGAATTGCTTCATAAAGCGAGGGAAAGTATTCCGTTTCAAACATAAAAAACTGGTATTTACATAAAAACAGCAAGACATACTTGATACGCTGGTGTGCTTACCTACTGATTACGCCTGAGGACTGATAGAGCGAGAGGATGCATCAGTGATGAAGGGAAGTAATTTTTCAATACTAGTTAAACGAAACGGAAGTAGGGTTTAAAGAAAAAAATAATTCATCCCATTTCTAGTCACCAATGTACAAATCCAATCTCTATGTTATGGTTTGAGCATTATTTCCCAATCTTGTTGTCTTCTTAGGGTGGCTAGAGAGCGAGAGAAAACAGCGATGTCCAGGAAGCAGAAAAGACGGATTTTTCAACAATCAAACAGGAGAGGGTTTGGAGAAATATATACCTGACGGATTGATTTAGCGAGGGAGGCACGATCGGAAGAGGAGAGATCGATGATTGGAAGATTGAGATCGTTGGACATTGTTTAGCTTCGTTTTCGAACCCGATGGCCGCCGGGCAGTGGAAAGATGGACTTCGCAGTAGAGAGCGGAGACCACACAAACTCATGCCAATCAATTAACAGTGTTAATTAAGCGTAGGGTCGTCCCATGTCAGAGGTGGAGGATGGTTCTAATTGTTAAATCTAAATCTAAATCTATATCTTTATCTTTATCTTTAAAATATATGATTAATTATAGGGTTAGAAAAAATAATGATATCTAAAAATAAAGGGGAAAAATCAGAGTAGGTTATCAGTTTTCAGTTTTTTTTAAAAAAAATAAATTTTGTTAGTTTTTGAAAAAAAAATCAAGCATTCAACGATACATGAGAATACCAGATAGATGGATATTTGAAGGGAATCGATCCAAACATCTTATTAAACTGTAGCATATTATTTATAATGAATTTCATCGGTAAAAAGATCATAAATTTTATATTTCATAATTTTCCATAGCTTTTAACATTTGTTATCCATTAGCATTTATAACGATATGACAAATTACATTAGTGGCATTTCTTCAGCAACTGTTTCTGTAAAGAATACCTGATGCTTAAATAATTAATGCAGGTCCTTAAAAAACAAAAAAAGGTGTAAGACAATCCAAAATATTCGGCTGCTGCTGTAAAATTCCAAGGACAGGAAGCAGAAACAAAAAACCAAAACACTTCCGGGGCGGCGGACAAACACGTGCTACTGGCACGAAGAATCCGGCGGCGGCGGCGGCGGCGGAGACTCCAGGTAGTCGAACATTTCCGGAGCGAACTCGTCGAAGAACCCGCCGGTCGTAGAAGGAGGACGCTCCTCCTCTCTCCCAACGCCGTGGAACCCAGCTTCGAACCCGAAGAACGGCAGCTCCTCCGGGAGCACGCACTGCAGAGGCTCCTGGAACGCGAGATCGGCCGGGAAACCGACTGATCCGCCGTGGCCAGGCAGGAGGCTGGCAGCGTCGGGATCGAGCGGGAGTCCGAGCAAGGGCTGGGGGAGGTGGGTGAAAGGTAGCTGATCCGGGGGCGGTGGCATCGGGGTGTTCATCATCAAGCAAGGCTCGGTTTGCATTGATGGTTCGAGCAGGTGCACTGGGGTGTCGATATTGAGCAGGCACGAGCAGGCCACTAAGTCCGGCAATTGATCGAGTTCGTGTGTGCCTTCGAATGCATTGAAGGAAGGCGCTTTGCTGCAGTGGCCCTTGGAGGAGTCTTCCTCGGACAAGATCAGATCAAAGCATGGATCCTGAGACTATGTGAAAACATGAGTATAGAATTTAGAAAGGGCAGTTTTGTGCAAGCACACAGTACACCAGTGTTGTTTCACATATTATAGCTAATGCTACAGAGTGTAATGGATTTGTCTACTTTTTCTCTAAAGGGGAAAAAAAGAAAGCAAATATAGCATCTTTGGAATGTGGAAGTCAGTATTCATCAAGACATAATTTGGAAAATTACTCAAGATCACAGCATGAGAGTTTACATATTTGCAAGAAAATAGAGAGAATAAAACCAGGATGAACTCTAAGAACCTTTTAAGTTAATGAACTCCGAAAATTTGTTAGCAAATAAAGATCTGCAGCAATAAAGATCAAAGCAGGAAAGGATCGGAAAACAAGAGGAACAGAGGCACGAATGAAGAAAGACATTAATGGATAGAATCATCGATCATAGAAACTTTTTGTCGGTCTACGCATTAATGAATTACTAAATCTATCACCGAACACCATTCATTCATTAACAAGATCAAGATAGAAACCTTGGATCAATCTACGGATTCTATAATTGTGCAGGAACATACTACTCTCCGACTTCAACATATCGTAGATTCTCATTTACCTCTGAACTCGAGGCTGTTTCATGGGAAGAGACAGGAAGCTTCCCTTGATGCTTGCTCGATTTCGTCGGCAAAGGCGTCCGAAGGATCCTCGCCAGCCTCTTCTGCCTCGTGCTCCAGAAGTTCTTCACATCGTTGTCGGTCCTCCCCGGCAAGTACGTGGCAATCCTCGCCCACTTGTTCCCGAACTGCGCCTGCAGATTGATCACAATCCTCTCCTCCTCCGGCGAGAACTTGCACCCGCTTCGCAATTGATGTCAAAAGAAAAGCACATGGCGGGGTAAGTTTCCATGCGACAATTCGTCGAGCACCCTATACTGCACGAATGAGAGAACAGAAGGTCGCCCATGGAAAAAGAGGGGATTAGGTTTTTACGTACGTCTTCAGATCGGGCTTGAGTTTGTTGACCCATCGGAGGCGGCAGGACTTGCCGGTGCGGGGGAGGAGGCCTTTGGATCGAATGGAGCTCCAGTCGCGAGGGCCATGCTTGCGGACGTACTCGAGGAGGACCTCGTCCTCCTCCGCCATCCACGGGCCTTTCCTCAGGGCGGAGCCGCCGTGGTCGTGGCCTCCCATCTTGTTGCTGTTGCTGCTGCTGCTGCTGCTGCCACTGCCGCTGCCACTGGCCATAGTAGACAGATCTCGTTCGAGAAGTGCATGGCTTCCCAGGGGCGGAGCCAGAGAAGGAGATGGTTACGTGGGGCGGATGGTGGTTACGCTTGGGGTGTAGTGGGGTCCAGGTGAGGGAGGAAGTGGAGGCAGGAGTTACCCACGTGCGTCGCGCGTAGAATTCAAATTTGATCGCATCATTTTTTTTCTATGCACTTTTATCGATTGGCCAATATTAATACAAAAGTACAATAAAAAGGCTAATTGCACTCATAATTTATATAATATCTTAACATTATAAAAATTATCCTAACATATTTTGGAAATAATAAAATACAAAATACACTATTGTTTAATCAATCTAGATTTTACAAGATTTTTTTATAATTAATAATTTTAAAAATATTAGAAAAGAAATATCTGTCAATAATATCATATAGCTCAGAATGTAAATATTATAAATTCAAACATCACTTATTGAGCATTTCAATAAGCAAAATCAATCATGGTTCGTAGATATCTTAATAGATGTTTCTCAGAAGAAAAATATACGGTGGGCTAAAATTAATCGTTTTACTATATTATTTCTTAATAAGTTAAATTCCAGAATTAAAAAAGACAAAGAAAGAAAAAAGAACTAGTTCGCTGGTGGAGGTGGTGTCCTCATCATCCATCTCCTGATACATGCACCAATGTTCTTCATATCATCTACCTGTCACCATTTAATTCATCATCATCCTCCTCCCAATTTGATAATATATGCTGACTAAACAATATATTCCAATATTATACAACGGAAAACAGAATTTAAATTCCCAAGTATGCGGTTCGGTTTATTATGGTTTGGATATGTTTATAAAGTCTGTAAAATAGAAGGGATTTTTTGCAAAAATCTAACTTGTATACCCCGATTTATGAATGGCGACGGGATAGCTGACGAGGCCATCGAGGCAGGTAAATGAACGGGTAGGAGAGTACAAAGTACGTGCGTTACTTTACGAGGGCAGTATGGTAAACTTACGCTATCGACGCCGGTGGCGAGTAGAGCTCCGCCGACAGCGGTGGCGCCGGCGCCGACGAAGAGGGTGGCAACGGCGAAGGCCTTGAAGGGCATCGAGAGCCCGCTCCCGCTGTAACCTCGCCGATACCACGCAATCCCGCCCGCCAGCTGGCCGGAGCTTGCCGCTGCCCACCCCCACCACCGCCTATCGCTGCCCCCCGCCTCCTCCATCCCGCCTCCGCCTCTCACTCCGCTGCCTCCCTTCGCAAGGACCTCAAGTCGGCGGAAGCGGAACGGCCGATAGGCTGCTAGGGTTTCAGTTCCGCCCTATCTCGCCTAAAAAACCCCAAATGGAGGGAGGAAGGACAAAGCGGTGAAGTTACCGTAAACGATAGAAAAAATGATCACCGTCAATATATCGCATCATCGTATTTCGTCCGTTAGATCGGGAGGTCCCCTTATTCTCACTCATTCTGCCTGTGTGTGCAAAATGTTCAACTCTGCTTGGCGATCGGGAGAATCACAGCAACAAAGGGCTTCTCTTGTCCACCTCCAATGGCTCCCAAAATTGGCGCAGTTTTCTTTTGCCTCCTCTCGGCTTCAAGCGTAAAAATACAATCTTGTGATACGAATTCTTCGTTTAGATTGGGAGAAACGCAAATTTGGTAGTCAAAATATCATCCCTTTTGGTCCTTGCTCTATGATCAGGTGTTGGAGGTCCATGGATCAGGAATCTATCCGATGGTGGTGAGCACTTGGCCGTTCCGGGAGGCGGTACGAGCCGCTTGGAGGTCCGTCAATGACATTGGCTCGTCAGCCGTTGATGCTGTCGTCGAGGGGTGCTCTGCCTGCGAGGAGCTGCGCTGCGACGGCACGGGTTAGAATGGATCAAATGACTCGTTTGAGAGTTTATGCGTTGGTTCATCTCAAGTTTCTGTATTTGCTATTATTTAGTATCTAATCCTCCGTTCTGATTGGTATTTAGGTGAAATGCGTTGTAGTTCTAATGATTAAGGCTCTCTGACAACTAGAGTCAAACTTTTCTTGTTCGGTATTCTGGTAATGATCAACAATTTTAGAGAACATCTACAAATAAAAGATCAACTAGCTTTCGCATACTATCATACCTCAATTTATCCTTCGAAGAAGATGTGCTTTAACAATCTTTTCCTACTCCTATACACCTATGAGTAGAGCGACGTAGGTCCATTTCCTACCTTATCAGCTTGACTTGGGTAGAATTCTGGGAAGGCTTATATTTCTTTCTCCGGCCTGTTTACAGCTTTCCTAATCCTCTTAAGCTGATTATTAGAACTGTGCCCTTTTAGTGGATATTTTCTACTCAATCCAAACATATCAAGTATATTGGCTTACTTATGATCGTACTTTGTGTTTTGAAGATCCTCGAGATGTCATATATCCACTGATTATTTTGCCTATTTGTATCTTATTTTGGTGCCAGAGCCAAAAGTCCCAAGTTTCCATTTTCCTTTTCATAGCATATCAGCATTATGATTCTCCTTTTCAAACTGACCCTATGTCTGAAGCAGGATTGCTCGGTGTTTTTGCTAGGATTACAGCTAAAATTTTGGAAGCATATGCATTCCATAAATACTCAACACATTGTTGGATACATTACTTTCATCCAACTGTTAACATCATATCTTGTAACTTAGTCTATTACGTAGCCAGTTTCCTTGCAAGTGGCACCATCCGAATTTTGATGATTGTTTGACATTATCGGTTTAAGAAAGTATGAAGCCTGTTTATATTGCTTTCCTGTTATTGATTATTAACCTTTTCTGGTAACAGTTGGACCTGGTGGCAGTCCAGATGAGAATGGAGAAACTACATTGGATGCCCTTGTCATGGATGGGGTAATTATTCCACCATTTAATCGTGTGGCCTATATTATCACTTTAATTTGCACAGAAGAAGATAATGGTTCACTGGTTGCTGAAGGACACTGGTAGACCACGATGAAGGTTGGAGCTGTGGCTGCTATGAGATATGTAAAGGATGGCATAAAAGCTGCAAAGTTGGTTATGGATCATACAGAACATACTATGCTTGTTGGAGAGAAGGCCTCAATCTTTGCTATTTCCATGGGTCTTGCTGGACCAACTAATCTTAGTTCTGCAGAATCCATTGAGAAATGGGTCAAGTGGAAGGAGAACAATTGCCAGCCAAACTTCAGGAAGAATGTCACTCCTGAAAATGGCTGTGGACCTTATCATCTTCCTTATGAAGCATCATCTGCTCCAGAGAGTTACTGCACACTTGCTAGAGGCGAAAGTAGTAGGAGTACCTGGTCTGGAGATGGCACTCCAGCCAGCATTATTAATTACCACAACCATGACACGATTTCCATGGCTGTAATTGATAAAGTAAGTCTTCAGAACTCGTCAGCTTATACAATTGTTGTTTATTGAATGTTTACTTGCTTTTTGAAGGTGGGACGTATTGCTGTTGGAACATCAACAAATGGAGCTACATTTAAAGTTCCTGGAAGGCAAGTGCCTTTGGTTTAACTAGCCATTTATATAAAACTTAGCCTAAAATTCAAGTGGATGTTTATGAACGAACATTTGCTAGATCTGTTTTCCCCTCTCAGCTCTCAAACTTAAAATAGGCTGATGTTGTACGAACCTCTAGATTATGTTCAGAACATCCTTAAAACGTATCTCCAGTATTAGTGTAACTGGTGGCAGATTTGAATTACCTTCTTTACAGTGACAGCCTAAACCACAAGTTCTAATCATTCATAATGTGATCTTATGTAGATATTGTGGATCTTGTTGGTAATTTTCCCAGATCGAATATATCTCAACTGTGCTTCATTATTTTATTGTTATTATCCTACTAGTGTCAGATTAAAACTCTTACTTCTACAAGTCTCTTGATTCAGAGTGGGTGATGGACCCATAGCAGGATCCGCTGCATATGCTGACGAGGAAGTTGGTGCTTGTGGTGCCACTGGAGATGGGGATATTATGATGCGCTTCCTTCCTTGGTAAGATTTCTACATTTTTCCCTTTAGTTTTCCCCGTGCTATGATGTTTTGACATTTTGACTGAACAAATATTAGTCTGACCTTTCGTTAGAGCAAAATGTTACTGGAATAGTTACAGTCTTTCGATAAACCTCATTAAATATGATGGTTCTAGCAATGGGCACAGGAGCAGTAGCAAGTCGACTGCTTGCTAATTTTTTATGTACACCCAAACATAACTTTGATTGGTTATTGGACTACCAAATTGAATCTGAGTTGAATTGTCATTCTTTTCTACAAATTTGATGTCCTATAAAAATGGAAGAAGCCAGTACCCATTATTTTCATCTAAATCCAAATTCAACTTGTATAGCACCCCAATCCCCCTAAGTGGGTTGGGTAAGGCGGGCATTTGAACAACACTCCACTTATTTCATGTTCTAGACATGATTCAATAACCATGCCGACATGTAACTATGGACACATTACTGGACTGGACATTATCATCAAGTAATCCATGATGCTGGAATTTATAAGCACGAGTTATACTTAGGAATTATCGAATATCTCCCCTCAGCAACCAGTTATTCATACAAAACTCTCAAGAAAATCCACTGATCTCCGAGCTGACCTTCCCCAAGAAGCTAAGATCATTGCCTTCATTTTGTGAACTGATGAAGTGTCTAAGGTGTATCTGTTGTCTTCTTGATTGAGCTTACGAACAGATTCTGTCTCCAAAATGTCTTACAAAATGCTCCCGCTCTGCAGTTACCAGGTCGTGGAGAGCATGCGGCAAGGGATGGAACCAGAGCATGCGGCAAGGGATGGAATATCGAGAATAGCTCGCAAGTACCCAGAATTTGTTGGTGCTGTTTTTGCCCTGAACAAGAATGGGGTACACGCAGGAGCATGCCATGGATGGACCTTCCAATACTCGGTTAGAAATTCCACCATGGAGGATGTCGAAGTATTCACCGTAGTACCTTAAGGACGGATTTGAAGCTGATCAGTGATCAGCGTCCAAGTTAGTGCTCCATAGCTTTTTGTAATGTAGACGACGCATTTGTATGAAGAAGTACCTCCTTGACCATCATGATTTACTTGAATATGCACCATTGCACCGGGGTTATTTCCTGGTTATACTGCAGTCGGAGCTGTGTGACGGTTCTTCTGTTTTTGGATTTTGCAAGATCTGATGTTTTATCGCGTAGATTGAAAGTTGCTTAAAAATTTTTTACTTTAATTTTTAATTAGAAATTATACCGGAATTCTACCCCACATTTAAAATTTAAAATACTGTGTGATATGATTCTTTCTAGTATAAAGTAAATCTCATATTAGATTTATCCCACATGATCGGATGCTCGCACGATTGAAGCAAACACTAGTTGCGGAAGATTGCTGCCAAATTTATTATCGTTCTCCACACATCCATAACATATTCGAAAACATTTCCCTCGATGGCATAAGGTTTTGCTCCTGTGCACCAACCAAGAGATTTCCCCACCCTAATTAGCTCAACTCTGCCTTCCTTGGTTTCCCCCATTCATGCACCTTCCACTCGGGCAACTGCTGAATTATAACCTGCACGAGTAATAACACAAAACAGTTAATAAAGCATCTGCCAAGCATTTATTCTTTTACATCTCCTCACTGTTACGGCCTAACTCATCACCTGTCCTCTTGAATCTTCGTTCCCAACCGTAGTTTGACACGCTAATCTCCATGTCCTTGGCTTCTGCAATTTGCAATCAAACGCTTAATATAATTGCAATTTAACGCATCGATTAGATAAAACCCATACCTACCTTCTTAAGCAGTTCCTTCTCTTTGTCAGTCTTGGGGCTGAGTAATTCTTTTCCTTCGACCACCTAAAATATCACACACATCCAATTAATTCTTCAGTACTGGAGTGGAGTGGAGCAGCTCCTCAAGTTATCCATACCTCCACCATGCACGTCCCACAAGTTCCGCCTCCCGAGCAGTTCAGCAGCGGACCATCCTGCATCCAACACTCACGCACAGCTTTACCCTCTCCCTCCAAATCGATACCACCTTGAATCAGAAATAATAAGTTACGCCACTTACATACGGGCCGTACAGATCAATGTGGTTGTCGAGCATGATCTCCCTCAGCCTTTGTCCGCCGCGCGCCGACCGGTAGTGCACGTCCGGCGTCCCGTCCGGCAGCAGCCGCGGCTGCAAACACATCGGCAAAAAATGATGCATACGTAAACTGTAGGTTGGGGACGATGCGACGGGACGAGGCGAAAGATTAACTCGGATGCCGAGCTCACGTGGACGAAGGCGAAGTCGATGGACGGAGGCTCCTCGGCCGCAGCGGCGTCGCCGGATCCGCCGCCGGTGGCGACGGCGAGGAGTCGGCGGAGGTTCGGTTGCCTCGGGTGGTGGAGGAGGAGGAGGTTGGGGGATTTGGAACGACGGCCGAAGCTTGGGGTGGTGGGAGTGGGGGAGATGGTGGGTGAATGGAGATGGAGGAGGCTCATGGTTTGGGGAGGGAGAGCGGAGGAGATGATGAGGGCCGTCGTCTCCTGTGGCTCTTCCAAGTAGCAGTTTATTGGGCTCGGTGGCTTCTTATCTGAACCGATCTCTGTGGCCAGCGTTTATCTCATCCGCGTCTGGTCCGGGTTGAGTCGGACTCGAGTTTGAGTCCATATCTCGCTCTCTCTCTATATATTTATACAAAAATATGAAAAAAGTCCTATAATATATTTCTTATAGTTACAACTTGATAAAAATTATTTAAATTAAAATCATATTTAAACCTATTAAGAGTAGTTAAATGATAATAATAGATAATAAGGTAATAGCCTTATAATTAAAATTTATTAAAATAATAATATAAGATTCTAATTTTTAATTAAAATATTATTTATCTAATATACTTACAATAAAATTAGATTTAAAAAACAACTTTTAGTTAATTTACTAAATAAGGTTAAAGTTAAAGTTGTCAAAATAGTTCGGACTTCTGTTCCATATTTTTTATGCACTTTTGAAATATGGGTGACCTTTTTTTGAAACAAGAGATGCCAACAAGAGAAATAAAATTACTTTAAAAAAGCGCTTATTATTCATTTCTATTAAATAAACAGAAATTTCAACCTGGACCGCAGAGTTTGGCCCGGTCCGGTCCGAAACGGTTTGAATGGAATTTAACGGGTCGAACTTGTCGTTTTTCCGTTAAATATCGGCCTAACCGTTATGTATTAAAAATCTTTTGATGCCGTTATAAGGAGCTAAAGCCCACCAAACAAATTAGTCTTGGCACGAGGCGGAGACGGAGAGGGTTGGGGGTTGGCTGATACCGCGGGGAGGAAGGAAGAGAGAAGGAATTCTGCAGTCGGTGCGTCTCGTGTCGTCTCCTACTCCGATCGCTGCGCAATGGACAGGAATGGGCCGGTCTCGACATCGGCTTCCACGTTTTTCCTGGACAGCGTCGGCGAGGTCACCGTCACGATGGATTCCGATGGTCTCTCATGGAAACCAATCGCGGTGAGTGAGTTTCCATTCATCGCGAATTTTTGCAATAGATTGGTAGTCCTTGCACTTCTTTCCGTAGCAGGTACGATGCTCCTGCTGATCGGCTGATTAATTGAAGTTTATTTTCTTCAGTTAGAGGACTAAATAGGAATGTATTAGAAGGGATTAATTTCCTTGATCTGGTTGGTTGCAGAGCTTTAACGTGATCGGTACTCGACCTTTGTATGGATCAGTTCAGAGAATTTTGTGTTTGGATTCAAGCGTCTTATCTTGGCTTCTAGTTGGACGCAAGTGAAGTGAAGTTAGTTGGCGGTATTGGGCTCAGAGAAGTGTAGGGTTGTTTTTGACACTCTTACGAATTAATGAATATATTTTCTTTAAACACCATTTTCACCCGTTAATTGAACTATAAATGTTGAAACACCTCGTTAATTTGCACAGTCATCTGAGTTCTGAATGAATTTTCGGATTGCTGGTAGAAGAATACTGACCGTATGGTTGCCAGCCGATGATCATGATCACAAATGAAGGTGGAAAAGACCAGGAAGTGAGAAGAGGATGAGCTAAATAAATTAAATTTTGAAAGGTTCACTTTGGGATCTGTAAATGAAAAAAAATTTGGGGATAAGCTAAGAGGTGGAGGTTACTTATCCTATTATATACTGATAGGCAGAGCTAATATCTAGAATGATGTAACTAAAAGCTACTATTAAAATTAGATTTATGCAACAAAGAAAAAAAGATCAATATCCTTCTTCGAGATTTCTCCACATGATGTTCATCTAGTACCTTAGTTCTATTTTCTTTGCTTTCTGATGCTTCTTGCTAAATACATATCCAATTAACTAGAATTATTATTATGAGGATGGGAGCGGCATGGGGGGCTAGGTTTATTTTTCTTTTTTCAGATGAGCATTCGTATCATGAATGCTACGTATAGTTTGCTAAATGATTATAGGCAGATCAACCACTTTCAATTTTGACTTGCTATTTGCTTTCTTGATAAAATGAGCTTTCTTCTGTTTTATATGCGTCATATGTTTCTGACTACTTTATTTCTGTGTGCTTTTCAGGACCCTAGTTGGTCATCTTGCTTGTGCTTGAACTTGCGGTTAAACTCTGAAAGTAGGATTGAGTTTGCTGATGTTTATGCTGTAGAGTTTATCGGTTGGGGCATGCTTAAGGATGTAAAGAGGAGTGCTGGCAGCCTTCTTTTAGGCAGTAACTTCGAGGTCAGACAGTCAATCATCTTTAATGTTTTTGCTGTTCCTGAGCTGCATGAAGCTTAACCCTAATGACAGTTTTTTAGGGCTTTCTTGTTAGTTGACCGTCAACTTTGTATTTTCTTCCATGCGGATCTTATACAGATGTACCGGTTTGTCATCCATGGATTCAGTAGGGGCAAAACCAGTGGTTCTCCTTGGACTCTCTGTGAATATACCTTCGGTCACAAGAATATGCTAGACTGCCAGTCATTGGTGCAAAATTTAGTTGCTCGAACTAATAATGAAGTTGGCAAACCAAAGAGTCTCTTGGTAGATAATTCTATATTACGTTAACCATTTTTAATTATTGTGTCACGCTTTCGTTATCCTGTTCCTTAAATTTCTGTAGTTTTGTGATGTCATCTAGGTGTTTGTTCATCCATTATGTGGGAAAGGAAATGGGGTCAAAACTTGGGAAACAGTGGCACCTATATTTTCTCGTGCTAAAGTGGAGACGAAGGTAGGAAAATTCTGGTTAAGTAATCAAATATTACTGGCATTTTTAATTTTTTGCACTGGAATCATGCACTGTATTCAGGTGATAGTGACTCAAAGGGCAGGACACGCATTTGACTGTGTAGCATCATTATCAGACAAGGAGTTGAGTTCTTTTGATGGTGTTATCATTGTGGTATGCTTCTGACTAATACTATGTTCAATTATCATTCGATCAATACATCATATATCTTTTGCTGCTGTTTTGTATTTAACTTCAATTCCCTACTAATCATACAAATACCTTTGTTTATAAACTATATGTGTCTCAGCTTTTGCATCAACAAAGTAAAAAACATTTAAACAGGATAAAATGTTCATACATTTTTTGATAACTTAAAGAAATAAAATACACTTTTTTAGGTACTAAAGGGAGATTTGATTAGTCCCAAGCAGTTTATTATATGATGTCAAGGTGCAGTCAAATTACTGTACCAAATGTTTGTGTTCGTTGCATTCATTTTGAAAGAATCCTATCTGTTAATATAGCGTGTGAAATTTCAGGCTAGGCTTGAAACATCTAGATTGATAATCTTTTGGAACATTGTATCATCACTTTCTAAAAACATGCAGAGTTCTAGTTTGCAGTGCTTAGGACCAGGTCATGAAATATGAGAAGAAAATAGTTCATGCTCCTTTTATAACTGTGCAATTTACATGATTTTGACCAGGGGGGTGATGGTCTGTTTAATGAAGTTTTGAATGGTCTTCTTTCCTCAAGGCACAATGCTCCTTACCCTCCGTCTCCAGAGGAGTTGGAGAGTGCAGGAAATACAGATCAAAATTGTAAATGTGTGAATAATGGTGTCACACATGATAAGCCCCTTGCTGATGATGAAAATGGCATGGGTTTAGCACCTTCACATGGAAATGATGATCTTGAACCTCTTCTCTCAGATGTAGGATCCAACAGATTGAGCATCCTAAGACCCAGTATGTGCCTAATGGTTTTAATTGATATATACATGGAATTATTATCATATAGACTCATACTTCCACAAGTTTGCCGGTCAATGATTTTTACATGTCTTCCACTATCTGATCTCTAAGCCTCTATACAGATGCAGGCGAAGGCGTAAAAATTTCCTTTCCAAATGATTGGTTCAGAATTGGATTAATTCCTGCTGGTTCAACTGATGCCATTGTTCTTAGGTATGATTGGTTATTTGTTTTGATTACCAATTTGGTTAGTGAGCAGACATCAATGGCAATAAGATATCTGAGATGCAAGTGGTTCTCAACTGGTTAGAAGGAAATAAGATATCCATGCACTTAAGATAAATATTTTGGATATTGTGGCTCTGCTATTGTTCTTATAATGTTTGATTGAAATGTGATTCAACTAAAATGTAGTTATAATTCCAACTGATATCTAGTTATAATTATAACTAAATTTTGGTTGGAATCATATTCCAACTAAATTTTACCTCATACCAAACGTGTCCTAAGTTTAATTCGATTGAAATCATTATTTTGGATTGTTTTGCTTTGTTTTAAAAGAGAGTTAATCCTGTTTTGCAGTACTACTGGCATAAGAGATCCTGTAACATCTGCTTTGCACATTATCCTTGGAAAAAAGATGTCTCTTGATATAGCTCAGGTGGTTCGTTGGAGAACTAGTCCTTCATCAAAAGATGTCCCTTTCGTACGCTATGCAGCTTCTTTTGCAGGGTATGTAATTATTTTTCAGCTGTTATTAGACATGCAGAAATTTAAAGAGCCGATATTAATTGTGACCTTTAGGAGCAAAAAGACAGAGTAGCTGGGGCGAAATATGAAATATGTGCCAAAAACCCCTTTGTCAGGTATATTTGACAATGGAGATTTTAGTAAGGAGTTAATATCTAAGATTTGGGGTGGGAATCTATATTACCGCAACCAAACAGCTTCTGCATTTATTTCCTCGTGTCATCTAATCAGCAACATTTTGTTGTCAGGTATGGTTTTTATGGTGAGGTGGTTAAGGGGAGTGAAGATTATCGCTGGATGGGCCCTAAGCGTTATGATTATTCTGGAACAATTGCCTTTCTGAAACACAGGTTTCCTTATTTGATTTTTTTTAATGAGAGGGAAGGTTTCTGGAGCATGTAGTTTGTATCACAACTACCGTCCTAACTCAGATCCATTTACTGTTCTGAGACTTCTAACTGTTGTAATTTATTTTTTCTAGATCTTATGAGGCAAAAATTACTTTTCTGAAGACTGAAGAAGATAAAGTAGATACTGAAACAAGTGATATCGCCAACGGGATGTCATCACGACCTTTTCAAGAAACCTTGAAGAAGGTGGTTTGCCGTGCAAATTGCAGTATCTGTAAGGATATTAAAGATTCTTCCCAGGAATCTGCAGATGCAGCCATCGGCCCCATTGATTCCCAGGATCCAAGGTGGCAACAGTACAGTGGACGTTTCCTTAGTATCGGCGCCGCTGTTATTTCGTGTCGTAATGAAAGATCCCCTCAAGGTTTGGTGTCTGAAGCGCACCTTGCTGATGGTTTTCTCCATCTGATACTAGTAAAAGATTGTTCCCGTCCCTTCTACTTGTGGTAAGTTCATTTTTTCCTTGTTTTGTTCTGTTACTGATAAAATTATTAAGTTTGAGATAAAGATTTATCTATTTACTTTGAGGCAAACAATCTGGTGCTTTCTTTTCTCTCTAGGTTATAAACTAACTGATCTCACAATCCTGTTTTCTGCTAAATGACTACGATCGATATGACATTGTTAAAAACTGTACTAAGTAGGAAGGCTGAAAAGCCCTGAAATTGTTCAGTTTACTAAGGAATTGTATCTGAATAGATCGTGAGATGATAAAATTTGGCAAGAAGGCTACATGTTAGACAGGAACCACGCATGCAATTATCAGGTTGTTATCAAATTTAATAAAGAAATGCTTGAGGATTGGTTAATAGAATACTCCTTTTAGCAGCCCCATCATCAAATTCAATGAATGTTGCGATTTCTTAAATTGGCAAGTGATATTCCTGTAACAACTCATCTCAATTTAAATTCTGAAGTTCCTATTTACCATATAATTTGGATGCACGCATGATTAGCTAACCGGCGGTCGAATCACTCCCTGCAGGCATCTTATAAACCTCAAAAGGGGTTCAAATCCTTTTGATTTCAAGTTTGTCGAACACCACAAGGTATCTACCCGTATGATGCTTTTTCCCCCATCTGTTCTTCTGCTACTGATGTTGGCTTCCCTTACAGACTCCAGCGTTTACCTTTGCTTCACTTCATGATGAAAGTGTATGGAACGTGGACGGGGAGATTCTTCAAGCATGTCAAGTCTCTGTACAAGCATGTAGAGGCCTTGTAAATATATTTGCATCGGGACCTGAAATTTAATGTATCAGTAAATAAATGCTTTTTAGGTTTCACGAGGCATGTGATTGCATTCGGCTGTGGATGGTATTCTTGTAATCCTTGCATGCACCGCTCGTTAACACACCAATCTAATTTACTTGACCCATCGCTAACATCAGCACCAATATCTAAACCTATCGCATCGAAAAGTTGTAGATGTGTCGTTGAATTGTTTCATATGCTTCGATTGTGCAGTGACTAAACAGAGACCAATTGCACCTCCTCTCTCTCGCTTCCACCTTATTATTCTACATGGATGCATTTTATACGGTGCGTTGGAGCCAATCGCTCGGATCTCTTTCATGTTCTTTATTTTACATGAATGTTTTCATTCAGTACTTATTACAACGTCCACTGGCAAAAATAAATGCCACCAGGGCCTCATGGTTTGATCAATTGTTTCTAATGCTTGGTTAAACATGGCCTCATTAACTAGGGAGAGCATGATAATTTCAAAGACCCCAGAGGGCAAACCAAAATGACAAAGAAGTAATATTTCATTCTCAATCAAGAACAATGTTAAATTGTTGTTATTCCCACTATCAACATGGAGATGTTCCATTAAAACACGTTGAGCTGTGTCTGAAATCATTCGGCCAAAGATTGAGCATAATCAAGTTTCACTCATCAAAAATCATTTCCAGCAATTGGAAAAGAATTGTCCAATAGGCATGAAAATTATGTGTACAAGGTGCCATTCAAAATCAAGCTTAAACAGTGTCAATGGTGTTGAGTGCATATACAGGTTGTTGCACAAGATTTAGCTTACACAGTATTAATAGTGTCAGATAATGAGCGAAGTATACATCCCAATCCTGCTCTCTCGGTCAACTTCTCATGGATCTTCAGGCACTGGTCACATGTAGGTCTATCTCCAGTTGCCAAGCCTCTATATAAGAACCTGCTACGTTCAACTATGTAAGCAGACGGCACAAAACAGAAGAGGAAAAAGCAAATGCTAGAGAACCAAAATAACATCGGAATTTTCTGTTACAAGTTGAGTAGGTCAACATGAGAAAATAAATCACATAAGTTTGGCATGGTAAGTAGATACTGAATATGGCTTTTCCACTCTTGAGTATTAAACAGATTTCAATCAATAAAATCACATAAGTTTGACACTGGTGGAAAACGACCACTGATTCAATCAATAATGCATCATCCAATGAACCTACTGTATAAGGAACGCGGTAGTTTGAAAACACACGAGAAAGATTTCAAATTCTGTCAAATTTGTCAAAAACGTCAATTTTTTTATATATTAAGAAGTTGATACTATATATATGTATACACATAAGAGGTTCATAGATCGATAAACCATAATCTAGATTGCATTGTCCATAGATACACAGATTTCCTGGCATTTCTTTAGGTTATGCTGATATGCAATAGGAACCAGGATAAGATATGTGAATGATCTCTCTCTAACCTCTACCTCCTGCGCGAACATCTAAATTTACATGGAAAGAGGACCACCTATTAGTATCTTGATATATTCATAACAACAATAGTGATTTATCTGAAGACTGCCATAAACTGTCTAAAACTTCATTCTGATATTTTATTTTGACACCACATTGAAATGAATTTTTTGGCTTCATGAAGCATGAACATAAATCTAAGAGTTTTACTTAAAATTAAACAACATGAATCTATTTGACCTTAAAACCAAGATAAACTACCAACCAACTTTAGTTTCCCTAGGACTGCCTTTTGTCGAAGCAATTTATGACATGTTCAACTCACTAAATTATTCAATGCATTCCAACATAAGACATTTATTATTAATTCTGCTGCTGAACCATGTTAAGTATATATTATCACAGTTCAAATAAGGATAACATCTACATATTCCACATGCTCATTCAGCCACCAATACATTCAGACCGCATTGAAAGTGAAATAAGTGGGCAGTGGATATGCGCCTAATTGTTTCCAAATGCAAAATTTTAAAGTAACTAGCATGATTAGATCAAACGACCCCCTTATTGAGGAAATTAATTGTCTTCTCTCCCATCTTAATTTGACAATTCAAATACTAGAGTTGGCATCTAACCTAAACATGGTATTAGCTAATTCTTTCCTTTCCTCTATACCTTACAATTTTTTTATCGAATTGTTATATCCAATTAGTCAAATTATCCAAAAGTACAATGTGACTCAAAACTGTAGAATATCCAATCTGTTTCAGAAGTTTTACTGAAGTGTCACCGAAATATTAAACCCAAATACTTCCTTGACGAGAGAAAATAATAAATATCATCAAATTCAGAGAAGATAAGATAGATGTATCTTACTTCATCAGTATATCATAATATTCTGGATCCAAATAAGAAAGCATAGCATCCACGTCCTTTATGGCCATGATCGCCCGATGCACCACTATCCAATTCGCCGACTAAAGTGCAATGAATCGGAAAAGCGTTACAACAAAATCAAAATCTTAACATCCCAATCAGCCGAAAGCATAGATGAAATATCGGCCGACCAACCTTGCACCTCTCATCCTTGGTCTTCAAGGGCGACCCCTCCAACGCTGTCTTCAGCGCCTCCACCGGCTTCGACCTGCCAACAGGGATCCAGCATTAGAGCCCGCGACGGAACGATCCGATCCGAGGGGATCCGGAGGAGAAGTTAGTTAGGGTTTCGATTCAAACTCACTGCTTGAGCCAGCTTTCGATCTTGCGGGATTTCTGCTCGATTGCGTTGATAATAGCCTCCAGATTCCCGTCCTCCACGAAGCCTTCCGTTGCCATTTAGTCACCGCCACCGCCCGGCCGCCGCGCCCCCCCTCCGGTCCGCCTCCAATTCTGGTGCTGTCGGAAGACGGACAAATGGCCGAGTCGGCGGAGTCGATCTCCCCATTAACTCCCGCGGCCGCCGCGCGGCACGTTTTTGATTTGGGCCGAATCGCTTTGTTCCAGCCCAATCATCGCCCGATCCATTTATTAGTATCAGTGCCAGATCCGGATCCGGCAAACACCGGGTTCCGGAGCTTGCTAGCCGCCGCGTATCCAAATTGTGAAATATTAGAAAAAAAATTACTTAATTGAATAAATATAATAAATACGATTTATATAAATAATTATAAAGTAAAAAAAATCTTCTAGAATAGCAGCCCATTATTAATTAAAGTCGGTAAAAGATTATGGGTTAAATACTCATTTTAAATGCATAAAATATAGTTTACTCTAATTATTATTATTATTGTACGGGTAAGATTTCTATTTAATTATTATTGTATGGTCTTACTTATTAAATTATTATTGTTGCTTCGAATCAGAGTCCAGCGTATGGTGAGATAGGCGTGACGAGTAAATTGGGTAAGAAGGCTTAAACTAAGCATGATACGTAAACAGTGGATCTCACATGCGCGCCCGAATTAATTCCTCGAAAGAGGAGAGAATAAAAATGGAAGCATCGTCGCCGTGCTTATAATAAATAAAGCACGCGCTTCCGCTTTTAAGCCTGCATTTTCCGTTGTAAATATTATCGTAAAGTACCGCTTCGAGAATCCCATTGAAACAGGGAAGAGGAGGAGGATGCCTTCTCCTTTATCAGATAATTAGTGATCAAGAACAGGCTGACATTAAATTAAGTTATCCCCACAAGATTAAACAAAACATTAATTTATAGGCTTCACGTATAATTATGGTTTGGGGCTTCGGGGGGTGGGGGATGGGAATCTCATCCCATCAGTATTATTAGCAGGTATTAGCAGGCAGCGTGGAGTCGATTAGGATGTGATGCAGATTGCAGAAGGGAATGAATCCGCTGCGTGGAATTCAATTCCCAGGCTCCTTTTTTTCTTCTTTTTTTCTCCGTGACAAAAACAAAAGGCGCTCCTCTGCTGCATAACCTTTTTCCTCCTCGCTTTTGAGCGACTCTCTCTGCTTTGATGCGTCAGACTGAGATTTTATCCATTCCTCCCAATTAAGTACATCATTTTGGTTTTATAATTCAGTAGTATTGCATTTTTTTTTCTTCTTTTTTTTTAACAAGATCAGCCTCAAAACCTTTCCTGTCGGGTAACATGCTCTTATATGTATACATGTATAGATGAACTAATTGGGGGGGGAATAATGCAGGTAAATAGAATTGAAGGATGGATATGTACTTTAAATATATGCATTGCGCAGAGAATAAGTGCATGTGTTGAAAGGATGGCGTGGGTCAAACGCCGTTTCAAATGCCACCGTGCGTCGTCGTCGTCTCCGCTGCGCAAGATGTATACACACTGCATCTTGTTCCTCTTCATCCACTCTTCGACCGACGTTTCAATTCTGCTTTGTGTGCCAATTCTGACTCTGAATCCATTCTCCCAGAAATGAAGTGTTCATCGTATTATATTATTCCCATCCAACTCGAGTGAAATGAGCATGAAATAACCAGCGAGACCTAATTAAAAGTTAGCGTACGCAGCCCAAAAGAGATCACCTTCTGATTCCTTGTTCTGTCAACCTTGCCTCCTTTTTTTCCTTCTTCTACCATCTGGAAGAGTAGGCTGATTGGTATAGAGGGTAAAACTCACTTTTTTACTTGAATAAAACAAGACATCTTATGGTAAGATATTATTACTATGACAAAAAGGCTCGATTTTTTTTTTATGCCTAAGAATAATTTTAAATTACAGATGATTAATTAAATATATGGAAAAACTACTTTTTGAAGAAAAAAAAATCACTGCCATTCCTGTTTGTATGGCATAATGCTTGGGATATATTCTCCTTGTCTAAATCATTTCCATCTAGAATTTTAGATATATAGAAAACTGGGTGAAGACAAAGATTCTTTGTCCATCATTAATAGTTGTTTGATTTCTTATTTAAACTTGAAAATTTAAACAGTTTTTAAGAAAATATTTTATTTTTCTTTTGAATTTAAAGTCATATTAGAATTATTTTAAAAAAAATAAAAAACAAAGGATTGCATCAAAGTAGTCCTCCCTCTAAAAGCAGCGGCAGCCAAAGCTTTTAAAAAAAGCAGCAGCTCCATCACTTCGCTCTCCCACCCAGCTTTTCTTCTTCTCTCGCCTTCTTCCCTCCATTCTATCTTCCTCACCAAGTCTTCTTCATCTTCTTCTTCTTCCTGCGAATTCCCCCCTGTTCTTCCTCCATTAATGGCGGAGACAATCAGCTCAACTGTCCTTCACCCGTCCAAACCTCCGCCTCCCAAGCCGAAGACCCCGCCGCCCAAGGGCCAACGAGCCTCCTCAAGTTTCTTGCCCAGCATCCTCTACAAGCTCGTCTTCTTCGTCGTCATCGTCGCCCTCCTCCCCCTCTTCCCCTCCCAGGCCCCTGACTTCGTCGGCGAAGAATCCGTCTTCACGCGAGTCTGGGAACTCGTCCACCTCCTCTTCGTCGGCATCGCCGTATCGTACGGCCTCTTCAGCCGCCGAAACGCGGACGCGGATTTGGACAAGGAGTCCCCGCCACCGAAGGATGACAGCCCCCGGTCGTTCGTTTCCGAGATGCTCCATGTCCCGTCGGTGTTCGATAACGACGATGAGGACGCCGGCAGCCTGCTTGGGAGCGTGGATGCGAGCAAGAGGCAAACTTGGAGTTCTCAGTACTATAGGAATGAGCCGCCGGTCGTGGTTGCCGAAGGAGGCGGTGCCGCCAACCATGCCGCCGCTAAGCATCTCTTCTTGCCGGTCCGGAGCCTGAAGCTGATCGACGAGGAGTTCGGATCGAGCAAGGAGGTTGATGGAACATTTAGATCGGATAACCCAAGCAGAGGGATCACGGGCTCCAGAAATGGATCGAAGGAGTCCGTCGTCCTCCCCTCTCCGATTCCATGGACGTCGCGCTCAGGGTGGATGGAGACTAAGGTCGAACAGGTGGTGGGCAATCCATGTACTGCTCCACCACCACCTTCTTCCTCTCTACCACCTCCTGCCCCAGCTGCCGATAAGGTTTTCTCGAAGTCGCTCTCTTTCCGCTCGCCGGCGGCGGCTGGTTCGTCCTCTATGCCCTCTCCGAAGCGGCTTTCTCCTTCCCGGTCTCTTTCACCGGGCAGGATGAAGGGTAAAAACACCTACAAGTCCACTCCGCCATCGACGCCACCGCCGCCGCCACCGCCGCCGCCACCTCCTGTGTATCCCGGACATGGATATGGATACCATACCACAATAGATAGAAAGATCACAGCAAGAAGCTTCAGGGACGAACTGGAGCACTTGAGCAGGAGAGAAGGAAAGGGGGATTTGCCCAGCGCCAACGACATCGATCCTTCAGCATCGAAACCAAGAAGCTCCATTGACGGTGCTTCCATCGCGAAATCAGTGAGAACAGTAAGAGCCAAAGAAGTGCAGAGCGCGGCAATGGATGGAACACCGAGGTCAAGGCTCGAACGTTCCCAGTCCAGGCAATTTGAAGCTCCAAAGCCTCCACCGGTGCCGAAATATGCAACAGATGACTCCGAAAGTGATGATGGTGATGAAGTTGCAGAGCCAGCACCGTCAGCTAAAGAGGAGGCCTCGAGCTCTGCAACAGCACCGGCAGGAGCAGCTGAGAATGAAGTAGACAAGAAGGCGGATGAGTTCATTGCCAGATTTAGGGAGCAGATAAGATTGCAGAGGATTGAATCCATCAAGCGATCGACCAAGCGGCGCAGTAACAGGAAGCCGCAGTAGTAGGATTGCATCTTGTCATAGAGATTGAATTAGCTAAAATGTTTAGCTTGTGATCTCCCATCATTTAATCCTTCATCATGCTTTTTTGTTCCTTCTTTTTCGCTATGAAACATCTTTGGAACAAAAGTTGTCAGACATCTGTGCTGCTGCTGAAAGAAGGATTGATGATTTGGTTTGATCATCTTTTTCAGTGCCTTCTGTCGCAGGTTACAGTGAAATTGATTTTTTTTCTTAAAATCAAAATTGAGCTCAGTATTATTAAACAATATAAGCTCAAAATTGAGCTTAAAATCATTCAAGTAGATAAAGTACTTCACCTCTTTCGGTTCACTCCCCACTTGTATTTTCCTCATAAATCAAAACAACTCTGGCGATTTTATAATTTTTGTTTACAGATCTCCTCCGTAGGAGTGAAAGGTAGGCGTTTGATTCATTTCACTTCCTCATTTAGCTTCGAGAGATAAAGAAAAGAAAAAGGCACCCAAAAGGACCTTCGATGGGCCAGAAACTTTTGTGCCTGAGGGCAGGAGGCATCCAAGAGTTAAAAGATAAGAGGAGCAATGTATTGTTTGTTGGTCCTCTGTTCTGCTCTCGACTTTTAGCTGGCCGGTGAATTTATCCAGCTTTAATTCTGACTTGTCGCTGGCAGAAACTTGGAAATGTGTGCCTAAACAATGTGAAAAGGAAGAATCATCAGGATAAGATCAGAAGCCGGCGGCTGTGTTTCTAAAGCAGATCTACTTAAAGCCGGCATGTTTCTTTCTTGAATGTATTCACACGATTAATCTTATAGTTTATGGCAAACTTGAGATGGATTCTTAACTCCAACCGGTCGGATCCAATTGGAAAACATTGCCAATGCGACCCGCACAACACATAAAGGCAGTCCATCAATCTAAGAGAAGAAACATCCACCAAAAAAGCAAACAAAAAAGGATAAAAACTTAACTTCCATTTCAATCTAATATTTGGGATAAAAGGTTAGCATTCTCCAAATGCAAACTGTCAACTGCGGCAAGCTCATTACAAATGGATAAAACTTAAGAATACAATTAGTCCTTGTTTCTTATTAAGTCGGGATGTACCAAAGCGAAAAAAAAGAGAGATATTTGACATCATTGTGAGGCCGTAGATTTTCTCGATTTGTCACATTTGCAGCATTGGCCTTCCACGACACCAAAAATTGTGTTGTCACCTTTCGAGAAACGCCGGGCTTCAACTTTTGTCATCTTTTGGTGTTAATACTTGTTCTCCAATGAGGTAAACGTGAAGTTACCAGAGAATAGAGCCTCCTTATCTGTTCATTGGTAATTTTTGTGATAAGTTAAGAAACTAATCATCATCATCATTCTGAGATACACTTCGGCTAAAAGATACGAAGGCATAGAAAAATGAAATTGATACCTGTCAATGAAAGACAAGTAGACTCCCTGCGAGTGTATCTGGCCATTGCCTAAAAAATCACAAACGAATTATTTAGCAAATTTCATTTCATGTTGGACCAACATAAAGCTAGAAAATCCAGTATGGAACATAAGGTTGTCCACGATACACATCATTTTCAGCGAATGAAGAAACATGCCTGGAGAGCAGCAGTTGCATCGGCATCATTCGGCATCTGAGTACTATCTTCAGAGAAGATATTCCTGAAACAACAATCGAATAATCAGCCTTATGCCAAACTGCGGGACAGTATTTAATATGCTTATCGTTCGGGTGACTATATGCAGTGTGCATACTTCTCGCCATTTAAATCTCACGAGGATATGGTCAACGAATAGTCCATATTTGCATGGACATAATATTCTAATAAAAAACTCAATTTTTCCGAAAAGAAAAAGAAAGCAAAAGCAAAGATATTAGAGAATATTGACTCTCTCATCGCATTCCAACAGATTCCCAATAGGCATTGATCAAATGCTTACCTGAGAATAAATATCCTTGACTCACGAAGCTAATGCACATTAAAGGTCATTCTCAACAATTCTATATCCTTTTGTATAAATAAAGATGTAGAAATTGACGATAGCATGCCATGTTCTTTTTTTTTTCTGGGCATCACCCTGCCAGGCTTCTGTAATCAAACTTGTTCAGATTTTCTGACTCAATTTTCCAAGACGTCTATCAGCTATGCGTGACCAACTATGCAACCTCAGAGTTTCTGATTGCATTTGTTTACATATTTCACCAGCTACCAACTGGAAAATGAGCGTTCTACTGCATGATAAATTCCACCATGATGCAGAGATCTATAAATGGTCAAAGATAAGCATATTACCTCCATATTACTTTTGCAAGATCATCATGTTTAGACTCTGGGGACATAGCAAAATCGTACGCCTTGATGTTGCCATAGAATATCTTCTCTAGGTCTTTCATCCATTTTGTCAATAACAAGTTTACCTGCCATCCAGAAACAAGATGAAGCAATTCCACAAGGAACTGAAATATTAGATGGTTCTTAATCACTGTAGCATCAAAATCAATTACAACCTAACCCAAAAATTTAGATGCATATCGTGCATGTAAAGAAATATTAAATGCTTGATACAACGAATAGTAGCCAAAATATTAAATGCTTGATACAACGAATACTCTCAAATATTATTCACAGTAATGAAGGAAAAAAAAGTTCCAGTATCTAAGAAGGAACCTAACTTATTGTCAGGCTTTTCCCTATTGAGGAGTTACCCTATAACGGACACTTCCTAACTTAGCATAGTTAAATGCTACTGATGTTTTCTTTTACCCAATTAGGTCTATTTACCTTAAAAGCACTTTCAGAAGTCCGCAGACAATACTTATGTTGGCTTTGTAAAAGCAATTAGATATTATCAAGATTCAAGAAATTTATCGTCTAGCTCAGTAATAACAACACATGATAAATCTAGAAGACAGTTGAATTAAATCAAATAAACTTGTAAATATTTAATGAGTAAAAGATTCAAAAATTGACTTTAAACCTCATATACAAATTTGATAAGAAAACCACTAACCCCAGCCTTGGACACTCTCAACTCCAAATCGTGATTATAAATATCATATACGTATTGGCCAAAGTCAATTCCTTCCTTCCCTTCTGCCTTAATTCGATGTAAGAAGAGCCACATATGAAGTACAAGCAATGAAAACGTAGTTTTAAATGTCTTCTCCAAGTAAAATACTGCATTAATCAAGATAATGTATCATCAGCATCAATGGAGTTGCCAAAAGAAAACTGCATGAGTTTCAACACCTTTTAGCTCTATCTCAAAAAGTGAATTGAATTGAAATGAAACAAACCCTTAACTAATGTTGTTAAAGAAAAAAAATGGCATGGTTCCTAAAAGAATGGAAAACGAAATATAAATTAAACTTGTGTAGAAGTCTTTGGAAAAGAATCTAGGTATAAGCTAATAATAACAATATTACCGTCACATGCCCAAATGGCAGCACTGCATGTGATTCCTAACAGAAATTCTTTCTATAAGAGTCAGTTTTCCACAATATGTCCTTAGTAAAATCCTATTCAATAATTTTAATTCATCTAATATGAAAAGGACATTTTTTGTCAGAAATATACATCCCTAGAAATTCAACCTAAGCAATGGGTGCTCTATAAGAGTCAGCCTTTCAGCAATAAGACATCTCTTTGTAAGAGTCAGCTTTCAGCAATAGGATCTGAGTAAAATGCTACTTAATAATTTCAATTCATAAAGATTAAAAAAGGATATGTTTGTCAGAAAATGGAATTATTTACAATGATGGGAAAGGAATGAAACTTGTGGTTCCACTGCACTCAAGTATAATCAGAGGATGGAATTACATAAAATGATGGGAAATGAATTGTCAATTGAATGCCAAAAAATTGCTCAAACGGGTTTTCAAGGGGTACAATTTATTGTGCAATAGCCACTTTATGGATCTATATGGAAGCTGCAAATTTTACATCCAAATTGCATATTGCGCAGGAAATCAAGAAAAATTTCCAAGTTATGATTTCTTCGAAATTCATTCCATATAGCTAGAACTCAAAGCATGACCTCTAACAAATGAAAGATAAATGCAACTGCAGATTCCAAGTTAGTGCATCCTTATTGATTAAAAATACAAAAATCTTATCTCAAACAAGAACAAGCAGGAGAACATTGATTTAACCATGCAAGTGCAGTAAAATACAGTATGCACAAGAACACCTGAAAATTAAGAAGATATACCATCATAAATAGCAGGTTTTTCAACCTGTGAAGCAATGCGTTTATAAACAGCATTTGCCCCTCTGATGGATTTGCTTTGCTTACTATAGAACAATAACAACTTCAGCATTAGACGCTTGATTCCTTCATAGTGAGGTTCTTCTATTCTCATCGGAGAGTTGGGCGGCAAAGCTAATGAACATGGCTTGGAGCAAAACATAGCATTTAATCTAACCTGTCAATATATGTTCAACCTTCAGCGACCAACCAATGTAGTTAGAACAAGAAGAAAAAATATCAGTAGGAGAATCTCAATTTATATATTGCCAATTGTCTTTTACAATTATGCAGGTTTTTCCAAAGCCAATTAACAAAATTCAAAATCCATGATTTGAAACAACCTAACATCATAGATAACTTATGTTTATATCTGTAGAAGACATAAATGCAATCATGTAGACGCCTTAAGCATGCAGCCATTCGAAAGGTATAGATGTGACATGCGAATGCCTTAAGCATGAACGTGTACTTCACTGTACGGAAAGAGAAATCCAAGAGCCGGAGTTCTACTGTACACAAGAGAAAGCCAACAGTCGTAGTGCTAAATAGCACGCGGAGGGAAACAATGTGAATTTTACATTGCTTCCCAAATCCTATTTCATGTGCTCATTTTTCCAAACTGTGTTTATTTACCCAATACCATTACGCCCTGTTGAGGTCAACTACAATTACGGGTCACTATCACAAAGAAGAACGAAAACAAAACTTGATGAGAGAGTACAGAAACAGTACACTCTAAACAGAAGATTCACCAGAAAGATAGTTAGAAAGATAGTTCTAGGCCTAGAACAATGAGATCTTTTGCTCATCTTTTTGTAAAATGATGACCTCCCAACGCCTCGCTAAAGAGAACAAAAAAATGGAGATTGCTACGATGAGCCAGTGCGATCACCTCCTGTCTGTCCGGGGGGCGCTTTGAAGGTGACGAAGCGGGTGGGCTCGAGTGAGTTTCTGCGGCGGCGGCGGCGGCGGCGACTTTGGAAAAGCACCGATCGAAGAGGAAAGCGTCTCGGGGAGCCACGGCCGCTCGCGGCAATGTGACGGCGGAGAGTTGGGAAGCAGCCCTCCCCCATCTCGCGAGCATCATCGCGGAGATCCAAATCGGAAGAGAAGCGAGAGGGCCAAAAGAATTGATCGGGAAAAGTAGAAGACAAGTGCCGGCAGCCGGCGGGAGAAGGAAACCAAGATGGTGTTGGGGGGGGGGGGGGGAGAAGAAGGGCAGAAGAAGAAGAAAAAGGCGAGCGAACCACCCAGCGCAGGTTGTTCGGGGATGAACGGTGAAGATGCAGCGCCCGCGGCTGCTGGACGATCCCACAGAAGCCACGTCACCACAGGCAACGTGCCCTCCTAGACCACCTCATAAACCAGGCAATCAGTGGTACGGGGCCACGTCATCTGGGAAGAAACATGCCAGCCTCAGCACACAGCAGCAAGTGAGAATCTACGTGGCACATCTTCTCGCCATGTCATCAGAGACCTCAGATGCCATCAGACTGTACCATTGTGCACACGTGGAGCCGGTAATCACGATCAAATGTGCCAACTCGCCAACCTCTTAACTACAAATCAGGACACACCACCACGTCATTAAAGATAAAGGCCAGCTTGTGTATATAAATAAGCCTGACTCACGTTATACCAAAGGTGTGACGTGTAATATATATAAATAACCTAAGCAAAATGGATCAAAGTCAAGGATTCTTCCTCGAGGCCGAGCCGCCGAGACACTTGAATACTGCGTAATGATCATATATTTAACTTGCCTTGCAATTGCAAAAGCTTAGCTTACACCGTAGTAGTCAAAATTTTGACAGGGTAATTTACACAGTTTTCTTCGGCCTTTTGATCTAAAGATCCATACGTCAGCAGACGTAGAAACAAAATTTTTTGGGAAGCCCAAAACAGAAAGAAAAAAAAAGACGAGAAATTAAGTAAAACAAACTGAAAGAGATCGAGCTTCGAAAGCAAGTTGGTCTTTCATGACAAGTATTGCCGAAGGCTTTCGCCGCTGAGGGTCTCCATCTCCTTCAAGATTGATTGCGCCAGAGATTTGACAGGAAGCTCGACATCCTCGAGCAGCTCTCCGAGGAATGGAATTGTCTCCGGCAGGAGCACAAGGTATTCGTCTTTCAAGTGTTCTACCAAATACTTCACGACTTTGAGACCAAGAATCTTCGGACGAATCTTCTCGCTTCTCGTCTGCATCAGTACCTTCACGAACAAGGTATCCAAACATGTCATCGACAGCGGCGAAGAATTGTTGTGAGAGCAGAAGCCAAAACAAAATAAATAGAAAGTTTTTCCTTTTGATGAAATGGGAGTAATCCTAGGATTCACTACCAAGAATAAATAGAAAGTTGATGCCTTCAATATGTCTAAAACCTAAAATAAGCAATTGTGATGCTAATCTTGTGTGTCATTGCACATCAGTTCATTTTCTAGCAGCCGTTGGCTAAGAGGCTTAGAACGAAGTGCAAAAGGAATATTTACTCACTTCATGGTTCAGAGGCTTCCAAAGAACGTCAGACCGGACTGTAACAGCCATCTGCCCGAGACATAAAATTAGTGATTCATCAACTTCCTCCACTGTCGGGATATCGGAAGCATGCTCAAGAGATTCTGATGGTTCAACCACGAGCTGGGAGACGATAGGTTTTAGGAGTACCTGAAACACAATGAAATTGACTAGTCATGAAAAAGAAGCTGTGAAACAAGAAAGAGGAGCAAAAATTATATTTAACAGGATAAGGAGTTTAAGTTATCTATACAAGGAGATGAAAACATACATGCAAGAAATGTCTTACAGATAATACAACTATCTGCCAGTAACAAATGCAAGAGCAAACGAACAAGTGTGTGAGAATATAATGAAAGGATTTTGATAGACTTAATCCTGAGGTTCTCGAGAAAGTGTTAAGATGATCTAGCCTGATAATGCAAGAAAGTGCTACAAAATAATTGGAGTGATGAAAACTACCTGGAAATTATTGGAGTCCAGAAGCTTAAGATCAGTATCATATACGAAACATTGGTACAGTGACTTCAAAATTACTGCTCTTAAATGCCATTGCTTAAGAGGCAGCATTTCATGATTTCCCGAACTGACAGCCTCTACAATCTTCGACTTCTTCCTCTTTTTAGAAGAAACCTCGTTAGTGTTTTGAATCTCAGTGAGATATTCCACACAACCCTTCAGCAAATGCTTGAAATAAGGCACAAACAGTGACCTGCGTATACACCAGGCGTGCACCACTGTTAGCAAGAACTTAAGAACTAAAAAAACTGCAAACATCTCCAGAAGCAGAAGCCTGTCTGATCACAAGTGAGCTTTGTTTGGCCAAGAAACCAGAAGATCCATAGTGTATAATAGTACCCAAGTATCAACCAACCAAATCGAAGATGCACCAGATAAAACCGACTATCATCCTAAACAACCAAGCAAATGCACACTAATGAACCAAGTACAACATCCTTGGTCCTAGCAAACATACAACAGATAATTCACATATAAAGAAACCTCAACATTTGGGTAAACCTTGAGCATTGACACAAACAAGACTCAACAAACAATTATCTAAAAAAATAAAGATAAATAATAAATAGTAGCCCCAAGATTCACATTGAAGAAGATGTTAGCTGTTTAGTGATTTTCAAAGAGGATAGAACTGAATTGCAAAGAATGAGCAAAACCGTACATTTTAATTTGCCAAGAAAAGAAGAAAAACAACATTCTGTAACCCTTAAGAAGAATTAGCTAGCCATCACATACAATCAACAAGCTACCAAGGAAATCATAATTTTGATAACATGCCGATGACCTCAATGGCACTAATGGGTTTTACTTGCAGGTCTAGGATGAATGGAGACAACCATGAATATATATGCTAATTCTCTCAACTACAAAAATTATAAACATGTATAGGAGTCTCTCTATAAAAAATATAAACTACAAAAACCAATCTTTAGCAAGTTTCCATTTGGAGGTTAAAGCAAATAGCAGAGAGAAAATACTGAAAATGGAAATCAGCATCCTGAGATATTTACCGATGATGTTCAATAAGCTTAATGACCAAATTGTAGAAGGAAATAGCTCGATCTAAGCTTCTAGCTTTCACAGAATTGTTTCCTTCAAATTCTGACTCTGCCCATTCTAGACTGTGGAGGAAAAGAGGCCTAAACATGGTTTCAGTCAGTTTCATTGTAAGAATGATCATTGCATGAATTACACTTTGTTCAACCCTATATATGTTCTTGATTGTCTTTAGATGTTGACGACGAAGATCAAGTGCTATCAAGCAATGCTCATATATTTTGACATGGTAAGTTCCAATGGATGGCCTATCCATTGAGCTGATCATGTTTGCAAGCATTTCAAAAACCAAAGATAAACTTGATTCACCACATTCAAGAGCACTAGAGTATACTTGCAGCATGGGTGAAAGCATAAGACGCACCTGCAAATAGAAATAATGCAAAATAAGCAGAGATGCAGATAGTTCAGAACCAACAGTTGAAAGAATAGATGGCAGTGATTATATATCTTTGGTAGAAACATACAGGAACTTTCACCATCAAGGCCTTTCGGACAGCATCAGATTTCATCCTTATCTTCACATCCACATTTTGAGAATATTCTGGATGAAGTATGACAAGGTCCAATATAGCATTGAGATATGGATTTAGAAAACCACCAAGTTTCTCTATAACTACTTCTAAAGTGATTAGCACAGAAAGTAATATAGACAACTTGTCGTCTGAAATTCCATCAAATATCTCACTATGTTTATGTTCAGAATTATGCAGGGGACAGATGGAAATTTCATGAGACCGTGCTATGACATTATTCATTATAAGAGGCAAGTGAGGCAATGCTTGTGAACCAAGAACACCAACTAGAGCTCCTGCTGTACGGATGCACCCAGAAGAGATAAGTAGATCATCTGAGCAAACGTGCTTCACAATAGTTGTAAGGCATGTTTCAAAAATTGAATTTTCAGATGGAAATTCTTTACATAAGGCTTCAAGTGAAGAAATTGCCACAAGCTTCACCCTTGTATGTGTCTTCTCTCCATCAACCAATGAAATTATTCTTAAACATAATTCATTAAACGAAGGCCTGATAATATCATCAATAACAAAAGGAAAGCTGAGTCTTGCTTTTTTCTCTTTCTGCTTCTTCCGAGATAAACTGTGGTTCTTCACAGTTTCACATAACAACCCCAGTGTCTGCTTATGAAATTCAAGGAACATAAAAAATTAGGACATCATTTGAACATAGGGAGATTCGTAGAATAACTATATGAATAACAATTTGAGAACTATTATGTCAAAAAATGATGTTCCCAGCATGTAAGACAATCAATTCGCAAAGTTTCCATCTTATCCCCAGGAACAAACAAATAAGGGAAAATATTTTGTTCACCTAAACAACAAAATAATACCTGTTTTTTCACATTTCTATCTGTGTGATCCAACAATTGACTGATACTTGTAAAGTATGTAGAGGGAACCATCCAACTAGTAGTAATATTTAGTATTGAATTTGCAGAATTCTGCAGTTCCTTTATCATATCCATGGTAACACCATCCAATTTTCTTTTGCTGCTGATTGATTGCATGCCCAAGATAACCTCCTGCATAAGTGATCCAAGTGTTGTCTGCAAAAGTACGGTGTCCATTAAGATAGTGTTCTAATTAGATCCAAAATTTTAGGCTAACATCATGTATGAGCAGAACCATAAAAGATTTGTAGACTACTCTTATGCAGTACACATGACTACAAAAACAGGTTTAATTTCGACTTGTGCCATCAGTTGTATAGCAAGCCTTAATTGATCTTAGTTATGAAAAGTGTACTGCAACCAACATAGACAGTCAGTCAGCTCATTTTATAGGTGAACCCACTGAGCTTTTCTGTCATTTTAATCCCAAAACACAAGCTTTGGGAATAGAATTTTTCCTTGATACTTGCATGTTCAAAAATTATAGATTTTATGTATCTTTTACCTACTATTTGGTGTTCAGCTTCAAAGCCTTTTTTCACCAAACGAACGATCCTAAACTCATGCAGACGTGCTTTCAATCCAATCCAAACCAAGTATGCTCTCATGTAAACAAAAATAAGGGTGGAATGTGTATTCCACCCATTATCCCATACCAAACACATCCTAAATGTAATATCTTTGTTCTATAAACATGATAGTAACTAACTCTCTCCTAATAGCACTTCAAAAAACATCCATGCCCATAAAAAGGATTATAGTGTGAGTCATAAACCAGCCAAAATTACATAAAGATAAAACAACATGGGCTTTGCAAACATATTGAAAGCATACATAATTATTCATCTCCGGAATAAATTAAAGATGCCTTCTAATATGGACTGGAGAATAAAATGTACCTGAAGATATCCCACATCTTCTTTGTGTTCGAGCTCAAATAGCAATTGAGTATCATGCAATTTGTCCACAATAAACTTCATTACCAAATGCAAAACAAAGAGATATTCTTCTTCCTCCCTATGTGCTCCAAGGAGTTGCAAAAGTTTCACTAAACAAGGAAACCATATTTTATGGGAATACTGATTGCATATTTCCACTGCAAATGTGTATTCCCATTCGCCACGAGTAACAGGAGAAAAAAATTCTTTCAAGCTCGTTCCAGGTTCAGGCAGCTTAGTGATCCGTACAACCAAAGAATGGAATAGATGAAAAATAAGAACACCTAAGCTGCTTTCTTCTCCTAAAATCCTGATAACAGGTACAATAAGAAGTATGTGATAACACAGAGAAAACCAAAAAATAGTAAGCTATTCCAATGAAGAACATACACAAGCGCACCTCATAAGATACACCATAAGTGTCAAGCGCCGTGATTCAGATACTTCAGGCAAAGCTCTTATGAAAATCTGGGAGGAACAAAAACAGATTGATGAGAAGAAAAGAAGGCCACATGAAAACTTTCATGCAAGAAGATCTATACCTGAAGTAACTGATCTATACTCTTGGTTTTCGACAACCAGCAAGGTACCATGGTTGACAACAGATCCTCAAGAACATGTTGAGAGTGACTATCATTCTTTCGTACAATTTAGACATTAAAACACAATGTTAGTATCAAGTAGAACAATTGGATTAGTTCAAAAAATTATAAGCAGATAAGTTCAAAAATAAAAAAGTAGAACAATTGGAAGGACGAAAAGAAATAGAAACCTTGATATCAACATACTTTTAGAAAGTTTCAACTCTTATTGAATTGCAGCAGAAAGTCAATTTATCCAGACATTTTAATGACCACTTTACGGTTTAATATGAATTAGAGCCATCATAGCATTAGCAGAAAGCTCCCAGTATAATAAGCTCAGTATTTGAACTAGGGAAGAGATTACCAACCTGCTTTAAGGCAGATTCACCAATCACAGCAAAAATATCAATGATGTCCAAAATCCATCCAGAGGAGACCTTTGTGATAGAAGAAAGCAATAAAAACACATGATTGCGAGTTGTGACATCACTGGTAGAACGTGCTATTTCAACCAAAAGAGTCATATTGACATCATCAAACACATCATTCTGCACCAGAAAAACAATATTAAGGTTTTCCTGACACCAAAATCTTTCCTGAAATAGTCTACCCATACTGGAGAGAAATATACTTACATCCACAGGAAGTGTTAACATCAGTGAGTCACTAATATCCTTAAGAATCAATAATATCATTTGTTGAGATTGATAGACAGCACTTGTTACAGATTCAGGAATTTCAGAAACTGAAGCTATTTGCTTTTCACTTTGATCAGCAAGACCAATAAGCCAATCATCAGAAAAGATTTTCTCTAGTAACTTAAAAAGTGGTTTTACAAGAGAAGGCCTGAAATGCACAAGCAAGCGTTAGCTGTCACTAAAACGAGAAACCATGGAAACTTTATCAACAACTAAATGGTAGAAAAGAACTGAGAAATTGGCTTGTAACTGGCAACCTTTCTTTTATGTTTTTCTTCAATAGCATGATTTCAAGCAATGACATAAGAACAGATAATCTAGATTCCTCTGAACACAAGACCTCTCGACTAGAGGGAGAAGCATGATGACTGGGAATTTCTTTTCTCTTAATTCTCTTTGAGGAACCGGACTTGTGACCATGGTTAAGAATCAATTTAAGCAGTCTGACCATGGTAGAGCAACTAATCTGCCAAAACAAAGGAAAATATATATTAGCAAAATATAGCACCAACAAAGACCTCAATGATGTATCCAGCACCATATAGAATAGGTCAAAGAAAAACTCTATCAAGAAGCCACATAGCATGCATAACAAAGTTTGAGGTTGAGAGTCCATACATTTAACCTCAGAAGAGCTTCTCTACAAGCATTTCGAACATCCCCGTTATCATTTCTGAATAAGATAACAAGACTACAGAATAACTCATCCTGAAAAATGCAAATACAGTCACATCAAGGTGATAAAATCCAATGACAAACTTTGAAACTATTCTACAACAAGGACGGCCAAATGAATAAACATTTTTCAACTCTTTGAACCAGCAGCAAAGTTAAGTAGTTAGTAGAGTAGGACTCATCAGCATGTTCATTTTATGTAAGCTAGTTCATAAGTTCGATAAAACCTTCCTTCTCAAACAATGGATATATAGAGATTTATAATTGAAATTAATCATAAATTGATCCAAATTAGGTTAAGTAAGGACATTTTGGTTCTAACCAGGATTTTCAATCTAATTTATTAAATATTACGTCAGAGGATGAGTTTTTAATTATGCTCTTTAGGTACATAAACCAGGTAAGATATGCCAATTGCAAACCAGATTCAGCAAAATAAGCTAGATTGACTCATGCAGTTGGATTGAGAATGGGAGGGAATAAAACTCAGTTTGCTCATTCACAACCATTTAAAAGAGCAATGCATACAAAAAATTAAATACAAGAAACATTCTAAGGCAGACAAGACCAACAACATAACATGGACAGTGTAAGCAAAACAAATAATTTAGAAAGGCAGACAAGGATAAGCATGTTCATAGATATTGAATAGCAAACTTATGAAATCATAAGCATAAAATTTGTGAAAACTTGCTTTTTAAGGCTTGGAGCCTATAAAGAACACAAGACGTAGATATCTAAGCAAAGTCAAACTGCATATTTTTCCGATAGGATAAAAAACATTAACAACACCACTATTTCATGTTAACTACTAGACTCATGGTATATAACATCACTGTTTTACAACTGACAAACATAGAGAATTAACCAAACCATTTAGTGGTGAAATAGCTCAAACCTGTAGCTCTGTTTTCAAGTTGTCAAAAAAGGTAGAAGTCAACATCTGAAGAACTGTGACACAAGGTTCTATAGTAACAGGGCTATCTAGTGACATATTATCCACCTGATTCAAAAAGACAATTTAAAAGAGATGACATAAAAACAAACTAGATAGATTAAATATTTCTATAGTTTGGCACGAAACCAATAAACAGCAAACCTCCAACTTACTCTTAGTGAAGTAAGCAGGTACTCTCTAGTTTCAGCAACAATGCTTGTTGAACTTGGTGATGAAAAGCAAATCTGAAAAGATAACATAAATAGCATAGTGCTTAAATAAATTGAGAACTACTAAAAGGAAAAATAGAAGTGTCGCAGCATTTTTATTGTCGATATGTTTGATGCAAATCCTCCATCCCATCAAATCATACAAACTGGAAATTAGAAATTCTAGAGTGTAACCTTTTCTATTCTTAGAATTCCTGGGAATTCTAAGACCAGTTTCCTTTAATTTCTAAAACAATTTCTGGAAACCAGCCAAATAAAATCTGAGCGCCATAACATGTACTTGCTCTGTTTCCGTCTTTAACACACACAAAAAAAAAATTAAAAAATCCTCACGTTTTGGGCCTCTGATTTGAGTTTTATAATTATTTTCCTAAGTACAATAATTGCTTGTTAAAATTTCCCATAACTTATTTTTCCTAGTATTTTTTATTCTTGCCTTGGAAGAAAGATGGTTCATGGGCCTTGCTCAACCTCCCTTCTCCGAATGAAGAAAAACACCTTGGGCATAGATAATGCAGAGATATGAAATAAATTGAAAATTTTTTCCATGGCATCTATATTCCTCGCTATTATCCTATCTTAGTCTGTTTCTCTCCCTTCTCTATCCTCGTTCTGTGCCAACTGTCAACGATGACAGAGTTGACAGCAGTCAGACTATGAAAAGAAAGGAGATTAGGGTAGAAGAAAATTGAATAGAAGTTTCTGAACCAGCAGACATTACCAGATCAATACAAGAAAACCGTTATATATAGTTAATAGACTTCCTTGCAAAGGCTCAGCCAGTTATAGACAAGACATTTCTCATGAACTATGTATATAAAAAATGAACAATATGCAATCCGAGACTCATACTGATTTTAGACTACTTTAAACAGGCTCGGGGTATTATAGCCATAAAACATGCTATGAAGAAATAGCAATGGAAGATAGGGATAGTATACAGAAGAAAAAAAGTTACTAGAATCAAGATAGATACCTCCAAAAGCAAGCATAAGATCTCAGTTTCATTCTTTGAGAGTGTTTTATGAAATCTTTCAAGCTCGTTGCTGCACTGATTACGTATTTTCATGAGCTCAAACAGCAAAATTTTTACCCCTTCCACATTAAGTAACAGTGAGCCCATTCCTTTGAGCAAGGACAAAATCTTGAGCTGGACCAATGGCATAGAATAACGAGTCTTTTTCAATAAAAAATTATATAGTAAACTTATTGTACACCAAAAGAAATCAACATTCTGTTAAATGATAAATAGCAGAAAAAAAGGAGAACAAGCACTTTAAAGCAAACCTTTCTATATGCAGAACCTTCAAGCGCATAATGCAAAATATATAGTAATATTGTGTCCCTTGCAGCTGGGTCAAATCTGGAAGCAACATTGATGCGTCAGATATAGTGATGATAAGAAAACCCAAGATCAATTATACAAAATAATCGTACTTATGAAAATAAAAAACATTTTCATCAGGCACATAACATAGTTTTAGAAACTGCCAAGTTGTTAGGTGGATAAAAAGATCTGTGTTTCATAGAAAGGGTATTACATTTGCAATCCACCTGTATCATTTATTCTTTTAACAAAAAAAAAGGATTTATGAGATGCATTTATTTTTAGTTCAAGGCCTCAATTAAGAAACATAACTTAAAAATAAATTCCAGCAAAAGGTAATCGTGAAATTCATTGTTCAATAGGAGAGTAAAATGACATTAAGAATCGTCAACCACTCCCATACCCACAACGAAGACTTGTGATTGCAACTAGGCTTTCTTTTATTCTTCCTGCAGTGTCAGGTTAAGAAGGAATACAACAATTCATCACAAAGTAAACCAGGGTATAGATGATGTTTAAGCTTACAAAACAAAAGTTCCCCGGATTCTTAAAGCAGTACAATACATCATGGTCATCACACCAAAGAATTAAACCATTTATCACTACAACAGACCATTAAATGTCCAAAGGAAGAGGTGAAGAAACATACCTGTTTTGACTACTTTCTGGTGCTAATAGGTTGTTGCTTGAAGGATTTAAAATTGATGTCAAATATGAAGGAAGAAAATTGACATCTGAGGAGATTAATGTACGCTCATTCACGATAGACTCAAGGAAGTATCGGAAAGTTGGTGATGACAAACATTCATTCATCAAAGCATCATTTCCTGATAATAAAATGTTTCGATAAGATATTAGACGTGATGGAGAAGAACCCTAGTAAATTAGTTCTTACCATTTTTAAATCGTGATACATCATAAGCAGACCACATTTGGTAGAACTCTTCAACACATTGCATGGCAGCTGTCCTTATATCCTACAACCCAAATTGAGAATTGGCAAATCAACTTGCTAAAAGTTACACAGATCCTGACGGTATTAATCAAAGTAAAAGAGGAACCGAATCTATTAAGTAAAAATATCCAATAAAGTTGAACTGTGTTCTTAGTAGAAAAAACCTTCTCAGGACTAGCTAGTGGAATCATAAGTGAAGAAAATCCAAGTAAAAGCTGCAAATAACTATTTTCTTCCATGTTGTTCCTCTCTGGTGTTGCACACAGGGAACAGATAGTCCCAAATAGATGCAGACTTTCAACTTGAACTTCAACAGGAAAGCCTACAAGGAAATTTCCATCAATAACACCCAGCAAACATCAAGCATAACTCAGCTTGTTGACAAAAATGTATTAAGCAAAGAGTTAGTAGTTTTCTCAAATTCTTTATGGTGAAATCTTATTTCTCAAATTCTTTATGGTGAAATCTTATCATGCCAAAAAGAAACAAGGATAACAATCAGAGAACAATCACAGGAAGACAAGTGTTCAGTACATAGTAAACTAGCATCACAAACCTTCTTCTGCATAATATTTTGAGAGAAACTCAAAAGGAGTTCTGCTGCAATTAATCACCAGAAAGTGAAGATGCTTCCTAAAGATTTTCCTATGAGAAGATGTTGCGAAAAACAGGAACAGCTCATCAAGAATATTTCTAGCATCATCTTCCTGCATTTGATCATGAACAAGATCAAGAAAAACAAACTGAAACAATAACTGTTGAAAATTTCACTGTATTGAATGAGGCTCTTAACAGAAATTACTTACCAGTTTATTATGATTAGCAGCATCATCATATGATTTCAAGAGGGCCCCAAATATGCAAACCAGGGCATTGTGATTCAGCACTTCAATATTAGCATTGAACAGCTGGTTTACTAATTCAACATGGCATTTGTCCAATTTGTTCACATTGAGCTGCAATGAATAGAATTGATCCATATGACAAATCTCAACATAAGGAAATCTTATACAAAACATCTCCAACTGAAGAACATTTTGCAGGCATACCTCAAATGCAGGACTACAACCTCCTGGAAGATTGATATCATGCCATTCACTTTTGAGAAACGCAAAGCAAGCCCGATAGATCTTCAAAGGGCTGCCAAACTCTAGAGGTAATAAACACACAAACCCAAGACAAATGTTAAAAGAATGGCCAATTGCTGGCAGTACACAACCAAAATCTTAGTCATGTGATTTATGCCAACCCAATAACTGATCTTATTGGCTCAGCAAGTATATTACCTATTAGCAATAATAGGACAGGAACATTGCTGTCTTTTGGCTCTTGTTATTAATTTAACTTTGAGCTTCTAGGTCTGGACTGTGAATATAGTTGACAAAGATGCTCAGGAATGATACTTAGCATAACTACCAAATTCTTTCATCCAGTCAACATAACTTACCGGATAGCCTTTTTTTTTTCTCTCTCACACCCAAAAGAAAAAGACTATGTCATCCGTTTGATGGGTTTCAAAACAATAACTGACATTCTTGAATGCATATCTAGCATACTTGGGCAAGTTACATCGTCGATAATTTTTAGCTCTTTTGCATTAATCACAAAATTATTTTGGCTTTAACCAACATTCCCATATTATTATTCTTTTTACATCAAGCTAATTGATTGGTTCACGTATCTGCAGTCCCATTTGCATTTAGTTCAAAATAACATGAACGCATCAGTATAAAAACAAATGACCATATGTAACATAGAGCTCTAGAAATGAAGATTATAATAAGGGCTTATAATATGACACTAATAATGTACTTACAACATCATTAAAACAGGAAGCTACAGGTAATGATGAATGGACCTAATTGTGTATAGTGGTCAAACTTCTCCAGTATTGCTCTTTCGAAAGTATAGACAGGTCCCCAATACAGAGCGTTCCAGGTATTAGAAATCTAGTGGAGACAAGTAACAAATACAAACCTGAATTTGCAATAAGCAATGCCTGCAATATGATGAAGGATAGCAAATTCTTAGAAAGCATATTGTAGCTGCTGCACTCAATCAACCAATGAATATGTTCTTCGGGGTTGGTGATGAATGTTTCAGCCAAAACTCTAACAGTTCTTGAGTTAAGCGAAGCAGCAAGGTCAGAATGAGGATTCTGCATCAATTTTTTATGTACTCAGTATGTGATTTGTACTAGACTGCTAAGAAACACAGAAGTAAGAATATAAAAAAAATCTACACAGACAGAGATAATGGAAGAATTGTGGAACCAGAGAGAATCATTTAGGATCTTCCCAACTTGTTAACATGTACCACAGGAGCTATTACCAAAAGAATAACTACTGGGATCTTTTTCTAAAAATTTGAGAATATTTGGATAGTTAAGCTGCAATTCCAGCATGATGTCCTGATTGTGTGATCAATATCATTCAGAATCTTGCATTGTTATATAGTTTCAAGCTTGTAAGTAATATGTTCTGAGCACCCAATTGAACTAGTACTAACTACTTTGCTTTGGTTTGGAAAACATAGGTAACAAGAAATGGATACATAGATACAGATTCCAACCGTCTTGCATCTAGATTCCAACAAAACCTAAAGTTGGAGGCAATTTGCTTCGTTTCATTAGAAAATATATGTTTCCATGTCTCTAAGAAGGTGCTAGAGCCAAAGCTAAGCTACGAAAATAGCTTGCTGTTTGATTTCCAGATTCTATTTACTTGGTTATGCTCCATTCCTTCCCACCCACAGTTCAGACATTATGTGATAGTCACTTCGTAGTAACCATGTTATATCATAATGCTATAGTGAAGACTTACTAAGAAAATTCTAACATATCTGTCTGCTGTATGCTGAAATCTATTTCTCTATCCCAGATATTATTAATTGGATGTCCACAGCATCAAGCTTCAAGTCTCTCAACATGCCAATTAGAATATATTGGACAGTTAAGTTAGTGCAGGTAGGACATATATGATGTATGCACAACACTGTTGCACACAACAAAGAGTAACAGTTATCGGAACGACAAAACAACACATATACATAGTATCAAGCTTTCAATCAATTTAATACCTTCATTTGGTCCAAATTTATTGGATAGTTTCCAACAGTATTTTCCACATAAAACGGCCATTTTACTTTCTCAACTAGCTCCAAGGCTTTCAAGTTAACCCTCCATGTCTGCAGACAAAGGAGAAAAGAAAAATAGGATAATATAAAAGAAAGGGTTGGAGAAACAAAAGGCAGTGAAGGTTAAAGGGGGAAAATACCTTTGGACGAACAAGTAGCAAAGGGAAAATCATTTTAGCAATTTCGTTAGTGTAATCTGGGTGTTGCAATTGGAACTCTTGTACCAGGCGTTCAAGGCATGATACAGCAATATCATATGCAAGTGTTGTGCTAGATGTACCTGCAGAAATACAAAATGAAAAGGAAGGAATCAAGAAAGTGAGCAACTAGATATATAGGAAGCCAAGAAATTCAATCATCCCAAGGGTTACAAAAATATACATAATGTTCATATGATTAGGGAGCAACAGGATAGTGCATGCAAGATATCTATGGCAATTCATACTCAAAAAGTGCAAGTAGATGTTTCTAGACAAAACATGCTATGCAAGCTAATAAAAGATTCGAAGTGCCAATACTAGGCCACCGAGAAACATTTATAATCATGAAAAATCGTGTGTTTTCTTAAATAAACTCTTGAATGCTTACTGGGCCCTGAGAAACAATAAATTTTTGATTAACATAATCTACTAATCACAGTAAGGCTAACCAATGTATCATATATTCAAAAATGTCTCCGTCAAAAAAAGGTATGTAGGAAAGAAAAACAAAATAAAAAGTGCAAAGATTGTTCAAGTAGGCTTTGAGCACAACAAAAGAAGTAAAAAACATGAACAGGCCACAAAGTGTGGAATAAAGAAAATAAGAAACCTTCCCTAGTAACACCATATATATATATATGATAAGTGCTATAAAAAATGCTCACTTTTTTCAATTACATCACAACATCTGGCCAGCACAAGATCATAAGCTTTCAGTAGATAAGGAGGACTCGAGATTCTAGCCAGTCCATCTATAGACAAAGCTGCCTGAACAACACTTAGATCTTCATCATGTAGGGCTCGAGTAATCGCATTTTGTACATTAACCAGTTTCTAAACAAAAATCAAAAGAAAAAAAGCTAAAGAATCAGAGAACTGAAAATATCCCTGTACCTATAGCAAAGAAAATATATGTACCAAAACAAGGTAAACCACCTGTTGATCAGCAGCTATTGTTTTCAATGCCCCAGATGCTGCTATATTTGATAAAGCAGCTTTGCGAACTACAGCCTGGTGAGCATATCAGAAAATTAAGCAATCCCAATAAAAATTTAGGATGAAGGACCATTCTAAAAGAAATAACCATGCAAATCTCAGACACTAAAACTGAAGAGATGACAACAAAACTAAAGAAAACAACTACTATGACTACGAAGTTAACAAGAAAATACATTATACCTTAGGATGTTCCAGACAAAACCATAATTTTGAATCAGAGATCTCCTCAGTTGTGCCTAATGCCTCATCAAACATACAAGATAGCCTTTGCACAATGTTTTCTTCATCCTTAAAGTCTACTTTAGAATTCTGCGAAAATGAATTTAGAAAAAAAAAACAATCAATTGTGAGGAGAAACCCAAAATGAAAAATTAAAAGGATATAAATATTAAAGCTCATTTAAACCTCAAGAAATTTTCGAATTGCTCCACGCAACTCAAGGGAATGGTGCTTATCAAGCACAACCAGTATTTTCTTTCCCCATTTACCTGAGATGACAAGAAGTCACACAAAAATCTATCTTAATAGAACAAATAAAAAGATACAAATAACTTGGTATGAACTGTGTATCACACAATCAGGTTGCTTAACAATGACCTAAGCAAATCTCTGATTGGCTAATTCCAAACTACAAACTAAAACTTCAAAAATCAACAAAACCTGTTTCAGGTAGACCAGAGGTATTCTTCTTTTTTAACAACATCATGCAACTTGCAAGCACTTTAGACACAATAATGTCAACAAGATCCTTTGATGGAAGACCCTCAATCATAACAGTAAGACTGTCCAACAGTGAATCGTCAGCCATACTGGAGCAAGGCAGAAGTGCAAGTTACTAAGATTGGAAGTGTAAGGTGTAACAAAAACCAAATAGATAAAATGAAAAATAATAAGCACCTGAGTTCAACCAACGATTCCATGTAAAGATGCAAAAAGTTCTGGATATTGAACTCATTATGCAATCCAGAAAGTACTCCAGAGAAATCCCTTAAAACGTAATGCAGAGGAAGAAATTAATCATAATAATAATAAGCCTTCAACAAATCGGATGTGGTCTACAAGAAACTCAACATTCTGGAGGAACAGAGGACTGGAAATTGCTCACTCCATACCTTATTCCACTTAAAGCCATCAGAGTCTTTTTAGCTAAGGTCTGTCTGGACTGTGACTGCATCAGAGGAAATTAAGCAATACAACAGTTTCAAACATTAGGCATGAGACAATTAAAAGTACAACACAAGGGAATTGGGATGAAGAAAAAGTTTATGTTAACATTATATTATCATCAAACAAAACAAATATAAATTGGACTAATACTGAGGCTTCACACCAAAGACTTTGACTGGTTCTAAAGCATTAGAAACTACCCTTATGATTTCAGGGACTGTTATACGAAAGTAATTGTTGTTCATTCAAAGACCACATAATACATAAAATAGGCTTGAATACAATTGATCCATAGGTTGGCATTTGGTTGGAGATAGAATAAAGAAAAACAAAGGCTTAATCAGCAAGAAAAGGTTACATAGAGTTATTTGGTGATGTATGATCAAGGGAGGTGCTATCCTAGTTTAAGTTTTCTCTTTTCTCTATTATGCTTTATCTTATTCCTTTGCTGTTTTTCTTTATAAGTTTTATATTTTCCTGTTCACATCCTTGTGGATGATATTGTGTTGTTTCAGATTGGTGAAATGAATGCAATGTTTTTTTTCAAAGCAAGAAAAAGATACTTTGGCCAAACATCAAAAAATGAAAGATTGAATAGAAAAGCATGGCATGAGGTAGTATAGTTACTTATGGTGAAATGATTAGCATAGGAGCTTTCCAATTGTCCTTTTCTTCTAGGTGGCATAAAGAATTTCAGTAACCAAACCCTAATTATCACTTCTTGAAACCATTTCTCACTTCTTATAGCAAGTCTCAATTTGATGTTTAACTCCTCCAGGAGGGGAAAAAACCCATAAGGATCTTTACCTGGGCAAGCATAACTAAAGCCATTACTGCAACACGCAGCCATGGTAAGTCTACTGACTGATTTGCATCATGCTGAGCCATCCTTGCAATGAAGAACATCAAACTGTGGACAAGCTTAGGGGCTAATGTTGCTCTAGTGGCCACTAAACCAACCACCATCAGAGCACCAGCCTGAAAAAGTATGGGGCTAATGAAGTCAAGGTTCCAAATTAAAAAAACATCAAATAAAATATCAATCATATATTGAGGCACACTAGCATGTGAAGGGAATGGAAATAAAACTATAATGAGATTGAATGACTTAATGGACAATGTAAGAGTGATAGTTATCATCATGCTAGTTCTATGAATGTTTGTTCTGATGTCATTTTAAAAAAAGTAAAAAAAGGAGGAAATTTTGAAAATAAAATGGGAAAAAATCAATCAAAATGATGCATATGAAAATTTTGTAGTATAGATCCTTCCGATAGTCCTTCAACCTGAAAATCAGAGCAAATGAAAAGAAAAACAAAACATTTTGTGATGCAAAAAAAATGGTTGTAAGGCAACAGCTGGGATTAGAGTATTTTCTAAACAACATAACACCAGGAAGAACTAGAAAGAACTGTGAGAAAATAAAAAACAAAATATATCTATTTTGTAACTCCACACAGTTGTAGAACAATATACAGAGATAAAAGTGAAATGATGAAGATGGATTCAGATAGACTTGGAGCAAGAAGATAGAAATAGCACATATTTATGGGAGGAAGTCATAGAAGAGCCCTCGTTAAACATGTAAAAGATGAGATAGGAGAAACTAAGTCCAACCACAGCTGGAAAAGAGACTTGGAAGTCCACCTTAATGTTTAAGACTACTAAACTAAGGCAATTTATAGGCATCTGGATAAGACTTCAGTGACAGACCATAAGAAGCTTTATATTTAATGTCATTCTATTTAGCAAATCGCAAAAAAAAAACAGGTTGAAATGATTAATATGACAATAAGCAGCTGAATTACATCAACTAGGTGTCTCTTTGGTCCTTAAGATGAGATTTTAAAGGTTCATTTACTGTTGAAGTATAAGTGGGATCTCTACAATTTGATTTCTCTAGGCCAAAGTAGATATTTAAATAATTTCAATTTACTTTTAATGAGCATCTGTTAAGTGGAGAAAAAGAGGCAAAGACAAATCAGATAAAGAGAATTTACATTCATGTGAAAAGATAACACCTGAAATTCTTTTACTCTAGCTATAAAATGTAAGTCGTTGTGGTGATTTAATAAAATCACATAGCCGAATATGAGAAATTAAGGCTATAGCGTGCCTCTTTCTAGTCTCTGAGAAAGTAAGGAAATGTGGTGAAATCATAAGACAAGCAGGACTGAGGAGTATAAAATGACATTACAAAAGATGAATTTACCACAATTTACCTTGTGATCTTGGTTTCCTCCCATTGAGGGGTTAAGGCAATTAAAAACAAATCCCAAAACAGTCTGTACATGATCTGTTTCCAGCTTAGGAATGGCACCCAAAGCCTCAACGATAACTGCAGTACAAAAGCAAACAACAGGTTTCGCATGTTGAAACTCTGTCGTTGGAGATGCCTGCATGACAGAAGGCATGGTGATCAACGAAAATAATTATCTAATGCATAAACGCAATAAGATTGAAGGACGAGCAATTAGACCACCAACATAGTTGCACAAAAGCTGCAAAATCCCCTTATCACGTATACACTGTTGAACAATGACTTTCCTTGGCGGAGGAGCACCTGAAGCCTTGACGCCTTCAAGAAAAATCCATTTACTATTCCTGAATAATGTTTCAGGAACTTTAAGTGAGGTCAGATATAAAAGCAAAGATAAAGAGGCCAGCCAAAGGAACAATGTGTACCCTAAATCCAGCAGTTGTACAATGCGAACGAAGGTGCTGGTGTCATGGAAAGGTAGCGCACAAAGTGTAAGTTCATCCAGATTGTATACATGAACTCTGCAATGACAGAATTTATTAAAAAATACTAATAAATTAGACAAATTCAAATAACCAACAAGAATTAAATTGATGGAGATGCATGATCATACAGGTATCGGCGGATGAGGTATTCGAGCGTCTTGAGAGCAGCTTCTAGCTGCAGGTGACCAGAAAGCAGCCGCAGGTAAGAGCAAATCGACCTGTTGACCTTCTGCTCTTCCTTCGGCACCAACTTTTCCCTGTCCAACTCAAGACTCGTCTGGCTAAAAAGCGTCTTTTTGTAGCTTTCAAACCTATTATCCAAACCGATAAGCACCTCCAACCCTAAAAATGAATCCAGAACCACGAAAATTCAATTGTTGCTAAAAAGACTCAGTAACAGGAGCAGAAAGTCGATCGAACAATGACAGGTGCTGAAGAATCAAACCCGATAGAGCTATGGGAAGAATGGAACGGAGATCTAAATCCGAGGCAGTGCCATGATCGAAAATAATTGAGGGTCGGGTCTTTGGAGGTGCCGAAGCTCCCTTGATGACGGAGCGTATGACCTGAAGCTGAGCGGCGATCGACATGGTGCAAGGTTGTCGAAGCACTCAATCTTCCTCCCCGCTATAATCTGAAGAGATCGGCGTCAGCGCTGGCTTTGGGCGCCCCCGACGACGGAGGGGGAAGCAGGGAATCGGCGCCGCTTCCCTCGCCGCTCGACTAGGGTTGGGGTTTTAAGAGGGGTTTGCAGGATTCGACGCCGAGCCCACTTTAAAGCAAAGGGATTTAATTTTTGGTTTGCGGAGGAATTTTCTGGATTTATTAAGTATTGGAAATATTTCATTTTCATCCCTGATTTTTTTGTAAACTGCAATATGTTCTTTTTCAAAAATGTTTTCTTAACGCCTGATCTTGATTCCAAATCCGATTAGTAATATGAAAATGACGAGCGCGTAGAAGCAGCTGAAGCACCCGCCCTCCACCTCCATCGCTTCTCCACTCCTCGGGGGGCCGGCGGCTGCATGTTCTTCTCCGAGGAGGAGAGGTCATTCGGTGATCGCTCGAGGTGGAGGACAGAGGCTCGACGAATTAGGTGCCCCGTTCTTGCTTCGCCATGGCCTGAATTCGATAGAAAAGTTCGAGTCTTTCCCAAAGATAGGGATGACTCTCGCGAAGACACGAAGATAAAGGATAAAAGCGGAGGAGATGAGGGGTGAGGTTGCACTCGATCGAATTGCGACTCACACCGCCGCAGAAACCGTCGCAGGGAAGAAAAAGGAGGGCCGGATTAATCTGCCGGCGGCGAGGGTAGCGACGGCGAATCTTTGAAGCAATGAGATCTCACGCCAATCGAACAAAATCAATGCCAAGATCAAGAAATGATGACCTGATATCCGAATCCTGTAGAAAGTATTAGAATAACAGAGAGGGGTTTTATGAATCTCAAATTAATCCCATGGAGATCCTTGGTGTAGTTGGACGGAGGAGGGGAAGCGAAGAAGGAGAGATGTCCGAGTAGGGGACGAGATGCTTCTTCATGTCGGCCGGCGTCGTCCAGAGCCTTCAGGCCGAACCAGTCCTCCGCGTAAAGGATCGTCTGCAACATTGACTCTTTAAATATACGTGAAAGGAACAAAACTACTCCATTTATGAACCGACTTCCGAGTAAACCAGAGTTGCGTATAGAATAAGTTCCATCAAATCATCATTAGATCGATTTGTTCACCTGCTGTGGAGGCAAAATTCCTTTGAAAGTGCCATCTGGGTAATATCCGAACCAAGCTGTCTCACGAGGAACCAAAACTGTGTCTTGCTCGAAATATCCAACAAGTGAGGGTCATATTGCGCAGAGACATATTGATGAAGGGAACATATTTTTTCTTCCTCTATGGATATTTCTCCCTGGAAAATGGAAACCTAAGAAGCTTCTTAAACTGACCGTGATAAGGATCAAATTGCGTAAGCTGCTGAACCTTTCCTTGTATGCAGCATTTCTTTCGCGGTGTTGTTCGTTATTAAGCTTCGGTAGAAACTTGCATCCTTGCAGATAGTCCAGGGAGGTCCTACAGAAGTTAAATCGCGTATTAGTGCTGAAAAAGGTATAACAAAGTAAAAACTCCAACAATCAACTCTGGAGAGGAACAGTACTCTGTCAAGCTTTTGTTCTATAGGCTTAGATCATTCTAAGAAGTCTAGGGAAACGAATAAAAGCAACACAATGCAGCTGGGATCCTGACATAACCACTAGGAGCCAGGTGGGTCTGTATTTAGAAATATCTTATAACAGAAGGGCCAAATAGTACTCAAAGTTGGCTTAGCATATGAAAGAACATTATATTAATTGGAAGAGTGTATAAAGGATTAATCGAACCAGAGAAGTGCTTCAGATCGTACAGTAGTAGTGTATATGCAAACTAACCTGGACATAATCTGTATAGATTCCTTGTTCAATCAGCTGATCCACGAGTAAGCATATGGTTCCTGACTACAGTATGCAGTATGAAATTTGAAAAACCCCATCCTATCAGTTTTGTTTGAGGATAAAGACTCCGCTATACCTGGACATAATCTGTATAGATTCCTCGTTCAATCAGCTGATCCACGAGTAAGCATATGGTTCCTGACTACAGTATGCAGTATGAAATTTGAAAAACCCCATCCTATCAGTTTTGTTTGAGGACAAAGACTCCGCTATCATGTTATTCTATTCATTCTGAAGTTGGCGGGAGTTACAAAATTTTAAAGGAGTATCTACGTCTAAAGGAGTCTAAATCGGTAAGATGTCTTGATTACTCCAAGACAGCATCAGCAGATCAAAATTATTAATCTCGCAGAAAGTAGAAATTCGACAAACAACCTTGCAACATGGGTTGGAATACTAAAATATGGGTTGTACTGGGGGCCTATCTACTTCTTCTCATGCTGGGAGCGCATTTTTTTTTTCTAGTATTGGGAGCTCATTATCGTCGACAAGGATGATAATAATGATATTATGGAGGGTCGGTTATTTCATTTATTTTATTTTATGGTGATTATCATTGCTGAACAGTAGTAAGATGCACCTTCTTCTCAATCTTCTCCTGCAACGTGAATCTGGTGGTGCATGTCTCCTTGAAGGAACGTTGACGCATCATGTACCGGACGAATTGAATCAGGTATGCTTTCTCATGTGACTGTTTGGCTGTTTGCGTGCCTTTCTCTTTTGCATGGAAACCTGATATCTTCTCTCTATCCCTCACCCAATCGCTGCTTTGATTTAATTGCTAGAATTTTTAAATCCTAAACATTTGAACAGTCCAAGGCCTGGTCAGGCTAAGAGAATAATAATCTTCTCAGAGTGCATTTTTTTCATTCTCTTTTCTCCTCTGAGTCCAACTTGATGATCTTGCGTAGACCATGCTTTGGCTGTTGATGACTTGGCCATCACTGAGGTTAAAATTTGACCCGAGGATCCGACGGAGTAAAGGTCAACCACGAGGGTCTCGTTTGCCGGCCTTCTGCCTTTTTTGCTCATTGCTTGTCGCATCGGCGACCACAGATCATGACAATTCTACGTAGCTGCTTTTAATCGTACGAAAGAAACCTGCAGTTTGCAGTCGTTCTCTGCTGCGAAAACACTTGTTCTTAACAGTTGATTGCGGGTGGAGGAGAACGACATATGGCACATTTATCATATCTTCTTTTTACACGTTGCTGCTCGAGCTGCGTTGCATCTACTTAGAACAATATATTTATTCCTCAACTACTAAACAATCATATTAAATATTCTATTAAAAAAAAAAGCACACGAGTTTGAGTTTGGCATTTCCACGTCTTCTAATAAACAAGCCCCACCGAGTCAACCCGGAAATCCGCTCCTCCACCAACCCAACCCAACCCAACTCCATGCAGCGTTCGGCCACGGCCGGCCGCCGAACCGATCACGGACCTCCGCTGGTCGCCTCCGGGAGCAGCGTCTCCGAGCAGGTGGCGACCTCGTTCGGGAAGTTGAGGATCGCCCTGCGCCCGCGCATCCGGAAGGCGGCGCGGTCGTACGCCCTCGCGGCCTCCACGGCGGTGGCGAAGGTCCCGAGCCAGATCCTCGACCCGCGGCCGCCAGACCGGCCCGGGTCCCTGATCTCCGCCGCGAACTTCCCCCACGGCCGCTGCCGCACGCCGCGGTACCGCCTGGCCGCCTCGTGCTGATCCGGCTGCGGAAGAGGCTCGGCGGCGGCGCGAGGCAGTGAGGAGTCTAACCCGGGAGACGTGTCCAGCCGCCGCAGCCGTTGCTCGAGCGAAGAAGATGGGGAGGGAGCGGCAGCGGGGAAAGGGGCGAGGGCACCGGGGCAGGGAGGTGGGACGGGCGGGGGCGCCGTGGCAGGGAGGTCGAGGAAGAGGAGGGGGTCGAAGTCGCCGGAGAGGTATTGGTGTGGTTGGTTGCAGCGGATGAAATCGTGGGCGGCGGAGTCGTCGAGGGTGAGGCGGTGCTCCATGACTGGGAATTGCGCGCTGAAAGGAGGAACCGGGAGTGGCGAAATCGTCAGGGTTAATATATATAGAGCACAAAAAAGGCTTCTTCTTCCTGAAGACGACGCAGTCAAATCAAACTTGGAGTTCCATTGACCTCCCCCCGATCGAAGGGCCCAGAACAATCAGCTGTTTGTTCTCTGGGCCGATTCCTCCTCTCTATTCTCACTTCAACAGACGCCATTAACAGGCCCATGAATCCTTGAAAGAAAACGCAGTGTCTTTATAGATCGTGATTCCTTTTATTCCCAAGCTTATCTGCTGCCAGCACATCAGTTGTTAAGATGTAGACCTTCCTTTATATGTGTAAAAGGAAAAGAAAAGAGAGTAAATTTTTACAAATGTCAGGGTGGATATAAATTAAAACATCACTATAAAAAGGGACGACAGTATTGATTAAAATAACATATGAAACCAAAAGTTGCCGATGGGAAGGAGAAGAAGAACCCTATTCCCCCACTATCTTTAGTTTGCCTACTTTATTCTTGCAGCTTTACAAGAAGCATTTGGAAGAACCCAAGTTGTCGTAGACGGCAGGCCCTTGGAAGGCACTACGACCCTCGCGTAGGACCGGCAGTGAGTGACCTAAGTCCGATTCGACCCCATTCGAAGAGTTAAAAGGAGGAAGGGGAAGGAAGACCGATGAAGAGCGCAGAGCGGAGATGAGGAAGGAAGCCACGAAGCACGTGCTTGGTTGGCCCAACTAAAGCATGCATGCAATGACCACCTTTTTTTAATTTCAACCCTTTCTTTTCTCCCTCCCTCTTTTTTTTCTCTCTTCGTGTATTATGCCGCCAAAGCACTCTTTTTTATCTCTTTTTATAAAAAAGTAATTTAATAAATAAAAGTAAAGCGATCAGGATCCCCTCCGACGCGACCTTAAAATTCCAATCCGCTGATAAAAGAATCCACTGGACTCGTAGGAGGAGGATGAGGTGATCCGGTGATGGTGACGCCGGTGAGAGGCCACTGCATGATGCAGTGGGAAGTGACTGGTTTGCACCTCACCTGGAAGCTTATCTTCGTTATTAAGCGAGCATATTTATGCGTAAAATAGGAGCTGAATTCTATTAATTTTTCGTTAAAAATGATTTGAATTTTTAATATAATTTTACTGGGTATATTGCGCAGTCTGCTCAGATTATTATATAGCGAGTACTGGTAACTCAAATTTATTTTCCGCTGGTTCTTTTCGCTGCTTGCCGCCGTCGGCGTCACTGGCGTCCGGGGAAGAGAGCAGATGGGTTGTGCAGCGTCGCGGCTGGAGAACGAGGACTGCGTCCGGCGCTGCCGGGAGCGGCGCCGCCTCATGAAGGAGGTCGTGCACTCCCGCCACCACCTCGCGTCCGCCCACTCCGACTACCTCCGCTCCATCCGCCTCACGGGCTCCGCCCTCACCAGCTTCGCCCTCGGCGAACCCCTCCCTGTCTCCGAGCACACCCCGCTCGTCTTCCTCCGATCCTCCTCCTCCCCTGTCTCGGTCTCCTCCCTTCCGCCCCTCAGAACGAAACCCCCTCACGCTCCCTCTCCCTCTCCCTTTGCGCCGCCTCTCCGACGCCACCCTCTGCATCACCCCTCCTTTCCTTCCTCCTCACCCTCCGTCGTCTCTGCCTCCGCCCCCTCTTCCTTCCGCAAGCCCTCCACAGCCGTGTTCGACGCCGGGCACCCCCTGTTCCCACCCCGGAATTCGACCGCCGCCACCCCGTCTCAGACTTCTTCCTCCGCCTGGGAATGGGAGAAACACCGCCCCCCTTCCGTCCCCGACTCAGAGTTCTTCGAGCGTAAGAAAGCAGAGCTCGAGGAAAGGAGTCGCGTCCAGCACCATCTCCCACCGGACGTGGACGAGTCGCTTGAAGATCGCGTAGCCCAGGAGGAGGAAGAGCGAAGAGAAAGGGAAGAATTCTACTGCCGCGAATGGGACGAGCACTGGACCAGCCCCGTCAGTTCGTCGACCAGATCAGACGGCGCTCCGGAGCAAGACGAGGACGCAGAACTCGGAAGGGATATACTCTCGAGATCGGAGAGCATGCCCCCAAGAGCGGACTACGCCCCCAGAAAGGTGGTGCCGCCGCCGTCGGAGTTCGCATCATCCGCCGGTGAAGAGGCGAAGCCGCGGACGCGGCCCAGGTCGGAGGCTGGATCCGCATCCGCGAGGTGGAACGGAAACGTGCGGTACGAGTACGCCTCATCGTCGGCCGCCGCCGAGCTGCCGGTAGTGGTGCGCCACCACAACCTGGCCGAGATCGCGGCTGCAATCGAGAAGCTCTTTGTCGAGGCTGCAGAGTCTGGCTGCACCGTCTCCGACGTCCTCGAGATCGGTCGCGCCCACTTTGACGGAAGCTTCCGGCAGCTCAAGAGTAAGTGCAGGGGCGGCGTTAATGGTAGCCATTAGCAAGTAATCCTGCTTAATTAATTAAAATCCTGCTCCTGATGATGCTTCAGAGACGGTGTACCACTCGAACAGCGTGCTTAGCGCGCTGTCCTCAAGCTGGACGTCGAAGCCGCCGCTGGCAATCCGGTACAGTTTGGACACGGCTGCTCTGGCAGCGCCGGACGGTGAGAAAAGCCATGGCGCCACTTTGGACCGGCTGTTGGCTTGGGAGAAAAAGCTGTACGAGGAGGTGAAGGTAAAAACTCGTCGCCCTTTGCAAAGGGAAAACTTTTCCAGTTTGCTTTCACTATTAATTCTCCGATGCATCTCACTGTGAAATCTCGGACTCTACCTGCTAATGTCTGGTCTCAACCTGGTTGGTTGTACAGGCTAGAGAGGGCGTAAAGATTGAGCATGAGAAGAAACTGTCGACACTGCAAAGCCAGGAATATAAGGGCAAGGAGGAGGCAAAACTTGACAAAACCAAGGCTTCTATAAAGAAATTGCAATCTCTAATCACGGTGACATCGCAGGCCGTCACAACCACCTCTTCAGCCATAGCCAAAGTCCGTGATGATGAACTCGCACCACAGCTTGTTCATATCTGTCAGACGTAAGCAACTCTCTTTACCGATCAGTTTCTTAAGCCAAATCAACTGCTAAAATCCTGTCAGGACCATAATGTAGGCTTCTGGACATGTGGAGACAGATGCATCACTTTCATGAACTCCAAAACCAAATAATCCAACAAGTTCGAGGCCTTGTGAACGGTGCCTCTTCCAGACAATCAACCTCCGCCTCTCATCATGCTGCAACCCGCGACCTGGAAGCTGCTGTCTCAGCATGGCATTCGAGCTTCAATCGCCTGATCAGATACAATCGAGACTACGGTCGTTCTTTATACGGCTGGCTGAAGCTGACGCTCTGCCAAGTCAGCGGTGACAACCTCCAGAAAGACCATTCTTCACCTATTGCAGTCGAGCTCACAGCCTTCTGTGACGAGTGGAAGCAAGCTCTGGATCACCTGCCCGACGCCGTCGCCTCCGAGGGCATCAAAAGCTTCACGAACATCATCCGCGCCATCCACGCGAAGCAGGCAGAGGAGATTAAGATCAAGAAACGCGCCGAGGCTTGCACGAAAGAGCTCGAGAAGAAATCCAAAGCGCTGAGGAGCATCGAGAAGAGATACTACCAGTCGTACTCGATGGTCGGCGCTTCACTTCCGGATGGTGGCCGCGGCAATGGCGGACAAGTGTTCGATATGCGTGATCCGTTGGCAGATAAGAAGTCTGAGATTGCTGCATCTCAGAGAAAAGTAGCAGAGGAGATGATGAGACATGATAGGGCAGTTGACATCACACGCACGATGACTCTCAACAATATACAGACAGGCTTGCCCGGTGTGTTCCAGGCGTTGAGTGGGTTTTCTGGCACGTTTGTAGAAGCCATGGAAGGTGTTTGCCGTCGAGCTGGGGCTGATTAATAGAATATATACCTCCATACCTTTTGGCAATTTTGTTACTTACATGATCAAGCAAAAGAAGAAGAAAGCATATAGACATCAGAAGAAGATAATTTCCGATCATTCGATCATATTTTTAACCCTTTCTGGAACGTGGGAGGGGGATGTTCTTTGTACAGGCAAAAGGGGATTGTTAAGCTTGTGCTTCAATAAAGATTAAGTTTCTCATCGTTTTAGTTTTATTTACAGTTTCAAATTTTAACTAACCGAGAAGTACTTTTGGTATTTATACATTGCTGAGAGGTTTCAATAGTGTATAGGCCTTGTAAGTTGGAAGTGTCACAACACCATCTCCCATTCATCACTTCCCAATCAACAAGCCTGCCTCGAGTTTCCGAGGCAAAGACAAGGGAACATGGGGCTCCTGTTCATATTGTTCTTGGTTGGAAGTGACGCGGAGGGGAAACGATGGAGCGTCAAAGTCTTCTCTTCTGTTGGGGAAATCTTAGAGAGCAAGGTGGTTTATTCTTGGTGGGCTCACACTTTTGTCGAGTGGAAGAAGTGGTTGCACCAGGGCTCACAAAGGATACAACACAAAAGATTAAAAGGGTAGGTAAAAAGTAAAAGAACAAGAATTTTAATCCGATTGGGAGCATGGCAAAATTATTATTAAATTTGCATTTAAAATTAAATAAGTGACTATCAAAATTAATAAAATGCAAGTTTACATTTGCTCACACTGTGAGTTCTGCCAAAGCTGGCTGCTGGACAGCCTTCAGGAATCTCTAGGGCTTCATTGTTGTAGTCCAGAGACATGAGGCACAGTCCCTTTGCTGGAGCTGACAGTGCAACCTTTGCCAGTTCCTTCCGATCCCGAGCTGCTATAACCTTTGGGACAACATCAGGGGGAAGTGCTTCTCTCCCAACCTGAAGCAGCAAAGCAACCTGCAGAAAAGTAGAATGGAAGTGTAAAGTATGGCAAACCTTGTTACCCTACGTCATTATGTAGAACAGATGACACATACCATGTTGCGCACTTGTCTGAATAAGAAACCAGTACCCTCAACCTCAAGCTGCAGAAGAGGACCCTAAAAATGCAAAAATTTAGTGAATTCAGATGAGTAAACTTGCTGCATATATCAAAGCAGGCATAACTTCTAGTTTTCTACCTAAAACAAGTCAAGATAATTACCAGTTCAGTTACGTCAAAACGGAAGATTTCTTTTACAGGGTTTCCCAAGCGATCGCTACGTGGCACATTCGCAAAAGATACGAAGTCATGCTTTCCAACAAAGTAGGCTGCAGCTTCTCTCATGGCTACCGGATTGAGTTTATAAGCACTGTGGTAGGCATAAAGAGCCTGAAAAGGATCCATGATGGGATAATTGTAGATCCTGTAGAAATAAGTCTTGGCTTTTGTGGAGAAACGAGCATGAAAATCAGGGTGTGCCGGACTAATCTCTCTCACTCTGATTTCTGGAGGTAGAAGCCCATTCATCGCGGCGTGAAGAGTATCCAAGCTATCATACATGAAAGGTGTAATGAAGTGCGCAACCTGAAGAACAAAGAACAGTGGAGGCATCATAAATGCCCATATTGATATGTTTTGAACACTGAAGGAACTGAAGGTGTTGCAATTGTAGTCACGGCTTAGCGCTTAAGTTCTATCTATGAATTGATTAATTGATCACAAAAGAAAGGATTATACAGCAGCGTTTATAACAGTAACCAAACCTGACCCCAGGCATGGACACCAGCATCAGTCCTGCTTGCACCAACCAGTAGAAGGTCTTTTCGGTCAAGCTTCGTAATGCGCGTTAAGGCATCTTCAATCAGGCACTGGATTGTCGGTGGTGAAGGTTGATATTGCCAGCCTGAAATGTAGGTCCAAGTTGTAACAATCAGAAACAGGAAACAAAATGGTCTTTTTGCGAGTAAACAATAAACATTTTAAGCACCAAAGAATCACAAACAACTGTCATTTGTTCAGCATGAGAATGCATAACAAATGGAGAGGAAGGAGATCCCTTTCCAAAAGACTAGTTTCTCTATTTTTGATACTGACATGGTTGTTTTAACCAAACATAAGGCACATATATAACCACTGCAGATCCAAAAAAGTGCAGAAGCATAAACATGTTCGTAAAAGCCATGCTACATATCTTTCTAGCACCCCCAAAAATCCTATTTACTATGGGTAGACTAGTATCCCATAGAAATTGTATGTGTTTTTTTTTTGCTAGTTGGTAACTCAGGTTTAGTCTCCTTACCGATCACCCACGGTCTCATAAATAAAGCAAATATACGTCAGAGTTATATGTGCAATTATCCTTACCAACATTTGTCACCAGATTCTCCATAATAAAAACGTGAGATCTTCGAGAATTAAAATGCAAAGTATGTTCCCGTAGCAGAGGCATTTCCACAAACAGATTGACGCCCCCCACTTTAGGATTTTCTCCACTACGTTCGAGTACAAAGGTACCCCCTCTCTCAATGCAATTATAGCTCAAGTTAGTCAACCTAAAATCAATCAAATGTCTTATCTACATCGTTCATCCTAGAAGAAAAGAAGATAAACAAGTGGAACCGCAGCCATTTCTTCGTCAGTTCGAACGACAGAGCGCGGAGACGAGCAATGCCTCAGGAAGGCCAAGAATCAAGAAGCCAATATTTAAAAAAAAGGGACCGGTACCTGCGAACTTTGTGCCGTCATAGGCGATGACCATGCGCCACTTGTGAGATCCAGGAATCACCGCCGCCTTCGCCGGCTCCTCCGCTGCGCAACGGCCCGCCTGCTTCCGCAGATGACACGGATGAGTCGAAGGGAATACCGGAAGAGAGGAGGAGGAGAAAGGCCGAGGTTACCAAGGCGTTCGACAGCGGCGATAAGGTGCGAGAAGGAGAAGCAGCAGCCGCGGCGAAGGCGACGACCGCGACGCCCATCTCGCGCTCGCGCTAACTCAGAAGACCGACGCAGGCGTGGGCGCCGGCCCAGTGTAAAAGGTCGACAGGGCGAGCCAGTCCGATCTGGTTTGGACTCTTAGCGTTGGGCTAATTGAGCATGAGATAAGTTGGTTCATGGGCTCTCCTTAATTGGGCTATACATATAACTATTTTTATCGGACAATATATTACCCCCACCCCAACCAGCCTCAGATTGTTGTCTACATAGCGCAGGTAGAAGAAGTACCACCCACCTGTGCTCGGTCGTTAAATGTCCTTGTAAAAAAGTTACGTCAGGGTCAATTCATGCTTCGCGTTGATACATCTTTCCCGAGCCGAGAGGGGCAACTAAAAAAAAGAGGAGTGGCCCATCACTAATCTTTCCAGAGCCGAACAAGATCCACACGCATTACCCTCACGAGTCACTGTGGTTGAGCAACCCCGAGAGGGAAATCCAATGAGCAAAACATTTAATGAATGGACTCGTCCGTGATGCTGGGTAAGTAATTTTCCCTTTGCCTTTATACACCGAGCTAAAATATGCGGTCATATTAACCCGATGGGAACCCGTTGCTCTCGCGATCTACGCTGTCTAATTAAATCGCGTTGGCAGCACCGCATGTGGGGGGGGACGGCCGGTGCAATCGAATCGTGGAGGAGCCGCCGGGGAACATCTACATCCACATAACTGCCGGTCTAATATCTTGTTTTCTTTCTTTCTCCTAAATAATTGATTCCACATGTTAAAATTACGTTTCTGTGCTCGGTTCGCCGGGTTGCGTCCATTGCCTCGTCAAATGTCAGGTACGCACACGCCACGTGATCGGTGTTCCTTGATTGAATGGCTGGTGCGGTGCCCGGCGCGAGGGCTCCAATTAAAGACGTCGGGTGGTTGCCCACCGACTGATCTTGATCTGACGATGACATGCATCTGCCGTTGGAACGTCGTATATTTTTTAGATATAAATCTATACAGCGACGTCCTGCTGTAATAATATAACATTAAGTTCTAAAAAAATACTAAGGCAGTGCGAAAATATTCCTAAAACAGTAGGAAAAGAATAACGGGCCTTCCTCTACTAAAGCGATCGTCTAAAACGGAAGTGCACGCGCCGCTACACTTACCCGGATATTTCGACCAGTGGTCGCCCGGACGCGTGGCCTCGGTTTCGACCCCGGCCTCTGCCTTCATACACCGCCGCGGCCGCACTCCGCGTGCTTTGTTTTTTCATTTGGAAACCTCGCGTTCCATGTGCTCGTTGAAATGCCGCTGAGGGTTCTCGTTTGACTTTTTTATCAATTTTTTTTTCCGCCGGGGCGGGCGCGGCGCTTGACGAGAGGGTTTGCGCTTGGTTAAAGCTGATGCGCTCGACGTGTTCGTCGAAATGCCGCTGAGATTTTTCGGGCATGAGTCTCGTGTTTGCTCCATCCATGCATGGTTGTCTCTTGTCGGAATTGTTTAAATCCAAAGCTATTCATATTATTTATTTAAATTATATGTATATAAAATGTAAAAGCACGGACACATATTTTTAATGCTTTTATGGCAGGCGAGCAACACCATGAATTAAATAATCCACCACGTGTCCAGTTCATCGATGCATCCTGCCGCGGACAATAATAAAACATGTCCCAAAGAGATCCTGAATCAATAATAAAACCAATGTAATCCTCGGAATATTTCATTCAACGTATAATAAATATCGTACGCTGAGCTGGGAAAAAAGTAAACAGTAATCGCGTACTTTGAACTTATAACGCCGGGTTATATAACTGGCTTATCTTATCAAATATATTGTCCGAATCTAAAGGCGTGATGAAACGGGCGATCGATCAGTTACTTCCGTGTCAAACTCTTCCGTCGGATTAATCCACTTGTCTTGTACACGAAGACAGCACAATGTTTTTTTAAATCATTATCCACGGTTGCTTATCGTGGCGATTAACTCGGTAGACTCGTGGAAAAGTTCTCCTGGGTTAAATTTCATCAGATTAGTTTTGAATACTCTTTAAAAATAGCTGGCAACACCGCATAATTCTTCCTCTGACCGGTTATCTTAATTAACTGGAAGCGGTTCCATTTATTTGGAGATAAATATACAGCAGATATAATTTTTATATCCGCAATAATTAGCGTTGAAACGGTCAACGTCGGTAAACAGTGATATTTAAATCGAGTTGAGCTGTTCGCGGACGAAGTAAAAAAAATAGAAAAAAGGGAAAGTTTCGGCCCCATGCTTATCCACGTAATCAACCTCATCGTCGACATGGGCGACGCACAGCATGTACAGCAGTACAGGCAATAATTGAGAACGCACAGATTGATTGATTTCCCCTTATGACCCTCAGCCGGGGGGCACTTCACCCTTCTCCCTTCCTGCAACCCTTTTTGCCCTTTTATACACCTAAACAGCCACATGAGTCGATCAAAGGACAAGATGCCCCCATCCCTCTCCTCTCCCCTCGTTGTCCGAGCGTTCCTTTTATTTTTCCTATTAACCTAATTCAACTTGATGTATATATTTTGGGCTTCTACTCAGTAAGGGATTAAATCAACAACAGAAGAAGATAAGGGCAGAAGCGGTGTTACCCATTTTAGAGAAAAGGTATACTAATCATATGGGTAGAGACAGAAGGGTATTATGGTACAAACAACTCTCCCTCCTGTATATAAATTAATTCCATTATTGCCTTGCTCTGCAACACAAAATTAAGATTAAAAAACTTGTTTATTTTGTGCTCAACTGAGAGGGCGAAGCGTAGAAGCGCGCGCCTGCTCGTCCCCTTTCCCCTCTCCGCGTGCGGAGGAGGAAGAGAAGGAAGGAAAAGCTTATTCTCCTTCGTCTCCTTCTCTCGGAGCAATAAGGGGGGAAGGAGAAGGGGGAGGGAATGCAGATGCTGATGAAGTACGAGCTGGGGAGGACGCTGGGGGAGGGGAGCTTCGGCAAGGTGAAGTACGCGCGGCACGTCGAAACGGGGAAGAACTTCGCCGTCAAGATCCTCGATCGGAAGCGAATCCAGTCCCTCAAGATCGATGATCAGGTTAGATTTTTTTTTTTAAAAAAAAATTTCGTTTCCGTTAGAGTTCTTCTCGATGTCTGGTTTCCTCGAGTACGAAGAATTGACCTTGGAAGAGTAGCAGCAGATCAGGAGGGAGATTGGAACTCTGAAGCTTCTGAATCACCCCAACGTTGTCCGCCTCCAAGAGGTTCGTCCGATCAACTCCTCTGTTTTTTTTTTTTGAAGGGGAAGAGTTGCACGTATGGTATTCGATGAGTTGCTTCTGAAGCAAATTGAGTCATTCAACTAGGAATAGATTGACGAAATTAGGGAACCTTCATCATCTTTATCGAATTAGATGGGGAATCGGATTGGGGAGGAGTTGAAATAAAAAGGGGAATCTTGCTTCTTGTTCTCTTGTTAGCTTGGTGACTCAGCCCGCTCCAAGACGAGAATTTTATACTTTTCTAATATCTAATACCGATAAGCCCCGTCGGCTGAGCTTTCATCCGGGCGGTCGCTGTCCCGGGAAGGGAGCGCACCGCCGATGGGCCGCGTGGAGTTTTGGGGAGGGTAAATTGTGGTCGGTGTTGCAGAGCCCGTGGTTTGAGATGTGGTTCACTCCGTGATGGCTGCAGCGCACGGCGCAGCGATCCCATCACGGCCATCCCCGAGGCGTGTAGTTTGGGGCCGCGGTGGCACACACGCAACCTATAGCTCGTGCCGTGGCGGGCGCCACCGCCATGTGGGTGGCTCGACGGGGCGCCTACGCCACAAGCCCTGTCGCGTATCGGAGTCGCACATGCACCCCCTGTCCTCGGGATTTGCGGCCAAGCCATGTGGGGCTGTTGTTTTGGTCATGTTCTTGGGCCAACAGATGACGTTTAGACGGGGATTGGTTTGTACTCATGCCAATGCACAGTATTTTTTCTGCGAATAGATTTTTAGAAAACATTTTTTCCACTGATGTTGTTGTTTTCGAAACAAAACAAGAACAGAACAGCGTACTTATAAAAATTCCTGCTTTTGTCAGTAAAACAAGAACATAACAGCATACTTTTTTTGTCATCAGAAACTACAAGCAGAAAACATACTATTTACATCAGCGGAACGCAAACAAAAATGTTTTCTAATAATGCATGTTGCACAACAGGTTTCAGCAAGCAAAACGAAGATTTACATGGTCCTTGAATACGTAAACGGTGGTGAATTATTGGACAAAATTGTAAGGATCCTTGACTTGTGATAATGCGTTTCATGATGTATTACAATTGTTCATCAATTTCTTTATGATATGTTTAAGGATCGAATCTTATTCCTCTGTCTTTTTCATAGAGTATATATGGTTTTCTTTATCTTTGTGAGTGGGGTTTTTGTAGTCGCGGTCACCAAAGGGAAGGCTACCAGAACAGGAAGGAAGGAGGCTTTTCCAGCAGTTGATCGATGCTATCAGCTATTGCCATGATAAAGGTGTTTACCATAGGGATTTGAAGGTAAGTATTCCTACCATAGTTGAGATAGTTTACTTTTAATTAAAAATGGAAGAAATTATTCTTTTCTGACCTCACGATTTCGTTAAAATTTGTTTACAGCCTGAAAATATCCTCGTAGATGAACATGGAAACATAAAGATATCAGATTTTGGTCTAAGTGCTTTACCTCAGCATCTTGGGGTATGCCTTTCCGGCTTTACAATAAAAAGTATTAATCATCTGTTGTACTTTGTTTGTCTAATACTCGCTTCATATTTATTTACCAGAATGATGGATTACTGCATACAACCTGTGGAAGCCCAAATTACATCGCCCCTGAGGTAACTTTCTATTACCTCTTTGCTTAATTCATCCTTTTTTTTTTTTTTTTCATTTACTGCCTAGTTCATCTTCTACTAATTAATGCTTAGTTTGTCGAGTTCTCATGACAATCTTGATAATAGGTCCTCTCTAATCGAGGTTATGATGGTGCGCGATCAGATATCTGGTCCTGTGGTGTGATCCTCTATGTCATTCTCACAGGCTATCTTCCTTTCGATGATCGCAATCTCGCTGTTCTGTACCAGAAGGTTTGTGTATGTTTAGAGAGATCAAGCGACACTATTTGGATCTATTAGTCCGTTGCTCACTTTAGGCTTTACTTGTTTTGATTCATAGATACATAGGGGAGACACCAAGATCCCCAAGTGGCTGTCTCCTGGTGCGCAGAACTTCTTGAAGAGAATTCTCGATCCAAATCCTATAACTCGAATAAATGTAGCAGGGATCAAAGCGGACGAATGGTTTAAGCAGGGATATACAGCTGTTGTTCCAAATGACGATGAAGATGAGGATATTAGTGTCTGCAACTCTCTTCCTGTTAAAGAGGTAGCGGTTTGAAGAGTTCTTTTTATTTTTCATGTGACTTCTCCAGTTGTACTGGACGTTGAAAGATGCTGATCTTTGAGTTTTCTATAGCACAATGTCGCAAATGAAAATGGAGGAACTTCACCTATCCAGATCAATGCGTTTCAGCTGATCGGAATGTCGTCTTCGCTTGATCTTTCTGGCTTCTTTGAGAAAGAGGTAAAAGAACGAGCCTTTCTCTAAAAAAAGAAAATTTAAACTTCAATTTTTCTGAACCTTTCTCACTCAAATATGTAATAGTCCACATTTAATTTCAAGTTGAAACATTGCCATAAATTTAACAATTGAGTTCTGCCAGTGTACTATAACTTAGTTTGATCTTGCAGGACGTCTCGGAAAGGAAAATTAGGTTCCCAACAAATTATTCACCCAGTGATTTGTTCCAAAAGATCGACGACGTTGTCTCGGAAATGGGACTTGAAGTTCAGAAGGGACATGGCAAAGTAAGCAGCTCATTTTTGCAGATTTCTTGAAAGTTACAGCCAAAACCACATTTCAAGTTAACTTTTTTACATCATCTACTTCGCAGGTGAAGGTGATTCAGAAGCAGGATGCAAAGATGCTAAAAAGCACCACCCTACTCTCTGTTACTGCAGAGGTAGCTTTCTGTCTAGATTTTAAGTTTCAAATACCGTTTCTTCTGCTCATCGCAAGTCTCTCATACTGCATCCCTTTTTTGAGTTTCATGCAGGTGTTTGAGCTCAGCCCACTGCTACGTGTAGTTGAACTGAGAAAATCACAGGGGGACTCCTCGTTGTACAGAAAGGTAAATATAACAGGAACAAAACCTTACCTTTCTTCATTTTAATTTTTTTGTGAAAGGAAGAACAATAGCTCCAAGTTAATAGTAGAAGAGGACCCAGTTGTTTCTAATTGATGTAAAATGCAAATTGTAAATGCAGATGTGTGCAAAGCTGTCAGAAGACCTGAGAGTTTGTAAAGGTAAACAAGATTTGGAGCGAAACATGATGATAGGAGAAGCCAATGGGGAGGGAAGGGAGATGTCCGCTGCTGAACGGTGACATATGGATAGTTTTGTAGGGATTAGAAGGCGGAAATAATTATTGGCGCGATGTATAGAAGAAGAGTATTCCTTGGGGGAAAATGTGTAGTGAAGCGTAGGGAAAAACTTGGTTTCCTGTTTCCTCGGGAGCTCATCGCGCGGCCATAAAACATTATGTGAATAAAAATACTCCTTATGGGTTTCGATGAGTTCTAGTGTCATGGAGAGTAGCAATTGTTCAGAGGGTCTAAAATTAACCAATGATGCATGCCAGAAGACGATAAAAATACGTCTCTTTCGTAACATTCGTGCCATCGTGGTCATGGCATGCAAGCAACCACGCATACTGCAGTACAATTTTCGGCATCTCGTTATTACGTTGAGTAAAGACAACCACCTCAATGAAAAGAACGGATCATGAGCCTATAAAATTTATATTTGCTTGCAAGAGCATAATGACAGAGAAGAAAGCTTGAACCATATACAACCACAGTACTCAAAATGAACATAACCATAAGAAGATAGCAGGAGCGCCATTCACAAACAGATTAAGGAACCTGCAGTCAACTAAGTTCCAATGAAGAGATTTGCACCGAAGTAGAAGACTAACGATTTGAGTCTGCCTTCCACAGCAAAGCTTTCACCGGCAGTGGAAGTAGAGCTGGCATCCTGGACAATAAGCAAGGTTGGAGTTATACTACCTGCGGTATGCTGTCCAAGATTATACTGTCTGGAGCCCACCTAGTATATCTATCCACATGCCAAAATGTAGAACCACTGGCGCAGCATAAAGCACCTCACTCATCATCCGCTACCTTGCTTATCTTTGGATTAGATAACTATGTACAGGTCACATGATCTACTGAAACACCTTCCGAACGAAGCCTTTCACTGCTTCATCATGTAATTCTAATATTACTACTACTACCTTTAGCATGATCCATACTCGTTATTTCTTGAGTTCACTACGATCAAACCTTCTTTCTAGGACCTGCACTTGGGTTCTTGTCCGTGCCCTGTGAATAAAAAGATAACGGCTGCCAACCCGACGGGTGGGGTGTTATCCACTTCTTGCCTTCAATTATCACATGCAAAATCTGAAGAACTTCCCCCAGGCAATGATGCTTCAAACATGAACCTCTAAGAATCATCGCTGCGTGATACCTGTACAAGATTTTACCAGCTGCCGTCAAAGATGAAAAATGCAAACCAAGCCAAAACCCTAAAGAAATTGTTACCTGCACTGCGATGTCATTAGTGAACTTCGTCCTGCTGCTTTGGAAAGAAACTTGTAAACTACATCCAGGCTTGTCTTTGGATGCTTAGCACAACTATCCACAGGATTGACACATTTCCATATATCTTCATTTTTTGCAACATATAATGGCAAACTATTCCCTATCTTGTGCATCACTACAAATTGATACTGAACAGCATAGTCTAAGGCTGCTTTGATGTTAAAACCCTGAATATGCGTCTCTCCATACTTGATGCAATCAGCTAAGTTATCTTCAGTTGGGACCATTTTGTCAGCTCTTAACACTTGCAGAGCACGTAAAACAACGTGGACCTCAAATGAAGGCAATGGATAAGATGGGTTATTCCAGTGCCCATCCATTGGCATATTGCTGCCCATTACAGGTGTAGGAGGTCTTTGCACATGTGGATTATAAAGGGTTTGTGAATTATGTGGGCCATTAGTAGCCCAATTACGCTCTGGAGCAGAGCATATATTTGACTTGTGGTTTTGCTTAAATGATGAGCTGGTTTGGTTACCACCATTTGGATAATCTGAAATATTAACTCTACCGATTTCAGGTAGGTTTCCTGGGGGAACAGGAGGGAAGGGTGGTGGACTAGTTGTCCATCCTTGAGCAGAAGGAAATTGTGGACCACTAGGCCCATTTGTGGGAACATAAAAGTTGGAATCTTGAGGAGTTGACGAAGGCATATTGCCAGGTCGAATACTAGGTTGATTTAATAAATCACTTGGCCTTAATGGCTGAGTCCAGTGAGCTCTGTGATTGTTAGAGTAGGCATTTCCATCTTCTATGGGGAAATCTGGCCTAGGAGTTGTTACATGACCACTTGAAGGGTTGGGTTGGCTTCCCCGAAATAACTCATGAGAAGCTTCCTTGAAAGACATTTCATTGTTGTAAGAGTAACTAGCTTCTGGAGGAGGTGATGGCTGAGGACAATAATTAGTATGGTTGCCTGGGGTATTTTCCTGGGATTTTGTACTTGATATTGCTGGAATAGGCACTTGTTCAGAACTGCTGATACTGTTATATTGAGCAATACTAGTATTAGTCAGACCATTACTTACAGGAGGAGGCTGTTTGAATTCACTGTTTGGTGCTGCACCATTATTTGCTTGGTTTGGATTTGAGTGTCTCCTCGATCTTCCCTTGTTTCTGATTTCAGCTTTTCCATTAACATAAATCTTTTGACTACTCGAAAATGCTGGAGGAGGACCAGACGAATGTGTTGTTGTTTGCTCGAAAACTGAAGCACTTCTACTTGCTGCCTCGTCATTCAGTGGTTGGCCTCCATCCACAAGGTCCTTCCAGCTCCAAACACTCTTTGCGGCAGCAACAAGTGCTTGGGATACATTTGGCGGATTTGCAAGAAGAATATTATATCTCCTAAAGCTAAGTTGATGGAGCGCATACGAGAAGTCACGATCACCAGATATTAATAAGTAGTTGGCAGGCGGAGGATTATCAACTGCCCATAATAGCATATCAACCAAGATCTTCTTGTCACTTGCATCTTTGACACCTGTGTTATGTTTTATCATTATAGGAGTGAGAAAAACAATTTAAGGTAAGCTTGTCAAAGAAACAAGACTACATTTATTATACAAGATATCAGTAGGATAGCTTGTTTTAACAATCAGGAAGAAGGTTTAAACAGCACTCGATGTGGACCGAGAATCGCATCTATGAGCAAACTAGACCACATTGCATATATTGTATTATTGATATGTGAACTTACCTCCTATGCAGCCTGCTAAACCACCAGTAAGCAAGTTGCATAATCCACATCTACTAAGTAACCGAAGCGGCACCAGAATCTTATTGTGGCTTTTAGCGCCGTTAGCAATTTTTTACATCACGTTTACAGAATTGAACCATCAAAGAGGCCGGTTCTTAGAACTTGAAGTTTAGCCTTATAGTACAGCAAAGCAATGATAATGAGAGAAAAGGTGACGGTGCTCAAAACGGTCTAATTAGTTAAATTACCAAGGTATAGATGCAGAATCATCGTAAAGTGGTGATGGCAAAGAAAGCCAACCAACATAGCTCCACGGACCATCTGTTAACTCCAATCCTAACAGGCCCAAGACTTGATTCTACTAGTGTGTAAAAGTAAGTAGTAGGAACGCGCCATCTGCTAAAATGCAAAGGGCGAGATCTCTATGAATAGATGCACATCAATAACTGGAAAACATGTAATTCCTTACATGTTGATCCTATATATGAAAATTTATTTGGAATCAGTTGCTCTATTAAACAATTTTATTGTCAATTTGTCATCCACACAGACCCCTGGCCTACTCTTATACTTGCAACCAAGCAAATACCGATATCTAAAACCACAATATCCAACGTCAGTAGTGGGATTTAAGGTTCGTTTAAAATTATGAGGACAGGACCCGCTACAGTAATAAATTAACTGCAATATTGTTTGCAATATCAAAACTGCTGGTCTAAATTATCAGGCCAGGACCAGGAATAAACTGCAATCTTGTTTGCAAGAATCAAAACTCATTATATCCAAGATACTATAGAGAAAACAGGAAGGCTGGCTTCTATAAACAGGCAAGTGCGACAAAAAAAATGCAGAATCGTCACCAGATGAGCATCAAACGACAAATGTGACCGATGAACACAAAAAAATACACACTGAACGGCGAATATCAAGCATGAGCAGCACGAAGATAGTGAAAAACCTGGATGCTGAAAAAAATAGATGGCCATGGAAGGGAAAAAAAGAGATCTGAGAAAAAAAGGGGGTAAAAATAAATAATTTCGATTCAAAAACCAATAATCCTTTCGCCCAAGGTCAAAAGAATTTATCACCAAAGAGAGAAAAAAGGCGAGCCATTTATTGCAGTGGCCAAAGTCTTGCGCTGTCAAACAACAAAAACACCACCAAAGAAATACAAAGGCATTCGCGGTCCCATACTGTACCTGCGGGGACGTGGTTGAGCGTGATCCCAGTGCTGGACAGCGCCTTCTGCACGGCCGGCGGGATCTGGTTCGTATCACCGAAGGCGATGATCGATACGGGGCCTCGGTATCCCACCGTCGCCAGCGCCGAGCTTATGTTCTGAGCGATCTTATGCGGGTCAGAAACCCTAGGCACCTGACAGTTCTCGATGTCCCACCACACCGACGTCTTCGCCGTCGCGAAATCATCGTCCACCACCGTCGGGCCGCCGCCGCCGCCGCCGCCACCCATCGCCGAATTCCAACTCCTCTAGTGCACGATCGCTATTGACTCGATCGATCTACGTTCGGGGGGCGGCGGCGATTCCGGCGGCCACACCATCTGTTGTCTTCCTCTGGAACACAACATCTGTGATGCAATATGCCGGGTGAGGGTTTATTTTTATAAGCGGCACAGACCAGGAAGACTATGAACAGCAGGATTTACGGATCCGCTGTATTCCTCTGGAGCATGGTAAACTTTTTTATCCATAAAATGGTCTCGTTCTACTGGGTCCCGATTTGAAGCCGCGTATCTTTTCGATAATTTTCTGTTTGCTGTTCGGGAAGAGGAGACGACGAGATCGCTTGGGAACGGCTGGGTCGGCAGCAGGGCCGAGGAAAGAACGACCGGGGAAAGTGGACTTTTGAGACCATAAGGGATGTGAATATTGAATCCTGCCCGTTCAGTGAAAGCTAGAATGTGATATGGACGGTTCGGATCGTTCGTGGCTTTTGGGCCACCGGGGTCGCATCTCGCTGAGAAGTGTTCGAGGAGGTGTCCTAATAATTTGTGGAGGGGTGAATAGATAATTCTATCATTTTACCCTTTTAGAAAAATTTTAAATACTTCTCAGCTAAGGTAGATCAAGTTGAAGGTATTTATAAAAAAAAAACCTAAAACGAAAAAGTTTAGAACGAGCTGATCACGTTGAGTAACCCACAAAAGTTTGATGGATTAAAGATCATCATAAAAATAATAAAAAATATCATTGGAATTATCGACATCGTTTTCCAAGGAGGTTGATTAATGGTCGACTTAAATGCGGTATTTTTTTTAGAATTATGGGGATTATAATTTTTTTTTAAAACTACTATTATGTTTTCTCTTCTGAATTTATTTAATATATAAGTTCAATTGCTAGAGAACATTCATAATTTTTTTAAAAAATTTAAGAACAACACCTGCAAGAGAATACTTTTTACCCGTACAGTAGACAAAAAATGGAACGTACAAAACCCCAATAATTATTATGTTATGGTTTTTGTCTTTATTATTATTAATTACTATATTTTATATTTTATTATTTTAAGAATATTTAAATAAATAATAGATATCATCATACGTTGAGTTCGAAATCCATTGTTTTTTTGAAGCAACTATTCTGCTTAGATCTTTTTTTTTCCCTCATGGATTTTGTAATCTCAAAGAACTACATGGAAAATAAAAATCTCAATGAAAAAAAATAGCACCGACTACTGAACATGAGCTTGGAAGGTTGCATATGGCATGTGAATTATAAATCCAAATGGTCACCGACAATATTCTGGTCCTGAATCTTGAACCAAAACCCTTTCGGAAGTATGGTGGAAGATTGGTGAATTAAACCAGGAGAAAAAGTTTGCGTGCCTCCTCTTTATGACCTGGAAATCACTACCATAAAGAAAACACTTATTTTTGTCACGCTCATCCTTCTTTAATGATTCTTTTCCTCTCTCGACCACAACAAACCCAGCCAGGTGTCCATTTCTTGGCTTATCATTATTCCTGCATGATTTGGTGATGACACTGAACGCCCCCTGTACCATAACTTAAAGGCCAAGCATGCACTAATCGGTCATGCATAGGGATAAACTCAAGCCACAGATTTCTTACTCCCTGTTCTCAATTTTTTTCTTTTTTGGAGAATATTCCCTGTTTTCAGATTGATCATGGAAATTATGTTAAGATCCCTTCCCTTCCATCTAGGCACAGATTTGGAGAAGGAAAAGGGAGGATAAAAACTAGACCTAAAGAATTCACATTGCAGCAGGAAACATTTTTTACAAGCATTATTTTTCTTCACCTTCGGAGAGATGTGCTGTGGCCATCAGCAAAGCAGTGAAGAAAGATGACCGAGTTCCTAACAGAATGGAGGAGCTGCAGTTTCCAACCCACCAGCGGATATCTCATAAGCATGCCAGGCATTGACCTTACGGTAAAGGTTCTTGTGAATCTCCGAGTCGAGACAGGTGAAGATATGCATCAGTCCCTGCAAAGCAAAAAAAGAAAAGGAGAGCAGGAGATTTTAGAGAAAAGATCACGCAGTGAAAGCATGCCAGGACTAAAGGTAAAATCGAAGTTGTAAATGTTTAATATAGGTTGTTTCCTCCCAAAAGATCACCATTAGATGGCAAAAGATATTAACTGGTAGCATGGTAGTAGAGAAAGAAACATGAAATTTCAACTGGAGACACCATTATCTTCTGCATGATTGATGACTATACCAAGTACTTGCATAACTAGGCATCCATAAAGATATCAAGTGGAGAGCATCATATACGCCACACAATCTGAGGATAAATGGTGCTTGCAAGCTCGATCTGATGTCTGCAAGCTTGACAGGTTGTTTAAGAGTTTGCACAAAATCATGTGCACCAATTGATGCTTGCAAGCTTGATAGGTTGGGTTTGGGACTCATTCTGAACTGAAGACTCAGAAAAGTGGTAAGGTTAAAGAGGGAGAAACATAAATCAGTCAAGGCTTGGAAACTTCACAGGTAAGGTTTGGTAGACAAGGCCAAAAAGCAGAGTAGGTATGTTCTTGGAAGGAAGACGAAATTGAAGCAGTGAGCTTTTGAAAGTACGTGCACAATACATGCGAATCTGATTAAAGCATTAATGCTCAACACTGAATGTTGTGAATTCAAGACTCACTAAAATAATAATAATAAAAAGAATGGTAGAAGATGGAAGATTCATGCCCTAATACGGATACAGCGATAACTTCAAGAAAATAGAGCATTCAAATTTCCTTCTCTATTTACATTGCATGCAAGTGTGGAACTCTAGTATTACACTGTAAATGCTTGGAGCTAATGGGTCTGTCATTTTTTAAACGTGATCTGTCTTTTCCTCGAACCTTTAAACTTCACTGCTTGAAACTAACCACTACAGTTGTATCATAACACTGGTGTCTCTCTTCTCTTTTACAGAATTTTGTATATTTTAATGTTTCTACAAACAAAATATGGATCAAGCGTAGAAGATAACAATCGGATATAATGCTAGGGACCTAACATGCGTCACGAATTGTTTCTCAAGATATATACCCAAGCCTATGCAAAATCAACTTGATATTCAAAACCAACTTGTTAGAAGATGAACAATGACGACGTTGCCATTAAAATATTGCAAAACCAATTTGATATTGAGTTTTATGTGAAACAGAGAAGTGGACTTACCATATCCTTCCATAGAAATAATTTGCAGATCACCCCCAAAATAACGAGCATAGAGACGACTAATTGGGAGCCCATATCCATAGCCGGCCATAGTAACAACATTTGAGATTCCTTCAGAGTCTTCATCCAATGGATTCTTTGCAGTACTATAGAGATAAGTGAACATCTTTCGAAGACCACTTCTTGGTATACCACCCCCTTCATCTGATATCTGCAAAATTGATGATAAATGACTAAATTGGTAAAATTCTGGAATCTGGGATGCAGGTATAGACATTGATCATTTCTTGAAATAAGCAGTTTCTTCCCATGCCAGCGGTTCCCTGATTACTGAGAAGAAAAACAAACAGTGGTTATAGATAAAAGAAACCATTGGCAGCATACCTTTATGGTAACATCCTCAATCCCATCAGCAACAATAATTCTAACAGGAGGCACGTCCTTGTCAGAATTCATGAAACGTTCTTGAACTGCACGAAGAGAGTTTTTTACCAACTCAAAGACCATAAGATGCAAATGTGAAGGAACATACCTGATTCACAAAAATACGCAGAAAGAAAGGATCAGATACTCTTATGAAACAAATATCCATAATAACAATTCAAAATGAAAGTAATCTCCATAGGAACACTTCCTAATATATTTGCAGCTTAGTTACAAGGTTGAACATTGCCGTATGATATAAAAAAATTTAATTTAGATAGCATCAGAAAAAGTAGTCGTGCCGATGCGGAACTTATAAAGATAATACTTGCAAGTTCTGGTAATTAATATAATGAATTTAAAATGGATACTCACGGAAAGTTGAAGTATGGATCTCCATAAATGTCAACCTCAGGAGCAACCCCATATTCTCGGAAACAAATACTACGAGCATCCTCACTAGCAGCTCTGGCCACCAGCATTGGAGAAAGTCTAGTGTTTATTTGGCCAATACATCCTGGTTCTGGATCAGGATGATGCAGAGCCACATGCTGCCCTGAATTTCACATAAATCAAGTCTCATGTTCCTATTATTCAACATAAGCTATCCTTATGTTTTGATAAAAAAATAATGGAAGCAAAAAGCAGCAAAAGGGACCATAGAGATACGTGTTAACATGTTTCCATGTAGACTATACAGCACAATGTTGAAATAGAAGAAAGGCTTGCAAAATTAACAAACTGAAAGCAGGATCTGCACTTACCTATAAGCATACGGATTCCAATTCTTGACATGTAAAAACGGTCAAGAAACTCGTGAATATCTTCTAGTTCTTCTGTTGCAACCTTGCCATTCAGGTCTCTCTTTAGCTGCTGCACACCTAACGCCATAGCTGGAACCACATTGTTATGCCTCACCTTGATCATCTTGATCATTTGAGTGAAAGCTAATTCATCATTTGTGTCTCTGATTTCTGGAAAGGAACGAAGATCACGAAACGAATCTATATACCAATCTCTGACCTAAAAAGGTAAACGTACAAGTCAGTTTTTCATGAACCTCTTACACACTGATGTTTAATATGTCAAGGATACACTCTTGATATTAGTTTTATAATTTAAATAAACCGTGGAGGAAAAGACAAAGATAAGAAATCTAAAGAGAATTTATGTCAACAACGTTGTGTTATTTGATTAATTTATTGCACTCAAGTTTTAGAACAGCCTCGTTGCCAGGGAAACCAATAACTTGCTCATGGTTTAGCAAAGTTTTGGGGTAAAGGAAATATCTGGAATCATATCATTTAAATGGTTGTCTACTATGTAACGAAAAGACAAAGAAAGGGTCATGTCCCCAACCTCTGGTGGCATTTGTTCGAAATAACTTAGAACTCTCAATTTGTAGTGAAAACAATAAATGCACAAAACTACGAGAATAGCTGACTGCGGAATCATGTTTCTCTTGCAACAAGACTAAAGCATTTAGGCAGAAAGGCAAATGGAAACGAACATACAACACTAAATGTAAATAACTACGGAAACATATAAAAAATATGTCAATTTAAGCCAGCCAAGAAAAATATCAGACCTAGATAGTCAAGATAGATTTTTTTCTCCGCCGAACTGCAATCTTAAAATCAATTCTTGGCTTGAAAACTCTGAACCATCCAAATTAAATTACAGATATGCATAAATGGTTCACAATCCAAACTAAATTTCTGCTGTGATTTATGCATTGAGCATCGAGACCCCACCCTTGCGTATCATACATCACACTGCAGAAATAGAGTTAAAGGTAGTCTAAGATAAATTACTTCTTGGGATACTGAACCTGAAGGTGTTCCAAGCACATGCGCTCAGCATATAATACCAGAACAAGTAGCAAAAAACAACGATCAGGTGTAATTTCCACTCAATTTAGTACAAGTCTGCAACAGAACAATCCAATCTAAGGCCGGGAAAAATAGAAAAGTAGATCTCTAAGCAGATAGGAATCATCCCTTGATTTTCACACGGATCATAGATTTATCCGGACAAATGCAGCGCAGTGTTAGGAATTGAGAACACTGATCTTATCCACTCTAAGATAGGCCCCGATAGCCAAGCCAGATACGCCAAAGTCTGTCGAAAAGAAAACGGGAGAGAGAGTACCTTCAAGACGGCGGGCTTCTCAGACAGGCCGAAGGGCAGGGAGTCCAATCCAATGACCCGTCGGGCGATCCTGATGGGAAGCTCCTTGTGCAGGAACTGCGCGGAGATGAGGAGGTTCCTCGGGTTGGGGCGGGCGCCGAACTCCATCATGTAGCGGAGGCTGACGCCCGTCTGCTTCATGGAGCCCCATCGGTGCACCTCCTCGGCCAGCGCCTTGGAGAAGGACTCCGTCGCCTTCTTCACCGCCATGGTAAGTCCGATCAGGAAGGGAACGACGACGGCGATGAGGAGGAGGAGGAGGAGGGGGAGGATAAGGAGGCGGGCGGGGGCGGAGGCCTCGAAGAAGAAAGCATCGAGGGGAGGGAGAGTGGCGAAGGAAGCCCCGGCGGCAGCGGTGGTGGTGGGATAATAAGCCAGTGGGAAGGGCGACGGGATCGATGACAAGTTGAGAGGACCACGAGAGCCGTGTGGCTTTGTTTTCGCTACCTCGTATTAAATATTTATTTATTCTGGGGGGTTTCGGGATAATGTTATTAAATGCGTGGATAAGATTTAGCTCCCACCTTTTGTGATTTTTGTAGTTTAAACCTTGTTTTCTTTAAATTCTAGTCTTAGTTTGTTCACCACGTTGATTGTTTTTTAATTCTTTAAGAAGTATCCTTAAAATTTCAAAAAAAAAATTAAAGTCAAATTTATTATTTCTGGTGTAAGTCCGCACAAAAATCTTCATTTTCAGGTGGCTTTTGGGATAAACGTAAAATGGTGACGTGTCTTGCCCGAATTGCTGTGTGGATATGAATATTTAACATTCATGCTATTATTTTTTAATCAAATTGTACGCGTGGGGAGCCTTTTTTTGGTGGAATAATTACGTTCCTCGGCGAATTTATTTTTTATTCAGTCGTCCCTGCGCCACGTGGATGGGCAGTGGCAGATCTATCCAAGGAATCAAACCCTTGCTGACTCACCCGCACGTTAAAAAAAAGCTTAAAAAACGTCGACATTACCCATGAAATCAAAGTTGCCGTGTTTTATATATATATATATATTAAAAATGATGCCTTACAAGCCAATAAATGAGGTACAGAAAATAATTAATGCCCCCCAGCGTCAAAAACCATCAAACTTATATTTCATTTAGTTAGCGAAAATTTTCATCGGGTCATATCTATGATTTATATTTTTTATTTACAATGTAAGTTTACAGTTTATTTTTTATAGACCTTAAATTAAAGCCTACTTTTTTATAATAAATTAAAAAATATTTCACCTTAAATTTAAATAATTTATTTAAAAAAACCCATATAAACCACATCATCATCATATCAACGGGCAACGGGGCTCGGGTGTGCCCACATCTCAAGCATCGGGCGGTTGAATCTTAATCGGACGGCTCTAGTTTTCCTTGACGGTTATCATCTTCACCTGCCTCCTCGCCATTTGTCTGACTGCGCGTCTCCCCTCTCGAAATAAATTGCACGTATTCTAGAAGATATATATATATATATATAAAGCAATGAAGCTTTTGTTTCGACAATCGTTCATATGCGCTCCCTAGATCGAAGGATTCTGATCTGAGCAGGGTTTGGGGGAGGAACCAAGCGCAGTCACCTTCACGGCATCCATCTCCTCCCACCTTGGAGGATCGGACATTGGCTATCTCCTCCTCTCAGATAGTGTCGAAGGCGCTCTGATCAATGATTTTTGAGGGGAGATAGTTGTTAACCGTCATTGCCTCTGCTTCTAGGGTTTTGATTTGTTGTGGGAGGATTAATGGCGAACGGAATGGCAATTAGTTCGGAGCTGGAGGAGATAGAAAGCGAAATTCAAGACATTTTCCGGGTCCTCGAGTAAGATTGTCATTCCGTTTCGTGTTTAATGTTTATTGAAAGTTTTAATTTGAGGAAATTGTTTGTGCTTAAGCATAGGAGGCATCTGGATTATCGAGTCGTGAAGAAATACTTTGAATCGGATACACATGAAATTAAGGTTGTCGTGTGAGCATCGAGCATATTGCTATATAGGAGTTGAATGGATCTTATAGTTTTAGAAAAAAAATAATATAAACCTGCTTGTATCATAAAACATAGCTGCATTGGAGATTTGCAAAGGAAAAACTAGAGGCAAAATGCTTCTTCTTTCAACTTTCAAAATTTCGAACATGTATCAACTTAGTGCTACAGATGTTCCTAACTCTTCATCTGTGATTTTGCACTATATTCTAGATGTATGTATTATATTTCAGATTTTTTTTACTTTAAGATATTCAATATTGATCATGAAAATGCTCGTTCCTTCATGTTATGAAACTTCTTTTGTGTAAATTCCATGTTTCATGTTATCAAACTTGTTATAAGTTTGATGCTTAATCTAATGCAGTGGTGTACTGAACTCTTCATAATGATTCCATTGAACTCTTTGTGTGATTACTCTACCAAATGTAGTAGTATTTGAGAAGGGTCCTTTTGGAATTGTAATCTGATAATATTTTGACTCTTCAGGAATGGATTTCAGAAATTGGATAAGATAAAAGACCCCAATAGACAGGCTAAACAGTTAGAGGAGCTTACTGGGAAGATGAAGGAATGCAAGAGGTAGGATAATCAGCCTTATTTCACTTTAACATATCGTACGGAACCAAAATATTTTCTTGTTTTATGTCGATGGATATAGAGCTCTATTGCTCATATCAAGATACCATTTTTGTCTTTCGTAGCAATAAATTATAAAAGATTTATCATACTCCATCTTTACCATCAGCTGAATCATTGTTTATTTTAGATCATTTGAATGTCAACTTGTACAGATTAGTTAAAGAGTTTGACTATGAGGTCAAAGATCAGGAGGACAGAAATCCTCGAGAGGTTACTAAGAAGCTAAACGAGAAGAAGAACTCCATGGTCAGTAATTTAATTCTTCATTTTTATCCTTTTTCTCTGATCTCCATTTTGTTGTCTGTAACCTATCACCATTGAGACTGTTGCAGATTAAGGAGCTCAATTCATATGTGGCTTTAAGAAAAACGTGAGTTTTAATTTTTGTTGATGCAGAATTTCAGTCACAGTTTCTGCCTTCTAATTGTGCTCTTTGCAATACGTTTGTTTATTTTTTACAACTTCAGGTTTGTAATATCCTTGTCAACAAATAGTATATGACTAACCCTTTACTGTGGACAATACATATGACTTTGTGGTTATATTTTTGGCAATGGAGTTAGTACATTTTGAAAATAAGTTTTATAAACTCTCCTATGTCTTTGAGTCACTAAAATTCATCAAATATCTGTTACTAGAGATTTAGAGGTCATACAAAGTCCTCTTTTTTCTTGTTTGGTCCTAGCTCTCAAATTTATCAGTAATTACGATAGGTTATAAAGAGTATTCGTTCCATAATAGCGTGTTGATATCTGAGAAACTGAGAAAAGCTAGAATCTCAATTAAACATACTTGAATCATTCAATGATGAAGCCAATAGTTGAATCTCAGTATCAATCAATTAGTTTTTAAAGTTGAACTCTTTATTTTCCTTATCTGCTCCAACAATCATTATTCTATTTGGCATACTGGTACCGAGTAATTGCTCATGCCTACGATGCTTGAAGTTTGACTACAAATATTTGTCTATTATACAGTACAATAGTTTTTTACTAGACCTTTACTTGTTGCAAATTTGTCTTTGCCTATTTGTTGTGTACCCAACCAATTTAATCATTAATGGTAATTATCCCTATTTTTTTGAGGGAATTTTTTAAGGAAAGGTAATTATCCCCATCGACACTTCCTTAATCATCTTATAGCTTTTTTTCATCATGTAGGTTGTAACCTAATTCTCTTCATTAATTAATATCTTATATTTGTAAAATGTGGGATAATGGATGAGTGCCATTATTTCTTCTTAGCTGATTAGATATACCTTTCAAAATCACGGATTTCAGGTATCAAAGTAAACTTGGTAATAAAAGAGCGGAACTCTTTGATACGGGTGCCGGAACTAGTGGTACTGTAGCTGAGGATAATGTAAAGTTGGCATCAGGTAATGGTTGATCTTTCCTTTTACAAGGAGGTTCCAGTTTATTATAAATAGTTTGACATTTCATGTATAGAAAAACTTTTCCTGGACCAAATAAATGGGTTCTGGTGGAAAATCAGAGGATGACCATGGATACCTAAAAACATTTAGTGAATCTGACTTATGTTATTCAGAAATCATACGTAGTTATAAGTTCATAAAAGAGGATTTTTCTTTTCAATTTCATATTAGAAGCAAGCGAACAAGAAGATTGATCTTTCAATTGAGAATAACCTAAAAACATATTTTATTTTAGATGAATTTTCTGTTTCCGTGAACCAGTGATGATTTTGTTCATTCAACTATGTACCGTACCTCAGAGGGACACTGATGGTTATTCATGGAACTCAGCTCTTATTATCATAGCAAATTGATCTTAGTACTTATCTTTTTTGCTCAATCTGAAGTGAGTTTCCTTGAATCTCTCTGATATTTGTTGTTTACAAGACATTATTTTGCAGGTATGACGAATCAAGAGTTGATAGATGCTGGAAGGAAGCAGATGGATGAGACTGATCAAGCTATTGAACGCTCAAAAATGGTAAAGTTCGGTCCGAAGAATTCATCTTGTCAACTCGTTTTTTTCTTTCTTGATGTGACTCTTGTCTCGTAGGTTGTTGCACAAACTATTGAAGTAGGAGCTCAAACTGCTGCCACTCTCAAGGACCAAGTAGGTTGGCTGCCAATTCTCTACATTACAACCCAATAAATCTATTGTTTGCAAGTTAATTATATGAATTATTCCCATCTGGATTTGTTATCTTTGGATAGCCTTTATTGAAGATTTAATGTCAGTCAAATGGCCGGCTTCGAGCCTAATCTGCTAGTTACTAATCGAGTCAAAAGCATGAGCTTATATGCCTTTTTGAGTATATTATAAATGTAAAATGAATTTGAAATATAGCATGGGATTCATGAATTGACTTTTTTTTTTTTTTTAAGTGCTTAGTTTCCAGTGAATTGGAAATCTCTTGTCAGTATGATGTTATATACAGCATTCTCCTCCTTCAAAAAAATACACACCTCTACTTTTACTAGTAGACTGGTTGTGTTTCCACCGACTCCATAAATGGTTGCCTATGTGAGCAATATCGCCACAGCCAACTGCCACGGCTTGTCTTCAGGTTTTCTCAATTGATCCCATCTTATTGTGAGAGTCTTAAGATTGGTTCATGTAGATTTGGGTTTTGCGTTTGGCCTTGAAAGCTTTTTTCTTCTTGATGTAGTATGGCCTTAAAACTTAGACATGAATGCTTTGTTTTTTGTTCCAAAAATCCTCGCTGGAGCTAATTTTGTCTTTTTTCTTCACAGACTGAACAACTGGGTCGAATAGCTAATGATCTGGACACAATTCAGTTCTCAATCAAAAAGGCTTCTAAGTTGGTGAAAGAGCTCAGTAAGCAGGTTGTCCATGGTCCTATGCTCTATAACTTTCTCTTCGCTGAAATTTATATTTAACTTGCCCTCAGCATATTCTAATTGCCAGGTGTTCTTGCTTCTAGGTTGCGACGGATAAGGTCATCATGTTTTTTCTACTACTTACAGTTTGTGGTATAATTGCGATCGTCGTTGTGAAGGTAATCTCCAACATTTTCCTATGGAAAATTCAGCACTTTCATGTTTTCCGTCTAGGATAAATTCTGCACTGTTAACCAAAAGCTTACGCTATACTAGGATAGAGCCATTTTACACATCTATAAACCCCTTCCTTCACGAGCAAGTCAAAGTAGGATTAGACGAAAACACAGAGATAAGCCAACGCACAGAAAATTAGATGGATAAAGAGAACAATATTGATTCAGATCCTCCAATTCATCATTGGGTGATTGTTAGCTTCAAAAACTTGACCTGTTAACAGTGTTTGTTGAAATGTTCAGGGATCCCAAATTGTTAAGTTTTTCTTTGTTTCCGACTTGGTAGATTGTTCACCCAAATAACAAGAACATCAGTGCTATACCTGGATTGCCACCTCCAGCCGGAAGGAAGCTGCTGTCTCTAGAAGCTTACGGGAATTCCCATTAGCACTCAGGTACGGAGGAGATGGCTGCTCTATTGTCTTCGTGCACAATTAGTGCCAGAATCTTCAGAGTTAACTGTAATAATTTTTGATTCTATTGTGTATCATCTCGATGGTTTAATTGTTGTTTTTTTTTCTTTTATCGGTTTGATGCGGCTTTAAAATTCAAATTCCTAGTTTGAGCTTGTAGTTACCCCATCTGCATTCTTTAGTAGGATATTTCCCCAACAACTATCATGTAGATAATGAAACTAACACCACACATGGATTATGTATTTATTCTGCCGATGCAAATTAATGGATTTATTTTTGACTTGTGTATTTATTTTCTCCAACTGTTTGATCTAGAAAGCACTGCCATATGATCCATGGGTTCAAGAAGATCTGAAACTTGTTGATATTAATCAGTAATGGGTTGCCACTTCGGCCTTTTCTTTTAAAGAAAAATAACTTATCTTGTTATAAATGCCCTCGTTATCACTCCACCGTCGTAATCTGAATATGATCCATGCGTCATAAATAAGTCTCATCCGTTGAAGAAGGATTGCCGTTGGAGTCAGCTTCGTAGCTATCAAAATTCTCATTATGGAACTTGTAAAATGGAAGGCAGATATTGCCATGTGGTCATCAATCCCTGACCATAAATCGAACACAACAGCGTATTAAAAAAAATATAAAGCACATACGCCTTATGCCATTTGTACTTATTTTTAATATAAATCTTAAACTTATATTTAGGATGACTAATTTATCCTTCATTATGTTGTAATATTTTATACTAAATATTCCTGTGTATTTTTTTTAAAACTTATATTGATACAATTATTATAATATAACTAGAGGAGTATATTTTGTACAAGAGACAGACAGATATCTTGTATAATAATGCTGGTATATTTTAATATAATATTAATGATGTTAATTTAATAGAGTAATTATCCTAATTAACAATAAAAAAAACACACTGCCACATGCAGTCCAAATCAAGGATAATATTTTATCCATCCACCTTAAACTGAGATGAACTATTTCTTACAATGTGTTAGTAATCCTTCAACTTGGAGGACCTAATAATTTATTGGATTGTGTTAGTTCTAATAACATCAATAAATTTAATTTATTGGAGCCAAGTCAATCATGCACATGAATTTTGTTTTTTAAAAGTCCGATTAATAAAAATATAATTAAGATTGGCATATAATTAAATAAATCAAAAATCCCAAACCAGAAACGTTTGACCACAAGGGAGGGCAGTTTAGTCATTTCGAGCAGCCTAAAGAGACAAAACCTGCGCCGGACCGCCACGTGTGAGGCCTCCACGGCGATGCGAGGTCTAAAATTTGGATTTTGCCGCGCGACTGGCTTCCCGGAGCAAATGCGCTTCGGGTCCGGGCCGATGCCTCGGAGGTTACCATATTTAATGGGGGGCGGAGCCAAACCCGTGTTCTTCTTCTTCCTTGGGACTTCTCCCCTCCCTGTGGAGGAAGGAATTGATGGCGCCGAGCTCTCGCGGAGGAGGAAAGGAGAGGTATTGAGCGTTTCTGTCGAAGAGATCGAGTTCGAGGCTTTGTTGTTTCGCGGTTTGCTTCTCCGTCTCGGGTTCCGAGGCCGGGGGGGACGCTTCTGCCGCCGGGGTGGTGACGCAGACGTCTGTTTCTGGGTCCACTGATAGAGTTACGTGGAGGTGAGGGCAGCCGCGAAGGGGAAGGAGTGCCCAAAGGGTGAGGTTTTGCTCATTTTACCGCTGCTGCTGCTGTGTCCCTTGGAGGGGAAAAAGAGAATTTTTTGGAGGTGATCTGGGAAACGGAATGCCTAGATCAGCTTGAGGCTGCGATTTTTTTCTGGCTGCGGTAAGAAGGGTTGCGAGGTTTTGATTCCAAGGTGTGAAATAGTGTTGGTGTTCGTGTGATTTCTTCAGGGGAGAACTCAATGAGGTAAGAATACGGCCTTCTTCCGAACTCTGTGGTTGATCTGTCCAGTTGATCTATGTAGCTAGGGAAGAGCTGCTGTCGATTGATTTCGTTTCCCTCGCGCTGGGGGGTAAAGGAGTCACCGCTGGGGTTAGGGTTCTAATGATGTCCACAAAAAACTGAACTTGATTATTAGAGAAGTGACGCTCCTTTTGTCAACAAAAAAATTTATTTCGCTATGAATTATAGGGTTTTGTCTTTTCGTGTCACTGCCGATTCAAATGAAAACTGCCGTTTTCGTTTTGAGCTCTGAGATGGGCCCAATGACCCACCAGTCGACGTCGTGTTCCAAGTTTGAAGCACACAGTAGGGTAAACTGCAGCCATTTGTTTCTTAATTCATCTTGCGGCTCCTCTCTTTTGCAGAGTAGGCAGGGAAGTCTTGAAAGGTGTCCTCTTTAGCAGTAAAAAAAAACCACTCCATTTACATGTTAAGCTGGGGGATTTGCTGATGTCTGCGACGGACAAAGGGGAGCCTGTTACGCCCTCTGCGTCGTCCGTAGAGTTGGATCCTCTTCTCAAGGATCTAACCGAGAAAAAATTGAGCTTCAAGAAGAACGTAGTCATGTTGGCAGCCGAGCTGAAAGATGCTCGGCGACGCTTGGTTTCGCAGGAGCAGAATTTTGCGAACGAGATCCAAACGAGAAAGGTAGATTATGATTCTTGTTTCGAAGGGTAAATTGTTTGGTCCTGTGGTGGCTGGTTTAAGGAAGGGGACAAGACTGAAATGTTTGTGTTCTTGATAGGTTGCAGAGACGAAGGCAAAGACCATGGAAGAGGAGGTAGGCCGCTTACAGATGTTCCTACAAGATAAGGATGAAAAACTGAAGGCATCCGTGTCTACTAGCAAGCAGGTGCTTCCGTTGATTTTTCTCAAAAAAAAAATTTCCTGTTCTTTTCGTGCTAGCTTCAAATGTTGGCTTGCTTTATTTTGTTGGATTTTATTTATGTATTCACTAGACTACTATTTCCATCATACACGAGATATAGGAGTATAATGAATTTAATAACGCAATGATTTGTAGTAATTTCATTTCCAGTAGCGTTTGAGAGATATCAGTAGTAGATTTTAATTGTCTGGGGATTCTGGATGTCTAATATTTAACCTCTTATATCCTGTCCTTCAACTAAATTTCGTTCATATTTTTGAGGATCACAATATACTAATATATATATATCTGTACATACATCTCGTAGCTCTCTTTGGGTATCAGGTCGTGAAGTGACATTCTTTATCTGCTCGATGAATTCTTAATAAGTCCATCTTTCCGACAAGAATCAGATTTCTGTAAATTTGGGGAGGCAATCACTCACGACTGGTCGTTGAGGGATATTTATATTGCCTTTATCAGTTGATATTCACTTTCTAGGGCTTTAGCACACACTTGAAGGTTAGGTTGGACAGACAGGATAAGCTCCATTAATATTTTAGCAAGGAAATTTTTGCACTTTTATATTTCTGGTAAACTCATTTCTTATTGGTCAATTCACTTGCTAAATTTATTTTGTTTCTCCAAGGCCCAAGCAGTTCATTAAATTTAAACTATTTCTATTTGAAGAAAGACATCTACCATGAAATGATACACTAGCTTTATAATCTCCACTGACCTTACATTTATGGCGTCTGGAGTGCTTCTTAATTAATTCTTCTCATAATTTTTTCTTTCTTAATTGGCACAATTGCATAAATTAGTGTTCCTTCGAATCTCATGGGTATGGAGGCTTTAGAGCTTCACCTGCAAAGCCTGTGTTTAGGCATCGTAAGATTTGCACGGCCAGCTTCACTTGCAAGGGTAGATTTATCATTTTTCATCCAGTAAATTTTCTTTCTCTACATTACCCTATACATCTGGAGAACTAAAAGAGTCTTGCACGCATAAATAACTTGTTGTTCATCCATATGATGACCCTGGTTTCAGAATCCTTTATTCACCCCCCTTATTATTCAAATTCAAAATAGTGCTGGTCTACTAGAATTATTCTCTAAACTAGAAAACTGTGACAATATTTCATCTCATGCAGTATGCAAGGGAATTAGATGATTTAAGATCTCAACTTTCAGTCACTCAAGCAACTGCAGAGGCCAGTGCTGCATCAGCTGAATCGGCTCAATCCCAGTGCTTAAAGTTGTTAAAAGAACTAGATGAGAAAAATAGATTGCTCGATGAGCATGAATTTAGAGTAAATAAACTTGGGGAGCAAATAGACTTTCTACATAACGATCTCCGGTCAAGAGAACTCTCGCAAAGGCAGTTAAAGGAGGAAATCCTGCAGATGGAGAGAGAGATCAGGGATGCAGTTGAGATTGCTGGAGATAGAAGAGATTGTGAGCTTAGGAAGATTTTGGCAGAAATATCACCAAAGAACTTCGATAACATCAGTAAGCATCTGGCTGCAAAGGATGAAGAGATTGCCAGATTGAGGGATGAGATCAGGAACTTGTCTGCACTGTGGAAGCAACAAAGTGAGGAACTGGAATCAGAGGTTAGTCTTAGTAGGTTAGCTGCAAATTCTTATTCGCCCCAGGTATTTTGCACAAACGCCTGCTTATTTGGTTGTATGAACTGCAGCTGGAGAAACATCGAAGGGCTGATCAGGAACTGAAAAAGAGGATAATGAAACTTGAATTCTGTCTTCAAGAAGCACGAACCCAGATGAGAAAATTTCAAAAGGTATTTTATTTTGGAAGAATCCTGTCACTTTGCTGCTGCTTGCGCACTTGAGTTGAGATTAGGCAACCTAAGCATCGAAGTTTTTGGTTCTGAAGTTTTCCTTTTTTTTGAGTTTGTTAAACATCATAACACAAGCCTTTTTTTTTGTTTTGTTCGTGTACCAGATGGGAGAGAAAAGAGACAAGGCAATTAAAGAATTGAAAGATCAATTGGCTTCGAAGCAGCACCACTGTGCGAGTTGCAATGACAAGCAAAACTTTTGGGAAAGTCAAGCTTTCAAGATTGTTGCTTCAATGTCAATGTTAGTCCTTGTTGCCTTTGCAAAGAGGTAGAATCCATCTTTTTGGTGTTCCTTGTAAAGAACGCTTCATTTCTTTGTTATAGCCTATAGGACTTTGCTTTTAAGTAGATCTTATCAGCTATGAGGAATATATGGGAAGGATAAGTAACTCATGAACTTGATGATCCAAATATTACTTTCAAAAGGCTTCGTCTTTCTTGAGTTCAGAGGATCCTCCTCGGTTATAATATAATGCAAAGGCGTTGGATTCATTACTATTTCCCAAGTGCAATGGGGCAATTACAGGAACTTTACATTAATTGCATTTTGAGCGATTAAAAAACAGTAGAACGAAGGAAAAAAGTTACGAAAGCTGCATTCGAGTATTTACACTAACTTGTCGAATGAATCATGGAACCTACCAATGTGCAGTCATACTGTCTCGTGCGCGATCGTAACAAATCTTTGAAGGATATAATTAAACAAATGCTTTGCATCCAAATAAATACGCTTCTGGCGTTTGCTCCCAGCAGTCCATGAGTCAGATGACACCTGAGCGGGCTCTTGTTCCAAGATCTTCAAGAGCGAGCTCACAAGCTGATCAAAGGATTCAATTTGAGGTGCTCGGCAAAATTCCAGAAATTGGCTGCAGAAAATAACATGCATCCGGAAGCAAATGAGTCCACTTTGATTTTGAGAACACCGGCCGGCCATGAATCAGATGATTTGAGATTTTAAAAAAATGCAGAAGGAGAGGTATAAACAAAAGAACAGTATAGTGAACACATTATTTCGAATACCTCGGTTTACGTTCTCTCATCATGAGACCTCCGTCAGCAAGTCACTGAAGAAAGAATCAGAAAGGGAATCGGTAGCAGAGCCATACGAGTTCAAGCGCTTCTTAAAGGAACGTAGATCCCTCTCATTTCTTGTTGTTTGTTGCTGCGGGAACAAGTGCTATTTTAAGAAATTTAATTTCTTGATCTCGTTTGCTAAGCATGTGAAGCTGGCCGGAAGAGTATGAGTGGAAAATATGGGAAAATGGAAAGGAGGCTTACGAATGACTTCTTTGTCAACAAAGTATCCACCAGATAGATTAACCAAAGAACATTTGTCTTCGGAAAACTGCGATGTCATTCATTATTTAACACATCAAGACAGTGAAAGTTGGCAAAGTATGGTTTTGATGAGTGAGTTTTACCTTCCTTCCCAGCAGTCTTCAGTTATTTCTCTCATTTTGCGGTAAGTTTCAAACTGTCACCGAGGATATTAGTAAAACAATTTGCATAACATGGATAAATGATGGAAATCACATTTGCCACTGACCTGTTTGTCTCCTTTGGGACCCTCAAAAAGTCCAGGATCAGCAGATAGGTCTAGGAATAGTAAAGCTTTACCTGTTAGGATCGCACGTCGTAATTAAAAACATTTCAAGTGTAATAATCAATTCATTTGATCAAACATGATTCCCTTCAGGTGCTTTCAAAGTGGATTTGTGTCGATGTGGACCATATAAAGTAAAACGGCAATTAATCTCTTCTTTTTCCTTTGTGATCTAAAACTAAAATTTGGAGAGCAAATATCAGGATTTAATAACTGAAGGATATATTTACCAGTATTGATCCGAGACAGAGTGAAGTCTATTATTGATACAACCAACCCAAACGTCTTAACTTCCTTTTTATTTCCTTGAAGAACAAAGTCTGTCGTAGTATCTTTTTTACGATCTAAAAGGATATTGCCCCTGCAAATCAAAAGAACCTGTGACTGGAAAGAATGAATGATATCTAACAAACACATGGAAATCTTGATCAGATTTCTTGAAAATGGGAATCAAACCAGTGCAAATCTCGATGTTCAAATTCGCAAGAACATTCGGCCACAGCCAAAGCGATAGTGACCTACAATATTCAAACTGAATAAATTAGACTTGGAATTGTTTCACCTGGAAAGATGTATTAGTATGAAGAAGCATCGGCTTACCTGCACCAGCAAACTTCGAGCCTCATCATAATTTAAAAGCACAAAGCTTTCCAGATCTCTGCCACCATCAGCCAGTACAAATACTATGTAACTCTGAGGAAAATAATATATTATCAAATGAAAAAAACGCCCTAAAATTAAGCCTGTTTCGCTTAATAACTTATTTTACGTCTAAATCAATGTCAAATCACGAGTCCGAGCAGGCAGCATTCGTTCCAGTGTGCTTCCTTTTCCTCAAAGAATACGCCCGATATTTTTTATCTTTATAAGCATCTACCTGATTCGCTTCAAACTCCTTCGGATGATCGTTATCAGAACCGTGCTCTGCATCCCAATCTTCCCAAGCTCTAATTAAGCCTGCGTCATACGCTCCTTGACAAATAAAAAATCTGAAGACATTAAATAGCACTACCATTTTATCCAACCTGATCAATGACCTTACAAGTATAAACAATTAGGAGAACATTATTCACTATTATTTTCGTGCAAAAGGAAAATTCATGCTCGTTTGCTTTGTATAAACATCAATTCAGCAAGGTTGCAGGAATACTCTTTTGTTTCAATGAAGCCAGTGCATGCATTTTCCATGCTTGTACCACCTTGTCGACCCCGTATATTATTCAATGTCAGAGAAAGCATAACTTCTTCCAGAACTTCTTCAGATTTCTGTATCCATAAAAAAAGTCTAGTCAGTATTAACTTGGAGCCGTAGAGATAGTGAATATCAAGTTACGCAAACCTTCTGAACTTCTCCGTTTACTAACAGATCGCCATCAATAGGTACTACTTTGATTACAGTTTCACCAGCTCTGAAGGCCTCTCCATACGTGCCTTCGCCGATTTTGACGACGCTACCTAGCTCACTGAGTAATTCAATGTTAGAATGACATTATCAGCCCTTTTACAAATAACTATCGACATCAATGGAGGAACAGACTGATTGAGAACAAGTCAAGGTATTCAGAAGCTCGGATAGCTAGATAAAAAAAAGCATATCCTCCACCTGGGGTTAGTAAAATGAAATAAAGTCCACTTCAAACAAAGGTCATGAAGTAATGAATAATTTCTTTACCGGAAGCACTAGACTACATAATAACAAACTAGATGAGCAGCTGCAATCCAGATTTTTCAGTTTAGTGTCTTTCATAAACATGCACATCCATAAAAGAAGTATTGGCAGCTACCGGAGACTTAACAAACAAAAAAGGAGCGATTTCATTCTGAAATAGTAGAAATTTGAAAGAAAAAAAAAGAGTAATTGCAAGATGAAGTTGAGAGTGATAGAGCGAACCAATATTTAGAGAATGCTTCTGCCAGAGTAATTGGAGAAGATTGTTGGCAAACCATCAGGAGTTGGTCAAATGCCTTGATGTATTCATCAGATGCCAATTTTGAGATTGATGAGTCCATTTGTGCAGCGTTTTCCAACTCCTTAGAGACATGACCTTCTTGCAAAGCTTCAACATCTTCAGAGTTGCTATCTGTTACCCCTTCTTCCTTTATCCGCAGCAAATTCAAGGAAGTAGCAATGCTGTTATCCACCTGATCTCTAGTCAAACTTCTTCCTGCTGGCTGTGTGGTGGGGTTTTGCTTGTAGGAAGTAAAAGTGAGTGGGAGATTCGACCTCAAATTCCTTTCAGGTGTTTTTTCAGTCATATTATTTGATGCACTGCAGCTACTGTGTATAGAAGGAACCAGTGGCGTTTCCATTATCTTAAACAACTGCTGAGAGGAGCCACATCTGGAAGCAAGCTTTGAGAATCTCCATTTCTTAAGAATCGCAGGCAGATCACGCACAACGTTTTCACGTTCTGCACCCACGGCCCAAGTGCCAAAATTCTTGGGCGAAGGGCTCTCTTCCACTAGCTCAAAAGAGTCAACTTCTAGGAAGTAATTCTTTTCCTTTGTGAAATCTGTGGGATTCTGTCCAGCTTTCTTCTGCAAAAATTTAATTACAACAAAACAAAATTACGTAAACCATTAGCTTCTTGGGTACACCAATTTAAGGAATTGTGATCATACTGCTCTAGTGCCCTGCTTTCCTCTCTTTGATGCCCCTTTTTGTTTGACAGGAGGCCTAAAATCCACCCCGGCTGCAACTACAATACTTTCCCTCCCTCTATCAATACAAAGAAAACACCAGATTAATGAAACGTCCAAAGTCTCCAACTAAAATGCTCACTCTTTTCACGGAATTACCAAGCAACAGAATAACAACTAGCGTTAATTACAAAAGCCATAGAAATCGACTTTCTCATCAGAAAAAAAATCCCGAACCATGAAACTCATAGAGTCAATGCAAGGTCACCCATGTGAAATCTCACATGATACAGTAAATGATGTGAAAAAAAAAACAAAAAATAGACACATTAGCAGACCTTGTGGAAAGGGAATGGTTCCAGCTAGTTCTCTTGGTCGGCGCAAAGCTCACTCGACCTTCCCTTCTCGACCGATCTCTTCATCGGAACAAAAATAAGGAACAATCAGTACTATAGACCTAGAGTTTTTTTTCATATTAAAACGAAACACACACACACACACACAGCGACTTGCGCTCACATCTGCGCGTCCTTAGGGTTCGCATCCACTGCCGCTCGTCGTCTTCTTCCGTAAGCCACAGGAATTTGCGTCGGACGGGATTCTTCCCCTTGTGGGGACGCGATCTCCGCCCAGAGATCACTTCCGCCGCCTAAACGGATTCCGATCACGGAGGAATCAGATGGAAAACCTTAGGAGTGAACAAACAATCAGAGCAACAAGAAAAAAGGTAAGTGGAGGTATCGATCGGCACCTCTCGGAGGAGAAACCATGACGAAACCAAGCGCGGAGATGGGATGGGAGGGAGATTTTGAAATGGCCTCTTTTGCGGTCGACTGTGGCGAGGCGGAGGTCAACAATTCCAATGTCGAGCTCCTATTTATATTGGGCCAATTTGGGCCCGACGCCACGAGACCATTTTATTCGATAGTTGGGCTGCTCCATTGAGATGGTTGGAAGTTTAATTTCTCGCAGGGCGAATGTGAACAAAGCAGGCATGATGGATTGGACTTGGAATTTGTCTTCTACTAAACCAAACAATAACAATAATTTGGTTGGGGAATAGACTGCTTTTGCTTTATTCGCAGATTTGATCGATGATTTATAATACGTTTAATTAGGGCCGGAGTTCACGAGGGGACGTGGGAGGCACGTGCGATGATAAGCCTGACGGGGGGGACAAATGTTCTCCTCAGTCATTGAATAATTCAACAGTAAGTGATAATAACAATAATAGTCTTGAGCCGTCTTCTTCCTGTTGGAATTGGTCGGCAGACTTTTTATTATTACGGACGATTGCAGGTTGGCATAATGGAATATGTAACACTATAATGCATGACGGCAGCTTTCATGGAGGAAGGGAGCACAAAAATATTAATCATTCATCCCTCTTTATATATATATATAGGATCGGTTATCAATCACAGGACAAGGCATCACGAGGGTCCAACGGAAATCAAACGGCGCCTACCATCCTGGATATCAATGGAATTTGATCTTAATAATAGTAATATTTTTTTAAAATAAAATGAACACCGTGAATAATATATTATTTTAATATTAACTCATAACTCGGTGTAACTTATTTAATAATATTAAAAATAATCTAAGCTCAACTTTTAGAAAAAATATTCGGTACTAAGTACTAAATAAAGAAGTATAGTAAAAACAGATATGTTAATACTGAAATTAATACATCACTAAGCTACGCATAAAAGCATTAAATTCTCTTATTTTATCTACATTTAATCAAAAAGTTTTATTTTATTTTATTTTCTAATCTACTAAAGAAGTTTCTTTTTCTAAGTGCGATACATATATTCTATCACCATCATCTTAATTTATTTTTTAATCTAACTGTATTTTGTATTAATATTTATTTAGAAAATTATTAAAATATAATTAATAGTAATAACTGCATTATAGTTGCTCATGAGTAAACTATTCATGTTTAAAAATAAATAAACCTTTTAATATATTTAAAATTTATATAACTTTTTAATTTGTTTAAAAATTATATACTAACTCTTATAGTTTTGAAATATAAAATATCATATTTTTATTTTTAAATTACGAAGCATGATTTTATAATTTAAATATATATATATATACATATATATCCTGTATTTTTTTTTTTCTTTAAAATTCCTTTTACGTCAAGGAATTAAGGTTTACGGTCACTTTCTCTTACCATCTAAATTTACTTCCCAACCTTCGCCGAAAGTTGGGCTCAACCACCGAAAACCCCTCGGCGTTGATCTCACGATATCAGCAATGACTTCAATTAATGGTGAAATTTCACGATAATTGATTTACCAGATAAAGACTCATCGATGAGGATATTATTTATTAGCGCAAACAACGTATTACTTATGTCCGACGCCTTTGCTATACGAGACCAATTAATCGAAGATATCACGACGACGCAAGGAATAATAACTAGCATAAGATATAGATAGAGTCTCAATAATTAGAGATACCGCGAGGCGAGGAATATTAATTATCATAAGATGCAGACCTACATGGATATATATATATATATATATATATATATATATATATCGGATGGGACCTAATTAATTCATTAGGTATTCCGACTCCGTAACTAGTTTTTTTTCCTAAAAAACCTTACGGTCGTTTGATTAGTTTTTTAACCCAGTAATAAAAGATATATTTTAAAAAGGGGGGAGTTAGTTCTGAAGTCGATTTCTTCGTTATCGGCGCACTGTTAATAGCGTGCTCCTAAGCCAACTGTTCGCTTGGGAGAGGAGAAGAGAAGGTTGAGGTGACATTTGATCCGCAGAATTGAATACCAAGTAATCAATCGGAGCAAGCAAAGCGATCGATGAGGGGAAGGGAAGGGTGGTTTGCACTCCATATCGGAGCACACGTGAAGGCAGATTAATGAACCCACTTGGTTTAATTTGATTTGACTCGGACTTGGATTTGGGCATCGTTATCAGGCGGAGCTGGGTGTGGGCGATTGATGGAGGGAGGAAGGGCATCGTTAAATTAAAAGCGATTAATATTTCGGGAGACGGATTGCCCGGAGCGATGGGGGTCGAACCGGAAAGAAACAGATTTGACGTCGCTTGGTGCGCTGCGCGTCGGAATTGGTTGTTAGGCGGGTTGCGTGGCTTTGTCGTTCGTGGATGAGATGTCAATTTCTGTTTCAATTTGGTCCCACGACTGCTGCGGCTCTTGTAATTGTAAACCATATGCTGCTCGAATCTATTTTTCTATTTCTATTTCTATTTTGAGTGATAATTTTAGAATCATTTTTAAATCAAAAAATATTATGATATTAAATATATATATTTATACGAGTAAATAAAACCATCTAATATAACAAAATATTATTCTCATTTTAAGAAAAATAACTTAATGTAACTAAATTCTGTACCCAAAATCTAGAGATATATTTGAACTCTCAACTTTTTAATATTAACAATTAAGAGTTTATGTTATTAATATTCTTAAACACTTGGGATGTACTTATTGATAATTATTTATATTAATTATTAATAATTTTATTACTTCGGAGGATAATGATTCTTCCAATCACTATTAACTTAATAATAATATTATATTTATTAATTTTATCAAAAACGAAATTTTACTCAATACGAGGGATTTAATCGATATTTTTTTATATAAAAGAGGTGTAAATAAAACTGCGGTGGTGGGAAAAATATTTTCTTAGATATTATTATTATTTTTACTGCTCCTGGGAATGAAGCGTTATTACCGTCACCACCTACCGGCTACCGCTGGCCACGACTTCACCTTCCGAAATCGCACACCTCGATTCGTATTGTCAAATTACAGCGGGGGAGGTCAGAAGGAGCCCGCTCTTTTGCATCTTCCGTGCTGCCATTGCTGCCGACACTGCGTCAAATACCTCGCCGCTTCTGCTACGGCTCGAGCAGGAGGAGGAGGACCCATCCCGGCCATACCTACCGGGCGGAAGCCCCCTTTCCAACCACCGACTACCGTGCCGTGCGATCCCCCTCCCCCTTCTGTCCTCCGGAAGCGTTCTTGTAGCTTCGCCCGCTGTGGGTGGGGTCGGCACGCGGCTTCGCTCTACGGGGTTGGGCGGAGGAGGTATAAGAGGGGGCGGGTGAGGTGAAGGGTGCTAGCTGGTCATTGCTCCGCCGATTCGAGTGTTGGATTCGAGCTGAACCCGAACGAATCTTAGCTCCCGACCTCGGGGTAGAGCGGAAGGGGCGAGATTTTGGAGGTAGGATGGGTTTCAAAATCGGTTCTTTTGATTGCCTGTGGAGTTCTGATAGACTGCGAGTGGCTCAATTGTATTGAAGCTGGCGAACGGGTGAACGGACGTTGGATTCTTTTGTTGCCAAATTGTTTCTCCCCGTTTCTGCTCTATATATCATGTGTAGTCTAGCAAAATAGGGTTTTTAATTGGGTTGAACTAGTACTGCTGGTGTTCAGAGGGACGATTTCTGGGGGGAAAGAATGTCAAGTTGCTCAATTGTTTTGTGAGATTACGCTGGTTTCTGTGCCTCATTTCATCTGGTCACAAGATGCAATTCTGCGGAAAATATATCTTATGATCTTCTTTTTCTGGTGGAAAAAAAAGGGTTTATCATCATAGGCTCTTCCTTGGTTCATTCCTGTAGTGGAATTTGGTGGCTTAGACGTGCACATACGGAGTTTTTTCTCTTCAATCTTGCTACATATGCTTTTTCCCCCGGAAGTTCTTTTCAAGATTTGGTTACAGCTCTGACGCTAGGAAAAAAGTTTTTTTCTTCTTTCTATTTTGTATCTTTCCACGGCAGCACTGGAAACAGAATAAAAGGTTTTGTTCAGGATAAAGAATTCTTATTGTCTCTGTTCCTCAAGTAGGTGCATATGCAACTACTATTATTGTTTCGTCAATTTAAGTTTAATCCAGCCTCTGACATCAATAATGTCCTTGCATTTTATTTCTTAAATTCAGCCCAGGGTTTGTTTGCACTTTCTAGGGTTCCTTCTAATGTTTAAAGCATGCCAAACTCTTCATTTCATATTTATTCCAACTGAAATTTTCTGTTTGGTTGATACTTACGCTGTTAAAAAAAATGTTGATTTCATGCTTTAAAAAATTAGTTATCTTTGCAGGGCCGTCCCATCAGAAAATATGTCATCACCTAATACTTCTCTTGCTGAACACCTATCTCAGAAGATCAGTCCGTTTGGTCTTAAAATGTGGGAAATAATTGGCATCAGTTTTGGCGCTCTTGTATTATGTGCACTATCATTGTTAGTGATGTATGTCTGGTATCAGAACCGGAGAAGATATAAAAGGGGTTCTGGTTATCTTCCCACTACTCAGATACCAGCATTTTCAAGAGATATCGAGGAAGTGCCAGTTGAGAAACCTATAAAAGATGACTCAGTTCTTCTTAAAGTTTATGACGGCTCAAGCGACAATGATTCAAATAAGGGTATGGACATGGGCAAATTGGAGCATGGTGATCATGATAGCAATTCTGACTCATTTCATTATGTTGAGAAACATACTAGCTCCAACTCCACTGACGTAGGAGCCAACAGGAAGGTTGATGTTAATAGGCAGCATTCTTCTTACTCGACAGTTGCTTCACATTTGTCAGGCCTTCCAGAGTTCTCTCACCTAGGTTGGGGTCATTGGTTCACCTTACGGGATTTAGAAATTGCAACCAATTGGTTTTCCAAGGATAATGTTATTGGGGAGGGTGGTTATGGTGTTGTTTTCCGTGGGCAGCTGACAAATGGAACTCAGGTAGCAATCAAGAGACTCCTCAACAATTTGTAAGTTCTTACAAACATGACATGTGTGGCAATGTTGCAGTTTATCCTTAAACGATATGATCTTGGTAACTTTGTGAATCTTGTGTTGTTATGAATACCAGAGGGCAAGCAGAGAAAGAGTTCAGGGTGGAAGTTGAGGCTATTGGTCATGTTCGCCATAAGAACTTAGTTCGGCTTCTTGGATATTGTGTGGAGGGCACTCAAAGGTACATCCGGTCCTGCATGAATTTACTGCAGCCCAAACATATCCATACTTTTGATTCATATGTGATTGGTAGTCCCCTTTCTAATCCATTTGATTTATCTTTTCAAATAATGATCAGGATGCTGGTATATGAGTATGTCAATAATGGGAATCTTGAACAGTGGCTTCATGGAGCCATGGGAGAGAAGGGTTCTCTCACTTGGGATGCTCGCATGAAGATTATCTTGGGCACAGCTAAAGCGTAAGTGAATAATCTGAAACTTTTTCTCACATTTTCATCTACAAATTGGGGTCTCCTGGGAGTATAGTGTTATGTAAACAAACTCATAGTATGCTTATATTTCTAATTGAAAAGAGTAGTATCCGATTAAGTTGCAACGCTGGCGTAACTTCTCTACTTTAACATCTGTAAATTTTTATGATTGTGAATATCACATACCTATGGTAATTCTATATTTTTCTCATTTAGATTAGGCTTTGAATTTTACTTGGTCGAGTTTAACCTCTTTCAATATTCCAGTCTTGCCTATCTACACGAGGCTGTGGAACCAAAAGTTGTTCATCGGGATATCAAGTCCAGCAACATATTGATTGATGAAGATTTTAACGCCAAAGTGTCTGATTTTGGTTTAGCAAAATTACTGGGTGCTGGGAAAAGCCATATCACTACTCGAGTGATGGGCACCTTTGGGTAAATATTCTAGCTGAAAAATTGTGCTGCTTGCATTTGTTGGATTTGCTTAAATTTCATATTTATCTTCCAAGACTAGTGAGATGAGAATGTGAAACACTGTTCTCGTGTACTTCTCTTTTGCAGATATGTTGCACCAGAATATGCCAACAGTGGAATTCTTAATGAAAAGAGTGACATATACAGCTTTGGTGTTCTGCTTCTGGAGGCCATTACTGGAAGGGATCCAGTTGACTACCAACGCCCTGCAGATGAGGTATAACACATGTTGGGAGCTTAGACATTATCCTATGTAGCTTCATAACTAACGTCTGTGTCATTCATTTGCATATTTTGTCCCTGGCCAAATGGAAAATCTTCTATTAGCCATCTGGACTGACCTCCTCAATATTCTTCACAAAAGAATTGTGCCTAATCTTCCTCATAGTTTTCATCCTTTTTTAAGGCATCCTTTTGATTGCACGATTCCAGGTAAATCTTGTTGACTGGCTTAAATTGATGATTGCCAAGCGACGATCTGAGGAAGTGATAGATCCAAGCATTTTGACTAGGCCATCTACTAAAGCTCTTAAGAAAACCCTCCTGACGGCACTTAAATGCGTTGACCTGAATTCAGAAAAGAGGCCAACGATGAGTCGGGTTGTTCAGATGCTGGAACCTGATAACCGTATATCACGTGAGGTTCCCATTTTAATCTCAGTCAACTGTTTATATGTGTTTTTTTGAGGAAAAGTATTTATGTGTTTTACAACTAATGAGTCTTGCACACATTTTAGGCCCAGATTGTTTCTACGGAGAGTAAGGTCAGACATAGGTTCTAGATAAAAGAAAGAAGCTCAACTTCCAACATAATTTTCACAGTATGGGTTCCGAAGTTAAGAAGTTTAAAGGATGAAGAAGTAATCATTATTCCTCTCAGTATATCAGAGACATATATGCTAGATCAGAAATCACCATTCTTTTGAGACAATTATCCTGCATTTTTTTCCCATTTTTCGCAACTGTGTATGGGTATGATCTCTTCCTGGAAGATAGTGGCAATAGCAACTTTCTTGAACATATTGATGCTGAGGCAATCTCCCTTCAAAGGAGAAGGCCCAGACAATTAATGTCAAAAGCATCATAAAATTCTATGCTCATCGGTGAACACTTAAGAAAAAACTTGCATTCTCACCCAGTGATTTCTTAATCGAACTCTCCTTGGTTGCACTTTGTTCTGGTCATAGAAAATCTTGTGAGATGGGTTCTCTTTGGATTTAAAACTATCTTTTACCGATTTCTGCTATTCTTGACTGCACTTTTCATTTGGAAAGAACTACTCGTTCCAGTTTAACATATTCTGTTAGCTAAGATCTAAGTCATACTACTGATACACGATATTGATATTAAAAAACTACTCCTAACGTTCTTGATCGGACATTTGCTATTATTGATATAAAAAAATCGATGTATTCTACCTTTTTGGACTTAGGATCTTGGATTGTACTGGGGATTCAATGTTGTAAATTTGTAATTTTCATGTGATTTGAATAATATATCCTTGGGAATTTGACAGGACCAGAGGCATCATCCGCATGATAGATCTGAGAATTGAATCAAAAACAGAGGATTCTGACCAAAATGCCAACCCTGATATTAGATCCAAAAACACAAGGAACAATCTAAAAGATGATCAAAGAGACTACCGGAAGAGGCTGTCTTTTCTAAAATTTGTTGCTTCATTGAAGAGGCATTTTGTTTATCATTTTATCAATCATGGAGTTTACATTGGTTTAGGGCAGTTATATTGTATAGTTAGTTCTATGTACAGAGTATAAGTAATGCAGATGTATAGTGATAAGTTGGTTTGAGAGTGGTGATATTGAGAGATGCTGTGATGACCTAAATGCAAAACCATGCGTGCTTTAAGAAAAAGTATGATGTTGATACAGGATCTTTCTTGGTGATGCCCCCCCGGGGCTTTGGAAATATTGATACAAGGTGCTGTCCAAAGTGAAGTATGAGAAAATGAACAGTGGAAATAGTTGTTGGATGATAAAAGGTCTGCTGGAGAAGGATCTAAAATACAAGTATTAGGGAAAAATAGCAACGAACGGGTTAGTTAAGCAAAATAGTTTAGTTTGATTGATGATGTACCATCATAATGAGTAGCAGGAAAATAAGCGTTCATGAAATATTATTCGTCTAAATGGAACAAAATTAACTATTCAGGTATCCAAGTATGAAACCAAATGACTGAATGGGCTACTCAACAACTCAATCCCTACCTTAATCCATACAGTTAAGATAAATTAAAAGTTGGGTATTCAGCTTAAAACAGATAGCTTAGCAGCACTTATCAAACAACCAGGATATGAGTATAACCCACCACATGCCTCTTCTTGAACACTCTTCCTTTTCTTCCACCTCTCGCCGCGCCCCTCGTTTTCATCTTCATCACACAGTACGAGTAATATCAAATCTGAGCAAATATCATTTTAATCTTTATTTGAAAGATTTGAATTGTCAGGTACGTTCTCCAAACAGGAACAATTACTCACTGTCTTGACGGAAACCATTCACATGATATTGATGAAGGGACCAAAATATAATTGTAGAAAAATGCATTACCGACTGTAGCAAGAATATTAAAGAGCACAAACTTACAAGGATGCTTTCACTAACAAAAGGATAGTATATGTCTCAAATAATTGATTCATTTAGAACAATGGTATACAATCTACAAGTTAGAACTGCACTCAAGGGATATATAGAAGAAGCCAAAAGAATCATGGATTCATTCACATTCCCGGGCCTTCGCCGGGGTGGCCAGACCGAGTATTCAACAGGGGCTGCAACGCCTTGACCACAATGCTCATGTTCGGCCGGAAGTCAGCTTCATATTGCACACACAAGGCAGCCACTGCAGCAAACTGTTTATACAAAATGAAGATGTTACCAAGATATTTTTACTCTTATATTATAAGATTCAGAGAGACTGTGTCCAAAGATCTCTCTGAATCTACAAAACACTGACGATGAGAAACAATGATGCCTCTATTGACCAAAACCTTCCTCACAAGAATCATTAATCTGAACGCAATACCTGGCTCAACAAGTTGTGAACCTTGGAATGGGTTCAAGAACCAGTCCAGATCAAAAAAATACAATACAATCTATGTCTAATATCAGATGGTCTTTAAAGACCTGTTCCGTCTTAAAGTTGGTAGATCATGAGCATTACAAGATGACTTTCTAAACCATCGCAACAGAATAAGCTATATGCAATAGGATAATATACTACCAGACAGCTAATAGCATAATCAAGTGGTAGTTTCAACATATCAAGTGTTAAGGTATTGAAGTGGACTTTTGGAATAAAATGTGAAAGCCAGAAGACTGAGAGTACTAGAAGCCTGGAAAGATTAGCCAAAGACTGGCCACACGTCGAAGCCCAAAATAGATGAATGATGATTACCTTGGCAACAGCTTTGGGGGGATATTCTCCGTTTAGCCTTGAATCAATACATTGCCTTACCTTGTCCTCACTGAGTCTTGGAGTTGCCTGCATTTCAGTATGTCAATTTGGTAAGGTACACAATGCTATCACATATTTAATGAGGAATAAAATAATGCATTGATCTCACTGCATTAATGGAGAGAGAGAAAAGCAAAGAAATAAGATCATTTTTACCCAAGTCACTAGGCTTTGTTGTCCTCTTGGTAATGTATGATCCACAGGTTTGCGACCTGTCAAAAGCTCTAGAAGAACAACACCAAAGCTATATACATCACTCTTAGAGCTAAGTTGGCCAGTCATAGCATACCTGCATTCTCAAACAATATAGCTTAAATCAGCTGCATTCTGATTGATAATCTAATTCATGATACTAAGAATTACAAATCAGTGTCTCTGTTCATTTAAGAATTTAATGAGTCTTGAACCCAAGACCTCATGATCATTGAAAGTCATTTGATAGCATGAAAATATGAGACAAATATATCAACTGAAAAAATATAACTTACTCTGGTGCATGATAACCAAATGTCCCCAGAACTCTAGTAGAATGAAGACGTGCAGCCATGTCAGGAGCTTGATTTGAAAGGTCAAAGTCAGCTATTTTTGCAACATCATCATCAAAGAGTAAAACATTGCTGGACTTTATGTCACGATGAATAATATGTGGTTGAGCTTTCTCATGGAGGTATTCGAGTCCTTTTGCAGCTCCAACAGCAATTTTCACTCTTTGGTGCCATGACAACACTGGACCTGGTTGTGCTCCTTTGACTCCTTTTCTCCCTGTAGTTGATATACAGGTCATAGATATTTTATTTGCAAAGGGATAGGCCAGACAAATAACTAGAAAATTATAACAAAGAGCTTTACAATTATTGCTTAAGCACATGTCATACAAGCTTGATTATAGGCTATCATAGTCATCCCACAATCATATGATGGAACAGTAAAGTGCAGCTTGATTGTAGCACATGCCATACAAGCTTGATTGTAGGATATCATAGTCACCCCACAACAAACCAGAAAAGCACAGCTAAAGAAGTTGGCAAAATTGCTAGAATTATATATTAAAATGGATGCATCACATCAGATTGCTTAGATCAGCATCACTAAAAGAACAACTAAAAATAGTGTACAGAGATGATTATATCATATGAAATTCATATTCACACACTTTATATTGTATCGCAATAGATCATATCACAATTAACTTAAAGACTAAACCTTAGATAAATTTCATACCATGAAGGATATCATGAAGAGACCCCATGGTAGCATATTCATAAGCTAGCAGACGGAGATTTCCTTCCACATAGTAACCGACTAACTCAACAACATTCTCATGCTTCAACCTTGACACCATGGAAACCTGTAAAATTGCTGTTATATGAATGAGATTCGAACCTGAAAAGTTCTAGATAGAATAGGAAAAAATGATAGAACCTGCGCCAGAAACTCTTGCTCGGGCTGCTTGCTCGAGTCTAGCTTCTTAATAGCTGCACTTCTCCCATTTTTCAGAACACCAAAATACACTCTACCGAATGAACCCTCCCCAATTAATGCTTCATCTCCAAAATTTTTCGTGACCTCCTTTATTTCCTCTACAGGAATGGCTGGGACTGCAATAGGCTGTGGTTTAACAGTTTGAGCACCTTTGGAAGGAGGATTTGCAGAATGATATGCACCATCACTCCCTGCCATGACATCATTTAAACTCAGAACTAAACAGCAAACCGATTAAGCTGAGGAAAATTCCAGATGTACTGAGCAACAAAATGTTTGATTTAGAATAGTGCTTGAAGCAACAAACTTTAACAACCATCTAAAACCATTCTTACCTGCTGCATAGTTGGACACATGAGGACCACCACTGGCACTTGTTCGATGAATATCATCCTCTTCACAGCATCCAAAGCACGACATTATGTGTCTCCTCTAACGTACTCCAAATGATGTCGCTTGTCGCTAAACAGAACCAAGAACCAGTCGATCAAAAGGATACATCCAGATAGCAGCGTCACTCACCATTTTGTGATTAACAAAATAAACCAAAATGTATAATTATTTCTTGAAAAATAAAATGTAGCATGAGTGCAGTAGCGTTGCATACTGTTTGATTTGTTCGTATAATTGGAAAATGCTCGTTAATGACGACATTGAAGGCAACACACTCGATTTAACTTTTGACAAATATGTGGTAGCGAAAAACTCCTTCAACAAGGAATGCAGTTAAAATGGATGTGGCTAGACAAATAATGGTGAAGAATAAGACAAAATAATAAAGGTGTCATAAATAATTATTAATTGGATGTCATGATTAGATAAGCATTCCAATTTGCCATCGCATCCTACTACGTCGAGAGATTCACCATCTCTAAGCAACCATAAAAGGAACTTGCAAGATTGTGAAGGCTATATTAATCCTGAAATTATTATCCTTCAAAAGCATGTAGATGTCAGCAAAAGAAACCTAATCAAAACCATTCCTTAGTTCTCCAAACGAGATGCGCTGAGAGCCCGAGAAATAGTGCATGTGATTCTGGAAACTTACCTTAATGTTTGTCCCCTTAAAAATTTATCCTGTGAAAGATGTACAATATATTACTGGCCAAAAATCTATAATGAGCAGAGAAATGTATTCAAGATCGTCCAATATTTATGTAATTATCTAGTATTTAACGATGCTTCCACCAAAGGCAGGTGCAAAATTCGACAGTGCCAACTTCTAATATGACAAATACGACATGCAAATCCTGTAAACATTCAGGTTCCAAATACAAAACCTAAATCATCATTCGGTTGTCTCAGCACAGACGGGTCGTGGTTTATAAAAAGCTTTGGTGAATCAACTTCAAAGCACCCGCCACGAAATCCTCCCATTATATTAATAATGCGTGCTAGTAATAACCACAATTTACCCATATCAAGCGTACCCTCTTATGCCATTATTTTATTTTTGAAGTCAAAAATTGAAAGTGGAAGTCGGATCCAAGGAGGAGGATGATGCCCGGTGGCGCAAAACTATTTAAATTCTTTCAATTCCCACTATGACGCTTGCAGAAATCTTTCTAGGGCATCGATATACCTCTCCGCAGTTCCGATACTTCCATCTACGTCTGATGGAGCCACTTCCCATAGTCTAATCAACTCGATATCCGACCACAAAATTCCTTAGGATCACATTGACAAAAAACCAAGGTCCCAACTAAACCTTCGAACTCCAGAGGAAGGACCCGCCGGAAGATTCTTAGCACAATAAATCCTCCAAAAACGGAGCGCAGATAACTCGAACATCGAGCTAGTAGAATTACAAGACGCGTAAAAAGAAAGATATGGAGGGGGTAGAAATCCGACCTCGATTGGAGCTCGAAAGCAGGAAGGGGCGACGGCGATCTTCGATTCGAGAGAGGACGGCGGGCTGCAGTTTTGGAAGGCAAGACGACCGACTATGTTCCACCTCGGTATTGTATTGGTCAATTTATTACACACACGACGAGTAACCGCCGGTGAGCTCACCTTCACCTGGTCCGAGCTCCTCCAGCAAATGGAAATAATTATTGCATTTTTTTAACCCCTCCACGTCCATATTGATGTTTAAATAATTCTTAAACCATATTAAAACCAGTGCTAAAGCCGTTGCTTCTTCTTTTCCATCTTCGCTACACCACCCAGGAAATTTCCCATTTCTTTAATTTCGGTATAATTGAACCCTCCCCAACCCAGTCATATCCCATGATTTCTCCATCGGATTCGGGAGTACGCAGCGGACCGGTAACTTCACCGGGGAATCAAAGTAGGCGCTTCCCAGCACGTGGCATCGCTGTCAGGCTCCGCCCAGTCCAACCGAGAAAGGCAAACGTAGCTCAATTACCATAATACCCTCCCACCACCCGAGAAGGTGCGGCCGCCTCTTCGCCCGTGAGATCTACGGAGCACGCAGGCGACGCGTAAGCTGCGGGGGGACGGTTCGCCAGCATCGGGCCGTCCGCGTCCCCGCCGTCGGCACGAGATTTGACCCGGGAAGGGAACGGGGCAGGGCGTTTTAACGTAGTAGGAGACGAATCGCCGGGCCCGTGAGGCCGAGCCGAGTGGAGCCCGCGCCATCATTTTTTCCAGTTCCACGCACACCGCCCGTGACTGGTGGCGCCAACGCCACTCGTTGGCTGGCTGGGCCGCATTGGCGGGCCCGCCGCCAGCGGCGTTCAGTAGTTTGACCGCCACTTTTACGAGCAGGTAAAAGTCAAGAATATATATATATATATATTTAGAAAAATAATGATGGGGAGCTTACGCATTCAGAGTCAGTGCATGTCTGGTGGCGTCACTACAACTATTTGCTTGCCGACCGTCAAATGTTCTTACCAAAAATTATCCACTCCATGGCGATTTAATTTTATCCTATTTATTAGTATTATCGACCTAGGGATTTAAATACGGATCGATTCCAAGCTAACTATTCCTTATTAAATATGATAAATATGCTAAACCGAACTAATGTGATTTGATATAAATAATGACTCTATCATAATTATATTATATTTTATGCATCTCGTCAGGTAATTATCGTACTCTGTGAACTTAAATCATACATCTAATTCAAGATGCATGGTAGATACTTAAAGTAGGATTTATCATGTCAACTTGGATCCATAGGAATGCATGATGGTCAGACTATGCTAATATATATATAATTTTTTAAAAAATTAAATTTATTTTTCATTAAAAGCTCTTCAATATCAAAATTTAAAATAGATAATAATTTTATATTATTATTATTTTTTTACTTCTTAACACCTAATTAAATCGTGTGCTTAAAATTTAAATTAATAAAATATTTTGTTTTGTTTTAGGAAAACAATATAATATATAATGAAAAAACATAATTTTAATTATAATTATAACTAAAATTTAATTAAAATATTCTTTAGTACATGGGCGGATGATTGAAAACAACTCCATCCACGTTATAAAAAACAACCTTGACCGTGTTTGGTATATTAAAAAAACAACTCTTATCTATATTAAAACTATATTTAGTATCAACGAAAAATAAAGGTTGATTTTTTAAATAGAATTTGTTAAAGTGGAAATCATTACAATAATATAAATCTAAGAATATTTCTGGTATCATTCATATCTATATTATTGGGAGGTGCTACTTCGCTTGGTCCGCACTCCAAGTCTAAAAAGGCAAACCCTCCCCGGCGACTCAGCGGAGCCAAAGTGGACCGGCACCTTCAATTATTTTTTTAATTGTTAATTTTACTTATCACTTCACGTGTGACGTGTGATTGTTCGTACCATTATACAAAACGGACCAACAAACCTAAAAAATTTAGGTATTTTAGTACGTCATAAAATATGACATTAATAGTAAGTGGACGGCTCATAGCGCAGAATGAGAAGAAAAATTGAGACGCAAAGAGTACATTTAATAAACAATTAGTAAACACATATAACCGTTTTTTATTTAAGAAATATCGTCTGTAAATATATTTTTTTCCTCACTCTTATAATTGTGAAAAAAATTATTGGCTTATTTATTTTTACGATAATATATATACACACACACACATATGACCGCGCCTGTAATCGGTCGATTCCATCCTCGATACGATACGTGGTGTTCTGACGAACCTTCTCCAGTTTTCCTTCTCCCCCTCGATTCCATCGCCGCCTCTTTGCTTCTCTATCCAGCGGATACGCCGGCCTCCGATCGCCCGCGATGGACGACAGCTGCGCCGTGTGTGCCGATGCCCTCGATTGGGTGGCCTACGGGCCGTGCGGCCACCGTGAGGTCTGCTCCACCTGCGTCGTTCGCCTCCGATTCGTCATCGGGGACCCTCGCTGCTGCATCTGCAAGACCGAGTGCCCCGTCGTCTTCGTCGCAAAGGTAGCCCCCTCTCCCCCCAGGGTTTTTGCCCTCATGCTGTTTCTTTGCGGCCTGTTCTCCATCTAGTCGAGATCTGTTTGTTTGCCTGATAGAGATATGTACTCCTGCCCCCTTTAAGCCTCGACGGGAGCAATTAGGTTTTTTTTGTATCGCTGATGATGCCTATGAACCCGTACGACATCGTCGATATTGGCTAATTTATTCATTGTTTTTTCACTTGATTGTTTGTTCTGAGTTAGCTAATATTGCGTTTACAGGCTCTTGGAGATTATACAAGAGTCGTATCTGATTTCTCAAGCTTCCCGGCTGGTGCATCGGAAGGACAGGCTGGACAATATTGGTACCATGAAGATACACAAGCATACTTCGATGATGCAGACCATTACAGGATGATAAGGGCAATGTGCAGGCTTTCTTGTAGCGTGTGCGATAAGAATTCAGAGCGGCAAGGTGGTGAGAGCACAAAGAGGAGACTAAGATTTAGGAGCATAGATCAACTAAATGGCCATTTGAGGCATCAGCACAACTTGTTCATGTGTAATCTATGCTTGAAAGGAAGAAAGGTAGGTTTTTCCATAATAAAATTCCCTCTTATTGCAACTTGCAGTTAGCTTGCCAATTGCTGCTAATAACCTGCTTCCATTTGAATAGAAACAATATATATATATATATATATATATATACAGTACACAAACATACGGTTGTTTCGTGATCACTCCCAGCACGTTTATTTGACTTAGCTTCTAGTTGCATTTAGATTTGTTTTCTATTACACCTCTGAAGTTCTTCATCAGCCTCATTTCTTCTTGAAATCGTTATTTTGTTTGATAAGATGTTCTAAAATTTGTGTACATATATAATATTATTTTATTCACAATCTCTACTAGGTGTGCCGCCTTGGTTTTTGCAGACAGACAATTCCGTTGTTGTGTTGTATGTGCAGTAGATGATGGTGTTATAGCTATAAAACCCCTGTCTTTAGAGGGATAATTAGGAGGTTGGGAATTTCAGTTGCAAGGTTATTTGTTTTTCATCTGGAGATTCTGCAATGCCATTTTTCATCATCAGTTCCATTTGCTGTCTTTGTTTGGAATGTCGGAAATGATGATCACCTTTTGGATAGTAGCTGACCCAGTTAATTTAGAACATTTCACCTACGGGTTTGGTTGTAGTTACGAAGTGCAGGAAACCATGCAGGTGAAAAAAAAAGCTAAACTGGTAAAGGCCACTATGATTTAGATGGTTCCAAGTTACTGAATATATACATAATATATAATCTCCAAATTATTGGGAAACAGAATAAAACATATTTTTGGGTCAACCTCCATACTTGATCTGTTCCTTTGACATGCTCTTTTTCCAAGTCTGATGTGATAAAACCTTCTATTGATAGTTTTACAGCCATCTAATCACTTGTGATAAGTATGTTGGCTAGGCTGAACCAATCATTTCAGACATTCTTTGTAACTTTTGCATACTTTGTATGAGATGTTGCTGAAAACACTTGGAATCTTTGAGCAGGTATTTATTTGTGAACAAAAGTTGTACACTAGATCCCAACTAAATCAGCACAAAAGCACAGGTGACTCTGAGGTTGATGGCAATGAGAGTGAACGTGGCGGTTTTACTGGTCATCCCATGTGTGAATTTTGCAGAAATCGGTTTTATGGTGATAATGAACTTTATGTGCATATGTCAACAGAGCATTATACCTGCCACATATGTCAAAGGTATGCTGCTTAGATGTCCCTACATGAGTTTGCTTGTGCTAAGAATTTTATGTAATATTTTTCAAATCGTCACTGTGATTTTCAGGCAGCACCCTGGACAATATGATTATTTTAAAGACTACAATGATTTGGAGGTATGTCTTGAATCTACACTATCCTGTAATTCTAGAGCGCTGGTAAAGCCACTAGAGCTGCATATGAAAATATTTATTTAGGACCTTAAGACAATCATGCGGTTCGTTGATGTGGCTAAACCTTTTCGGGTCATGTATTTGATGTCACTACGTACGATTCTTGCAAAAGATTTGGCAAGATTAATCTCATCATGAGAATGACATCAGCATTTCTCAAGTTGCTCTTGTTCTTCCTTTTTTCTTTTTCCGGGTGGCTCTGTTCACTTGTGTTATTTAACTATGATATTCTACTCTACAGATGCATTTCCGCCAAGAGCATTTCCTCTGTGAGGATGAAGCATGTTTAGAAAAGAAGTTCATTGTCTTTCACAATGAAGCAGATTTGAAGGTAAGAAAGTGCAGAGCTTCCTACTTCCTTTATTTTCATTAATTTTTTAGATACTACAATGTTCAATTGACACTGTCGAAATTAAACCTCTGATTACGTATCTTCATACAGAGGCATAATACTCTTGAGCATGGGGGCCATATGTCTCGTTCTAAGAGGAATGCTGCACTTAGGGTAATTTACCTATTATAAATTTTCTTTTCTCCTCCAATAGTTTTACTTAATCCTCCTGATATATATATATATTTTTCCTTCAGATACCAACTAGCTTCAGATATCGGCGGAATGAACAAGAAGAACATCGAGGAAGAGGTCGAGGTCATGGATTTCGGCCTGATCCTTCTGCTCACCAGTTACGAATGGCAACACAAGCCAATCTTGAAACAGCATCTGATGGTAGACTTCAAGATTCTTCATCTAGTGCTCGTTTGGATGCTGAGCATGGAGAGACGAGATTTGGAGATCCCTCAGAAGCCTTAACTGTCAATATGGGTTCTGGAACACTATTAACTTCACTCAGCCAAAGCTCTATGACAGCATCAATACTAGAAGATTCCTCTTTTCCTGCTCTTGCTGATAGAGAGCTACCGGAGCCTTCTTCTAGATATGCTCAAGCTCTTAACCAGACAGCCAACAATGCAGCCAAACTTGGGGAAGATTCATTTCCTCCACTACCTGGTTCAGCTAGTAAACCAAAAACTATTAATCGACCAGAAAGCTTGCAGTCAAATACTCTCGCTGCTCGTCTCCAGCGCAACAGAGCCTCTGTTGTGATTAACCCTGCTCCATCTAGGCCCCCAGAATACCATGAGATGTTCCCATCCACTTCTCAGCTGAAAAGCACTCAAAATTACAGTCTGGCATCATCCACTTCTACAAGTTCTCAGTTGGGAGCAAAAACACCATCCACTTCTACAAGTTCTCAGTTGAGGGTAAAAGCACCATCCACTTCTACAAGTTCTCAGTTGGGAGCCAAAACACCATCTACCTCTACAAGTTCCCAGTTGGGAGCAAAAACACCATCCACTTCTACAAGTTCCCAGTTGGGAGCAAAAACACCATCCACTTCTACAAGTTCTCAGTTGGGAGAAAAAGCACTATCCACTTCTGCAAGTTCTCGGTTGGGAGCAAAAACACCATCCACTTCTACAAGTTCTCAGTTGGGAGCAAAAACACCACCCACTTCTATAAGTTCTCGCTCAGGAGCAAAAACTCGAGAGCAGGGTTTTATATCTCCGTCATCGGCTAGTTCTTCACATAATTTGGATTCTGATAATAGGATCAGGCACTCAGCATCAGCACCCAACCTCAGTGAGGAGCCTTTTTTGAAACAAGCCACAACTGGTGTGGCTTCTGATCTCATGGGACAGGAACAATCAACTCCGGATAACCAATCTCTTAATTCCATGGGGGAATTTCGTGCTGCTAACAAATACTTGGTAGAAAGGATTCAAGCCGGCTTAGGGGGGGATGAGGAGAGATATGGTCTGTTCAAAAGTATATCCTCAGATTATCGTCGAGGTCCCATCAACTCATCGGAGTATCTTTTTTATGTTGAGCAATTTGGCTTGTCACATCTTGTTCTCGAACTTGCTCGGCTATGTCCTGATTCTCAAAAGCAAAAGGAACTAATCGATGCCTACAACGCAAATTTGCAGAAGAAAAGTCCGGAAGAAAATGATGGCAGCAGTAGTGATCATAGAAAAACCAAAGGAAAATCTGCTGAAACCAGGGCTAAGGATACATTACCTGATAATTTTTTAGATACGGTAAGAAAGCTACAGATGAATCAGAAGAACCAGGAAGAATTGGCGGAAGAACTTTCAAAGGATGGATATCGAGTTGCCAAGGATAAGCCTCAATCATCAGCAAAGACTAATTCAAGTCCCGCTAGTGTGAATTCCACTGGAAATGGTGTAGCCAGAGAAACCCAGACTGCTACAGACATTACGAAGCATAATTTGGATGGAGGGAGCAGTAAAAAGAAGAAGGCATCAAAATTTCATAGGGTACGGCTAGGCGATGGTTCTGCAGCTGCACTTTTCGATCTTTCTCGCGCAGATGCGAGTCCTGAAGGTGTTTGGCGCAGTGGTGGTGCACAGAGACTGTTTTCAAACTCCAACCAAAATGCCTGAAGTTGACGGACCCAACCGTCAGGCTTCGGGATGATCTATTAATGCCCAACCCTGCAGTTTTTTTGTCGGGGGTTGTGCGGAGCGTAGCAAGTTCCTGCAAGATACTTCCACTTCACTATTTGTACTGAGCGACTAATTTGCAAGTATGTTGTCTCCATAACTTGAAAGCGGCATTAGACTTTTTAGTTTTGAGACTTCCTCGGCCACATGAACTTGTAAAGAATGGCTGCATCTTTTGACGTCATGCGAGAAACCCCTCAGTCCTAAATTTTGGGGATTTGTCGAATTGTATGTTCTCGTTCTACATTCTGCTTTTTCAAATCTGTAACTACAGCTTTACATTCATTTACGTTATTTTTTTTTCCTTTTCACTTTCCTTCAACATGCAATTTTGTTCCTCAATGCACGTGTATGAATTCTACTGATTTATCACATCTTCCGTGTAAAATTGTGGGCAGTTCTCAAGAAGTCTCAATTTCCATCATTTATCTGATAATAAGAATAGTCCAGGTTTGGATTTAAGAACAATGCTCCTTTTTCAAAGCAAGCAAAACTGGTTAGTATAGAAATCATTTGCTTCCTAGAATACCAAATTTCTAATGAGGCCAAAAGCTTAAGATATAAGACGCATCAAGGGGATATGGTATTATATATAAAAATCATTTGCTTCAGCTATCGCCAGGGCATTATAAAAGCGGTTTCTTTATCATCTAAATGTATCTATTTTTAAATCTAATTGTAAAACCATAGCAAAATCAAAATTGGCTACTCTAGGATTATCAGAAATATTGGGTCTCCTTTAACTCTGTATTACCTGCTTTGAACTGTTTATCTACAACTTTTGTAATATTAATACATCCTTCCCTCACACAGACCTCAATTAACATTACAACTGCAGGATCTGGTTATGTGCGTCCTAAGACAGGAATATGCAACCACTGCTTGATTAAGTCAACAGGTAGCTCAAGTAGAAGGAATAAATGGCAACAGCGATATCCTACTTTCTACTAATTAAGATGACATGAACTTTCAACTTCAGCGCTACTCAGGCAATGGATCCTTTGACTTGTGCCAATAACCACGACAATTCAAAGAAACCTGTAAAATTAGAAGATCTAGTCCATCAGCTATTATGGAACCAACTCTAACCTCTGAGTTCTTCGGTTGCCAAAAGGAAAAGTGGATTGATAGAATGCAGGTTGAGGTAGAAAATTTGAATTTTCCAAACTGAGACAGCAGGTATCCTAAAACTGGAATAAAGGTCAATTGCCACAAATATCAAAGAGCTTCATTTTGAGGGAACAATTGAGGAGGATGGCTAAGAGGCTGACTCACAAAAACCTTCTTCTCACAAAACTGAAAATGGATTGCAGCATGATGTTGAGCTAAATCTTTTTTTTCATGTGATCTCTTAGGCCAAAAGTCATTGGCAATGCTCTTTTCCCTGAACTGCTATTATTGAACAATGACCCCAAAATCTTTATCAGTCATTCTTCATTGTCTTATCGGAATCTATTCTAAATCCATTTCTCATCAGAAAGTGCAGCTTGCAAATGCCAAGATTCTGTGCTGATAGGTTAGACGAAATGCACTATACTCTCTGATTGATTTGAATACTATCATCCTTATCTTCATCCCAAAGGTCATCTTGCTCGTCCTCATCCTCATCCTCATCCTCATCTTCATCCTCAAGCAGTTCTGCATTCTTCCTTGCCATCGATGTCAAGTCATTTTCCAAGGCCTCCCCTTTGCCTTTCCGTCTTTCCAGGTACTGCTTGTGCCCTTCGTCAAGCATCTCCTCAAAGCGATCCTTGATCTCCAGCAGGGGATCTCGAACCACAAGCTGCCCTTGGTCGTAGGCCTCCCTCAGCATCGCCGTGTTGATCCCACCCTTTAACGAGACGTAGAAGATGCCCGGGTGCCGCGTGAAGGCATGGGCGAAGGCATTCGAGAGCCGGAACTCATCAGAAAACTTGCCGATGATTGGCACTGCCATCCGCTTGAGCAGCGTTAGGGAGAGTACCTCGTGGAGCACCCCGACGGCGCGCTTCTCCATCTCCGGAGAGGACGAGCGCAGCCCGGAGGCGTCGGTGTAGGGCGAAATGTACGGCAGCTCCAGCCAATCTCTGGTCCACTCCCGCATCTCCTTCTTTAGGAAGAACCCCGGCGGGAGACGGACGTCGAAGTTGGGCCGCATTCGCACGCCAGTGAGCCGCTCCTCCTCATCCGCCCGCTGCTCGATGACGGACTTAGCGTACTCGTCATTCCAGGAGACAAGCTCAAGGAAGGGCCTGTCGCTGCCGGCGTGGGCGACGCGGACGAGGTGAGGATACCGGGGAACGAGGGAGGTCATTAAGTCGTCGGGGAGGCCGAAGTCGCGCTTCGCGTTGAGGAGCTTCTCGGCCGGGATGACGTGGTGGCGTGAGATCATGAGCAGCTTGCAGAGCTTGGCGAGGGCGAGGGGCTCATGGAGGGCGCGGAGTTCGGCATCGAGGGCGAGGAAGGAGCGGAGGCGGGGGGAGGGGCGCAGAAAGGGGACAGGCTGCTGCCGGGGCTTGATGGGGGCGGTGTAGACGTCGAAGAGGTTCGGGTAGCGTTCGAGGAAGGTCTTCACGCGGACGGGGAGCCGGAGGCGCTCGCGCCGCTTCTCGAGGTACCGGACGGGGATGGTCTGGCCGGGCTCCAGCAGCACCTCGCGAACTACGCGAGAGCCGAGCCGCCATCGCTTGTCCCTCGCGATGGCTTCGTCGAGGAGCCGGTCCTTACGCCATGGCACCTTGAGGCTCGACACCCAAGCGGCGGCGGCGAAGAGCCAAGGCGGAGGACGGGGAGGGCTGCGGCGGAGGAGGTGCGGTGGCTGGAAAGTGGGAGAGGAGAACGAGGGCATCGCAACTTGGGCTGGCTGGGGATTGCGACGGAAACGAGTCTTTGATTTGTTTTAACGGGTCCGCAAAATAATTAGATCGGACCAAAAAATTAATAGGACCGGGCCGGGATTAATGGGTCTTTTAGATTCCCTCTTATATTACGTTCATACGATGTGGCGTGAACACCTCGTGTGAAACGCATAAAATTTGCGACGTTTAAAAGGAATTCAAAATAAGACGCGACAGCCAAAAGATTTGCTGCTGCTCCAATAAGTCAATACACTGTGATTTAAATATAATCTTATTTGGATAAACATGGCACATTTCCGACACTGCCGTAATCGACTACATCATCGTCGTTCGGGGAGGACCCCTCTCTCCTTTTGGCCTTTATATTGTCCGCATTGCATCATCGCCAATTCCCTCATCACCAGTCACCACCACCCCTACCGCTCTCTTGTAGCCGACTAATCTTCGCCGTCAGTGTTATGGGGCCGGAAGGTACCATCGTCTTTGCGACCGTCGGATTGCCCGAGTACGGCTTCGACGTCTACTCCGTCCCTGTCCCGGCCAAACTCGATGCCGACGCCGTCGCAGGCGAGACAGAGCGCCGCCACACTGACGGCGTCTCCGTTAATTTCAACGCGCAGTTCCTCGACGAGGGCGGCGCCGTCGCCTTCGTCTCCGAGAGGAGCGGCTCCGCTCGGCTTTACCGGTCCGAATCGTGGGACAGGACGCCTGATTCGCTACCCGGCTTCACAGAGAGCCTGTTCCACGATCGCCCCACCGTGAGAGATGGTCGGGTTTTCTTCGTCTCGGCCCACGAGAAGCCCTCTGGGTGGTTTCGGAGCTGGTCCGCAGTTTACTCGGCGCGGCTTGACACCGGGGAGATCGTGCGGCTCACCCCGTCGGGATTTGCAGACATGAGCCCCGCGGTGTCCAGGTCCGGCGAGCTCGTCGCTGTCGCGTCGTATGGGTCCGGGCCGTGGAAGGGCGACTTCCGCGATCTCGCCACCGAAATCGTGGTGTTCCGCGCCTCCGACCCCACCCGTCGCTCTGTGGTCTGCAGCCTCGGGGGGTGGCCAGCGTGGGCGGACGAGTCCACGCTGTTCTTCCATCGGAAGGCGGAAGATGGGTGGTGGAGCATCTACCGCGTGGATTTAACGGCGGAGCTCGAGAACGCCGGCGGTCCCGATGCCGCTCGGCGAATCACTCCGCCGGGCTTCCATGCCTTCACGCCCGCCGCGGCGCACGACGGGAAGCGTGTCGCGATGGCCACGAGGAAGAAGGGTACAGTTTATCGCCACATCGAGGTGTTCGACCTCGAAGCCGAGAAATTTTACCCCATCACCGAGCAGATCAACCCCAATCTCCATCACTACAATCCCTTCTTCTCGCCGGAGTCGGGTTATCTGGGATACCATCGCTTCCGCGGGGAATCGTCCCCCGGGGACTCCGTGATGCCCCATCTCCAGCCCGTGCGTTCGCCCGTGAGCGGGCTTCGAATGCTCCGCATCTACGGAACCTTCCCGTCCTTTTCGCCCGACGGCAGATTCATCGCCACGAACGGCGATTTCCTGACCTGGCCGGGGATGATGGTAATCAGGTCGGACGGCTCCAAGCGGTGGACGCTTCTCAAGGAGCCGTCGGCGTTCTACACGGCGTGGAGTCCGACGGAGATGGGGGTCATCTTCACCTCCATCGGCCCCATCTTCGAGTCCGTCAAAGCGACGGTCCAGATCGCCCGGATCACCTTCGATCCCGCAGATCTGGACGACGGCGCGGGCGAGCTGAAGGCGGAGGTGAAGGTGCTCACCCGCGCGGACGCCGGCAACAACGCCTTCGCCGCGTGCTCTCCGGACGGGCGGCACCTCGTCTTCCGCTCGGGGCGATCCGGCCACAAGAACCTCTACATCGTGGACGCGGTCGAGGGGGAGAGCTCCGGGGGGGTGCGGCGGCTGACGGAGGGGGAGTGGATCGACACGATGCCGGCCTGGTCGCCGGACGGCGAGCTCATCGCGTTCTCGTCGAACCGCCACGACCCCGCCAACCCGGACGTGTTCGGCGTCTACCTGGTACGTCCGGACGGCACGGGGCTGCGGCGGGTGCACGTGGCCGGGCCGGAAGGTTCGACGGAGGCGGCGAGGGAGAGGATCAATCACGTGTGCTTCAGCCCGGACTCGCGGTGGCTGGTGTTCACGGCCAACCTGGGCGCCGTGACGGCGGAGCCGGTGTCGATGCCGAACCACTTCCAGCCGTACGGCGACCTGTGGGCGTGCCGGCTCGACGGCAGCGAGCTCATGCGTCTGACCTTCAACTGCTACGAGAACGGGACGCCGACGTGGCACTCCGGCTGCGGCGATCCGGACGCGGTGGCGTCGCTCTCGCTGGGCCCAGCGGCCGGGGAGAAGCTTCGTGGCGAATTCCAGGAGCCCCTGTGGATTACTTTTGACGCATGAGGAAGACGGCTCACCGTCATCATGCCCGCCCTGTGCTTATACTTTTAATTTCGTCTAAAGATGGTCAATAAATGATGAGTGTGTCGGCGGATGAAGACGATGAATCCGCAAATGTGTCTGTGAAAATAACTTTAAAAAAAAAGAACGTCTGTTGAACCCTTTGTTTAATAAAATTTTTCCTGTTGTGTAGTTCTGTTGATTGCTTTTGGCTGCTCTTTGATGAAGTCAGGAAGGAAGAAGACTCCAATCTGCAGGCGGCTCATTTAATGATGAGTGCTCCAATTTGGTCCCATGAGTAAGGAAGGAAAAGGTCCGATGATTAGGACATTTGGACCGGGCTAAGCATCGGTTGAACCGTAAGCGAGCCGGCCGGCTCGAGGGGCAAACCGCAGGACGCCTGTCGCGTGTCAAGTGACTCATCAGTTTGACTGACTACTTCAAACGATTGACCTTGTCCTCCAAGTTAAATCATTTTATCTAATTAATGCACGCGCGAAAGATTTGAAAATTATTTAACTGAAGAGAAATAATAAAAGGATTGCAAAGATCAAATGCTTGCGTTACAGTTCAACTTATTCACTCTTAACACACAAACAATACGCACATATCAGCAGAGAACAACACACAGTTCGACAATGAACGGGTAATTAACTAGTTATTAATAGTGGCCGCCGTTGGTAGCCCAGCAGACCTTCCTGATCTCGCCCTGCTCTCCGGTGAGCACCTCGATGGTGGACATCTTCGCCATCGCCGCCGCGAAGTTCTCCGCCCACCCCGCCCAGTTCACGGCGTTCCAGCCCACCATCCCCGCCGTCACGGGGCTGTCCTGCAGCGTCTGGTCGGAGAACAGAACCCCGTTGTGATCCAGCAAGTTCTTGTAGTACTGGTTGTCCAGAAGCCTCGGCGTCACCCCGTCGAGGCTCACCGTCGTCGGGTCGTTGGTGTTGATGTCGACGGTGGCCGGCGAGCACTGGCTCTTCAAGTACCCGGCCAGCCAGGGGCTCATCGAGGGGTCCTGCGGCTGCCCCGGGGCGAAGGCGTAGAGCCGGCGAGCGAAGGAGGGGCAGTGGGAGCGGCCGATGGAGTGAGCGCCGGAGAGCGTCACCATCTCCTCGAGCGTCATCCCCTTCTTGGCAAAGACGCTCCACAGGTCGTCGACGGTGCCGTTGGGAGGCGGGATGTTGCCGGCGATGTCGGAGGCCATGGAGATCATCCCGTCCCGCCGCCCGCCGGGGACGCGGTAGTCGATCTTGCCGGCCAGGTAGGCCGCGTCGCGGGAGGCGAACGCGATGATGTCGGCGCAGGAGACGGTGTTGGGGCAGTGCACCTCGAGCGCGGCCTTGGCAGCGTAGATCACCTCGTAGCCGCGTAGGCTGGGCTTGTTCGCCGGCGACTCCTTCTCCGCCTTGTTCGACGGAGTCGAGTCGAGTAGCACGGACGCATCGCATCCCTGCAACATACGCAGCAAATTGATGAAAAATTAACTAACTTATAGAACTCAAAGCAAACCGTTCGAACCCTAATATTAATTACCCGAACGAAGCAGTCGTGGAAGAGCATTCTGATGAGGCCGGCAGCGAGGCCGGGGTTCGCGGAGACAAAGAGGCCGACGGTAGTCCGCACGATCTTCTCGGCAGCCGGACACGTCTCCTTATAGTAATCGAACTCGAGGAAGGCGGAGGAGGTCGAGGCCATGACCAGGAGAACGGCCATGAAAAGAGTGGAGCAAGCTCGGGAGGACGCGCCCATGGCCGATCGATGCCGACCTTCTTCTGTTTGATTCCTCTTAGTTGAGAGGCGGCGGCCGCGATATGAGCTGATGGAGAGACGAATGCTACTCAGCATGGGAATTTATAGAGGATGAGCGTGAGATGATTAAAGCAACAAGGAAGATGTCAACTGTGGGTTTTTTGCTCCGTAGTTGTTAAGTCTTACCAGCTCAGACTTCTTCTTAATGATGAAATTAATCAATTAAAGGAAGTTTCTTAGTTTACATTGATCTGGTCCAACGCGCCATTTCTGTAGAATCTTTCAAAAATGTTAAGTTCACCTGCTTGATCTGTGAATGATGTCTGCGCTTCCGATAGCAGACATATTTTTTTTAAAAAACAAAGATGAAGTTAGTTACTGCAAAAAATTTTTTTACCTTTGGCTTACTTTGCTACATGTTTTCCTTATCTATTCTGATTCATTCAGTTCTAATATTATTCCTCACAAAGCATCGATAGCAAGAGATAATTTGTAAGTTTTGTGGTGAGTGTTAATTAAAGGAGGTCTGTTGGAAATTAGTCCTTTTTGCGGAGGGTGCTTAACTTGCGAGTCTTATGTTGGAAGACCTTGACTAAGTGTAGGTAATCTCTTTGATTAGGTAACCCTGATTCGAGCATTTAGCCAAATAGTTGGTAGACTTGATTAGGTAAAGCTCTGCCTCATTGGCAGACGATTCAACATGCGCATGCGCGTGATGGTGAAGCTTGGTCAAAATAAGAGTAAAAATTCACAAACTTTGCTCGAGAAGAGGGGGAAAAAATAATAAGATTCACACTCATCGGCCGCAAGCAATTTTTTTTTTAATAGTAGAAGCTGCTTCACTGCTTGGATTAGGTGATACATCGGTTAGGTTGGAAATATTTATTTGAAATGATCAAGTCAGCTCTAATATTAATGTGGTTAGCTGCTGGTTGGATTTTGAAATTTTGATTATTGAATATTTATATAATTATTTTTGTTCTCACCGATTGAGCTATTAAGATGTACTGAAGCTTGAGTTGACTTTTATTAATTGTAGCAAGAGTTGGTTGAAGCAGGTAAATATAAAGCTCAATTACTTTACTTTAACCAGATTAGCTTACATTTTATGCACTAATATTATAAAATTAATAGAAAAATGTTAATCTGAGGGCATCTAATGAGTTTGGATAGAATAAATAAAAATATAACATTAAATTTAAAAATAGAAAAATATATTAGAAATAAAGTTGCGAGTGGACTTTTTGGGAGCCGATTACGTTATTTTACCTTCAGGTTTCTTAAATGTGGAAAATGATGCTTCGCCAGTACTGCTTGGATTATGTTGTTAGCTTGTTAGGTTACATTACAATTTTTTGTTTGAATTATGCCCATGGTAGTTGAAGTCTCATAGGGCAGAAATTTTTAATATTTCTCAACAAGGATAAGAGTCTTAAACTCTGAAGCAATTAATGTATATAATATTTATGATATTAATCTAAATAAAAAATCAACAAAGTCCATAGCATTAATAGGATGGGTATTGGTATATTTGTGGACGGATACTGGGTATTGGTGTATTTGGTTGTCTACATATTTCTGTGAAGTGCGAAGAGAAAGAATAACAGTCTACCAAATAGTAAGAAACCCTTGGTTGACTAAAGCAATACATTTTCGGAAAGAATTAGGAAAGAGGGATAAGGATTTCAATTCTCTTCGGAAGACGGCTTGCCATTATCTGATTCATACCTTTTGGAAATCTTCATGCAAGCCTGGATCAAACAAATTACTTATTACCACTTATAAGCTATTGGAAAAATCTGGAGAAAAATAAGTTCTTTTCCCTCACAATCAACCAATATAATCCGTAGCATGGAGCATGCATCAAAGCCATGCCAACATACCGGCAGGGTGATGGGGTTGGATGATCATGACTGCCGCCGCAATTATCTTACAAATTGTCCATCAACTGTGCGCACGGTAAGCCGCGCAGGATCCATTGGAATGTTACAGAGGTACTGCTCCAAAGAACAAAATATGCCATTCGGAACAATGGAAATTACTGGAAAAGAAGGAAATAATTTTACATTCGCATTTGAAAAATTATTATATTCAAATGGTTGTCTAAACATACCAGGCGATTGAGAAAAGTGTCGAACAGAAGAAACACAGCATTGAGAGAATGCATGCAGCTCATTATCTGCAAATTCATGTTTCATCACTCGAGTGCGAAACGGTGGAAGGTTGAAAAGATAATTTTTAAAAAAGTATCGAATGACTATACCGTAGGGTTTCCATAACAAACTAATATCAAGGAAAAAAATAAAAGACCATATATAAGGTACTGTGGTGAGTGTTCACCCTCCGGTTTTCTTGCTTGCAAAGAATGTTCAACGAGAAAACTTCTACATATCAATTAATTCCTATCGTCTAAAGCGAGAAAGAATTAAAATGCCTAATTTATATTTTTGGTTTTTTAAGAAAATACTAATTTATGATAACACCATTAACAAACTTTATTAGCTGTATTTATTTCATCAATATGAAATAATACACATCACCAATTCTACTTCAAAATGTATTTACTGAAATATAGTAACAGGTTGCCATTGATGGCTGTCAAGCTTCTATTCCTCCAGTGGTTGGTCGAGTCGGGTTGTACATTGAAGGATCAATATCTCCAGCAATAGTAGATGGTGACAGTATAAGAATTTTTGCCTTGGGAAACATTAGTTATTCCACTAGACAGAAAATGATGATACTTTTAGAGTAGGCCCCTTGTACGATGATATAAATTACAGAGTTAAAGCCTCTAAGGTTTGCATCTGATGGTGTTCAATTCTTTTAAGCTTGCAGTCTTGGAGTTAGTCCTTGCATTATGTCATGTGTTTTTCGTGTGGCCTGGTGATATGATCACTTCAGTTACCTATATGGTACTACACCCTAAATAGATCACCACACCTGAGGGTTCACCCATATAATGAATGACATTGTCTAATCTCTGATTTCATGAACGATTTGGTAAATATGTGTAGTCTAAATATCTTAGAAGTTCCCTTGGTGTCCCATATTTTGTGCAATTATATTTTTTCGCTTGACCACTCATATTCTCTTTTGTGTTTGTACAACCAGGTTATCATCTTCAGCACCCTTTGTGAACGTACGTAAATGTTATAAAATTATGATTTATGGATTAATCATCTGATATCCTTTATAAAAGGATAATTAAAAATATCATCTGTTGCCATCAATTATAGAGAAACTAGCAAAATTTTATGTTTGACACATAAATTTATGGTATTATTAAAAATCAGCAATTAAATTATATGAAATATTGTGTGCAAAATTTTTAGTTTACCTTAGTCGGCCAACAACGTCGTTGAAGCACTTCATGTTCTCAAGTGAAGTCCCAGTGATGCATGTTCTCAAGTGTTTCTCTATTCGAACTTCTGAGTTGCTGGAGTTTTCTATCTGTTCAAGTATCACTGGAATTGGTTTCCCATTAGAACTATTAGATCAGATGAACCAACCAAAATTTCCTGTCTATCACTCTTCTTACTCTAAAGACCTCTTAGAGATTACCCTGAGACTACCATGATTAATATTTTAGATCTTGTCTTTAGTTTGAAATTAGTCAAAATTTTCAAAATTTTCTCTTATTTTGATTTTGCTGCCTTCAGCCTTCGCTACACTTATTGCATCCGTGCTTACTAGTGATTTTTTTATCTCGTTATTGACTTTCTTTCACCTTTTTCTTTTGTTACGTTAACAGATCTCAAAAATAGAAAAGTATACTCTTTTATCCGCATACTCTCAGTTGAAGTCCTAGCGACCTGTCGATACAGTAGAATTTTAGGGATTTGCAAATGTTTACGGTCCTTCCTGCAGACGAGTTAAGGAAAGACAATGTAATCACCCTAATCACCAACCTAGTAAAGTAAATTTATTTAGTAGATAATATATACCTAATGTGTGCATAGGAATTGCGCGCACTCTAATTTTTACCTCTTAGCTGTGATTTTGCTTATAATAGAGAAATCTATAGCTGTCTTCCAAGACTTGTAATTATTGTTTTCCTAGATTAAATAAAGCAGGCAACAACTCCCTTGTGGAGCCAACAACTACAAGTGGAGCCATATAATATCTGACATATCACATGGGCTACGAAGGAAAATGAGAAAACAAAACTGATGGAGATTAGTCAACTAGTAATGTGGCATTGGAGTGTATAAGGTGAGAGGAACAAGGGATGTTTCATGGGGATTTCAGAAACAACAATGAGCTTAGCCATACAGGCAGCTACTGCCTTAACATGCTTCACGTCTCACAAGCCACAATAGAGCTTCACATGTTTGAAGCAATATGATTAAAGGGATGTGTTGTCCTAGTTCATGTTTAGTTTACTCACTTATATTTTTCTCTTCTTTTCTCCTTTTAAGTTTGATGTTTTATTTTTCACATCCCTTTTGGATGACATATTGTATCATTTCAAAATGATGAAATGAATGCAATGTTATTTTTCAAAAAAAAAAAACTCCCTTGTGGAGATGTTTCCTTTTCATAAGGAAAAAACGACATTGGGAGGTGGCATCATATTTAAAAAATAAAAATTCCCAACTACACAATGAAAGCAAAATGCAAAATAATAAAATCTAAAGAGCAAAGAAAGTCTATGATATCACAATAAAATGCTAAAACAATTCAAATGATAAAATTTCCAAGCAAACACAAATGCTACAAGTACCATAAGTTGCTTGGATATTTCAATGTGTATTTGCAATTTAAAATAGAGTTTCATATTAACTCCAAAAATAAGTAGATTAATTTGTAATTTAAATTCCAAAATTAAGTTAACTATTGCTATTAAAATTTGCATTTGATTCATGTTTCATGATTTCTTGTATTATTTGCAATCGTGAGAACAGCATGAGACCATTTAAACTCGCAAATTCATTTATAGTTAATTAATGAGCCATTTGCAAACAACCAAACACCTATAAACTATTTTCTAAAAATAAACTTGAACACAATCTATGTATCGGCAACCAAATGCCCTAAGTGAGAAGAGACCATGCCTCCTTAACAAGTGATTAAAAGCCACATCGTTCTACTGTTGGTGTCAATACGGGGACCAATTTGCAGAGATGACCAAGAGAACATCCTTGGAAAATAGAAGCCTACTTTTAACCAGGTGAGCGATGCATATAAATACAAGTAACAATGCGACTCCATCACACATGATGCCAAGCCTGTAGCACATCGTAAATATGAACTATGTAAGAATAGTTAAACAAACCTGATGCACCGTGTAGGTAGTGAGGTAGTAGTTGAGCTCGTGAACAAACAAAGTTAACATAATGATGAGGCCAATGGTAGAAACTGAAAAAGGAAAAGATAGAAACAAAATCCTGAATGTTAATTTGAGGAAAATGTTACATCAAGCGAACAAATACACTACAGTAGTGATTATTAAGCGGCATAGCACGGAAAAGCACAGAATATGTAGAAGATGCGTACCAACAGCTCCAGATAGTGTCTTCCGTAAAAGGTGATCCTCAGCATGAGAAAACGCGTTAAGGTTTCTCAAATTTTGCAGTTTTAACCCCATCTTCAGGCCTCTGTACGGACAGCAATCAAACTCAAGTCATATTTCATCCAACCACGAGTATTATTAATTAGAACAGACTCCATCTGATGAATTAAAAAAAAAAAGGATGAATCCTGCAATTAACCAAGACAAGAAGCAAACTAATGAGCCGTAGCATAATATTCTGCCTCTCATACAAAATCGAGAACACCAAATTCAAAGAATTCCTACAAAAAATGAGCAAAAGAAAGTTACCCAGTCCTTCGAATAAAGCACGGACCAAATCGACAATATCATATGAGCCCGCGAGATGCAAAAGGCAGCGATCAACTCGAGATGCAAAAGGAGCATTGTTCTTAAATCCAAACCTGGACTATTCTTATTATCAGATAAATGATGGAAATTGAGACTTCTTGAGAACTGCCCACAATTTTACACGGAAGATGTGATAAATCAGTAGAATTCATACACGCGCATTGAGGAACAAAATTGCAGGTTGAAGGAAAGTGAAAAGGAAAAAAAATAACGTAAATGAATGTAAAGCTGTAGTTACAGATTTGAAAAAGCAGAATGTAGAATGAGAACATACAATACGACAAATCCCCAAAATTTAGGACTGAAGGGTTTCTCGCATGACGTCAAAAGATGCAGCCATTCTTTACAAGTTCATGTGGCCGAGGAAGTCTCAAAACTAAAAAGTCTAATGCCGCTTTCAAGTTATGGAGACAACATACTTGCAAATTAGTCGCTCAGTACAAATAGTGAAGTGGAAGTATCTTGCAGGAACTTGCTACGCTCCGCACAACCCCCGACAAAAAAACTGCAGGGTTGGGCACTAATAGATCATCCCGAAGCCTGACGGTTGGGTCCGTCAACTTCAGGCATTTTGGTTGGAGTTTGAAAACAGTCTCTGTGCACCACCACTGCGCCAAACACCTTCAGGACTCGCATCTGCGCGAGAAAGATCGAAAAGTGCAGCTGCAGAACCATCGCCAAGCCGTACCCTATGAAATTTTGATGCCTTCTTCTTTTTACTGCTCCCTCCATCCAAATTATGCTTCGTAATGTCTGTAGCAGTCTGGGTTTCTCTTGCTACACCATTTCCAGTGGAATTCACACTAGCGGGGCTTGAATTAGTCTTTGCTGATGATTGAGGTTTATCCTTGGCAACTCGATATCCATCCTTTGAAAGTTCTTCCGCCAATTCTTCCTGGTTCTTCTGATTCATCTGTAGCTTTCTTACCGTATCTAAAAAATTATCAGGTAATGTATCCTTAGCCCTGGTTTCAGCAGATTTTCCTTTGGTTTTTCTATGATCACTACTGCTGCCATCATTTTCTTCCGGACTTTTCTTCTGCAAATTTGCGTTGTAGGCATCGATTAGTTCCTTTTGCTTTTGAGAATCAGGACATAGCCGAGCAAGTTCGAGAACAAGATGTGACAAGCCAAATTGCTCAACATAAAAAAGATACTCCGATGAGTTGATGAGACCTCGACGATAATCTGAGGATATACTTTTGAACAGACCATATCTCTCCTCATCCCCCCCTAAGCCGGCTTGAATCCTTTCTACCAAGTATTTGTTAGCAGCACGAAATTCCCCCATGGAATTAAGAGATTGGTTATCCGGAGTTGATTGTTCCTGTCCCATGAGATCAGAAGCCACACCAGTTGTGGCTTGTTTCAAAAAAGGCTCCTCACTGAGGTTGGGTGCTGATGCTGAGTGCCTGATCCTATTATCAGAATCCAAATTATGCGAAGAACTAGCCGATGACGGAGATATAAAACCCTGCTCTCGTGTTTTTGCTCCTGAGCGAGAACTTATAGAAGTGGGTGGTGTTTTTGCTCCCAACTGAGAACTTGTAGAAGTGGATGGTGTTTTTGCTCCCAACCGAGAACTTGCAGAAGTGGATAGTGTTTTTTCTCCCAACTGAGAACTTGTAGAAGTGGATGGTGTTTTTGCTCCCAACCGAGAACTTGCAGAAGTGGATAGTGCCTTTTCTCCCAACCGAAAACTTGTAGAAGTGGATGGTGTTTTTGCTCCCAACTGGGAACTTGTAGAGGTAGATGGTGTTTTGGCTCCCAACTGAGAACTTGTAGAAGTGGATGATGCCAGACTGTAATTTTGAGTGCTTTTCAACTGAGAAGTAGATGGGAACATCTCATGGTATTCTGGGGGCCTAGATGGAGCAGGGTTAATCACAACAGAGGCTCTGCTGCGCTGGAGACGAGCAGCAAGAGTATTTGACTGCAAACTTTCTGGTCGATTAATAGTTTTTGGTTTACTAGCTGAACCAGGTAGTGGAGGAAATGAATCTTCCCCAAGTTTGGCTGCATTGTTGGCTGTCTGGTTAAGAGCTTGAGCATATCTAGAAGAAGGCTCTGGGTGTTCCAGAACCCACATTGACAGTTAAGGCTTCTGAGGGATCTCCAAATCTCGTCTCTCCATGCTCAGCATCCAAACGAGCACTAGATGAAGAATCTTGAAGTCTGCCATCAGATGTTGCTGTTTTAAGATTGGCTTGTCTTGCCATTCGTAACTGGTGAGCAGAAGGATCAAAAGACATATGGCCCCCATGCTCAAGAGTATTATGCCTCTGTATACCAATTTATAATAGGTAAATTACCCTAAGTGCAGAAATTTTTATTAGACAAAGGATTCAACAGACGTTCCTTTTTTTCTCAAGTTATTTTTCACAAACACATAAGCGGATTCATGTCACGGTTGGCCGTGATCCTTCTACAGAGCACTAGTATTAAAAAAAGTCCTAAAAATCCTATCAACCAGAAATAAAAATAGATAATAAGTCTATCTATTTCGTTAACCAAATATTCTAGTATAAAGTTAAAAATACTTTATTCCAACTATATAATTTTTTTCACTTTAACGTATAATCTCAAACTCGGATAGGAAATACTTCTCTAGCTGCTCGACCGAACCCACGTCCGCTCCGATATGGAAACCACCTTCTGCCTTCGGCCCGCCTGTCAACCTTTCTCCTGGAACCCGCCTCCTCCTCCCTGTCAGGCGATACTGAAAAGGTTTATTCAATTTTTCTACGGACAGCTTACCATGTTTGCTATGTCTAAGATGCATGGGGAACACGTGCATAGCAGAAGATGCTGTGCTTAGAGATCCCCAAAGGCTCTATGCACCAGGGAGGCTCTATCACATTGTTGAGAGGAAGCCATTCAGGCAACACCTCTCACTTGAGTACAGGACTGCTTAGAAAGATGGCACCAGCAACTTCTTTTGTCTGGGATGTCTGCATAAAACATTTAGTAAGAACTTAAAAAGTTATAAGAAAGACAAGAGACTATTTTGGTACTCACCATCGAAAGAACTTTAAACAAACAAAAGATAAAGGATGTGAGTCTTTATACAAGGTAGTCCGGGTACTTGAACTGAAATGAAAACAATACACAGATAACTGGATCACCAGTATATACAAACCATCTCATATTACAGCCCTACATGAATGTCTGCGTGCAATGTGTTTGTTTCTTATAAATATCTTGAGCAAAGTTGATGATGGATTACATTATCTTATCAACATTTAGTACAATTTATTCTGCAAAATACCTAGTTGAACTTTTCTGTTCGAGGAAAATTTTCTCTGAGATCATATGACCAAATTTGTAGTCGGTAACTATTATTTGAATTTGGACAGCAAGTGATATGTTACTGAATTGATAAATTAAATGACCGAAGTTTGACTGGGTTTTAGTTCATAATTCACAGCCTGATTACACTAAGTCCGTTAGCAGATGTGTATGCTATTTTCCAGCGATGGATTATGTTCCATGTATCGGAGGTAAGAACCACCAACTGAGTTTCGGAAGCAAGATTCCTCCATTACCCACCAAACATCCCATGCAACAATTTTAAAGAACTCTCCTCAGCATGAATGACAAGCGCGTTCTGAAACTGTGTTCAGATTTTGATAAGTCGATATAAATGAATACTTGGAAGACATTTTGCTGGTGCCTTCTTTGGCGTTTAGCCGACATGCATTTAACAGCACTTGTTTTCCACCATGTTTCACTCTACCTGCTTGTCTTGTTGATTATCGCACTCTCTAGTCTTTAAACACAGCCGTAAAACTTATTAGTGCACTTAGATGCTTATGCAATATCCTCCAAGCTCATATTCTGCTTGCGACGCTGGTGCATTTGGGACGCAACTCTAGACTGCAATGGAGACAATCGATCAAGCCAATAAGTACAGCAAAGTTTATTTTGGTAGATTGCCCTTCGTCCACACTGTAAAGAGAATTTCCTTGAGATTGATACTAATTAGATCAAACCTGCCGATAAGGCTACTGAAGCTTCAATATCTTGGTTCTGTTTACGAAACCTTCTTGTCTCTGTATCTGTAATTAATCTAAGCTTCTTGTTCTGATGATTTCAAGATAAATATGGAAAACTCATGGATGTAACTATAAAAAAAAGTTTAATTGTACATCGTGCCATTTTAGGCAATTTTTTATGATTAAATTGAATCTCACTGTAATGATATGTAAAGATCTCTTCGTACTATTTTGCCTCCAGAAGCAGTATGTATCTTTTTCTTGGCAACTGATTTGTTCCAATATGATGAATAGACATTCCTGAGTTCTTCAATGTCACAGGTGTGGAAGATTCCCACCAGATGTAAGAACTGCTGTGCCGGTAGATGGAAGATTCGAGCACATTGTTCTTTGCTGCAATGCCACATCGGACCATGCTATTATTTGGATAGAGAGAGAAGCACAAAAAGCCTTGGATGTGAGCTTGATAGTTAGTGTCTGCTCACCCTACCAAATTTCTAAAACTTCTGAATGATAAATAGAAAATGTTTCTGCGTACCTAATTGGGATATAACCATTGCCAAATTAATTATTGTTCCTAGGCGCACCAGGGAAAGAACAAATCCACCTCATCCTTAGTTTAGAACCAGCCTTCGGCGGCGGTGGCGGCAGCTCCCGGCGAGATCCGGAGCGCGCTGCACGTCGTGGAGAGGGATTCCGCTGCTATCGCTGAGAGCTACGCCTCGCTCTTCAGATTTCTTTGTTTAGCTATATATTTATTAGGGCTTAATAATATTAGCTTTGGAGGCGTTGAGTTGGATATTCACATGCTTGAAGGGTTAAATATAGTATTAGGATATTTTTCTAGAATACGATGTAAATTTTACAAATTTAAATTTATCGACAAAAATATGAATATGGAAAATTTTCATCAAAAGATATGCATATGGAAAATTTTGGTATGCATATTGCAGAACAGTCATAAGGCATTTTGTTATTTGGTAATGAAATATTGTTCAATTGTTCTGCAATAACTTACTTGATGTTACTTTGTTTTTAGAACTTAATGAAATATTGGCCAGTGTGATTCTGCCTGCAATAATGAAATGTTTCATTTGCTATAGCTCTAACAGTGCTAAAAAATTTCTTGTACTTGATTTCTTTTTCTCTTTCTTTAGGTGGTATTTATATGTATCACTTGGTAAATAAGAACTAATAATAATTAGGATGCTAACTAGATGATCTTTGCTCATAAAAGAGATGCTATGTTTGCATCCACATGAGTGCTGAATGCATGCCTTATGCAGACAAAAATAAAATATTAAATTGTTGTTTTTAGATCTTAACAATCAAACATGAAGCATCTTGCTCTTTAGATTTTATTATTTTGCATTTTGCTCTTTAAACTCTTCAAAATCAAACTACTTCTGCAGGCCGATCTCCTTCACAGCTCACGCCAGCCGATCTCCTTCACGGGAGGAGGGCTTTGACTAGCTCACGCCAGCTGATCTCCTTCACGGGAGCCGATCTCCTTCGCAGGAGGAGGAGGCCAAAACATTGAGATTATAAATGGTTTTATGCCTGCAGCTGCCGATTGCCCTCACCCTCATCGGCGCTCACCCTCATTAGCGGTATACCGTTCAAGCCAACTATCAACGATAAGGCTGCCGACCGCGGGTTGGCTACAGAAGTTGTTACCCGGACAACCACTAAAGCACACGAGCAAAGGATAGAATCATTAGAGAAGGAAACAGATGCCGCCCTGGAGGGGGAGGAGAACGTCGACGAAGGTAGCCATGCTTTTGGTTCATTAATAGATTCGACAGTTACTTTATTGGAGAGTTACATGGAGGGGGTTCAAGTATCGAACAGAACCGACGTCCCTGGGCCTATACCAATGCTAGTGCATTGAAAGATACACTACCTTCTTTAGTGAAGGGCATGAGCTCCCTCGGAAAAGCTCCTGAAGACTTTGACCACAATGACCCGACGGATGCCGATGAGGAAGAAGATGAAGAAGCCAATGACCCGACGGATACCGACGAGGAAGAAGATGAAGAAGCCAATGACCCGACGGATGCCGACGAGGAAGCCCCGTTGTTACCCGGCCGTGAAGAAGAGGAAGAAGACGAGGAAGAGGAGAAAGACGAGGACGAAAAAGAAGAAGAAGACGAGGAAGAGGAGGAAGACCCGTTGTTACCGCATGCGCCCGGCGCTGAAGAAGAGGTCTAGTGCCTAGTTTACTTTCCCCGCCGCTGTAGGTTGTAGTAGTGTCTTTCACCGCTGTAGGCTGTAGTAGTTTGTTTCGTCGCCGCTGTAGGCTGTATTAGTTTGTTTCCCCGCCACTGTAGGCTGTAGTAGTGTCTTTCGCCGCTGTAGGTTGTAGGAGACGAGGAAAACCCGTTGTTACCTGGGTGCCGCTGAAGATGCACCCGCCCGCCGCTAAAGATGCACGCACTCGGCATCCACATGAGTGCCGAATGAATGCCTTATGCAGACAGAAACAATATTAAATTGTTGTTTTTAGATCTTAACAATCAAACATGAAGCATCTTGCTCTTTAGATTTTATTATTTTGCATTTTGCTCTTTAAACTCTTCAAAATCAAACTACTTCTGCAGGCCGATCTCCTTCACAGCTCACGCCAGCCGATCTCCTTCACGGGAGGAGGGCTCTGACTAGCTCACGCCAGTCGATCTCCTTCACGGGAGCCGATCTCCTTCGCAGGAGGAGGAGGCCAAAACATTGAGATTATAAATGGTTTTATGCCTGCAGCTGCCGATTGCCCTCACCCTTATCGGCGCTCACCCTCATTAGCGGTATGCCGTTCAAGCCAACTATCAACGATAAGGCTGCCGACCGCGGGTTGGCTACAAAAGTTGTTACCCGGACAACCACTAAAGCACATGAGCAAAGGATAGAATCATTAGAGAAGGAAACAGATGCCGCCCTAGAGGGGGAGGAGAACGTCGACGAAGGTAGCCATGCTTTTGGTTCATTAATAGATTCAACAGTTACTTTATTGGAGAGTTATGTGGAGGGGGTTCAAGTATCGAACAGAACCGACGTCACTAACCTATAAGGAAGGCCAATGCTAGTGCATTGAAAGATACAATACCTTCTTTAGTGAAGGGCATGAGCTCCCTCGGAAAAGCTCATGAAGACTTTGACCACAATGACCCGACGGATGCCGATGAGGAAGAAGATGAAGAAGCCAATGACCCGACGGATGCCGACGAGGAAGAAGATGAAGAAGCCAATGACCCGACGGATGCCGACGAGGAAGCCCCGTTGTTACCCAGCCGCGAAGAAGAGGAAGAAGACGAGGAAGACGAGGACGAAAAAGAGGAAGAAGACGAGGAAGAGAAGGAAGACCCGTTGTTACCGCACGCACCCGGCGCTGAAGATGATGCCTAGTGCCTAGTTTACTTTCCCCGCTGCTGTAGGTTGTAGTAGTGTCTTTCGCCGCTGTAGGCTGTAGGAGACGAGGAAGACCCGTTGTTACCCGGGTGCCGCTGAAGATGCACCCGCCCGCCGGTAAAGATGCACGCGCCCGGCATCCACATGAGTGCTGAATGAATGCTTTATGCAGACAGAAACAAAATATTAAATTGTTGTTTTTAGATCTTAACAATCAAACATGAAGCATCTTGCTCTTTAGATTTTATTATTTTGCATTTTGCTCTTTAAACTCTTCAAAATCAAACTACTTCTGCAGGCCGATTTCCTTCACAGCTCACGCCAGCCGATCTCCTTCACGGGAGTAGGGCTCTGACTAGCTCACGCCAGTCGATCTCCTTCATGGGAGCCGATCTCCTTCGCAGGAGGAGGAGGCCAAAACATTGAGATTATAAATGGTTTTATGCTTGCAGCTGCCGATTGTCCTCACCCTCATTAGCGGTATGCCGTTCAAGCCTACTATCAACGATAAGGCTGCCGACCGTGGGTGGGCTACAGAAGTTGTTACCCGGGCAACCACTAAAGCACACGAGCAAAGGATAGAATCATTAGAGAAGGAAACAGATGCCGCCCTGGAGGGGGAGGAGAACGTCGACGAAGGTAGCCATGCTTTTGGTTCATTAATAGATTCGACAGTTACTTTATTTGAGAGTTACGTGGAGGGGATTCAAGTATCGAACAGAACCGACGTCCCTAGGCCTATAAGGAAGGCCAATGCTAGTGCATTGAAAGATACACTACCTTCTTTAGTGAAGGGCATGAGCTCCCTCGGAAAAGCTCCTGAAGACTTTGACCACAATGACCCGACGGATGCCGATGAGGAAGAAGATGAAGAAGCCAATGACCCGACGGATGCCGACGAGGAAGAAGATGAAGAAGCCAATGACCCGACGGATGCCGACGAGGAAGCCCCGTTGTTACCCGGCCGTGAAGAAGAGGAAGAAGACGAGGAAGACGAGGACGAAGAAGAGGAAGAAGACGAGGAAGACCCGTTGTTACCGCACGCGCCCGGCGCTGAAGATGATGCCTAGTGCCTAGTTAATTTTCCCCGTCGCTGTAATAGTTTATTTCGCCGCTGTAGGCTGTAGTAGTGTCTTTCACCGCTGTAGGTTGTAGTAGTTTGTTTCGCCGCCATTGTAGGCTGTAGTAGTGCATTTCGCCGATGTAGGCTGTTCGCCGCTGTAGGCTATAGTAATGCCTTTCGTCGCTGTAGGCTGTAGTAGTGTCTTTCGCCATTGTAGTAGTTTGTTTCGCCACTGTAGGCTGTAGTAGTGCCTTTAGCCGCTGTAGGCTGTAGTAGTTTGTTTCACCGTCACTGTAGGCTGTAGTAGTGCCTTTCGCCGCTCTAGGCTGTAATAGTGTCTTTCGCCGCTGTAGGCTGTAGTAGTGCCTTTCGTCGCTGTAGGCTGTAGGAGACGAGGAAGACCCGTTGTTACTCGGGCGTCGCTGAAGATGCAGCCGCTGAAGATGCACCCGCCCGCCGCTGAAGTTGATGCATAGTGCCTAGTTTACTTTCCCCGTCGCTGTAGTAGTTTGTTTCGTCGCTGTAGGTTGTAGTAGTGCCTTTCGCCGCTGTAGGTTGTAGTAGTTTTTTTCGCCGCCGCTGTAGGCTGTAGTAGTGTCTTTCGCCGTTGTAGGCTATTCGCCGCTATAGGCTGTATGAGATGAGGAAGACCCGTTGTTACTCGGGCGTCGCTAAAGATGCACGCGCCCACCCCTGAAGATGATGCCTAGTACCTAGTTTACTTTCCCCACCGCTGTAGGTTGTAGTAGTGCCTTTCACCGCTGTAGGCTGTAGTAGTTTGTTTCACCGCCGTTGTAGGCTGTAGTAGTTTGTTTCTCCGCCACTATAGACAGTAATAATATCTTTCGCCGCTGTAGGCTGTAGGAGACGAGGAAGACCCGTTGTTACCCAGGTGCCGCTAAAGATGCGGCCGCTGAAGATGCACCCGCCCGTCGTTAAAGATGCACACGCCTGGCGCTGAAGATGAAACCTAGTGCCTAGTTTACTTTCCCCGCTGCTATAGTAGTTTGTTTCGCCACTGATGTAAGCTGTAGTAGTGCCTTTCGCCGCTATAGTCTGTAGTAGTACCTTTCGCCGCTGTAGGCTATTCGCCGCTGTAGGCTGTAGTAGTGTCTTTCGCCGCTGTAGGCTGTAGTAGCGTCTTTCGCCGCTGTAGGCTGTAGGAGACGAGGAAGACCCGTTGTTACCCGGGCACCGCTGAAGATGCACCTGCCAGCCGTTGAAAATGCACGCGCCTGGCGCTGAAGATGATGCCTAGTGCCTAGTTTACTTTCCCCACCGCTGTATAGTTTTTTTCGCCGCTGTAGGTTATAGTAGTGTCTTTCACCTCTGTAGGCTGTAGTAGTGTCTTTCACCGCTGTAGGCTGTAAATTTTACAAATTTCAGTTTATTGACAAAAATATGAATATGCAAAATTTTCATCAAAAGATATGCATATGGAAAATTTTGGTATGCATATAGGAGAACAGTCATAGGGCCTTTTGTTATTTGGTAATTAAATATTGTTCAACTGTTCTGCAATAACTTACTTGATGTTACTTTATTTTTAGAACTTAATGAAATATTGGCCAGTGTGATTCTGCTTGCAATAATGAAATGTTTCACTTGCTATACTCTAACAGTGCTAAAAAATTTCTTATACTTGATTTCTTTTTCTCTTTCTTTAGGTGGTATTTATATGTATCACTTGGTAAACAAGAACTAATAATAATTAGGATGCTAACTAGATGATCTTTGCTCATAAAAGAGATGCTATGTTTGCATCCACATGAGTGCTGAATGCATGCCTTATGCAGACAAAAATAAAATATTAAATTATTGTTTTTAGATCTTAACAATCAAACATGAAGCATCTTGCTCTTTAGATTTTATTATTTTGCATTTTGCTCTTTAAACTCTTCAAAATCAAACTACTTTTGCAGGCCGATCTCCTTCACATCTCACGCCAGCCAATCTCCTTCACGGGAGGAGAGCTCTGACTCGCTCACGCCAGTCGATCTCCTTCACGGGAGCCGATCTCCTTCGCAGGAGGAGGAGGCCAAAACATTGAGATTATAAATGGTTTTATACCTGCAGCTGCCGATTGCCCTCACCCTCATCGGCGCTCACCCTCATTAGCGGTATGCCGTTCAAGCCAACTATCAACGATAAGGCTGCCGACCGCTGGTTGGCTACAGAAGTTATTACCCGGGCAACCACTAAAGCACACGAGCAAAGGATAGAATCATTAGAGAGGGAAACAGATACCGCCCTAGAGGGGGAGGAGAACGTCGACGAAGGTAGCCATGCTTTTGGTTCATTAATAGATTCGACAGTTACTTTATTGGAGAGTTACGTGGAGGGGGTTCAAGTATCGAACAGAACTGACGTCCCTTGCCTATAAGGAAGGCCAATGCTAGTGCATTGAAAGATACACTACCTTCTTTACTGAAGGGCATGAGCTCCCTCGGAAAAGCTCGTGAAGACTTTGACCACAATGACCCGACGGATGCCGATGAGGAAGAAGATGAAGAAGCCAATGACCCGACGGATGCCGACGAGGAAGAAGATGAAGAAGCCAATGACCCGACGGATGCCGACGAGGAAGCCCCGTTGTTACCCAGCCACGAAGAAGAGGAAGAAGACGAGGAAGAGGAGGAAGACGAGGACGAAGAAGAGGAAGAAGATGAGGAAGAGGAGGAAGACTCGTTGTTACCGCACGCGCCCGGTGCTGAAGATGATGCCTAGTGCCTAGTTTACTTTCCCCGCCGCTGTAGTAGTTTGTTTCGCCGCTGTAGGCTGTAGTAGTGTCTTTCGCCGCTGTAGGCTGTAGTAGTTTGTTTCACCGCTGCTGTAAGCTGTAGGATGTTCGCCGCTGTAGGTTGTAGTAATGTCTTTCACCGCTGTAGGCTGTAGTAGTGCATTTCGCCGCTGTAGTAGTTTGTTTCGCCACTGTAGACTGTATTAGTTTGTTTCGCCGTCACTGTAGGCTGTAGTAGTGCCTTTCGCCGCTGTAGGTTGTTCGCCGCTGTAGGCTGTAGTAGTGTCTTTCGCCGCTGTAGGCTGTAGGAGACGAGGAAGACCCGTTGTTACCCGGGCGTCGCTGAAGATGCACCCGCCCGCCGCTGAAGATGATGCCTAGTGCCTAGTTTACTTTCCCCGCCGCTGTAGTAGTTTGTTTCGTCGCTGTAGGTTGTAGTAGTGCCTTTCGCTGCTGTAGGCTGTAGTAGTTTGTTTCGCCGCCGCTGTAGGCTGTAGTAGTGTCTTTCGCCGCTGTAGGCTGTAGGAGACGAGGAATACCCGTTGTTACCTGGGCTTCGCTGAAGATGCGACCACTGAAGATGCACGCGCCTGGTGCTGAAGATGATGCCTGGTGCCTAGTTTACTTTCCCCACCGCTGTAGGTTTTAGTAGTGCCTTTCGCCGCTGTAGGTTTTAGTAGTTTGTTTCGCCGCCGCTGTAGGCTATAGTAGTTTGTTTCGCCGCCACTGTAGGCTGTAGTAGTGCCTTTCGCCGTTGTAAGCTATAGGAGACGAGGAAGACCCGTTGTTACCCAAGCGCCGCTGAAGATGCACCCACCCGCCGCTAAAGATGCACGCGCCCGGCGCTGAAAATGATACCTAGTGCCTAGTTTACTTTCCCCACTGCTGTAGTAGTTTGTTTCGCCGTTGTAGGCTGTAGTAGTGTCTTTCGCTGCTGTAGGCTGTAGTAGTTTGTTTCGCCGCCGATGTAGGCTGTAGTAGTGTCTTTCACCGCTGTAGGTTGTAGTAGTGTCTTTCGCCGCTGTAGGCTGTAGTTGTGTCTTTCGTCGTTGTAGGCTGTTCGCCGCTGTAGGCTGTAGGAGATGAGGAAGACCCGTTGTTACCCGGGCGCCGCTGAAGATGCACCTGCCCGCCGCTGAAGATGCACGCGCCCAGTGCTGAAGATGATGCATAGTGCCTAGTTTATTTTCCTCGTCGCTGTATAGTTCGTTTCACCGTTGTAGGCTGTAGTAGTGTCTTTCACCGCTGTAGGCTGTAGTAGTGTCTTTCGCCACTGTAGGCTGTAGTAGTGCCTTTCGCCGCTGTAGGTTGTTCACCGTTGTAGGTTGTTCGCCGTTGTAGGTTGTAGTAGTGTCTTTCGCCGTCGCCGCTGTAGTTTGTCGTTTCTATTAAAAATGCAAAAAATATCGTGGTTTTTACTTGTGTAAAAAAAAAATTTATTGTACTGTCGTTATAGGGTTAGTTAATAATTCATTTTTTTTTTGTTAAGATGCATAAAAATGGTGAAGATTGAAGGGTGAAGAAAGCTTTTTTTTTTTAAATTATTTGGGTGAGGTGGATAAATTAAAGAGAGAATGAGAGAGGGAGAAATTGTTTCCATGTTTTATTTTAAAATCATGTGTCAGTAGAAATGCCGCTCCTCCCTCGCCGTCGAAATTGCTTCCAACAGAGGGGTGCTTTGTTCGCCGCCCGATTCCGACCACGCTACCCCCGCCGCTCCAATTCGACTCCCTTAGTGTCGTCGCCGGGATCCAGTAGTGTCGTCGTGGAAGGATAAGTATTTGCCGCGCCTCTCGCCGAGGAATTTGACGGGAACAGGGGAAGAGTCGCTCGCTCCCCTGTTCCGCCACCCTCCTTGATCACTGTCGGTTTCCGACCTTCTCGCCGCGACCACCACATGCCAACAACTCCACGGGAGTCGTATCGACTCTAGAGAGACCTCCGCGGTGGGAGGAAACACCCATCGTACTCTCCGCCGGCGAAATCGACGGTAATAGGATTTGCCCCTGCTAGCCGCCTCCGCGAAATTACAGCTCGCCGGAGCCGTTCCTCTTCATGCCAACCTCATCGTCGACGCCTCTACTCATCCGCGAGCTCCTCTCGTTGAATCGCCGGCCGCCGGAGAAGCGTCAAGCTTCGCAGCTGCCGCCGTCGAAATATTTTTATAAAATATAAATATGTCGTGGGCATCGTTCTCGGGCCCAATTTATTTAATTAACCAAAGGACATTAGATGAGGATTGCAAATATTGATGAAGAGATCGAGAGGTCATCAGGGAAATATTTTATTTAAGGTATGATATTTGTATTTATTTTATTTTTTGTGCAGTTTAGTAATAAATAAATAAAATAAATGAGAATTACCCCTCATGAGATTCTAACTAAATTAAGAAATTAATATCCTCAAAAAGAATGCTTATTTATTTTAATATATAATCAGATCGGTAAGGAAGAAGCTAGAGAAGTATTTCCTATCCGAGTTTGAGATTATATGTTAAGTGAAAAAAATTATATAGTTGGAATAAAGTATTTTTAACTTTGTACTAGAATATTTGGTCAACGAAATAGATAGATTTATTCTTATCTATTTTTATTTCTGGTTGATAGGATTTTTAGGACTATTTTTTTAATGCTAGTGCTCTGTTGAAGGATCACGACCAACCTGGGCGCCGAGACGCTGAATCAACGTATGTGTTTGTGAAAATAACTTGAGAAAAAGAGGAACGTCTGTTGAACCCTTTGTTTAATGAAAATTTTCTTGTTCTGTAGTTCTGTCGATTGCTTTTTGCTGCTCTTTGATGAAGTCAAGAAGGAAGAAGGCACCAATCGACAAGTGGCTCATGTAATGATGAATCCTCCAATTTGGTCCCATGAGTAGGAAGGAAAGTTCCGATGATTAGGACATCTGGAAAACGATGCTTCACTGCTTGGATTATGTTGTTAGCTTGTTAGGTTACATTACAATTATTTGTTTGAATTATGCTCATGGCAGTTGGAAGTCTCATGGGGCAGAAATTCTTTCTCAACAAGCAATTGATGTATATAATATGTATGATATTAATCTAAATGAAAGATCAACGAAGTCCAACATTAACAAGATGGATATTGGTATATTTGTTAATAGACTGGTACTTGTATTTGGCAGTTTATATATTTCGGTGAAGTGTGCAGAGAAAGAATAACAATACGTACCAAATAGCAAGAAATCTCTGGTTGACTAAATCAATACATCTTTCAGAAAGAATTAGGGAAGAGGGATAAGGCGGCTTGCCATTATTCGCTTCATACTCTTGGAAATCTTCATGCAAGCCTGATTCAAACAAATGAAGTGTTTAATTCCTGGAACAATTGATGCACAATTCGATCAGAAAACAAAAACGTAAGTAACAAAAAATGCACCACTATAATGTTACAGTTGATATGTCCTGCAAGGAGTTAGAAACTTACAAACATATCCTTGTACTATAAGCTCTTGGAAAAAATCTGGAGAAAAATAAGTTCTTTCCCCTCACAATCAACCAATATAATCCGTAGCATGGAACATGTATCAAAGCCATGCCGAAATACCTGCAGGGTGATGGGGTCGGATCATCATGATTGCTGCAATTAACTTACAAGAATAATAGAAAAGAAACTTTGAACTTTAAGTTTACCAAAGTGGTGCCCGAGGAGTATCAAGCCTCATAAAAGGATAGGGCCACCTAATCAAGCATCGAGTAGTAATTCTTAGTATGATTACAAATCAATTATAGGCCATCATATAAAAGCGACTTGTAATTTCGTCATTTTTGACATGAACACTTGGCCTTGTTTCGTTTTATTTTCAATATATACATGAGACAAACTGAAAACTTTGTGTTCTACTACTTGGACATCTGGACTCTGGAGTGCAATTGTGATATTTGACTACAGAAAAAAAAAAATCCAGAATATTTCATTGAAGGCCTCTTTTAATACAAGTAAAAGAACGTAAACAAGCTTATAATTAAACAACATATAATGGAAAGTTAAGTGCAGTTATATACCAGTGAATCATCAATGTCTGTTTATCTATCGACAATGCGTATGAATGTGTAAAGTTTTTGTGCTCTCACCAGGATAAACCGCATGCGTGCAGGATCCATTGGAAGGTTACATAGGTACAGCTCCAAAGAACAAAATATGCCATTCGGAACAATGGAAATTGCTGGGAAAGAAGTAATTTTAGATCCGCATTTGAAAAATTGTTATATTTAAATGGTTGTCTGGACATACCAGGCGACTGAGAAAAGTGTCGAACAGAAGAAACACAGCATTGAGAGAATGCATGCAGCTCATTATCTGCAAATTCATGTTGCATCGCGAAATGGTGTAAGATTGAAAAGAAAGTTTTAAAAAAAAGAGAGTCTCGAATGACTATACCATAAAGTTTCCATAACAAACTAATATCAAGGAAAAAATAAAAGACCATATATAAGGTACTATGGTGGGTGTTCACCCTCCGATTTTCCTGCTTGCAAAGAATGTTCAACGAGACGCATAGAGTTCTGGAGCAAAAAACTTCTACAAATCAATTAATGCCTATTGTCTAAAGCGGGAAATAATTAAAATGCCGAACAATTTTATCTTCCTAATTGGATATAGCAATAGTTTATGGACAAAAATATTTTCTTCCTCTATGCATGTTCAGGATACTCACTGCGTTTACTTTGATATGACTAGAGGCAAAAGTTGGTTCTAGGACAAACCAAAAGACAACATCCGTCAGCATTACAGCACCTCCACTGATCTGTTCAAATGTAAGTTTTGGATCATCAACGGAGAAAAAATATAGAATGATACCATTATCGTTCTATATATTTGTGCTAAAGTTGGAAATTGCTTTTAAAGGCTAACCTGGTAGATAAGTTGCATAGCATATTCCCAAAACCCGGCTCTTCTTTCATCAGCTTCTTGTCCATGAAATCTTATTGCATTACCGTTCTTGTTGAATCTGAAAGGTAAAGTTAGAGGATCATTCTGTTCAACAGCACAGTTTGGCAATACCTTGTCTCCCACATCTTGCGTGATGCATCTTTTCATATAAAGCCAGCAACCATGCACAGATATGATGGTAGCTATCTATAGTAGAAAGTATACACGGAGCAATTAGAGCCAAATTCAATTTTCTGTAGCATAAACAGTTGTAATTAGTACGAAATCTTTCACTTTTCTTTGGTTGGCAAAATGTGAAGGTAGCACATAAAAAAGATTGATAGAAACATGTTAATCTATCTTGTGTATAAAACTAGAACCTCTTCTCCTAAAAGGAGATGATAGTGCCAGATAGAACCCATAATGATCCTTAAAAAATTTAAAGAGGAAACTGTGGAGGAACATACCGCAAAATACACAATGACTAATGTAAAAGTCCACCTGCACATCATTCACCAAAAACAGTCAACTAAATGTTTATATTAAAATCCTCGTCTATTCAATTGAACCTAAGAGATCATAATAGCAAACTATTCAATTTATGGGGACATAAATTTAGAAGATCAACTATCAAATGAAGCCAATCAATCGAAGCTCTGCCTTTCATGCTGATCGGAAATGTTATTGCAGAAACGCAGTAAATATTAGACAGTATAGTACAATTTCAAGATCCAGGAAATGCTCCTGGAGTCCTCGTACACAATCATAGATAGAGACCACCTACCCCTCCCAACATCTTTTTAATAGCTGTGCATCAGAACGAATAAATGAAAATTAATGGAGTACTGAAATAAAAAATTTCTATAGCATATCCCTGGATCATTCAAACACTAGGAAATGAACAACAGTTGTATAATTGTAAACTATGGCAAAATAATATTGATGTCGTTAAGATAATAGCTTGTAATATTTTCTTATTTAAAATTGCTCTCTTCAGGTTGCATTATAGAGCCAAATCTGATCCCAGCTCATATGCATGTTAACTTCTCGGTTTCATCAATCTATTACTCTAGCCATTACTCTAGCATGATAGAGCCAAATGGAAAGTGTTTTTTTTCCATCTGTACTCTGCATACCAACGATAAAACTCTCGCATACATTGACTAATATCAAAGACCAAAGATGCTAGAATCATGCAATATGCATTATTTAGAAAAACTATGCTCTGAAATCAACAAGCATAGTTCAAAATGTTCATTTGTTAGTTCTCGCCAGTATTAGGGAAATTTCATTCTTATTAGCAGAGGAGATGCAGTTTTTATACTTTTATTTGGCCAAAATCCAACAGCTGTTCTACCTCTTTCTCCTGCTCTAATGTTTTGCCTCCATGATAATAAAAAAGTACTAGCTCCTATAAGATTCGGAAATAATAAATCAATTCCAAGCAGTGTAAAGACACAGAGCAGGTTTCCAGGTGAACGAACGCGTTAATTTGAAGAAGCCTCACTGGGTATAGAAGTAGAACTGAACGAGCTCATCAGGGAGAACCGTCTCGAGGAGCAGGCACACCATGACCACGAACACGACGCCTCGGTATGCAAGAAGCCAGGCGGGATGCATCCCACCCCAGCAGGGAGCCCAAAAGTCGACGGCCCTGAGCGGCTCCGACCTGGCCCTCGCCGCGACGACCACGGCCCCAACCGCCGGGACGGCGATGATCAGGGCACAGACGAGCGTCTCCCACCGCATCCAGTAGCCTGCCTCCGCAGCCGCCGCTGCCGCCGGATCCACCGCGATCAGCAATAACTCCATGGTCGCCGATGATTCAGAGCCCCTCGGTAGGGATCGAAACGAAGTGGGCTGGAGAGGAATGCGTCGAGGGGTGAGGAAATGTGAACTCCTGCCGTTGATGGGCTTGTCCCGTCGCCGTATTCACCGTCGGATGAGCCTTGGGTTGGTCGGATCCGTCGAATTGGACGGTGGATGTGCAATCCGCGGCAGCCCACCATGACCCCCCCAATTATGTACTTTGGTTTCTTCGCGCGACGCCTCGATGGCTCCACCGGAGTGACGGAGTTACCCTTTTGATGGTTGATGAGTTCCACCACGAATTGATCCGGATCCATCCATCTGTGAGACTGACACCGCCGTGGATGGCACGTATGCATCGACTCATTAAATGTCACGTCAATTATTAGCGTACCATTACGTCCATTTAACATCCTGCATCGATGTCTCGTCGGAGACTAATTTTTATGATAATTTTAATATTTTCCCGTTTTAACCTAATTATTTTAAGATCAGTAATTTTCAAACTCGAGCAATAATATTAAGATTGCGACACATAAGGAAGCTACGCATTGAAGCAATGCAGAGGCAGTGGCTGCATCCCATTAACCACTTGACGTCGATGATGCTCTTGAGTTAGATGACTCAGAAGCTGGTAAGATGTCCAAGAGCAGCCAATTGCAGGTAGCTGAATAATGGCCGGAGTTACTCCAAGGATTTCCATCGGTCGGGTACCAGAAGGCCACGGCGATAATGCTGGGTTAACAAATCGTAGGTCGAACGTCCTACAAACAGGGGAGCGCACTTAATAGGATTGCCTTCTCATACCTGAACATTTCTGCAAATATGAGAAAAAAAAGCCAGAAATTTGAGGCACGCCTGCGCATCCCCCACTCTCCGCATGGAATGTGGCGCCGGAAATAATTATTCCTTTCTTTCTGCAGGAAGAGGTAGTCGTTATGAGCATTAGCAGAAAAGTAATGGAGTAAACCAGGAGAATTTGTAAGCACCGACATTAGGAGAACTTCCCATTCTTCCACGGCATAAACCTGACTCGAATGTCAAACCCCTTCTTGCATATTGTAAAGTGGCAAAAAAGGAACTAAGAAGTTGCGGATGAGGTCTGATTCTGCCCGAGAATGGGAAAACACCGTTTAATCAGCTTGGATATCAAAATATCATTTCCATACCCAGAAACTGATGGGACTGAATCAAACTGTTTAAACCCTTTTTTTTAATATATAAGGACTTTAGAAACGGAATCAGATTGTTTGCACTGAAAACCAGATCAAGTTATGTAAAAGATCGGATCAGTTTTAGCTCGATTTGATTTCAACTATTTATGGAAGAAAAAAAAGTTCTAAAAAAAACTATTTATGTAAAAAAAACATGCTTGCGATTAAAAATGGTCAAACTGAAGTGGATGCTTAAAAATTAGATAACCATAAAACTATGCAACCTCTAGATGACAAAAAAAGTGCAATTGGGATATTCTCATTTCTCGGCACTGTGAGTGCCATGCTGCACTGATGTGGCATATAACACAGAAATTATAACCGTATAAAGTAAACATAAACAGATAACACATAGAAGAAAAAACAAGATTAATGAGAAAAAAAATATTCTCGATATGCATGAGTCAAACACAATTGATACGACAATTCAGAATAGAATTTTTCAAAGATCTCGTGTTGAATCTTAAAAAACTCGAGAATGTTTTTAATATATTTTTACTTATTTAGTGAGTTGGAAGCAGGGCTCAGTCCCTTCCTTTGGCTCTAAGGCTCCCGTAGTATTCTTAAATTAATTAAATCATATTAGGAAGATTTATATTCTAATTACAGTATAAATAAAGAATTATATAATTGAGGTTTAATTAGGAATGTCAATGCCTTCGATAGGACGAGAGATCAGGTTCAAATACTAAGTCAAACAAGAGATTATCCTTTTTTTTCAGATAATCCTGCACTTTTTTTCACAGGCCATCTCTCCATGGGTAACTCATGGGATTATAGCAATCCCAATCATATTCATTATATGATTCTTCTAACAATTGTACCATTTACCATTCTCCTGACGATTGTACCCCTGGCATCAAAATCTTATTTTAGTTTTATTTTTTTTTTAACTATCTAACTTATAATCTAAAATTAAATTTTAATTTTCATTGGAAGATACGTAGGTCACTCAATTTTAAAGAGATATTTTATAATATGATCTATTTTTGAAGTTTAATTTTAAAGAGATATTTTATAAAATTAGAGTTAATTCATTATTTTTTAAAAAGGCTGCTGAAGATTTATTTTAATAACGTGTTTTTAGAAAAAGACCGCGCAAGGCGCAACGGAGCAAGCCTGATTTTTATTTTATAATTTAAGAAAATAAAAAGCGCGGCGGTCGACGGCGAACCAGCCGTTTTTTTTACTGGGTCGGGCGGGAAGCTCCACGCCAAAGGCGAGCGCCCAGGTCAGGCGTGATCCATTGCCGCGCTCTATAAATAGGAGGAGGGGGGTAACAATTAACAAAGAGAGCGCTCGGCATTCCCGTGCTCTATAAATTTGAGGAGGGTGACAATTACAAAGATAGCACTCGGTGTTACTACCCACGTATACATGCTCTTATAAAATACACATCTAAACCCTTCCCCTTCGTAGAGAACCTAATATCCCTCTCATCCCCTTCGTGATGCTGCCGTGATCAATATGGCCCCTGCCGCCGCCGTCGTCGCCCTCCATGCTATTGTCGTCCCACTCCGTGCTGCCGCTGCCGCACGCTCCCATCCCCTTCGTTGATGCTGCCGCCATCAATATGGCCCTTGCGATCGCCCTTGCTGCCGCTGCCGCTGCCTCTGCCCCTGCCGCCGTTGTCGACGCCCTCCGTACTATTGCCGTCCCACTCCGTGCTGCCGCTGCCGCACTCACTGCTGCCGCCACCGCACTCCATGCTGTCGCTGTCTCTACCCATATCCTTGATGTAGCTGTCGTCGCCCCTGCTGTCCATGCCGCCTCCGACGCTATCAATGCCGCCACCCGTGCTATCGCTGCTGTCGTTGCCGCACTCCATGCTTTCGCTAACGACGCCCCTGCTGCCCCTGCTGCAGCTAGATCCGCCCGTGCGGTCGTTGCCGCCGTCCCTGATGTCGCTGCCGCCGCCGATGCTGCCGCCGCCGCCGCCCCTGCTGCCGCTGCCGCTGCCGCCGCCTGTGCTGCCGCCGCCAAAGCCCCTGCTGTCGCTACCACCGCCCTCCATGCTGCCGGTGTTGCCCTCCATGCCGCCGCCGCTGCTCTTCATGCTGCCATTGCCGCCGCCCCTGGTGCCGCTGCCGTCGCCCCTGCTGCCGCTGCCGCCGCCCTTCATACCGCTGCTGCCTCCCTCCATACTGCCGCAGCCGCCGCCCCTGTCGCCGTCGTCCCTACTGCCGTTGGCGCCGCCCATGCTACCGTTACCGTCGTCCCTCCTACTGCTGCCACCACCCATCTTGCCGCCTCCTTGGAGCGATTATGGGAGCGTGCGTTGGAGGCCTCATGTGGCTTGCAGGCTTAAATATAATAATTTTAGCTCATCAATGCGATGGTGCCTCATGAAAGGATTCCAGTGTGCCTCATTAATACGATGGTGCGAGTCCTGCCTTTTTTTTTGCTTTTTTATTTGAGGGTTCTTGGGAACTCGGAACAGACAATTGACGTATTACATCATCTAGAATTGTTTCATTCTTATATTTCCCTCCTCCATTTTCCTTTCTTTGCTACTGCTAGAGGTAAGTATATCAATGTTTGCACCTATGATGAGCTTCTGCAATCTTGATGATGCATGGATTCAGTTGATAGCATCTATTACTCTCATCGTAATACTAAATCAGTATGATTATAGTTATCCATCCTTAGCATTGGAGAAAAATTATGTCAATGTCATATTTGTCTTTATGGCTAGCCTAAGATGTGAAACTTGCTCCCATGATTTCTACGAATCTAAAAGATCAAATAGTTAAGTAATAATTAATTGCATAGACCATAGACGTAAAGTGATATTTTTATCTTTTTCATGTACTATTATGATTGATTAAAACTTGAAAACTTCTCAACTGTCATTTTTTTTATTAGCCTTTACTTCGCTTAAAAAATAAGCGAACCTGTATATGAAACTCTTATGATGTTGTGCTTATTTTTGATTTGGCAAGTGCATATTTAAAAGAGCGAAGGTGTGGTTTACTATACTTAGTCATGCAGAATGGGCAGGGTCGATCAAGGGCGGCCCGCGCTAGGCTCAAACCATACCATTCTTGCGTACCTGGCACGATCCGCCTCCTGCATGTGCATCCCAGCCCATGACATGATACGACGCCCGAGTCGTGCCTAGCTTGGCACGACCGGCTTGGGTGCCACGACCCCGTCCCGTGGCCTGCCCAAATCCTTCGCCGCGTTAAGCTTTCGTTCGTCCACAATGACTTCAGCCGGTTGACCAGCCACTATCTATTTGCCACAGCTCTAGCCTGCTGCTGCCGCCCACACGCCGCTGCAGCACCCCGCCGCCGTCGGAGCCTGCGCAATTTGACACACGCTTAATATTTAATTTATATTAAATTATATTTTTGCTCTTTACTTTTTTCACTTCATTATTCTTTGTAAGGATATTTTGAATATTTTATCAATGCAGAACTTTTAAATATAAAATAATAATATTAAATAGTTAATTACTACGTCCAAAATTCCCTATAAATACCCTTCTATTTCGAGTTTATTTACCCAGCAGTGAGCACAAAAGTCGTCGGCCCCGAGCGGCTCCGACCTGTCCCTCGCCGCGAAGCCCACCGCCACAACCGCCGGGACGACGATCAGGGCGCAGTTGAGCGTCTGCCACCTCATCCAGTAGCCTGCCTCCGCAGCCGCTGCCGCATCCACCGGGATCAGCAATAACTCCATGGTCGCGGATGTTGAGAGCCCCTCGGTAGGTCGAGGGGCGAGGAAATGTGAACTCGTCGAGGCTCGCCATTGATGGGCTTATCCCGTCGCCATATTCACCGTCGGATGAGTCCTGGGTGGGTGGGATTCGTCGAATTGGACGATGGATGTGCAATCGGCGGAAACCCACGATGACCCCCCCAATTATGTATTTTTGTTTACTCGCAACGCCTCGAATCGATGGCTCCGACGGAGGGACGGAGTTACCCTTTTGACTGTTTTCTTACTTTCCAAAAAAAGTTAACAAATCAATACAAAAACATCAATAATAATAATATATAATTAATTTACCTGACAGATACATGCGATGATTGGTGAGTTGAGTTCCACCACGAATTGATCCGCATCATCCATGTATGGCCTGACATCGACTGATGAAATGTCACGTCAATTATTAGCTATTAACATTTGCATCCACCATTATATCCGTTAACACTCACGCTACAACTAACTACGTATATAACTTAATATACAGAAGGACATGTCACGTGAGGTGTTCAGCGAACCGACGTGCCGACGTGGTTAGGGCTCCAAATTGATTGAGTCCGCTGGCTCGCGCTCGAGTCAAAGAGAAACAGCGTCGAACCGAATTAAAATAACCCTCGTGGTCACAGGATCAAGATCCACTGTCGCCTAAGGATTCCTGCGCACGAGTATGTTTCACTGATAACTTACAGTATAACGGAACAAGAAAATAGAACGAAACATATAAAAAGATACAGAAAGAAAGTAAAGATAGAGGGCCGCTCCTAAAAATCTTTTAACTAAGTGTCTTCCGGGATAATTTTTAGGGCCTTATAATAAATATAATAAAAAAATAGAAGATAACATAAGATGTAAGATAGTAAGACTGAGGGCGTCTTTGGTAAGTCTTCAGCGGCATATCTTCCTGGGGCGTTTTCGGGGTCTTCAGGGGCATCCTTGGCATCTTCTTCATCTTCATCGGGGCTTGCTGCTAACTGCCACTAGAGAGGTGAGAATGCTCCGCTGTTATTGCTGCTGTCGGGGAGGCCGATAGATGTGCTACTCCTTGATCCCACGAGTACACGCTGCTAAGTTTTAAAAAGCAAAACGGTGAAGGTGTCACCAGCAGAGAATGAATCCAAAATTGATATAGAAAAGACAGAATACAAACTTTCATATGACATATACCCAGCTATGCCAAAGTGAATCACCTACTTTGTTCAAAAGAAAAGGAGAAAAAAATGATTCCACCTTCCGTGATAATTGCTTAAATGGAATAATTTATTTAATGAACAATGAGTGTAAATCGACAGTAGATAGAATACCAAAATATCATATGGTAATAATTATTTTTTATTGTTAGAAAACTTATCGGTCACCATCAAATCAGAAACAAAAAGGAGGGGAAGCTATTTACTAACCGAGAACTACGTTTGCCCCGCCAGCCTTCAGATTCAGTATCCGCTCGACGGGGTCGAGATGCTCCTTGGTAGAGGCACGCCCTTCTCTGCCGCTGCCTGCCTGCGAAGCCGGTGGTGGCTACAGCCGCCGCTCTCCTGGAAGGCGAGAACGCTCGTGGGGCTCTCTTCGGTTGGAGGAGGAGGTTCGACGATGTTGAGACGACGAACTCATCAGCGAAGGCTGCATCCGCAGACGATGAGATACCACCGGCTTGGGGCGTGAACATTGCGTACGGGGAGGCCAGATCGTCGCCATTGTTCACGCATGAAGGGGAGAAGGGAATCAGATCTAGTGAGACGAACGGCGCTGATGAGATGGAAGAGACGAGGGAGTCGCCGTTGGAAGGAGAAGTGAAACCGTGCTGCATCGATATCTGTCTGACGGTGGAGACGAGGCAATACAAAAAACATCACTTGAAGTAAAAAAAGAAGAACATATCCATCCTCACAAGCTGCAGAGGTCTCACCTTTGCTATCGCCTCTTCTCGGAAACGATGGAGCAGGATATGTCCTTTATATCCATCCTCACAAGCTGCGGAGGTCTCACCTTCTCTATCGCCTCTTCTGGGAAAATGATGGAGCAGGAGCGGCGGTGGGTAGAGAAGCAAGGGGTCCGAGACTGAGAGTGGGGAAAAGGGCACTGACATTATGGTGTTGACAGCTGTAAACGGAGGATGAAGAAGAAGAAGAGGAGTTCCACTGAGCAGCACTGCTGCAGAAACCAGCGATTCAAAGAGGCAGCTTGACATCCTTCTTTCCCTTCCCCGCCCCAGGAAACTAATCTTCTGAGGGAGAAGGTGAAGGTGATCGATCGGTTTGGAAATTTAATTGCAGCTTTTGGTCTATGAATTTGAACCACATCCATCGTTTATAATGGAAAAATAAAAGTTTCGACGAGGTTTTTGAAGCTTGCAGCATGCAGCATCGGAGCCTCTAAACTCATCGAAAGTTTTAATGGTAGGAATGCGGCATCATCGGATGCTTTAGACTTTTTTCCTGCGTAGAGTTCCCTTTTTCAAATGGTTTTTCTTCTTCAGTTCTTTTGTTTATTATATTATATAGACAATGAAAATTATAACTGAACGTATTAATTGGAGAGTCACTCCTTGTAGTTCATACTAACTACAAAGAGTACAGAGAGTATCTCCGCAAGTTTTGAAAGTATAGATATCTCTAATCTTAGGTAGGACTAAAAGGTTATTTCGATTAGGTATGTGGGGTATCATCTCCGTGTGGTTTGATGTTAGGATCAACCAAGCTCTTTAATAAAACAACGACCACGAACCCGACGCCACGGTGTGCAAGAAGCCAGGCGGGATGCATCCCACCCCAGCAGGGAGCCCAAAAATCGACGGCCCTGAGCGGCTCCGACCTGGCCCTCGCCGCCACTTCCACGGCCGCAACCGCCGGGACGGCGATGATCAGGGCACAGACGAGCGTCTGCCACCGCATCCAGTAGCCTGTCTCCGCCTCCGCCGCCGCCGCATCCACCGGGATCAGCAATAAAACTCCACGGTCGCCGTTGATTGAGAGCCCCTCGGTAGGGATCGCCACGGAAATATGAACCCGTGGTGGCTCGCCTCGATGGCTCCAACGGGGCGACGGAGTTACTCTTTCACTGTTTTCAACCATCATTTTTTTTTTCCTTCCCTCTCTACGTTTTATTACTTTCCACAATATTTTAACAAATCAATACAAAAACATTAAAAAAATTAATTAAATATATAAACATATATAATCAATGTACTCGGCAAAATACATGCGATGATGGAAGAGCTTCCACCACGAATTGTTCCGGATCCATCCACGTGTGAGACTGACGTCGCGGTGGATGGCACGTATGCATCGACCGATTAAATGTCACGTCAATTATTAGCGTACCGTTACATCCATTTGACATCTGGCATCAATGTCTCGTCAGAGACTCATTTTTATGATCATTTTAATATTTTTCCGGATTAACCTACTTATTTTAAGATAAATAGTTTTCAAACTCGATGGATAATATTAAATAACATGCAGATTTTAAAACATTTTTTTGTCTGACGGAAAATTTTAATTTAACTCGACCTGACGTGCCGACGTGGTCCGGGCTCCAAACCGAACGAGTCCGGTCGAGCTGGCTCGCGCTTGAGTCAAAGATAAACCGGGTCGAAACCAATTAAAATAACCCGCGTGGTCTCAGGATCGGGCTCCACTAGCCTGTCGCCTAATGATTCCAACACGAGTCTCCCAAACTTAATTAATCAAAACCAACCCCCCTCCCCCCCCCCTTTCTGGGATCAAGGCAGCTGCCAATCCGACGGTCCGAACCCCTCGATCAGACGGTGCAGATTAGATCGACGAACCCCCAGCTTTTCCCCGGTCAAAGGAGGCACGCAGCCCACAGGTTGACCGGCTCAATTTTTTAAACCCAACTCCGGGAACCCGCCCCCGATGAGCCCACGTCGATGGCCGGGATAAACTATTCTTCGTTCATAAAGTTTTCAGAACGGGGCTTCGGAGTTGGGACCCGCCACGAATTTTCCAATTAGAAGAATGGTACGTCTGAGAGTATAAAGAACGAAGTGTCTGTCGGCGCGAGTCCGCCATGAGAAATAAAATAAACCTCCGTGGCCGCTTTCCGACACGTGGGGCCCGCGGAGGCGACAGCGACAGCCTGTTCTCTAGTCCGGCGGTCGCAACCAATCATTTCCCAGTATCCCTGCGTCGAAATTACGGGAACACCCACGCGGCCATCACAACATAAATGAGTCTCAACCGTCCGATTGCCCGGAGCAGAGGTGCACCTCCGTTCATTTAAAGGGCGAAAAAGATCCAACTGCGAGCATCGGTAGCTGCAGAGAGGGCGTTACGGTAATTCGTGGGGAAAATTTAACTGGATTTGATGGGTCGCTTGAGTTCCGGCCGGGAATATTCGCGAAAAGTAAAAGGCTTCGATGGGGGTTAAAGTAGTTTATTTGGTCAAAAATGGGCGGAGCGAGGGGGGGAAATTACGCAGAGCGCGGTCGGAATAAGCCATAATTGCTGCCGGAGGAGGGCGGGGGGTGGGTTGGAATTAAAAAGGGTTGGAACGGTCAAAGAAATGGTACGTTAATGAGTAGATAGATCCTTTGACTGCCATCGGGAGAGGAGGTGGGGAAATTTATATACCACACGAACGCCGGACATTGGTGGTGGTGGTGGTGGTGGTGGTGGAGGAGGAGGATATTAAAGTCCTCGATTTTTGTTCTTCATCGCGCAGTCGTAGTGGAGGAGGGGAGGGGAGAAGCGAGGGATTGCCTCTCATTCGCGGCGAGCTTTGCCCATCGGATACGGGATACGTGGTTTGATGTTGCTGGCTGCGGCTGCGGTCGAACGGGCGGTGGAGTAACTGGAGTTTGACGCCAAGGTTGGATTTTTATTTTTTTGATTTTGTTTGTACCACCGAGGTTGGTGGAGTTTCTGATGTCTGGGAGCTGTTTCTTGATGGAATTTAAGCAGTTTCGTTTTTTTGGTCTTAGTGATCGAGTTTTCCTTCTCTGCCCCTTACTTTACGACTATTTATAGTGGAGTGGAGCTGGATTGTGGGCTTTGTTACATATTGGAGATTTTGCTCCGGGCGTTATTGTCGTCATTTGTTGGAGGTCTTTTTCTTCTTCTTTTTATCTTTTCCTTTGTAGGTTGCCTCTTTGTATTTCTTTAAGAATGATGGATCTTTCTTTACGCTGCAACTTCAAGAAACAAAAGTTGTGAAAATTGTCGGCGAAATTTGGAAATTTTGGCTTGGCAATGCAAGAAAACTGTATTCTTTTATGCCTGCACTTGTGGTTTCGGTGTGAGCAAAATGTTGATGTAGTCCGTAGCTGCAAAATTTAACATCTTGGTTCGGTACCGTAGCTGCTGTGTGCATATGCAGAGATGAGCTATTTATTGTACTTAGGACATTGTTTCTTCTCTTCTTTGGTAAAGGAGAAAAGGTTGGTGTGCAGGACTCTCAGACTATTGGGTTTTACTAAAACATGAAGGGCAAGCTGGTAGCCATGAGACATCCATATTTATGCTGTTCTTCATGCGTGGATGACTACATCCATGCTAATATTGTCCTAGTGTTATCCTGACAGCGGAAGAAATATATTTGATTACTTAGTAATCCCCCTTCCACGTTGCTTTGAACAAAATAAGCACGAAAACTTACCTGTCTAGAGGACTGCTGTTTACTTTATTTGCTGTGCGAATGAGTACAGAAATTATTATTTCTTTCATAAATTAGATTTTGCCCCTCACCTACAATTATTTTAAGCTTCCTTACGGTAAATTATTTCTTTTTAGGTCATACATAAGATTTTAATATGTGGACTTTGTTTCTATATTATACAGATGCGACTGTGTTATTAGACAACTGAGATCTCTTAACCTACTGATATCGTTGTTTATCAATAGGTAAGATGTTAGCCTCATTCTGAAGACGGTTCTTCGCACATTGACATTGGTTCCTCAGTTCCCTGGAGGATAGATGGCTTCTGCTAGCGTGGTGCCCTCTTCAGGATTGAAAAATACCAGTAACTCTAATGTTGGTCTGGACAGGCTGCCTGACGAGATGAATGATATGAAAATAAGAGATGACAAGGTAAATGATCCGTACCCGTCATGTTCATGTCAAATGAGATATTTGATTTCTTATGACTGATTGATAAATTACTGTAGGAAGTGGAAGCCACAGTGATTAATGGGAATGGTACAGAGACCGGACATATAATTGTCACAACTATCAATGGCAGAAATGGCCAACCAAAGCAGGTAATAAATATAAACATAGTCTTTCTTCTCTCTTTTGACTGCCTGCAAGTGCAGTGGGATTGTATTGTCCTACTTGAACCCACGGAGCTTTTTTTCAGCTCTTGCTTAATTCTTAACATGTGCTTCAAACTTGATGCAGACTGTGAGTTACATGGCTGAGCGAGTTGTAGGACATGGATCATTTGGAGTTGTATTCCAGGTGAGTCTAGTGATATGTTGGTTGGCCAAAGTTCTTATTATTACTCCTTATTATAGACACTCGTAAACTACTTTATAGCTCGTGAGATTGTTTCATTAAAATCTTCTTCTTCGTTGCTTGTTCTCCTAATAGGCCAAATGTCTGGAGACGGGGGAAACTGTAGCTATGAAAAAGGTTCTTCAAGATAAGAGGTACAAGAACAGGGAGCTGCAAACCATGCGCCTTCTTGACCATCCAAATGTTGTTTGTCTGAAGCATTGCTTCTTTTCAACAACTGATAAGGATGAGCTGTATCTCAATTTGGTACTTGAGTATGTACCAGAGACTGTTCATCGTGTTATTAAACATTACAATAAGATGAACCAACGAATGCCGCTAATTTATGTCAGGTTGTACATGTACCAGGTTAGTTTGAGTTTCTAATGCTCTCATTTTTTGTTTCTATCAAGAATGTCTTTTATTTTCTCTCCGGTTTCAGCAGGTTGTAATAAACTTAATACTAATAGTTTAATTTTCGTCTTTTAACAGATATGTAGAGCTTTAGCATACATACATGGTAGCATTGGAGTGTGCCACAGAGACATTAAGCCCCAAAATCTTCTGGTATGTGCTAGTCCAATCATTGTTCTTGAATATTATGATTCAGATTGCTTTCCTTTGACTCAAAGATTAAATATTATATGACATTTTAACTTTCACATTCTAAAATAGGTGAACCCACATACTCATCAGCTAAAACTGTGCGATTTTGGAAGCGCAAAAGTCTTGGTAAGACGCATAATCTTTCTTTGAAATTTTTAATGCTTTAATTTAGTTTTCTCAATGCTGAAACATTTTCTTCTTCTATAGGTGAAAGGAGAACCCAATATATCATATATCTGTTCAAGATACTATAGAGCTCCTGAGCTGATCTTTGGAGCAACTGAATATACTACTGCAATTGACATATGGTCTGCTGGTTGTGTCCTTGCTGAACTGATGCTAGGACAGGTAGCTATAGTTCGTTCTACAGATGCTTACAGTTTCGCACTTGTTGTTGCTTTTATGTCACTTGCCTACTAAATGGATGTATCACCCGAAATCCGAACAGCCTCTCTTTCCTGGTGAAAGTGGAGTTGATCAGCTAGTCGAAATAATTAAGGTATGAGTTATTATATGCTCATGTCAGTTTCTACTCCTTGATGCTTCTTTTATCTGATAAAATCTAACTGCTGCAGGTTTTAGGTACGCCCACAAGAGAAGAAATCAAGTGCATGAACCCTAATTACACAGAATTCAAATTCCCACAGATCAAGGCTCACCCTTGGCACAAGGTATGTAACTATTTTTCCAGTGTAGTTTCACATTTGCCTGATTCACTGGATACACTCAATTGCTTTTGATATTTATTGCACGGTTAACTTTAATCAGATCTTCCATAAACGAATGCCTCCTGAAGCAGTCGATCTTGTATCTAGGCTCTTACAGTATTCCCCGAATCTGCGATGTACTGCTGTGAGTATGAGCTGTACATGCCTTTGTATCCATGTTAATGACGCATTCCTCTGATTCATCCTGTTTTGGTTTTCTTTGCTGCAGTTAGAAGCACTAATTCATCCATTCTTTGATGAACTCCGAGATCCAAATACCCGTCTACCGAATGGCCGATTTTTGCCCCCACTTTTCAACTTCAAGCCTCACGGTGAGTCTTCATACAAACATGATAGGAAAGCAGTTCTTTTGCAGCTAAACGTTTCTGTTAAGGTCCTGGATATTTAATGTTTATGCAATCTTTCTGCTACCAGAGCTGAAGGGAGTGCCGATGGAGATTGTGTCGAAGCTGATACCAGAGCATGCTAGGAAGCAATGCGAGCTCCCGGGGTAGGAGGTTGCTGACCCGAGGAAAGGAGAGGTACTTCCGAGAGAGATCAGTGAGTCGGAGGGAGATGTTTCCTGGAGTATCATGATCTGCCACTCTCCAAGAAAGACCTCAAATAGTTTTTTCCACTAACCCTTTGTTCCTTCTGACAGATTTGTAACGCTATATTAGTGCATAGGTAGCTGCTGTTATTTCAGTTCTTGAAATATGAACTAAACATTCTTTTCCTGGTTCTGTTGGTGTGTTCATGTTGTTTGAAATATTTTCTTGGTTTCAAAGGCCGTCGTTAGTTCATTGAAATTTTGGGATGTACAAGCAGAAGCAGTGCATCATCCCACGAGAGTTATATATATGAGTAGACAACAACAAATGTCTTGAGTCCACAAGAATGAATCATTTCTCAAAACTTCAACATTAAGCCTCTTGTGCTTAAAGGAAAAAGAAATATTTTTCTACAAATCATCGTGAGTTTATTTCCAAGCTTAGGCAAGTTAAATGGGAAGTGATTGGTTTCAACTGATAAAGGAAGTTAATTGGCTGGCGATGAACAAAGTCTAGGGACATCATCATAAATTAGGGCACTGAGCAGCCATCGATGACCACTTAATGCAAAATTATGCTGCTATTGGACAGACCAAGCAAGTGACGGATAAATTGAGGTTGCCTATCTACTACCACTACCTGCGTATTAATTCTCTGCTTCGCCTGCATGCGTGCAACTTCATTTGACCACCGTCCCACTGCAATCGTTCTTCGATTAATGCAGTCCAATGGAGACAAAGCATATCGCTGTCCACATCCTTCAGCAGAATCTTATATTGGTGATGAAGAGATTTAGGACTAAACCATACATACAGTCTTTTTTTTTTCAAAAAAAAAAGGTGCTCTATCACTTGTTATTTCATCCCAGACTTCGTTACAGAAGCTGCTAAATGCGGATAAAAGCTTCACCTCCATTGACAGATCTTTGGTCCCAAGCAAGTGATGAAATGGATTATATCAATCAAGAAGATGGCATTATAAGATGACTCCACATTCTCAAAAAGCAACGCCCGGTCGGTTGCCGCCATTAGAATAATCCGCACAGCAAGACCCCCTCCCTGCATTCTATAAGAACGTTCGCCTCTGCATTTTGCAGTCCGCCATCTCTTTCTCCTGATCCTGAAGCCCCCAAATGGGTCTCCTCAGGATCCTCACTCTGCTCGTCTTCATTTCCTCCGTCTTCTTCATCTGTTGCGTGGACTCGAGGACTCATCATAACAAGAAGCATCCCAAGAGAAGCGCCGCCGTCGCCCCGCCGCCGAAGCCGTCCATTAGTCTGCCTCCTTCTTCCTCGCCTGCTCCCTCTCCGGCGCCGATAAATGCTGTTTATGACGTGCTCTCGTTCGGCGCGGTCGGCGACGGCGTGTCCGATGACACCGAGGCCTTCAAGACCGCTTGGGACTCGGCGTGCGACGAAGGGCCGGGAGTCGTACTCGTCCCGCGCGGCCACACTTTCAAGATCACGTCGACCATCTTCGCCGGGCCCTGCCAAAGTAAACTCACTCTCCAGGTAAAATTCTCGTTGCTTAATTATTACTTACTATTCTTTACTTTGTCGGAGATTAAGTGGTTTTCACATAATTGAAAGGTTGACGGAACGATCACGCCGCCGGATGGCCCGGATGCGTGGCCCAAGTACAACAGCCGGCGGCAATGGCTGGTGTTCTACAGAGCCAATGGCTTGACGCTGCGAGGAGGGGGGCTCATCGACGGAAAGGGACAGAAGTGGTGGGATCTCCCATGCAAACCCCACAAGGTTTTCTTTTACGATAAAATACTTTGAATTCATATGCTCACGCATGCGCATCATTGATCATCTTGATTCGACATCGAAACAGGCGAAAAACCACACAACATTGTCCGGACCCTGCGACAGCCCCGTTGTAAGAAGCTCTGCTCTCCGGACGGATCAAAGTTATATGATTTCGATCGAATCTTTACTCGATCTATATACCTTTTTTTTATTCCAGGCTTTCAGATTCTTCATGAGCTCGAACGTTACGGTGCACGGAATCAAGGTCGTGAACAGCCCCCAATTCCATTTCCGGTTCGACAACTGCCGGAACGTCATCGTGGACGCGATCTCCATCAACTCCCCCGCGCTGAGCCCCAACACGGACGGCATTCACGTGGAGAACAGCGTCGACGTCGGCATTTACAACTCCCTCATCTCCAGCGGCGACGACTGCGTCTCCATCGGCGCCGGCACCGCCAACATCCGCATTCGAAACATAACCTGCGGCCCGAGCCACGGCATCAGCATCGGGAGTCTGGGGAAGCAGAACACGCGCGCCTGCGTGAGGAACATCACGGTAAGGGACTCGGTGATCAAGCGGTCGGACAACGGGGTGCGGATCAAGACATGGCAGGGGGGCTCAGGGTCGGTGTCGGGCGTCAGCTTCGCGAACATCCGCATGGAGGCGGTGCGGAACCCCATCATCATCAACCAGTTCTACTGCCTCAGCAAGGCGTGCCAGAACCAGACCTCGGCGGTGTACGTGTCGGACGTCTCCTACGCCGGGATCCGGGGCACGTACGACGCGCGGAGCCCGGCGATCCACTTCGGCTGCAGCGACTCCGTGCCCTGCACCAACATCACGCTCGCCGAGGTGGAGCTGCTCCCCGCGCAGGGGTACCTGATGGCGGAGCCCTTCTGCTGGAACGCCTACGGCGCATCGCCGACGGGGACGATTCCGCCGGTGGCGGAGTGCCTGCTGCAGGGGCTGCCCCGGTCGATCATGGACGTGGACTCGGACAGGTGTTACTAAAAAGTAAAATGTAGAGAGGGAAGGAGACAGGGATGTCTAAAGCGATTAACTAAAAGGTGATGTATAGGTGATCAAATGAAGCTTGTTTTAGAGTTTGCTTCCATGATTTGTTCTGGAGTTCTCAGTGAGTAAAAGCATAATTAATTAACTGAATGCTGAGAAAAGATGCGCTCTGGACTAGTAAAAAGCGTGTTCGAGCAACACAAGTAGAAGTCGTCGACCAGCAATTAAAGTAATCAAGCCGCATATCCATCTGTGAAGTGATTAATGAACTTCCAGCCTCATATTTTGCCGCCCAGTAAACTAATGCATATGGAAAAGTGATGTGACGGAGCTTGAACAGAAAATTAAATAATAAATCTAGCTGCCCACCCTGCTGTCTAGTGCAGAGAAAAGAGAGGTTGGTAGTAGTACTCGTAGTAGCAGGTGGAGTAGTGTGGTTGTGGGCGCGCGCGTGATCAAAAAGCGAGAGCTTTAACTTGCAGCTCCATTTTGAGATGATTAGGAGGAGGAAGGAGCAGCAGCAGCAGCAGTCAGCAGGCAGGCAGTGTTCATGGGATGGATTTGATTTGAAGTGAGACGATGATGCATTGCATGCCGAGGCCTGATCATGTTTTGTTCTTCTCGTGCATGCGCAAGAGAAGAAGAGATATATGCAGCAATAATTATCGACGCCCATGGATGATGATGCATGCCAAAAAGTAAAGAAATTTGATGATTGGCCATCCACTGTCCATCTTTGTGGGCCGGCGCACGAGGCCAACTTTATATATATATATAATTAAAAATAGATAAACTATTATTATTATTATTATTAAAATTGGGGGAAAAATAAAATTTTAAAAAATAATATAAAATATTTTTCAGATATAATAATTCTTAAATGAGTGATAGAAACACATGATCAACTAAATAATATTTTTCTTTCTACTATAAAATAAATTTTGATTAGAATTTTATCATAAACTGTGTGTGCCTTCAGCTTTAAAATGGGAATGAAAGGGCATGCATTATATGTAAACATTAATTTTGGGACTTGACAAAGTTAATATTCCCCAAGCTATATTTGGACAAGAGGATGATGGGAGTAGAATTCGTCGGTCATGATGGTCTCTGGGGGTTGCCCATTTCCCCCACATGGGATGGGTATCCCTTGGCAAGGACACTCCCCCTCCTCTTTTCCATCTCGGCTAGTGGTCTCCTTTGGCTGCCATTTCCTTTGTTGATATATTTTGATGAACAACAACACTGCACTCCCCTAAAAAAGAAGCCTTAAGAAAGTAAAAATAAAACATTATTATTTTTATTATTATACATAGAGCACTCATAATAAAAATTACTCCATATGCATCACTGTTGAGTATAATAATATTGAGTTAAGTAGGTCATGGTGGATGCTGAGTAGACCTTAGGAAAGTTCATTGGGCAGCAACTGTGACTTAATTTAAACTCCTGTTACTTTTTTATGAATCCATAATTTAATTAATTAGTTCAGCATATTCAGCCTTTTTTTTTTCTATAACTCAGTAAGCTAAGAACAAAATCTCCTTTAAAAAAATTCCTTTTTTACCATCTTTTTAGGTCCTAATTTTGGGCAGAGGAATAAGCTCAACGCACACATCATCCCCTACGATGAACTTTAGAGATTGCATTAAAAAAACCCAAAAGCTAAAGTTTACTGCTGAAAGTGAGCATCATGGCATTCGTAGCTTCTTCATTATGCAAAGGGGCTTTTGCACCAAGGGAAGAGGACAAGAACATGCAATTAGAATATGCATCAACTTTGCCTTAAAACTCTAAAGCTTCAAGTTCTGGATGTCCTAAAGCGGAAAGCAAGAGCTAATGGAGGAAGGAAAGAAGTTTTCACTAGGAAGATCACAGAGGGAGAACCCCACAAGCCTGAATCTGAGACGATTGGATCATCAGAATTCGGTTCGGTTGGGATCGATTAAAAAAACATCAGTGGATGGCTTAATGACCATAAGTACACACAGATTGAGAGGTCATGTTGCAGGAGACACCCATTGGTGCTCTCTGCTTTATTGCAAGATTCCTTGTGCTGCTAGAGATGAGGGGGGAATTGGCTGTGTTTCTAAAGCTGCAAGGGCAACCAAACAAAAGCTGATAAAGAAGATGGGAAGGATTTCTTTTTTCAAGAAAAAAGAAGGAGCAAACAATTATATCTCTGGAACACATACATAAGAAACCAAAATGCCACCCACCTCTTGCACATATTAAGTGCAGCTTTTTTTTTTTTACAAGGGTTTTTATTAGATCTCCAACCTGTGAGTCATCAGCCTTCGGCATGCTGCAAGAAAGAATGATAGGGGGGGACAATGCACTGGTAAATTTTAACAGGAGTATAATAATTCAATGATTGGGGGCAAAAGGAATGTTCTCGAGTGTCCTCTCACCATCAACCACCCTTTAGGGACCATACCTCGATAATGAAACCATCACATGAAATCATCGATATCTTTTTTTTAATCTTTTTGAAAACAAAATACTGTTTTACTAATTTTTTTAGTTTACTCATTGATAGGAAAAACTAATCAGTTGTGCTTAAAGCTCAGCTATTTTTCATTGTTTTCGATGACAAGCATTTATCAGGAACAAGATGAAGTCCCAAGTACTTCAACTTCATATCCAAAACTGTCTTAAGAAAACTCAATTAAGGTGTACTTTTGAAGACCAACTCATTGCAAAACACGGCAATAAGAAGAGATGGGTATTTGCAAAGCATGGCGATAAACAAGAAACAAGATGAGATCGTAGAGACCGGCTCAACCTGAAACAAGTTGCAGGCACTGTAGAACATGCTTTTGAACCAAGATGAGATCAAAAGAGCACGCAAACGTGTTAAAACCCTAGAAGCATAGAACAAGTTCATCCACCAAACTTCTCTTTACATAGATTGGTAAGACAATTGCAAAGAAATGATCTCCCTCCCGTTGCATTATGTCATCTGTTTATCCTCACAAGGCCGAGGATGTCATAAGTTATATCATTGGAGAGATAGAACTGTTTAAATTACCATAACACGCTAAAAGGTCCAAACAAGAGCAACACTAGATTAAAGGACCTTATTTAAGGAGAGAGCAATATTACAGTGATGCGAGCACTTGCAAGAGGGAAGCAATGAACTCCATCTGCGTTTCCTCATCGATTGTCAAGAATAGGGGAACATGTACAAAGAGAGACTTGATTCCACTGTGTTCTGCGAATCGAAGAGAATGGTAGTATACAAAATTGCAAACGAATCTACCAGCATCATCAGAAGGCATTACATCAAATCCCATTTTTGACAAGGTCTTGACGATTTCATTGACAGGAAGAGAGGTCTGCAACGGTTAGGAAGGAAAAAGAAAACTTAAAATTCCAACTTTGTCACAAAAGCAGATCAGAAGAGTAACGATACTGACATGGGCAAAATCAGAAAAGAGTAACGGGGGATCAAAGTTAATAAGAAAATGCATGTAAAATTTTCTATGAAAATAAACTCCTCTCTCTACTTTCTTTAATTTTAAAAATAGATACTCTGACTGTCTTCAAGGAGACATCATATTGGTTTATGTGTTTATTGCCTAAGCAATAGGTCTGACTTGCTTGTTACTTGTATGTCCAAGAAGTTGGTACTGCAGGCAGTACACTGAGCACGGCGAGAATAAACAAAGAGAAATAGTTCAAGATGTGTTTAGAGATAGTTACATTGATGCAAAAATAATACTCAGGTTCTTTCTTTAGTAAATGACACAATAATCAGATTCTTCTTGTGCATGGAAGTGTCCAATGCAGCAAGAGTAATTGCAAGGACACGGTGGACAAGTGTACCTAAAACAGTCCTTCAAGTGCTGGATGTTTGTTCAATCCAAATGGGGCATCCCATAGAGCTACTCTCTTACTACTGTGCATTCCCAAAAGCCTGGATGAACTCAACCACATGTCAATGGATCATATCTGACCAAATCTAAATCAAACTAGATGTGATTGCTAAGCAGTACCCATCCCTATTGTTTCATCATGTCATCATGGTAGCAAAGAAATGGGCAAAAAAGTTTTGAAGTTTGAAGCACACATTCGTAGCACCATAGTTGAATCAATAAGATTCAGCAAGACCACGTTGCATTTATGTAACATTTAGTCTGACAATAAAGGTCTCTGATTGAATCATCAACAAGTCTTTTTTTTTTTACGTAACCACATAGTAGATCAATGCAATATTGCACAGTTTGCTCCGGACAATTTCACAGCCACAAGCACAGCAGAACTTTCTGAATGGTATAAAATAATACAAAGTTCATTTAATGGATTAGATGAATTCTAAACGAGTATTAGTAGTGGCGGTTGGATCAAAATGCTCAAGTTGAAGATCCTAATACATGCCAATTCTTCCATAATAGCAGTTCTATGCAGCATCTACTTCTAATGTAGCTCTAGCCAATATATAACAATAAAAAAATTAAAATGTGAAATAGCCGAAATAGAATAATCCAGAGAGTCCGCTAATGCATTGTTATATGTGGTTGTGTACAAGACACTGTGCACCAGGCTGTACGTAAATGCATACAGCAGAGATGAGAAAAGGTTGTGTAAAATAACTCTAGCATTTGAAATAATGAAATACTATTGTTGTAGGCTTGTAGCAAATGAAAGCTAATCCATCTCTCAGAACTCGAAAATTCATGTCCTTCAACATTATTACTATTGCAGCATATATTGTAAAGAAGTAGGCAGGCTGGCAGTATACCAAAACTAATTTTAGATAGTAACCAAAAAAGAAGGAAATCATTATCTGATATAAAATTTAAAATGCAATTTGCCAATACAGAAACAGTCATATTAGGGAGTAGGAACCATAAATATCTACCTCTCGAACACATGAGATACTGCCATCAGAAGGTACAATTGGGACCCTCTGCAAGACAAAGAAAAGAAAGAAATCGTTTACAGAGAACCCTAATGTAAATATATGGTGCCTTTTTTAACTGATCAGTTAAACATCACTGAAAATATAGCACAGATAACCTGAGGTTTCCATCCCATCTCATCTGGACAGCGAAAAGTAGCCTCATTGACTGCTTGGTTCTCCACAGCAAATCTTATAGCACCACTATTCACTCCAAGATGCAGCTGGTAAGATAACCCAACAAAAATCATGTAAGAAAACATGAGTGAAAGAGAAACTAGGTTAAATAAGTAAAGCTCACATTAAAAAAATACAAACTAAGATTCAAGTACATGATCATGGGAAATATGAAAGAAGGCAGTCAAGATGTTGCTAAAGAATGCAGCAGATAACAGATTGCAGAGGAAAATAATTTGCATTTGATCAATGAAAAATTCCAGTGAAACCTGTAATTCAACGAAAACATCAGAGGAGGTTCTGAGTGTGGATACAGATACTTTGCTCCATTACAAGCACCTTCACAAGCCTCTAAATTGAAAACGCTATGATTTTTAAGATGATTGAGTAGAATGTCCAATCTGGCTCCAGTTTTGGGACACTGAAATCTTTAGGGAAGGATACACACAAATTATTAATTGTCTTTTGACTTAAGGATTGCCATTTTTATCTAAACCATGCCATCAGAGTATAGAACCACATTTTTATCTAAGCTTTAAAAATTGCCTTTTGACTTAAGGAGAGATTGAATATACAGTTGCAAGAAGCTAGCTATGAATTATATTTGAAGACGATGTGCTACATTGAGGAAGAGCGTTGTACTGAAGCACAAGATCCGGATAATATGCATTGTGAGTGCATGACAAAAGGAACACATACTATCAATATGCATATTTTCATAACTAAATACACCCACTATTGATATTTCACAGATAGCAAACAAGTAAAAAATATACCAAGATATTTTGTCCCCTGTTTGAAGTTTCCTTATTTTCACCAGCTACAGCAAGCTGTAATACTTCATATAGTTGAGGAAGTGCTCCCTCTCCAGCTGTCTCAAGAATATTGCAGCTACCAAGAACCAAACCTTCTGGTAATCCTTTCTTTTGCATGAAGCCCTTCAGATTTTTGACAATGATCTCTGTCGGATTCTCAGATACTCCATGAAATTTCTTAAATCCAGTAACGTGAACAGTTACCACCGAAGGCCCTTCAGAACCCATTTGCAATACTACCTTTATGTATGATTTCTTACCAAGGAATTCTCTATTTGTCTACTGCTAAATGAATGCTTTGTCGAATTGACTGAATGTACCTACAGGATGAATGCACATCCGTGAATCAAAGTGGGCAGCACTAATATATCACATGCATTTATGCAGATTTGAGGGGTAAAGTTCCACAACAGATACCATCAACCACAATCAAAAAAGGAAAGTTTTAGAGAACTAGGTGAAGTCATGGGAAAGCCCTGAAAGTGATTTCTGCCATAATATAAAGCATAGCTAATAGCTAGAACACGAAAGCGGTCAAAATATAAGAATTGATAAGAATATGCAGGAAATGGATACGAGAGTTGTTGCGCAACAACTGCACAGGCAAACTACTCAAAAAGAACAATAATTTCAGAGGAGCCGTAAATAAAGCAACAAAAAAATACTGCTCCAACGATCAAAGCAGGCCAATTCAGCAAATCAAGCTACTGAAAAAATAACAACTCAGAAGAAGTTTTGGCCGTGCCCCCACAAAGGAGAGCATAATAGATCAGTTCAGGTTGGATGTTCAGACAAAAATAAAAATAAAAAACACTGAAGCATGAGTAAAAAAAATATGGGCCTAGTATACTAACAAAATCAGAGGACATCAGAAGAGATTTGGATAACAAAAGCGATCTTATTAAAATTCACATATTGAACTACGTTGCGAATAAAACGAAAACCTAATACAAAAAATCCCTGCTACACAGAGACTAAGTTCAAGAAAAATATCATACCCAATAAACAAAGCAAACAGATTGAACCCTAAAACCCCAAAGCTAACAAAAAAGATACCAACTTTCTCAAATTCCGACGTCGATCGATCAACAAAACAGCCAAAAAATTTCACCTTTAGGCCTCTTCGATCAATAAGCCCGATCTTTTCGACGGAATTGAGCTTCTTCCGGCAGTGAGAAGGGCGATCAAAGCTGAAAACTGCAGCTCCAAGAAAGAGAAAGACAAGGACAGAGGAAGGGAGGGCAGCAGTCCGGGGACGGCGACGCTTCCTTGTCACAGGCAGGGGGTGAGGAAGAGGCAGCAGCACATAGGGATTGCGGAAACGATCCAAGGGGTGGGAGTGGGATGATGAGATGGGACAAGGATGGGCGACAGAAGAGGAAGCGGATGACAGAGGGGAGGAAGAGTACAAATATGCCGCGCTCAGGTCAAGTCAACATCCTACGTGGTGATTCCTCGCTTTTTTTAATCTTCCTCCCTTCTTATCATTTGCCGCTGCTGCTCCTCGATGAACGTCCAACATTTAATTTTTCTTCCAAATAATTACAATTAATTTGATTGGTGGATTGGAATCATCATTAGGTGGTATTCCAACATCCCCAGGGAAAAGAGAGTTGCGTTTGATTTGATATTTCTTGGTTTCTTTTTGAGACGTTCAATTATTGACCTATCTGTGCATCCTAAACCGATCTCAAAAAAAATGATACGCGATTAATTATCTTAATTCGAATACTTGATAGACCTAAAGGATGGTCATATTTTAGTTATTTTTCTAGTTAAATAGTGCGATGTCCTTGTCGGGTTATGATGTAATCGGATCGAATTATTTATTGGGCGGGCGAAGACGCATCCTCGGACCCGCGGCCGCCCACCGACCGCATCCGCCGCCATTATTCGCATGCCCACCGTGACCGGGTCGGGTCCACGGTTTGGCGCTGCCCGCCTGCGACCGGGCCACCCATCCACGCCGTAGGATCTCCCGGGCGCGTGGATCCAACAGTTGAGATTTTAAGTCATTTTGATGGTTGATGCTTATCCTAATAGTTATTAATTAAATCAGTTGTAGGGACCTGCTTGTAGATTTGTAAAATTACAAAGGATGTATTTTTAAATTTATAAACATATTTTTTATTTTAATGAATTTTAAATTTATAACATTTAGTATTAAATCTTACCTGAATATATAATTCATTTTTTTATTATTTTTTTCTAAAAAGATTTTTTTTATAGTAAGGACATTAAAGAATTGGATCTTACTTATTCAATTAAACCGGGTTAAAATATATATTATCAATAACTAAATTATTATGTAAGATGAGTTAAAAATTATTTATATCTGATATGGGAGCCTATTAGCATTTATTTATTTATTTATTTTAAAATAGAGCCATAAGTTAAGAGAGATTTAATGCAGGTAATGTGACCCAAAATTTATATTTAAAAATTAGAGTGAAAATTTTTAAGAAGAAAATATTTTTAAATTTGTTTTGTTAGAATAGTAAAATTTTAATATAATATATTTTAAAAAACAGAGTAAAAAAAAGTGGATTTATCCATTATTATCTGGCGCACCAAATATGCAGTGAAATGACGTGTAAAAGTAAAATTAATGAATCAATCACACGACTAAAAATATCTTCGCCGGCTTTGCAGTTGAACCGCCGGACTCAAACGCACTGATGCTACTACGCCCACCGCCGTCTTTCCCCATGATCTCGGTGGCTCCACTGGCGCCGCCGTGCACCTCTCTCCGGTTTCACCCGATCCCCGCTGATGGATTTCATCCGGTGAGTCCTTCACTCTCGCCCTTCTCCCATTCTCCCCCAATTCTTGCTCGATTGTCCCGGCGAAAGTTTCCTTTTTGTTTTCCCGTTAGGGGACTTTCTTTTTTTGCAAATTCACCTTTAGTTATTCTCACATGTTCTGCTAGGGGAAGGAATCAATGCATTCCTTAAGCCAGTTAGCAAGCGTTCGCTACGTTCGGGCGCCGCCGTGCTTTGCTTTTGGAGCTCATTTTTGGTTTATGTAGAAAATTCGCCCTTAAGTTTGCTGTCTGACATTTTGTTTTCCATCTCATGAGCCGAAATACTTCTGATTGTTGATTTTTCTAGTTGACTGTAACGGATCTGTTATGATTGATAATAAGTCTGAAAAATTCTCTAAGAAAGATAATAGGTCTGGAAGATTGAATTTCCTCTCTGTATTTTTTTTTTTTGCTACTAAACTTTTGGTGTATAAACTTACTACACAAGAATGGAAGTGGATTTGAACCAACTAGTGCTCCTTCAGTTAATTCAAGTCGGGACTGCAGCTGATATGCTTAGTTTTAAGTTACTTGGTGCTTTCATATGCGAGAGAATGGCGCCTGCAGCATCTTGTATGCAGCATTAATTCTAAAATTCCATTATTTTCTCTTTTAGTTGTAGATTTGGATAAAAATTTTGAGATATAGACTTCCACCAATAGATATAACTAAATTTTGGTTGGAATATGATTCCAACCAATATTCGTCAAACCAAACATGGCTTTAGTGTACAATGGGAACATCAGAACGGAATTCTTTATGAATGGCTCTCCCTCCCCTCCCCTCCCCTTTTGTTCCCTCCCGAGTTGGAGAACTCTCATAGAGGAAGACATATATTTCCAACTTTTTTTTTCTCTTTTCCTAATATTTTTGTAAAAAAAAAGGACGGGATAGGATTAATGTTCATTCTCGTGGATACGCTACTTACATATCCTACTTAACATGTTAAGATTAATTTATTCCTGAAAGTGGACCGTAATAACAAACAACTTAGTTAATCTCTAGTTCTCTGAAAAGAACATAGTCAATCTCTAATATGCATGGTTCAAATTGGCGGGAACCAAATAAAGATATTTCCAAATGTCAATGTTCATTAAGGAAATTTTCTCATCCACAACTGTTTTTTAGTAATTTTTCTTTGGTAAAAGAAACAATTCGCTAAGTTTAAACTAATTTAAAAATGCCTCAGCTGTATGAATGAAAACTTGCAGTTCTCTATAACAGAAACGTATTTGGAAGGAAGCACCCCATCACCACTCTTATGTTGTTCCATGGTGTTTGTAACTTATATCAATTTTTTTATTTTCTTTTTCGATAATGGACCTATATGAGCAGCGTCATTCTCCCTTATATATAGGAAGGATACAAAAGCCGACTCCGAAATTGGTAGTAAACTGATGCTTCAAATATCCTTCATTCAGAAGTTAATAAGTTGTTGTCTTTCGAGGAACTTGAGAGCATTTCTGAATATATTTTGATAGGTACGCCATGATGTTATGTTGATAATACATGTGCTCTTAAGTTCTTCAGGTGCGTCTTCTTTCTTGTGTTCTTTCATAACTATGCTTAGGGTGTACAGTGGTATTCAGTTTTATCCTTTGTCATATTTTGAAGAAAGATGCCCATCATTTTTATTCGTTGATACATATCATTGAGTTTGAATGTCTATTGGCCTTCATTTATACTGCTTCACGGATGAATATTTCTAGGTTGCATCAAAATGTCTCATCCACTCTGCTGCTTCCATTACCACTCCCAGAGTTTGTGGACTAAAAATTTGGATACTTGAGAAGCTGAAGTTGCGGAAAAATATCAGGAGGAGGGATGGATGGGGAAAAACACCCAGAATGCTAGATCTCCAAGGTACAGATGAGATTCCTAATCAAATATAAAATTCCTCATTATCTGAAAGGTACTTGATATGTGTAATAATTCGTAACGGTAGTGACAATTAACAGCTTCGGATGTTGGAAGATAATCAAAAGCTACTGATGGTGGCAGTTCTTATTTCTTCTGATGTATCTCTCCAAATATCATTTTCGTGCTATTGCTAGATATTATGATTAGCTGTTAAATATAGTCTTGCGGAAATATGTATTTTTCGGTGTGTCACCCACTATGGTCTTTAAGTTCTGCAGATTCAGTTGAAGAAACAGTGTCAAATTCCCAAGTAACTGAAAGTTCTCGTAGTCTTCAGCCAATTTTACAAAAAGATCTCGAATCTTTCGCTCAATCTTCACCATCTTCTGCAAATGGAAATTCAGTTAGAAGTCCATCCTCTCTTTGTATAGCTGTTATCGGAGCTACTGGTGAGCTTGCAAGAAATAAGGTCTTTCCAGCATTGTTTGCTCTGTATTATAGTGGATTTCTTCCAGAGGTACAGCTGCCGTTATATTCTAACCTGCTTCACCTATTCATTCTATTATTTTTTGCTCTTTTCTGATATATGTGAAATTACGTGCATATGTTTTGGTTTTGCATTTTTTTACTTGGGTTACATGGACACTCATTATTCTTTTGCATACACCATTTAATTCAACTGCGTACCTTTTTTTCACAAATTCCTAGTCGCGTGTAGAATGCAGCTACATTGCAGTGTGATTGCTAAATATAATTAATTTACATATAATAATTCCTGACTTCTCTTTGCTAGGTTTTTCTTTTGAGAATATCTATTTGCTAGGTTTAGGAAAGTGTATATTTAATCAAATTTTACGATGCATTTAAGAAATTTATTTTGACTAAAGATCAAAATTGTTCAATTGATAGAAGTAAAAGGGAAATCTGGTGATGTGTTCCAAAGATGCACACTTGTTAAGGCATCATTCGTGATGCTTTGGTTTGTTAAGTCAGGCATAATGGCCTCAGTTAATACTGAATTGTCTAAATCGTGCTCATGTATTCTGATACATTTTAATTTTCTCTAAATTTTGTTTCTTTAAGTTATCTCTCGGTGTCTTCTTGCAGAATGTGGGCATTTTTGGATATTCCAGAAAGGACTTGTCGGATGAGGATCTAAGGAACATAATAGCAGCAACTTTGACATGTCGTGTTGATCATCAGTATGCTTCACACGCCCAAGTTTCTTCTATCTATATATTCCAACTGTCATCTTATATCGGAGTCAAAAATTAACAGTGCCTGATATAACTCTCTTTCCACATCTCGCGGTTCCTTCATGGAATAGGTTATCATTGACGTTTGTCGAGAAAATGTTTATTATAGTTTTTATAGTGCAGATTAGCCATTATGTTTTAGAAAACTCAAAATCTACTGGTTTGCATTCAGAAACAACCTATGAAATAATTTTAAAGCATTAAAATTGAAATGAAAACATATACGATTTAAAATGCTGTAATGGTAAGCTTCAATTAGTCGGTCTCTCTTTTGCATGGTTTATTATGTTCCTTATCTAGGTTGCACGAAAACTTAGTTGCTTTTATAAATTTATATCCACCTACTTACCTCAGAGACATCCTATCCACTGGATCCACCTAGTTTAGTATCAATCTGAATGTTCTGTTTTCTACTTCCTTTTCCCTATTTCAATTGTTTGAATTGACATGTCCAAGCAATCTGATTTCTGTCAAACATAATGCACAGCGAGAACTGTGGGGCCAAGTTGGATGCCTTTCTTGATAGGACACACCATATAAATGGAGGATTTGACAACAAAGATGGGATGAGAAAACTTAACGAGCGCATGGAGCAAATTGAGGTAAGCCTTCAAATTAATTTGTTGTTTTTCTTGTATACAATATTAATCATTAACTGATATCTCACTTGGCAGGGTTACCATGAAGCAAACAGGATATTTTACCTCTCAGTTCCTCAGGAAGCACTCCTTGATGTCTCGGTTTCTCTTGCTGATAATTCCCAGACAAAAAGAGGCTGGAACAGGATAATCATAGAGAAACCCTTTGGCTTTGATGCATTTTCTTCGTACAAACTCACACAGCGTCTTCTATCCAAGTTTCAAGAGAAACAACTATACAGGTTGATCGCCCTTTTCAGCCATTAAAGTTTCTTTCTGTTGCAGCTCAACTACAGGAATCTAGGTTATTTTATTTGTGTAGTTTTACTTATCTCATTCAAGTAGCCTTTACCAAATCTTCAAAAAACATCGTTTACATTTCAGGATTGATCATCTCTTGGGGAAGGACCTAATTGAAAATCTCACTGTTTTGAGGTTCTCTAATCTGGTTTTTGAGCCACTATGGAGTCGAACTTACATAAAAAATGTGCAAGTATGCGTATTCTGCCACCTTCCGTCACATATTGAAGTTACAGTTTCTTTATCCGTTAAATGATAGTTTGTTGGCCATTTTTGTGTTACAGGTTATTCTGTCTGAAGAATGTGGAATTGAAGGACAAGGAAGGTACATATTCTCGTATAGTTAGTTTTATCCTATATAGGTATGTTCCTTAGCATAAGTTCCAAAACAAAGCAGGACAATGATTAGGGGTCCCAAAAGGCAAAATCGACAATATCCTTTGGTTATTTAGGTTCCGTGATGTGTTGACACTCTTTCTTAACCTATCTTTTAATTACATAGTTTTAGCCTATGACTAACTTATCTGTCAATACATCCAAACATGTTTTCTAAGTCATTTCCGATCTTAGATAGTTAACCCCGATGAATTAATATTGCTACTCTACCACGAAAAAAAGTTGCTAATGATGGTAAAATATGCATATGCAGAATCAGAGAATAAACTGCTAATGTCTTACTCTATCTTGAATGACTCTTTTTTTTCATTCATTGATAAGATATTTCGGTCAATATGGGATTATCCGCGACATAGTTCATAGCCACATTCTTCAGACGATTGCTTTATTCGCCATGGAACCACCAGTCAGTCTAGATGGGGAAGATATACGAAATGAAAAGGTCTCTGATCCCTGTTGTGCTATTTATTCCGATATCCAGAACGTGCCAACATGCTAATATATGATTACTCATCATCTACGCAGGTCAAGGTGCTCACATCGATCCGTAAGTTGAGCCTTGGTGATGTTGCTCTTGGCCAGTATAAAGATGGGACAGATAAGAATAGTAGTCATATGAACTCCCTAACACCAACGTTCTTTGCTGCTGCCCTCTACATCGACAACGCACGCTGGGATGGTGTGCCTTTCCTAATAAAGACCGGGGTTGGACTTATTAAACATAGGTATGCATGTCTTATTTTATTGTCAGATATAATTATTACAGACTTCCATCATGCCTAACCTTCCTTGCAATGCATTCAAATGGATGCAGGGTTGAGATAAGGATCCAGTTCCATCATGTGCCTGGCAATCTGTACCGTGAGCGCATCAGCCACAACACCGATCTCGCGACGAACGAACTAATTCTCCGTGATCAGCCTGAAGAAGCAATTCTGATGAAGGTCAACAACAAAATACCTGGACTTGGGCTGCAGCTGGATGCTTCCGAGCTAAACTTGCTCTACCGGGACAAGTAATTAAATTCACAATATCATGGTTTTCTGTTCTTCAACACCCCTCATACTTGAACCAAAAGCTGCGTCCTCTCCAGGTACAATGTGGAAGTCCCCGATTCATATGAGCACCTCCTTTTAGATGTAATCGACGGAGACAGCCATCTCTTTATGCGGAGCGATGAACTGGAAGCAGCTTGGAACGTACTAACCCCAATCCTTGATGAGATTGAGGAGAACAAAGTAGTGCCGGAGCTCTACGAGATCGGGGGCAGAGGACCTGTCGGGGCTTATTACCTCGGAGCGAAGCATGGAGTCCGCTGGGCCGATGACTAGAGGTGCATCTAGTTTCCCTCATCAGCAGTCCTTACACCACTGTGATCCTATTTTATTAACAACGACGTAAAATTTTGTAAAACGAATAAATCATTACTTTGCACCTTTTTCATCTGACTCGAACACATGAGGATGAGATGCTCTGCGTGATCTCATCTCATGAAGCTCCTGCTACATCTGTACTTGTTTTGTATGTACTTAAAGAGCAGGTTATACTCTCTCTCAAAGGTACGTTTCTGCAACGGGAGGGCACTAGAATTTTCTTGAAGACTATTATTAACCGACGTGACGGATCCATATTTTAAAAGGATTGACTTACTGACTAAATTAGCAAAACTCACGTAATATAAATACATATCATATTTCTCTTCTTAAGACAACCGCAGGGGATGGTGACCTCACGCAACCATTCACGCAACCAAAGCACCGTACCAGCACCTATCAATAACCTCCACACCTCAGCTTGATCTGAAATTTAAAACCTAACCAATAAAATCTAGAACACTGTCACCAATCGATCCAACCTCCGCACTGCGGTGCACGAGGAACACCGCACTTGGACGATGTCGGCCGTCAAAAGTAAGATTTCATATATCCTTATCCGCCCGGAGATTATGATAATTAATGCGATCTCTGCTGTTAGTTTTAACTGATTCAATTAGTTGGCAGGTTAGGAAGGGAACTGAAGACGAAGGCGGCAACGCGCGGCGCCCTCTGGCCATGCGGCGAGGACACGCGCATGGAGGGGAATGCAACCCTTCGAGCGCCTTGGTTACGTCTGCGAGCGCCACGTGGAGCTCCGGCGCACCGCCACCGCCGTTCGGTGAGGCGGCGGCGTCGAGCTCCCCTCGCGGGCGGGTGGCCGGGGCGCACCGGCGGACCAGGAGGAGACGTGGTGGTCCGGCGTGTCGGCCTCGCTCTCTCTCTCTCTCTCTCGTCGGCGGCCATATGCAGAGCGCCATCACTTGGACGACTCCTCGAGCAGATGCAGTTTAATTAATGGGACAGCGTTGAGGGGGAGGGAATTGACTAATTGGCTGGAATTACCCGGCAAATCTAGAAAAGTCGACCTTGTCGGCAAATCTACTGCTGAATGATTATTTTATGAGCGTCGGGCTTCTGAGGCTGTGTTTATTTAAAAGTCTGGGTCTACTGGATAATTAATGATGCAAGGACCTTAGATGGGTCAGGCAATTGGTTGACGAGTAGTTTTATTCGTAAGAAGAGCAGATGTACACATAAATATTTTTCTTCATTTTACATACCCAACATTTTACAATAAAGTATTACATAAATATTATCATTACAACCTTTTACGCATGAAATATTAAGAAGTATCCGTGTTTTATCTTACAAGGATTTGACACCCAGCACCAATATTTTTTTTAAAAAGGAGGAGCATAAAAATGGAAAAAGTAAGAGGACCGAGCCAGACACCAAAAAAAGGGCTCGAGTGACGTCCTGCTGCCGCAGCACTCCGATCAAGCGGCCGACGGCGCCTTGACGTACTTCACGGCTCCGACCTCCGACAGCGCCACGATGAGCGGCTGCTTCACTTCCGACGGAGGCGACGCCGCGGCCGGGCCCTTGAAGTCCAGGGTTTCGTCGTCGTACACGTCCCACCACTTCTTCACCAGCATCCTGATGTCTTCCCGGTCCATGTTCGCTTCCTTCCCCGTGTACTTCCACGGCTTCGATCCCTGCATTAATTTGTTCATTCCTTAGCATATTAGAAGAGGCTTCTTTTTTCTTCTCCATGGATGGAAGCGGAGGAGCAGGGTAGAGGAGTTGTATGCTCACCGCGGCGCAGTAATGGACCACCTTGACCTTCTCGAGCTCCACGTTCTCCGGGTGCCTCCAGAGCATGGCCAGGACGAGGTTGTATACCAGGGGAATCGGCTGGTAGATGTCCTTGAAGAACATGTTCAAGAAGTCCTGCTCGGCGAAGGGGGTGGGGGCGGTGACCTTGAGCGTGGCGAGCAGGGACTCGCAGGTGGCGCGGCTGGGCTCGTGGACGAACATGCCGGCGTTGAAGTAGAGGGAAGGCGGCGGGCCGAGCTCGCCTGCAGGCCAGGCCACCTTGTCCGGACGCTGCTGGCAGTAGCCGATCCTGTACTGCGGCGTGTGGCTCCACGTCCTCTCGCAGAAGCAGTCCATCACCGCGTAGAAGGCGCCGTCCGGCAGGTCGAACAGGTGGTCGATGTTGTCGTACACCTGGATGTCCGCGTCCAGGTAGATGATCTTCTGGTACTCCACGAACTGCAGCCGAGGTCCCAATCGTGGATCGTTAATCCCCCGATTCGCAGGCAAGTCTCGAAAATGCAATCAGAGGGAGGAGGAGAAACAGAGGGACGGACGGATCGCTTACCCCCCAGATCCGGAGCTTGGAGTAGTTGATGACGTAGTAGGCCATGGCGAACTCCGTCTGGCTCTCCGGAGGGTACACGGGCTCGATCTCACGTACGACGCAGCCCTGGGAGAGGAGCAGCCGGCGGTGCCTCTCCGGGACGTCGGGGAGGACGGCCACCACCAAGGGGTACGCCGATCCCACCTTCCTCAGCCCCTTCGCCAGCCCCACCACGCCCTGGACGTAGTCACCGTCTCCTGCCAGGAACGTCACGTAGGCCCTCGACGGCGAGCGCTTCCCTTTCACCGCTGCCGCCAGCGCCAGGATCTCCGGTGCCATAGCTTCGATTCGGGAGGAAGCAGCGGAGCACACACGAGCGAATCACAAGTAAGACGAGGAGTTGGGAGTTTGGGAGTTGGGATTCGAGAGTCGAGATGGATGGAAACGATAGCGGGACGAGGAGGATTAAATAAGCGCGGGGAGGCGAAGCAGAAAGGGTGAAATGACGGTGCACTCCCTGGATCGGCATCGCCGCGTGTCCCCACCGAACGATCGAACGGCCAGAGACGGCCCGCAGAAGCTTCCAGCGGGGGAGGGCTCTTTTAGGAACCCCCCGGAAGTCCCCAGAACCAACCGTTTCCCTTCCGCTTCATGATTCGTGTTCGTCTCGAGACGCACCGGTGCCGCAGGCAATCGCGAAGGATCCGGCCGTCGGATCTGGATAAGCGGCGTAACGTCATCTCCTCCGCTCGCCGACTGCCATGTTGCGAGCAAAACCCACCGCCCCATGCGGTCACCCCCCTCCGACCCGCCGGTCCAAGTCCAAGATTCCATTTGAGCTCCGACCACCGACGGCCGACCGAAAACCCCGGCCCCCCCGAGCTGCAACTTGGAGCCGGCGCAGACGTCCGGTGCAGATCGGACGGGCAGGGGGAGTGACAGATCGGTCGCCGTCTCTCTCTCTCTCTCTCTGTGTCGAGCTCGCATTAAAGGTCGGGAAAACGATGAGAATTGAGCTACCGCAATTGTTTAGGGACGATTGAGTGAGGGGAGTTTATTTGGTGGGACCGTAATCTTTTGTTATATCTATCTGCCTTCCTGTCTCGTGGCACGAGATCGAAGGATTACTTTGTCGCCACTCAATCCACGTTGCACCGGCGCAGAGGGGGGCCGAGCGATGATGTCAACGAGCTCAGGCTTGCCGACCACCCGCTCCGTCGTGATATCGTCGAGCGAGACGCGGTGTCGGCGTTGGGCTCCTTCCCGACTCAACCGGCCCGAATCAGCGATTCTATTTGGGTCGACGGAAGGCCCAAACTCTCGAGTAAATTCTATATTTAAAAAAAAAACTAATCGATTAATTATATCGCCGACCGAGTGAAATGGTGGGAAGGCCAAAACTTCTTTTTTCCTCCGAGTAGAAGAGTCAACTCTCATTATTATTAGTAGTAGTAGTATTTTAAGAGAATATATGTATGTTATATTTATATAGTTGAGTTGGGTCATATCAATTAATAATTTAAGTAGATTTGGTTGGTCGAGCCATTCTTCGGAAGACACATCGGCGATCTATTCTTTTATCCGAACAGGGGAGGAGGGGCGCGCTTACTGTACGCTCTTGCTAGATATTTATTTTTACCAACCGTAGTGAAGAGGTAGTAGTAAAGATGGTTGGGATGGTGTTTGGAGGGACCAGATAAATTTCGAAACATCATTTCCCCCCTCCCATTTGGATCACACAACTCGCTCCTCTTTTAAAGCCCACGATTAATGCAACGAGATCGGTGGCGTGTTTCCGTCCTTTTAAAAGGCCACTAGCAAAAAGCAAAGTCTTCCTTCCTCTAACTCGAACTCAACACAACCCGTCCCCCCCTCCCCTTCGAGGACACCTCAACTATTATTTATTTATTGTGCACTGCCCCCACTCTTCCACGACTAATTTTTTTATTTTTATTTAAAATAAAAAACATATCGGTTCTATATATCATAACCAGATGTTATAATTTAATTTCAGATCGTACTCGTCTGTATCCACAACTAATTTTTTTTTTCGAACACTTTTTTCTGCTGCTGCTTTAAAAAGTCAAGCTGGTGCATATATTTTTTTCAAGCACTGATCGTTCGCCTCTCATCCTGAAACTATTAACCTTTTGAAACGGCTTTTTGACGAGTGAATTCAGCAACAGCAGGAACAGTAACGCACAGCGGATTAACGAATGAATTCGATGAGCTTTTCCCCTTTTTATTACCATCATTGTTTATTTTCTCCACCTACCATGCATCATCTTCCCCTCCCTCGTCCTACGTGTCCTTCCCTTCCGATAACGCCCCTTGCGGTGCCGCTCGTTCCTGATCCGATCAACAAATATCCTCCGGTGCTTTAAGATCCGTGTTGAAAGCATGAGGTCGGATCCGTCGTCGCCTGATCGATAAAACCTGTCTCTTCGAGGAACAGAATTAATGGACAAAACCAGACGGCAAATCCGAAAACAACCCCGACGCAATAGGCGATGCGTGGTAGACTAATAGTGGACGCCTATCATGCATGCGTTGTCCACGGCAGGGAGAGGAGGAGGAGTAGGAGGAGGAGGAGGGGGGGATTAGGGCAACCTGAGTTGACCCCTGAGCACTGCTGCAGCCCTAATGCCGTTGACCTCATTTTATCAACCTTGTTGGCTCGATCACCATCAGCATATATTATGTGTGTGTGTGTGTGCGTACGATCGAGGCCTCGCGTAAATAATATATATGGAGAGAGAGATTAACTAATGGCCATGACATGGACGTCGTCAACTTGAACAATCGACGATGGATGGATAAATACCGAAGAGAGAGGAAAACTTATACAAGGAAAGGTAGGCACCCCAGCACAACACAAAACCCTCTATCTATATGTATATCTTTGTACGACCGGGGGGACGCAATTAATTAATACAAATATATTGTGATTTAGGTATTAAGATATACCCCCAAATATTTATCATCCACGGACTCAGGTGGATCGTCTGAGATATAAATGGGGGATGCTCCGTAAATGTGGTTCGGGTCAATGATATTTTAGGTCTCCCGACGCCCCCAAGTTCTACTATATTTGTGCTTAAGTGTGCCCGAGAGATAACTTAGTGTGTGCCTGCGACTTTTAGCTTTTGGCTTCCACTAGGGAGGGTTTTGCTTTGCCACTTGTTTAGCTGTTGGGTGGTCATCATCATTGTAGATCCACAAAACTTCCCTATATATATATACATATAGATATATGGGGATTAATACGCGCGTAATTAAGCGTATTGAGGGTCATTAATTAATGTGCTGTGGTTTGGGGGCATGCAGGGGGGGGGGGGGGGGCCGAGAGAAGGGGTAGGACATTAATTATTGATGGTGTGTGTGTGTGTAAAACTTTATATCTCCGTGATCAAGACATATCCGGCGTGGTGGTCCTTCAAATCACATCATGTCATGATCTCTAATTTAGTCATCCGAAGCCTGGACGACTAGTTGGTACCTGCACTGCAAATATCTAGTGCGCCTTGTATTCTCTCCATCTACTTGCTACCCAGCCCGGACATACGTAATGTAACCCTCCCTTCTCCGATCACATTATGATTCAGATTCAAAGCACACGGCTATATTTCGCAAGCCAGCAGAGATGATACAGAATTTACGTGCCCTTAAGTATGCTGCTGTACTTATGTAACACCCACCTATTAGGGTAGGGGTGGTAAGGCACACATGCAAGTGGCACACATTATTTGGGGGTACCCTCCTTACGCCTTATCTAGCTCAGTAGAGATGGACCTGAGTCGCACTTAACCTAGGCAGTCCTATAGAAGGTGGACCGTGTCCCAATGCTCGTGGCCCAAGCAGTATTATATACAGAGATAAATTCGACGTACCCTGCAAAATAAGGACGCATCTCCCATGAGTGTGCCGCTGTTGATCAGATCAGACAAAATCGGGTTCGGATTCGGGTAAATGGGGGGTGAGTGAAAGAGGTGAAGCGGAATCCTGGAGAGTGGTTGGTGGGGCAGTAGACAGGGATATAACGTATTTGTTGCCCTCTTCTCACTCCTCCCTCCCTCCATTGGCCTTCGGCTTCGGTTGACGATTTGGATATACATGCGGTGCGGTTCCTAATTATTATCGTATTGTCTCATCCGACTTAATCCAGTAAGAAGGCTTCGTAATTAGCAAAGGATGCCGTCCGTTTGGTTCGATGATCGAGTGCGTGATACTATTTATATACACACACGCACACATCTTGTCTCGGGCATCGGCAACTTGCACGTAGCTCGAACTGCTCTCCCACGCATTCTTCGATTTGATTCGACGAACATGCCGCAGACAGGGCATGCTGATTCATCGAGTAATTAATTAAGCAAACCAAAAGCACGAGGTTGTAGTGGTTTTGCGATCGATTAACTCAATCCCGCTCGGGCTGATTCAGTGCATTAAGGACATAATGTTTCGGTCAAAAAGGAACACGGAGCTGAAAACAGTGTGTACGTACCTACAGATAAAGGGCACCCCTTTTTGACCTACTCACCGTCGTCGGCTGGTTCTTAATTCGATCTAATCTTCCTCGTGCTTTATCATTAATCCACTGATTAACTTGCAGTGCACTGAATTCCTTCCTTTTTTAAATTTAAAGTTGGGACCCAGCTTCGCCTTTTGGCCTCCGGTTCCCAATTCACAGTTCATTTATCTCATTCGCTCGCTGGCGGTAGAATTTGGAAGTCCCAATTAAGGTGAGATGAACTGTGGGTTCCAATCAAACATGGGCGAGAGAGCGAAGAGGAGGAGCGTCTCCATCGAAGAAAAGAAGGGGGTGATGCATGACGCTGCCTGCAAGTTGACAAAGACAGAGGGAGGGAGGGAAGGAGGCAGGAAGGCAGGCAGGCGGAAATCGGCGTGATCTCGACAAAATCAAACTCCGAGATATATTTCTGGCAGCCCCCAATCTTTGCACGGAGCAGTCGCCCGATCCGGCACATGCACCGGATCTACCGAGTTCTACATCATAATTAGAAATTATCCACACAAGACCAACTCGATGGATCCCAAGTTGCCAGTGCAGATCTATGCACGATTTTTTTTTTGCTGGCATAAAACAAAACTACTCGTTAGTCAAAGGGAGTGAGACGGGGGGAGGAAGCGACGGGGCGAGGGAGAGGAGAAAAAGGAGAAAGGAAAAAAAGTCAAAGCTTGGATTAATGTCTCGTACGCTGTTTGATTTGAACCAAAAGCCATTTCTTTAGGCTTTCGAGGAGCTCGAGCTCATCCCCTTCCTCTTTGCGCCCTCTATATAAGGCCAACCCCACCCCTGTCTCCGTCCTCATCCTTACACCACCTGGGTCCTTGAGAGGACAGCCCGAGGACGGGAGAGGCTCGAGAGCAGTCGTCAATGGCGTTCCACCACGGCAGCAGCGAGGAGGAGGAGGAGGAGACGATGATGGCGATGAACCTGAGGAGGGGGCCGTGGACCGAAGAGGAGGACCTCGTCCTGATGAACTACGTCGCCGCCCACGGCGAGGGCCGCTGGAATTCCCTCGCCCGCTGCGCCGGTGAGCTAGGCCGACCGATCCGCTGCTCCCTCTCCGGGTTTAATTTTTTTTCAGCGTTCGATTTCTTACGGCGGCGGCTCGCGATTCAATTTGGCAGGGCTGAGGCGCACCGGGAAGAGCTGCCGGCTCCGGTGGCTGAACTACCTCCGCCCCGACGTCCGGCGGGGCAACATCACGCCGGAGGAGCAGCTCCTCATCCTCCAGCTCCATTGCCGCTGGGGAAACCGGTACGTACGTCTTACCGAGCTAATCACTCCACCGGAGTAAAATCCAACGACATCTCGTCGGGGACGACTCATCGTAACGCTCGGCCGGCGCTCCTAATCGCAGGTGGTCCAAGATCGCGCAGCACTTGCCGGGCCGGACGGACAACGAGATCAAGAACTACTGGCGGACGCGCGTGCAGAAGCACGCCAAGCAGCTCAAATGCGACGTCAACAGCAAGCAGTTCAAGGACGTGATGCGGTTCGTGTGGATGCCGCACCTCGTCGAGCGAATCCAGGCCGCTGCAGCAGCGGCTTCCTCTGCTGACTCCACGGCCACCCTCGCCGCCGCCGCCGCCGCCGCCGCAGAGAATAATGGAACAGTGACTCCGACGGCGCGGGAGGCGAAGCTGAGCCCGGAGAGCTCGAGCGCGGGCGGGTCGTCGACGTCGCCGGACTCGTTCGGCTTCGAATTCTCGACGGTGTTCGCCGCGGGCGGTATGGGGGCAGGGGAGGACAGCAGCGGCGAAGCAGGCCGGACGCAGGCGAGTCCGAGTGAGCTCAACAACGGGTGCTGGTCCGAGTCCGCTTATGCCACCGACCTGGGTTCGTCGGACTTGGACCAGAGCATATGGGATGAGAACTTGTGGAGCGTGGAAGAATTATGGCTGGAGCAGCAATTTTAACTAGCAGAGATAGTTCGTTGTAAAACACGCGATTAACGACTAAGCTTATAAGTAGATACGTGTGATGCTAGGAATATTCCTTCCTTGACTGCAGCTTGCAACTCACAAAATGTACAAAACGAAAATATAAAAAAAAAACATCATCCTTACTCACGTAAGCGTATAATTCTACCTGATAATATACGTACGATACCGAGAGAGAGAGAGGGAGAGAGAAAAAAACAAACCCGTCGACCGAACCAGCAACCAAGGACGATCGGACAACACTGCGATTAAATAATTTACATTTTTTTAAAACAAAATTAAAGGTGCACGGACAGCAATTAATCAACGAACGTATCGATATATCATTTTTTTCTTCTACTCTCCAAAAAGCGTTGAGAATTTGAACTTCGTGTTTCACAAGGTCAACTCCTTTATTCTGTTCCGTGCTAAAAAAAATCTACGTTGGTTACTTCATATTGTTTATAGATCAAAGCATAATATATCTCTAGGAAATAAGGATAGATTTTGACGGGACGAAGCAGACCGACCGATGTCCAAATCCAAATCCAACCCGATGCACTCCTCTCCCCCCAGACAACAAAAGTCAAGTGGGAAAACAACCCGCACCCTCCCGATGCCATCACGTGATCAGTCCCCGACGGGCACGTGCAGGAGGTCGCTCGCTTGATTCAAATTACCGCTTCACCAGCCGCCATTCGTTGCCCCAAAATAGAAAAACAAACCACATCGCCTTCTTACCCACCCGAATCCGTACCCGCCGAAAGAGAATAGCCACGTGGGCGGACCTCGTCCGTACCGGGACCCGGCGCGCGTGACGCACACGCGTCGAGCGATTCCTTTCCTTTCCCCGCGTGACGGCGACGCGGTTGGCTCGGTTTTTTTTTTTTCGCGCGCACACTCCCGGAGCGGTCAACGCGGTGGGACCGGGACGAGTCAGTCAACGGTTTGGCATCTCCTTTTTAAACTTTTTTTTTGATGAGGTCATCGTCATCTCCGGTGCTTGCTTTCGTCGGTGTTAAGACAAATTCGACCCCTTGTTTAACACGCCTTTTAATATTCTCGCAGAGATAACGATGTATCGTTAAGTTACGTTTTATAAATTCCCCGTATATAAAGTATTTGCATTTTTTTTTTCAAATTTCTGAAACGGACGGGTGGATTCGGTGTGCGAGCGAACCTGATTAAGAAATCGCCATTTTTGTTGGGCTGTCGGTGGACCCAATTTGAATCGGGCCTCCTGTTTCACGGGATGAGTCCACTCAGCAAACAAGTTGCTCGTCGGCTGAGCTCATGTTGCCCCTTACTTTTTTTTTATATGAAAAAAAAGAGGTCTTCTAAATCCGGAGGAGGAAGACGCAGAGCTCTGGGCTACCGCTGCCGACGTCACTACTCCCCCTGCGACTCCCTGACTCGGGATTGATCAAGTAGAAGGCTTCCGAGTCCTTGCTTCCCGCGACTCGCTCGAAACTCGCCCTCATGTACATGACCTCCGATCCCGCGGCTTCTCGACCCGGCAGAGGCGCCGGAGGCGGCGGGAGAACTCCGGCGCCCACCGAGATCGCCCGAACCATGCTCAGGACGTGGAGGTCGAACCCGGTGCACCTCCGGGCGACGGCGAAGCCGTGCCGTCGCCCGTTGCAGCACATGGTCCAGAGGGGTTCCTCGCGCAGCGGACTCCGCGGCTTCTTGGCCGCGGCGGGGGCGACGACGACGCGGTCGCACTCGAGGAGGATCCTCACCATGCCTGAGGCCATCTCCCTCACCAGGTCGCAGGTCAGCATGGCGAGCTCGAGCAGCAGCACCGGCGCGGACCGGGAGTCCTCCTGCACCGCGAAGCTGACGCGGCCCTTCCTGTGGCCGAAGAAGGTCCCGGCGACGACGGCGGCTCTCCTGCGGCGGAGTGGGGAGACGGGAGCCGGCGGGAAGGGGAGGGGCGGCCACTGGCAGGACGGGAGGACCAAGGGGTACTGGAGGCTAATCGGGAGGAGAGAGCGGAGGACGTCCATGGCGGCTCTGAGGAGGCTGAAGGCTGACCTGGGGACCGGGCGCGGGCGGAGCAGCGGGAGGTAGTGGACGGGGGAGAGGGGGCCGCCGCCTTCGTCGTCGATGGTGTCGGCGATGGTGGAAGAGGAGAGGAGGCGCATGGTGACTGCGGAGGAGGGAGGCATGCGATTAATTTGGAGCTGATGTAGATAAAATGGGGGAAGGAGAGGAGGGAAAATATTAATTTGGGGGGGACACGACGAGGGAAAGAAGCAACGAAACATGATGATGTTGTTGAGATCACAAGCACGCACGTATAAGAAAAAGGACCGAAATCTGCAGAACAAACAATTTATGATGGCCCAAAGTGAAAATTTTAATTTATCATCACCGGACGCTTCTGCGTTCGTGTAACTTAAATGATTTTATACGTTCTCTTAAAGATTGAGGCTGAATAAAAACTGGGACAAGTCAACTAACCATCGATTACCCAGCTTCTCAGTATGTCATGTAGATAATTATAATGCATGGAAGGAGCTGATGATGATGCCGTTGAGAGGAAAACGTGTCGTTGGATAATTAGCTGGTCGAACTGCAAGGCGGTGCCGGGGACGCAGGAGAGTACTTCTTTTTCTAAAAAAAAAGTTGCCTAAGAAGAAAAAGAGGTGATTTATTTTCTTTTCATTAGTCTCGTTTTATAAACAAAGCTGAAGAATAAATCAGTATATGTTACGTCGGACTTTAATTAATATCGGCAGGGAATGGGAGCTAAAACGCACTACCGGTGCCAGGATACCTCTTCGGCAGGTGAAGTAAACAGCTGCGCTCCTCAGCGCTCGGACTTCAACCTCAACCTTCCCATTTATTACGAAAAAAAAGGTGGACTCGGCGTCTTCGGTCGCGCGCCGCAACCCCCGCCGTATATTTTTCCCGCCGGATGCCAAAAACCCTAATAAACGGAGATCGCGACGCCTCCGCGCGGTGGCCGATGATGGCGGCGAGGACGCCGCCGCCTGAGGGGTTCAGGACGCGGGACGAGGTGGAGGTGAGCTCCGACGAGGACGGGTTCCGCGGCTCCTACTTCGAGGCCCGGGTGGTCCGCTCCATGCCGAGGCTCCGCTGCTACACCGTCGAATACGACGCCATCGTGGACGATTTCAACCACTCCCGCCTCCTCCGGGAGACCGTTGAGGCCCGGCACGTCCGCCCCCGCCCTCCGCGCCTTCTCGCCGGACTCGAGCTTGCCCTTCACCGGCTCGTCGACGCCTTTTACAACGATGCTTGGTGGATTGGGGTGGTGTCGGCGGTGCCCAGGCGGAGGAACGGCAAGTACCGCGTCTGCTTTCCTACCAGCCGGGAGGAGATGGAGTTCCCGGCCGATCAGATCAGGGATCATCTCGAATGGGTCGATGGGCGATGGGTTCTTCCTGAGTCTCTGGTATTACTCTGCCTTTTTTTTCCTCAAGCTATTTCTTGCAATGTAGGGTTTCTTGTGGGACCTGCTTCTTTAGATGTTCTTTTGGCGGGCACCCCGGTGGTACTCGTGCAGAGAAACAAAAAAAAAATTCTTTATTGACGATGCATCGCGGTAATCAAATTATTGAAATATTTATTACTCCGCTTCGAGATATTGTAGATTACTTTTATCAAACAACTGAGAAGCCGAATAAGATGAGAGAAAATGTCGATTTTTTAACATTTAGACCGGAAATATGGATAGTGCAAACCTAATCACATTCTTATGATGCAGTAATACAACTAATCTTGGATTAGGAATGCCGTCACCATGCATACGTCGAGCTGAGAACTATAATTTCAAAAACAAAGGTGTATATGTTTTAAGTTCTGCTGCCGCAAGCTTTTTCGTGTTCTTACGAGTCTGAATGCAAAATGCATATACTTTTCTTTGCAAATAGTAAAGCTTTATGGTATGCTCACAATTTTCATCTACTTGTGTTGCTTTCAAGAACCTTACTTGGTGTCTGATTCCAGAGTATGCCAAAGACCCCATATGATACTTCAATGCTAGTAGAAGTTGCTAGTGTGAAGGAGAATACTGTTCTTGGTTGGTGCTCTGCTGTCGTTGTTAAGAAGATCTGGTACAGTTATTTCTTGGTGGAATATGTAGAACCTAAAAAGACTCGGAAAAAGTTGTCAAGGGAGATTGTTGATTTGAAGCATATCAAGCCTTGCTATTCCTTGCCGATTGATCATCCTAACGAGATTGGAGCATTTAATGGAAATGGATGTTGTCCAGAGGTGAAATTTATACACCAACATGAGGAAAAAGAACATCACACGAAGCTGGATAGGGAAAAAGAAAGAACAATGCTGAGTCTCCAAAGTGAGCAAGTGATTCATAAATCTCAGGTTGGCCATCTGTCTTGAGCCAAAAGTAGTTGTGGAGCTTGAATTCCACTGGCATCTATTTCTTTGTGATCAGGTTCATTGTACATGCCATCCAATTTTGACACTGAAGTTCTGATGATTCATAACCATTAAATGCAAATTTGCTACTGTGAGCATGTGAACCTGATTAACATGTCATTGCTAATCAAATGCATCAATACATATCAATTTTGTTTGCTCATCACTTATTGTTCTTCATTCTTTTATAAGCCTGCATATTATGTTATGCACCTCCGATGAAACTTTATAGTCATTCTGATACATGTCTGATGATCTCTTGACAAATGGAGGGCCCTCGTATTATTTCTTTATATTGGATAAGGAAAAATTTGTTGTTCTTTATCTTGTTGGGGTCAGCTTAACCACACAGGTCTAGTCTGGGCCTAACCCATCCCTAGAGGTCCTATGCTAAGGCACGTTGTTGGTTGCCTGTCTTTTTTAGCACTCGAGAATATTGTCTATGCATCTACCGTTCAAAGCTAAGCAAACTCATTTCATATGAGAGCTGAGCAGTTGTTTTCTTTCTTTTCTCTTTTGGTTCAGCATCATTGTCAGCCGAAGTTATTTTGTAATATGTTATTTTTTTAGGTAAGCTATCATGATCATGTATTTCCTTTGTTCTTTTTGGAAGTTAACCTATTCCACTCTATTTGCATATATTTACAATTTAGATCTTACTCCTAGTGCAGTGGTGCATAAGTCTGTAATTACATGGTACTTATGCAATGGAGATAAATGCAATAAATTTGGGTTGCTATTGCAGATGTACATTTATGATATTTGGCCTCACTTAGGGAGTGTTGTGTGGTACAAGTATCTAATTCAAGAAGCATGATTTATCTCTCCTATTGAGTGTGCTATCTAAAGCTGTACTCATAGATTAATGGATAGTATCACTAACTTGAGAAATTTCAGCACTTTTATCTGATAGGTTATTCACATTTGTAAAATAAGTTCATTTACCATATGCTCTCTTACATATACTACTAGATTTTAACACATATGTGAGGCCTAGATATGTTTCTTGATTTGACCTTTTTAAACTGAAAATTTCAGGATAAGCTATCTACTGACATTAAAGAAGGTCAAAGTGTTGAAGTCAGTACCGACGAAGAAGGTTTTTCTGGAGTTTGGTTCGCAGCAACGGTGCTAAAATTGATAGGAAAGACTAAGTTACTCGTGCGATACCACAATCTTAGAACAGACGATGGAGCTGAGTATCTGACTGAGATCGTGGAGCTCCCCTACATCCGGCCGACTCCTCCTACAATTCCCTTACTAGGCAACATCAAGTATCTGGAAGAAGTTGATGCATTCCACAATGATGGTTGGTGGGTAGGAGTGGTATCTAAGGTTCTCGGGTGCGGAAGGTACATGGTCTACTTCAGGACCTGGAATGAAGAGATAGAGTACGGGCAGGACGAGCTGAGGCTTCACCAGGACTTCCTCGACGGGAGATGGCAGAGGCCGTCGCAAATATTGCTATGATCTACCAGAACCAGATATTCTTGGCTACATGCTTCCGGTTTATCTTACAAGGTGAGAAGCTAGATAAGAAAATGCCTGTGGAGAAGTTTGTATTTATGGTTTATAGCTTGCATGAGTCCTCACTTGTCTTCTCCTATCCTAACATCTTCTGAACTCCTGCAACTCCGATCTATGTAGGAAAGGCCACTATGTTTCTCAACCAAACCAGTTTAACAAGTGCAATTAAACGTAACGACTCCATTGTAAAAAATTTTTGTCGTTGATGAAAGTTTGTTAGATTGCCAAGTTTTGTTGGTATCTCATTAAATCGGACTCTTTGTGGTAGATCTCATCATTGTATTCGAGTAAATGTAGGTCGGCAAAGAACTCATTCAATTGGGATACCAGAGCTGCCTTTTGTGCCCTTAGCAATGTGGAGTGATTTTAGTGCACCACAGCAACCAGCGCTCTACATTAAATTCATCGAGGACTGTTTCATAAGCCCAAGCAAATGGTTCATATACTTCAAGTAAAATTTCGATAGATATATAGAAGCATTTTCATGAGACAGTCTCTCACAATAAAATCTGTTCCAAATTGTTCCTTACTCTAGTTAGGGTTTAGATATCTAATTTCAATATGTTTTCAGACCTATTGGTAATACTAGGTGGCAGTTTTTTATTATACTATGCAGGATGAATCAGATACATCAGGGTGAATTCCTCAAATAGTATAAAAGAAAAAATTATCGTGATGGTCTGGAACTATCTTTTTTATTTTAATAGCTTAAATATCTTATATTATGATATTTATATTTTTCATACGGCACATTATCGGCATAAATATACGTCACATGGGGATAATAATTCCGCCTTTAAGGAAATTTAAAGGGCACGCCCTTGCTGAAATGGCACGTACGCCCTTTTCAATGAGATAATGAAGATTCCATTCTCTCCCACTATCTTCTGCCCCACATTCTTGATTTCCTTCCCAGCTATTTATTTAATTTGGTGGAACCCTCTTTTTTATTTAATTATGTTACGCAAAGGTTGATGATTACTGCATCTTTTTTCTTAAACAAAAAAAATCTAGCTAAAAATATGAGATGCTACTTAAATAATTATAATTTTGCAAAGCGGGGAGGTAGAGCTTGATCGAATTATATCTGAATTAAATATCAAGAAGCGCAAAACACGCGAGGAAGTGTGTCTCTGCGTCCATAGTAGGACGGCTCATGATGTTTGATTTTTTTTTTTTTATCTTTATGCCTCAGAAAAATTGCAAGTCACATGAAGAATAATAAGAGGGGGTTGTTTTCAGCTGACTGTGTCAATTGAATCGACTCGTGTTACTTTGCTGCTGCTGATGTGACTAATTTTATTCTGTCGTGTTGTTATTATAATGGATAACCATAAGGAATCTCATGAGGCTAAAAGATTGTAGAAAGAAATATAGCCTCCCTTTCTTTTTTGGTGCTGTGTCGGCTCATCCGGATTGACCTTCTTCACCCGTATCTCTGTCAGGAAAAAAAAAGTTCTTTTTCTCCTCCTTTGAGAAGAATGTTCTTGTTGTTCTTTTTTTTTTTGTTGGTGTTTGGTTCGCCGGATTCGACTGATTTTATCTAATACATTCGAGGAATTTAACTAGATATGTATTTGTTGCATTTTTTTTTTTACCAGCTGACCTTATCACACAGCATCACCATCCTCCTGCAACAAGGAACCGAGCAAGTTGAATACCGAGATTGTTACTTGTAACTATTAACAGTCAGATTCTGTCATCTTATGCACGATGTGATTGATTTTTTTTTTTATCATCCTGCTAAATGAATAATACAATTATCGTCAAACAAAATGCAGAAAAAAACACACAATTCTCCCGACCTGATTACCGCACGTCAAAGCATTTCTGTAATCCAATAGGACTAAATTTTTATCATCGATGCTTTTTTCTTTATCAGGATGAGACTTCCCTCCCCTTCCCCAGCGGAGTCGGTCCCGGTCGTCCTTTCCGTCGAGGACCGAAGACTTTGCTGAGAACGACGAGTACAATTCAATGCCCAAGCTCTTTTAATTTCTTTATAAAAAAAGAGAAAAATAAATCAATCCTCAAGCTATTTAATGGTTGGTTGCGAGTTAGCTGCTGGAATTCATTGCGAGATAAAGAAGAAGAAGAAGAAGAAAGAGAGAGCTACGCGAGCAAAATTAATTAAATGGAGGAAGGAACAGTGAACAATCGGCCTATTTTATGACTTGGAGCATCCATCCTCCTCCTCCGTCAGTCGATCGCTTGCGGCTCGTGAGCTGCTGCTGCTGCTCGCCCGGCGGATTTCCTGCTTTCCTCCGAGTAATCTTCCTTCTTTAAGCTGCTGCCTTCCTTCCTGCTGAGACTACAGAGAGGGCTGAATGCTTCTTGTTTATGGACAAATCAGGTCTCCAAACCGGGAAGAGAACCACCAAGCGTATATGGCCCATCTCTACACGTTTCAGGTGGAGGCCGGCCGGCCCGGCAGCGACGGCAAGCCGTCCGTTGGCCCCGTCTTCCGGAACGCCCTCGCCAAGGACGGCTTTCCGCCGCTCGATCTCGGCATCGCCACCTCCTGGGATATCTTCAGGTATCGGCATGGCATAAAGAACTCGTCGTTCCTGAGGAGAACCTCATAATGATGTGCTTCATTCATTCAGGATCTCGGTGGAGAAGTTCCCGCACAACCGGATGCTCGGCCGGCGAGAAGTCCAAGGAGGAAAAGTGAACACTTTGCCACAATTAAGAGAAAGATATGAATATATCTATCTTGTTACATGCACGCTAAAGCTCGTTTGTTGATCACTGCACAGTTAGGACCATATTTGTGGACAACTTACAAGGAGGTGTACGAGGAGGTCCTCCAAGTTGGCTCCGCTCTGCACCATCTCGGTGCTGAGCCGGTGAGCAGACAAGCCTTTCTTCCTTCTCTGACTCCAACACTTGTAATGAATCAACTGATGCATCAATTGATACACCGCATGCAGGGCGCTAGAATAGGGATCTACGGAGCAAACTGCCCCCAGTGGATCGTGGCAATGGAGGTTTAAATTTTTCTTTACTTGAAAAAAAAAACTAGTTTTCAGTCAGTTTCATACACAGCAGCAGTATCAGCGAGCTGCTCTTTTCCTGCAGGCTTGCAATGGATACAGCCTCATCTGCGTTCCACTTTATGATACCCTCGGTAAGATAACTCATTCAATAACGTGGACTGTAGAGACGATGCAGGGTTGCCTAATTAAGATGAAAGCGTTTATGGTTAGCAGGGGCAGGAGCTGTTGATTACATCATCGGCCATGCTGAAATTGACATCGTCTTCGTTCAGGATAAGAACATTAAAGAAGTGAGTCTAATCTTCACATCTACGTTCGGTATCTCTCTGATTGAGGCTGATTTCAAAATGATACATCTAGTGACGAATTAATTACTCGTGAAAGCAGATTCTGTCATCCAACTCATCTGCATCTTCTCATAGACTCAAATGTGAGCATTAATTAATTACTCTCCTTTTTTTTCTTCATAAACATTGATCTTTTTTTATAAAAAAAGTATAATCTTAATATTACAGCGATAATCTCATTCACTGGGGTGACTACGGAACAAAAGGAAGCCGCCGCTGCTGCAAACACCGGACTGAAGATTTACTCCTGGGATCAGCTTCTCCAAATCGTTAGTTTTCCTTCTTTTTTCTTTTTTTTGGGAGAGACAATGAATTAAGATTGTAATGCGCCTCCTATATTATATAAACTACAAAGGGGAAGGAGAATCCAGCAGAGACGGTGCCTCCGAAGGCGCTCGACATCTGCACAATTATGTACACGAGCGGAACGAGTGGAAACCCCAAGGGCGTCACGTTGACCCATGAGAGCATCGCAACCTGCGTCAACGGCATCGACCTCTACCTCCAGCAGTTCGAGTACATCGACAAGGTGTTCCTTTCAACTGATTGCTTCGATGTAATATTTCTGCAGAGGTTTGGTTTGATTTGATTTGGAAATCTAATCAGATGACGGCGGAGGACTCCTACCTTTCGTTCCTTCCCTTGGCTCATATCCTCGATCGGATGATTGAGGAGTACTTTTTTCATAATGGAGCTTCCGTTGGATACTTTCACGGGGTACATATGAGATTTCATTCGCAATTGCATATTATGTTCTTAATCTTATGGGTAATGATGGGTCCTCTTTTTGTTTCAAGGATATCCATGCTTTGAGGGATGACCTCATGGAACTAAAGCCAAGTTTCCTTGCTGGTGTTCCAAGGGTTTTCGAGAAAATTCATGAAGGTATTATTATTATTATAGATTAGCAGATTCTACTTATGCTACTCAATTCTCACAAGGCCGGAATTGGGTTTTCAGGTGTGCTGAAGGCTGTAGAGGAGCTCCTACCACATAGAAGGATGATATTTAATGCTTTATACAAACAGTAATCGATTAGATTACCTGCCTGTATAATTTTCAAAACAAAATACTAAAAAACTTCCTGACTCTGTTTTTTTTTTGTTCCTTCTTCTCCACGGACAGTAAATTGCATTGGATGAAGGCAGGGTATTCACATAAGAAAGCTTCTCCGCTCGCCGACTTTTTAGCATTCCGGAAGGTTATAACATTTACTACCTCTGAAAGGAATTTATCATCCACCCACCCCCCATCCTTAATTGTTTCCTCGATCAATTAGGTGAGCGCAAGATTAGGAGGCAAAATTCGTCTTATACTATCGGGAGGTGCTCCGTTGAGTCCTGAAATCGAGGAGTTCATGCGAGTCACTTCCTGTGCATATATCGGCCAGGGATATGGTAATTAAATCAACCGATGAGAAAGCTATGCAGAATATGTCATCATCGATCGATCTACTTCCTGAAAAAGGATATATTGACAATATTTCGGCGTCGTCGTCGTTTTAGGATTGACGGAGACATGCGGCGTTTGCTCCGTCGGGTATCCCGACGATATGTCGCTGGTTGGAACGGTCGGCGTCGCCTGCACCTACACGGATATACGCCTCGAGGAAGTCCCCGAGCTCGGCTACGATCCGCTGGCCACGCCCTCCCGCGGCGAGATATGCGTCCGGGGGAAGAACCTCTTCTCCGGCTACTACAAGAACCCCGAGCTAACCAAGGAGGTCCTCATCGATGGCTGGTTCCACACAGGTAGGTATATACGCATGCAAGAGATACCTGCAGGTGTTTCTAAATCTGAACCACCAAAATTATTTAGGGGATATTGGGGAGATGACCCACGACGGGGTGCTCAAGATCATCGACAGAAGGAAGAACATCTTCAAACTGTCGCAGGGGGAGTACGTTGCGGTGGAGCACTTGGAGAAGATCTATAAAGTTACTCCCATCGTTGAAGACGTGAGTGGGGTTAATTATATTCATAGCTCCACTTTGATTTGATCCCAGGTTAATTTCTTCTGCTGCTTTTCGTTTCAGATTTGGGTTTATGGGGACAGCTTCAAGTCGATGCTCGTGGCGGTGGTCAACCCTCACGAAGACACCACCAAAAAATGGGCGGCTTCGAAAGGCTACAAGGGATCTTTCGGTGACCTGTGCAAGCTCCGAGAGCTGAACAGCTTCATCGTCCAAGAGCTGAAGACTGCTGCTGAAAGCAACAAGGTAAATATTTTATAAACGATTTGGAAGAGAAGTCAGACGGCGAAGGCTTCTTCTTAATCCAATTAATGCGTTTGCGCAGCTCAAGGGGTTTGAGCAGGTTAAGGGAGTTGTTGTGGATCCTCTGCCGTTCGACATCGAACGGGATCTTGTGACTCCCACCATGAAGAAAAAAAGAGGGCAACTGCTCAAGTATTATCAGGTGAGGGTGTTGATGGATGGAATCAGCATAAATGAATGCTTTCATCTCTTCTGATGACTAATCTTGAACTCGTCCATTTAATTTCTGCAGTTGGACATAGACAAACTTTATCAAGAACTCATTCCGGGTGGAAGAATATAAGGCATGCATGGGGAGCAGTTAATAAATTGTCGTGTAAAGAACTTTAGAAATTTACCAGCGAGGTTGCGTACTGCTACTACTACTACTCTCTGTTTCCCTCGTCAGGCTGTGCTCTTTCTTTTTCTTTTTTTGGGGTTGTTTCCTTCTTAATGAATGAATGCGATAACATATTATCTTTAAGTTCCAGAACAAATATGCAGGAAGCCTTAGTAACTACCATCTCCTCCAGTAACTGGTGTAATACGGGTGAGGCAGTTCATCATGGTAGTTTTCCCTGCTCCATTAGGTCCAAGAAGACAATATAGCTGATCTTTTGCAAGGCTTACCCATATTCCCTGAAGGTAATTTTTACTGAGACATACTGCAGGTTAATTAAAAGGAGCATGTATATATCAGAAACCATCAAGCTAAAACTAGGAATCACCTTCACAGCATGATATGGTGAATACTTTTGACACTTGCAACAACTCAATCTGGTTGTGCCAATATATGTTTTTGTTAGACCAAGTAGTTGGACTGCTACATTTCGATCAGTCTCAACACTAGAAACTTGCTGCTTTGCACTACTTTCCTCTGCTAGAACATCCTCATCATCTGGAGTGGCATCAGCCAGTGGCGGAAGTGAACCAGAGCAGCTACAAAGACCACCTTATCGGCAGGGATGGTAAAAGATGGGAACAGAGTATGGTGACCTTATCGGCAGGGATCTTCCTGCAATTGTTGTTCTTCATGATGGCGGACACGATACTGTTTTTTCTCCAGTTACTTTGATGTTTTCCTCCTCGACCGCCGCCGCGACCGCCGCCGCCGCCTCTCCCCCTCCCTTTAATTCTTTATTTTTTTTGCCGTTTTCATCGATCATGTAGCGGCGTCGTCGCTGGTGCCGCCGCCTCATCCTCTCACCCTTCCCCCCGCCGGCTCCTCCTTTTGTTCTTCTACCGTGGGTTGGCCAATTTGTTATTGTGGATCCTTTTCAAATTTGTTTGAACATTTATAATATGCAATTCCGTTTGAACGGGTCATACTTAAATATTTACATTGGATTAATAGTATTGGATTACTTGCAATGACGGAAAGTTTGGAGAGGATCCTATCGCCTCCCGTCGTGCCTTCGGATCTTCTCCAAAGTTTCCTGTAAATGTACAACTTAAAATATCACGTAAAATTGTATTTTTACGTGTAAAATTTGAGAAGCGTATGTATCCGGGTTATCGATGATCCACCGTTGGATTACCAGCACCTGGTACAAGGATTGTAGGGGATCTTCTCCATCATCTGGTCCGTTAGGGATGAGCAGATCTTCTCCAAACTGTTGTGTAAATGCAGAACATACAATTCCATTTCTACTGGTAATACTCGATCATGCGTATTGAATCATCCGTTGGATTACTGGCAGCCGGTACAAGTTTTAGAGAGGATCAAACCCTTCTCCATTTTTCTCCCGTCGTTTATAATTATTGGTCGCGGAAGTGCTTCGCAGAGGGAGAGGAGAGATGGTGCACACCGCCGACGACTCGGTGGAGCACCTCAAGGGGTGCCCGGCGAGGATCGATGCGGCGGGCGCCTACGGCTGCAAGCTCCTCCTCGGCTGCTCCGATTTCCTCCTCTGGATTTACGGCCCCTCGTCGTTCAATGCCACAGGCGGCGGCAGCGATGACGGCCCATCGCCCTCCGACCTCGAGATCCAGCGGGAGTTGGAGGAGACGGCGTCTGGGTTCCGGAAGCGCGCCCCGTGGCCATGGATGTGTGCCGTTCGCTGCACCTCCTCCTCTCCCTCTCGGAGGGGGTAGCCTTCCACCGGCTCCCCAATGTGGAGAGTGTCGTAGCGACCTGGAAGACGAAAGGAATTTGGTGTTCCGGACTGTGGAAAGTGCTGCAACCAGTGTCAGAAAAGCCTCCCAGGTCAACCAAGAGAGCCAGTAAGAAGAATCATAGAGACCCATTGTGAACATAACCTGCACATATCCAGTATAAGACGGAAACCCAATCTCAGGTTCAATGAATAATTTACTTGACGAAGTTTAAGTTCCTTTTCCGCAGCCAAAGAACTAATTTGGAACACAAAACCAAACATGGCGATTGCGTGGAAGAAGGTTGGTCCTGCTGTACAAGCAGCAGAGAATGTCTCTATGGCTGGGTGAGCGAATTCTTTAAATCCCACGGTTCAGCTAAATTTTGGATCTGCAATGACAAAAGTCTAACTAGTCATCAGAAACATGGATGAAGGGCAGTGAGTTACATATCAAGATCGGCGTATAATGGGGCACTTGGGAGTTCTAGGCATGCATCAGATTCCCATGTCTGGGTTTCCATATCAAAGACATTACGGGCAAATACAGTAGGGAAAATGTAACAGAAAGCACTCATTTTTACGCCGGCCTATTACAATAACCAGGAGGAAGATGGTAAAAGAAAATAGTTCTCCTATGGCCAGGGTTTCTAGAATGATGACGGGATCCGTTCGATCAATTTGATGCCGAACACAATCCTTAACTACTATAGACAGAGAAAGAGAAGAAACTATCTACCTCCTATCAAGGATCTAGAAATTTCACGTTCTGCAGCAAGTTGGAGAGGAATTTGATATTTAAATATAGGGTCCTCAAAGTTTCCTCTCTTAACTACAGGAGTGGAGTTAGTCTTAATCCCGTAGCTAATTACGATTGAGTTCCTCTGTATAAGATGCAAAGCACCGGTGCATTTGCATAGGATTGCTTTCAAGCCATGCATCAACCTCAACAGGAGTTGCAAAAGCTTTGACCTGTCGTATTGCTTCAATCCATCGATGAGGACCTCGATGGCTGGTTCCACACAGGAAGGTACATACGCATGCAAGAGATACCTTCAAGTGTTTCTAAATCTGAATCCAAAATTATTTAGGGGATATGACCCACGACGGGATGCCCAAGATCATCGATAGAAGGAAGAACATCTTCAAACTGTCGCAGGGGGAGTACGTTGCGGTGGAGCACTTGGAGAAGATCTATAAAGTTACTCCCATCGTTGAAGACGCGAGTGGGGTTAATTATATTTATAGCTCCACTTTGATTTGATCCCAGGTTAATTTCTTCTGCTGCTCTTCGTTTCAGATTTGGGTTTATGGGGACAGCTTCAAGTCGACGCTCGTGGCGGTGGTCAACACTCACGAAGACACCACCAAAAAATGGGCGGCTTCGAAAGGCTACAAGGGATCTTTCGGTGACCTGTGCAAGCTCCGAGAGCTGAACAGCTTCATCGTCCAAGAGCTGAAGACTGCTGCTGAAAGCAACAAGGTAAATATTTTATAAACGATTTGGAAGAGAAGTCAGACGGCGAGGCTTCTTCTTAATCCAATCAATGCGTTTGCGCAGCTCAAGGGGTTTGAGCAGGTTAAGGGAGTTGTTGTGGATCCTCTGCCGTTCGACATCGAACGGGATCTTGTGACTCCCACCATGAAGAAAAAAAGAGGGCAACTGCTCAAGTATTATCAGGTGAGGGTGCTGATGGATGGAATCAGCATAAATGAATGCTTTCATATCTTCTGATGACTAACCTTGAACTCGTCCCTTTAATTTCTGCAGTTGGACATTGCCAAACTTTATCAAGATCTCATTCCGGGTGGAAGAATATGAGGCATGCATGTGGTGCAGTTAATAAATTGCCGTGTAAAGAACTTAGCAAGTTATCAGCGAGGTTGCGTGCTGCGACTACAACTACTCTCTGTTTCCCTCGTCAGGCTGGGCTCTTTTCTTTTTTTTTGGGGGGGTGTTTCCTTCTTAATGAATGAATGCAACGATATATTATCTTTAAGTTCCAAATTGCCGGAGGAGGAGTAGAACACGGCGAAGAAAAATACATGCCTTTATATATAATTATTAAAAAAATATTACTTAATTAATGAGAATGATAAAAAGAACATACAGTGTATATATAATTATCATTATGGCCGGCCTCAAACAGGTAGGTTAAGTTTGGTCAGACAAGTGGACCAACACCAGCCTACACCCACCTTACATGCTTTAATTCCAACCACAGCAATCTTATTTTATACCTCCCTAAGACTAATCACGTATTATTACATGTGCGGGCGGTATCGATCTGTGTCGGTGGAATGGAGAGGTTGGAGGAGATGACATGGACTACCTTGTTCTTTCTTTATTTTTAAAAAAGAAGGAAACATATAAAACAAACACTACAGAATTATTTATAATCACATCCACGCGACCAGATCGTACATTTAAAATGGACGGACCCGGGTCTAACCCGATCATGATCCAACGTGGCCCGACCCGACCCGACTGGCCGACGCTGCGGTGCGAAGAAGGAACCACCGAGAGGCGATCCCCATGGCATTTTCCGTAATTATAACCATCTCGGGCCCCTGCCGGACTCTCACCGACCCTACGATTTCCCGCTCCCACCCACCCACCAAGACTTCCTCGACGTTTCTCGGGACCCCACAGGAGCAAGGTGGACCCCACGCGAGTGCGGCGGTGAGCGGAGCTCTAAGTTTGGGTTGACGTCCCCGGTGCCCGTAACTTTCTGGAAGCCTTTTTTTTTCTCTTCGGGTGGGAGAGGGACGCCGCTCACGCCACTCACTCGGCCGAGCTTTAAAACCCGATCGCAGCCGGTTACGCGCTCGATTCATCCCACTTCGCTTAAATTTTTCCTCTCGTTTCTGCTGTGATTTGCTGTTGGGACGGCAAGGTTTAGGATCAGATCTGGTTGCTCTCGTCGAATGGTCCTCGGTTTGGGGGGCTCCTCTCTGTCGTAGATTTTGCTCTTCTCTGCGTGTAGATGGAGATCTCGAGCCCCGTGACTGCGGGGCAGGTAAGGGGATTCACCAGATCTGGACTTTATCTGCTCTCGATTCGATCATTTTTATTTGATTTGGCTCTCCAGCGATTTCGGTTGCGGTTTTTGTCTTTATGTGCAATTCTTGGATCCGCGATGGTCTAAAGATTGGCGTAGTTTTCTTAGTTTATTGGGTACGACATTGCGATGCCGTGGGTTTTCTAAGACTCCGGGGCGGAGGTAACGAGCAGCGTCGGGTTCCGTTGCTCTAAAATTGTAAACAAAGTAAGCTGGGTGCCCAGTTTGATTGTTGGATCGCATGAAAAACTGGGAGCGCCAGTTCTGTTTTCCGGATCGGGCGTTAGGATTGGGAATTGACGACTGCAGAGCATTTTTCTCCTATTAATAGAGTAGGAAGTGAAATGGTTGATCCACTTCGATTATTTTCCAATGTGAATCTCGCTCGTTCCGAGTTTTGATTGTGAACGTACTCATAAATAACGTTTTAAAAGCAGTTTGCTTGCCTCTCTTGCGCTCATGCATAAGTTACTGGCTCACGACAGGTCTCTTTTTTGCTCGGCTTCATCCCGATTTTTGCTGCATGGCTGTATGCAGAGTTGTTGGAATACAGGAAAAATCCAGCACATCCAAAGACGTGAGTTATTTTGCGTCTTTATCTATTTTTTGTTTTAGTGATACATAATAATGCCAATTACCTCTTTACTTCATTCATTATAATTTGGAGCTGATGATCAATCTCCCTTGATATGATTTCTTAGCTAATGAAGTCTAACGAATGGTATATTGTTTTGTGTGGCATTGCAAAGGCATGCGTAGTAGGGATGTATTGCATTGGTTGTTGGAGTTATAACATCTGGAAACGCGTCGTACATTTTGAGAAAAAAATTGAAAGTGGATGCCATCTTTTCAATTCTGCTATAGCCAGTGTATATCTTTATTTCGGATAAGGTTATTTTGCCTTACAAGTTGTTAGAAACCTGGTAGATATCCTAACCTTGTTAGTTTGGCACTAACAGGAAAACCATAAGATTCCAGCTCAACCTTTGTCTAGATTTGAGAGTAGAAAATATGAAAAAACACTGAAGAATACATCCAGCTAGTCCTAATTTCAGAAGAGACTTATTGGACAGTCAGCAGCAAGAAAATGGAACATTTTTATTCCATTTTGTTTCTAAGACATGCAACATGTTCAGGACACTAAAATGTTAAGCAGAATGCACTTTCTGTATCCAAAGCCAACTAGCCCCTAAATTTTGCTCTGATGATGGAATATGTTGGTGTTCCTTCATAATTGGCGACAAATCTTGTATGCTTTTATCTAATCTTTTCATAGTTTACTCGTCTTCTATTTCTCTCTCAATTTGTGTCCTCGGCATGAGCCATATCCATATTAAGCAGGCCTTCAAACTGCATTATTTTAGTGAACTGAGAATTTAGCGTTTGGTTTAAATCCCAGCACATAACTGGTTACTTTTAAGCTATTTTTTAACTTTGCCCTTAAACATCATTTTGACCTTATGCTTTATGTTTTAGTGGAAGAAGCTCAGACATCAATTTGGTTGTATTGGACAAGGATCCAAACAAAGAAGATCAAGCTAGATTGTTAGAAGGTGGTATTCAAGTAGCATCCCCTAAAACTACTCATGTGTCTGCCACCTCACATCTTTTAAAGTAGGTCTCTCGATGTTCATCACAAGTAAAAGCTTTTATTTGCTCTCCTCTTATCTAAGTTCAAATTTTATTGTCAATTGTGAAAATCTGCTTAGGTTCTTTATGATGGATGAGGCATTCTTGCTGGAAAATCGATTGGTATTAAGAGCCATGTAAGCAATTAACTTGTTCTAGTATTAAATGTTTGTTGTTTCTGTAGGATCCTAACTTCCTGTGTTGTTTTTCAGATCTGAATTTGGTGCATATTTGGTCTACTTTTACATATGTGATCGTACAAATCTACTTGGCGAGTCAAAGAAGGTAGCATTCAAGATTCATAAACTGTGTCATACTTTTTTTAGCCAAAAATTAATTTGAATTTCTGTTAGTAAAACACTGGAAGCTCCACCAGTTTTTGAAGCATTTCAGACAAAATAATTTATATTGCGATCATTATTTCCTAGGGTAAACTTCTTCATTTAGTTCATTTATACGGAGTAAATGGTGCAACGCTCTAGATAATTTTGCTTGCTTAAGTGTCGCATGTAACATTTGTTCATATATAAATTAGTTATTGACATTTGCATATAGATTAGTTTCTCAACAAAATCAAGTATGCTCATGCATGAAAAATAATGCTAGCCTATGAAACCTATATACAGAAGAATGGTACTATTACAAATTCTGTTACAGAATTATGAATGCCAGTGTTCTAAATCTTGAAAGTATAGGATATAATATAGCACGAACTTTGTTAACAAAAAATGTTTAAAATATATTATGCATGTATATGAAAAGGTTCATATTTGCTCATTGCAATTTAAAGTGAATTCAATGATTAAGAAAGCAATTTTTTTGTTTGGATTTATGAAATACAATGCTACTGGATTGCTTAGGAAAATTACCTGTAGCCCATAGTTATCAATGGAAATTACAATTTGTTAATATAGATATGTAGCTTCTAGTTATTTGCTTCAGGAAATTAATGCTTCAAAATTGACATTGACCAACAGGCCTTAGTGATCTTGGATGGAATCCCTTTATATTATTATGGTTTTAATACCGGATGATGTTTTGTCAACTAGCTCCACCCTCAAGTTCATGCCCTTTGTTTTGTGGTAAAATATTGACAAGGTAGTTTGGAAGTGAGTATCTACAAAATCTATGTAGAAAATCTGTTCAGAGGAGAGAAAACTGTCTTCATAAACTAGAATATTGTGCATTTATTTAGAAAGGTGTTTATATAGAAACGAGTCCTACTTGAAGATGATAAATCTGTATACAACAGGTGTATAATCTATATGTCCTGAGTGTTTGCTTGTCTAAAGTGCAATGACTTCGGAACTATATTAAGTCCTTGTACTAATCCTTCCACAGATTAGACTAAATCCCATGAAAAAGCATTAATTTAGATGTGTGACATCATTGAGCCATGAATGTAACTACATTTAACTTATATTAACCATTGTCAACTGGCAACCACTTGTTACTCTTATTCCTGTACCAACATACATGGTTTCGACATACCAGCTTACTTAAGAAAAATAATCTACAAACACTGTAAGCTTGTAACTTGATAAACAACTTGTCTAAAATACAAGAGCTCATTTATATTAGGATTTTATGAATTTGGTTCCATCATATCTAGTTTTTGGCAATTTCCTTTCAATTTGGCTTGAAAAATCTGCTGAACTTTCCATAATATTTTGCATTATGATGAAAAGGACCTAAGCATCATTTATCATTGTATAGTTGTTAATACTTCATTTTGGTAAAAATGCTTACTTCTTACTATCTTCTGTCTGCAGAGTTACAGCCGTGATCTCTTTCTTTTTCTGTATTTTCTTCTCATCATTGTAGCAGCAATGACTTCTTTTAAAGTTCACCAGGACAAGTCAACATTTTCGGGGAAATCCATAATGTATTTGAATAGGCATCAGACTGAGGAATGGAAAGGATGGATGCAGGTTGTCTATCATCCTATTTACTATAATGCTTGGTCAGCTAACTGTTATTTTTTTTCTCAGTTATGACAATCTATATTAAGCTTCTTGTATAATTAAACTGTTTTATCTATCATCGGTAAGCTTACTGCTCTCAAAATCTGGACACTGGTATTTGTGCAAACAAACTGGAACCAAACTTGTGGAGAGCCACTAGTTGCCTATAGAAGATCTATTTATTTATTTGGATCATCAGAAAAATACAAGCATCACATCTTGACATTCTCTCTTTTGTTCGTCTACTAATATTTCATTTACAGGTATTATTCTTAATGTACCACTACTTCAATGCAAAGGAAATATACAATGCAATTCGTGTTTTCATTGCTGCCTATGTGTGGATGACTGGTTTTGGGAACTTCTCTTATTATTATGTTAGGAAAGATTTCAGCATTGCTCGATTTGCTCAGGTGAATTTCATAAGCATTTAGCTACTTTTTCATCAATTTTGTGTCTTATGATTTATAAAATTTCTAGTTTCTTTTTCCTATACCTAACAAAGTGATGAAAAAATAGTTTATCTTTGTTTAACAGATGATGTGGCGCCTTAATTTTTTTGTTGGATTTTGCTGCATCGTCCTTAATAATGACTATATGTTGTACTATATCTGCCCCATGCACACTCTTTTCACCCTTATGGTCTATGGTGCCCTTGGAATTCTAAACAAGTATAATGAGATTGGTGCTGTGATTGCAATAAAATTTGCTATTTGCTTTTTGGTTGTTATTCTGATATGGGAGGTGCCTGGGGTTTTTGAAATTGTCTGGAGCCCATTTACACTCCTTCTCGGTGAGTATTCCCCAAGGTTTTTGCCAGGATCTTTGACCCTCTTTGTTTAACATGAGATGATTAAATTACCTGCTATATGCATTACTAGGTTACAGTGACCCAGATCCTTCAAAATCTAATCTCCCTCGTTTGCATGAATGGCATTTCCGCTCGGGACTTGACAGATATATCTGGATTATTGGAATGATATATGCTTACTTTCATCCAACTGTAAGTTTTAAATACACTGAAGTAACAATTGCTTAGAGACTAGCTTTTATCCGAGTTTGTACTTTCCCACTTTCCCAACCATGATTAATCCCTGTCTTTTTAACTGCGAAAAACTGTATCTTTAGGAATACAGGTCTTACTTTTTTTAAACTCATTTTCCTCTTGTTGTGACAGGTGGAGAAATGGATGGAGAAGCTTGAAGAAGCTGACACAAAGAAAAGAGTATCAATCAAGACATCCGTCGTAACAATTTCACTAGCGGTAGGTTTTACCTCATATTCCTGATTATTCCAACGTCTTTGTCTCAACCGACTTCCTTGTATGTCAGATTGGATATTTGTGGTATGAGTACATTTACAAGCTCGATAAGCTTACGTACAACAAGTATCATCCCTATACGTCATGGATCCCAATAACGTAAGCAATTATTTCAACATATCATGATTTTGAAGCTCTTAATTTCCCACTTCCTAATATGTATCTCTTGTAAATCAAGTGTTTATATCTCCTTGAGGAACTTCACCCAACCATTTCGAAGCTGTTCACTCACCCTTTTTGCGTAAGTAACCTGTTTTTTAGCTCATATTATCTGTTGATTCTACACTATGTTCAGTGTTACGCTCCTAAATGTTCTGGATATGCTATAGTCTGAACTTGTTTTGTGTCAAAAGATTCTGAAATTTGTGTTGTTACACATGTCAGATGGCTTGGAAAGATAACGTTGGAGACGTATATATCTCAGATTCACATTTGGCTAAGGTCTGAATATAGATTCTTTATTCTGCCGATGGAGCAAATCACTTCCTGGATTGCAGGTTGAATTGAATTATTGATTTTTCTGATCTTGCAGATCAGGAGTTCCTGATGGACAACCACGATGGTTGCTGACACTTATTCCTAACTATCCAATGTTGAACTTCATGTTCACGACTGCCATTTATGTAGCGGTGTGTGAATCACTAGCTCATTACAGAACATAAATTGGGGATTGACTATTTATGACTGAACAAAAAGATTAACTAGTGATTGGTTTCTAATGTGCAGGTTTCACATAGAATTTTTGAATTGACAAACACGTTGAAAATAGCATTTTTGCCGAGCAGAGATAACAAGCGTCTAGGTCATAATGCTGTTTCTGGTATTACAATCTCAGTTATCTTGTACTCAGTCTCCTTCGTGCTCGTCAATGTTCCAAAAATGCTGGTATGTAGGATACGTTGCCATTGGATGATTATCTGTTCTACGACTGAATCTGATTCTCCCTTTCCACTTTTCTGTCCCATACAGGAATGAGATGGTTAAATGGGGCGAAAGATGAAGGTCATCAAGAATGGCAGTTATGCTATTGAGAATTGAGGTGTGCGAATGCAGCAGCAGTGGAGGTGAGAGACGGCACGATGGGGATAATGTGTCCAGGTGAAGACCACCAGAAAACAGGCTCCAACATTTTACAACAAAGAGTTACGAGTTGTGTATGTATTTTTGTAATGTCCATCCTACCACATCCTAATATAGGGGTATAGAATCCACATGTAAGCTGCAGTGCACCTTGACAATCATGTGCTCTTTCGAGTAAAGAGTTAGACATTCCTTTGTCGTGTCCTGCAATGTGAGTTCATGAATAGCAAGATTAGCAGCATTGCCTAAACTGCAGGATTTTACTATATACTAATTGATAGAATCAGATGTTTGAAATTTTTTGCTCTCTTGACCAGGCAGGTCTGCTCTCCGTTCCTTTTTTTTATTCATAAAGAAATACATTTTATTCATACACGAGAATTACGTATTATTAACAATCTTAGTTTTGCACATCAAATATCTTGGTCTCTCCGTACTCAAATATATTTTCTTTTTCATTACCAATCCTTGCCGATTTCTATTACTCAGTGTTGACCACCCCTTCATTTCCGGCAAGCATCAGATACTTGTCTTTCCTCGTGAGAGTGGTGCACCGAAACCCCAGCGCACTTGCGATCTCCCTCTGAACTCGGTTGGCAACCTCATACCTACTGCCGCCGCCGCCCATCTCCATCTTCTGCAAGAACTCGACGTCGTATGCCGGCCACGGGTTCGCCAGGAAGTAGAACGAATCCAACACCTTGAAACCGGTCGCCGTCGTGCCGTAGAACATGCTCACCCTGGTGGCCAGCGCCACCGGGACCACCTCGTCGGCCAGCTCTGCGAACAACGGACTAAACCTCAGCAGGAAGGGCTCCCTGCACGTGGTGCCCTCGGGGCACACCACCACCGCGTTGTCGCCCCGCCGCAGCAGCCTCTCCATCTTCCGCCGGTCCTGCTCCTTGTTCCTGGTCAGCCGCACCGTCTTGATCGGCGAGATGGCCTCCGACACCGCGCTGACGCTGTAGGTTGCGGCGACGACCACCCGGTTGAGCGAAGCAGAGATGTAGACCGGATCGAGGAGGGTGCGGTGGTTGCAGACGTAGAGCTTGCCGGGTACGGGAGGGCGGGCGATGAGGCGGTTGGTCATGCCGGTGGCGGCGCCGATGGGTATGGAAATGCGGTAGGGCAGGCAGACGAAGACGATAGAGCGGAAGATGGAGAGCAGGACGGCGAAAGGGAGCCAGAGGAACATGGCGAGCGTGGCTGATGGCGAGGGCAGGAAGGCCAATCTGCCGTCGTGGAAGACGAGGGACTTGGGATACTCGTCTCTTGGCAATGCCTGCCGCTGCCTTCCCTTCTCTGCTTCACTGACCAGATGCACTTCCTGTGCGTGTTGTACAGTTTTTAGAACTGACTCGATGCAGTGAGGACATGCAAAATTCCCTTCCCTTCAAAGATTTAAACGACTACCAAACTTGCCAACTTGATGATGATCAGAGGAGTGTTTCATGGGAAGAGATGACCGACAGTGCATATTAAAAAGAAACAAGGGAAATAATTATTCTGTAAAGTTACTTTTCAGTCATGAACCTTGGCATCTCTCTCATCATCGCATCGATTAAAATGCCTCAGCGTAGCAGCAGTGAGTGAGTGAATGAGTAGCAGTAGCCGGGCAGCAGCACTTCCCAGTAAAATATAAAATGCGATCGATATATGAACACATTTAATTGGCATTAAATCACAACTTCATATCTTCTCGAAAAAGGTCGCATGCTTGGATAATTAATTTATTTATGTCTAGATTCTTCTCCTTTTATTCACTACGAAATCTGTCGATCCAACTACTCAACTAATATATTGTTAAAATATATATATGCAACCTCAGAACATGCACCACTGAATATTCTATGCTCCGTTGTTAATTAAACTAGACAAATATATTAGCAGTTGGTGGTGGAGTAAATTTGGAGATGATGCATGCAGTCCCCATAAGAAAATAAATAACAAAAGTATCATTTACTATATACTCTTGATTAAAATGTTAATGTGTGTTCTACCCAGATAGTTACTCATATCTATCTAAATTATATAATTAGTTAAGAGGCTAACGAAGGAGCCGACAGAGAGACAGAGGTCATTCAGTGCCTTTTAAGTGTATTGAAGATGGTAATACATAGTTTTGGGCAAGCAAGTCTCATGCCCTGCTTAATTGCACTGTCTATTTATGTTATGCATGCCTATAAAGATAATAAGCAAGCACGAAATATGGCGCACGCTTAAGCTCGACTTCAAGTCTAATTAATACAACTCTATTTCATACGACTTCGCTCTCAAGTGATTCGATCCATTCATTACTAATGCTGCCGCCACATCAATACAGAAGCATCTCCTTCCCTGTATCTAAATACATATATAGAAAGCTAAACTTTATGATTAAAAATAAATTGTACGAAGTGCTATCAAAATTCTCAGCTCTTACGTGTTATGCATCACTTAATCACGACACAAAAATGCTCAAATAAATGAAGTGATAAAAGCAGAGAATAATTGGTGGAAAATTTAATTACTAACCTTGGACTGGGAAAAAATTGGTTGCTGGGTCGTCGACTCGCTTCCAAATCCACGCACTTGCACTTCACCCTTCGTCCACCTCAAGCGCTCCTCCACCGTGGCGTCCTCTTCCATCAGCCCGCAGTAGTGGCCGCCGATCACCCTCATCTCCCTCGCCACCACCTTCCCCGGCACCTCCAAGTACCCGCGGAGGAACCCCTCCACCATCACCCGCGGCATCCCGGTGACGCACACCACCTTCTTCCCTCCCGCCGCCGCCGCCTTCACCGTCTCGAAGGCCTCCCGCCCCACGTCCGCCATCAGGAACTTGGGCAGCACCGCCGTCCCAGCCTTGAAACTCTCCGCCTTGATCCCGACGAAGGACACGAAGGCCATGACCCGGAGGGCAGCCCCGCGGCCGAGGCAGCGGAGGAGGGGGTACAGGAGGAGGAGCAGGAGGCCTCGGGCGAGGGAGCCGGCCTCGACGGCGACGAGCATGAAGTAGGGGAAGGTGGAGGAGGACCGGAGGAGGCCGCCCTCTACGTCGAGCATTAGAGTTTTGTCGTGGAGAGGAGAGGGGTATGGCTGGTGGTCGCCGCCGCCGCTGCTTTGTGAGGTGAGGTGGTGGTCGTTCTCGATGGCTATCCGGTGGAGGGCGCAGCGTGGGTTGGGCAGGCGACGGCGGCGCAGGGAGCGGTGGAGGGCGAGGAAGGACTCGGAGAAGGCCATCAAAATGATTTGCATTGCATTGCATGCGCCCATACATGGAGGAGAAGAGATGGATGGGTAGCCATTTATATGCAAATAAATGGAGGTAATATTTTTAATGTTCAGATGAGACTTCAGCTGGCTCATTTGTTTCATCGTCGAATTGACGATCTAATCGATCGGTTCAAATATTAAAAAAAGGACACAAGTAGTGAATGAATTAAATAAGGAAGGGGCGAGGAAGAGTGAGAGAGAGTGATAGCTTACCTTGGGCTAATATTGTTTGAGTAATTAAATTAATCGGTCCATTGTGGTGGCGTTCCTCCCATTACCAACAATTAAACTATGGAGTTGAAGTAAGGTGAGCCAAAAAAATTGAAGGTAAAATAAAAGGAGGGAGTGATGTCCCAACCTGAAGGTTTATTTTAATGCGATGATTGGTTCAATTGCCAATGGATATCATTTGAGTACTAGAAATAAAAGCAGGCAGGGTTAATTCTGATCTTATCTAAAAGGTATGATCACCCGACAAAGTCTATAAATTATATCAGAGTTGTATCTGTAAGACAATAAATCCTATTTCGGTCAAATAAACAAAAAGGCCAAAATGATATGAGGGAAATGAAATATAGCCCTACTTCATCCAGTATCGTTTTTGACTTGAATACTTCCGTTACAAGGGATCAATAGTCCAAAGTACAGGAAACATAGCCGTAACATGCTTTTACTTTTCTTGGCAAAAATTAATAGCACGGGCGCGATATGAATCTGAAAAGTATGCATAAAATTAAAGGTTACCATAAGAAGAGTTGAAGCCAGAAGAACCTACAAACCCTGCAGGCATTTCAATGCCATTTACAAAATGCGTGATGCAAGAGTTGTCTGCAAATGTGTATAAATAACATATTTGTGCGTAAAAAGGATAGGATGTTGGTCTCTGCAACAACAACAGCGACAAAAAGAGTAAACGAAAGAAATAAGAGAGAAACATTGTTGCAAAGGATTCTTCGGAGTTCCACTAGTTCTCCGCATTACTGCAATCAGACAGAGCGTGGAAATTAGTAACATGTTCATCAGCAAATCTGCTGCCTTATCAGGTAGGATAGTTTTCTCATCAAGAAACTCTGATTTCATATACAGATCATCAGAGTTGTATCAGTAACATATTTTAGGCACAGATTTTTCATAAAAAAAGCTTCTGCAGACAAATTAAAAACGCGAAAGGAGAAAAGGTGCAAACATACTTTGGAGATGATGAGTGCTGAATAGGGCATATTAGGATCATTTACTGAAGCATTCTTGTGAAGTTGAAAAGAGAGCAATTGACCACCTACTCGTTTGGAAAAGTTGCGAGGACCATGAAATCAGAGATTTCAATTGCCTTGTGAGAAAGCTCCTGGAAGAACCACGACAGTATGACAATAAACAACTTGGCCAGTTAGTTATAAGCTTCACAGCATGTTATCGAATAACATGCCTTCACTAGTACACTGATCATAATAGACTATGATACAGCATTAGAGTCTCTGTTCAGTAGCTTAATGGCCTCACAAGTTCATAGTCGAAGAAGTATGTAGATTACAAGCTTTTCCACAGAGGTGCAATACTGGAACAACTTTAAACAGCAAGATGTCGGGATAGCTTGCATCATAAACTTCAGCAACTGAGGCAAATCCATTATATCACTCATGATCTCCATGTTCATATCAAAATAGTGCAGCATTATTGCTAAGGCTGCAGCATTAGAACATAAACCATAAAGTTAATTGTGTAATTATCCATGGTGCACAGTATAACTATGCATCATCAGATAGTTTATTCAGGATCAGAACCTAAAGAAGCTATTGTTTTAAAGTAACATTCAAAAGTAGTAGACAACAGAAGCCTGAAGCAGTTGAGGTTTTGTTTTACCCTCTATACACATGACCTAACTGTTTCAATGTGATTCGGTCATACATGAAGATTACATACTTCACAAGGCTGAATTAAACTAACAAATTTAGATGCTTTCAAAGTCAACAGATGTCAGAATGCAAATATGGGGTTTGATAATGTAACGAGAAACTAAGAGCGATTTGCATCAACAATAAAAGTGCTTGCCCATGCGTCTGAGAAAGCTTAACAATCTTTGTAAAGTCAACAGCCGAACACAGTTGTTTCATTGGGAAAATATGAAATGCTTAGGGAAAATATGTAATGGAACAATTGTGAAATTATTCTGCCTGATCAGCTGAAAATTTGGCAAAAAACACTAAAGTAAATTTGATAGATTCCACTAGAGTTATAGAAAGCAGAAAGAAAAGGTTATTAGCAGATAAGCCATACCACGAAATGGTGTAATTTTCAGGCCACTTTATAACTATTTTAGGGAAAAAGTATTATAAAACTGCAAAGTACATAAACAAAAACTCGTGCACTCAATATATTAAGGTGATGAAATAATTCTTCTTTTCTGTTATTAGATGATGCATGTTATACAAGCACAACTATTGACTTAACGTATGCATCATTTTTTTTTCAGAAAAAGGTTATCTAAAAAGCAAGACACTTAAAGTGGAAGCAGAAAAGACAATGCTGATTATTTTTCCACTTTTCTTCAATATTGGATAAACTAGAAACATTAGCACACACCTGCATCTGTTGAAATTAATAGTAAACAAAATAACATATGCCAAGTGGAGTGCTTGAGAAGCGTCTTCCTTTTGCATCATCCAGCACAATATATTTTGTGAACTATGAATTATATATATTAAATAAATTTCAGGTACAGATGTCACTGGAAAACAAATTCTTCCGCAGTGCTATATATCCATTAGGGGATAGCATTATAAGACAAGAAAAAAAGGTACATTTGCTGGTCAGTATGTTACTGTTGCTTTCTATGTAACAACTTCTGGTGAACGTAGAGGCACCAAAGGTCAAGGATGAAGTATACCTTGCCAGATTATAACAAGGCAGAAAAGAATAGTGACAACCAAGGCATAAAAGTTGCTATTAGAGGATGGCCTGGCATTGTTCACCCTCTTTTTCATCCTCTCCTTCATCCTCTCGAGCCTTGCCTGTTTTGCTATTGCAAGCTCGGAGATCTCCTTTATCATCTGAAGGTCAGCAGCGTCCAACGATGGAGACTTGGGAGGCCGGGGTGGTTTTGGGGGTTTTTTACAGCCTTTCTTTTTCATCTTCTCAGCTCTCATCTTTCTCTCCAACAGTCTTGCCATTTCCTCTCTGCCGTCGTTCCTATCCAACAAAGCTTCTACAACTGTCATAGGAAGCACAGCCTGCCTGGGCACATGAGTGGCTGAATTCACGGTTTCATCACCTTTAATTAACCCATCAGGGGGCATAGAAGCACTGCATTCTCTATCCAGCAGTTGGCTCCCCTGCCCTCCACTAGAGCCCACATCTTTTGCTTCATCATCTTGGTTTATTACTCTACCGATCCCGCTTTCCAAATCTACAACATCTATAGCTACTGATCTCTGCATCTCCATGATAAAGACCGCACAGAAACTGCTAGTCACCAAAAACGTACTTTTCTCCTTATCCGTCTAAATTCGCAACGCGACCTCCGAAGCGGAGGCATCAAAGACTAAATCAGCACCTAGAAGAGCATCGAATATTTCAGAGATCTGATCATCCTGCATACAAGGATGAAAATTAGAACAACAGCCGTCAAATGGTGGAAACAAATCAATAATAATACTCAAATGCAGTTAGTGCAGCGCCATTACAACCTAAATGCTCTAGCTCAAACCTAAAGACCAGATCTCTTTTCATACATAAAACAAGGATTTCTAGGAAGGTCAAAAAAAAAAGGGCTAAATTTTACCAGATCAAGAAGACGAAAAGCACCAGGATACCCCAAATCAGACGTGGAACGCATTAAAAAGTAAAAAAAAAAGGACCCGAAACATAACGATGGAAAAGGATCAGCAGCGCGTACCGTTTTCCCCAAACAAACAAAGCGTCCGATCGAATCGAGCAATAGCATGTCATTCCCCAATATCTCCCCGGGAGTCCAGGGTTAGGGGAATGACATGAAACTGGAAGGAATTAGGCTTCGCCTACCACGAAGATTTCATCGTCCGCGTCGGCGACGCTCGGACGAGGAAGATGGGAAAAAAGGAAGAAGAAAAGAAAAAAAAAGGGTGGAAACGGAAACAGCCGATAAATTAATTAAATAGCAGAGCTGGAGGATGCGAGCAGGTGACCCGCGGACTTCTTACGAGCTTATCCTGCTCCATCCCCATCCGCTTGATGCGATGGGACTCGAGCCCAGCAAACCGATCCGGTTCGATTTGAACCAAACCAAACCCGAGTCCACCTCTTACGCTTCAAAAATAAGACATAATATAACGTTTATTTCTTCGTTTCCCTTCGTCTCAACCGCACGATCGACACGTATCCGTGTCGGGAATTTTCTCAAGTACCTTATATTTAGATCCTAAGAATATGCCATTTTTTAAAAAAGATAATAAATTTATCCGTCGAGATATATCCCAACAAGCAAGAAGAGAGCGATAGGGAATTAAATAAAAAGTTTAATAAATTAATGGATTGGAGTTGGTAATAATCTCCGAGCACGTTATCGACGAACTCCCCCCCATTCTTATTCATCGTGCATTGCATGCGCCTTTTTGCATTCCCACGGACGCACGCCCGCACGCCATCTTCGTCTTCGTCTCACTCGTCCTCCTCCTCCTCCACTCCCGTTAATAAAAACTAGCCATTTAATCTTCCATTACGAGATATCTTTCCCCCTATTTCAAATTAGATCCCGTATCTCTCACTAGATCGTCCAAATCTAAGAACCACCTCCCTAGAATCTCCATCTACCACAATGTCGAGTTCCACCTGGTGCGTCGCCTGCCGGTACCTGCGCAGGCGGTGCTCCGACGACTGCACCCTGGCGCCCTTCTTCCCCTCCGTCGACCCCGAGCACTTCGCCTCCGTCCACACATCTTCGGCGCCGGCAACGTCGCGAGAATGCTTCAGGTTTTAAGCCCGCATCCGTCTCTCCGTATTACCCCATATATATGTACATACGATGACGATGCAGCAAATCCCGGCGGAGCAGAGGAGGGAGACGGCGGATGCGATGGCGTCGGAGGTGCACGTGAGGGTGCAGGATCCGGTGTACGACAGCGCGGGGGTGATCTCGATGCTGCAGAGGGAGATCGACGTCGTGCGACGCGAGCTCGCGGTGACGCGAGCGCAGATCGTCGTGCACGCTGTGGCGACGACGGTGGCGGCGGCGACGATGGCGGCAGACGAGCTTGAATGAAGAACGCGTAGCGATCGGTGCAGTCGAAATAATTAAAAGTTTTTATCCAAGGCTATGCGGAGGAAGTCACCGTCCCAGTCCCTAAGCAGCGATGTCTACCAAGAGGTGTGCATACTGGCCGTCGTCGGAAATGCTGCAACCTCGACGACATGTTTGCTAGGTTCTTGCATGTTTGCTAGGTTCTTGATTTGGTTCGTCCCAGCTAGCCATCTCAGGACTATCACGGTGTCGCCTAGATGACACACGTGTGGGTATTTTATCCGGGTATGGACTTACTCTGCTTTTTGGTCTTTGGAGTTCATCTAGTCTGTTTCCCAACCAACTCTCAATATCTGAGCTGTGTGTAGCCCTAGGAGTGGTAATAGTGAGTGACATTACTATTCGAACACTAAGGGTTCGATTTATCATCTAGGGTGTGTTACTAATACACCCTCACAATACACAGCATAAATAATATCATTTTAGCATGCATGTTATCACATATTAAGCAAACATAGCATTTTATTAATTTAAGACATCCTCTCTCATTTCTCCTCCTCTTTATGTGGTGCATGTAATGTGAAGAGGTTGAGAATTGAAATAGAGTATGTACTAGGAAAGTTATTGTTAACTCCACATAGCTAATAAACATATTTTGACATGGAGTTTAAATAAGGAATAAATAATTTAGGATTTGACTTAGACTAATCTAAATAGTTGGAGTTGATGGATAAGGATTAAGGGTTTTAAGAGGTTGGGCTTTTGAGTTAAATTGGGCGAATGTCTTGGTTTCGGTTCAATGATTTAATTGGGTTGGATTAGATGAATTTAAGGTTGATTAATTTATTTAAAGATTTATGTTTGAGGGTTCAAGATAAATTAACTGATGTTAGAAATTTAATTTAATTGATTAAGTTAGTAATTTAATTTTATGCAATTACTTAGTAAAATTTGGTGTAGTAGTTGATTTGATTTGAACAATTACAAGATGCATTGCTTGAGTTATGAATTTGGAATTGAGTTTTCATGCTTGGACTTGGGCTTTATAATAGAATATGAGCTAGGTGGATTGAATTTGAACTTAATTGAATTAGGTTAATTAGATTGGGTTGATTTCATGAATTGGGTTAGATAATTAATTTAGACATAATAATTATATAACTTAGGTTCTCGATTGATTAAATTTCTATCCGAATAATTCATAGAAATAATATTGAATTTCTTCTAAATAAATTTTATTATTTAGGAATATTATTTCGACACGTGAGCTACATTACGATTAATACATTTAAGCTTCAATTAGATTGGTTCTGAAGCTCAGATCGCGATTCAGGTGCGTTGGTTCATCGTAACTAGAATTTATTCAAGCTAGGAAAATTCCTGCCGATGTTTTTCTTAGGAAAGTCTTGGATGTTTTGAATAAAATAAAATATAATGCATGTTAGATATTATATGATTATTCATGCTAGCGTGATTTATTTATCTTGTATGATTGATATAATGTATCTCCCAAATGTTATATTATTTTGTTCCCGTGTTATGTCTTAAACATATACCATGCGGAAGAATATAAGAACAAAGTATTAAATAATCAAATAAATATATATAAGGAGGTAGTATCAATAATAAATACCTAACACTCTACATAGAGACATAGGTGACACATGATACTAGCACCTCCTAAGGACATCACTAAATCATATTTAGTGAGTGTTACTAATTCACCCTAGATAACATTACGGACTGTTATGTCCGAATAGTGATGTTCACTCATAAACACCACTCCCAAGGCTACGTATAGCTTAGATACTGGGAGCTGGTTGGGAAATGGGCCAGATTAACTCCAAGGTTAAGATAGACCAGAAAATGAAGTGGTCTATACCCGGATACTATTACCCGCACGAGTGACGGTTAGGTGTCACCGTGATAGTCCTGAAATGGCTGTCAGGGATGAACTTTCCAATAATTTAACAAAATGTGGTCGAAGTACCTCAAACCCATTGTATTGATTGACGGTCAACTCGGCTAATATTGATCGCTTTTGAGTTGGGATGGGGATTCTCTTAAGCCTTGGACAGTGGATCCGTAGACCACACGGCTATCATCCTAGACGTTCTGCAGATGGTAGGATGAGTAGTTCGGATCCTAGGGTTATTATAATTTCGGTTAGCCGTGATCGATAATATATTAAGTAGGGGCACGATGTTTTGTTAGGACGGGGCGTAGGGTGCGACTGGCGAAACAATGGAGAGAGATATACGGTCACCCGTCCTCTCCGCCAACATTAGTGCTGCGGGCCTAGGAAGAGACATAGAATGACACCGTACTGATGGGCTTATGGGAAATCCCCGACGGGGGAATTCTTCTAAGCATAGGCTAGCGGCCCGTGATATTTGATACAAAGATAGAAATTATTTAGATGATATTTATTAGTGACACATGTATGAATTGCAATATAGAAGACATGTAGGAATATACGAAGATGTGCAATATCACATATGATTACATGTATTGTCGATGACATTTATTTACTTTATTAATCTTGTAAAGTGAAAATTAATAAAATAAAAATGCATCATAGAATCTTCCCCCTAGTATTGATTTCCTTACTATAGTTTCGAGTCGTAATCTCGCACTAGGCCGCAAGGCTGAGCACCCCATTTTTTTCCGTTTGTGCAGGTATGTTAGATGATCGATCGAGACAGTGGGTGAAGATGAGTCTAACTATGGATTTATTTTTATTTATCGATACAATTATCATAGAATTGTAGTAGGTTTATCGGGACTGTGTTAGTAGAGTTGCTTAGATAATTTGATGTTATATTCCGCTGTGTAAATGATGTGTATGGATTATATGTATCACTTTGATGCCTTGTATGGGTCTGTTGGGCTCATACGGCGGTTGCCACGTTCCCGACCTGCGGGTCGGGGCATGACAGTTGGAGCTTCAGATGGTGGTCTCCCAAAGTCCAGAAGTAATCAGGCGGCGACATCGAATGATCGGAGAGGCGAGGTCGGAGCTACAGGTGGGACGTCTGTTGGGATCTCCGGTAAAATCGGCGAGCGAGCAAAGGGCAATGATGCAACGGAACTCGAATCCAAAGCTTCAATCGTCGATGGCCCCAATGAGGAAGAAGAAGTGGTTGACCCGACGAGGAGTTTGTCGTCGAGCTATCTGCGATGCAATGGTAGATCTGGCACCGCAGTTGGGAAATGGAAGGAGAGGCTCGGGAACGGCAGAGCGGCGACTTGCGAAGAGCCGAAGGAGAAGGAGGGGCTCACGGTGAGGATTCCCACAGCGAGGGGTTCGCCGCAGGGCTCCTAACTACGCAGGCGGTGAGATCCGGCGATGCGAGCATGGGAAGGTACGAAGAAAGCGAGGCAGTAGGATGTCGGCGGATCTAATGGTCGCCGCCGAGCTTCGCGAAGGATTATCCCGCCCCAGGTGCTGTCGCCGGCGAATAGAGGGAGATGGATTGGTGGACGGCAGCTCCTAGCGATGAGGTCTGGCGAGCGCGAGAGAAGGAGACGAGATTTGGGGAAATTAGGGTTCCTCGAGCGAGATTTTCTCCATCCGCAAGATCCGGTTCGAGTGGACCGAAATTGGTTCAAGTGGACCGACTCGTAAAGGCCGGTCTGGTTCAGCCAGATCACATGGGAAACATGTGCACACATTTTACAATCTCGTCCACTACCTCCATAATATCACAACTAGGTCCCTCAAACCTTAATTAAAATTCTAACTAGATCCTTATAAACTTTTAATAAATTACAACTACATCCTTCTTAGATCTAAAAATTAGCCTAATGTCACCATTTTAATTATACCCCAATCTAAAATTTCTTGTACCCTCCTCTACATAAATCTAAACTTAAGTAAAATTTTAATCTCTTATTATTATTATTATTTATATAATTCAACCACCTAAAAGTGGAGGTTTACAAAAGAAGTGAGCTAGTTTTAAACTGAGTTTGGGTGAATTTAAAGAAGTGAGCTGGGTGTTCATGGAAAGTAACATATAGCTAACCAATGTTATAAGAATCTCAACTAGTAAGGTAATAAGTATTTTAATATGAAATCAAGTATCGTGCCTTAGATGCAAACGAATTATTCTGAAGCAACCAAGATAGCCATAGTTTTGCAATATCTACCTCACAGATTTACGGTTTCTCTCAGAAGCTTCAGCAATGCCACATGTGCATCAAACAATTATGGTTAACACCAACGACAATGACTAGTTTTGTTATTGTGGGCATAGGGTAGGGGCATCCTTATGGAAAATTATAACTAACCAATTCTTGCAGAAGGTCTGATTGCATTTTTCTAAAGTTAAGTGCACAAAGTTGGATTAATATAAATTATTTTATGCCATGTACGTCGAATATTCATATATTTTGCACAAAGTCAGATCAAACCCTACGCCATACCTGTGTACCCTTCCACGTGTTGGTACGATACAGATGTCGTGTATTGGTCAAATAAGTGGCACAGACGAACTATAGTCAACATTGGTCATCGATACATTACTAAGAACCACTATCCTGAAATGTAAAAAGGAAATGGAAAAAGGGAGGTCATCGATGAACCACTATGCTCATCGATATTAGCTGATAAATATTTAAGACTTGAAGCACGCAAAAGACTTTTATGTTCTTCCCCATCCCCACGTGCAAGCATACTGACTTTCACGGAAAAGATTTCAATATTCCATGTATATGTACTGTCTGCCTGTCAAAACAGTAGCCAACCAAATCTCACCAACAAAACAGTATCAAAATCACGCAATAAGAAGATAAATGAGCTTAAAAGATTAACAAAGAAGAATCTCAAAACATGAGGCAGAACGAATTAAAGCTTCTCAATAGAGATGGTAAAAAACAGCCACGTGCAATTGTGTTGTCAAGTTCATTGGACATGCTACCCTATAATCACAAACTCAGGTCTATACATCAAGCTTGCACATATGACGTGGAAAGCAAATACATGAGCATATAAAAATTTAATGTCTTTCTTCGTGGTTTCTTGTTGAAAGTAAAAACACGAGTATATTGTCTGAAGTCCTTACTTGCTAGGCAGGCTGAATTCCCAACATTTGTTACAACCACTGAAAAAGAGTGACAGGGAAAAATTGTAGAAACTGTAAATATCTTTTATAGAGAAGATACCGATTTAGCACAAACCCAACAGACCCAGGCCTGTAAAGCTTGCACTGGATTATGTTATCAATTGTTCCAGCAGTATCACCAATCTTGAAAGCTCCAGCTGGAATGCCCCCAACAGTTGCTGGACCAGTAACTACCTCAAATCAATTTTACATAATTTTATCAAACTCAACAATAAGTTTTATTACAGGATATGTGCAAATTAAACATGATGATCGATGGATCATTTGTTTCAAAATTGTTGGTGCTTTGGTGGTACAATAAAGTACTAGTTAGTCTTGTTCAAAGGTTCTTGTTGGCACTCGATCATTATATGACAAGCTTCTTTATTCCTGAATCCGTATGACTTTTAAGGTTTAGATATTTTCAAGCTCGTTGGAGCCCTCTAACCTTGTCATTAGCATGTGCATAAGCAATTATTTGCTTTGTATCGGACTCTGGAACACCTTCAACTATAATAGCTACTGCTCTAATTGTTTATTGCTTCAAAGCAGATATAGAAGAGGCCGCTGCACTGTTCTCATACAAAAATTCTATGCTAAGAAAATGAAGCACTTCTCTTTAAGCATAAATTAGGAAAAATAATGCACCTTCTGTGCGACGCAAAGTTGATGAAATCACCAGCAGTTGGTTGTGCAGCACATGCTGCTTCGATGCTGTAGTAAAACCACAAAGAAGAAATTCAGTTGTCCTAAAATACAAAAGGGGAAAATCAATCACTACAAACCAAGTTCCTGTTAAATAAGCAGTCACAGCTAAACAATAAAAAGTTTAAAATTATAAATGTTTGAATGTACGAGCAAGTTTAGATTATTTAAGACCAAGTAGAATGTATGAAGATGCAAGAAACTAAAAAGCTGAATTTGGACTACCAAAGTGTGATATTATCCTTACAGGGGTTTATAATTTCTCAAAAAATACTAGTTTTTGATTTATCAGAAACTTCACACTGCGATTTGAATAGAACATCAAATTAACATAAGAGTCGCTGAAGAAGACTATTCTCCCTAATGTTGCAGTAGCCATCACTATCCTCTGTTCCATATCAGCCTTTTCCACGCAGTTCTGCCATCTCCTGCAAAATTATCAACATATAAATGGAAGATAATATTTTTAAATTAGGGATAATATTTTTAAATTAGGGTTAGCATTGATACCTTACCCTGAAAAATAATCAAATAGCTCCTCCCGAGTCAGTGAGTCCCCAAAGTATAACGTGACGTAGATAGCTCGCTCCTTTTCCCGTCGTCTCAACATGACAGGGTGAGACGTGTGTTGTTGCTTGAGTTGCTCCGGCATGAGGGCATCTGTCATCTGGTACTCGTTGAACAACTTATTCAGGTGGTCATCGAAGATGACCCGCCCGACGTCGTCTAGGGTTTGGGCGACCCCCATCATTATTCTATTTATGCGGCGGTCATATTGGGTGCGTAATCGTAGCCTGTTGCTCGGAGGGTTCATTTGAATATGTAGGACATCTTTCCGAAGGAACTCAGCACTGAGAGATTGTAGAATGGCGGTGGCATCCTCATGCAGTTGGAGGAGAGTGGTCTCAATGGGATTGTAGTTGTTGCTGGTGTAGCCCCGGAGGGGGATGCACTCTTTCTGAAGCCATATGAGGAGGGCCACAATGTGGCACGCCTCCCGGCGACTGCCCAGGAGGATCATCTTATTGAAGATATGGAGATCATAGAGGTGGCGATCTATGACATCATAGATTCTCATTTCAGTAGAGTTAGAGAAAAAGGAGCGACAAGGGGGGGAGGATTTGAAATTGGTGCCAACTATCACGTAGCAATCACCGTACAAATCTCAACTACCTGTACAAGGCATGAAAAAAAGCATAACTAAGATGAGCAAGTTCAAGGTAATGCTAACTCAAGTCTATAATAGTCCCGATGAGAAACTCGCCATGGAAATAAAATCTCCTCAAGTCTTAACTAGCTAATTTTTCACAACCGCCCATCTCGACAACATAATAGTAGTAATCTTAAATAAGATTTAGACAACTCACCTGAGCCTTAGATTCAACTCTTTAAAACCAATCAGAAAAGGATTAATAAAGTCAACCACGTTCAACTTGGAATGATGCCCTGCAGCAAACAAATTTTATTATAAAGAACCCTTTTTGCCTAGTCACTCGGGTTAGTACCAGTCTACCCTTAAACAAACACTTTCTATCAAGAATACAAACACAAGTATCATCCAAACTTAGCCACACAAAGAAACGACAGGTTTGCAAATCAAAATCAAGAAACAAAATTTTCAAACCATTCGGCCAGAAAACAAACATCAATCTGTCGAACAAAATAACAGCAACACACAATTCAAAGGCATACATGTTAAGAGCATATTTGCAATACAAACAATTGAAACTTCATTTAAATCATTCGGCCCTTCACGGGGAAGTTCTAGTTAAATCAACTTTCCAGCATTTAAACACTCCTTGTTGTCATTCTTAATCAGCATTGTACAAAATTAATTGGGCTCTTTTAAAATCATTTCAATCGTTCCCAGCTTCTATTTGCTAACCCCAATCTGTCCACTTTATTGATATATATTAGTTTGCTAACAAGCCTTTAAACAACTCGTTAGCATTCCAAATCAAGAATGATTTCTTCAACAGCAGCAATAACAGCATGGGTTTTGTTTGCCAACAATAACTCAGCAGCAAATATGTATTTGTTTATTCGGCTAAAGCAAATAAAACGAAGGTTCTTAAAAAGTAAATAGCTTCACCGAGCAACTCCTTTGCAACTAAAGTTCAACTGTTCAACAGCAGCCAAAAACCCAAACAATTAAATCCATTGCCTTCGCATCAACTCATGGAAGCGAAACCAACAACAATGATAACACAAACAGCAAGAAAACAACAACCAAAACAGATTCCCTATCACTTCTTCCTAATTAACTTAACCATTTAAAAATCTTCCCACAGCTCCTGCCCACATCACATCAGTTAAGTCCACGATTTCATCCACAACAATTCACACTCAAGCATAGAAAATTTCAGCAGCAACAATTTTACCATAACTACTCTCACTAATACCAGCTCAAATGTGCACATTTCCATTCTAAAAATCAAACTGCAGCCAGCATCTCTCCACTTGAATTCCACCCAGCACACAATAAAAAAAAACACATAATACAGCCCACAATTCGCATGCAACACCATCATTTGTTTCTGCAGCTTAATCCTTTCCACGCACACAACCTACCGCAACACCTTCTCTCTCCCTAAACCCATTATTCCACCGCATCGAACTTTTTAAAATCCGTAATTCCCACTTCAACCCAAAATGTTTCCTCCTTCCCTGCATTCAATTCTGTAACTAAGACTCCCTCCTACAAACATGACGGCATTTAAATTTTACCTTAAAACTCTAGCTTTCAATCCGTAAAGAGAAACCTGCATCATACCATCAAGACATCCCAACCGCCAGAACTGATACAACTAAAATTCAGCACAAATCCACTATTAAGCCCACATGAATTCCTCGAACTCAAATCGACTTCTAATTCCATCGTGCAATCCCAATTAGGCCATCAACCCAAATTTCCTGGGTAAATCCAAATACATAATCCAACCCAATCCAAACTCATCCAGCCCAACTCAACTTATCCGGCCGAATCTAGCTTGCTCGGCCCAAACCCTCGAACCCTCGAACACTCCATCGTCACTATTTAACCTCACTTATTAATTAAGCCCATAATGTTAATTAAACGTAATTAACTTAATCGAGAATTGATTGAGTTTAATCTAAAATTAAACACAGGGACGAGGAGGTCGGAACGATTACCTCTGTCCACATTGATCGCAGCCGACGCAGAATCGAAGGGAAGGGAAGGTCGTGAATCGTCGAACAGTCGGTCGTCACGTGAACAGGGGTAGCGGCGGCGTCCATCAACGAGGGCGACGAGTGGTTTCAAGGACAGCGTCGTCTATCCGGGGCAGCCACACGGCGGGAGCAGAATGTCATCCGCGCGTGGAGGGATTGGAGTCGTCGGGAGAAGCAGTGGGTGAGAACGGCGGCTCCGACGGTTGCTCGCGGAAATCCGTGGGAGACGGCCGCACCACGACGTCTGCGGCCGACGAGAGCTCGGACAAAGGGACGGACAGCGAGCGGAAAAGAAGGACGATGAAGCGCAGTGAAATGGCGTGCCGGCGAGCTCGAGGGCAATCTCTTCCGCGGCTTGCAGTCGCGGACGCGCAGGGAGGTGGACGCGAGGGCGAGGTATCCGGCCGGCTTGAGGGTTTTAGGTTGAGGGTAACCGATGCATTTTGTTTGGAGACCGGTCCAATTGGGCCGGTTCGTCCGGGTTGATCTTGTCGGACCGGCTCGGTTTGGCCGGCACCGTCTATCAACCCAACTGGGTCACGTGAGGTGCATCTGCCCATCCTCAACGTCAGATCTGGTCCAAAAGCATCAGTTTGGGCTAAAAGCACCTAAAGTGGCTCAATCTACCTTTATATGGCCATCCACCAATCTAAGAGTCTCCCTAATGGCCCTTACCTATGTTTGGGTCCACCGTGCCACCAGCTCTGATCCCTTGGCCTGTTTACTTGGGATAGCCTTTGGAGTCTTTCCTAACTTATCAGAAACTAATTCTCATTCACTAAATTAGCTCTCCTCCGGTTAGGTTTTACAAGTTTTTCTCCCTAAGAATTTTTAGTCCGAGCAAATCACTATAAAAACTAAGCTCGACTTTTTTTTATTTTTACATCCTACCGAAGTAAGAGAGGATATGGGCCTCCATGCACGAATATCTTAGACTTGTAATTTTACCAAGGGTGCTTTTGTGATATGAAATTATTTTGAAAAGTTATATGTAAATTTTATATGAATGGCTTATTTATAAATTACACAAAGATTTTCAAGTCTTGAATTTTGACATAAAAGTTACACAATCGAAAATGATTTTGAATTTGGAATCTAATAAGTAAATATATTGTAACTCGAACGTCGTTTGGTCGGTTAAATTATTGAACCAACGGCTTAGATTAAATCATTTAAGCAATGGAAGACAGTAATTTAATCTCAATCAACCTTGGATTGGATCTGAGTTAACGGTTAAGTGGTGGGTTGATTTAAGTGTTAAACCGACCCATTTTCAATCCGCTTCTTCTTATTCCTCCTTTGTGTGACAACAATGACAGGGACGATGCCCTTTGTGTAAACTCACAAAAAATTTGTTTTAATAATGATAATAATAACAAAATTTAGGAGTTGGAAATTAAGTAGAAGTGCACAAAATTTATGTCCCTTTAGTTAGAATGATTGAATTCTATACGAGAGGTTGTGTTCAATACTCATCAAATTCTAGAAAAATATGACAAAGGAAGAGAGAGAGAGAGAGAGGCGTGGGATGCCTTCACTGATGTCGTTCTATTTGAATTTATATATGGATGCAAATGGTATTAAAGCTGCATAAACAATATTATGATGTAGAGTGTCGACGAATCTTTGTAGTGTCAATTTATATATATTGTGATTAGAGTGTCGACAAATCTTTGTAGTGTTAATTTATGTATATTGTGATGTAGAGTATCGACAAATCTTGTAGTGTCAGTGTATTTGAATTTATGTATATTGTGAAGTAGAGTGTCGACAAATCTTTGTAGTGTCAGTGTAATTGTAGCAACTCTTTCAACTTTGTACAACAGTACAACAGTAAATGATTGAAAAGAATTTAGGTGTTCAGAACCTTTTTCCCAACCCAAAGGATTCAAACGAGTCCAAGATAGAGTGGAATTGCATGGATTTTTAAGAGTTCTGATTACTTGTATACAATTGCATATCATGGTATAATTCAAGACACTTAGTTACTAACTTCAGCGCAGCAGTGTAATAGCGGAAAGCAAGGAAACTAGAAACAATCAAAATCTGCCTTCATAAATTCAGGCCTTGGATGAAGTTCATAACTAAATTGTTAAAGATTGTCCTATTATCCTGACATATGAGAACAAAACAAATCATTTGCAGTTACTAAAGTGGATGGATTTTAGGTTAATCCTTATTGTAATGTTGACCATTCATTTTGCACAAAGAACAGCATATGTTCCTTTTTGAACAATAAACAACTATAAATATAAGTAGATGATCACTTAGTTCCTAGAGTACTAGTGATATTATGGAAATGAAGTTAGGATACTTAACATATATTTGAAATTAAATTCAGAAGAATTAAGGAGAAACATTCTGACGCAAGCATCCCTACATCAGACAACGGCCGGACTTGTTGCTATGAACTCATCGAATCGCAGAGCTTTATCCCTCGAGTTCTCTATGGTCTCCTGTGCTACATCATTAATCATCAGAGGCAAAATCTTCTCTATCCGATCAAACCATTCCCCAAACTCATTTTCTCCATATATTCGGCCACTTCTTTTTCATCTTCCTTTGCCAATTCTTCCCGTCCTCCATCACCAGCTGCTTCCTCTGGGCAACCTTTTCCCCGACTTCAGTACTCTCCTCCACGACCTTCGGTTCCAAAATCTCATCTTTCGTCGGATTTGCAGAAGCAGCAGCAGCCCTCCTCTTAGGCCTCCCTCTCCCCCTTACAATCCTCACCTCCTGTGCCGATAGTTACAATCTAAAAGATAGTTACTATTATAAATGAGAGTAAGTGACGAGAGTTTACTATAAATGAGAGTAGGTGACCAGAGTTTAGATTATAGACATCCAATGTTGGAGTTGGAGTTTTACCCGGTGCTTTAATAAAAGTAAAATTTTCCTCATCAGTTGTTGTTCTATGTTCTTCTCTGCTTTCTGCATTGTAGATTTGTATCATCATCTACCGCATACTTCTTCGCATTTATTATCATATTTGGGCACAGACAATTGAGGCCTGACGGTTGGAGAGCCCAACGCCCACCACCGATAGCAACCCTTTCTTCTTCCTCTCGTTGAAGAAAGGAGCTAATGTTTCTAAATTTTAAAAAAACCCTCCCCGTCTTCATTCCTCAGCAGTCTTCTCGACCTTGACAACTCCAACGGGACCCCGTCAATGGCTGCAAGGTCCCGCCCTCTGCTCCGTTGCCCCTCTCCAACGGTTACACCGTCAAGATCGGGGAGTCCACTTCCATCTCCGTCAGGATTCTCGACGCCGAAATGCACGATCTTGATGAAGACCGTGATGATGAGGAGAGCAGGAGGCTGCGTCCGAGGGAGCGTTTGCGGAGGGTGCGCCCGCTGCACGGATACTAACAGAGAGATCGGATGACCGTGTATCTCTCTCTTTACTGTCCGTTGGTCGTTCCCTATACCCCGTTCCAACAAAATCAGTTGCTCTTGTATCATTTTACTTGGAATCTCAGTACAGTCACAACCCACTGTATAGCGCTACACAACCCACTGTATAGCGCTACACAACTGTCCGTCGATAGAGTCATCTCAATTAATATGTCATCGACAACGACTAGTTGAAATATATACCAATTCAAGAATGATAGCGGTTTGATCTACTAATTCAGTTGAGTGCGTCCAGTTGGTGGCAGACCTTCCGAACTAATTATTATAAATATCTTTTTACGTCGATTTCAATTAATTGAGAAGGCCGAGATGGATCGCAGGTGGACCGGAGTCGGAGCAACCCATTAAACTCCATCCTCACGGCCATTTCTGGAACGATCCAGAGACGGGTGGGTTTAAAGCCCAACAAAAATCCTGTTTCGTGTTCCGGCCTAAAGATTTCGGGAAATGGTCTATAATCTGGATCTGCCCCCTGATAGAGTATAATTTTATATTTAACTACTGGTAGTTCGAGAGAACCTCCCTTTATTTTTTCCATAATTAAATAGCGCACATGGATTCACATGACTCCTCATCAAGCACATCCATTCCATCCTAAGAACCTCTCCATATATATATATATATATATACATATTACGTGCATGCATTTCGAGGGGGGCCTCCACTCCACCCCTCGAAATGAGACGCGACAATTTAAGGGGGCTGCGTGTCGTCGTCGGAAGGGAGCAGGGAGAGGGAGAGATTTAGTTGTAATCGGGCAACAGATTAATGGATAAGGATCGAGTGGTTCCTTCCTTCCCCCCTCCATTACGCTTGATTAAATATTAAGGACGATTCTTTTTTTTTAATATATAATCGAGTACCCCAATTGGAACGGAAACAAAAACATTTCTTGGGTTGCGATGATTAAATCCTAACGTGTTTGATGCAGGAAAACACGGCGCTGTCCTCGGTCCGTAGGGCACACGCGGAGGAGGATCCATCCATTCCCCCATGTGCTGCTGCTGCTGCTAACCTGCTGATTAAATTAATCCGTCTGCTGATCCACTCCCCGGCAACTTCCATTTGGATTAACTTCATATGCTGATCTTTAAAAATATTAAATTGGAAAACATGAGTGTAAAGATGACCGTGGATGATGATATTATTAGACCATGCTTCGTAATTTGGCACGTGGCCTTACGATCGATGGAAGGAATTCTCCGTTCATCCTTCTCCAGCCAACAAAGTCGATCTTATTTAATCAGCAGGCACAGGACTTGTGTCTCGAGAATAAACCTAAACTGAATGGTATATATATTTTATTCATACGTAGAGAGGTGCGTATGAGTTAGTTAGAGGTGAAGTAAAATTAAGGGCACTAAAAATGGGAGGGAGGGAGATGGGGAAAGTATGTATATAAATAAAAAGAAGGAGGGCATGGACTGATAGAGGAATGCCTAACTTTTGGCCTCCATCAAACCTTTCCCTCTTTGGAAGCTTGTGGGGGACAAGCCAACCGTGTCCCCCATGTGGGATATATTTTTTCTTACCAATCCCTTCATCAACACCTCCTCCTCCTCCTCCTCCTTTCTCTCTTTCTTTTTCTCAATCTGTCTATTTATTTATATGTGCAGATATCTCGCAATAACATTCATGCACGCAGCATACGAGGGCCACCAAAGATTTTGATCTCGATGCATGCGAATCATCCTCCACAGATAAAATCTCTTAATATATCATCCTTTTACAGTCGACGCTAAATTATGATAGCAAAAGGGAGAGAGAGGGAGAATGACTTGTTAGGATGAGGATGGAGTGGTAGTGTGTGAGTGTGTTTTGAGGGGCGAGTGAAGTAATCGGGTGGGGTGGGTCGGGGGGTCCATGAAATTAATGCGGGATATTGACAACCAAAAAGTGCTCCATTTGTAGCTTTCCGCAATTTTGTTCCTCTTTTTTTTCTCATTTTATTTTATCTCACACAGCACTCATTACCCGCACACCACATGTTACTTCCTTCCTTTCTTTCTTTATTTCCCTAACGTAACATTCATTCATGTGCATTCTGCAGCGGTGGCTTTCAGTTTCAATTTGGTTTGGGTCCTCCTCCTCCTTCTTCCTGCTGCTGCTGCTGCTGCTCTCCTTTTCTTCTTCCCCCACTTCAAAATGGAGGGTGGGTTGAAGTTGAAAGACTAGTATAAACGGAAGGAATGAACTGAAAGGGAGTCTCATAGAGTTTATATACATACAGATATAGATATTGGGGATGGATCCATCAAATCAAATCAAATCAAATGGGGTTGGGGTTGGGGTTGGGGCCTTAAGACTTAGTTCGGGCACATGCACTCTACACAGAGGAATATGAAATAAAGCACGTACCTACACACTTAATCCACTGATGATGCTCCTATTGCGCCGACATGACGCATGTGGTGCGCATTCAGGCCACATGAATCCCATTTTGACTCCCTCATTTTATGATCATATATTTATTTACATTTATGCGCCACCGCAGGCACCCAACATTATTGCGTGTACGCCAGATTTTTTATTAAATCCAACCCCCCCTTTCATCACTGCTGCTAATGTGTGTCTCTTACGATCGATCGCCCCTCCTAATTAGAAAGAATCCAGCTAATTTAATCGAACTTTTTAGAGGAGATTAAATGCTGTTTTAGACGGATTAGGATCTGTGAGTGGCCGTGCAAACAAAATAATAGTCAAAAAGTGTGTTTTGGCTGGGTTTTTGCCGCCGTATGCCCGGATATGCGATTGGTCCTAACAAAATTGGTTAAAGGTGAAGCGTGAGTGAAAGCATGGTGGGTTTCAATTAGAACGGAGGGAAGAAAGGCAGATGTGATTGATCTCTAACATGAATCTCCATGCTCGGCCAACTTAAAATAATACTTTTTTATAAAAAATTTAAGCTCATTTTAGCATGTAAAAGAAATATGACTGAAGATATTTACGTTCATAGGCTGCTTTTAAGAGGGGAAAAAAAAACGTATGCTCCTATTATATTCCACCTCAGGCCAATGTCTGAAAGAGTGATGATAGTTTATATTGGGAATGGCCTAAGATTAGTGGCTTGACTTGGTCTACACAGCTCATCTTTTGGATCAAGCAACGGCAATGGACAACTAAGAAGACCTACTCTTGGTAGGATGGGACGTCTGAAAGATGCGATGAATAACATGAACTTGTGAGGAAAAGAAAAGGAATATGGAATAGACAGGCTAAACACATCTTCTTGCTCAACAGATTTGTGTTTAGTCATCATGCACAATGATCAACCCTGCCTCCTCGGTTCTAATTATAGACATAAGCATGGTCAAAATCTTGCTGTATTGTTGTCCTTAATATTCGATCGAGCCAATTATTGGGCAGCAAGGTTTTGGATCTAATCTAACTGTGCTAAACATCAACATTTCACCGTGTTAATTGTCCATCCCAGCACACAATATGCCAATTCACATTATTGAGGCCTATTAGCTTAGGTAACACAATCAACACATACTCGTGTACTTGCATTATTAACACACAAGACCTTGTCATTTTGTTCCAAAGTGAAGTCCTTTACATCTCTATCATTCTCCCAACAATATCAACCGAACCCTTGTCAAATAATTTTTCACATCACAGCATAACTGAAGCAGCCAGTCCAAGGCATCATCCATCTAATACAGAAACTTTTACAAGCACAATGGCAAAGGAGCTCCCAGCTTCTTCCACTGGAGCCACAGCTGCAGCCCTCATAAATATTGGTGGCGAAGAAATAGTAACAATGTGTCATCTTTATGCACCCACTTGCCGCCCACATTGAAGTCAAAGACCCAATTGACCATGTCCGTAATAAAAACATGCACAAGAAAGAGAGTATGAAATGCTCTTGATCCACCACCACCAACAACAATAATAATAATGTTAATGCTTGTATTAATAATATACCTGTCTCAATGCATCCATGTGATTGTGTTGCCCAGCTTATTGTTTAATCTTTTTTTTTTCCCTTTTCTTCTTGGTCTCACTCGCAGGCACAAGCAATGCTCCAAACAAGAGCACCTTCACTGAGGAACCAAGCAGCTGCAAGATGCAGAGAGAGGCACAAGAGTCCAAAAACAAGTCACACACTTTAAACGGGCAGAGGGGGGGCCAGACCAGACCAGCACACTGCACTCATGACCCCTTCTTTCTCCCCTCCCCCACCCACATCACATGCTCATCAGCTTGGTGGCAACCCCAGCAGAAGAATCCCAAAGGTGTGTGGCAGAGCCCTACAACACAAGGGGCCCCTCCACCCCTGTTCTCATCACCATGCCCTTTATTGGCCACATTGATGCAGCCTCACTCCCACACATGGCTCATGTCACATAGCACAACGCAATATACAATACACAGCACACAAGCTGTGTAATGTGCTGAGGCTGAGACAGCCCACCTGGGGATATCAATGATGGTGGCATCACATCCACAGTCCCCATAGGGGGGTGCATTGCAGTGCTGTGGAGTGAAGAGGTTGTAGTAATAGGCTTCCTGACACAGATCACCTGCCCTCCTCCCTCTTCTCTCTTCTTGGGGATAGCATAGAGCACATTAAGTTGCCAGCTCATATTCCCCTCACTTGCCTGGAGGAGGCCTGTGAAGACTGTTATTATTATCACAGTAAAAAGCTCTCCTCTTGCAAATGCAATGTGGTGGTGATTCATCATCTCATTGAATCAGACATCACCACCCTGGCCATGGGCCATGGAGAGGACCCCATGCTCACCATGAACACATGATACCCATTCACATGGCTTTATTCTCATCCTTAACTTTCATGTGCTATGCAGTTGACACACTTATTTCTGCTTGTTTTGTTGCTACTTTTCCCTATGGATACAGCCATCTAATGCTTCAAGACCCTCTCTTTCCTTGCTGTAAAGTCAGATTCACATGGATCTCATCTTCAATCTATCGACTTACATCATCTTATTGTCCAAACACTCAAACTAGAGCTCAAATATGCAGGTCTCCTACTCTCATGGAAGAGCACACAACTTGATTGTTTCAGAACCATCTCACATAGGATCCTTAACAGCAAGCACAAAATAAGACAGGAATGGATCTGTAAGCCTATAAGATGAGTAGCAACCACCCTGATGGCTCGATCAGCATGTGGTTTAAGGTAGTGAGACGCAATTAGTCCACAATCAACTCACTCTTCTTCGGTTGATGGAACAGGTGGAATGGAATTATGAAATTGTTGCGGATTGCATGTTCCGATACCTCAACAAGGTTATATATAATGAAACAACGGAGTTCATCCAAAAGAAGAGAAACCAAGAAGAGGCATTTTTTGATCTGTTTTAGCAAAAATGCAAACTGGCATCAACCAACCAAAGATTCGCAACACATGGAAGAAGAAGATATATAGATTAAAAATAAACGAAGACAGATGATGATGTTGATGATGATGAAAATGTACAATAAATTACACCACCAATCTAAGAAAAAGAAAAAAAAAAAAAGAAGAAGAAAAAAGAAGCAGCAAAAAAAAATAATAAAGAGGGGAAAAGGGGAGAAGAGGACCTCCTGCGATCGCATCCGCCTCACATGGCCTCGGCAGATGGTGGCAACGGCGAGGCTGCGGAGAGGACCTCGGCGATAGCGTTCATGGCCCTCACTTGCATCTCTAGCGCTGCGATGTAGTCTGATACCTCTTCCAGCAGCGTCGGCAAGGCCAGCTTCCGGCAGCCGGGGACCAACCGTCCCAGGACTCTCGCCTTGTTCTCCAGGGCCGGTTGCTTGTTTCTCTCGGCTTCCCGATCAGGGTACGCCGCGGCGACGGGCTTCGGCCTACCGGCCCGCGGTCGGACCCTGCGCTTCAGCGTTCGACAGGAGAGGATCGCGCGGCTCCACCGCGTCCGGCCCCGCGCGGCGACCGCCAGCGCGCGGTCCGCGGCCTCCCGAACGGCACGGCTCTCCGGGTGGCCCGCGGACGTCGCCGACACCGCCGTCGAAGCGGGGCCCGCCGGAGGCGACCGGCGGACCCGGCGGACCCGGCGGAGGGCTTCGATGAGCTTGGAGGAGTAGGTCTTCTGCTCGCCCTCCGTCCTCCACTTGGTCAGCGATGGCTCTGCCCGGCGCTTCCGCTTCCTATCCCCTCCGCTCTCCTTAACCGCCGTCCCACCTTCCGCGTTCGGGACCTCCATCCTCAAATCCGCCCCCCAGGGAGATATCCAACTCACTCCAAATCGCCGCAACAAAGGCTACGAAATCAAGCCACGGTAAGCACGACAGATCCCACCATCCCACTGCAAACGCCACACACGGATTAGGGTTCTTACCTAGAAACCATCCGAAGAATGGGAAACGCGAGGGCGCTTCGGGGCGATCGGAAGCAGCTCGCAGCACACGGATCGGAGGAGGAAGAGGGCGGGAGAGGCGAGGAGAGGGGAGGAGAGGGGACGAGGTGGATGCTTTAAAGGAAACCAAGGGGGGGGGGGTGGCAGTAATAACACGCTGCGCCTTGTATTTAATTTAATTCGCAGCGTCTCGTTTGCCCATTTTACCCTCGCAATCGTTTGATGATCCGACGCTTCCTTTTTCTCGGCCAAGTCAAATTTTTGGCGATCGGAGGCGATCGCCTGGGCCTTCCGCCGTAATAACGATCGTGCCACCGCGAGGAGAATCAACGGCTCCGATTAGTTGGCAGGCCCGGTGGGCACTCGCGCACGTGCGTGCTCGTCCCAGCGTCGCGTTTGTGGTCACTTCCGGTGAGAGCAGCTTTACGTTGACCGTTCCTGATACGAAAAAAAAGAGATCAAATCCATGAAGGCAATTATTCTTACGAACGACAACCGAGCGTGGGAATAAATCAACGGCCATCCAAATTAATGATTGGCTTTGGGGCTCCGATCCCACAAATCATACGCCCCTTAAGCACTTTACCCATTCATCGAATTCCCAATGGAAGGAGCTCGTGCAGTGAGATGTTTTCATTAATTGTGTTTTTGCTTAAAAACTAAGATGCCCTGCATTTTCTTTTGCTGCGTGAAGAGAACAGACAACATGCTGCGAGGAGGAGCATAAATGACGCTAAAAATTAGCACTTTTAAGTGACATTTCCTTTTCATGTTCCTGGTATTTTAAAGGAGCTGGTGGTGTTGTTTGTGCCATTAATGCGAGGAAGGGGATGTCTGTCATCAGGTGAAATGAATGAGAATCATTGTAATTTGATGCTCTCTTCCAGTTTGACACCAAACCCGCTTTTATGCCCTCGTTAATTATCCCTTCCCAACAATTCACGATGACCACCACCTTTTTCTTCTCCCTTCTTCCTTTTTTAAGACAATTGCATACTGTTCAAAGGAAATGCTGTCTCCTCTGAGCAACTAACAATTTAAAAAACAATGAGCCCTACTTATCTTCTTCAGGGGAGGGGAGGGAGGAGCGTATCCAAAGCCCTCGCTCTCCTCGTCTCAACTTTCGATCCAATGGCTTCCGCACTCGGCGTTCGCATGCGCCGGTGATGTCATTTCTTTTTGCCCAAGGCAATTAATGAGACTTCATGATGTTGCTCTTCCTTTATATTTTTTTTTAAGGTTCGAGATCATCATCTTTGTCAGTCCAATGTCACTGTCCACGCTTGTAAATCTCGAATCAGATCGACGCAAACATTTTCCATTTGTTTTTTCCACTATGATAATAAGAATAAGAATAAAATGCCCCCTTCACATCCATCTCCGCTGTGCGAGACAAGCTTGTACTTCCACAGCCTCATCCGGTTTTACCCCACTGATGATGACTGATTTAGGATCCTTCACCGTCTTGTTCTTGTTTTTGTTAACGTTGATCCGCGTCAAACTCAATACATTTTTTCAAAAGGCGTACTCCAAAGCAGCATCTGGATCGGCACCTTCAACAGAGTCAAATAGAAGAGGACAAGAATGTCTTATGTTTTTCTCATTTGTCTGCTCTTTGAAAAAGACATGGATCACCAAAGCGATCAACGCTCATCGGGCTTTTGGTTTCTTTGGGTTTAGAGAAACGTCCACATGCTCATCTGCTGAAAAATTATGCAGCTAGACATCATCTTTCATTCCCATAAGTTTAGCAGGGCATCCTCATTTAACAAAAGTTCAGCAAAGCGATGCATTATTTTTCTTCGAGGATATAATGCTGATGATAGCAATTGAACCTTCTTGGATGAGTAGAAGAACGTTGCGCTGCCAGAAAAATTCAGAAAAGAGGAGGCAAAAATAAGGTTTATGCTCGTATTTTTTTTTTAAAAAAAATGCTGAACATGTCATGTGAGGATGCACAGTGATGGGGAGCGACTGCTTCTACTGTTGACGTCCATGGGGATGAGGAGAAATCTATTCCTTGTAGACTGGAACACGGACACTGACGCAGGATGATGCAGGCAAGGTCTTCACTCGGCCTACTCATCCTACTGTTCAAACTGCACTGCTACTAAACTTGGAACAGAGAAGGCCCTATTTTTTCCCTAGACAAGTTGTCACTCAGATGTCAAATACTCGAGTGGTTGAATGGGCAACTTGGATTTTTGCATGTTCGAGTTGATTTTTTTAACCCTCCTCCCCTCATTGATGAGTTGCGGATGCCCATTCTCAATTATGCACAGGTTGAACCACATCTTTGACTTCTTCACGAGCCGAGGGCTTCGCGAGAAACTAGAATTTTAAATCTTATTCTAAGTTTTAAAATTCTGAGTTCTATTTTTCAGATAAAATGGAAATAATTTTTGACGCGCTTCCCGGTGGCGGAACATTAATAAACAGTGACGCCACTGCGAGTACGAATGATGTAAATGAAAACATTTTTTGATTGGATGGAACTCGGAAACGTTTCTATGTGGAGAAGTACATATATATTTACTGCCAAATACTTCCCCCCAATTGTTCTGACTTATTTCACTGTTACCTGAGTAGATTCTTATTCCTGCTGGTGGAAGGAGACAAAAAAATCTTCATATGGATGAAGGCATCCTGTCGATTGGACTCAAGTAGTTGGAAGATCTTAATTAAATCGAAATTTCGGTTTAACACAAACTTTCAAATTACGAGAACTGAATGGAAGAATCAAACAGCAAAAAGTTAACCGGAAGAAACACAATGAGGGGGACTGATAGAAAGAAAAATTATCATTGGTCAAGAACGACGCATGGAACAAAGTGAATGCATGCGCATAAACCGAGTAGATAGTATTGATACCGTTACAGCGCGCACATAAGAAGTTGGAAAAGTTAGTAATAGAAAGGAACGACAATATTAAATCTTTCCTCGGACGTACATCTTGATCAAGTAAGAGTGTGAGGAGAACAATTCTCGGCTTCGTACATAAGATCCTAGATACGGTGAAGGGGCACAAACAGAAGGATCTCAAGAAAGCGTAAACATGCAAAGTATTTATATCTTATGATGATCTAGGTGGTCCTTGAGGGTATTGCTGCGCCACAGGTGGAGCAGATGGCTGGGATGGTGGCGGTGGAGCCATCACGGACTGGTAAGGGGGAAATTGCTGTTGATACGGTGGAGGCGGAGGGGCCATGTATCCGTACGGAGAGTAATAGTGCGGATACTGGCCTTGAGGATGCGGAGGAGCCATAGGGTAAGCATGACCTTGAAGGTTTGGCGCTCGTTGGTCAGGCTGCTTCTCTGATCCATTTTTGTTATCGCTGCCTTCCTGTGAGGAGACAACTGCGCCCATCCTCTGAGGATCCATTGACGGGTAGAGTGTCCGGGAAGCTTGGGGCGGTGCGGGAATGTTGAAGTAGTTTGGTGGTGGCTGTTGATGGTTTTCGGTGCCTGGTGGTAGAGGCTGCTGGTTGCTCTGCTGCTGTGACACGAGGGCTCTTGGAAGCATTCCTGCATGCGCAACAAGCCCTTGCCTTGCGGCATCATCATCTTGGGTCTCACCCTCTGGCTTGGGGGCCTGAGGCCTCCCCCACATCAGCTTCAATCGAAGACCCTTGATGACTAGCTTGTTAGCAAGCTCCTCAGCTGCTCTTTCAGCCGCTTCTCTTGTCGTATAAGTTACAAACGCACACGCTCGCTGTAGCACCATCCTGATGGATTCAATCTCGCCATGGGCATAGAATTGATCACGCAGATCCTGCTCAGAAATTCGGGCATCAAGACCGCCAACATATAGGGTCTTTATACTCTCATCTTCTGGGGGATTTAGAGTCGGCATCTCACCAGCCTTGTTTAGGAGCTTTAGAGCAACTGGGTCATTCACTCTGCACGGCAAATTCCATTAGGATCAAATCTCAGCAATAAGGAAAAAGTAAAAGAGTAGATGATTCAAGCTAAATAATAGATTGCACTAATCATGTACACCGTTCTACAGGATGATATGGCAGGTGCACTACCTGGAAAACTCCAAAAACATCATTATATGCTTAACTAGAAGTTGTGTTAATCGAAACTTGAGATTCATCCATTTCTATACCCAAACCAGAGTCAGAAGAGTAAAATACAATTATCAACATTAGCAAATTTCTAATTCAGCTAGCTGCATAAGAATGTGAAAAATCCTGAGTCTATCTATTAGCAAATACATATAACTTGTGCCATTTTTTTTAATTTTTTTTAAAATCTTGTTTTCAATTTTATCTTCTTGGATGGGGATTATCAAAAATCACAAATAACATGGTGAAGCAGATCACATTATAAGAGTAAGAGGACAACATCTTGTCAAAAACAATAAAAAGAAGAACCAAATGGAAAAAAGTCTATATGCCTTCTCTTAATTCCTATATGAAATTCATCTAGCCCACACTACCAAAACTTTAGCAATTATACTTACCCATAGTATCTGTCTTTTATGTTCTGCTGAGATAATTCACCAGTTTCAGGCATTTCATGCCGATACGGACATTCAGCTCCACGAGTACATTCACCACGCATATAAAAGCTACAAACATGTGCCCTGTTTCTTTTGTAATATGGTGTTGTCCTTTGCAGCTTTAAGATGGTATCATTTGGGTGAACTTTCCCATATGAAGACTCATAGTCTATGCCAGCTCTTGTCTGTAAAAGGAACATTGAAACATATTAAAACCAAATTCAGTAAGAGTAGGAGCAAGTAAGTGATGGAAACAAAAGAAGACAAAGACAGACATTTCCATCAATAGGCTAGCTAATACCGACAGGATAATCAATTTTATTCATAGAATCAACGGGACAGAGAACATTAAATTGAGAAATCGAAGATGGTGGAGTCAGTAACTTAAGTAATGGGAAGGCCATGTACATTAAGCTTTAGGAATGTTCACAAAATAGTAGGTAGGTGAGATGCCACGTAAATAAACAAGCTGCTGAAACTACAGAAACACCAACGTTAGTCATCATGCAGATACTGGAAACACAGATGGTTTCCCTACATAATGTCCATGCCATGAAGCATCATTTATATTTTGCATCTGATAGCTATGTTAGTGAAGACATATAACTTGACTGGCTGGTTGCTGCCATTTTTCCTGGTTGAACGAAATCTTGTTGAGGTTATATGTGATATAAAAAAAAGTTTAGGTCCTCCTGGCTTCTTTCCAGCCTCATTTTTCCTTCATTCTGTATCTCTATAATCTAATGATAAATCATACCAAGAATTTGACTGCACTACCTTTAACACAGTGAAGTTAAACAGTAGTTCCCTATTCTGTCTTCCCAGCTTCATTTTCCTTCATGTATTCATTCTATATATCTATAATCTTAGTATGATTGTACATTGAATTTGATTGTACTACCATGTACACAGTGAAGTTAAACAGCAGTTCCATATTCATATCTGATATCTAATTCTGATCACTTTTTTGAGTCATCTCTGGAGATCATTAGAACAAAAGGTTTGATAGTGAAAAACATTTGATCTCTGAACACTAGTTCATCCAAATCCCAAATAGACCAACCACTTAAAAATAGATCCTTCAAAGTTACAATGAAAAAAAGTTAAGTGACTAATTATGGATGCAGATGAACTTATTGATGAATATGTTATGACTCTCCTTCATGGATTCAACAATATTAGTGCTCCTAGAAAACCTAGTTAGGAAAGATAAAAAAGGACTTTTCTTTCTCTTATTCCATTATGCCCATTCTCTGGTTGATGATTCAGCCTTAATTCAAGTCAACGACATAAACTAAAATCATACCACAAAAATCCTCATAAATTAAGTTGTCTTGAGTCTCAACTATAAGCAAACAAGTCAACATAGTACCAAACCAAGTTGAAAGATGAAGAATATAAGAAACACAAAGGTAATAAATGCTAGAAGTAGCAAAGATGGAACAGTAAAGAACTTTCATTAAGCATATCAAACATTAATAAGTGAATTTACCAGGGGAGAAAGTTCATCTAATCTAAATTTGACCTATATTTAAGCTGCAGAACATCAATAGAGTGGTCTAATAGGCAAATGAGCAAAGCAACCTATAAGACACTAATCGTTACTGAAATAAAGCAAATAAATAATGAGAAAAGCTTATTCACAAACATACCCTGCGGTCATGTTCTTCAGCAAAGTACTCTCGGTTGACATCACTCTTTGGGATGGCATCATTGGAATTGATTGCAAGAGCAGTATCTCGAACTTGAACGGGTAACCCATATTCAAGATCAAGGATGCACACTTGACAAACATTCTTCAGTTTGCAGCATGTCTGGCAGATCTCTGTTTTCTTGTACCTTGCATCCCGCCCAGGTCTCCATCTAAATACTGTAAAAGGACGTTTGCAGATCTTACACTCCTTATCATAATCTGCTCTTGTCTGGACAGCCAAAAGGCATAAGTAAATTCAGAGGTTAATCACAATTATTTGAATTGACAGTTCAGTTCATATATAAGGCATGTAAGATGGTGCATATTTACATAACAAATATACGGTCTTCAAAAGGGCAATACTTTAGAACCTCAATCATAGTCGCAACCCATGCTGATCATTGTTTCTTTTGTGTATAAACAACTCAACATGCTGTGAGAATACGGAAATATGATGTCTCAGCTGATTTCATAAACTTAGTCCATACCAGATTATTATCCATATTCAGCTTTCAGCAGCAAATTGAAACAAAACATGATTCAGGGAATCATAAAACAAAGAATAACTAGGTTATCGACTCTATTTTCCCTCTCTCTCTCTCTCTTGATATTCAGGCTTTGTGCTACTTTGTTTATCCTGCAAAATCAAACGCACGATAGACCTTCCAAAAATTATAAAATAAATGGAGAAACTTAAGAGTGTGTTTTCGTCCATGATCTAGACTACATAAACTCCAAATGAAAACAATATCGAGAACAAATCACAAGCAATAATTACAATGGATACCAGTACACCACAGGATTGTCACGCTGTCAAATATAGCTTCGGTGCTACCAGCAGAAAAATGTCTACCTTGAACACCCGTAAAAAAAATCGATAACGCATATTACAAAGACGAACAAATTAGGGTTTCTCCTCCCTTGTCCCTTGCTACGCTCATTGAAATAATCTCCATTTATTCCAAAGCAGGTACTCATTCGACCATGATTCAATTTTCTAAATTCAAAGACACAGGCCAGCCGACTTATCAACGGTTTCCTGCCTGTACGAGGTAACTATCCCTAAATCCGAACATAACCTATTACGAAGCTCGAATTGCAAACACAACCGACAAGAAGTGATCCAATCCTCTCGTTTCCTTCTCACCCAAATCCATCAATCTCAATTTTTTTCCTTTTCGAGTCGGAGATTAAGGAGCCGAGAGGAGGAAAGTGGAGAGGAAGGCTTACCATTCGTATGTAAGGGTTGTCGCCAAGACAGGACTCGCAGATGATGGGGAAATCCGAGCGCTCCCATCCATCGGCCTGCGCGTCTCTCAGCAGGCGATGCGCCATCGTCCGTCGCCGGAACCGACACCGACCAAGGAGTCCGCCTCGAATACGCGAAAGGTCAACAAATATAGATAGGTTAATGCGCCCACATATATATATGTGTGTGTGTGTGTGTGAATATAAACCCGAGAAAAAACCGGTTCGGCCCAAATTTTTTTTTTAAAAAAACCTGTTAGCATGAGAGAAGACCGGATTTAAATAATTAAAGCCAAATTGACGGCCACCGCTTTAGTGCTCTCGAATAATGCTCGATGCAATCGCCTGCACTTTACATTATGCTTAGTATATGATCTGATTTTAAGGAGGATGAATCAGAGCTCTTAGTCTTCGTTACGGAGAAATCACTTAAATCAATGCTGATTCTTAGAGATTAGGAAGCCCACAAGATCACATTTAGAATACATATATAGTAATAACTCAGTATGGGTTTTTTATTTCTTTACTCGCTGATGAACAACAACCGGACAAATACATAAATTTAAATCCTGCATCTCTGGGGGTGTCTCACTGCTTTCCCACCCTCATCTTACTAAATCGACACAGGTAAAAGATTTAGAGTGTTATGCGCGATGAACAATAGATCATCATTTATAGCAGCAGCAGCACGCGCAGCTCATGCACTTGCAAGCTGCCTGACATTGATCGGAAAAATCTCGTCCGAATCGCCGTCGAGCAGTCTTGCGGCGACCAGGACATTTGTGGCATCGGAAGGGTGGTAAGGATCCCAGAACACATACTTGGACCGGTCGCTGCACACTTTAGATGGAGGGCTGCACGGGATCAGCCCTCCATGATTACCTTCCATGAAGCAGCACGCTGAATCAGCCACCTCAAACCCTATCAAGGACGGTGAGATGGGATAATTAACAGTGATCTGGCTTGCAGCTTTGCATGCTCAGGGAAGGTTTTTTTTTTTTTTTTGCTTTAATCTCTTTAAAGGGAAACGACGTACCATAACTTGCGTAGTTCCGAAGGAAATCAGTGAAGATGCGATGCACATCGGCGTAAGCGATGGTGAGTCCTTGGAGCTTCGAATTGAGTTCCACCACCAGATCTTTCAGCTGGTAGTTGTAGGCTTGAGCCAATCGGTTCGGATACTCGATGCAGTCGCCGTCGTCCTTGGGTTTCGATAGAAAGACGTCTCTCATGTATGGAATGCAGCCGATGGGTCCAACGTTTGCTGCAACAATCCTCCGCGCACCCAAATCATACAGCCTCTGCAAACGCACGTACGCAGGCATCAAAACCAGTGTAAATATAATTTAGAAGGGACAAGAAAAAAAGATCAAGTAGATAAACGGTAGCTGCTCTACAGTCAGCTGCAGCTTGAATGTGGCGATCATGGCCTGGATGAACACTTGAGGCGGTACAACTGCTTGCTCCGGCACCGACAGCACCGGAATGAGGTAGTTGTTGATCAAGTCGTTGGACCCCACGGTGATCGAGAAGATAGCTGTGGCCAGCAGACTCGACGCTTCGGCCGGCCCGACGAGCGAGATCATCTCCTCCCTCGTCTTGACGAAGAGGTCGATCTGCTCGTCCATGCTGAGGCGTCCGCCCTTGACGATATCGACGAAGAAGACCATTCACGAACCAAATTAATCAATCGGAAAAGGACAACTCCATATGCGCGTACAGTGCTCAAAGGCGTTTTAGTTTGTGCGACTTGTGCTTACAAAGATGTACCCCGTCTTGTTGAGGATCCCTCCTGCGCCGGACGCGTAGTTGACGCCACTGAGCACGGCGTCCCCGGCGGTGCTCGGAGCCAAGCAGGGCGGAGTGAACTGGTCGAGACCGAGAGATTGGCCTGGACAAAAAAACAGCAGCAGCATTTCGCAAGCGATCAAGGAATCGATCACCGAAGACTTCATAAAACCTACATTTGACTACATATATAAGTATAGCTCGATCGGATAGGTTAATTTGCCTATAATATCGGCGATCGTCCGCCCGTTAGTGAATCGTCCGGTGGGTTCGTGGCTCGGGAAATCGATGCCGTTGGGTACGTGGTTGGCCCTGGAGAGGGTGACGATGTAGTTGTTGTTCCCGGCGTCCACCAGAGAGTCCCCGAAGACGAAAGTGGCCAACGCCGCCTCGCCGTGGGACGTCCTCATCAGCAAGAGGCAGACTAGGATCAGGTAGAAGAGAAACGCCATGAACGAAGCCAAACCAGGCGACGGATGGAGAAGTAATCAATCAATTAAGAAGGAAATAGCTAGATGGAGCTCCGGCGGTGCACTTATCTTATAGTGGGAATGGTGCACAGTTCGAAGTTTAATTCATTTTTTTTTTGGTATTAATTCCATCGGAGACATGGAGTATATACATCACACGGGCCCCAAATCCTAAAGTTGATCTCTCAGATAATGCTATAACTGACGGATGAATGACCAGTTTGCTCCGCAGGAGCTGAGATGTCGACTCAGTATAAGTTTCCGACATCGACGTCCGTATATATGTACGTGGAAGCTATGTAGGCTATTAATCACTATATGTGGCCATGCACATAACTGCTCTGGGTCGCTTCCCACCTTACGCCCCTCTTGTCATTTACTTCGCTACAGCTTGTTGCCATCTTCCACCCCAAGGTGAAACGTAGATGGGCGTTAGATCTGGGATATGTGTCAGCTTTTATTGTTCCTTTCGGCCTTTGTTACCTTCTCACTCGTTTTCACGTAACTTGAGTTGTCGGCCTAACCGTATTAACTCATCCACCTGCTTAACTCATTATTGCAGTCAAAACGGCAGGCAGCAAGTTTTGTTAATTAACCCAACTCCGGAGGCGCTTCATGATTTCACCCAGCAATTAAGTCAGTTTGTGACGCCCTTCTTGAGCCTGCATCGTAGGTTCGGTGCAACCAGATCGGCCATGTGGTGGTGCCAGTTTTGGTGCGTTGATGCTGATGACGATATATCATCCTGATGAGCAGCTAGAAAATGATTTGTAATCATGAGCTTTCTTTTCTTTTCTGGCTCAACATGAAACCACATCTTTCCATTCTATGGTTGCAAGCGAGTGCATAGGGTGGGCACTAAGTAATACCTAATGATAACGGTACAAATCGGATAAATTAGCGTACAGTCCTAACTAATTAAGAAATATAGCAGCCCTATCGGTTGAATACTTAAATGATGCATTAACTTTTTCCCGGTGCACAGCGTAGCCGTCAACTGTGGCTTTACGTGGTTGGCCTGCCCCCCGATCTTAAAAGGTATCGGATTCATTAGTTATGACAGTGGAGAAAAGGCCATGAATTAGTTCGACTAATTAATGAAGTTGACGTCCAAGAATGCCGGCTATTTAATGAGCATGTTCGAACCCAATGATTATTAGGTCATTGCCCTTGGTCTTAAAAGTAATCTTAAGACTGATCTCCGCGTACATGGCTCATCATCTGATGTCGGCCTACGTACATGTAACCTTAGTTAAGTATCGATCAATTAATACAGCATGATACTGTGCTTCCAATCTATTGATTAGCGTGAATGTCCCGTGTAGTTCACTTCATGGTTAATGCAATCTACCTAACTTTACTATGATAACATTAATGATATCGATGTTGATGTGATAAGGGTAGAGCTTTCACTATGATAATATTAATGATGGTTTTACTAGTTAATTGTACAATCCTAGATTGGTAGGCAGTACGTGATCCTATGTGATTACTAGGCATTGCCTCCCATGTGCTATCAACACCATTTCTTATGTACCTCGGGCGCTCTACAACCAAGCACAATACTTATGGAAGAGTTTATCTTTATCAACCTAATTTTCTATCAGCAAGGCAAAGAAACAAATTTGAGCCATCAATCATATTATCTACGAATACACTGCTGTTATTTATATTATTGTCGGTGCTCTCACTTGATCATGAAGAAAATATATCATTAAATTCGACCATGGTAAAATATCTTCGAGTTTAAAGTATGAAAATAAATCGACTTATATTTCAAATTTATTGCTCGCGGACAACGAAAAAGCAATCAACTAGTAGCCCCTCAACTTTGCTTATACCTACCCAACAGCTAATTTGATCACACAAGCGAACACGTCGAATAAGAATTTTTTGATTCCTCGGTCTTCGATACTTGGGAAGAGAAAAAACAGTGTGCCCATTTTTCTGCTAAAACACCAGTCTGAAGCTCTTAGAGATCATGCAGGAGAAACTTTGATCAGGAAAAAGACGTTTTGGATGATCATTTTGTGTACAAAACATCCTCCCATGGGTGACGGTAGAGCGGCTGCTTCAGTCTCTTCTGATCAAAAGTATGCCTGTGAAATCCAAGATTATAAGAACAGAGATGGAAATGTGAAAGAACAGAAAGAAAATAAAATATTCCTGTGTCATCAAATCAAAAGGGGTAAAACTTTTTGCACTCACCCAATGAGACCAATCGAGCGTGCCAAAACAAACAGTCCGTTCAGGTATCCAATTTCAACGATCTCATCGATTTCTTGTTTGCTGAACATTCCACTGCCAGCTAAAAGATCCAAGAATAGAGATCCAATTGCTCCATCAACATTCAGGACCAAGTTGTTTGCCTTTGAGAGGGTGTATGTCTCAACTTGAACAGCATAACTCATGTACTTCACGGATGGGAAATGAGTGTGTGCATACTGCTGCAGAAGCTCCACTCTCTTGTCCCTGTTGTCTCGACTTTTGATCCTATCACCACAAAAAAAAAACAATTAACATTTACGGCATGGCTACTGTGACTTATAAAGCGGCAAAGAAAGATACACTAGACAACAGCCATCAGCCATGCTATGGCAAAAAACATCTCAATGTTTTTTTAAAAAAAATTCACGGGCTCAACTATTCTTTTTTTTCTTTCCCTTCTTTACTACACATTTATCTCCTCTGGAAGCAAATCCTTCTTTCTCTAAGTTTTACAATGAGTAATTTCTAACCTTTTGTTTACCATATAGTATCAATTGCATGTTTTACAACCACTTTCATGGCGTTATTATCAAACCCTTTCTAATTTTTAACTTAATTTTTACAGATTCGTCCAATACTTATCAACCAAATGATAGAAAATAGTAATCTAGTGCACGATTGTTGCATTCATTGAGCCTTCTACAGTTACGAAGTCCCCAGTATTAGGTGAACTCGTGAGAATCATGAAAATAACTTGGACACGGTTCAATTCTTCCATGGAAGAAGATCAACCTGAAGGTATATTTTACTTGTTTAAGATGGGCAGTAATATGCATCTAAGAGTGAATGAGATGAGAATGTTGGATCCCAGTTTTTAAAAAGGAAAAAAGGAACGGAATCAACTGCAATTCATTAGAACATCAAGAGACCACATGTTTTCTAATAAAATACCTGTGCCCTATTCCTGGTACACGAATGCCCTTCTTTTTCATACCTTCAACGAATTCATAAGGAGTGAGGCCCTGGTGACAAAAATTTCTCAGTGCTACAAAAAGCTTCAAAGAAAAGAATCACAGCTATAAGAACGACTTCAACTCCTAATTGTATAAGCTTACTCTGTCATATGCATCTTTGAAGTATCTAGCAGCATCATCAATTGCACCACCAAATCGAGGACCAATCGTGAGCAATCCTGTCTTTCAAAATCTACTCATTTCTTTGTTCCAATGACTATAGGCAAAGACCTTATTTTGACTACTAAAATAAGAACATGGTAGCAATATGCACCATTAACTGACAACACTCACCTGACACCAGACTGGAAACTAAATCCTTTCCAGCCCTAGCAGTAACTATAGTGTTATGAGCACCAGAAACACAGGGACCATGATCGGCACATAACATGATGCAGATCTGCCAAACGAAGAACTCTATAGTGAGTGACCAAAAATGCTATTGACGCTAAATATTAGACAAATTGCAGACTAGTTTAATTACGTAATGAATTAAAGTAAGATTTAGTTAGAACGTGACGGACAATTGCATGGACGAACCTCAATGAACTGTGTGCAATAACGGGGAAGACTACGCTTGAACCACAAGAGAGATATTACATCCCCCACACCGAAACCTTGTTGGATAATACTAGACATGGGCACACCAGCATAGCAAGGTTCCTCGCCTGTAGATGGGCATGCAATTCAGCATACTTTTGACATAAAAAATCCATTTTTCACGGGAATAAAAGTACTGAATCAAGGCATTAATCAAACCTCTATCATCTGAAATGGTGGAGATAATATGAGTAGGAGCCCGGACCTTCCCACTTTTAATTGCATATTTAAGATCCTCAGGAATTTGAGGAGGTGTAACTTCAGGTACAGGAGTTATCTTCCCTTCTTCAACCTATCACGAAAAAGAGAAGAATCATGTTACAAAGGATTGATTTTCCGATGGTTCATATTTCCAAAGCAACCTGGCCATTGTCAGGTGATTTTCTCAGACAATATGACATCAGATAGTACTTAAGAAAAATAATTGAAGCAATAGAAGATACCAGTTTCTCAAAAGTTTCTTTAATGGCAGCCTCAAATGCTTCATAAGAAGTAGGAACAACAGCTCCAGCTTCTCTTAGAGCCTGATTTTTTGCTTGTGCTGATTCCAATTCACCACCACTTTTTGCACCCTATTGGTGGTAGGACAAGACTTTATAAGGCATTATAGTAAGAGTAATCATGATTGTTGGTTATCAGATCTGGTTATAAGCAAGATGAAGATGAAAAACATCAAGTAACTCACAGCATGACCAAATTGCACTTCGGACTTGAAAAGGCGTGCACATGTTCCGCTAACCCAAGCAACAACAGGTTTATGAACTTTTCCTTCTTTTAGAGCCTCAACTAGCGAGTACTCATCTTTCCCACCCAATTCCCCTAGCACGACTATCATCTTGACCTAATCAGGTGCAAGAGCAATATTAGAGAAAAATAAACACTAAAGAAGAATCCACCAAACTTTTTTGCTGAGATGCATCTATCAATTGTATATAGTACTATTCGTCCATCGAAAAATAAAATGTATCTAGTATTATTCATGATTATTTTTCACCACTACAAATGAGTGACACCATGGTCTGGTGACTCACCAGTGATGAGCAACTTTTCAGAAGTATATAACTAATAATGAATTACCTGAGGGATGTTGTTAAACCGTAGGACATGGTCAGAAAGAGTAGACCCGGGAAAAACATCTCCTCCAATTGCAATGCCTGTAATAATTGAACATGGAGAGCTCAAATCAGGACTGCAGAAAACAAAATATAAGGCTTTGAAAATTAGAAATAGCACCTTCATAGATTCCATCTGTGACCCGTGCAATTGTGTTATAAAGCTCATTTGACATGCCACCCTGTACCACAGAGTCAACTTCTTACTCCCGAATAATACCACGTAATGCAGATGGACAAAAAACATATTTTAATTTTTAATTTCTTGTTCAGTGCAAAATTGAAGAGGAACCATGGTTGGATTATTAATAACTACATAATGTACCAATTGTTACCTAGAGCATGGAAGATTATGAGTACTAAGTATACCACTTAGATTTGAATTCATGCTACGCAGGGATTGGATTATTTTATTTTCCATGATATGCTGGGGTTAGGTTAGTTTAATGCAGTGTTTTGGTCGTAGTCTGTAGTTTGAATCACTTAGGCCACTTGCTATAATACATGAGTTAATACACCCCGACCCCCCTCCCAAGAAAAAAAAAAAGAAATCCCCAAACTATCAGGTGAAATAAGTTGGAAAAGAAATATTTTCGTAAGAGAGAACATACCGATTTAGAGACAAATCCGACAGATCCAGGCCTGTAAAGCTTGCATTGGATTATATTGTCAATCGTTCCAGCAGTATCACCAATCTTAAAAGCTCCAGCTTGAATACCTCCAACGGTGGCTGGACCAATAAGTACCTGGAAGTTTTACAAAGCAAGATAACAAATTATGCTAGAGGATCAATGCACTATTTACTAGCTGTCATCAAATCTTACACAGCTTGCTGATATGTTAGTCTTACATAAACGTAATTTTTTGTGATATTTGGAAAATTTATTTTTCTTATCAACATAATCTATTTACTAAGATTGTCCAAGTTTCTAACCTTGTTATTGGCTCTTGCATAGGCAATCAGTTGCTTTGTGTCTGCCTCTGGAACACCTTCAGCTATAATAGCCACTACTCTAATTGTTGGTTGCTTCAAAGCTGACATGGAAGATGCTGCTGCACTGCATGCATATCACAGGCATGGTAAGAATATGCACTTCTTTTCATAGATGCAAACAAAAAAATAGCACCAACCTTCTAAATGATGCAAAGTTGATAAAAACATCAGCAGTAGGGCGTGCAGCACATGCTGCTTCAATGCTGCAGTAAGACAGACCACAAGAAATACAAATAATTGAGTAACAGAAGCTAAAATCTAAAAATTCAACAACTAAAACTTACAACAAAAGCAAGCTAAAGATGCTAAGGCATATACAACCGATAGCAAAGTAGACAAACAAAAAGTGTCCACCCACTGATCGCAACTGTAGGGATTTGAATAAATAGACAAGCTTACTTATAAACTTACTCACACCTGCAAATTAATTCAATGATATTTGAATTATATCACCCAGATACTGAACCATAGCCTATGAACTACTCCGTCTATGGTTGATATGCAGATGCATGACTCAAAAGTAAATAAGCCAATTCATGTCAAATTGGATTTTAGTTGCAATTATAATGAATTACGTAGAAAATGCAGTTCATTAATAATTGTGTGCAAGTACTGATAAAGTAAGCTACTCCATGAGGGTCAGACCTTTCATTAATGTATGACCAACTTGAAGTTAAAATTGACTTTTTTTTGAAAGATAACATTGCATTCATTTCACTAATCTGAAAGGATACAATATATCATCCAAAGGGATGTGAAAAGTGAACAAAATAACTTAAAAGAAAATGAAAAAAAAAACATAAACTAGAACAATACAACCATCAACCATACTTCACCGGGCAAACTTAAAGTGAAACACTAGCAAACTATTAGGTTCTCAAGATGGCTTGTGAGTCTTGAATTACGCATAAAGCATCTCCTATTTCTCTCACCCCATACACTCCATTGCCATGCAACTAATTGACTTAGCACCAAAATTTAGGCAAAGGAGAAATATTTGTTTAAGAGGCAGTGCATTTTGTGTAAACTATAATCAAATGAAAATGACATATGTGGTGATGGGATGAATTTGTTGTTCAACTAAGAGCTAAGAAATAAATCCATCTTTGTTAATATGGAGTGTCTTACTCACGTTGAATAAACTGGAATTGCAATTTCCTCCTGACCAAAAAAGAGCTTTTGAAACCCCTCAGAACCAGGATTGATTATTCCAGCAACAGAAGGTGTTTCCCTCCCTATAAATAAAATACAAATAGTTCATATAAAAGTGAAAATAGAACCTTCAACAAAATACAAGGCAGCCCATATGAAATAAGCAAAGCAAAGCAACATAACAAAAGGTTTAACAAACCGCAAAGGAAGTCAAAGTCAAGCATCCTTTGGATTGGAAGCTGCTTATAATTGTAAAATAGAGCTTGAGTATCCCGCGAGAAAATTTGTCCCGTAGCCATTATGTGGACTGCAAATTAACAGAAATTAGGTGTGATCAGAAATTAGGTGCAGTTATCACAAATAACAAACCTAGAATTCCGATATGAAAGAGGAACATAACATGGACTACTTTGTTTGATGATGCGTGGAAATCTTAGTGTCTCTCATATCCAGTGTACTACATTAATGAGTGGCAATAAATGGCATTGTAAAAAGAAATAAGCAGCCTGGTGTATTGTAAAAAATAAAGCCTAGAAACATAACGAGTATGAAAAAGCACTCCCTAGTGCATGAGGTTTCCATAATGCGTCCACGTTATTGGTTACCCTGACAGGGAAAGATTTGTTTACGTTTATGATGGAACCAACGTAAATATGCAATTTCCATAAGAAGACAAAATTACCAGTCTCAATTGGTCAAGGAGACAAAAACTAGATCTGTCTCATAATAGAAGCATAACACCCAGAACTTAGAAGAAGATGAAGGAACAGTTGGAAGAAACTATATATGTATCTTTACAGAGGCTTTCTTCCATAGCATGCAGTTAACACCGAATATGAAAGAAATTACAAAAGGTGATCATGGAAGAGGGATCCCGCTCTTGTTAGGACGCCATCAATGGGATCATAGTCGTAGGAATGAGATGTCACAAGTAACACAAATGATGAAATGAAGAATATGAAAGAAATTACAAAGGCGATCATGGAAGAGGGATCTCATTGTTGTTAGAATGCCATCAGTGGGATCATAGTCGTAGGAATGAGATGTCGAATACTTCGAACATCTCACAGAAAAACGTACAATTTTCCGACAGAATGATCCTTTGTGATCTGTAAAATCACTTGCGAGTTCTTTACCAGAAAACACAGAATGCTTGCTCTTAGGTGGGGATAAGGCTTTACGATCCATTTCAAGCACCCCGAGAAACCAGAAACAAAAGTACGCGCCGAGAAAAAGAAGAAAAAACGACAGATCGGCACGTCGTCAACCAAGTACCATTTTGAAAAGCCGTATTGCGGCACAGCAACTCCACAGATTAACAGATCTCAATCCAAATACAACTCCAAAACCGGAGATGCTCAAATCAGAAGCTGGAACGAAAAACCTAGACATGAAGAAGATCAATGGAGTCGGGAGAAACAAATCTACCTCCAATACCGACCAGTCGCCGCCTTCCCCGGTAGTCGGCCAAGAATCAAAGCGGAGTCCAAATCGCGCAGGCAGGAGGAGCGTTGGGCTGCTTTATAGAGATGGAAAATTTCGAAACGGATGCGTCTAACAAGTCATGTGCCCGGCTTGCCACCAAACCCCCTGCCTACTTTTATATCCCAACTGGCTCACGCGCCGGGTTCGTCCTCCTCCATCGGCATGAAACCAAATCGGTTCGATCGATCATACCAAATTATTGTTATTTTAGTTATAGATTTCTAAATGTATAATTTTTTTTTCCCTTCTGCGAACACTTCACCCGGATCCGATTTAATTCGTTAGGGTTGGGTGTCGATCGGGTGGTTCAGAATGGTGAGGGATGAAGACGCCAATGCGATGTAGTTGCGTGGTAGGTGGCGGATGGATCGAGGAAAAAATTTATGGTTGCCATAAAGGCATAAACCATTCTTTCTTTCTAACAACCTCAATTGAATAAGGGGTTTGTTTTGGCAAGAATCCACTCAAAATCATCGGGTTAACTATTTGAGCACTAGGCAAAGGCCAGGAGTAAATTTGATGGCGACTTCCTAATACGGCCATCATAAATGTTTTTACTGTTTGAAACTAGGCATTTATGTTAGAATAATATAATGTCGTAAATAAATTGCATCCACCTAACTACCGATTGGTTTGTAGACGCCGTCGGCATCATCTTCGCATAACAACCCATGCTGAAATGATTTGGTCCCGAGTCCCAAACAGCAGCATCCGATCCCAACTCGGGCGGTCGCTGCCGTGCCACAACTTTTGACCGTAAGGCGGGTTGTCGTCACCTGTGGGCGAAGACGTTTGCTTCAAGCGAGGCCTCAGAAAGCAATAAGTTGTTGGTAGGACAAGGGAGCAGTATAATTAGTTGAAACATGATTTCTTCATGTCAACCACTCGGGGCGGAGACTTCTAGCTGAAGAGAAGTGAAGGGGAAAATTGAAAAAAGGGAAAAGCCTTTTTGCTGGTCGTGGACGTGCCGGATCCAACCGGAACCGGAGGGATTAAATTGGGCAGCCTTTTAGATGCGATGTGGATTGTGGTAGAATTGAATGGGAATCAGTTGCTCCTAGTTTCTATGGTCGTGTTATTAATAGATCGTGACGGCCGAGAAAAAGCAAAGTCTTTGGTTGAATCATCATTGTAGGTACAATTTCATTCTACTTACCCGTATCTCATCTCATATGGGCATAAATGAAGGTATTAGAATAAAACTCCTACCCCAATATAAAAGTATAGGCACTTTGGCATATAATAATATTAGTACAAATATAATACCAACCTAATTTTTATTATAATTTAAATTAAAATATAATTGAAAACGCATTTCAATCAATATTAGTCCATAACATTAACACCTCTATTTCATACCAAATAATATGCTTCGTATTGATACTATTTGTACTAATATTATAAACGAATTTTTTGAATTACTATAAACGAATTCAACACTTGGAAAACCAAATTTATTGATACTTCTACGACGAGCAACATGCAGTTGATAGCTCAATTCAAATTCAACATGAAAACGGTATCAAGAAAACATTGAGAAAACAACAAAATCGTCTTAATCTTGACCGATCCTTGCACTTGGAATTCCAAGTCTCCCCAACTTTCCGAAGACGAGTCAGCTGATATATCCGGGCGTATGCTGAAAAGAAATCTATAGTTCATCAACTAAAATTTGTCTGGAGAAGCGTTTGCTACTATTATCTCTAAATCAAGCTTCACCAAGGATTTGTTGCTCTAACTAGCCAGCGCATAAATATTCAAAAAGGATGTACAAAAATCAAAATTTACATTTCGGCTTGGAGCACAAGAAAAATGATACTGAACTAGCAACCGATCGAGCACAAAATAAAACGATCGCCATGTGAACCAAACATACAGCTTCTAGTGAATTCTCTTTTTTAAAGGTTGCTTCCGTGGTTCCTTCTTAACAGACACTGTGCTTGATCCCACAGGAATCTTCGTTTCTACTACCTGGTATAAATCTTTCAATCTGCAATAATCAGATTATGTTCAGAACAAGATTGATTGGTGCGCTAAAGAACTAATGATGCTGATCTGATTCATGAGGATTGTATAATTACCTTGGTATACTGACAAAGAGAGCAATGATGGTCACTCCGACAATTAATGGGAATACCGGTGCTGGTGTCGGTTCCTGCACATGTTAATATAACAACACATTTTAGTTGCATCCAAAAGGCTTACATTTTCTAAGTTGTTTTCTTCACGAAGCTTTTGCAATGACATCTTCCAAATCTGAAGATTTTATTTACTAACTACAGCAATTTCTGTGATAAGTAATGACTTTCTGGTATATCGATCTGTTATGAGCAGTTTAGGCACATCATGCTCCTCCAAGCAGGGAGTTCGATTTTTGTTCCAGCTTGAAGTAGAGCAAGTTTCAAGGCCTAATTTATAAAGAAAAAACTCTTCGAGTATCAGTTCTCAACCAGAATGATCCATGTATTTCTTTTTGTACGTGCTGCTACTCAGGCAAAGCTCTTCAACTCACCTTTCTGCTCATGGCACAAGTTGAAGTAAAACTGGTCAACTTAAATCAAACTACACAATAATGATTTGTTGCGTTAGCAACTGACACAGATTGCCAACTGCCAGGTACCCACATTTTTAATGCTTATCTTTTATGGAAAAGCATAAATGATTTGGTCGCACACAGTTCAAAATTCTATTTGTCGCTAAACATAACTTAGGTATGCAACCTAGTTGTAAAAAAAGGAATAAAGCAAAGTAATTAAAGAATAATGGATGAAAAAAAGAAGTCTGTTATTCGAAATCACAACCATGTAACAAAATGGGTCCTACTCTTTACCTGTTTGAGACCATCTTCCTTAACTTTATATCTGAGAGCACCAGCATGAACTTGAGGTTGCTTTTCCAAGTCGACTTCAAGTATTTCAGATTGAAATCTGTGAGAATTTGATAGAAGTCCAGACCGAAGCTGCACTAGGTGCTTGCCCTTCGGCAAATGACGTACTTGGAAATAGCACGAAAGCGGCAGGGGAAAGACAGATTCAATCTTTGATGAGTCATCAGCTAATCTGATCTCCACAGAAAGATGTGGCTGTAGAGCTACAACATCATGCCCCTCCACATGGCCACTTAAAATTGTTATATCAGGCTTTTCAAATACAATAAAATCCAAGCCTCTGATATCATCATAGCCAACCTGACAGTAAATCTGAATAAGACACAAAATATAGATACTTCCAGTTTTATATTGCAAATATATTCAACTTAATGGTCAGTGGACCAAAGAATGACCATCACCTAGACTATGTCTAAGCAGCAGAACCAACATAAGTAGCTATTGTTTAGTGGCCAAATTGGGCACACTACATAGTAATGGATATTATACTAGTAAAAATAGGTAAAATGGGATTATTTGATTCAATGCTCATAGAGATGGCAAACCTGAACTAAATATGAATATGATGTTTCAGAGGTCTGTCTAAAGTTTAATGACTAAAATGTCTTTATTTATAACTCATCAGAATCTTAAATCTACAATTATGAAATGATAATCAGCTGCACGTTGTTGCTGTAGGATCACTGTCTTATTTTTCTTCATTAGGTACGCAATGTTCCTCGAACCCATGGGTCTAAACTTGGCAACTGCAGCCAAGTTTAACTTGGATTTTCCTGTCTATAAATGGGTGGATCTGCAGAGTTATCCAACCAAAAATCATATACAATATGACAAAGTTCACCTACCCCCCAGTCTCTAGTTACCAGTTGTTATCTGGTGTACTAAATTCAACTCTCTCTCTCTCTATATATATATAGATATATATCTTCATTTATCTGTTTGTTTCTCTCTTCTCACCCCGACCTACTTCCCTCATTTTTTTCTTAAAACCAAGAAGAATGCATAGTCCTCTTCCTGTCAATTTCAAGATACCCTTCCCATACACTTTAAAGTTTGAGGGTTTGCAAGAACTTCCCCCACTTCCAAAGTCACAGCCTAGCCTTGAGTATTATGCCATCACAACCCAGTCCCTCACATGCAGACAAACAGGGTTCCTCGAACTTGATACAAGGGAGTGATGCATAGCAATCCCACCCTGAGCACTCCAGCCACTCCTCGATCACAAAATGACATTTTTCTCATGGTTCAACTGATTGTTTAGCCTTTTCTATCATATTCATACAACAACTGATAGTCATTATTATACCATTTTGAGAAGAAAATATTGCAATGATGCAGCTAGAGATTGAAGGATTGCCATGTTCAGTAGAATATAGCTGATTCATATGCCTGCAGTTTTGGCCATCCCTCGACTACATGCCAAGTACAAGCCCATAAAATTTACTGCTGGCATATACTTTTGACATACCATGAGACCATATGGAAGCATATGAGAGGGCAATGTAGTGCTCCTGATTTACCATCAACCCAGTATATACTGTTTGGTGAGATACAAGTATGATCAAAATGGACCAAAAAAGTATGTATTCTTGATTTGAAGGCAATATATAGGTACTATGCAACAATGCATGTATAAAAATACCTGAACAAAACAATATAGAATGATTTCACAGTCAGTAAACAGTAGCATATAGTTCTATATTCCTGCTGCAAGTAATAAGCTGCATTAGGGCCCAAAGGTTTAGGCAAATCAAGATGACTAAATAAAGGCATCATTCATGAAATCAACACCAGAAAGTGACTCAAGACAGTTATTTTATCCTTACAAGATTCAGGCAAAATGAAAGATCATATTAAGTTGTCAAAGAGAAATTATACTATGGTAAGGACCTCATGTTTTGAGTTTGTTTCAAGAGAAGCTTCGACAAATCACACTATCATTGTGTTTGTCTGGACGTATTCAGTTGCATACTTAAAATAACATGATGCATTGTTGCATGGCCATCTGGTATTCATGTCTAAAAGTTTGCAAGTCCCATCCAACAAAATATTTATAAAAATACAAACAGCGAGAAACTTAAAATTTAGTGGAAAACTTACTGTAACAGAAATTGATTCAGGAGAAGCACGTTCCAGTGCATTAGCACCAAGGTAGTCCTTTGATACAACTTTTAAAATGTATGTTGTGTCAGGGAGAAGACCTCTCAGTCGGAAGTTCCCTAAATTGTCAGTTGCTGCTTCCTCATAAAAGCCTTTGGTTTCTGATCGTGCTTCAACATGAACACCTTCCTTTGGCTGACCAGAGAGTAGTGACACAGTGCCCATAGCACTACAAAAGAAAAGTGTGGGACTTAAAATCACAAATAAACCATCGCATAGCATACCTCAGCCCAGCATGTTTAGTATATCATGTTACTGACATTAGTACAACTTTGAAGAATCAAAGATACAGAATACTAATTATAGCACTAAAATTATGGCCATAGAACCAATTTCTATAACAAAATTTGGATGTCCAATGCAAATCCCGTATATCCAATCTTCTTACTCTAAAGACACGTCAAGTGATATTAACACACAGGTTAACTGCTTACATTATGTTTCTAATACATTGCATCTCAAAAACTTATGCTATTAGAAATGACTCAGACAACAGTTTTATACTCTTTAATACTCATCATGTATTGATGGACCTACACAAAGTGCACATCCCTCTGGTTAGAGTGATTGGATTCTATATGGGAGGTTGTGGGTTCAATACTCACCAAGTTCTAAAAAATGTATTGATGGACCTATAACCTAAACACATGGATTGCTTAACTAGGGATACATACAGTACACGACTTCCATATGATAACACAGTTTCTTGATTGATATTATTTTTGATCCAGTAACCATTTCAATCCAAAATCTCAAGCTATTAGGAAAGTACCAAATAAGTACATTTACATTCTAGACAATTCAAGCATTTTTGCATGATTCAATTTGACAGATGTTATTGAAATCTGTTTTTTCACCTTTTTACACTATGCCATGGATTATATTACAAAATTCTAGTCACCAAAGTCGAAGGAACTATAATATGGTCAGGTACTTGTACACTGATAGATACTTTTAGGTGGAGAAGCATCATCATCAAACAATCAGACCAAAGCTAAAAGTACCGCCACTACTGATAAATATTGACTCATGTAGCAAATGAGCTAGACCAGTTGATTTCAATGAGTCTCAGTAAATAGGTGGGTGGGGCTATGCCAGATATCAGCACAATAGCACCTTGTTAGCATCAAAACTAAAAATTGCTAGGATGATCTGTAAAGTAACAAAAATGCAACCATGACAACATAGCCAAAATGTTAGCATGCCATAGAGTACGGCATGTTACAAGTCGAAGACTGTTACTTCAAATGTTGAACAGGACAGTTTTATAGGTTTTTGGAATGTACTGCACACACTATTAATGAAGGGTTAATTGCAAGATAGCACTCCGAATTTTTTACCAATTAGCTTGAATGACCATTTTCACAACTGTACTCTATTTAATAGTTGGCAATCTCAAGAAACAGTTATTTAGCAACTTCTTGTCAAACTTTCAGTTATCTTGCTTGATATGGTGGACGAGAAAATTTAAACTAATTTGCATATTGACTCATCACTAGGACCGCACTACATCCAAATCACAAATATGTGTTTGAATTCACAATGGGTTTTGGATGGTAATAACAAGTGAATTTATGTAGAGAAAAGCATTACGTTATCCTTCATTTTTTAAAAAATTGGTTTTTCTTATCCTTGTTCAGTGGAGAACCCCCAGTGGGATAATGAAAATAAAACAGCAAACCGATTAATTGTATATCCATGACAAAGTGGGTATGTTTTTGACAAATTTGATATTCTGGCTTAAACCTTTTTTGAGTTAGAAATTAAACCCATTAATGTAGGCATTAAACTTATCAAGAAATGTATGGTTCGAAAATTAAATGAGTTACCAGATACAAGAAGCAAAATATACAAACCTGTAAGCAACACGTCTTGCAAGAAAACTGATCACTTTAGACTCTCCTGACTCTAGTTCAACTGCGAGTGCTGCAGGAGAGAAAGAATATTCCTGGAGAAAAGAAAATCAGAAGTTCTATTGCTGCAGCTTTAGGAAAAAAACAAAGAAACGTGGAAAACAATTCAAGACACAAAATCGGCATAGAACTACCCAATTGATAAATTACTCATGGAAGTAGAATTCTAACATTACAAACAAGGAAAAGTGAACATGATTGTTTGACTGTAACTTACAATTTTGTAAAGTGCAATCTCAGCAGTTCATGCCCAGAGAAGAATGAACTATTACAAAATTTTGCATATGAATATATGAGGAAGAGACGGAAAATATTTCCAAAAGGCCCAAAGCATTTGACTTGGAAAGAAATAAAATTTTCTCACTAGAAACAACGCATTACATTCCGTTGTAAAAGTCTCCACATGGGTGTGATTGTGGAAAAAAGTCAGAATATGCAAACCCTTCAACATAAGTTTGAAATATGAATTTCTGTTTCCAAATTCCGAGCCTATGAAACCACATTTTGGTCTGAAGGAAAGGGCAGATGAAACTATATGATATATGCATTATGTTCATTTTGTTTTGAAGGAAAATGTTCTTTTTCATAAGTCTGAACCATGACATATAAAGAAAAATTGGCAGGAAAAAGGTGGAAATTCAAATCATCAAGAACTATGTAAATATCCGTAAAAGTTACTCATCTTTAAGTATAAAGCCCATGTATGCAACGGGAACCAACTTTAAAATATACACCAGCAACCAATAATTATGCTTGCAATAGTTAAAATACCTTTAACAATGGCCGCAGATAGAAGCTTCCAGGAAATAAGTCAACAAAGCTGAAAGACCCATCAGCACTGCTAATCGAGTTGTTTCTATAACCATCTTCACCACTCAATGACAATAAAACAGAAGGGAGCAATTCTCCATCCTCCCTTCCATCATGTATGTGAACCACAATCTGACTAAGCTTCTCACATGTGAAAGAACTGGGTGAAACTTGCTTAAGATGATAACCTGGCTGTACAAACAGAAAAAAGAATATGAGTGGTCAAGTGACAAAATATAATTGCATACTGTAACTCCAAAAGCAGTTATGTACAGAGAATGTGAAAATAAGTGATTATCGAAATCAGAACTACTAAAAGATTACATAAGTCATCTTCTGAGCCACAAAATGTGGGAAACCAAGGGAACTTCTACGATATTTAGACTACACAAAATTACCAAATCGTTCATGAAATCAGAACTGGACAATGTCATTATATGGGCAAACCCTCAGGTGTGGTGATCTATTTAGCGTGTAGTACCATATAGGTAACTGAAGTAATCATATCACCAGGACACTCACAGAAAACAAATGTAAGGACTAACTGCAAGCTCAAAAGAATTGAATACCATCAGATGCAAACCTTAGAGGCTTCAACTCCATAATTTATATCATCGTACAAGGGGCCAGCTGTAAAAGTACCATCAATTCCCGTCTCAGTTTCAAAAGCTAAATCCCCTTTATGCAAAGTGGAATAACTGCTGTTTCCCAAGGCAAAAATTCTTATACTGACACCATCTATTGCTGGAGATACTGATCCTTCAATGTACAACCCAACTCGACCAACCACTGGAGGAATAGAAGCTTGACAGCCATCAATAGCAACCAATACCTGTTACTGTATGTTAGTAAATACAATTTGAAGTAGAATTGGTGATACATTGTATCATTTCAGATTCGTGAAATGAATGCAATGTTATATTCTTTAAAAAAAATTGAAGTAGAATTGTCTGAATTGAAAAAAACCTGAAAATTATTACCTGTCTCTTTCCTGGATAAAAGAGTATATTTTTCTCTTGTATAGATCTGTGAATGTAACAAAAGAAAAAGGTGAAAGAAAGTCAATGACCAGATAAAAGAAATTACTAGTAAGCACAGATACAATAAGAGTAGGCGAGTGAAGGCTGAAGGGAGCAAAATCAAAACAAGAGAAATTTTTGAAAAAATTGACTAATTTCTACTAAAGGCAAAATCTAAAATATTAGTCCTGGTAGTCTCAGGGTATACCATCTTCTCTTAAGAGGTCTTTAGAGTAAGAAGAGTGATAGGCAGGAAATTTTGGTAGGTTCATCTGATCTAATAGTTCTAATGGGAGAACAATTTCAGTGATATTTGAACAGACAGAAAACTCCAGCTACTCAGAAGTACGAATACAGAAACACACAATAAATATTGTGAAAGAGCATCAGGTTAAGGTGCCAAATGTCATGTTTCCAGTACAAATAAGTGAATACACTGATAAAAAAGGATATACTATCATTAAAAGAACAACAATGCAAATTCTAAAGCCATTGTGCAGTAAGTTTCTGATCAATCAGAACATTATGAAATAGACAGAACGTAGAAGTGTCAATTCATGAGACAGAATAAGATGAATGCATACTTAAAAAAGCATCAAGAAAACTGCAAAAGAAGGATGCAGAAAATGCACCATATTTTGGCAGCATTGTCTAGATTCTACAATCTCAAGAACTAAAATAAAAAGGTTGATTGTAAACATAATAAGATCATTAATAAGGTTGATGTGTTAACTTCTAATCCGGTTACATAGCCAGGAATAAGTTTGAGCAATTTATAGTTATGTGGAAAAAAATCATGTAAATTATGCAAGAGCCATACCAGTGGCAGTCAACAAGCAAATGTATGGATAAACAAGATTTATACCATGGAATCAACCTGCAAAAAAGCTTTATGCATGTTTATTTTATTAATTAACAATGGCAATGAATCACCATCCCCTGTTTGCAACCACACTTTTAAACAGGTCATCAGAGTACGCATTTATGCTAGTTAACTTCCTTTAGTATGCAATTCAGTAGTGGTATGCTAAATTCTTCCTGTAAGGACTAGCAGAAATAAAATCCATAGGTTCAAACTTCAAACTATAGATGTAATTGCCCATAGGTTAAGAACCAACAAACAACATATAAATTTACCTTGTATCACGAGGAGAAAAGATAAGTTCCTCTCCCAGATCAGACCAGATAGAATATTTATAGACTGCAATGCTCTTTTGATCATCACTTTTAGAAGATGAAAATTTAGTTGAGAGACTAGAGACAAAATCAGAAGTTCCATCCACTTTAAATGCATCCACAACAATGTGCTCTGATAAGCCAACTGGATCTTGAACCATGTCTGAGTCAATGTGTATCTCACCTTGAAGAAGGTACTTCTTTCCAGAAAGAGATATGGGCTAATAAAAGAAAGAGAAGATTACCAATTAATAAGGAATATTGAATAATCTCACAGTATAAAAAGTGAAGCATCTAAATCCACCAACCCGTGGATCCAAAGTATCAAATTTCAGAGGCGAATTCCCAAATGAAATGCAGGAGTGGAGAAGATAAAGTTCATGCTCTCCAGGTGTCTCCATGCAGATCTTCTGTGGCCCTCTCTGCAATCGACATTGCAAAAATATGAAGCTTGTTTCTATAAGACCTTTATAAATGAGATGGTTGTCTGTGCACCTTTTTTTAGGGCATTTTCGGTGTGAAGTAATATTTGGTTGGAGTATGATTTCAATTAAATTTTTTAGTTGCAACTATAACAAAAATTAGGTTGGAATCACATTCAAATCAAATATTACCATATACCAAACATGCCCTTAATGGAATGTCATATAAGATAAAATACCTTAATTTTTAAATCAAGACGAGAGGAATCAGGTGAGAGTATGTAGGCATCTGTATCGTGTGTTGAAATTAATGTAATCCAGTAACCTCTCTGAACAAAGACAATTCCTGTCACGTCTTCAGTGCCCACATCTAGATTAATAACATTGTCATTCCAACACCAACTATCCTCCTCAGCCAACGTCAAAGAAGGGACATGCCTGGCCTGTGTAAAATTGAAAGCATCTATCATGAAAATTAGCAACCATGGGGACTTGAACTTGTACGTAGTGATGACTAGTTCTTTACAACATACATATGTATGAAGGTTTTTTTGAAATATATATATGTATGAAGGTTATAGAAATTGAACATAAAGTAAAACCATATATGTTGTCATCCAATGTCACAGCAAATATAAGGTTAGTTCAAGAAGTAACATACCTCAAGCAAATACTTTCCAGGAAAAACTTTTGCAAATGTGAAATCACAACTATCATGCTCCAATGCAATGGTCTTAGTTTCTTTCCTGCGGCCACCAATCATGCTAACAAGGGATACAGAAATATTTGGGCTACATCTCTCTTTGCACAACACATTGCCATGAATATTGACCTGTGCCTGAATGTTGCAGAAAAATCAGACTATCAAAAACCTCTCTTTGAAAATTAAAGCATTCCAAATAAAATGAACACACTTCTAATTTACATTAAAAACTAAAGGTAACAGTTCTCGAAGATCATCTATACAACAAGTTGAAAGACTTCATATACCTGGAAAAATTCTACATCAAGCAAAGGGCTGTTGACCTTTACATCAATATAAGATGGTGAAAACAGAAGGCCGGAGTCATTAGAATCTACAGCAAGTGCAGATAATCGATATTCACCAGGTGGAACCTGTTAATGCAGTTCATAATCAAAATACAGAGGAATTAGAAGAGCTAGGATAATCTATTTAGGAACCCCTAGCACTAAAATATATCATACAAGAATTGTATCTTTAATCTAAATTCATGCTTACCTCAAAACAAAAACTACCATCTTCAGTTACTCTTTTCTTTTGTGGCTTGACATTCTCTGGCCCATGAGTTAGTGTCACCTAGAAAAGGAAACTACATGTGAAAAAGCATGAAAATCAACTATGCCGAGAAATATGTTTCATTTGAGAGCCTACCATCGCCTTTGACTTTGGTGAAATTGTTCGGAGAACTCCACAGATATCGTAGTAATTTGCTTTTATGTCATCAATCTTAGCCATGTTTGGTAAGACCTAGTTGTGGTAATAAAGATCACACATTGTCGTTACTCAAAGCTACAAGTAAAAAAAGGAGCAATGACAGGTATAACCACTGTAATGCATAAGGTAATTGACTGGAATATCCATAAGGTAACTTACCATGTAATTCTCTAGTTTGTTAAATTTATAATGATCCTTCAGGACAGAAATTGAGTATTGTTTGGATGTAACCTGGAAAGAGCATAGATGACATCAAATGATAGTTTCAAACTTTAAGTGCAAATGATTATGCCATTAATTATATACATGACATCAAATTTTGCCATTACTTATACACGAGATAAGCAAAAACGAAATGCCACACCAAAGGAAAATTATAAGCAGCGATACTACATGAGCACCCCCAATAAAGAGCAAATGATTAATATCGTATAAAATAAGCAATAGATGACATTCTTATTCAACCAATAGATGATGTTATATAGAGAGCGATATATAATTCCAAAGATTGAATAGCTTCGCAAAACAAATAACCTAAAGAACAATCTGCCCACAAATCTCTGTTCAATTCCTTGATAATTGATTACAATAGAAACAACCAAAGAGGATTGATGGCATATACAATAGCCACATACATAACAAGCATAAGATGTTCCTGAAGATCAAGAATTCAAGAGCAAATTTTCTAAAAAGGCTTGTCTATTCTTAATTTTTATTTTTAAAGCAAAATGAATTTGAGATCATATAACCTCCAGATTTTACATGAACAATTGAGTATAAAACAGTTGAATGGCTAGCTGATCAATAACAAATAACAGAAAAGCTAACAGTTAATATTTACAACACCTGATCAAGCTTGTAATATCCCTGACTATCAGTAATTGTCTTTAACTGGTCGTCCACCATAATTTTTGCACCATCAACACCAGCACCATGGTCATCAACAACACGGCCGCCAATAGAAAACCCAGTGACCTAGTCACAATTCCAGATTACCATCAATGCCACAGGTGATAAAGCAGATCTACAAAGGAACAGTATTGCAGTAGAAATACAAATGTGTGAAAGAAATGGAACGACAATTCTTACCGAGAAAAATTTAAAAGATTAGATACCATTTGAGTATAATAAGAATAAAGGAGAAGTAAGCCATAATGCTCGAGAAAAGATGTTGTTTGCCTCAAAAGAGAATATTTATAGAAGCTGCTGTACTTAGCAGTAGCTACACAGTAGTATTAAAGATGCAGCAAGGAACTACTTGCTTCTTGCAGCCTAAAATTCCAGTTCTTTTATTTATCAACTCCAGATCCTTAGACCAGGGAAAAAAAATGAACTGTAGGAAAGGAATCATTCCTTTTTCCCATCCATGCTCCATGGCAAGTAAGAAATGCAACACGGCTAGTACTGGGACAGCATAGCTGAATAACGTAGTGTGCATTGATATTGCTTTAAAACAAAATTATGAATACATCCAAAAACTTTTGGGATCCTTATGAAAACTAAAGTGGTTCATTATATAAATTTACATTTTTTTTCCAAATAATATCATACCTGAAACTTCTGGTTGATTTTTGTGTGATGATGTTCAATCGACACAACCATTGAAGAGGGTGATACATCAAAAAGTGTATTCTCTCCTTTATAGTAAGGTAAAAGTTCATAGACCCCTTCATAATCAAGAGCACAATGATATGAGAACTAAGCCAAACTGAGTTTATATGAGGAAAAAAGCTTGGAACAAAATTCATAAGACATAAAATCTATCTCAGGAAGATTTATTTAAATAGAAGTTTTATAAGTTTAATATAGAAGCTTCTTGTTTTTCTCTGCTCATTCTGCCCATTACGATTTATTTGATTTGTTTATATAATTATTTAGCCTCATTTGCATGGTTAAGCAATGAAGTTAGAGTTAATTAATTAAATGTCACTTAGCTGGACTTATACTCTAGCAAACCTTCTAGTTATTTAATAATAGACATGAGCAGTTAACAAAACTTAAGATTCAGAATTTGAAAGCAAACCAATTCTGAAGTGCATGATGCAAGAACTATAGAAAAAACTTGATTCTGAGGCTCAAAACAAGAGTCTGAAATCATTCAATGATTACATAAATGAATACAGATACCAAGAGGTAGGTCACCTCAAGATGTTGATGGGCTACACTCAAATCTTGTGAATAAGAGAGTCAAGTTAATCAATTAAGATTTTTTTTTCATTGGATTATCTAGGTTTTTGCCTCTTATAGTTTGCTGGTTTCTCTAACAGCCTAGTGGCTAGTACAGCTAGGTGGGTGTGCAGCTGGAGTATCTACAACTGCAGACTAAAGATAGATGCAGATGTCACTTCAATCCAACGCTTTCACAACAACCACTTTTGTGTATTGAATCTATAGCATAAAATTGCACATGCTATTGTCTACAAAAGCTAAAAATGTTTAATAACTCTGCCCATCCAAAGAAAAACAAATTAGACCCACTGAGAAATAAAGAAAGTTACCACAAGGTAAAGATCTAAAGACAAATTTCCCTTCTGCATCAGAAATTGCATGGCAAAGAGCATTTTTTTGCCTAGGTCCATTTCCAGCACCTTCTGGACAATATGCATTTGTAACATCATCCGAATACAAATATATGTAAACACCCACAATAGGATTTCCCTGCCACCATAAGTAAGCACATTGCAAGTAATCAAAACTGCAGTTAGGCTATTAATCATAAATTGTATCATACGACAGACAGAACCATTATATACAGCTATTCCCTCTTCAATTCTCAAAGTTGATACACATTCCAGATACTATGTTCAAGAAGTAGAAATCGTTTAGTATAAATAGTGATAAGTTAGCAACATCAAGAAGCAAAGTAGCATAAAGTGCTGTAACGATTGCCATCCCAGTAGCCCTGGATTAAGCTTGTATTTTTTGAAACCATGGATTAAGTTTGCAGGACTAACAACTTTGGATTTTGAATATTTAAATAAGTTCTACATTTAATTCAATAAAATACAGTATGAATGTTCAATCGAATGTGAGGAATGCTTTGGGTAACGGTTCCATATGGCTTGAAGTTGGATTTAAATCCCTTTGTACTCCTGATGTATATTTGACAGAGCTCTGAATCCAGTGGTTTCTTATATTGAAACCAGTAGTATTAACAACTATAGCTTTATCAACACAACTTTAGTCCACGGATAAACAATAGGAAATCATATAAATTCTTTTGAAGGAGCCAGTTTACAACTATATGCAGTCCAACTTCAGATGAAGTTAAGACACTTATCATGGAGTAGTTTTTGATCGTCAAGGAATTTTCTAGCACAGATTGAATGGAAAAGGTACAGTAGTCAATTTACCAATCTGTTACTATGCTTATCTGTCATTAGTTGCATTTTCCTAAGAGTGACATGCTGGACCTTCTTTTAGTTGCCCTCTTACCATTTCCACCACTGACAATGGAGTGAAGAAACTAGAGGCACTGTAGGATTAATATAAAATATATACCTTTGTCCAAAAAATAATGACAATAACTGAAGCTACACTGGCAATGAAACTCAGATTAGATGAAGGCATAGCAAGGAGAAGAGAAGGTAAAATATTTTTTCCCCTTTTGCAAGCATACCATGGCTAGAGATTGATCCAATATAGTTTCAGGATGGAAAGACCAACAGAGACAAATAGGTGTTCTATGTTCAAAACCAAATAGAATCTCCAGACAAAAACAGAAGGGACACACATCAGTTGTTGTAGCAGTTAGAAATAAACATGCTAAGAAACTACTATATGCTGCTTGATTATTAGTTACTGCATATATTACCTATCAATCACATATTGGCAGTACTTGTAGCAATACCCAATCAAGATTCAAGTTAATTGCATGCATGCTTATAATCTGTAAAATCACTTTAATACCTGTGCAACCACAAAGCCATGAAGATCATACCCAGGCACAAAGAAAATATCGTCTACCACAGCATTCCCAAATCCCAGATTCACCTAAAGAGAAAATAACCAAAACAATATAACTAAAAATCTAACATTAAAAAGTACTCTAGAGAAGGATATAAGTGCTAGACACCTCCGGTGAACTTCTAACTTCAACTTCTAGATTTGAATGTGAAGCACGTAGCTGGTACTTTCCTGGATTGTGAAATAAAAATAGTATGGATAAATCAAGAAGACTGTGTATTCAATTCCAGAACAAAATAAAATCGTGGCTACTTTTGCTTCATAAAATTGCAACAGTAATCAAGAAGATAAGATTATGACAGCTAGCTCTCCTGATACAAACATGAAACCAGCAGGTACATTAAATTTTTTTTTTAGAACTTAATGAGTCTTGAACCCAAGACCTCATGATCCTCCCGTATAGAGCCCAATTACTCTAACCAGAGGGATGTACACACATGTACCAGCAGGTACATTAAATTGATGGCAATTGTTAATAAATAACTTTTGCTTCATATCTCGGATCTGCGTCTTACTCAAGTCAAATCATACCCATCGTTTGATCTTATGAAATGTGCTCAACTTTCCAGAACAAACCTAAATAGGATCTTGGGAAGAAAAGCATAAATAGCAGAGTTTGGGGTGGCTGCTGAAGAAATCTCTGTATGCTCTATTGGGAAGCTCTAAATTCTACAGCACATTGTCAACCACAAACAGTGTTACTACTTGCAGAATATTAGGGACAAAAACTTCATATGACTTAGAGACACTTCACTAAACTTTATGAATTTTAGTTTTTACTAAACAGTTTTAGAATTGTCATCTTTATCAAAGATAATCTTGGAAATAGTTTTTTTTAATAAAAAAAAATACTAGTTTCTGGTACAGGAAATTCTCATTACACTATAATGTGAATTCAATAATCTTCAAAAGAAACATACTGGGGAAGAGTGATGCAGGTAAAAGGATTGCGACCTTTAACCTGTCTGTCCAATGAGCAATAAATGCATTATGTGACTGGATAACTATCTTTATACACAAAATAAGAGATGTATGAAATTTCTGCATTCCAAATCAGAACAAGAACCCCCCTCATCTCTTCTATCTACATATTAGGCGTACAAGATATATTTGCATCTTATATCATTTTTTAATAATGTTTGACTGCTAATTAGTTTGAAAATCATGTTTTTATATGTTCGAGCAATTCCTGCAGCAACCAAGCAACTATCATAGTCTAAATAAATATTATTTTTTTTAAAAATACGCATTTGTAGGTAGCAGTAACTAGTAGAGAGAAAGGAAAGGAGAAACAAAATTTCTATGTTCTAACACTTTTGAGTTCACAGACAGGAGTGGTCTAACATGAAGTTCTAAATTTGTCACCAAACTTACAACTGACAGACAAGTTAATAATTTATGTCTTAATAAACTGCATCATATGTCAAACATGTTGGTGAAACTTAACAAGTTTGACAAGAAAACCAAAAAAACAATGAGAACAGAAAAGTAAGCATGACAAACCTGGAAGAATATTTGTGAATGAATAAGTCCCACTCTCTGATGTCAGAGAAGATGCAACAAGATCACCCGATGATAATAACAGCTCAACTTTAACACCAGAAGGCCCTCCATCCTTTTTAGAGCAACTTTCACCACCGGCAGCACCTAAAACCCTTCCTGACAATTTGAACCTACAGAAGAGGCAATTTCATGGGAGATTCACAACACATGGGATAGAAATAACCACAATGCTTTCTTCTGTTAAGGAAGGGGGAATTCTGAATATTGTCTAAAATCTAAATGGTGCATACATACCCTGTGAAAAGGAAATTGATATCTTCATTTGCATTGCATCCATTTTGGTCAATGGTGACAGGAACCTGTAGTGTCATACCACTCAGAACCATTCTGAATTTAATATAGTTGGACATGAAAAAAATAAGACACTCCCTGAGTTCAGGTGCGAGGGATGTGCAAGTAACATTTAAGCATTGAGGTAGTTTACGAACACTCACATTTTCAGGTTTCCATGACCAGCCATCAGGCCCCTTTACTCGGAGAACAAATGAACCCTGATGAATTGAAATAGGAACGATCAAAACACTTCTGTGTGCAATATGCAGAAGGCTAATAATACATAAAGATTAATCAAATCCATCACTATTTAGTTAATGAATGGTTCATATGGTAACTCTAATGCTTTCATGTGATGCCATCAGGTCCAGTAAACCTTTAACTTGAGGAAAACTCACAGACTTTCAGGTTTTGAAGTTTTAAATTGTAATTTAAAGGAAATGCTGCACATTACCATAAAGACGACAAGAAAAGATGACAAAAGTAAACACATGATTCCTTCCCTTCTCCTAACAACCCTTTTCCTACAAAAGGCCATCGCATAATAATATTAGGTTTTGTTTGGTTGGTGAGATTTTTCTCATGTTAATCAAAAAGAGGTTACTTAAAACCTATTTGATTGGACAATTTTCAAAAATCATATTTGTGAACTAAAGCAAAGCAAGATTAAAATTCTGAAAACGAGATAATTTATTCTCAAGAATTTCATTTTTTTTAAGGATAGAATCTGAAAATTAAGCACCAACGAAATGCAAACAAACTTCTATAACTACATAAATATGTTAAGTGAAGTGCACTCAGAGCGGTATGCTGTCCAAGACTTTTTTGCTCATCCCATTGTGTAGTATCCCTAAACACAAAGGATAATTCCCAATTCTTTGGGCCAGTACAAAACATTATACCTTGTCGTAATCTCAGTGAACTGGGTGCATAAACTGGAATGAAGTGCAAAACATTCACTGTCGCACCTTGTTTTTTAAGTGCAAATACCGTACCTTGTCATAAACCGGAATGAAGTAGTAACCATTGGGTGCGCACTGAGTCCACTCTTTAACCAATCCATCGACAGTGCAAAGTTCAACCTGAACCAAATAGTATATCAGACAAACAGTAGGTACAGGAAACAGAGAAGAATGAACTACACAAACAGGCAGCTGCCAGAATAGTCCAAAAACAGAAGTAAGTTCAGACCAAGCAGTATCCGGCGGTACGATAAATAGTTTCAATTTACAAAAACAGAAACCACTGTAAACCCGGTCCATTAGAGCTTTTGGATAAATCTTTTACGCCTCGTGGATACGTGATGGCAAACAATTCGAGAGCAGGACAAAGGAATTGAACTCAAAAGTACCTACCGTTATGTGCGAGTAATCCAACTTCAAATCGGAAGCCTTTCTTGATTTCACCAACGACGAGCTGGCCTTAAACCACCACCAGTAACTTGTCAGAATAACAGCGAGAAGGCAAATCGGACGTCTTAACGCAGTAACGTAAACAATGAACTAGCTAGATCGTATCGAACTCGCTAACCTCGACGAAACCGCCGCAACCATGGATCGCATCTGCCGCGGCTGCAGCGGCGAAGGCAGCGATGAGAAGGCCGAGGACGGCGGCGCCGACCCCCATCGCTTCCGATCTGGATCTTGAGAAGCAGATCCAAGCAAATGTGATCGAGGGATCAGCGCCGGGCGACGTATCTTTTTATTCTTTCCACCTCTCTTAAGCGGCTTCGCCGGGTTCGATCTAAAACCCTAGCACTTCCGACCGGACCCGAAGAGTGAAGCGAGCACACAACGGTTTAACCAACTGGTAGAGCGCGACCTAACCGTCGCCGAATCCGTTTTTAATCGTCTGATCGCATGAGATAAAAATAGAGAGGGTGGATAATATATATAAACAAATGGTTGAAATTTTCTGAATACATTCTCATCGAACTAATTGACGGTGTAAAATGCAACATTTTAGCCAAAAAAAAAAAGATTATGAATTAGAACGTTATCGGTTTATTGCGTTTCTAAAGAGCGGACAACGGTACGACATAAGCAGGAACGATGAGGCCCGAAATGAATCAAAATAAGGCCGAGTCAGAGACGGTCCGGCCCGGTTGGGTGGTTGAGCGGGGCGTCGCAATATTTTCCTGAGTTCGTCTCTCTAGCCATAATTTTTATTCGATCAAATTGGCGTGTGAGATCGGACGTTGAATCACACGTTTCTTTCCGATCTCAAGTCTGAACTATCGACATGGATTTTTTAAAATTTTCCATAGAGGATATGAGCAGCGAAACGAACGTGTTTGTATTTATTAGCTGTGCCGTGCCGATTCTTCTTTCCTCGCAGCCTCTGCAGTCCGAGCCGAGGTCATGGTGGTCAATGGACGACTTTGACATTTTTTTATCATTTTACCCCTCGACGACTTCGGAGAAACGAGGGCATAAAGGTCACTTCGTTGGCCGAGATGGGTGGGGGATTCGGCCGTTGCCTCTCAAAGTCGCCCGAGGCACCGATTCCGCAGCCTTCTCCTCCTCTTCCTCTCAATTCCTCGCCGCAGCAATGCTTCGTCCCCTTCTCCTCGTCTGTGCGATCCTCCTCACCTCGAAGATCCAGCTCGGATCCACCCACGAGCACCACGGCGATGAGTCGGAGGAGAGCTGCGCGTCGAGCCCCGACATCAGAGTTGTTGCCGACTTCCGCCCCGGCGTGATTACCGTCGACGGACATGCCGATGACTGGACCGGCATCGACGGCTCCGAATTCGCTCTCCTACCCGCGCTCGACTTCGATGAGGACAAGGCCTACGGTGGCGGCCGGATGACGGTCAAAGTAAGCATATTCTTTTATTCTTAGTGTAGATGGTGTTCGTCGAGTTTTTTTTGTTTCAGTTTATCTGGGGGTGTGGAAGTGACTAGAAATCGTAGGATGTTCTACTGTATAGGTACTTGATTGATTTTGCAAATGAGCTTGCCTTATGATACAATGCTAGCTCTGATCTATTCAAGCTCTTCTTAGATTCCTGCTTGAGAAGGTTCTGAGGCCACTTAGTTATTAGAGAATTGTGAGGGGAAAGAATATGGTTCTCGGTAACGGCCTGCTTTCATCGTAGCACTTGAGTTTTCCACTTCCCGCATACCTTTGTGGCAGATTATGTTCAAGGAAAAAAATTCTTTATTTATCTCATTCTTGTAGGACAGATATCAATGATCCCGACAATAATGCAGTAAATGAGTAGCTCAGGGCATAAGTCTTATCCTGTTGAATAACTGAATACCGTATATCTGTGATAATCTGACAACAAGGAGATATATTGGGATGCGAATATGGTTTGCAGAGATTTCAAAGTTCCTTGCCAAATTTTATCTTGGATTAATGTAGCAGCAGCAGAAAATGCGTATATGCACTAAAAAGATAATATAGTTTCAGTCTTTACTTGTTTATTTTCACTCATGCATCCAAGGGCATTTCCTCTTTATGACCGTTTAGAAATGTGTATTGCAAAGCCAGGGCAATTTTTTACTAGAAGAAATGTAATAGTTGACAGAAGAAAAGAGCGCAGGCAATGTTTCAAAAATATATATGGAGGTTTTTTTAATTGTTTATATACATGGCTACATTTTGTACAAGAAATGACAGCACAGTTTTTTGTTTCTGCTGTTGCTATTCAGTATAGCTGCCAATACTACAAAATCTGTTTTAATATTATTTGTGTTTTTTGATGTTTTTGTAGGCTGTGCATGATGGTAGTAATGTTTTCTTCATGTTGCAAGTTGAAGGGGACTACACGTATTCAAAAGGGTAGGAAAATTCTCCTTTGCAGCTTATTTAACCATTATTGCAATTTCTAGCATGACTAAGATAATTAGCTTAATCGCATATTTTTTCCTGGCCTCTTTTGCATTACCATCACTTTTAAAAGTTATTTAACATATCTAATTTTACAATTTTTGTTTCTCATGTTTAAATTGGCTTCTCTTTGAGGTGGCTTTCTATTTTTCATATTACTTAGAGCTCCGCCTGTGCTGTTTATTGTTTTTTACTTATTTTATGCACAATATTTCATATTTGGATAGCTGATTGGATATGGTTAGAAAGGGTTGCCTAAGTTGTTCATATCCTTCATAATTATTTTGCAAAAAAAATGATTTTGGAACTTTTTCTTTCTACAATGTGCCCTTCAATTTCCTGAGATAAATATTATGGAGCTAGATTGACGGAAATAGTTCCTGTTTCTGATCCCAAATAACTGGAAAGTCCTACTATGGTGGTTCTTGTTGGATATTTGTTTGGGACAAGCGCACTCTTTTCTTTTCTTATTCTTCCACTCATTCCAAGAGACAAACTACTTCTGAGTCAGCTTCCTACAAAGTCTCGCGAGAAAGAATGTCTGTCTTCCTTTATTTTAAAAAAAAATCCCTTTTTAATCAAATTTGTTCATCATACTTTTATACACTCGAGGCCATGCTACATTTTGCAACACAATGAAAGTGTTAGTACAAATAATCTTTTTTAGTCTCGTTGAAATCTATTCTTAGCAACATTATTCTAAATTTGTCCTTGAAAACCGTGGGATTTATATGCATAATGAATGGAGTGCTTTCTGCTAATTTTCTTGTCCTTTTGGTTATTCAGAGAGAATAAAAAATGTCCGTCTGTTGCTCTGATGTTTCAAGTTGGGGGAAATGCTACATATCAGGATGTAAGTTTTTCAGTTTTTATCATTGGAAAGACAGCATATAGCATATGTCCAGTTTGCATAATATGTGGGCTAGTATGTATCACTAATTTACTGTACTACTGATCCATGCTCATTCTCCTTGTATAGTCATTGCTTCAATTCTCTTCTAATTCCTCAGAATAATTTATCAATATATCTAGATATCCTATGTTTTTTTTTACCTCTTCATCTTCTATTTATCAACTTTGATGTTAAAGTTTTATAGTATGTTTGACAGATGGGAGGTTGTAAAAACATGCCTGGAACATGCACTGCACAAAACTGCCGTGGCCATGAAGTAGACATCATGCACTTTTCTATTGGCAATGCGGTTCCTGGACGGTTATATGGTGGCAATCTCAAAGACAACATAAATGGGACCGGGAAAGATAGGTAAAATATGATCTAAGAAAATACCAGATAAACTGTTTGGTCCATGTTTAATGCTTTAAGTATATATGCGCTTTGTGTCTGCAGTTTTGGTCACCTGGTTGACACTTATGCATGGAACCCTCATTGTAGATACTTGGATGGAATTGGTCCTTCAGGTATTATTTTTATTAGACAATTGGGATGCTCCTTTAAATTAGAACAATTACTACGTATTCATCAAATTCCTTTTCTCATGTTTATCATCTAAGAACAATGTGTTTTGCTTGAAAATATACAAAATGACATCTATTAACTATTAACCTTCATTCTCTTAGAGGCTTGATTGATGCATCTTACACTATAATGCACTATGATGATTGCTCTATCACTTTATCTTCTGTTTGCTTTTCAGCAAATACTACAAACGGTCAGAACGATTGGCAAGGAGCATGGTGCCACAGTAGTCTAACCCTTAGTTCAGGTAAGCCATCCATAATGGTTGCATGTTTTAATTTTTTATTTGCAAAATATCCGCTCACTTCTAGTATTACTTGCATGTATACAGTACCCCCTTTGATTATGTTTCTAGGGCAATGATAATGTTTTGTGCCTTATTAAATCATTGTTCCAAAAACTTACAGCATAGGGCAAGATTGTAACATGCTGCACTCAGATATCAATTGTTCAGGTAATTCCTGATGCAATCAACTTATCTCTAAAAGGGTGGGGGGAAGCAAGTATCATGTAGACTCTTAAGGAAACACCCTTTTTTATGAGCCAAACTAGAAGGTTGAAAAAATCATAGTTATTTGAGATTTGATAGACATTCCAATGAAGTACATGCTTAAATCTCAGTAAATGATGCACTTTGTTTGTTTTTAACCCTTAATGGAACATTTTCATTGATTGGAACGAAAATTTTGAACTCCTAATTTTGTGTGACTGGGAATTAGAACATTAAAAAAATATATAATGTCAAACTTGAAGGAGGACTTCTATGGTAAAAATAGATCACAGAAGTCTTAAAAGATATTCATTGATGGCTCATGCGGAATATGTATTCTTATTTACATGTTATTTGAGATTTGAGTATAATGACAATATGTTTTATCTGAGAACTGTTGTTAGAATCAATTAGATGCATACATTAGAAAATGGATGTTCAAATGACAAGATCTAGGTTGGAAATAGAGCGAGCATCTTTTTAATTGCACAATTAGTGTACCGACAACATTGCTAGGCAGCTCCGGTTCTGTCTGCTCCATCGAATGATCCCAAATTCAACCTTGCTTCATCTAGGTTTGGTGGAAGACGACAGCCCATATGGAAAAGCCGGTGACAAGGGTACTTACTTCTTTGAATTCTCGAGGTCTCTGCGGACAATGGATCGTTTTCAGCAGGTGTGCCTCAAATTTGTGGCTTTATTTCATCTTTGCAAAATTCTTCAGGTATGATTTTCAATGAGAAGGCAATCCCATTATGTGCACTCCCCTGTTTGTAGGACGTTCAATTTACAATTGGTCAACCCAGCAAGATCGCCATGGCCTTCTGGTACCCGACTGATGGAAATCCATGGAGTAACTCCGGCCATTATTCAGCTAGCTGCAATTGGCTGCCCTTGGACATCTTACCAGCTTCTGAGTCATCTAACTTAAGAGCATCATCAACATCAAGTGGTTCATGGGATGCAGCCACTGCCTTTGCATTGCTTATATCCGTATCTTCCTTATGTGTCGCAATTTTTGTATGGTACCAGTTTTCAAGGACAAAACTCATGCCTTTCACGCCCATTGATCATCTGTAAGATGGCGAGAGGAGGTTGATGACCAGAAGCTAGATATTCTTTGGTTAGGTAAATAAGGGTATAAATTCGTGATCCGGACTCTAGACTTACATTTCATGGTTCCCAGGTTTTTGTGGCGGTGTATTATTTTTAAGAGGCATTACAGTAACTTGCATCACTCGGATTGATATTATTGGCTTATTGCCTATAAATTGTTGTTTCTGGAGTGCTAATTGGAGTTCTGCCAAATATTTTCCGGAACATGTTGAGCTTAACTTCTTGTCCCATCCCATTGCTGGATTCAGAGGAAGAATGATTATTAGCTTGTATGTTCTTTTCAGACCTGGGTTCAATTTCAACAAGAGTTAAAAAGTTCTATTCTTCTCTAATCGGACGAAACTTCCATAGGAAATTTCCTCTCTTTCTTGAAAAAGAAAAACTTTTTTTCTTTAAGAAAAAATAATAGAAATGAGAATCTACGGGGAAATCACTAAAATTGCAAAACAATAATGCATTTGCTTTTCTGAAAAGCAAATAATATCACAGTATGTTCTATAACAGCAATTGCAGAACTTCGTTGATTGATAGGAAATTGGTTGACCTAGATTTGGAAAAAAAAGAAGAGATAACTAAGTATTCAAGAGACCCTTTCGAGCAACTTTTTGCCTTCCAAGCTCATTTGAATGCCGTCATCTTTTATTCGTTGGTAAAGAGTAGGATCTCTTTTATTGGCTGCCAAATAAGTTCGAAGGAGCGCTTCATATGCATTCGAGTCGAGGCATTTGAGCTTCCTCAGCGTTTCACAGAACTTCTCTGCCCTCTCGACATCCTTTGCTTCCTCGAGAGCTTTCAGAAACAACTCCACTTTGTCTTGAGTCAATTTCCACTTGTCCTGTTTTATCGTGGAAGTTGCCGTCTCCAGCCATGCGAGTGCAGAATCAATCTCATTCTTCTTCAAGTAGCAATCTAAGAACAGATCACACGTCCTGAAATCGGGGACTGCACCCTTATCTAAAGCCTTCTTCCACAGTGACTCAGCCTCTCCAATCATATCTTTCCTCGTGTAAGAGCCTATCATTACGTTTGTCAACCTCACATCATATACTCTGCTAACAGACTCCCATTCTTCGTACAAAAGCTTCTGCCAATTGACATCATCCAATTTATTAAGAGCCTGAAGCATAGTGAGGTAGGTGGAGTTGAACGGTTTTGGATTGATAGCCTTAAAAGACTCCCATATCCGTTTGACGTCTGCTGAATTGCCAATTCCTGCATATAATGTGATTAAGCTATGAAATGCCTCTTTGTCACGTATATCCATTAGTTTTTCCATCTTCTTGAGAGCAGCCTCAGCTTTCACAACAAGACCAGCTGAAACATAAATGGCAGCCAAGGTACTGTATGTAGACCACTGCAGAGTAACTTTGCCATCCTCTTCTGCTTCTTTTCTCACCTTTTCTACTGATTCGATGTCTTTTAGTGAAGCATAGCAGTTCATCAGGATGCAGCGAGTAAGATTATCTGCAGGTACGCCATTTAGCTTCATCTCTTCAAACTGGGCCAAAGCTTTCTCAGGCTGTCCTAACTTCCAGTAGAGGGACAATAAGTTGTTATGGACTAAAGTACTTGAGGCTATGTTCCTGTCCTTCATTTCATTGTAAAGAGAGATTGCTTTATTTGCATCCATTTCCCAGCAATAACAATGCAAAAGAGATCCATATGTTTGGTGATTTTTTGCAGGCTCCGGCAATCTGGCAAAGTACTCCTCTGCAGCATCAGTGCCCCTGACTTTTGCTACGAGACCTAGACGTATAGCATGATTGGTGCTCACACCTTGTGTTTTTTCAATCCAATCCATCACCTGTCAAGAAACTAAAATATTGATGTATGGCACAGTCAATTGGGAGAATTTTAAAAACAAATATAAGTCCTTATCACTTGAGAACCTGTTTCACGATATAAGATTGCACTATCTGGTTTTGAGCATAAATGAATCAGAAAGCCACAGTATCAGTAACAAGACAGGACGTGCATATTAGTAATAGTACAATGTTGTTTGGACCGAGAAGTGATAGTATAATGTTGCATTTATACCTTTTTTGATTTCCAACATAACAAAAGCATATATCCAACATCTTATTCTAAAAGGAACATGATTTAATAGCATGTGCTACTGCTATCCTAATGAGATCTATAAAAACGCGAGAACTCATAAAGTCACATCCTGAAGATCAAGCAACCTAAGTTTGATAAATGGTGACAGATATTCCATAAATTTGCACGGTAGAAACACGAAGTTGGACAAAGACCCATATTTAGCTCTAGCAATGAACAAAGTGGACCCATACAAGCAGAAAACAAAGCAGATGGACTTCCACAATATTATCCAAAGTAGAACCTAGATGTCTTAGAAATGCAGAAAACCTTGAGAGGCAATTACTCAATGAAAGATGGCCTGTACTCAAATAGGTATCTTCGTACATAGAAGAAGATAAACCAATCGACACGTAGAGAAATGTAAAACAAAGAGAGAACTTTTATTACCTCAAGGGCGTGCATGTAGCGACCGTACCTACGAAGCTCCTTAACGTGCTTCATTAGCTCAAAGACGCTTACCGACCTACCCTCACTCAGCCACTTGTTGAGAGCGATCATCACGCTCCCCTCCGGTGCTCGCCCCCCCAGCTCTGACAGCCGACGATACAGCGGCTTCCAGTTCCCTCTGGGCACCGCCGCCGTGGCCGCGGGCGCCGTAGAGAGCCTCCTTCGGGCCGCTCCCATCAGCCAAAACATCAGCCGAGCGGAACTCTTCGCCATGATCTCTCTTCGCTTACAAAGATGGAGGCAGCGACTCCGCTGGGGGTTTTGAGGGTTTACTCTCCAGTTTTGACTTTTTAGGGTTCAAGGAAAGTGTCGTTGGAGAATATTTTCGCTATATTCTACTTTAATCCTATTTGCAATTTTATTTTTTTAAAACTGAAATATTTTCAGCTCCTTTTTTAATTTCAGGAGTAATAAACAAGACTATTCTTAATTATCATTTACCAATAATAAATTATATTACATTATTTCAATATAATTACATCATCTTACTTAAATTTTACTCCTTATAACTTATTTGATAGCATCAATAGTAATATCAACTCACCTTCTAGGAAGAATATTTGAGCATCACTACAATATCATGTGTCATAAGTTATAAAGAAGTAAATATAATAAAAATAAATATTTTAAAGAGCACTAGTATTCTAAGCTAAGCATAAAACAGCAAACTCTCTTTCTTTTTTTTATCCAGCCTAGTGAAAATTACCGTTTTGATATGTTGAAGAAGGATCACTTCATCTCTTACTTGTTGTTTAAATAATCTCCAGTTTCTTTCTTGCTAAATGTAATATACAAACTCTACTATCATCACCTGCATAAACTGTCCTTTTAATGTTTTCATTTTAGCTATTATGGCAGCTATATTAATTGTGGTTTCCCATATAGTTTATCTTAAAACTTCTTCTCTAAAGTTTCTATTACAGTTAGACATAGCTGACATCCTCCTTCTATTTGCATGCTCCGCTTGAGTAGTTTATTTGCAGTCATTAATTTCTAATGCAAAGCAAGCCATAGAATGAAGGTAGCTCTATGTCTAGCTGTAGAATCACATATCAAACTTGTCCAATTTTTCTTTAGCAATGTACCCACCAATATATTGTAAATTACACTGATTGTGGTTTTTCTAATTAGTATTATTGTCAGTCGGAGATGGCATTATAATACCTCTCTACTCATCATCACTTTCTTTAACATTCAGTTTGTTTGTTTGGGTAGAGTCATAGTACTCGAACATAACTATTCTTATTACTATCAAAATAAGGATTAATTATCATTCATCAAAATTATTAGTTATCATTTATCAAAATTATTTTTTTAGACTTAGTGTTTATTATTGGTTGAAGATGTATCCCCATTATAATGCAAATAATACAAAGTTTTAACGTCAGATATCCATTAGATAAATTTTAAAATTGTTAAACATTATTAAATAGTCGAATTAAAAAATTTACGTCGCTCATTTTAACATAGTGCTCTTTATAAAAACGTTTTTAGAATTATTTTGTAATTGTACGGTAAAATTTTATAAATACTTCATTCTTTGTCAAAAAAAAAAAACATAACCTAAAGCGGCAAGGTACAAATCAAAAAAGTCGTATGGCCATCGTACCAGAATTCTCATTTTTAAAATATTTCAAGGATCTTTTTAATATGCTAAGGGCTATTTCTCCTACAGGTTTAATCGTTTGGGGAAAAGGAAAATAAAACAATCTATCGAGAAGAGGCATAATATACAGCATTTGCAACAAGTTTTGGTGGCATCTGTGCCAGCACTCGTGGAGAAGTTGGTTCAAAAATCAAACAGTTTAGGATCATAAATTGTCACTAAAAGTAGTTCACAAAATAAAAGATGAGAACGAGCAAAACTAATAAGCTACGCAGTTATCACCTTTTCTTCTTCTCATTCTCCGCCTGCTTCGGATTGTGTTCCGAGACAACTTTCACCACAGTGATCAGCGAACGCAGCCTGTCCCACACATTGAGCCCGTAAAGGGCTTCTACAAGGGATTCCTGGAACTCGAAGGCGTTCTCTGAAATGGGGTACTGTTGAGGAAGCAATTCGGTAAGCACCTTGCCCAAAATGAGCAACCCTTTGATCGCTGAACCAAAGTTTCGAATCTCACCTGGATAGGTTTGGGGATCACTGTTTTGATAAATGGCCACCATCTGTCCTCAACCACTGACTTAACCAGACAGCAAGCGCGCAGCCCTTCAACACCGGCAAATCTTCCAAATCCACTGTGCTTTACACCACCAAAGGGCAAAGACTATATCGAAGATGATAAAAGCACAGGTTAAAATATAGAAACTATCAAACAATATATTGAAGCCCTTGATAACGTAAGAACTATGAAATTTAAGCATTAGCATTTTTATCCAATCAAAGGAACAGGTCCAAACTTCGAAACCGAATATATATCCATAACAAAAAAAAAGCATCACGAAAAAATTATACCGTAAAAAGACCGAATTAATGTAAGATGAATTTTGCTTAGGAAGACAAGAATGTCGACAAACAATTACCTGACACATGTAAGTGGAAGCAAAATCATTGATTGCTGCCATGCCGCAGTGTAACTGGGAGGCTATTCTAATTGCACGTTTTTGGCTCCCAGAGAAAACAGCACAACCAAGACCATAATTCGAGTCATTTGCCAGTTTGATGACCTCTTCATCAGAACTAAACTTCATTATTGGGATGATTGGTCCAAAAGCCTGTGGATAAATAGTGTTTTCTTCTTATAAACTAGAACAATGAAAGCAAGTACATATAATAGTTGCATATATTAGCTACCTCCTCTTGCATCAATTTCATTGTGTGATTAACATTCACCAAGACAGTTGGAGGAAAAAACTGATCCACAGCATCTTCACCCAAATGGCCAAAGCTCCCTCTGCCTACAATTTCAGCCCCTTTATCTAATGCATCATTTACAAGATTCTGAAGCTTTTCAGAGTGTTCTTGCATACATAAAGCACCCATATCATACCTCCCAGCCAGTGGAGGCCCCTAGAAAAAGATGGTAGACAAAACAACAAAAAATTAACCCACCCGTATAAGGTAAATTTATCCAAAAATGAACTTTCTAAGTAACGAATGTTCAGTCCATGAAGGCCTGGAAATCACATATATACTAAAGAAAGATGAGATGATGCTCTAGAAAGCAGAATCAGAATCACATTTCCGAGGTCATGTAAAATTTCATCAAAGCCTCAAGCCTTAATTAATTCTGGAGATTGTATATGTGAATTAAGAAAAATGAGACAGGAAACTAATTAAAAACAAAGGGAAACTAGACGTGCTTCTAAAGAAATACTGAGCACAAGAACAACAAAATATGGGAAAGAAAAATACCATGCTAACAACTAGTACAGCATAATAAGAAATTTTGTATGACCAAGAAAGTAAGAGGAGAAAGGTCCTACATTATACCAGGCAAGCTAGACCGCAATCTTAAATTAAAATTTGATCCACTGCTACCATTAACAGTTCCGGGTTGAATCAGAAACAAGGTACGGATAGCAAAACCATAAAACATGCACCATATAAACAAGAATGGTTGTACTTACAACAGAAATTGATTTCACAAGTTTGACTATTTGTGCAACAAAAGAAGAATAGATATCTTTATGGACGTAGAATCTTTCAGCACCAGCACAATTCTGTCCACTGGATTGAAGAGCACCTCTCATGGCAACTTGCACAACCTAGAAACACAAAATATGATAGCAGGCATATCACAAACTCCAGGACTTTGTGAACAACTATGCTCAGCAAGGAATGCCATGCAGTAAAGATAAAGATAATGTTAAAACCAGCTCTTGCAAATAATATAAGTGAAATTAGATTTCCCGTACAGAAGGCAAGTCTACGTCTTCACAGACTATGAAAGCATCTTTACCACCAAGCTCTAGTGTGACCGGTATTAAAGTCTCAGAAGCCTTCTGCATAATCTGAAATCAGAAATTAAAAGGACAACATGAACCATTGTAGAAAATGTTATTATGATAACTTCAAAAGAATCTTTTAATATACACTAGAAGACAAGCCCCTAGTCTTTTACAAAGGACACAAAATACATGTGACGACGATGAAGACCAAGTTTGATCATATAATCACTGCATCCCCATGCAACTTTGAAGGTTTTATGTATTGGGTCCATGAGAAGCAATTAGCATCTAGTAAACATTGCTAACGACTGTCTTGTAAGATTCTAACATCAACTGGTAAAACTAGTGAGATCCTTCCCTAGAAAAACATCATGCAATTTCACGCATGCATCACTTTGGTAGGTTAGGGGCTGGTCTTGTATAGGAAGTGTTTATGCCAATGTTCATCGGCAGAGGTATAAAACATAATGGCACATCTAAGGAGACATGAGAAGCTTATATTCGAATAGAATCCAAGGCAATAGAAAAGCATATCTACTACAGATAGCATGCACAACGACCAGGACATGAATACCTTGTTATCAAATGAAATCCTAAGAAGAAAAAAAAGCATCATGATACTTAGGTTCCCCACTCAAAAAAAAAAAGTACACATAAGGTAACTAAGAGATCCAGCTAAAGAAAATAACCAGAAGCAGTGGTAAAGCATTACCATCCTACCCACACCAGGTGAACCAACAAAGATAATTTTGTCAACTGAAGATACAAGAGCTTGTCCAGTTTCTGCAAATCTGGGTTGGAGAAAAATAAGATGCAACATAAGAATGGCTTTGATGCAGTTAGCTTGCAGCAAAAATATGAAATCTTTTTAAGCACATAGATACCCTGTTATAATGTGAACCAGATTTTCTGGAGCTCCCACAGCAGCAAGAGCAGCTTGAATGATTCGGAAATAAAAGCACCCAGACCAACTTGCATGCTCTGAAACCTGCAACTCTCTATTCCAGTCAAAAAAATGACAATGACAATCCAAAAGCGGGTTATTTCTATCACTTATCTTAACTACATCCAGAGACCAATTTCATCTCTGGATGATCTGCTTCTAAAAGCATATTCAGCATAGTAATTATAGTAAGATACTTCATAACCCACTCTGTAATAACACTTAAAATACATAAAGATAAAATATGGACCTACAGCTGCATCATTTATTGCAAGAGTTAGAGCTCCAAATACAAAATAAGGATCATACTGTGTTTAATTGTTTATTAGTAAGCTTTGTCCTTCATCTTTAAAGAGAAAAGGGCATTTACCAGATTATGTAACAAATCTAGCCATGTGGATTTCTTTCTTCTGTAAGTTTGGCTTTGTTGAAACATAGAGCTACAAAACCCAGCTTCCTTTTTGTGTTGTTTAATAATGTAGATAAAGAATAGGCATATATTCTAAATAACCAACAGAACCATTCACCATTAAATGTGTGAAAGTCGAACTATCTTCTTTAGCTTTACTTCCTGCAGTATAACATATCTGTAAATTGTTTATATCAAGATTATTGTTCTGTGACAAGTATAACATATCTGTAAATTGTTTATATCAAGATTATAGTTCTGTGACACTTAGAAATAAAGGTTAGCATTTGACATCATAACAAAAAAGAAGGGTCAGTCATGAAGGAAATAGTATATTAGTTTTTGAACCCAAAATCTGTTGCACTCATGCTTAAAGAATCTACAATGTATAAAGAAATTAACTCAGAAAATACTTGGATGTGTTGCACTTCCATTACATAACCAAGAATCAGGTAGGAGTCAATGACATCCTAATTCAAAGCATACCTTTATAACAGCAGCATTTCCTGAAAATACTGCTGCTAGCATTGGATTGAATACATTGTGGAACGGGTAATTCCAGGAAACAATAGCTCCAATTACCCCAAGTGGATGGAATTCCACTTTTGCTCTCTTGTGCAACATTGACCTCCCAGAAGACCTGGAATTAGAAAGAAGATTACAGAAACATGTCACTATATTTGATGGACACAATCTCCTTTTGTTAGTTGGATCAATTGTTGATTTCAGAGAAAATTAGGCATCTATCTAGCAAAAGAATTACCTCAGATAAATGTTAAGGAAAGATATTATCAGGTGTTCAGAGGTCAAAACTAGACTTAACATCAAGGGTCAAGTGTGCTCATCTAATGGAACTCAAAATTCATTTGAAAAGAAGGGACTCAAAAATTATGTTCGCCACCAATTTCTTTTCACTTTTTACTACATATCTGGAGAAAGCAGATGCATCGATCTGTATAATGGTGGCATTCACTATATGGTGGATATAGAAGGGATTTGGTGATTTGGTTGTCCCAGTTGCATGCAGATTTTTAACAATAAACATTACGTCAACCAATTTCATAGTCTATCTTGAATGTGTCTTTTTCAACAAAAATACCAATATAATGGTTAAATCATAGTTGGGTTCTCTGTTCCAAAAAGCCTAATTTCACATTGTTGCCAGTGTTACGAAAACATCATTTTAGCACCAAAACAGTGAAGGCTATTGTTGCCGAATATCAGTAGGAACAGAAAATGAGATAGATCAGATTCATTAACATGATGTATTGAATCAAAAAGCCTGATCTTGAAAATTGATGATTTATGACCAAATAAAGAAATATAGCATAGCTTTGATATCAGATATAATAACTAACCTGTATTCAGGCTTTAGCCACTTCTCACCCTCAGCAAGAAGCCATGTAATCTTTTCACATGTTGTCATAATCTCTCCAAAGGAAGCATCAACCATTGTCTTCCCAGTATCCCGAGAAGACACCCTATATCAAGCAAACAATTGGCACAATGCTGAATCCTTAAAGTCAATCTTTGGCATTGAGCAAGGAAATTCAAGGAATAAACAAATCCTTGACATATTGAAAGATGAATCTGATCATATAACAATCTTAAGTCCAAGCAAACTAAGTAAGCACGCCACCCAATTAAAATACCCAGAGGACCAATCAGAATCATTTGAGTATGATAAAAACAGCAACTCCTTTGTGCAGGTCCAATTCACATTTTAGAGACCAAGAAAATTAAGTTAGGAAAATGAAGAGAAATTTAACCGTATTTGATCCTCACTCGCATATAAGTCCTTGATGCTCAATTATATACTTCAGAAGGATTCTCAAAAATTGGCGTCTTTGACGGAAGCTGCTAGTTGCCCAAATCTTTTGTGCCTCTCTGGCTTGTGCAACATGCTCTCTGACCTGCCCAATTAATAAGACCAGTAAGGAAAGATCTGGAGTAGGAATTAAATTACAAAAATTAGAGAGATTTTGATTCTCTTGTTTATAGATACGAGTGTTATTTATGCGCTGAAGTAGTAAGTTTTATATTTAATGGAGTCACCATAATCCAGAATCATGATGTTCATGAAATCAGTGAATATCTCTATGCAAACCATCCAAATTCAAGTTCGTAGACATCAAGCGCCGTGACATCGATTAAATAAGTAGAAATCGGACGGTCACCTCATCTGGTGTCAAAGCCGGGAAAAAGCCCAGGTACTTCATAGTCGCTGGCTCATAGCACCGAACCTTGTCTGTTTGTACCGCTCTCCCCTTGCTCGGTATCTACAGCATATCATACCAAGAAAGTACTGAACTGTTAGTCGTCAGCTCTAACACATCAAAACTAAGGTAGCATATAAAAGAACATAAGATGCAATTGATACACACGAAAATGGGGAAGGAAATCGACAGAAGAACCAAATAAATGCATATAAAAGCAGTAGCATAGGGTGATTCTCACGTATATGTAGCTGTTCTCCTTTGTCTGGCTCCCATCTTCGAGCACTGAATCAATCCGAGTTCATCAATCATCGTGAAAAAAAAGAAAAAAAACAAAGAACAAAGTAGTGAAGGGAACCAATCGAGAAGCGTACCATCGGATGCATCAACATCGATCGAGGGGACGTTGGGAGGGATGAGCATCAACAGGAAGCGGCAGATCGCGTAGGCAATGCCGAGTACGAGGAGGGGCCACCAAAACGCCATTGCCGGAGCTCGCGAGCAACGGGGGAGGGAGATCGATAACCCTAGGGCGTTCGCGAGAATAACCGGGAACGAAGCAAAGCGAACTTTGTTCCGCCTGCCACTGCCAGTCGATGTGGTAACTTTTTGATTTATTTTTTTTTTTTACTTTTTCGTGCCCCGTCACACCAAAAATTATGCATCCTCTGGTGGTCTAAATATAAATTTTGACTGCAGAGTTGACTGAATCTGGATTTTTCAAAACTAACAAACAAAGCACTGCAATTATATCAATTTAAACTTAATATTTATCTTAGTTATATTTTCCCCCTTATAAATTATTGGTGGCCGAAGAGTTTTCGTCGAAAAAATACTATAGCGAGATATTTTTAAAAAAAAGACCCTAATTTTATGTTTCCATATTATCAGTTAATTTAACCAATGAACCGATTATTTGCAACTGAGCTAACCGATCTCGGGCAACGATAACAACTACGTTGATAAGTGTTATGATAAAAATATAATCAGGGGCCTACGTGCTAAAGAAACATTTTTCTTGGATGAATTCGATGGTCCTTCAATTCCTCTTTAAAAAAAAGGATTAGTAAAGAGGCGCGGAGGACTGAAACGGGACGATTCCCCACATTGAGTGTTTTTTTTCTCTTTTCTTCTGTCGGCACAGAACTGTTTTTTCTCTTTTCTTCTGTCGGCACAGAACTGTTCGGCTGGGAGACAGCTCGGTAATTTTGGTTTTGGCAGCGAGGAGCTGCGCACATGCGGAGGAGCATCGCTCATCGACGGCCATGGTTTGGATTTAGATTTTATTCGTAGACTCCGCCGTGACGGCACTTGATAGCGAAAATATCACATTTAACCTGCATGTGGCTACTTGTAGTGAATACGTTAACCTTTAATTAAAATATTCAAAATGCATCAATTAATCCATGCCAAGCTCATCCTCAGCGACTTAGGGCGAGGATCCATGAACACCAGATAACAATATTACAAAAGAACTCGATGAGATGATCCATAGTTTACAAAGCATTTTACTTTGCCAAGTCATAGTTTTAAAACAACTGCATAAAGCAGTCGACAAGAATTTACATAATTATTAGTCATTAATTGCCCGACTTCTTCTTTAATGATAGATTGAGCAGTAAATTTTATATCTAACACGGCCTTAGCTTATCCCTTTTATTTACAAGCGGCCAATATATCCAGTGACAGCGTCAGACTTCAAAAATTTCCTAGCTACGAGGAAAAAGATAGCAGCAGCTAGCCAAAAAGCAGACCATGTGAGAAAACGGTCGTCCAAAAACCTCTGAGCTTTAACAGCAGGCCTCTGGCGTTGCTGACCCACCTCTTCTTGCGTGGTCCTTGACAAAGTCACCTCGGCACTTAAGGTGACTCTTAGGGGGCCTGCTGCTGCATTAACACGAACCTCGTGCCCCTCCTCTATGACTCTCTGCTCCTGTTCCTGGTTTGGAAGATCCTCAGCAGCAGCAGCAACATCAGAATTGGGGTTATCCTCAGCAGCAGCAGCAACATTGTCCGCAGCAGGCTCAGCAGTTGGGTTCAGAGAGAGTTGAGGCACAGGGGGTGCTTTACTCATCATGTATTGATGAATCTGGTTAAACAGTACAGAAATGAACGCCAGGAACAAACAAAAGCACGTGAGAGAATCTAGAGCAACAAATTTTTTTTAAAAAAAGGAGCAAACCTCATCAATTAACTTCTGCCTTTCTGGGTTTCCGTATCTGGGAGCTGCTTCACGGGACTTGATGGCAAGTTCATGCCTCACCTCTTTCTTGTAGTCTAGTGAACCCAGTGCTCCGTTGGGATTGGTTGACATAAATGCAATTAGGGCTACGAGTGCTGTGCGCACTGAAAAATATCAACAACATTTTTTCGTCACGGTATTTTATTCATAGAAAAAATAATCCCAGACTTGATAGTTATCTGATCTTGCAGTACAAAGCGGAGCTTGGATAAAGTTTTTGCATAGAGTAAACGAAAAGGGGAATAGTTTGAAGTCTCAGAAATGTAACATGTGGACTGTATATCGAACTGAATTCTGAATATTAGACTATAAGGAATATAACTTAGAAATCAGAACAAGATAATGCTGACAAATGAAAATGCTAATGGAGAAATGTACATAATGACATTAGAAACAAATACCGTCTTGAGGTTACTTTGTCAAACACACACACCAGAGCTATAAACAAAATGTTGTTACCAGTGACAAAGTGCGACTCTGAAGTCCATTGCTTTGACAATTCAAACTGTTCCATACGGCAGGCAATTTGTATCTGAATAGTGAATTGTCTAGCATATAAACTGGAATCTTCATTCCGTTATACAGTGCAGATAAATATAAATGAATATTTCAGAAAAACAAGAAACCACTAGAAGGACTCCAACCGTGTAGTTGGAATAGCCCTGTCTCAGCCCATAAGCTTCATAAGAAGAATAGAGCCTATTGCTTAATAGGAATAGCCCTATTTAAACTATCAGACTGGATTTAGGCTTTAGGATTCACTCAATGCACATGTCTAATCAATGATTTATTGCTTAATGCTTCAATCTCACCATGTTTTAGAAAGAAAAGAGAAGGAACTAAAATCATCTCACTATTTCCAATTATTTTGTCATAGTGATATCCCACATGCACCATCTCGAACAACATTGCATGCGTTATCATTGTCCTAGTAAAACATATTACATATATAAATGAGTGCATCAAGCTTCGTCATGCAGATTTGTTTAGTCATCCTAATCCAGTTCACCTGAAAGTAAACCTCATGAAAAATTGTTCATGCTGCATATTTCTTCTTCAATGTATATATAGAAAAAATCAGCAATCTTTCCTTATTTTAGTTTCAACTTTCTGAATACCCATTTCCATATTTCTCGTAACATTTCATCCACCTACCATATATTTCTGTCATTCTATGTGAGAATGCAAACCATCCAAAATTGGCCGTTTATGTCCTAACTTGATTTCATGATGCATTATTCAACCCCCATTGATTATATTTCTTAAACTTTCCACTTTATCTTTATTACATTAAGTAATATCGTATGTTATAGAAGCAAAACCATATCATTGTGCAGCACTGCAGTAAAATACATCTAGATTCCTCAGTTTTATCATATCCAACTTCAAATCATAAGATGAAGTTAAACTTTCTCTTCCCACTTTTTCATGACACACATTCACTCAAGAGAACTAGATATTGAAATTTTCTTACGTGAGAAAATTTTCAATTTTCCTTGCGCCTCCTCCATCCCTCCCATGCCTTTTGTAACTTGATGTCCTTAAAATCCAATTAAATTATTAAAGAATCGTGATGAGTTATTTTATCAGAATTGACAACCCGGATACACTACAACGCACACATTGTTCTTCAGTCTTATTTTAAGTGCAGAAATAGAACCGAAAGGTCAGTGGTTCAAAGCCAATTCCAACAGGGAAAAAGAAAAGCATAAGTAGAAAAACTACCACGTACCACTCCATGATGGTTGCCAATGTTCAGGGTGATAATTTGAGATGCTTAAGCAGATCTTGGTCTGTATTTCAAAACGTCCATTTGGCTACAAATTGAAATCAAATGAAATGAGATTAGTAATAGATTAAGAAGATCCAAGTTAAGCAACAAATGTTTGAAGGAAATGAGTAATTACCGTTAAAAACATGAAGGAAGGTGGCTTAAATGGGTATTCAGCAGGCAATTGGATCCTTCCATGATAGATTCCTCCCTCGAACTCCGTATCTCGAGGTCCTCGAATGGCAAACTGCCACTCGAAGATATTGTCCTGTTCACCATGAAGGGCATCAAACAAAATATGCATTAGGTCTATTCGATATCATAACAGGCGTACGGACATGGAACTAAATCTTCAACATGAGCAAGACTTTTTTTCTTAGATCCAATAAACGAACACAATAATTACAATTGCAATTCCCAATATCCCAACCATCCAATATGATGAACACATCCAAATAAGATTACTCCAAATTCGAGTCAAACTGAAGCGCGCAGCAGAAGAAACATGAAGGGAAAGTGACATAAAATCCAACGAGAAGATTCCCAAAGAACCCCCTTTCACATAGTCGAAATACCCTAATTTTTCATCTACGCCGCGGGAGAAAACTTATGTCTCATCCATCGCACAAATCCAAGTAGCCGGTCGTCAACTTGGGGGGAAAAAACATGCTCCAAATCTCTTAATCCTGGACGAATGACTTAAACGGAATGAAATCCGAAAATTTTCCGACGCGCTAATGCTCGGTTCACAAACGCTACCCAACAAAAGCTACTCGAGTCGTGAAGGATCTCAAACAAGGATCTGCTGTCAGATCTGGTGTTATGCGAGACAAGGACCGATTACCTCTAGCGGAAGGCTCATGAAGTCGTCGGAGGGATTCGCCTGCATTTCCTTCAGCTCCTGTAGGATCCGTTTCACCGCCGGGTTCCTCCGGTTGTAGCGCTCCTCTGCCATGGTCGACGGAAAGCGGTGCCCCCCGTCGGGCTATTCCCGGATCGGGAAAAGGAAATCGGGGTCGGTGACGAGAACGGAAGGGGGAGGAAGGAAGAGGGATCGAGCCTTCGAAGAAATGGGCCTGGCCGCCTTCAGACGTCTCCTGACCCCCGCAATATATCAGCGCTAAAACGCTACGAAATGGCACGTTTCGGTCATGCCACTGCGACGCGGAATGACGTGCTACGATTGTCTATCCTATGACGTGGAAACGTCGTATTGGAAGCCCGGCTTCTTTGGGTGCTCTGGTTGGCGGTAGCTGAGGAGTGTTACGTGTGTCGGGTAATCGTAGCATACTGTTATATTTAGCCGTCTCCTTCAATTTTTGCTAACCGTTATATTGGAAACCACTTTCTACCTATAAGTTTTAGGTATGATTGAATAAGCTAATGGAATGAGATATCGTATTATACTTATTACATAATAACCGCAAAGCTGGGTTTAATTATTTTAAAAAAAAACAAAGCATATAATAATATATGGTAATTTTTAATGAGATACCAGTTTTTTTAATTATTATCATATATTTGGTATAAGATAATATAGGATAGAATTTACATTTAAAAATTAATATTAAATATATATGTTAATTCTTGCCAAACATATCTGGTTTGGCCTATTTTTGGAATGTGGGTCGTCTATTGCTGGCATACGGAAGGTGACAATAAGGTATAGTTTCTCATTCTGAAACAATCTTTACTAGGTCATTTACTGTCGGTATCTATTTTTAATCCGTTAGGTGATCCAAAATAGTAGGGCTCCAATATTTATGATATTTAAACTATAATGTTTTTTAATAAATAGTTATTGTTCTTTATCTGATCATATTGTAACAATCAATTGCGTTATATTTTGCAAGCATTATCACTTAGCAAATACTCACATGTCTGTGTTGCATCAAGGGTTCTAGTGGAGCTGGATTAGGCTTTGAAGTTACGGAGTATGGTCGTGCTCGTGTTGCAAGCTATAAGAAAGGAGAATGGAGTACCTGAGTAGATTAACATCATAGCAAAGAAAGGAGAATAGAGGAGGGAAGTATAAGAATGAAATAATTATAGATGAAGTAATACTTCAGTTGCAATCTTCTAAAGTTCGACGACCAGCAACGGTAGCTGCAGAAGGACTCGCAGATGCTGTCTTCACCTCGGCGCTTGCAGACGAGCACCGTCGCATTAACGAGCCAAAATTATTATATTTTAGATATTTAAGCCTCTTAGCCGCATGAGGCCTCCAATGCATGCTCCCATAATTACTCCAATGAGACGGCAGCAGGGTTAGCGGCAGGGGCAGCGACAATGGCAGCGGGGGCGGCGGCAGCGGCAGCAGTAGCAGGGGCGGCGGCGGCGGCGGCGGCAGCACGAGCGGCGGCAGCGACAGCAGGGGCGGCGGCAGCGGCGGCATTGAGGGCGACGCCATCGGCAGCAGGGGCGACAGCAGGGGCGGCGACAACAGCAGCAGCCATATTGATCATGGGCGTCGACGTCGACGACGGGGATAGGGGGATCGGGTTTTCCATGGAAGAAGGGTTTTAGATGTGAGCTAATGTGGGTTGGACATCCTGGTTGGGTACGCGGGTAGTAACACACTCGTTGCCCCCTCGCTCGTTGATTATTACCCTCCTCCTCTTGTTTTTGTAGAGCGCAGCTGTGGAAACAATTTGATTGTTTTTGCGGGAGTGCGTGCAGATGTTACTGACGTAGGTATAGACCTTGATTAAAAAATAAATAATTAAAAATATAAATTATTTGAACTATGATTTAAAAAACCAAAATGAGTTAGAAGTAAATTTCATTTAATTTAATTGTTTTCAATATATTTAATACTCATCATTATTTTTTATATAGAATAACTTATAGGGAAATTATTTAGATGATGGTTCAAAAAATTAAAGTAAAATTTATGTTCAATTAAATTTTATCTTTTTTAAATTGCTGTTAGAAAAGGGATGAATTAAATACAAACCATTTACAATGTAACAACAGTCGTACGATCTCTCACTGACCAGGCTATTAGTGTACGAAGATAGAGGATGATCATCTTCCTCTCGGGTGTATTGTTCCAATTTATTTCGCCCCTGAATAGCTGCAATCGTTGAGATAGGAAATTAGGAAGAATCGCACGGTAAGATGGAGAATTGTAAGTGATTAAATACTCCGGTCGGTTACAAATGATCGTGAATTCTATGCTACCAGATCACACCTAAAGCATATTTGTTCTTTTATATATATCTACAGTTATCTTGCAGCGTCGTGTTTGATTGAAGTTTGAACAGCCTTCTCATTTGAGTTCTTCTATAACCGGTGACTGTTCTTTGTTCATGATTAGCTCAACAGTATACACTTCTCCAGGAATTTATGCTCAAATGAGGATCACCACCTCACTGGGAGCACCTCATCCGTGGCAATTGATGACTCCTTATGCTCAGCCACAAGTAATGAAATAAAGCTTCTGTCACTGTCACGGAATCAAAACTATGAGTAGTTTGCTGTTGGTACTAGCAACGGCTTCCAAATATATAATTGTGATATACTGTCAAAGAAAACCTTCAGGAGGGAGTTGAAAAATGGGAATTTTGGAATCGCTGAAATGCTATTTCGTTCAAAATATTCTGGCTCTTGTTGGTGATGGTGCCAGTATTCACTACCCATTGAACAAAGTAATGCTTTGGGATGATCATCAAAGCCCAATACTAGTGAATTTGCATTCAAATCTAATGTCTGGGCTGTGAAATTGAGCCAAGATCATGCTGTCATAGTTCTTGAGCACGATATTTTATGCACAATCTAATTCCCGTTTAACGGAGACTGGACAAGCTTGTATTAAGCCCACGGATGAATCATAAATCGTGTGGTATGTGGTGCAACCGGGCCGGGTCTTAACTGGGTTTCTTCGTGCCGGGGGAACCCTTGATGGATGGAGAGTTCAGGAGGCCCTAAAACGGCACGTAAGTGTTGATAAGTAATCAACGGGAGGAGAATTAAATGTTGCTGATATTATATTCATATAAACATGATAGCTACACGAATGAACGGTTCATCAATCCTGAACGAGTTTTCGATTGCCCTTGCTTGCTGTCATCAGACGTCTGAGAATATACAGGTTGTCCAGGTGAGTTTGACGTCTTGAGCGTGAAAGATTTTTTTTTTTCAAAAAGAAGGACAACGGAAATTTGGGAACTGCAACCCATTAATTAGATGTTTCGCAACAATAAACATATGGTATATTTGCAGGTTTTGCTGCGCAGTGAAGAAATAGTCGATCACAGATGCGGTAACGGTTCATTTTTCTTCATCCTCCTAAAATATATCAGACCCGAAGCAATCACACGAGTTTAATTATATTTATCTGGGAAAGCAGCGAAGCACTTTTTTAAAAAAAATTAAGTTCTCGGTAGGAGCCGAGCCGATCCACTAATTGGGTGGTGTGTGCGGCTGCATGTATTGGGGATGGAGATTGGACGGCTTCACAGTCCCGCCTCTAATTATCATATCGAATACGGGAAAAAAATAAAAAAAGTAATCATAAGCATATGCTTTTTTTAAAGATGGGATGGATCGACTAAGTAGAAGGAGCAAGTTATAGGTGGAGATCAGATCACCATGTCCGCAGACGCAAGGTGCAAGACATCGCTTTGCATGCATGCACTCGGAGTAAGGGAAAAAAAGAGAACAGAGAATGAGGACGACACCGATCTGTGATCCCCTCGTCCTTCTCACTTGCAGGCGCCCGAACAAAGTTAGCAAGACCTCCCATCGTCCTTCTTGTCGTCGAGGCGCAGGGAGGACGATGTGCTCCTCGTCTCCTTCGCGTTCGCTGTTTCCCACGTGAACTTCCTCTCAAGTCTCAAACCCTGGCGGTGCGCAGGGAGGGGGGATCGACGAGCGGGAAGAAGAAGAAGGCGGCCCACTTCGGTCGCAGGAGCAGCAGCAGCGGTGAGTGCGTCCTGCTGCAGCTGCTTAACTAGTAGAGCCGTGGAACTTTTACGAGCGGCGTTCCGTCGAACAGATCAAGCACAAAGGGAGGAAAGGACACGGTAGAGATACGAAAGCGATGGCGCTGCAATAAAATAATTCGTGCATGCATATGCTGCGTAGAAAAAATGTCCTGCTAGATCTCGCTCTTCACATCTCGCGAGTTCCCAGTTGGAGCCGGCGTCCAAGTCTTTTCAAGCTCTTTGAGATTTGAATTCGAGCGACTTATTTATTATTGGTTAGGAGGAGATAGGAATAAAAAGCTCCGGCCCACCACCCGCACACTTCCTCTGCGCTTCGCTGATGCGACTCCAAAGTGGGTTTTCTTTCCCTTTACTCTTTTGTTTTCAGCTGGTTCTCTCTAATGGCGTCACATCCACGCCTTTATTAATTCTTCCGTCTACGTGATCTCAAATGCATCTTAGTCGCCTAAAGTGTTTCCAGCGTACGTCTAGCCAGCTGCTGGGTAGCTTTTGGAGCCGAAGATGTGACCAATGACAGCTTAAATTATGCCCCCATAGCTGGTGAAGCGATGTCTAATTAACCGAGCATATATCGCGGTGAAATATACGTTTATTTCAAAAACATAAATAGTTAATAATTATTATATAATTACGACGGAAGAAACACGTCAACTCGTGGGCTCCTCATCCGCTGCTGCGGCTGCTTGCCATCGCATGGCCATGCCATGCAGTGCGTGTCGGCAGTGCAATCACGCCACAATTATTGCAGAACGGTGGGGACACGATGCACGTGCCGACCACACCCCCACCCGCCATTTATTCCGCACTTTTCATTCGTTAACGCGCAAATATAATCCCTGTGTTAATTTTAAAAATCCCGAGTATTTTTGATACCGCGATCGTATAAGTGTAGCATATTATATACAAGCTATGTGCTAATTAATGACGACGGACATAAGAAGGCCCACTCCACGCATATTTAACATCGAATGGGGGTACTGATCTTGAAATAACTGCATGCAGAGTACCTGATCAGTGCGTAGATAACTTGACTTTTTTATAAAATATCTTGACAGGAACGCCGACGTGTCGTACGTATACGGGTTCCTTTGAGAATCCAGGGAGCAAGCGGGGCATTGATGACAAAAATGACGTGTCCGACTATGTTTAATTAATATATATATTATGTATGCTTACGCTGCTCCTCAATATTCTCTCCCACGGTGATCAACCATGATGATTTTTTATAGATATTTTTCGTGTAAAAGTTGACGTCGGATTATTCGTCGGAAGAACAATTTTTAATTAGAAAAAGTACAGGGTGGTCACGGGCAAAAGACATGCAACCATATCACCAGCGCCTCGACCATCGATGTAATTTTAAAGGAATTGAGATCGGACTCTTTAAATTATTTATACTTAAAAAGGAGAGGCAGGCAGGCCTGAGAGTCGAAGGGCATGGAATCTCGGCGCAGTCTGCAGCTGAGCTGACACAGTTAAGGTGGGAGAAAAAAAAACCTAATTATACTGTTTTATTTTCTAATGATTTGTTTATGCTTATATTTTTTTATCCCTTATATGAACGGAAAAAAAAGGAGGGACGATGTTCTAAAGTCCGGAGCTGATGAATTATCATTTTTCCGACCGTAGACGTACGACGTGTTTTTTTTTGGAGGAGGCGTCGAGTATGGGCGGGGTGGGTCTCCTCCTAACAAATTTGATACCGATGGGAGTAAGAAAGGGTGACGGTTTAGACAGCGATTTGCCAAGGCGGTCGTTTGGTAAAATTCCATCCCACGGACTGAGAAGAATAGGGAGGAGGGGAGGGCGCTTATAAACTTCCGCGGGAGTAGTATTTATTGTTTAATCCGCAATACACGTGCGACGTGCTTCATTCATGCTCGCCGTGGACATTCCCTTTTCGCCGGCTCATAAGATGGCATGAATTGTTGGCTTCAAGGTTAGCAAAGATTGCCTGGACCACTGAACTCGTTTATCCATCCGTCCGCTTTCACCTGCAAAACGCAAATATTTTTTTATTTTAAAAAAGAGAGATTGAGCCAGGAGCGGGTCCCTCTGTTCCTACCCTTCAGCTATTCTACTGTTCTTATATCGATAAATAAAAAGGAGACTTTTACTGGATAAAATAATTGTTAAAATCTAAAACAACGACATATGAAAATTCCACAATAAATTGTTTTGATCTTTTACCTTAGGAATTTGGAGCCTAGTCTATCTTTTTTTTCCCACGGAGCACCTGGAAAGTCTCTCTCACGTAGAGCTACAAAAGAGAGAGCGGCAGGCCCTCGGAAACGCTCCACATCAACTCAGCTGCCTGCCACACCAATCAATCCCTTCTTTTTTTTTTCTTTCTTACTTTTTGTTTAAAAAAATAAAGAAAACAGGCGATTCTTCACTGCAATTCACAGTATTCACTCCTCCACTCATCAGCGCTTACTTCCCTCCTCCTCGAATGCAGCACAAAAGTACTGCCGTGGGAACAAGCGAACTCTACTTCCAGGTGCGCTCGAGATTTATAAAAAGACTAGAAGAGCTAAAGACATGCTAGCTAACTAGCTGCTCATCCTTCGCTGGTGAAGCCCCGCCCTCCCCGCCGCGAGTTCTGCTACCCCTCCCGCACAACTTATCTCCCCCAACCCACCAAAATGTAAGACCCTGCTCCGAGCACCGTCGATCTCATACACGCGCAGCAGAAGAAGAAGAGGAAGAGGAAGAAGAAGAAGAAAAAAAGAAAATGGAGGAGAGAAGGTGGGGGGAACAGGGAGCGACCTCACATTGGGTCAGACGCTGTTCCCCATAAGAAACACCCGAGCCGTCCGATCAGGTACGCTGGCCGATCTTCGCCGAACGCGTGGCCTGCCATGACGTCTCCGTTAATGATGATGTGACGGCTATAAATACGGGCGGCCCCTCTCTGGCCTTCGCTCATGTCTTCGGTGTCTTCCTTTTGCCCACTGTTCCTTCCACTGTTGCTCCCTTAAAGGACCGTGCCTCCACGTGCGCCCTCCTCTCTCTCTCTCTCTCTCTCTCTCTCTGTTTTCTTTCACCATTTCCGTCCTGTAAAAAAATAAAACGAAACACTGTTGATTTCTTTTACTCCTTGCGCAGGTTAATCAATTAATTAGCACGGGAGGGGTGGAGAGATGGGGGGTTGCTTTTCCGGCTGCAGTCGTGCTGTGGTTACTTTGTTCTTCCTGCTCTCACCAGAGTCACAGTGGTGGCAAATGGAAGCTGCTGCGGCTCGCCGTCTCCAGAAGCGGAGGGGTTGCGACAGATTTCAGCGCCTGTCCTCCCACCCACGTCCCTTTTAGTATTCGCTCTCTCTCAATCCGCCATATTTGGAGCCTGCGAGCTTCCTGCTTCCTCCTCCCCCGACCTTACAGTTTCTTCTCTTTTAGTAAGTGTGCGCCTTTCCTTTCGGTCGCGTTTAGGTTTTCTTTCCCCGGAACTCATGCTACTTGCCCCAATACAGCAACTCGATCCGTGTATTGTTGTTATTGTTTCTCCAATTAATTATGTGCTTTGAAATTAGAAGCGTCCCGAAGAAGCTGAGGAGAAGATGGAGGATTTGTTCAGCATACACCCGGGAATCCTGCGGGGCGGCGAGGTCGGCTCCGCGCCGTCCAGCTGTCACGGGACGAGCGAGGCGTCGGAGGTCACCGGAAGCAGCGGCGGCGGCGGAGGAGGCAGTGGGGGCGGCGGCGGCGGCGGCGGCTCCGATCTCACGGACCTTATCAAAGCGCAGATTGCCAACCATCCGCGCTACCCGTCTCTCTTGTCGGCCTACATCGAATGTCGCAAGGTATCACTATCGCCGCTTCTCCTCGTATATGTCGATATATGGAACAGTGAAAAAAGAACGATGCGTATCTCGTCTGCGAAGGTGGGGGCGCCGCCAGAGGTCGCGACGCTGCTGGAGGAGATCGGGCGGGAGAGCTACTCGAGCACCGGCGGCAGCGAGATCGGAGCCGATCCGGAACTCGACGAGTTCATGGTATGCTGGTCTTCTCCCTCTTAATTAACTCGATGCTTTCTCGACATAATAATAATCCAAGGGCACCTGAAAAAGAATCCATCTGCGCTGCAGGAATCATACTGCCATGTCCTTGTTCGCTACAAGGAGGAGCTTCTGAAGCCCTTCGACGAAGCTGCTTCCTTCCTCAACGACATCGAGATGCAACTCACCAACCTATGCAAGGGCACCTCCTCCTCCTCCACTGCCACCACCGCTGGTGCCGGTGCCGCCGCTGCCGCCGGAAACTCTCCTTCAGGTAAATATGTACCGCTTATCGTATTAATATACTGCACTAAAAAATTAATGGGTGAGAGGGAGGGCGAGGAGATGGAGTATTAGGGTTGATATGGTGGTGGTGAGCAGTCAAATCGATGTCCATGCAAATGGGGTGCAGGTGTGTCAGAATAGGGTAATGGCGTAGGGATCGGTCCGACGTTTAGGTCTTCCCTCCTATGCCTTTCTTCTTTATCTGCGCTGGGCCGTGAAGGACTTGTCCGATCAATCTCCTATTCGGAAAAGGAGGAATCCCTCTTCCCTTATTAAAGATCGAGGTACGACTCCAGATTCCCGTAATCTCCGCAGGTCGAGCAGGAGATTAGAGTTCATGGATGGATGATGGTTTAGGTGTTAAACTAAGCCGTAGACTTAAGATGAGTGTTCTGATCACTTAGTTGTTTAATTTGTGGGAATTATCATCTACTTCAGGTGGTCGGAACTTTGTTAGAACTCTATAGATAATTCTACTTGCTATGATTGATGACTTGACCTGGAAATAAAGGTTCATTGGATTCTATTCCCTGCTGGATATGTATGGCTGTTGATTATTTGCTTGTCAAACTGGCTAGGAATTCTTGTCCTTTAAACTGTTTAACTCGAGCAAACCACGCCCTATATTTCTTTTGGAAATGGGAAAGTAAAGTTAAAAGTTGCAGATGGAGATTTTTTTTTCGTTAAACTGTTGCGTATTTTATGATTGCATATGCAATATGCATGGGATGTAAAACCACTTCTAGTCTGTATGCTTTGTGAGCTGATGAGCTGAGTAATAATGATAGCTATGCTTGATAACAGACTTAGGCAGCTATATTTCTTGCGTAAAAAGTAATGATGTTCACAATACGATTGTTACTTGTCCAACACTGTAGAAACGAAACTCGCTGTTATCCATTGGACATTCACTATCTGATGGGGTATGCCTAGCCAAGCACTTTGAGGTGTATGTAATACTCAACCCTTTCGATTCTTAATTAGACCTAATTTTGTCCCTTTTTTCCCCGAGTGAAATATATTTTCATTTACTTCAGTCACCTCTATATAGGATTCTGTGTAATATTGCTATAGCTGGCTAGTATATATATTTATATTTCTGTTGTCATTCATTGCCTCTCTCGATCCATGTCATTTTGGCTAAAAAAAATTTCATTTTTGATTTGTAAATTTTATTCTGTGCTATGGGCTCTTAATAAAATCAGTTATCCTCCAGTATGTAACTATGTTCCTATTTAGGAGCTTCCTTGCTTGTGTCAATTTGCTTTACCTTAATCTCCAAGTATATGTACTCGAAAACTCTTTTTTATCTTCCAGTGAATTGTTTTTTCCTCTTGATTTCTTTAAAATTGTGGATGAGTCCTACATTGAAATGTAAAAATACTCTGGTCTTGAAGATAATAATGTAACAAAAACATGTGAATGAACTTAATGGCTATGTATGGATACAACATATGGTAGATCGAGTTAAACATCATTGCAAATTTGCGATCTAACGATCAAATTTGATAGTGTCCGAATTGTTTCATATGATATATTGGAATTTTTGTTGACATTTTTTTTATTTTCACCAGTTCATCTCTCTCTATCTCTATCTCTCTTGTGTGTCCTCTTCTTCTTCAATTCCTACTTAGTTCTGTTTGTCTTATTCAATTCCTACTTGTTTTCTTTTGCATTTGCTAATTTATATAATTATTTTTTTAATTGTATCAGTTCCTCTTATTCTATTGCTTGTTGTTTAATAGTAGCACTGCCTTTTTTGTGTTCCTTGTTCTGTTATACATGCCTTATTATCTAATCATAATATTGGTCTTCTTTTTGTTTTATCATGATTGAACTCCAAATGAACTGATTTATCTTGTTGGTAACTAAAATTTAGAACAAATTGTTATAGTGCTAATGTTTAATGCGGTGTTAGTATTTACACCAATTTATTCTCAATGATTTATCTTGGTCACCTAAATATTTACTTTTGATCTCTAGCATTATTTTCAGAATTGTTAATTAGTCTTTTGTATCCAGTGTGCATCCAATGTGAATAGCTTCCGATTAAAAATTTATGTTCTTCCCGATAGTTATAGTGTTTTGTGTAGATAAAATCTACAAGATTATGATGACAACATCGGTGCCATTAGGTTAATTTGTCAAAACATAATTAGATGTTTACTAACTACAGTTTTCATAACACTGAATCTAATATTTTTCCTATTTTTTTATAAGGGACTTTGTGGCTTGATGCATGTCAGGAGTTCCCAATACTCCTTGGCTTGTGTTTTGCTCAATTGAGGTTCACAGCCAGATCTTGCATTCATTTTAAGAAATTCACAGAAATCAAGTTGTTGAAATTGGTTCTAATAATTGTAGGTAATTTCATGGTGAGGACACATATTGCTAAAAGAGTCCCTTGCATGTTGATTCGTTAGGTTCATTCCGTAGGTATATTAGTTGAATTTATTTAAATGTCCAGTAATTTAGTATTTTAGCAGGACCTACTCTTGTTTCAGATTTAGTAGTACCTACCAAGTTCAAATTTGCAGATGTGAGCGCAAAGGAATTTTTCACCTAATTTTTAGTGCTATTTTTGAATGGTTTTGAAATTGCAGTTTAACTGCTTGTTGATTTTGGATAAGAAGATTCTAAATGCAATCTTATGTTGAAGAAAAATAGTTTTTCCACGTCTAGTCTTCACTTAATCGAGAGATTAGATGCTTAGGGTGTTGGTTTGAACTGCAACTGTTTGGGTGTTCGAGAACTAGTGAAAAAGTAATGAGCATTGAGCATTGCTTTTGTTGGTTCTTTCGTTATATTGCTGCTCTTGTACATATCTGGGTTGACTGTATTCAGTATATTTTGCCAGAGGAAGCAATTGGATCTTCTGAAGAAGATATATGTGGCGGTGACTTGGAATCTTCAGAAGGTGGTACCCGCCTTGGTGACCATGAGTTGAAGGAGATGCTGCTGAAGAAGTATAGCGGCTACTTGAGCAATCTGCGGAAGGAATTCTTGAAGAAGAGGAAGAAGGGGAAGCTGCCCAAGGATGCGCGGTTAACACTGTTGGACTGGTGGAACACCCATTACAGATGGCCCTATCCAACGGTATTCTTCCAGTTCTTCATTTTCGGATTTCGTTTGGCTGGATTTTCTTACGGATTTGCAGCAAATGGCCTGCAAGAAAAAGGAAACGAGCCATCGTTTGCTGCAAATCCGTACGCAAAATGTCCATCCGAACCCCAAGTTCGTTATTATTATTATCGTTATTCACTCGATTATGATTCAATGTGGAGTGGAAATGGTTTCCAGGAAGAGGAGAAGGCGAAGCTGGCCGAGAGAACCGGCCTTGACCAGAAGCAAATAAATAACTGGTTTATAAACCAACGGAAGAGGCATTGGAAGCCCTCGGAGGACATGAGATTCGCACTAATGGAGGGTGTAAGCGGCGGCGGCGGCGGCGGCGGCGGCGGAGGATCCAGTGGCACCATGCTATACTTTGACAGGGGCACAATTGGCCCTTGATTGAAGGCCGCCCCGCGCCTTCTTATTTTCCATTTCCCAAAGTTTCTTCATCACCTTCTACTTTCTATTCCAGGTGAAAATGCCTTCACCCATAGCTCGATAATTAATGGTTGAACTGATGAGGCTGTATTGGTCTCTCTCTCTGTGGCTGTCTCAGTCAAATTAGCTAATGTACTTCGCTGCTATATATTATCGACATGGAATTACGGTACTCTGAAATATTCTTCCTGTTATCTGTATATAATGGTTATTTTTTTAGACCCCATTTAACCATGTGCGCTGCTTGTGTGACAATATGTCGAAATTATCAGAGCATTTTCTAAGCACAAAGGCGCTGCTGCAAGGCGTCATCTTTTAAGTTTTGTAATCTTTGATCATTTTTTTTTGAAATTAATTATGCAACGGTTAAGCGATTGAAAAAACTTCTATCGTGTATTTACATAGAAATGTTGGATGTATGTGTTCGTACGTAGTTGTCCTTTTGCGGTCATTAACCTGGGACATGAAATGTACTTTGGTCACGCCTTGTAGAAATGGCTGAAAAAGAACAAGATCAGCAAAAACTAAAACTAGTATCATTTTCAGAAGAAATATCTGTATTCTATATGATCCTGTGACGAATGATTACACCTGTTCATCTTCATTCATTCATCAAACGCTCAACAACTGGGTGAAGAGATGCAGATTTCCCAGAAATGAAGCATGAGCAGCACGAGTTACAGACAATATATGAAGAAAAAATGTTATACACTTCATAACGTCGACTAGAATCTAACTGGACTACTTGCTTCAGAAGAGGCTCCATCCTTCGGAATTAGATTGTTCTTCATTCGGTTTCTCGTACTCAAAATTTTCTACTGAATCGTCGGCAAAAGTGGATCTACTTTCTTCTGATTTGAAAAAACTAAGCATGTAGTCGACTCCATTTACGATGTCATACACCATCAGGCCCATCCTTCCTCCAACCCAGCTGCCGAGATGACTTCCTATAAGATAACCAACCCTTCCCAGTCTTTGCTCTCCCTGGAAACCTCCTGCATAGGTCCCAAACAAAGTGCCGGTCCCTCTGAGGAAACCCTCGGTCATGGATCCTCCATAGTGTATGGCTTCAAAGAAATCCCACCCTGAGGATATGATCGGACCTACAATGCGCTTCGCCTGCCTGGTAGCCTGCTTAGCAGCTTTTGCTCCGGCTTTCTGTGCATGCTTTGCAGCTGCACTTGCTGCCATACCTCCTCTCACTGCCTCCGCCAGAGCATCCTCTGTTGCTCGCTGCCGCACTCGTTCGACGTGTGCAGTTCTCATGTTGTACACATATAGCTTAACCCCTTCTTTCACCGCGCAGGCAACGGTTCCAGACTGCATGTCAAAACAGTTCAAAAATGTGAACTGCCCACTTTTGGATGCAGCTTCGTCTCCAACAAGTTCCCTGAACTTCTCGGCTGCAAGAGCAGTAGAACGATAGAGATAAGTTTATACAACACAACAACAAATGCAACAAGAAAGTAGAAGGTGATTCATTCAGGATATTCCTTAATAGAGCAACTCTGAGAGATTTGGCTGGTACCAAGTAATGAATGCATTGTATTGGACAATGAAAACACAAAGATTAAAGCTCAAATTTAGGATACGGTTGGTTTTACAGACATGACAAAGTTACCAATGGCCAGAATTCTCTAAATTACTCAGTAATCTAATTAGTAGTGGAAGGCTAACAAAATCATCTAAAAAATCAGATCATTTTTCATCTTCGGACCATTCTGATGTCCAAGTTCCCCGGTTTTCCCTAGAAATAATTCCATATTGATGCACATTAAGGAATTCTCATCTTGGATTCTTAGTATATGAATCATGCAAAGTGCCTCATATGGGTTCTCTGATCCCCCATTTAACATGCCAAAAATGCTACAAAAACCATCTCATAAAATGTTGGTTCAATAAACTATGATCAACAGGGCGGTGAATATCAATGACATATTGGCTCAACAATTCAAACCAATCATAGTACCATCTGTAAATAACATATATTAGACCTATATCTATCAACATAGATTGGCATTAATTATCTTTTCTTCCAAATTCTGTTAGTGATCTTAAACTTGCACTCTGGTATTACATTCTATCTACTTTGGGACTAAAATTTGCTTGACAATGGAGACAGATTGCCTCTATTTCTGCTGGAACTTTGAAGTCTGTTTGCACTGTTACACATGTTCTTAACTCTGTTTTCAGGTTCAATACAAGCCAGTGGAATTGCCCTTTCTTCTTCTTTTTTTCTCCTGTTGTTGATTTTTCCGTCAATACATGGTCAGTATACGAAATATTAACCCTTGCATTGGCAAATTGCATCCAGAAAAGGAGAAACCAAAATTCTAATCAAATAAAAGTGAAAGTGTGCAAGAAAAAGCTGTGTAGTTAACTCGATGAGTATCAGCTCCTAAATTTTTACTCTGGGATGTTTATGAGCATATGGGCTAGGCTTATATTCATAAATATGAATCCACTCCCACGGATAATTGACACAATATCAAGGGCATGTTAGATAAGAAGAAAAAGATAAAATAAGAAGCACAATTTGAATCTATATCTAAAACATGTATATTGCAGTACTAGGAATATCCAAAGCAAGTGCAGCAAAATCTAAAACCACGGATCATCAAAACCAAATTGAAGACTATAGATGATGAACCTCGACGCATCCAAGTATCCAACAAGGCAGGATGTGTTATATGCCAATCCACTGGGAGTTACTACCCAGAAACCTTTAGGTGAGACCGTGAGAGCAATATCGTTTCCAAAATTACGGCAAGTTGAAGATCCTTGCTCAACTTGAGCACGGCAACAAATCTGATGAAAAGATCCTGCAACGTCCATTTACTAGTCTTTGTCCTGTATGGCTGCTCAGTGACCTTGAAAGGTTCAATTTCTCTCTCTAGAGATATAGACAGCATATACAGGCACAGGAATACAAATTTTGTCCTGCTCGTCAATTGCATCATGTTGCTTCATGGCTGGATTCATAGTAGTAACAAAATACTTTTTCAAATTGGGAAGTGAAACTTATACTCATTTATTGTCGAGATAAGATTAGGTAAACAAATATCTACGTTTGGTAAATAATTATAAGAGCATTATTTGGAAATTCAGATAACAAGTAGGCGGGAGAAGGAGAAAAGGACCGCTCAAACAGTAAAAATATCATGCGTTAGTTCCTTCTCCCTTTCTCCATTTAATTTTTCTTCCCTCTGTCTCTCCCACCCAGCCTTTTCTTTCGGGGGTCTATTTCTCGGAAACAATGTCATATGACTTCCCATCCCCGGCCACTAAAAAGACAACAATCATCAAGTAGGCATAATTTTCTGCGTAAAGAAAATTTCATCCATGCGTAGCGAAGAATACGGCTATGTTTTCCGAATATCCAAAACACTCAATATAAGAGATCGCCATCAGAAACCCGATCCCAATTGAATCCAAGATCCAATCCTAAGGAAATTGGAAATTTAGCCAATCAGTATTGACCAAAGGGACACCACCGGTGGTCTATCGTATCGTATCAAAATTAGGCAAAAATTCCAAGACTAACAGAGAATGGAAAGTACAAAAAGTGTACGTCTGGTTCTATTCGGGAGGTTTTGGGTTCAATAATCACAGAGTTCTAGAAAAGAACAGAGAACGGAAAGGAGCAAACACGAAGGAAAGAGATCGAAGCAAAAGTGAACCTGTCATGCTGAGGGCTATCAGAACGCTGATGAAGAGCGCGATCTGGACCCGCGGCTTCTGGAGATCCATCCCTTTCGTTAAGCGGTGAGGCGAAACCCTAATTCTAGCTTTCTTCTCCGGCAATGGGCGGGCGATTCGGAGGTCTCGGCAGTGACTTGCAGGCGCTAAATCGTTTAATAATGGCGGAAGGGAAGAAGTAAGAGAAGATGACCTTCGAAGTCCCACGCTTCAATTCCAATTTGGCGTGAAGAATAATGGTTGATCGACGAGAGAGCAAACAACCTCTGCGTCCCACGCGCGTTCTAGAACAAGTTGGGTACAACCATGTACCTGGGTCGATGCAGCGGGGACCACAATTTTGGGCGATTCAAGTGGTGGGTTGGATCTGTGGGTGCCGAAATGTGTAGCTAATTCATCCCTGCTGTGACGTGCTCACGGGAAACGCGTCTCCGTGCTACCCGTTTCAGATACCTGATTGTTGTTGGATGTGGTTGGGCAATGTAGTTAGGAACAGAAAAATGGTCAGAATTTGGGGGAATGGTGAGGGTTCCTCTTCCTTCGTCCTTGGCTATTTTAAATGTGGTCAAATTACTATTCACATAATTCTTACTTTATATTTTTTGCTCTACACTAACACGACGAGAACCCATTGTTAAATTTTTTTAGATAACTATGTGTTTTTGTCGATCCCTTTTCAAGTTTGTTGTCGTAAAAAATTATAAATAGACTGGTGCTTCTTTATTGTTTTTTCCCGTGAATTTTATAGATTTATTTATGTTTTTATACGCATATTAATCGCGGTCCCTATTCAGATAATTTTGGATGTAAATGTAAGTTCAACATCCAAAAAATACTATTCATAAAATTGTAAACTATAGGGGTTCATATGAAAAATGTTCGTTGACCTCCTTAATCTAACAGCCTGCATCCCTGGCCGACTCTGGCGAGGGTGATGGAGGGCGGAAGCAGCAGCGGCGGCGGCAGCAGCGGAAGCATGGGAACGACAGCAACGTGGCTTAATTCGCATCGTCCGATGTACGATCGAGCGACCCGGCACCCCTTCATCGCCAGCATCTCCCAAGGCACCGTCGACCTTTCCGCCTTTAAGCGATGGCTTGTGAGAGAACGATCATTGCTAAAAATGTTACCTTGGACCTTTCTTTCTGACTAAAGTAATTTTTGTTGTTGTTGTTGTGGATTATTGTTAAAGGCAATATGTGTTGGAATGTGATTCCAAACAGAATCTAGTATGTGAGCTTCTATGCCCCTAATTCTGTTCATCCAACTGATTCCATGACTCCGTAGGCCCCAAAAGAGGAACGTGTCATTTTTTCTCCCTTACTTTTGTCTGTGTTGTTGAATCTATCCAACTTAAAGTGTTGTATTCAGAGAAACTTAAAGTATTGATCATGTAAATTTCTACATAATTCTCTCTTTTTACATGGTAATATTGAATTTGACTTAAAACATTCTTGTGGCATGCTCCGTCAAGATAGCATACTAGAGTAGTTAGTTTTACTCCATGCTGGCTGTTTATGGTCGAGGCTTTATTGCTTGATATAGAGTTGGGAAATTAAGAATCAGCAATTACTCATTCTTGCTGTTCTGAAAAGAACAGAAACAATTTAATTTGATGCAGCCACCACAATGTTATATATCTGTGAGCAATGTCAAAATCAAGTTAATTGGCCGCAGGAACAAATATCTGGTGGACCTTATGTTTCTTCTTCCCTAGTAAGCCATCAATGCACACAATTTTATATCATATCATTGCACTTTGTTTGCTTAATCATCAGTATAGCAATTACTTCCTCGGCTCTTTTGGCAATTCCGTAAGGTATTTGGTTATGTTCGACAAACCCCATCTCCTTGACTTATAATCATTCTTTTTTCAGTGTTGGGCATGCGTATTTGTTGTTTCTGCATTTAACCATGATGTCAAATTTGTGTCGAGTTTTTTATATAAACTGACAAGGCAGATGCTTGTCACTTACAACACGACCAAATTCGGATTTCATCAGTTCCATTACCATGTGGTCAACACTTTTATCAAGTTTCCTGTTTGATTCATGAGGTTTTACATGGGACTTTTCATTTCCGTTTCTATCCCTTCATTGGCAGCACACTTAAAGCGTAAAACCTAATTTTATTTTCTCTGCTATATGTGTGAACTTCATGAGCCGTGACATGGCTCAGAATTTTATACAACTTATTCATTCTTAGTTAGGAAGATACCTTGCTATCTAATTCTCTGATAAACTAACCCAGCTAGTCTTGTTGAAGTACCATAATGTTGTCCCCAAATTTCTATGTGCTAACGTTTTCTCCATAGTCATGTAATTAATCGTTTGATTGAAATGATCAGGAACAGGACTATATATTTGTGAGAGAATTTGTTCCCTTTATAGCAAGTGTGTTGATAAAGGCTTGGAAGCATTCTGACGATGAATCAGACATAGAAGTGATTTTGGGCGGTGTAGCTGCTTTAAATGATGAGCTAGCTTGGTTTCGCAAAGAGGCTTCAAAGTGGCACGTTAACTTAGTTGGTGTCGTTTCTCAAAAGGCAAATCTGGAGTATTGCAGGTACTTCTTTTGTTTTCTCATAACCAAAAGCGAAATGCTTTCAGATATATATGCCTTTAGCATCACTTCAAAAGATGAATGACTCGGAACGTTTGGCATTTATGTACCCCTTGAGCTCAAGCGGAAAATCCAACACAATTTCTTTTTATAGAAACCTATTAGAAGCATCACATCATGTGAAACTAAATACCTTTTAATGTCAAACGACAGTTTTCTGCAAACTTTGATGCTTCCAGAGGTTGACTATGCTGTAGCTATCACTGCCTTTTGGGCCATCGAAACGGTATACCAGGAGAGCTTCTCTCTCTGCCTACTTAGCAATTCAAAGACTCCTGAAGAACTTATGGAGACATGCCAGCGATGGGGTAACGCTGAATTTGGGAACTATTGCCGGTCACTTCAGAAGATTGCTGACAGGTGTTTGGAGAAGGCTCCTAGCAATGTAGTTAAAAAAGCCGAAGAAGCTTTTATTAATGTTCTTGAGCATGAAATCAGCTTCTGGAACATGAGCTTTGGTGAATAATCACGATGTCTTATGGTTGTGTAGTTATATATATACAGAATAATGGAGCTGAAACAGGATATGGAGTATGAGTTATAACTATTAGCTGAGTTTGCAGGCAATGGAAAAATGTGACTGTTCTCCGGTTGTTATTGTGCAGTGTGATTTTTTTTTATAGGAGAATTTTCTTTCTCATCCATAATGCTGGAACCGTGAAGGGAGGGACAGATGAAGAATTGATCAAAGGGTCCTCTAAACCAAAACTGGATGGATGTGGAAGACTAGAGTTTGGCATGAGTTTGAGTTAAAATTCCCTTACCCTAGTCTCCAGAGAAGATATATATCCTCATATTTCACAGATTAGCTGAGATTCGAAATCATTGTATAGATTATGGAATGATATAGACCGAAGAGCAGGTGAGAAAAAAAAATATAATTCTTTCAGCTGATCTGATGTTGCATGTGATGCGTTCAGCAAGCTTAGTTAATATCTGATGCATAATGGCACACTATTTCTAATACTTAACTGATGATTCATTTGGTGGTCCGTATATATATAATTTTTTTGCCTGTTGGACTAAATAAATAGCAGATATTTTATTTAATGAAGGTAAGCAATTCCATCTTTGTTTCTTTTTCTGAAATCAGAAGAGAATTAAGAGGATGAGAAAACAACTTGAAATATCAAAGATATTTCGAGAGCTATTTTGGATTTAATGATTCATTGAAGGGATTAACGTGGTCACCACTGTGACCACCACGTGCCACCCTTTTTCTTTTTCTTTGTTCTTCTAGAATTGCAGCCTTTTTGCAAAATTATCTTTTGGATTGTTTAATGGCGCAAGCCCATCCAATTCCTACCTTGTGAGATGTGAATCAATTACTTGCATCTCTTGAACTCTCCGCAATAAAAATCAAAATTAAATTAAGAAAAATCTGGGATGTATATCTTTCACCACTACATACTTCCAAAACATGGTAAATAAATATCTAAAAATCTGTGGATGCAGAGGCCTCCGACTTCACTCCAAGAAGATAAGAAATGGGTGTACTCCATTGCCCATAAAGCCGATCAAATACCCCCCTCTCTTCCTTATCACTCCTCAGACAACACTGACTTCATCGAATGGCCACCACCGTGCCCAGCGTCAGCCTCTCGGTCGCCGCCGCCGCGAGGGCTGAGGCCCTCAGGCCGCAGCTCCGGTCTCAGGCGATGCCCCTCACGTACCCTCTCTGCGGCAGGGTGGCGGCGCCTGCCAGGCGCCGCCTGGTGCTGGTGGCGAGCTCGCCATCGACGCCGTCGAACATCTCCGATAAGGTGGAGGATAGCATCAAAGCAGCGGAGGAGGCGTGCGCTGGGGACCCGGTGAGCGGGGAGTGCGTGGCGGCGTGGGACGAGGTGGAGGAGCTCAGCGCGGCGGCCAGCCACGCCAGGGACAACCTCAAGGCCAACTCCGACCCGCTCGAGAACTACTGCAAGGACAACCCGGAGACCGACGAGTGCCGCACCTACGATAATTAGTTTAACTGGCCGCAGGGGAAGAAGACGAAGGGAATGAGCAGAATTAATGCATGCATCAGCTGGGTTAATAGTATTAGTTAATGACTGCTGTTGTTGTTATAGACCCACAAGAGACAATAGTTTATTAATTGTATACACTGTCAATTAATTGCATGCAGATATTAATTAATCACTCGCGCCTTTGTTTAACTTGGATGGACTTTTTATATAAATGTTTAATAGAATCCTCTGTGTTTGAGATGTCGGTGCATTCTCCGAATCAAATAAATCAAAAAGGATCAACCGAGACAGCTATAGAGACATTGTTTTATGGTTGGTGCCAGCAGGTCTTGAAAGGCAGGCATATGATATGATGAAAAGAAAAAAAAAATGCATTGAAGATTCCAAGGGACATTTTATCAAATCTGTTAATCTTCCAGAACGATTCATTCCTAGCTTAACTTGATTTCCTTCATCCACTTGAGTCGACCTTATTTTGCGAAGCATTCATTGGCTTGAAGAAAAGATGGAGCAAAGGAGAGGCAGATCTTATAAAAAGGAAGCGTAAAATAGAAAGGAGGCGTCGTGATGGATCTTATCATCGTACGACAGCTCTGACATTAATTACTAATAAGTTGCTTCCAAGGAAGATTCCACTTCACATGTGATCTGCACTGTTGCTTCTGTCACGGAGCAAAGAAATGTTGTCTGTGTAAGTACTGAACTTTTAGAGATTTTTTTTCATTTAAAGAAAGACTATTACTTCCACCCAGCTTTTATGGTTGAGTCGCCATGTTTCGACATCCTGAAGACATTTTTACATATACCTTAGTAGAGTGCATGTCCGTCTGCTAGTTAATGAATCGCTCTTTCTCTGGACAGCTAATTCACAATTACAACATTGTTCTGCTTTCAGAAGAAGATATTACTATACATGCTCCATATGAGAAAAGTTCTACGGTGCTTACTGACAGCACAGTTCTGTTTTCAGAAAAGGTATTAAAGCCGCCATTTGAGAAAAGCTCTCAGCTCTACAGTGCTTGCTGAGTCAATTAGGTGGAAACACCAAACCAAAAGGACTTTTAATAGTTCAAACGCCCACAAGATGCATCTACCCTTTGGATGAAGGACCGCCGAAGATTCATATAAGAAATATCACAGATATGAATCTAATCCATTTTAACAGTTCCACTATTAAGAGGGACATAGCTGGTGCGTGCTCTCATCATCCCAGTGTATATGACTGGAGACTTCAAACTTCAGGCGATCTCAATTGGGCTTCTTGTGAGACTTCAACTTGGGTTTGGGGCTACGTATGTGTCAGAATCATGTGCGTACCATTATTATTAATATTGTTTCTGAAAGCGTGCACATGGAACGCATGCCATCAGGTTATGCCTGTCTGAAAGAGTAGCCAAGAATCAGTTTTTACACTTTTCAAGATCCACTACAGCAAAAGAGAACATTGTTGAGTGACATAAAAAATGGATTAATCTGTTCAACTTTTCATGTTAAGAACGCAGATGCCCTGAGGAGATCATTCCAATAGTAATAATAGCTATTACATTGTTTACTGAAAGGCACTGTTAAGACAAGCAAACATCGATACATCACAAAATGACTCAGAACGCCAAAACGCATGCTGAATCACCATGCACAGGAAAATGAAAACTTAAGAAGCAGACAAAGTAACGTTACTGAGGAGACTGTAGATCTTGCATAATGATGAAGTTTCAGAATTGGAAGATGTCAGCATTGGCCATGATCGGCTGCGCCGGGCAAGGAAGCTGCCACGGCTCGAGGAGAGGGTCCGGCATCTCTGGAATCTCCATAGCCATCCCACTGACCTCCTCGACGATTCGGAGAACCGAGTTCATGGAGTGCAGCCTCGCGGTCAGTTCGCTCATCTGAGCTCTCAGGATGGCGTTCTCAGACTCGACTTGCATGTACTGCTGTTTTACCATATTGATCTGCACAGAGAGCTGGCTGTTTTGGCTTTTGAGCTCTGTCTCCTGGCCTATGAGCTCGTCCAGATGCTGCTGCTTCCTCATCCTTGACCTCCTGGCGGACTCCCTGTTTGAGATCATCCTCTTTCTCTTCCTCTCATCGAGCGGCATGTTCGAGTCGCCTTCGGGACTTGAAGAACGGCGGATCGGCAACGAAGACATACTCTTTGCAGGGAGAGGGAGGTGGTGGCTCTCTGATTCTAAGCTACTCAAAAATTGGATTGAACAAAAGAACGCCTCTTTCTCAAGAGTAATGGATAAATCAACGGGACTTAGTTCATGAGATCACGTAGAACCAGTAGAGGAGCACCACGGAGAAGGAATGGAGGAAGCACACGCTGAGTGTGGAGAGAGTCATAAATGCTAGAAACTCGACGACAGCCGGATTTGAGGCGAGAACATCGAGATCATCAACAGCCTTCAACTGACGCCGCAAGAGATTTTTTACAAGAAAAAAATTGGTCCCAAAGCAGGGATTTTGAGAAGCCCGATCTCTCAAGCGCAAAGGGGATCGCCAAGATCAGAATTCGGCAACTTGAGCAGAAGGATTCCGAACCTAAACCAAAATCCAATTTTTTTTAAAAAAAATCAGATTTTGAAGCTAGATTTTATACCCAAACAAAAATTACAGCTCAAGATGAAGCAGAACAACGCTACGGAACCAAGAAAAGAACCCCCCAAAAAAAAGAGGGAGCAAAAAAGAGAGGAAGAAGAAGCGATGATACCTTGCTGGAAGGGGAGCAATATCCCAATCTGTAGCAATCGATCAACCGAACGAGGGAAGGTTTCGCAAGAGCGCCGAGAGGGGCGATTTATAGATGGAAGCGGGGGCATTTTGGGACGAAGTCATCGGTTTCCATGGGTGGCCAAAACGTGGGCGATGACCTCAGGTGGGGCATCTGGATGTGGTGGTTTGGTGCGCTGGAGCTCTGCGGTTGGGGGCGCGGAGCTGTCGAGGAAGCGTGCGCGAGCTGCCAAACGCCGGGCCGCTTCGATTGGAGGATGTCGAGATGGGAATTGGGAAGCTTCTCAAGAAATTTCTTTCGGGGATGATAAATTTGACTGCGAAGGTTAGCCGATCCACAAAGCATTAAAGCGCACAGAAGATAAAGAGAGCAAAATAATATTCCCGTGGATATTTTTATTACAAGTATCTCAGAAACTTTTCAGACAGGCCCTCTATTTCTTGTTTATTACGCCAGAAGAGTCCATGATTAACAATTCTTTTTTTAAAAAAATAATTTTCATAAGTAATCACAATTCAGTAAAACATGGTACTCAATAAAAATAAATAAATAAATTCCTGGAAATCGGATCATTTATATTTGGATTCGACCGACGGGAATCTGCCACTTGAATTTTGCAGGTGAGCCATCCAAATCTTGCAATTATAATGTATAGGAATGGTAGGACCCAGCATCTTTTGTTAAGTAATTAAAGCGCAGTTGGTGAGCAATTAAACCCACGTTTAGTGGCTGAAAGCAACGCAGTTTACTTACTGCGTAAGAAATTAAAGCGGCGAGCGCCGGGGGCGGCCGGCGGCCCGTCACTTCTTGTCAAAAAGGATTAAATCAAATAATTGATGCTGGTCTTTTTTTGATGTATTGACGTGCGTTATGGGCGAAATATTATATCATCCCGTCTCTAATCCGTCGGCTGTGCATATACGAGCGTGGAAATAATTGCGTTGGCTTCGTCTCTCATAATTTTAGATGTAAAATAGTAGTATTTTTCATTCCCTCGTGAACTTGGCTACTGTTGCCATGAGAGCGTGGTTTCCTCTGTAAGCCTTTTGGATTTTGATGGGCACCCCAAGTTGTATAATTAGAAGCTTACGGGAAGACAACTTGTGATTGAGGAGTTTAGTGTTTCTTTATAAGTCTACAGAGTGTGAAGATGAAATCCATTCAGAAAAAAAGAAGAAGAAAGAGGATTGATTTGGCAGCATCTTCCCTTTGCAGGCAGGCTTGGGTGGCTAATTAAGTGTGGAAAAGGGCGCACAACCTGTGGAGCCTTTCAGATGAACCAAACGTTAAAATGGTGTTTTACTTAAATTAGGGTTCTTAATTAATATCCTGCGTGACATCCTGCAGCGTTTGATGTTCCATCATCCATTGGGCCGAACGCACAGGCCGTAGTGCTAATAAATGGGACACGATTTATGATCTGCTACGATGGAGTATATAAAAAATACATCATGAATGAAATCTTTCAGAAAAATAGAGGGGAAGAATTCTTTCTCCACAGGCAATTGTTGTGTGAGTATATAAACCATCATGAATGAATGAACTGGGAACAGTGAGGCCCATGTAACTGAAGCTCCATCATCATCATCTCCTTTCATCCCAATCAATAGATGAGAAAACTCCTCCCTGTTTCGTCCTCAAACAAACAAACAACTCATTGTTATGTACTAATTGATTCTTAATTCAAGCTGCTGGTTGTCATCCAAACCTAACACAGTAGTTTCTACTTTAACATGCCTGTATTCCAGATGCTGAACTGTAGTTACCTTTTCCTTTTTTTTGGAGAGGAAAAGAAAAATATAAACAAAATGGTGGCTTTAGCTTACAGCGAGATGCTGCTGCTGTGAGTGCTGAATTGCTGATATGAACCTCGTCACTAGATAGAATGGCAGCAGAATTCCACTTGCTCTTAGCAAAAACACCTGCATAGATTTTGTGTTCTTTTATCCTAACTGGACCGAAGCTAAATAAAATGCTAATAATTTTCTTGACACAAAAAAGCTTACTACTTACGGGGAGGTTACTGAATGCGTAGTGATCGGCTCCAACTGTTATCACGGCAATGAAATGCCTTATCAGCAGCAGAATAGTAAACTGCATGTGCGTAAATTACATGGAAGAAGAAGAAGGAGAAGAACAAGAAGAAGAAAATAAATCAAATTCCTTATATTCCCTTTGAATTCTTTATGGCAACGAAGGTGCTCTTTAAAATTGGCTTTTTATATCCGTAAAAAGAACAAAATTTGTAATCAAATCACTAACCGTGATTACTATAAAACGATAGGAAAGAGAGGCCCTTGAAGTCAGCACAGGGGAGCACTCGACGTAATTTGAGGCCAATGCATCAGGGTCTTCTGATTCGTAGTTTATCCCGGAGCTCTCACTGCTGTAAAACGTAGCAAAATGAAAGCCTTAAGGGAGGAAATCGAGAATCATTTCTGAAATAGGGCACAAGTCTACAGGGTAGCTGAGAGTTGCCTGAGGGTCACTACTACATCCACCAACGCCTTCTTTTTCTCTGGAGCAGTGTATCCTGGTTCAAATGCCTGATAGAGAAACAAAAAGTTTTGATCAAAAGGTTGAAAAAAAATACTTGAGAGTAGATATTGGGGAGAATCTCAAACGGTTCATCCGAGAAAAGAAACAGGCGATGGATATATAGAGCTCCCAGAAACTAAAACAACTGAACAGAATTCGGCACGTTAATTGTTCTCGTGAATAGCTAGTAGAGAGCAGGGATTAATTAATTAGGGGTTCAAATTAAGAGACCTGGAGGCAAATTTCGCAAACGGTGCTCCCCTTCTCCTCGCACCATTTCTGGATGCAGTCCCTGTGAGCAAACTAGAACAGGCAGACACCAAGTATCAGCATCGAAAGTTCGAAACCGATATAAAAATTCTTCCTTTATGCCAATTATGCACAATTAATCAAACAAGGAGAGCAGAGAAATCATAAAGATGTCACCTTGAGGGTTCCAGAGCAGGCGCAGGGGGACTCCATGGCGGTGGAGCTCTCCTCCTCCTCTTCATGGCAAATTCTGCACAGGAGGATGCATGAGGAGGAAGCAGCTGCCGTTGCTTCTTCCACCAGCAGTCTGATCTCTCGCCTCTCTCCGGATTCCATCCCCATCTCTTTCTCTCTAGCACACAAAGCTCAAGCTTAAATAGCACGGAGTTGGCAGTGTTGGTCCAGCACAAGGGAGGAGGGATAGAGAAAGAGAGATTGGATTTCCACTGTACTTATCCTTTACAGGTTTGAAGAAATTATTGACCAGTAAAATTTTGACTTTTGACGGCAAGACCACAAAATGCCAAGTTTCCAGAAATGCGAAACTACAAAGTTTGTTTTTCTGGGATAATAGTCATTTTGATTTTTCTTTTCCCTCAACAACTGAAAATTAGCCTGATGGATAAACCAACTAAGCCATCAATTTAGATGCCTTTGGACTAGTTTCCAACTCATTGATCAAAATTTAATTATACTTTCAATTTTTCTGGATAATTAGATAGCGTTTAAAGAATTTTTAGGATGAAACAAGTTACTTGCCACTTATTCTAGGACAAATATGAGTAGTTTGGATTGGATACAAAAAAAAGAGACAGGATTTGTATCCAGTAAATTATAACATTGAGTGGGCATCATGAATGAAGTTTTTTGACAATAAGAAAGAGCTTAAAATTATTCAAGTGCACATGATTTTGAAGATATAATGCTTTTGACCTACAAATGCTCAATGTATATCTAGTCTCAGCCATTTCCAAATGATCGATGTCTACTGATATCCTCCACCACTCAAACATTTCACAATATATACTTGAGCGTTTCATCATTATATACACACACACATATATATATTCTTGAGTGCACATGATTAAAAGCTAATGCGGTTGACCTACAAATGCCAATCTAGTTTTCTATGTAGCTTAAGATTTCAGTTTGTAGGTTAAGTGTTGTTGGTCCAGCTAATAACACCCATTTCTTTATGTTCTAGGGCTCATCTAGGTAGGTCTTTCTTTCAACGAAGAAAGGACAAGTAAAACTTTATGTTGATACCTTGCTTTTTGCTGAGAAATATATGTTCAACTAATTTAACATCAAAGATCATAATATTTTACATCTTCTGGAAGTCTCTACTTTCTTAGCCTTTTCTTTCTCTTCTTCTTCGTCGTCTTCTTTTTTTCTCTCATCAGGGTGAACGGTTTGCTCGGAGGTCTCTTTCATTGACAACCTTAACGCAGCAAGCAAATTAAATTAGTTCTCGTCTATAATCTACTCCTATCTTCTTCGTAATGAATGATGCTACCTCATATTCGTTTCCCTTGACAAGGAGAGACCGGTGGCCCTTAAACCTGATTAAATTCGACTTACATGAACCGAGTGGTTGGAGTGGTCCGCTCTCCGCCCTATAAACGGGGGCACATCATTTTGATGGGTAAGCTGAACAATGCATGTCATCGTTTAGTTTTAAATCCTTCAAGGTATTGACCTTAGAGAAAAAAAATTCTTTTAAATTTCTCAACTGGGTCTTTCTGTTGCATACCAAGCAGAATGAACTCTCAGAAGCAGACGGGAGGCAGTAGATCAATAGAATTCCCCCCATCTCCCTTTCAAGCATTATGATATCTTGTCATTTCCGCATTCCAATTCCTTCCATCACACATTAAAAGGGGAAAAAAAAGAAGTAGGTCGGCTCCACCCACAAACTGCAAATGCCGGACAACATGAACTGATTAATTAACCTCATCGACATCCCTCTCAATCATCATCAAACACCAAGATAATCTGAAGTTTCTGATACCTGAATATATATATAGATAAAACTATAACAGAATCATGTTCCTGTAAAAAAAATTGTGATATGAGTTGTTAAAATTTTATGCTTATCGTTTTAATCACTTTACTATCATTTCCTGTGAAGCAGGGAAGTATTACAAAATTGTGGAAACCATATATGCAGCGGCGTCTAACAGTGTGTTTCTATTGAAAAAGTTGCATTGATGACAGAACAAATGCAAATCCACTATTTACGAAGACCTTTTTAATGGATTTTGGACCTGTTAGCATTCATGCTCTCTCTCTCTCTCTCTCTCTCTCTCTCTTTCTTGCTTTTAGATACCGTCGGACTTTCAAATCAGTGGGTTCATTAATTTTTATTTAAATGGATTTAGCTCGATGATAAGGACATCTAACAACTTAGTAAACTGAATATATAACCTACTCCAAATCACTCACTATGGCTCTTACATCTCTAATTGCTTGCTTGTTATAATACTTTTATAGACTTTTAGTTATAGACAGTTATTGGTGGTAAATTTTGTTTAAAAGCATTTCTCTTTAGAGAACATTTAGCATGAGATAATTTTTAATTAAAAAGTGATTTTAATTTAAAATGTTAATTATAACTATAATGAATGAAGTCATGTTCTAATTAAACATATATTGTCTGGTTTAAGTGTGAAAACATATGCCAAAATGGTAGCAACAAGAGCTCCCCATCAACGCTGGGGGGTTTCAGATCAATGGTGTAATTCCTTGAGATATCAGATATAAAAAAACAATAGTTCATGACATGATTAAATATATCTTCAAATTGACACAAACTATTAAAGTAGCAACAAGAATATATAATTTTGGTGATGTTGTGTTGAGCTGTAAGCAAGGAAGCATGCATGTGATGGGTGGACCTGAGGAAGGAGGAATGGAGGGATTCCTGCCTTTAGCTGGCAATATTTGAACTGTAGAGGGGGGGCTCTGAAAGCAACATTTGAGAGGGGAATGATTCTTTTTAGTGGCATCTCTTCATGACCAGATGACACCATTTTTTTTCCTTCCTTTTCTATCTTCTTTAACGTGTGGTGTTGCGAGGATGTGTGCTAATAATGCTTATGCTCGCTACTGGCCTTTTAGCCCTTGTTGATAAGGGCTGAGGAAGATGGGGATGGCAATTGGCAGCAATGCTTTTGTTTTCGTTCGTGTGTTGGGATGATAATAATAATAATAAATGTTTTGGCAGGTTTAATATGCTGCCAGGTCGAAGACTTGATGAAGTGCCTGCCCTATGCACGTTTTTGTTTTTTATTTCCAAAATATATGATGTGAAGTTTAATAAAAAAGTAATCATAGAAAATAACACAATCAATCATAGAAAATTATACAAGCTAACGAATAGTAAATGCTGGGAAAAAAAATTTAAAGAGAGATATCACAGAGACTCAGGAGCATTGGGAAGCCCGGAGTTGGATTCCACATCGAATCACTTTGAGTGAGAAAGAGGTTGATAATCGTCTTAGCCATTAATGAAACACAGAGCATCGGTTATAGCTACTTGTCAAGGTTCAGATGTCCTGGCAAATTCACCAAGGTTTAGATAGCTTTGGAGGGTCAAGGTCACAAGAAGATCCTATTGGAAAGAAAAAAGGTCTCTTTGGCAGTTTAACAACTACTGGACAATCTTCTCTTTATGGCAGTTGACAATCTGGGAAGAGGATGATGCAGGAGGATGAACACAGATCCAACTGTTGTTAAAAGAAAGGATAGAACATAGTTCAACCATCCTGGCTAAGTTAGTTCAAGTGAGTGCTTTTCCCAAACGTATCTGATGACTTAAGTTGTTTCACGTGAGTGCTTTCCCTAAATATTTCTGTGAACCCAATAACTCTTATCTTGATGGACCCTTCAATTAAAAGTCATAACATGTACAAAATTTTTGCCGGTATATAATGAAAAAAGTCACAACGTAATATATGCATAGCAAAATATAGAAAAACTGTGAAACGAATCAAAAGCAATTTATTTACAGTACCAGTTAAACGCAAAAAAGACAGAAAAATTAACTCACATTCCAATTTTGATTCAATTTTAGAGATATTTTCATCAAACTGAGTCAACCAAACCTATTTACACCACTAGCTTGTGCCAAAAAGTTAAAAAGAGTACTTTTCCTAAGGAATAGGGGCTGTATCGACATATACATACGCCTCTTCACCATTATCTATTTCACCTGCCACTGTATATATATACCCTCTTCGAATTAGCAATTGGGTCATGCAATATTTTTTTAGAAAAACGCTGCTGTGTTTAAATGTTGGATCACAGCATCTCACTTTGCACAACCGCTTAGAAACGGAGAGTACATTTCTACAACCAACTAAAACAATCGTCACATAACGCACAACATAAGCATCATCTTGAAAAGAAACAAACAGAGTTCATACAAGAAAACTATTAAAACCTACTTGCTTGCGTTCAGAGCTTGGGGAAGGATGGGAATAAACTTAGCAAGAGATGGGGAACGGCCATTGAAGCAGGAAGAACTTCAGGGATAGAGTTCAGCATCCACAACCTCCACCCAGTCATCCTTATTTTTTCACCCACCCATATCCCAGTGTGAGAATTTATTATGACATTCCTTCACTTCCCTTGCTCTCCTGGGCATACAGTTGCGAAAGGCTGCAAAATTAAGTTCCCAACCACAAATGCATACCTTCATTGAGATACCGAGATACGAGTGTTTTTTTATCCACTGTACAAAACCCTCTCACAATCAAAACAAATTACTCATATTTCTAGGTAGGATAATTAATACGTAGTTCAAGAATGCTCAGAAATAATTAAAAAGAGCATTACGGATTATTGGATGGTACAAAGACCCTTATCACATACATCAAGAACACCGAAGCAGATATATCCTGATGTCTAAATTACGACTTCCGATCAACAAGTGACTTAAGCACCATCTCTTTCTACTTCTTAGCATATGACCAAAAATTTCATATTAAGAAAGTCACTGAAGTTGCTGAATATAAAAATATAGTAACTTAATTATCACAGCACTAAAATCCGTTGATACTAGAAGTTGCCAAAACATAATTGCTAACGTTTTCTCAAGATAATTCAAATCGAAAAGATCCTGAAACATTCAACAGCACAAAAAGATAAAAATAACAATTAAATCCTACTGAAAAACCATCTGGTTGTTTGTTTGAAAAGTCTACTCCTCCATCTCAGAACCCGAGCCACCGCTCTTGTTGTTATGCTTCCTAGCATACCTCTGATTCCTCAAAAACTTGGGGTCCATCTGCAATATGGAAAGCCGTGTCAATGTATCAGAATCCCAAACGTAGAGGGTAAGAAAAAATTGTTACAAATTTGCAAGCCCATAGGTCACCGAGCTAAAATTAATATTACTCGTAAAATGGGATGAAAAGGAAACAAAATAGTAGCCTAGGAGATCGTACAGGCAACAATGAATCAGCTTGGAAGATCATGAGGTTTGCGAGAGGAGTAAAAATCAGTAGGCAGTACAATCTACCGAAAAAAACAGAAAAAAGAGGAAACATAAAAAATAGTAGATACCCCTCTCGTGGAGGTGTGGCGATGCTTCCGGGGCTTCTTGATCCCGTTCTTGTGAGCTTTGTACGACTGGTTGTGAGCCGTGTGGTTCTTCGATTTCGCCATCCCTAAATACAAAAACAAAAGGCCATGGAAAAATAGTTGAATCTACGTAACATCCAACCTAAAAAACGATTTTGGAAACAGAATCTCAAAGAAAAGAGCCCAGACATAAGGAAGAACAAACGGATCCGGAACATAACCATTACCTCAGCAGATGAAGAACGCAGAAGCAGCACTTGAAACTCTTCTTCGACGCCGGCTAGGGTTTGACAGGGGAAGCCGACGCAAGACATCTTATAGGCCCCTTCTGAAGCGCATAAATACCGAAATGACCCATATACCCTTCAGCTTAAAAAATTGGGCCATTAACGAGCCATCGATGGGGTTTATTTGGCCCGATCAGAAGACAAGCCTCCGTCTCTCCTGTGATTAAAAGAACTAGTATATATTATATAATTTATTAAAAAGTACATCAATTTGCATTATCTTCATTTATTTCTATAATTTTTTAATTATTTGGTATTAAAAAAATTGAAAGTAATAAAATGAGTGAATAAAAGACTTACGTTATGTTAATTTCCATTTTAATTCCTATAAATTAATTAATCAAGCGGGAGAAAAGCAGCAACCGGCCATTTCGGTGAACCGACAGCAGCTCGTCCCCGGTATAAATACTCTTCTAAGAAGCGGTTCTTCCACAGACACGTGAGCCCATCTCCTCGCTTTGCCCTCTGGGTGTTCCCAACTTTTCTCTCGCGCTCTCTGCTGAGGGCTTTCCTCGCTCTCTTTTCGTGATCGCATCAATTTTGGCCACCAGATCGCAGCAGGAGCGTGCGATCGTTTTGCATCCGATCTCTTCCGGCCGGATTTAGCCGAATTTTTTGCAAGATTTAAGCAGTTAGGTCGCATCCGGAGGCGGGTTCTCGCCGGCGACCATGTTTCTTATCGATTGGTTTTACGGAGTCCTCGCCTCTCTAGGGCTGTGGCAGAAGGAGGCGAAGATCTTGTTCCTTGGGCTGGACAATGCGGGGAAGACAACGCTGCTTCACATGCTTAAAGATGAGGTAATCTAGGGGTTCCTGCTCTTTTGAAAGTTTAATGAGCTTCATCTGTGTAGGAAGGTCCTGGACCTTTTTTTTTCCATAATTGCTTGGTGAATTATCTTTTTCCTTGTATGAGTAGAGGCTGGTCCAGCACCAGCCGACGCAGTACCCGACCTCTGAGGAGCTGAGCATTGGGAATATCAAGTTCAAAGCGTTCGATCTGGGTGGGCATCAGATCGCTCGCCGTGTCTGGAAGGATTATTATGCAAAGGTATTATATTTTTACTAAAGAGTATTCTTGATTCAATTTAATCATCTTTTCTTCAGATTGCTCATCGAAGAGTTCTTGCAGAAACTAATTAGATTAAATAGTTCTTATCCTGACATTTTTGATTCATTAATTGTCTTTCCCGTTCTTTATAAATGGAAATAGCATGATAGCAAGTTATCTGAGCTGGCGAGGAAAAAATATTTTGTGGTTATTTTTCAACAAAAAGTTTATATTGGAAGAACATTTTCAAAATTGAATTATATCTTGTAAAAGTTAAAAAATTTCAACATCCGGGCATGATCATACCTGCCCGGATATTGATGTTGTGCTATTACTTGACTGTAGAACGCATAAAATAGCACAGTTTTGTGCGCTTATTTGGCATCTTATACCCGGACCATTCTACAGTATTGGAGCTGTAGCTTCTGTGAGTATACTTCCATTTTTCAATATTTCTTGCCTCCTATTTCTGTCTCACATCTCCACGTTATCAGATCTTAGTGAATAAGGGATCTCGTCCCAAATGTTTTTTGTCAGTACTTATCCATCAATGGTTTTTGTTTGATCAATTGTGTTTCTTCCCTTTTACGCAGATGACATGGTCACCTTGCTGAACATATGTAATTTGATGTTTAAATTCCTTTTGCAGGTGGATGCAGTGGTCTACTTGGTAGATGCAGCTGATAATGAGAGGCTTGCAGAGTCAAAAAAGGAGCTGGATGCCCTCCTCTCGGATGATGCGCTTGCGAACGTTCCATTTCTTGTACTTGGTAATAAGATTGACATACCATATGCAGCCTCCGAGGAGGAGCTACGCTTCCACTTAGGCTTGAGCAACTTCACCACCGGCAAGGGCAAGGTGAACCTGGCCGAAACCAATGTCCGCCCTTTGGAGGTTTTCATGTGCAGCATCGTTCGCAAAAGTGGCTATGGAGAGGGCTTTAGGTGGATGTCACAGTACATCAAGTAGAGGCATATGCTCCCTCGCTACTCTTGCAATGCAAAAGGAAAAAAGATCTCTCTTTTTTTTTTGCTTTTGGATTGATTTGATCCTCTTTAGTCTTTAGTCAAAGCTATCGCTTCTGTTAGTTATTTTTTTATATAAAAAAAAATCATTTTATCGTCGTGTTCAAGAAGGAACAAGATGATCGATGATATGGTTAGTCGTCAATGGGAATAGTGTAAAATCATGCTCCGGTGTGCTGTTCATGGCTTGCTCTGTAAATATGTTCGTCATATTAATTATTCTTTTCTTGCGAAATTTACTTCGTATGTTTCACTCGTCAGTACCGTCGTTGCTGCTCATTTTACTCGTTTGGAGCTTTCTGTATTGGAAGGCGCACAGGCCAGTTAGAATTGAATGTCTTTTTATCCGTTTTATTTCCACCGCAGGCTGCAGAAGCGATCTTGCTCGCCACTTTCTTCGCAGGCATGCATCAAACATTTCAAACTCACTGGTGATAACGCCAGGAATCTTTTTTTCCATTGGATTTGTGTGGTTTAATAAGTATAAAAAAAATTATTTAGGTAAAAATAAAAAATATATATATTTAGATCCACACTCTTTTAATTTTCAACTAAAAACAGTTCTATTCAAACGTACGTAATGCAACCAACCCTGCCCTGCCCGGTCATCCCAAGTCCATGCTAAAAATGTGCTTCAATTCTAATGCTAAGTCGCACAGGAAATACGTCTGCAGTTTGTGGGCGCGTGCCGATCGACCGACCGACCGACATCAGGCAAATCGGTAGGCGCTCCCTTCCTTGTTTGGTGTTTGGGACGAGACACGGAGAATCCACGTCGCCGACGAATTTGGACCTGTCTCTGGAAGTTCCTCGCGTCGTCCACGTCATAATTTTATGTGCATGAATGTCCCGGTGGTGATATGAATGATTTGATCAGGTAAAAGACTCGAGCGTTTACTTCCTCTCCAGATTACCTGCTTCAACGCGTGGGTCGGCGAAGTGATCCAGTCATCCATCCCACGGAGGCCACTTCCACCCCAAGCTCGTCAATTAATATTATATTATCGTTAGTAAAGAACAGTAACTTAAATCAATGACGACCGCAACATTTCGGATCGGGTTCCGGGCGACCACATCCTCCGGTTCGTTGACTCAACCGGCTGTACTCCATTAAGCATCTCCGCGCACGCCCTCCACGCCGTCTTCCTTCTCGATCCCCCTCGAGAACGCGGCGCGAGTCAACTGCCAGGGGTGCGAAGCGAACACCGGCACACGGTGAGTCAACGCAAAATCCCTGGTCAAACCTTTATCTCAGACATTCATCCGAAGAAAAAAAAAGGGTTTTTCTCGTTTCTCTCCTCCTTCCTTCCTCCCTCTGCGGACTTCATCTATATATATTTATCCCTCGCTTCGCCGGCCTCCTCATCCTCATCCCCAAACTCCAGAGAAGAACGAGAGACCGCTGCAAATTAATAGGAGGCTTCGATCGAGAAAGACGAAGGCTGCGGCTTAAGATTTTTTTAACTCCGACGACATGGGCAATGGAGCATCCTGCGTGAGAGCCAAAGCAGCGCCGGCGGCGGACGCCAAGCTCTTGGCCCCCGACGGCACTTTCCAGGCCATCGAAACCCCCGCCGGCGCAGCCGAGATCATGATCCAGTTCCCCGGCCACGTAGTCGCCCTCGCCGACGAGGTGGCCCGGACCCGCCGCGCCGCAGCCCTGCGCGCGAACGAGGAGCTGCGGCCCGGAGCGGTTTACCTGCTCCTACCCCTCGACCGAGTCGGCTCGCGGCTCTCCGACCAGCAGATGGAGGTCTTGCTCGACGCCCTCAGCAGCGGACGGGGACGGAGAAAGGTGCGCTGCGGTGGCGGCGGAAGGCGGGTGTTCCCGGAGGCCGCCGGCGAAGAGGAGGGGAAGGTGGCCGGACTTGGAGGAGAGACGACGGGCTACTTCGGCAAAATGGTCGGCAGCAGATGCCGGCAGTGGCGGCCGGCGCTCGACACCATCCACGAATCCAAATCCAACTAAGAATTGGGAATACTTTTTTTCTTTTTGTATAGAATTCTTTTAATACGTATATAGAAAATACAATACAATGTATCTTGCACAAGAAACGCCTTTGTCAGACACTGCGGAATACAGATAGAATTTTTTTCCCATTTGTTTTAGACCGTGGTGAGAAATGAAGAGATTTAATAAATTTGCTCGGGTGAAAACATTATTTTCGAGAAGCCTTCTACGCAATTCAACCAATACCAAATCTGTTGAAAAAAAAAAAGAGAAAAATTAATTAATAGCCTTTTGTCCTGAAACAAACCTATTCCCGACAATTAATCTGACCGATACCAAAATTTGTTGAAAGAAAAAGCAATAAAACAATTAATGTCTTTGTCCTCGACTAAAACAAGTGACTTAGCCCTCCAACAATCGAAAGCCATATCAGACCAGCAGTTAGTTGTAGGTATACTTTTTCTAATCACCGCACTTTAATTTAAATTTTTTTATATAATAAGACTTAACAAAGTAATCAGGGAGCTTGTGATGGATAATAAATTATCGACTCGTTACATATAAATTTTTTTTATCAAGTTTAGAGGGAAATTTTTTTTATTCCGGGAAGTAAGATAGAGAAATTTGGTGTTGGTTTGATGTCATCATCATCTGTACACAAAAATGGCGGATTTCGCGTCCTCTTCGACGGACCGTCCGCTGGTAAAACAACGACAAACAAAAAAACAAGTAAATCTAAATCTTGGTATATACGTATAATAAATCCCTTTGAAAAATGAGAGAGAGAGATGGAGATGGAGAGTAATAATTAGGCCCATAAAAAAAGCTTTCACTTCCTCCCATAAATTGGGTCCCACCTCAACCCGCCACAAGGTAAGCATGTGGGCCCTGTTTGTTACTGTTCGTCTCTCGCCGAACTGCGAAGTCCACGACGTCAACGGCTGCCATTTTTAATTGACGCATGGAAACCGCTCCCTCCCTCGTCTGCTACGGCGGACACTCTCGCATTCAGTCATAACGTGCCACGCAGCACGAACGGAATCCCGGAGAGGGTAGATAGGCGGCTGATGCTTGCTTATTTCGTGTTCGCTGTTTGCATGCGTAGACTTGGACCGGAGCCCAGTGAAGTAATTAAATGCCCGCGACAACGCCGAGGCGACGGCGTCCACATCCTTATAGTAGAAGTAAACCCGCGTTCTTCTTCCCACTTCATCCTCACCTTCTTTTCTTCTTCTTCTCCTCCTCCTCCTCGAATGGGGAACTTGTTATCCGGAAGCACCGGCGGCGGCTTCAAGGTTGCATTCCCCGACGGCACCGTCCGGGAGCTGGACGGTCCGACGTCCGTGGCGGAGCTAATGCTAGAGCACCCGCAGCAGTTCGTGGTGGACGTCCGCGCGCTTTCCGCCGCCGCCGCCGGCAAAACCTCCAAGGCTGGCGCCCCGGTCATGCCGCTTCCTGCCGACCACATCCTGGAGCCGGGAAGGGCCTACGTGATGCTCCCGATGGCGCGGGGGAAGGCGGCCGGTTTCCCAGCCGAGGAGGCCCGGCGGGCCCTGCTGGCGACGACGATGGCCAGACGGTCGCTGTTCCGGCGAGCGCTCGGCGTGCGTGGGGCGGGGGCGGAGGCGGCTGGGAGAGAGGCCAAGTGTAAGGCGGCGGCGGAGGAGGAGGCAAAGATTGGATGGCAGGAACCGACGACGGCGACATTGACGGAGGTTTCGGAAGAGAAGCCGGAGCTGTTGATGAGGCAGTTCTCGAGCAGGCGGTGGAAACCGAGCCTGGTGACCATAGAAGAAAAAAATTTAGGAAGGAAATTGCCTCATTGGCTGTTTTGATGGACGAATTCGATTAGTAATTTAAGTAATTTGGACCATGGTTGCGTACTGTTCCTGGCGTCGTTGCTGTGAGTTGGTGGCAAATAGTTCTAATTGGGATTATTTGTGCATGTAGAGGAATCAAGTTAATAAGTTTCACTGGATTGTAAAAGGAAGAATCAATTCAGAAATAGAGAGTAAATTACTGGTTCTTGTGCTGCTGAACATGTCCGCATGCAATGGAGTGCTCTACTTTTTAGTTACAACTTAATCGGTTGGGCGTATTATATTATAGAGTAGAGTTAATTGAAACAGCACCTGGGCAGTCGCCCCTCCATCTCTTCTCAATTCTCGATAAGAGCCTCCACTTGATTTATATAGAAGTTCTAGTTAAACCTTATATCCTAGTCGCTACTTCTTTTTTTCTTTCAAGGTATTTAATGAACATTTGATATCCTATAGTGTTGTTTATTTAACAAATTTAATGTTAGAAGTAAAATATAATATATATCCAAGGCTGCACTTTAATAGGAAGAGCAGATTTGTGATCCGGCAAAGACAAGAGATGTCATGAGTTGTTTAAAGGAGTTAGGTATCCTACTGCCTGACTCTTGACTTCACAATTGCTTGGTAGGCCGCTCGTGTTCGATGGTGTGAAGTCACAACTGCTAAATAATTTAATCTATCATCAGAGGCTTGTGGTGCTCTGGAAGATATATCCCAATGATGCAGATTCCTAAAATTCCATTTAATTTGCCCCATGGGGAGAATTTTGTGTCCTGCTGAGGACCTGCAACTCCGCGAGCGATTTGCCAACCATGCGAAGAACAGATTTAGTAATTCAACAAGGCAAAGTAACGAGAGCAACCACTGTAAGTACAACCACAAACTATTTCAAGCAGTGAATGTGGCAAGTTCGAAATAAAACAAACCTTCGTGGTGGATCACCGCCCCAGTAATTAAGGATATTGTTGGTGACATCTCAGGTTGACAATTGGGATCAAAGCTTCCGCCCAGAAGACATGATTAATGAAGATAATAATACACCACGGTAATTGATCGGAAGGGCCCGTAAAAAGTATAGGAAAATACTAAGAATTTTATAGACAAATTGTTAGTAAATATCATGTATATACATGTTTGAATTCTGTGACAACAAAATTCTCGGAGGGCCCTGAATAAAATCGGAGCCATCATAGATCAACAGAAGCGTGCAAGAAAAACAATCAAGTATTATATTTGCCATTCAAGATCAATAACTTCAACCTATGATTACTAGTTCTAAGCCATTATTTGAAGTCAATACAGTGTTTCACAACGGATAGCATTAAACTTATATTGGAACGAGACTAATCTACAATGGTGCTCTCAACTCGTGACTTCGGGAACATCCAGACAGAGCAATTTACAGTGTCATATAAATAGTGAAAGCTAATCTAGGATGATATACAATGGTGCTCTGGGATTGAGTTGATTGCATCCTGTTGCAAATCAACCCGCCCAATCGGGTAGGAGCGTCTGACATCAATCCAAACTGAAGATTGTTCTGTTGTGGCCCTTCACAGTTACTATTATCACTTGCCACTCCGGTACTAGTTTTAGTCCATCTGATGGTTTTTGAGAAAAGCCTACTTTCCACCAGACTGGTAAAGAGATCTCTGTACATCGACTTAACCAAACCGAAGCCAGACTAATTCGTACAAAAGCATAATGGCAAACGAACTACTGTTCACAGATAGTGAAATAACCTTCTACTGTTGTTGACTGAGGTCACAGAACTCCAACTGCATCATGGTCAAAAGAAATAAGGCTTAGTTATGATGCAGTAGCATATATGAAACCAGAATTTTACATTGCTAAATACTCATTTTTTTAGACATTTATATATATTATGTGATAGTCACACCAAAGTTTTATGAGCAGCCAGCTGCTTAACATGCTTGGTTCAACCATTCCCAGAGCACTCATCAAGGTTTTGGAATTAAGAACAAGGCATGGAAAATCGTCTATGTGGTGTTTATCTTGACAAAAACAATTCTACCCATAAAGATTTGATATATTATTAGTGATATCACCCTTCTGGTTTTATAGGTACATACCATTTGCACTAAGATCAGCAAAATAAAAGTTACCTTTGCTTGCTCATATGCCATCTTCATTCTTCGGTACTCTTGTTGTGCTCGATATGAGCGGAACATAGCTTGCACTCGTACAACAGATCGCTGCACTCGTTCTTCAGCTTGCTCCCTACTGATTCGAAAAAAATCTTCCTCTCCAGTGCTTTCTGGTGTTGTATCCACCCTCATCGCTTGAGTGGCTTCAACTTGAATACCACGAAGACCTTTTCTCTTCAACCGCCAACGAAGGATTGCTTTCTCAAGTACTCCAACAGACCAAACGAGTTTGCGGTATTGACTCCTCACCCGGTGCCCCCGGAATGCAGACTGTTAGGATTTTGTTGACAAATTGATCAATTAATCATATACATAGAGGGCCAACATGGGGCAAGCTCAAGGTGCCCACATAGCAGATGCTTGTGAAAGCATATATAAGGATTTTCACCTTTAAAACTGAAATCTTGAAAATAGTCTGACAACTTATCAACTGGCGAGCATGCAATAGGACTAGAGAAAAGAATATAAAATGTGGCAAGTTCTAAGTAAAGCAAATTCCTTTGGCTTTCATCGGGATATGGTGAAAAAAAAACACAAAAGAACAAAAAGGAAAAAGTCTCTTGCCTGTATTTTAATAGTCTTTTTGCGCATATCCACGAAATTCCTTCGTATCTTCCAAGTGCGAAAATGGCTTTGTATTCGTGCCGCGGCCCTCATCATCCTTCGTCGATTGTACTTACGGAAGGCGTGCTGGATTTTCATAGCAGCAACTATCTGGGCTGCTTCCATCTCTGGTTTCACCAACTGAACTGCTTTAGTTTGTAATTTTAAAGCACGATATCTCATTGCAGATTGTATGCGGTCAGCAGCATTGGCAGCATTCCTATATGCAGCTAATGATTCCTTTAGACATAATTCTTGCTCGCTAAGGTCCTCAGTAAAAATATTTTCTGAAGCAATTGTGGCAGTTGATATAGGTTTTTCCTGTGGACTTATATTTCCTGAGAAAGTCATAGCCTGAAAGTGTGCAGTTAATCCTTGCTCTGCAAGATATGCTGCCAGGCCTTCATAACCTTGTTTTGATGCCAGGTCAGCAGCCATTGACCCTCCATGGCTGTCCTTATTAGGATCTGTCACCAGGCTAGGATTTGCTCCAGCTGATAAAAGAGCAGCAACCATTTTTTCCCTAATGAGCAATTTCAAACCACGATCTGAGTAGCAGGTAATAAGAAAGAATGTTTGAACAAGCATAGAAATGAACATAGTGTACTACTGTGTGCTGGCATATAAATAAGCATCTCAAATTCCTGTCTGAGAAAATGAATTCACATCACATTGACAACTTATTTCTAATAGAACTCATGCTGGGATCTCCTAGGGTTTTGTTATTCCATGTGTTCTTTGCTTGTAGCTAAATCCATTATAATTTATTCTAATTATTAAATCTTTAAAATGCAACTCTCTCTATATATATGTTTCTAAGAATACGAGGAGAAAAGAGATGTGAATGATGGATTGTCTTGTCCTCTCATGCAATATGTTTGAATGCCTCCTTGCTGAGGATCAATTTCCTCTGAGAACAATAAACCAGCATACTGGATATTAAAGTTCAATCATATTTTTTGCTCAGGAGAGTTCTGATGTAAAATGTTCTGTCCTATCTTTAAATTTGCAAAAGCAAGTTGGAAAGTTAAACTGACACGGTTGTGAAGGCTATTGATTCAAGAAGAGAGGTTCCAGTGCATGAGGTTCTGCCAATACAGAGTCTTGGGAGGTCTGCCAATACAGAGTCCTGGAAGGGTCTATGTACGAGACTTACTTTTGCAAGCCAAAAAGTTGTTCCCATGGTTGTAATGACTATTGATCAACTAGTTCAATGGTGAGAAATTTACTGATTCACAAAATTATAGGTCTTTCGTTTCTCCTCCTTTCTTGATGGTTGAGTAGTTTTTTCATCTTCTGTCAGAAACTATAACATCAAGTACGACATAGGAGAGGAACATATCCAGTGTATGAAAAGATATTAAAAGATGTCATCAAAGTTTTTTAAAAATAGGTGTAAACTACATACCTTCCATAATGTGCTGCCCAATGTAATGGCGTCCAACCATGAATATCCCGGAAGTCCAAGGACAAGCCTGATAACGCATATGGACGAACTGCCCATGTATAATCTAGAATAGCACACAAATGTATGACTCCTTGACCATGACTGTCACGGATAGTTCCTCTACGACCTTCAGCAACCCTTGCCAAAAGCCAGTCATTAAATTTACTCCTTAATATCAGCTCAAGAAAGTCTTCTTTGAAACATGAAGAGGTCATATCGGGGTTGTCTAGATTTAAAAAGTTTATCCAGTTCCTTTCGATTAATGTAGAGGTATGCAATGCAAATTTTTTTACTTCATTCAGAAGTTTCGGTGGAATCCTGCTAGATAGAAGGGAAATGCTGTCGGATGTTGAAAAGAGTAAATATGCAAGTCTCTTCTGAAACTCATAATTTTCACACTTCACTTTGTCATAATCCTCCACTGATGAAGTGACTAGACCATCAAATTTATTTGGTAAACATCGACAATCAAAACTCAAGACTTGGCTAATTGGAGTATGACCATCCATAGTCAAGAAGAAATTCATCCGACCAGGTGGCTGTGGCAATGCAATGCAGCGATAGACACCAGGATGCACCATCTCTGCTTTGGTGCACAAATCCCCTATGACACAGTAGATGTTGGATGACATTAGGTGCTCCTTTGCCTCGCAAAAATTTCCAACTACAAGGACCTGAAATTTTCATGAACCATGAGCTGACAATTTACAAGTAGAAAAGGGAAGATATACATACTTTGTGGCTGTAATTTGCATCTCTATATGAAGCAGAACATATCTATTCTTGTAAGTTGCAACTCAAACCAGTGCGGTGTCTAAATTTGAGGTATTTTTAGAAAGTAAACCTTATTAAAGAAACTGTGTACACACATCTGCATTCTGTCTCAACAATTTATTATATCTATGACAAAAACCTAGATTCATGAGAATGATAAATCCAAAGATGGCTCCTTTGAATCTGACATCCAAAATGATGCGACAGGAAAAAGGAAGGAATCCAACATAAAAAGCAGTGGAAAAGTGGCAGGTAAGAAAATACCTTAGTTTCCTCTGTGCAATAAGACCAGGAAGGTGAGACTTCAGTTATAGTGAAACTATGATCTCCAAATGAAGAGGCAATTGAATTGGTCTCATGTTCAGTTGAGTTTTTAGTCTGATGCTGCAGCTTATCTAAGGAATCAAGAGAATTATCATTTATGCAGTTCCAGCTTCCAAAATTGTTGTGTGTAATAAGGGCACCATCCTTGTAAGTGTTTGTATTTTCATTGCAAATCACATCTAGATCAAATGCTTCCACTTGAGAATTTGGATACCCAGTGCTGAATGATGCTGATGTGATATCTAGATCTTTAAGATCTGTAAACTGATCCACACCAGAAGGGCCATTACCAGAAGTATTATTAGATGGAATTCGAGAAATTAGAGGTGAAAAGTTAGGTTCAGTGGATCCAACTAGTTCTTCCCATTCCAATGTGTTGATCTCATGGAGACTGAACTCATGATTCTGAAGTTTGGTGCAACTATCTGGAATTGGTGTACCACAACCTGCAGCAAAAGGTATGCAAACTTAGGAAGGAAATTCATATAGCAAGCAGACCAAATTAGTTTGGAGAATCTATCTACATTGGATAATTTAAGTGTATGAACTATGAACTAAGGATACAGGCACCTTTTGATGTAGTAATATGGCCAATTATTATCAACCAATAAGAACTGAAATGAAATGGCATACAACTGTAGTATTCTCAAAAACTTAGTTTGGAGGAAAATCAATGAGCTTTCTATCCCAAAGAATTGTAAGTTAATTAAGACATTGCAGGATGGTTTGTCTCACCAGTGCTGTTGGCATCATACTCGCAAGAGTTAATTTCCTCCGAAGCACCCACAAGTCCCGACACACCTGACTGTTCAGAGCCAGAAGTTGAATTGATTGTTGTTGCTGATGAACCATCTTGCACCCTGCTCCTCAAGGATAAAGCCTCTACACATTCCATTGATGGAGGAACATGTTGAAACAGATTATCCTGTTGTCACGATGAAAGAAACAAGAAAAGATTAGAAACAAAAACAATTTTACGGAAGGACCAAGTTTCATTGCCACATCCCATCAAACAACATGGTCGTGCGGTCAATGATCAAACTAAAGGGGAAAATGATGGTATAATCAAGGTGACCAGAACAAGCAAGCATGATAACCACAAGATTTGTGCCGCCGGCACTGCACATGCCATCAACAAGCTGCATTTTTAGCTATCATGCCAGCATGGATGAAATTCATCAAAAACTGAAAAGCATGCATGACACAGGAAAGTCTTCAGAGATTAAAAAGAAAAATCGCAGATCTAGAGTTGATGGTTGACACAGGAAATTCAAGCACTAGGTATGCAAAAGCAGAATATCTTATAAGTTGACGCCTACAATCAGCAGATGACCAACTTTGAAGGTTTAGTTTTTACAATCAGCAGAATAACCATCTTTGAAAGTTTTAGATTTTTACATCCAAATTAACAGGTTATAGGACTTCAAGACACTCAAAAGCCTTTCTGAGGCTCGTTGTATAAACCATAACCAATACAAGAGGCACATAAGAAAAAGGTGAGAAGAATTAAGATCCATGAGCCCAAGGCCCAATAGAAGCATTACGTTTGCAAGTTAACAGACTAGGGCCCAACAACAGAAATGACACCCCCGTCCCAAAGTGGGAAACCCATAGGTACAGTATAGATTGTCATGGGAATGATACTAAAAGCTCAATTTTATATTCACATGTGAAGATGATAAACATAGAACCTGAAATAGAGAATCTAGTTCAAGAGGAATAACCTCTGAGGTTTGACGATAATGTACAAGTACTATGTGCTCCAAATTCCTGAATAAGCAAAATATCCAACACCATGTTAGTTAGCATGAACCATAAATCAAAACAGGATTTAAATTTTGACTTAATTCTCTAAGATTTATTTCCGCAAGGTATTCATCCTACATCCCAAACCTGTGTACAGGGAATTATCCTAGCTACTATCTAAATTAGTGTAGAAATTCTATAGTCAATTAGTTGAATGGAAATAAACAAAAAATTTCATTGGTAAAAGAAGAGCTGATTGATAATTTCTGTATGATCATAGCAAATGTAATAATTTTGGCATCTATTTCAAACGCATATCCCATTTTCAAGGTTATGTAAATCCATGAGAAGCAACAGGGCGAATTCTATGTGTCAAATGCCATTTAGGTAATAGACTTGTGTTTACTGCAGTTTTTATACTTCTTGCTTTGGAGCATTTATTGAATTCCTTATGATAAACAACTGAAGCAAACTCTTGCTACTGATAAAAGGTGGACTTAGAAGTTGTTCTCAGTTTACTCAATGGATTTGAATTTGATATTATATTAATTTATTTGGAGCAATCTATCATATTTTAGTTGGCATGCCAAAGTAAAATTGCAACAGCAAGAACAAAGGTCACGAATACAAAATATTTATATTTTAGGAACCTGGAGACCCTAGAATATCTGGTCAGATTCAAACAATATACATGTTGCGAGAGACATAAATGGGATCCAGATTGAATTCTACGAATTAATAAATGCCTTTATAAGTGATAGAGCAAAAGCATATTGCAAGATCAAAATATAGTTCTTTCACTAAAAACAAAACAAAAAAGGGCATAGAAGCATACTTATCTAGTAGCCAGTAGCACCTACGGTAGAAGTTAGGGTCATCTTCACTGCGTGCATAGTATACATGGATTCTTTCTACATTACCGATCTGGGACATAGAACATTGCAGTAATAAATACAAATCTTAACTGAGTCAAAATAAGTGAAATGGGACAATGCAAACAATCAAGCTAATAATGGCAAGAAAAAATGGGAAAAAATCATGAAATGTTGTAAATTAACTATTCTATGCAATCATAAAGTTAAAATTAGTCACATTAACGAAATAAAGGGAAAAGAGAACAACCAACATAGAATGTTCTTACGATGAGATTTTCAAGCCTATATGAAGACATCATCAATCCAAGAAAATGGATAACCAAGCCAACCATCATTACAGTGTGAAAAGTCTAATTATAAGCAAGATAAAACCACACAGTGACAATTTGGAATTGAAAGACAAGTTTGTATCGTACCAGGTACATGAGTCAAACCAATAGTTTCTAAAATGAAATTAATTATAAATTTATATTATTGATAATGTTTAAAAGGCAAAATTATCAATAGCTTCAGAAAGTACATTAATGATGTAGAAGTTTTAAGTAGCCAAGGTTATACAAATAATTTCAAAACATAGCTAGATCTATGTTTTTTTTAGATCTTGGTGAGTATTGAACCCACAACCTCTCCCATATAGAGCTCAATTGTTTTAACCAGAGGGGCGTACACTTTGTGTACATTGCTAGATCTATGTTATGCAACACAATTATGTTTACTTTTTGATTTGCATTCAACATGTATTTTATAAATGTCATGCATCTCAAATATATCGGCATATGTTGGTAAGGCTTATTTTTATCATATATTAAAAACCTACAATGTATAGAAAAAGAATAGCCAACAATATATCCATGTATTACTGCAGATCCATGACCCTTTTTAATTGTGCACAGAACTTACAGTTTCCAGTATTGATCATACAAATGATTTCACGAAAACAAAGTTATCGGCATTTAAAATCTAAAAATAAAATTTGACAACCAATAAAACGTGCTACTCAAATGCAAGGTACAAGAAGATAATACAGAACTTTGTATTGAATGTTATTTAACCTTCAATTTTTCATGAGCTTCTTGAACTGTCTTTCCATCCTTTTTTTTCTTCCAGTTATGGTTGTCTTTACGGAAATGTCTTAGCATTTTACGGTCAAACAGCAGCAGCCTTCCACCTAATAAAGATTGAATAAAACCAGATTAATAAAAGTAGAACAGATAAATGAATCATCCAAACAATCTACAGCTGCTAAGCACCAATAAGCTTTCATATTCTTAGTTGAAAGATAACAGAAAAGAGGAGGAAGAACATTTCTTGGGGAACGAGAAAGGATATAAGCTTGATTTGATTGACAAATATCATTTTTCTATGCAAACTAATTTAACTCGTAAGAAAAAGGAAATAGGGCTACGCCTATTGAATGACACATATTACCAACTTGTGATGTCAACCATCAAGCAAGCACCAACTTAATTGCTCACAAACTCTTGACCCCATCTTGAAGTTTAACAACCTACATGACACTCCTGTATTTATCTAGCTTATATGTGAGTACCTATAGTTCTTAACTTCATATGTGCCCTAATTTATCATACCTAGATCATCTAATATATTGTATTAACATGCCTTGAAGGTTTAAACTCCACTGATGAGTATCTACTATTCTAGCTACTAGCCAAAGTTAAGATACCACCAGATTTTCTAAATAGACCAGAACTTTGAAAAACCCAATTGCAAGGTCCGAGAATAAAGTTTGGGTCAATGGACTAAATTCTTTTACCATTACAAGAAAGTGATCAAGGGTAATTTGCACCATTCTTGATTGCTACATAAAAAGGGGAAAATGAATAACGCAAACAATAATTCTAAGGCATAATATCAAAACTTAGAGAAGCAGTTGTCACAACAAGAACAAGGATTTCACGTACTGGCATACTCAGTTTCTACTGTTTTGGAGATAGACAAGTACACAAGGCGACCTATACTAGTTGGTTTGTTCAACACTCAAGACATGCTACCCAATCCAGTTCACAGACGAGCCAGTATACAAAACTATACCAGAAAATGTTGATTGCTATTTTATTTTACCACTTTTCTATTTCTTACAAATTCTCGAATTACTATTATCATTCGCAAATCCAATATTTATTTTAGGTTTTTAAAAAAAATTATTTATTGGCATGCTCAGCATGAAAAGCCCACTGGTTGAGCAAGTACGTGGGATGGTACCAGTCCACCCATGGACCAATATGGGTCTAGGTACCAAGATTAAAAACCTTGAAGATAACACAAAAAATTCATGGACAGGATTATAAAAGTCAAAACCAAAGATGCACGCTTTCTCTGTTACAGTGGTAGTGTTGCTTAATCTACATTAAATATCTAGTTAAGTGTTTGCCAAAGGACAATTCACATCTTCTAACAAAAATAGTTCACTAACATTAAAAGAAAACTAAATGTTAACATTTGTTCATCAATTCAATTTTATCCATGGACCAAGGTACTTTCAAAAAATTACCATGTCAAGCATTCAAAGAAAAAACAAGGACTCAATAACAAAAAAATGAAGTTAGGACTGAGATAAAAGTCTCCAATAGAAGGAACTCACAACTCCTGAATCTTTTTAACAATAACACGGCAATACAGCATCTGTTATTATTATGCGGTTGATGACGATGAAATAATTAAAAATTCAGAAAATGAGGAACAGTCAAAGTAAATTATTAATATTATATATATATATATAAAGGAATAGTGAAAAAATTTGTTGGTACACCTGAAATTTTTCAACAAACGTTTCTTGAAGAATTCAATAATGGGATAGAAAACATATTTTGGGATTAAATAAAAAAAGAACTTTTACAAGGTGAAGCAGGGATTTACTTGTTGGCTTATCAATTGGCTGGGGTTGTATTTTAAAAAGTGTGTAATTTGATAATACTGCATGAACTTCATTAGGTCGAAGCCATCTTGTTGAAGCATCTTCCATTAACTTGTCCACATCTAGATCTGTCAAAAATACGAAAAGAATATATTACTATATATCAGGAAAGGCACAGCAGCAGAACTTAAATCTAAAAAGGCAAAGGGTAAGGATAACAATTACTTAAAACTACATGACAGCCTTCAAAGCCCATATTAGAATAGCATATAATATGATCTTCATCATGGAAAGTAAAAAAATTTATTGTGGGCACCTTTTTTTGGTGGAAATAAAAAACAGTCTGCGAAGCATTTTCTGTTAAGATTTATAAACTTCAGAAATGCATTAGGCACTAAAGGTGGTCAGCTATGTAGAACTCTCTAACACCAGTATAAAACCTGAACTTCTGCAGCTTTCCTGTGATCTGCATGTTTGACATCTATATGTAGTAGTAGTGGTGAGGACAGAATAATAACCTCACCATGACCTCAGATCATTGATATGTCCAAATGAAAAGGATTTATGCTCTCATTTCAGTACCACCGTGTAAGAAAAATAATGACTCTAACGAGACATGAATAGTTAGCATGTTGTTTGCACAGCTAGGATTCGCTATCTCTTTGTATGAATTGGGAAATATCTATATAAGCAGAGATGGATAGTTCTCTCTTCAAAAATTCACTAATGAAACACAAAATTCATAGAGTTAAAGCAGCAACATCTGTAAATTGTAGAATCACAGACTTTCACAGGACAGATGGAATGAACAGGAGGGTAACATTAAACAGATACCCAAATTAGATCCATTCATCAATGACGAAATAGAAAGAAAGAGGATTGGATATTCTGAAGTTATCACTAGTCGCACACATAGTGCAATAGAAGCGTGTTGGAACACGGGAAGTTTATTCATTGCAGAGATATGATCTCTTGTGCAGTACCATGCAGGGAATTAAGCATTGTTCTATGAGGCTATGAGCAAATTTTGGCTTATTTGCTCATAGCCTCATAGAATTCTGACTTTATAAAGCCAGTATATGTGAACTAGTCAGCTGAAAGCCCTTCTTAGATCCTTTAGCCTTCATATAAAACTCTTCAAGAAAATGATTTCAATAATTCGTATACGTGCCACTAACAGAAGGGGCACTAACCTTTTGCGATGAATTAAGCTCAGTGCATACTTTTGCTTTTCTTTGTAGTTGCAATACAGTTAAGTTGTATGGGCCATATATAGCAGTTATTTACATGGGAACTGGACAGCATAGTGGCTATCATAGGGCGGCTCCATTGATCGAATCCTCTTAGTGAGAGCTGGTAGCTCTAACTGAATTCTAGAAGCAAGCAATCGTGCAAAGGCCTAAAGTTACTTGAGATATGGCACCTCATACTCCCAAGGGTTAAAAATCACTACTCCGGTCTTCAGCAGCAAAAGATGTCCTATCCGCACCCCTAATTCGTGCAATAAAAAATTCCATAATTTCAACCAGTCCGGAGGGTGCCGAGGGGGCTACCGGGAGAGGTGAGAAATCTGTCTGGCGACGGTCAAAATCGCATATGCTAAATAAACACCTAAAAAGTAAGCAAGGGAAACGAACCTGCAGCCGTCCGGAAGCCATGGATCCCCCCGTCGGCGAGCAACCCGCAGTCGCCGGCATCCATATCGCCGGGCAACAAACGAGACGAGTGTAGCGAAACAGAGCGGCTCCTCCTGCGGGGAAAAGGTATGCAGATGATGCCGGCCAGGCGATCCCGATTATTGAAGACGACGCACGAGACGCGGTCCGTTCCGACCGTCACTGGGCGGCGATCGGCTGTGACGGCCAAGACAGATGTTTAGACACCTACGCCGCAACTTTCACTCGCCACGTCATGTACACGTTTGGTGGGGCCCACTTAAAAGGTGTGTAGCAATCTGTAATTGGTGTGTTTTTAGCCGATCGTGCTCTGCCCATCGTACCGGATTTGCAAGGGACCGGAGCTGCTGCTGCTTAAGATGAGATGAATTATTCCGCGTTGGCAAAAGTTTAATTATAAAGAAATTACGGATGAGTGTGAACTGTGAAGGGCATGGTGGGAGTCAAACGGGGTCGGCCGTTGGCCCACGTTTAATATGATGGGGATCATCATGGTTGATTAAACCGGGGGGCGGGTTGATGATGATTGATGGGCATACGAATGGTCGTTCACTTTCGCAAAATTTATTTGTGTCAGGGGAGGTGCAGTTGTTCGCTTCCAGAAAATATTGTCCTCTAATAATTCCATAATTTAGTCGCTCTTATTATTATTATTATTACTACTATTTTCTCATCGTCTGCTGATGCGTGAATCTAACGAGTAAACAGCAGATGAACTCGTGATATTAATATATTTGTCGGAAAAGATGTCCCCACTTTATTGTTTTCTTTAAAAAAAAGGGTAAATATACTCTTTCTTTGTTTCATAAAGTAAAAGTTCGCCGGATAGTTATATAACTTTTGAAAGCTTCAAACATACTGATAATTTTTAATATAAATTTTATAAAGGTGCACCGTTTATATTATTTTTATTATTACGTGTATATTTTTTTATTAAAAAATGATATAGATACGTGATATGAGGACAATTAATATATGGATTGATTAAAACATGTTTTTGCAGAAATTGAAATATATTTTTATTATGATTAACTATACTTGACATATCTCCATCCTATTATTTAATAGTATGTATGATATAAGTAATTTTTTAGTTAATAATTAAGATCAAAATTTATTTTAACTTAGACGTGTAATAAGATTGTGCCCAAGCTAACCCATCGAGCCTGGGAGCAATGAACACCCGCTTACATAAAATTACCGTGTGAATTTTTATTTACAGCTCGATTTATGTATCGAGTCAAGCGCGCCCTACATGCTCATAGTTGGTCTGACTTGACCCGCATATGTTGGACCAGACGGGTGGAACATAATGCATACTCTTACGCACAAGATAATTATATAAAATTTAATTTACTTTTATTGAGAATCAAATCATGTTACTCGTGTAGAAGGTAAAAACATTTCATCACTATTTTACGATGATTCTATAATTTTTTATTTAATAGACTGATAAATTATACAATCCTAGGTTATGTTGTCTTATCATGCTATTGGATAGTAATATTGTTGTTCAGTATAACATACACTTAACGTTATATACTTATGATAGTCTTTGGTGACATCTCCTACCGTAAGTTTTATAAATATTTAATATCAATGAATGTGAAAGAAGTACCTATCATCTAACTTTTTTTTTCTATGTATAAAGTTAGAAAACTATGTTTATTATTCCACCCATCTAAAGCGACGCACGAAGAAAAAAGGGGAAACAAACAATATTTTTCATAAGATTTCTATAGTTAAATGATTAGCTAAGTGGACGGCTGATCAAAATATCTGATTATATTCCATTAGAAAAAGAGAGAGTATATATAATTTCAAAACTAATGGTCTCACAAACTTTTAAAAAAAATGGTCGGAGTTAATAATTATCTTTCCTCTGTGCAGCGTACAGTCCAAATCATAGGTATAATATTACGATCATTTCCCATCAATTCAAAAAAGAGTAACTAGGTCGAGTAGGAAAAAAAATAGAAAAATTAACTTTTAGAGCTGGATTATATTGGAAGTGCTTTCTTAATACAAGTCACGTGTTATAACTCGCAATCTGGGTATTGCCCTCGAGGACTATTTAGCTCATCGTCCATGCTTACTTAAGCCGACCTTTCTCAGTCAATCTAATCCAAGCTTTAATGGTTGATGGTTGCACTATTTCTCTGAGCACAACAAGTTTTTTTTTTTTTTTTCGGTAGAACTGGACCGTTAAGCCCACGTACAAAAAAATTTCCATTCACACAAACAAAGAGATCTGACAAACTTTTTAAACCCATGTATCAATTCCCCAAGAATCCTGAGAAGGGAATTCCAATTTAACACACTTTGAGATTTTGAAAAGTTAAGCTTTGAGGAGGGGATGCTTAAATTATGAAGAGCTTACGGTGAATACCCAGACACCCAGAGATAAAGAAAAGGCTGGTAAAATGACAAAATGATGTAAGAAATTGAGTTTAGATTCGACCAAGTATTAAGGCACGGCAATTGCCTAAGATCGAGAATATATGAAAACGAACCGAGGCTGACGCTGAATAATCTACCGAGCATCGAAGTGCGAACAAGCTTTAGACTTTTAAGAGCTCTTTTACGGAGGAGGTTTAGTATGGCACGTAATGGAATCTACTTTTTATAGATTGGATGAAAAGAAGTCTTCGTTCAAATCAAATCAAACTAAACTTCCTCGATTTAGTTTGAACGGGAGCTCTATATGCATGCTTCATCACAACTTTGAGTTGGAAGTCAAGGAAGCTGCAGGGTTATTCATGCGGACTACACCCCACGAGAAGCGGAAGCCGAACACGGAGTTATGGCCACAATAAGAACAGTCCACGGAAGAATGGATATAGTAGAATAATTGAATGCGCAAGCTGAAAGGAGAAATGCGAACAAGCCGATGCGAGTGGAAAGCGAAAGGGATCGAACAAAAGCAGGCAAGTCCAAAGCCGATAAATCCAAGGGTTACTTTCAGTTTGGCCAGAGGCCGAGTGTTCTTTTATCAATTTGGTTCCTGTACCTTTTTTATATAATTTTATTCTGATCTCGATCTCTATAAGACAAATGGCTTGATTGCCTTTAGCAATTCCAATCGAAGCTGATGTATAAGCAGTCAAAACAACAGGGACCAAATAGAGAAACAACGCCTAAATCCAAGAGAGTGATTGAAGAGAGAAGACTGTCCGCTGCCCATTGCCTCGCGTTACTCGCATTACGTGGGCAGAAGTGACATGAGGCAGCTACACCACCATGAGCCTCAAAAAAGCAAGTCCCAAAAATTTTGCCTTCCAACTTCCTATTTGTTCTTCCTGCACACCTTTTCCATCGCCTCTCCCCCGGAGCCCTTTCCCAAGTCTACGCGTCTCTGCATAAGTTCAGATAAGGTACACTTAAACAAGCAAGCCAAGGTTCGAGTTCTGTTTGTCCTGTGCTTTCAGCGCTGGCTTCCTTCAGTCGTGGTTCCTGTGCAGAGATAGAGAGAGAGGAGGAGGGAGGGCATGGCCGACCATCACGAAGGAAATGCGGCTTCTCAGGGTGAACAGGTAGGCTTTGCCAGCAACACCTTCTCTTTTCTGAATCAAGGTTTCTTCTTTTCTAAGTTCTGAAAATTTCTCAACCTTGTGCTCCTGTTATATGGAAGTATGCAAGTCAGAACTGGTAATTAGCACGGACAGATATAATTCGCGTACATCGAGCTTAAAAATTCAAACAAGCATTCGTGCCCTGGGTAAGGAATTAGGAGGCTCCTGTAAAGCTCCCCCTTAAGAAGCTTCAATTACGATTCATTTTCTAGTTAATCAGAAATCTATGATAAATGATCAAAAGCTACAAAGTGTCGGCGGAGGTTTCATGTCCTGATCAAATTTGTTCCAATTAAAGACCTTTCATGAGTTCTAATTCCTGCTGTTCTAAAACCTGAAACAAACTGGAGCTGACAGTTTGAATAGTTTGACCAAAAAACTTGGAGCCCAATCCAATTTTTCCCAACCATATCATCTCTGTGGAAACTTTATGGCACAGGCACGTCCAACGATAGGATTGTGTTGCCATTCTAATGATACAAATTTTAGGTGGCTGTACTTTTTAGGGCAGAAACACCAAACACAATAAAAAGAAGAGAACATGCTTCTTCGAATCTAGCAGCTCACCCGAGGTACAAATTAACACAAATTGTCTCTTGGTAGGTGAGGCATCCTGATCAAATCAATAATATTATTGGGGCGAAAGGAACCCAATGACCACTATGGATTCCTACCTTTATTAAGTGATGTGCTAAGAAAACCATACACTTGATAGAATTACGGATGCTCCAATCTTATTTCTTGGCAATATCTCTTACAAATATCCAAAATTATTAAGTGGTTTCTTTCAAACAGTATCTTCATGATTTTTCTGCACTAAAATTCCGGTTTTCATTTATTATTGAAGCGATTCTTTTAGTACAAAACAGGTTTTAATTGAGAAGTCCACGTATGAATTTTCAGATCTCATGCTTGCACCAATTAATAAAGTTATTTCACCAATTCCAGGTAAACTCTGGGAAATACGGAGACATTGCACCTAAGAAACAACTGATCTCAAAGGTAAGCTGATTTACCCTGAAAGAAATGAACCAGCACTTATCTAAGTAGTACATGAAGCAGTTTTCTGCACAGCCTTCACTACCTGCTCATCCAAAGATTCGGAACCAAGATAAACGAGTTTTATTAACAACCTAAAGACAAACAGCGTTCTGCACGGTCCTCAATACATAGTCATCGAAAACTCAAATCTAAGTTAAAAACTCAATCTAACATAATAAGATTTAGCAACGGCATAGAACCATCATTTCTTCTTATTTTCCAGTTTATTTGTCTAATATACAAATATCCATATGGCATTGACCATGTGATAGTATAAACACACAGTTCAAATTTCTCCCTTATGCAAATAGGGGCATTGCAATTGGAATCTCTATTAATTTTTTGTGCCATCTAAATAAAACTGGACACCAGAAAATGCGGCAGAAACTTATTGCTTAAATCTGAAGAGACAGGCCAGACCTCTATTTTCAAAGTAGCTGTCCAAATTACTGCTACTTAAATTTATGTCCATTCTTCTCTTTTGCTGGTTGTAGGACCATGAAAGAGCCTACTTCGATTCTGCTGACTGGGTCCTTGGCAAGGTAAACAGCTAATTGAATTGATAATTTCTCTTGAAAGGCTTGAAGTGATCCTGACAAGTAGAATGAAAGCAAAGTCAGATTTCTCAGAAAGTAATAGTTAGGTTATACTAGCCTAGCATAGATGATCTTCAGAGAGATTCTTTCTCCCCGCTACTTGTTTACACATGGAGAATTCTTAGAGAAAAATTGAACTTCGAGTAATTTGCAGTATCATTATGTTGGTTCGAGCAGGACTAGCAACAGTTGGGTTTATCCTTCTTTGCACGCAGAGAAATTTCTGGTGTCACAGGGTTACAATATTAACTCATTGTTCTTTGTTACTCTATAGGTAAAAGGAACAAGTTCAAAGACAAAACCAGCAACTGAATCACTGAAGCCCAAGCTGAAGGTACGTAATGTTCATCAAACTTGCATTATATCATTTGGGAGAGTAGAGAGACATGACATCACTTCTCATACTGGTGAATTTAGCTGGATATGCATTGCACTAAAAAAAGCCTCATGATAAGTCAGAAGTTCCAAATAATAATGGTTCCATTTTTATTACTTGTGCTGCAGAGAACGCCTCATCATAAACTGCCGCCAAGAAATCCTACATGCACATCAGGATGACAGTATTGACTATCTTGCATTTGAAAATATAGTCCCCTCCCTTTTTTCCTAAATCAAAAATAATCTTGATAGAATGATTTGACACCAAGCATTTACTAAATTGATTTGATCATGCAGGAGTAGCAACGAATGAAATAATGAACGAGATTTCTCCAAGCCGCCATTAGAGGCATAGAGATTATGCTAATTGTCTCCTTATGAGCTTGTTGCTTGAGTTAACCCGTTTCAGTCATTAAACATCTATTTATTAATATTGTTCAAGTTCATCTGTTCGTGTACTTTTCGCTGTCTCCCATTCCTTCACTTGCCTTCCTCGATGTGAACCAAATCTTATAGTCGTGAATTGCTTACTTCAGCCATCTAAGTTTGTGATGTTGAATTTTTTGTTCCCTTGCTTTCTTTCTTACAGGAACATTCCTTGTACAACTATAAAAGAAATATAATCACAGAAGGCACCATTCTTTTGTGTCTTCTACCAACACGAAGTATACATTCAATTGTCAAAGGCCCTAAATTTTTCAAAACCTAAACTTTCCACCCGCGTTGAGAAATTTTCGATTATATATAGCAGACTGATTGGAAGGTACCTCAATTAGTACCCACAAGATCGTAGGTCCATTGTGATCATTCAGCCCAACCATTCTTAGCTCAAAGATTTGAAGCACAGTACAAATGATAGTTTTATCAAAAATAACAATTTAATTGTGACACTGAAGCAAGGGTGATAAAGTAATGCTTGCAGAAAATCTCGCTTGCTAAATACAAAGTGCCTAAACATACATAAATTTTCACCCCTTTAGTTAACCAACACAATCGAGTCCACCATCTAAGATGAACACTCCTCATAAGCTATACAAGCTATTTATCACCTCAACTGAAGGTTGCATGGATATAAACCTTTAAAATAACTTTAGTACTTGCTATTAGTACATCGGGTGAAAGGGCACCCCTCTAAGGAAAAGATCTCCACAGCAACCTAAACTATTTGCTTGGAGGGTTATGTGATGAACACCACGTAAGACATTCATTTGGCGCCTAATGGCTTGCCATTGAGCCTTAACGGAAACAATGCGAGCTTCTCCAAATATTTCAGAAATTGAAGGGGGTTTATCATGTGGAGGATTACACCAGCGGCATAGATTTGTGTAGCATGAGAAGCACATTTTCTGATACTCTAATTTCCCTGCATTGTATGCAAAAGAGTTGACTGGTAACTGAAACCCTTCTCAAAATGGAGTTAAAGGTATCATGAATATGCACCAAGCGATTTCAGTGTTCCGGTTTGGAAACTACTAGCGGCCACTGTCTCAAACCCTCAGAACAATTCCTCGGTAAAACTGACACAAGCTTTAGTTCAATCCGCAGGGAAGCAAAGAAGCAGTTGCCTTCAATAAGGTTGGAACTGCAGGCATTGGAGATGCAGAAGCAGAACCATGGCTTCCGTGCACTTGATGCATCCTTAAAGGTCACACGTAATCTGGGCAAACTTTTGCATAATCTAAGTACGCGAGGTCATTTTTAACAGATACGGTATAATTTTTATCCACAATCAAACTACATTTTTTTATGATACTGCATCCAACAAGAAATCTGCAAAAGGTGTTTGCATGCATTGTAATAGCAGCTCCAGTGAAGTCCCATTACAGTTAGGAAAGCTAGACCACTCTGAAATCGAAGTAACCGTTGACAGAGGTCATATGCATCATTGTCGTTCTAACTTGAGTTATTTTGCAAGTTGGGAGAGAAAAAAAATCACTTGGAAGATCTTCGAAATGCGCATTCAAATGCATCTCTTACGTAAATTGGTGGGTGCAACCCCACAGCAAGCATCGCTTTAATTTGTCATACGCAGCCTCCAACCTACCCTGCTTTGCAATGAGCATATAGTTCTTTGAGTTCCATTTTCCTTCTCAGATTTATTGACATATTGAACTCTCTATTTTTCTTCAAGAAGCCTTTCGAATAAATTATAAGTACCCGAGTGCGAGCACCACCCCAGGATTAGCATCTCTATCAACAATTTGCATACTCACTGCCTGTCAGTATTGTAATATGCTGCATGGAGTAACATCGTGTATGGGGCGCAATCAGGCTGACACCTTTTCTTATTCTACTTTTGGGTTTCAGATACATTTCCTGACTCACAAAATGCCTGGATCGTTGAATTACAGACTACAGTTTTGGTTCCCACCCTAGATTCATCATTTTTTATTCATGGATCAATTTTACTTTAGAAAAAAGAAAAGAAACAGTACCTCCACCTTTTTTTTCTCCTTCTAATCTAGCCAACTTGTAGCTCCGAAACTTTTAATCAAAAAGATAAAAACTTTAACAAGTCATTTTCAGCCTTCCTTCCTCATCAAAACTCCAATAAGTTCCTCAATCATTCTTAGATCTTGCACAGCTCGCTAATCCAATTATGGCCAAAAGATTCCAAGGATAGCATCCAACAATCATGGCAACGAGTGCCGCCTCTCACACAATGAACTCACTCCCCTTTAGAAAAGAGAGGAACAAGAAAAAGATATAAAGTAAGAAAAAGGATGGGCCTACCCAACCCAACACAGCTTGCAACGCAGTTGAAAGGAAGGCGATCGATATATGCACAGTCGCACCCTCTCTCTTAGGGGAAATAAGAAGGTGGAAAGGAAACAAGGGCACCTGCCATGAGTCACCCTCCCTTATCCAAATACGAGGCCCTCATGTGCAGCAGAGCAAGCAGCATGAGGGACATTAAAGGAGGGGAGGGTGTGTGTGTGCCGGGGTGGTTAAGGCATGCAGTTATAGTTAAGGGTGTTGTTCCGGTTGGTGATGGTACGAGAGCGAATGGAAGGGTAGGGCCATGGAGGGGGCATCAATAATAGTGGTGGGCGTCCTGCCCTCTGGCTAAAGCCCATCTCTCACATCTCTCGCTTGTGCGTTTCCACTTGATGCTTTCCCTTTGGCACCATCCGCCCCTGCCCCAATTCTGATGCCCTTTATATCCTCCATCGACGAGGTGGACGGAGATGATATGATGACGCCGATGGCCTACCACCGCTCGACGGTAGGAAGATACCTGTCGATTATCTCGGACCTTCGTCTCAAAACTCATACAGCAGCAATCATGCACGACGGTGCACGCTGGATTAGCTTGAGCTGGAAATGTGCATGGCAATGTGGCAAAGCCTACGAGGCTGCGCCTTCTTCCGGCTTTTCTTTTGCTGTATAATTTACAGGCAACCGTATTTGAATTCCGACGCGTGTCGAGTTCTCATTCAGGCTCCGGATCGAGAGCGAGGGGCCTCCTCCCCTTCATGGGATTCTTTAGAATCCAAAGTCAGGGCCGTTGTTTTCTTATTTAGGAAAACAGAAAAAATAAAACGAACAACAGCAACGAAACAAAGCCAGGGTCCCATCAAATTATAGTAGTGGATCAACCTACTTGTCTCTTTTTTTTTTTTTAATTTCTCGGTCCTTATTTTACACAGCACGATTTATTATGACTGCGACGAATCAGGTCGATCGATCCACGGCCAGGTTGGCAGCGCAGACCTTCGATGGGGATTAGTTAATTACGTCTTCGCTGACACCATCTTAATTTCATATGCTCGATCGCTTATGTCATCATGTGCTGCGGTCGTCGTTTTTTAAAAACTTCAAACGTTATCTTCGACGCGGATGACCTAATCCGAACGGAGAACGGTCGGATATCCATTGACCCGAAACCCGACCGCTCCCTCGTGGTTAAATTCCAAGGTAGGGCGGTTAGGTTCAGCCGTCGGATTTTGGCCTAACCCGACCCATTATCCGCTTAAATTTATTATGCTCTCCCAACTTACGATCGTCGACGATGCATCTCCGTCCGTCTCGCTGTAATCCTCGCCCGCCCGTTTACGGTTATCAGTACGAGACAAGTCTTTTTATTATCGTACAAAATATATTCATCCATGCAACTTAGCCCATCACTAATTAACATTCTTAATTAATGCAGACGAGCTACCTGGGTCGGGTGGGGGCCTCGGAAGGATGGAAGTGGGCATGAATACATGTGGACGAGGTGTGTTTCTTGTCCCGTACTGATAGCTAAACCGTAGTTAACCTGAGAGGGAGAGACGTTGCCCTTGATAATTTTCAAATTCTTCATACCAACCTACCTTATTATTATTATTATTATTATTATTATTATTATTATTATTATTATTATTATTATTATTATTATTATTATGCATGAAGTAGAAAACTATTTATAACTTTCTACGGGCATACGTTTCAACAGCTACCGTGCAGGCACATCATATGATACGTTCCCCATTACTATTTTATCATTCTTAAAAAAAAAGTATAAAAAGAAGAAGAAGAAGTAGAAGGCCTCATTATTGGATATAAGTTTGCCCGACGGTCGGCCGTGGAATGATCGGTGAGAGGTAATGAATGAGTCTGGATGATGAGGAGGGGTCCACGTCGCCGGCCAGTGACGTGACGCCATCTCGACACAACTCTCGTCGAAGATGAGCCAGCTGGACTCCGCATGGACTGGTTCGGTCCTAGTCGCCGGCCACTGATGTGACGCCACCTCGATACGTTTCTCGTCGAAGACTAGCCAGCTGGACTCCACATGGATGGAGGTGGGTCTGACTCATTCTGGCGCATATATTTCGAGGAGGTGCCCCCCAGTTTTCTACCCCCAACCCATCCCTTTTGGGCAGAACCCTATGAAAGAGGGCACTCAAAGTCCCCCCTCTTCCTCGCCTGCACCAGCACAGCAGCACAACCCAAACACACAGCATCTACGTGACCCCTTCCATCCTACCCCGTCACTTAACCTAATCATCCGCAAAAGGAGAAGGGGCCCCACGGTGGCATTTATGAAATAAAGCAGGGTAAGGGAAATAAATCATCCTCTTAACACCCCCAAAAAAAAACAGGGAAAGAAATAGCAGGATTCTTGTGATTCAAGCCACGCTTCATAAATACACTAAGGAATTAAATTTCAGTAGAGGAAAAAAAATACATTTTCCTTACACCTAATCCTTTACCTGCCTCTCACTTGGTCCCTCCACCGCGGACCCCCCATCCTCCTCCTCCCTCCGGCCTCCAGTAAGCGAGACGGGTGCGCTTTAATGCGTGTGGGATAAACGTACCGCTCTAATTATTCCCCTGGCAGCCCGGCACCGGGAGGCGGCCGCGGGGTGCGAGATCTCGGTCCATGGGATCGAACCGACGGCTGGGATGAGTACCGGGTGTTCGGGTGTCGCTGCGGGTGGGTTTTTCCGTCCACCACTATCGTTGCGATCTGGTCACCGCATTTAGTTTTGCTTCTTTTTTCTCGAGAGTTGCACCCGTGATGATGGTGAAGTTACCGTCAGGGAGATTAATGACCTTCTCCTGCGCTATTATTATCTCTTTTTTTTTCCCTCTTTTCCTTGTTCTGAATAGTATAAGGTCGGGTCGGGTGGGAGAGAGAGGGCGAGGCATCTTTGCCAGCGAGGAAGTTGAAGGATCGAAGCTTTCTCTGAAAGGGAAAGCAGTGGGGGAGTAGAGAGGCAGTCAAAGCTGGCATTTTCTCCTCTCCGTCTCCTCCTCGCGATGCTTCCGGTTTAAATGGCCATTTGCTGCCTCTGAGATCGCCCTTCGTATGCAGCGTCCGTGGTTCAGACCAGGGAGAGCGCTTATCGTTGGGGGACTCTGAGGTGACCCCAGCTGGGTTCGGAGGGATCGTGAGGTGGGGAGGCGAGAGCTGATGCTCTAGGGACAATGGCGGTGACCGCAGCTTCTCTGGCCGCGGAGAAGAAGCCTTGGTGGTTGAGCAACAGGAAGGTGCGTCGTGCGGACTGGGGCTCTCTTTCCTTACTTTTCCTCTGTTTCATTCGGCATTTTAAAGTTTCGTTGATTTATTCCCCGGAGGAGATCGCAGTTGCCATCTTCTCTTGCCCGCTCTGCAAATCTCCACCGATGGATGATAACTGAGAAGCATTTTTAACGTTTCATCTCCGTATTAGGTCGTCGAGAAGAACCTCCGGGAAGCACGAGCTCTCATAGCGACGCGAGAGCAAACCAATGTCACGGCGGCGGTGGGCCTCCTCGACGCGGCCCTGGCTCTCTCCCCGCGCCTCGAGGCCGCACTCGAGCTTCGGGCAGGTGCTCTCCTCTTCCTCCGTCGCTTCCGAGAGGTGGCGGACATGCTCCGGGACTACATCCCGAGCTACAAGGTCGGCGGCGGGGGCAGCGGAGGGGTGGTGCTGGACGGCTCCACCGCATCTTTCGGCGCCGGCGACCAGCACCCCTACGCAGCCTCCTCCGCTCCGCTCAGCCGGGAGCGCGCCAACCTCCTCTCCCCCGGCCGCGAGAGGTCCGACGGCGACCGCTCCGTCCGCTGCTTCTCCGTGGCGGACCTTAAGCGCCGCCTCTTGGCCGGCCTCTCGAAGACCTCCGACAGGGAAGGCGAGTGGAGGTACGTTCACCGGCGGTCCCTGCATCCTCCCATTCTTAACTGCCCACGTACGATATAATTACTCCGGTTCTTAATTATGTGGTCAACCCAAAAAAACAAGTTCATCGGATGAGGTAAAAAGTATTTGTTCTTCTCGTAGTTAATTGCACTGCGGTTACCTAAAATGGTCAGCACAGAAAAGAAACGAAAGGGAAAAAAAAAACACTTCGTTGGCTGAAACAAAAGCGTTTGATTTCTAAAACCAAGTCCTTTCCTCCCTTTTTTTGATGGCTTTGGGCTCATCAAATTGCTTTTTATTTCTTCCCTTCTGAGATCGTCTTTTATGTGGCGAAGAAATTAATATGAGAAGCCACCATAAAGTGCTTTTGTCTTCTGCTGTGTTGAACACTGTTCGAAACTTGGCGCATACTCAAAGTTGAGCTTGTGACTCGTAATCGGTCACATCACGCCTTGTGAGTCCGCCGGGAGTCCTCCCCCTAAGTGTTGACGACTGCATACATTTCATGAATGAAGAAGTTTCTCCAAGGACTAGATGAGATACAACCCTGGGTTTCCTACCCCTTCTCCTTCTCCAATACAAACAAAACCAGCCGCTAAAACAATCTTGCTAATTCCCCAAAATGGGGTTCTCAATCAAACATATCATTGTGAAACCGTGGTGGGTAATTGTAATTTTGCAGGGGCGTTTCGCCAAGTCCCATAAAAAAGACGGCTGTTTTCCTCCTTCCGTGGCATGCACACATTTGCCACACATTAACTGCGTGATATTTATTCCTGAACCATCCGGTTCAGCATAGTTCGGTTGAACCGGACAGAATGGAGAATTGAGCTTTCCCCCGTTACTTTTTATTCTTTTCGATGATGTTGTTGTCGCGTCTCGGTGCGCTCACCGCTTCTGTTGATTGTTGCGCTCTCAGGTACTTGATGCTCGGCAAAGCTTGTTGCCACCTCGGCATGATGGAGGACGCCATGGTCCTCCTCCAGACCGGCCGCCGCCTCGCGTCTGCTGCCTCTCGCCGCGAGTCCATTTGCTGGTCCGACGACAGCTTCGGCTCCTCCGGCGGCGAGGAGGGCGGCGGCGCAGCTGAACAGGAGTCGGCCTCCCAGCTTCTGTCTCACATCAAGCTCATCCTCAGGCGTAGGACCGCCGCGGTCGCAGCGCTGGACGCCGGCCTCCCAGCAGAGGCAGTGCGCCTCTTCTCCAAAGTCCTCGACAGTCGCCGCGGCCTACCAGGCAGCTTCGCGGCTTGCTGTTTCATCGGCCGGGCCGCTGCGTATCGCGCCACCGGCCGTCTCGCCGACGCCATCGCCGACTGCAATCGCGCCCTCGCCGTCGATCCCTCGTCGATCCCTGCTCTCCGCGCCCGCGCTGACCTCTTCGAGGCAGTCAGAGCCCTGCCGGACTGCCTTCACGACCTCGAGCACCTGAAGCTTCTCTACGACGCGATCCTCCGCGATCGTAAGCTCCCTGGGCCGCCGTGGCGGCCGCACTACGACGTCCGTTACCGCGACATACCTGCCAACCTCCGCGCGCTGACGTCGCGCATTCACAACCTCCGGGGCCGCATCGCCGCCGGCGAAGGGAACAACGTGGATTACCACGCGCTGATCGGGGTTCGGCCGGAATGCACGCGGACGGAGCTTGAGCGGGCGTACTTGTTGCTGACCCTGAAGCACAAACCGGAGAAGGCGGCCGGGTTCATGGACCGGCTGGAATTCGTAGACGACCACCGGGACCTGGACGCGATCCGCGATCAGGCGAGGATGACCGCGTCGATCCTCTACCGGATGTTGCAGAAGGGGTACGCGAGCATCATGGCGGCGGTAATGAACGAGGAAGCAGCGGAGAAGCAGAGAGCCAAAGAGACAGCAGCAGCCAAGGAAACCGCGGCAGTAATTCAAGTTCCAGAGGCCGAGAAGCCGAGGGCAGGGAAGAGCGCAGGAGGCAAGTCGGAGAACACGGCGGCGACAGCGGCCGTTCTCCAAAGCGTGTTCTGCCGCGACATGGCGGTGGTGGGAAGCATGCTGTCGCACAGGGCAATTCCGGTGAAGTACGAAGCATTGAGCTGCTGAAAGTGATGGATGGATCATGGCGGGAAGAGAAAACGGGGGAATTCGAAACTGCTTGTGAAATAGCGTCATTGTACAGCTGGGAAGGAAGAAGAAGCATGGCACCGATCGATCCGAGGAAGAAAAATTTTGTTCTACTCTTATTGTTGTTAATTAATCACACTTGTTCTTCTAAGCTCTCAATCTAATTAGTTGTGTCTATTAGCATGCTTGTACAGCTTAATTAATGTTCATCTCGAGCTTGTGTCCTTGTATGCCCCCCTCCTTCTGAGCTTTGATGTTTCTTTCCTCTGATAGATCTTTAGGCGCTGCAGGTTGCAGGGGAATCTCTCTTTCCAGCTTTTCCAACGAAGCAACATCCAGAAAAATATGAAAATTGTGAAAAGCCACACAAAACACAGCAACAGATCTGGCCAAAAAAAAAAGCAGTCGTTTTCAAAGCGGATGGTGATCTTGACAGGCAACGAGATCACGATAATTAAAGCTCTAGGTTGTCTTAGTTACAGGATAATTAAAATCTCGAGCAAAATCCAAGCAAAGATCACGATCTAATGCAGGCAGACTTAAATTCTTGGCAGCGCCAAAGCTGCTCTGCTGTACTCAATTTTTTTGCAGCAGCTGCAGCGGCGAGCATCTGCACTGCTGCTCTCCTGCTGCGACTTTTTTCTCTGTGTTTTTTTTTTGATTCTTCAGCACAACGCTGTAGGGCAACCGGCCATAAAGGGTCAAGCAAATGTGACAACACACGGCTCGTAATCCACCTCCCCTTCCCCTTATCCTTTCCTTCCTCTCCTCCTCCTCCCGCTAGCTACTACCCTAACAGCCAGCAAGCAAACAACACGAGCATTGCAGAGATGGATGATGGTTGAGGAGGGGTGGGGTTACGATCCGCACAAGTGTGAAATGTATGTGATGGCAGCAGCTTCTGTTCTCTTCTCGCTCAAGGCTGTCATAATGACGTGCTCGCCATACCCTCCAGGACATGCACGCAGCCCTATATGGGGGACGTGCAGGCCACGTGCTTGGCTGCCATGGGGGAGGACGCTGTTATCCAGGTGCTCCACACTCCCTCGCTCCCCTTTGCGCGAGGGAGATGAGAAAAAAAAACGAAGGAAAATATATCATCGATTAGGTGATACGGTAGTTTTATGTTTTAACAGGCTTATCTCTGTGCTCTGATACGTCCTTGAAGCTGCTCATCTGGTCTCCGCAGACCTAATCTGGTCAGATAAAGGCAGGCATGTTTCCGGTGATAATTAATTCGACGGAGAGCGATGATGACGATAACGTGCACTATCCAAAGCCAGTGCAATCGTAGCAGTGCGATGAGGTGTCCATATACATTTGCTTATTCTGTATTTGAGCTTGCCGGCCTTGGTTGGCTACAACTGTAAGGGCATATTTTAGTCTCAGTTTCTTTTAAAAAAATGATTCCATGATTCATCAGTTTTGTATTTTAACTTTTTTTTCTTCGTCTATCTCTTACGATATGTCTTCGTAAGGGATTTATTTAATATTATTCTTTTAATAATTGATATCATGTGATTTGAAGGGCGCGACGGTTAATTAATTAACTAATCAAGGGGGGGGGGGGGAGGAGAGTGTTTTGCTCGTAGATAAGGGTAGTTCCAAGCAAGGAGGTGTGGAGGGAATCAAGTGAGTTGTGCTGCTTGCGTCGAGGGGAGATGGCTTTAGGTTTATTAATGACGTGGGGCGTCGTAATGATTAGGGGTGGGCTTTAGCTTTCGCTCATGGTGTTGGAATAAGAGGAGACAGACGGGAGGAATTGAATAGCGTCGTCGCACGTGCCGGACTCATGATGGTAGGCAGGTGCGTGAGGGAGGGAGAGGGAGAGGAAATCTGATTAATTAATCGATTAGCCACCAATTAGGAGCCGCGGCCAACTTCCGCTTTTCCGATTAAATTAATACGAAAAGTAGTAAACTACGGATTAGAGGAGTAAAAGTGGTCGTCATGAGGGAAGAGGAAGGGGGAGCGTTTGTTTTGCTGGACGGCACGTGCGGAGAGGTCAGGGGGCCACACGGGCCTTTCGTTTTGCGCCTTTGCCTTTGGAGCTAATTATTTAGCTAAATTAATTAACTATAACTAACCTCCTCCTCCTCCTCCTCTTTCTTTTTATTTTCCCACATGGGAAAGCATGGAAAAGGAAGAGAGAGAGCATCTCGCACGTGCGAGGTCTGGCTGCTGCTGGGCCCACGTTTAAAGCTTTGCACCAATTTATTAACTTTTTTTTAAAAAGAAAATCTCCGCCAATCGGAGCTCGACTCTCCCTCCCTTTTTTTTGCTCTGATTTGCTTTACCGGTAAGAATATTTAATGGCAGCTGGTCGAATCGAGTCGTGTTCCTCTGATCCGGTCTTTTATTTTTGGATCGAATCATTCGGAGTTGTAGCCGTGCCGTATCCATTAGGATAATTTATTGGGCTGATAAAATTGGGCTTCATGTAGCGAAGGTAGCTGGAGAAATTTATGGCTCTAAGCCCAACCATATCATCGTTCACAACTTTTGAAAGTTTCGTATCTATCTGCAGTGCAGAGGCACGCATTTATTTCCTTTTAATTTCAGTATGCTTTGGAAGCAGGGAATGGATGGAACGATCGCCGAAACAAATTACCGCAACAAGCTGAAGTCATCTAAAATGAACGAGATATAAGAGCAAGGCAAACACAGGAGCACTGAGCTTCGCAAACTGCTCTGCCAGCGTTTTCCTTCCTCTGCGCACGACACCGGCAAAGCCGAAACCCCGTTCGCCGGTGGAATTGCTTGGTCCAGCGGAACCGGGGTCGACAAATGCGGCGTGTTTGTCCCGGGCGGCCGCAAGAGGCCACCACGGTTTCCGACGCCGCTCCCATATGCTCTTCCTGATGAGTTTGACCTCTTGGCAAATCACAGCACGGACCGACCTCAAGTAGGAATCCGTATCGTGGTCTCTGTACAGTGCTCCTCTGGAACCGTAGGCAGAGCGGTCGGTGAGTATCTCAAAAGGGTGCGGGGAGTTGAGGAAGGCTAAAGTTGCAGCCTGCAGTTGCTGCTCCGAAAGATCCGAGTCCACTAATGATTTGCCCAGGACGTACAGGCCGCTGCCTTTTGGAAGCAGATGGTGGGACGGGGAGAAGGTCTCCTCGGGTTGCAGTATCAGAAGCTTCCCCATGGGAACATACAACAACTTCTGTTGACAGTGCGAACGACGATTAGAGGATTGCACGCCTGATTACGTTATCGGATGCTGAAGGAGGAGCAAGCTAGCGTTACCTGCTTCTCGAAATAAGAATGATTGCGGAAGCTAGAACTAACTGCCTTAAGTATCCGAGCTACGTGATCCGGGAAGATGCAGGAGAAGGCACGAGGGACGATATCTCTATGCATGGTGATGGTCTGGACGTGATGCTTGGGCAGTCCCAACTTGCAGAGAACGCGGTCGCCTCCACACATTATGGCCGGCGAACCGAATGTTATAACAGGAAGCAGGGCGGGAGCGGGCACTTGCCCTCGAGTGAGCAGCATAAGATTCACGAGCAGTGCGAGGCTCCCACCGAGAGAATGGCCAGTGAAACGAAATGCTGCCCTTGCACCGTGAGACTCCAGGTGAGCTCTGACTTCAGGGAGCATCTGCTGGTAAATTCCCTTGGCAGCCTCGTATATGCCCCTGTGAACAGGCGCGTTTAATCCCTAAACCATGGGAGCAAGTGCTCTGATGAGAAAAATGAGAGATGTGAAGATCCAGCGAGGAGGATTACAAACTGTAGGCATTACCTCGAACTCTACCGGCTCAAAATTAAGATTCGTTTGCCAGGAAGCGAGCGTCTCCGAACCCTGCACAGCAGCAAACAATGTCGAACCGAACATTCTGTTTCTTGCTAAGAGATGAAGTAGATAAGACAGTACTGACTGAGATGAATTGAATGATTGGGACATATTCCACCTGAATGACGATGTATCTCGTGGCACTGCTATCGTCATCGCAGATGTACCATTCACAGGGCAAGGGCTTGGCGGAGTTCAGGTTCTCCGCAATGGCTTGTCTCATATCCACCTTACCAGCTGCCAATTCGTTGGCTGCAGAGGATGCCTCTTCTCGGCGCTTAGCATTCTCGCTGCTTCCTTGGGATATATTTATATTTTTGCTCCGATATCGCAGATAGGAAGCTGCAGAAGCAGCAAATCTGCAAGCAGCGTACGGGTTCGTGCCATTACATACTTCTTCCTTTGGTTTCTCCTCGGCAGAAGTGTTTCCTCTTTTATCCAGTGACGAAACCACGAAACGCAGTCCATAACGTCTGAGGAGGTTTTTTGGCTGCAATTTACGAAATTTCCTCATAAACTTAGTCATCGATTTTAATAGAAAGTATTTAAAACGACCTGAAAAAAATTGAAAACTAAATCTTAAAAAAAGTGGATTTTTTTACCAAGTCCAACAATTTTAATTTCCAACACAATCAAGTTAAAGTACTTCACTCCGTATGAAGATTTTATTTTAAAATAAATAAATAATAGAAATGCATTGCGCATTTGATTTCTGACCTTGATATTGGAAACCATGTATGCCAAGCCGACGAGGTAGGCCATCTTTGCGTAGAGCTCCGCCTCGACCAACGACACCTTCCGGAGCAATCGCGAGAAAGACTCCTGATCGAACACCATCTCCTCCTCCTCTACGCCGTCGACGACACACCTGTCCGGGCCATCTTCCTCGCCGCCGCTTCCGCAGCCGAGACACCGGTCTTCCTCCTCAGCAAATCCCGTCCACATCGACTTAATCCTCGTAATCTTCACCACCCAATTTCCCTCCCGCTGATGATCCACCGCCGACGGCACGGCTGAATCCTCCGCCTTCTCCGACAACGCCCCTTCCCGGCCGGCCCGCAGCCGCCACGGCCGGGGCGGAAGAGACGGCGGCTCCGACGCATCCGCGGTGCTCCAAACGCCGGCAAAGCCGGGCCCCAAGGCGACGACTTTCACCGTCGGGTGGCCGGGGTGGTAGGCGCGGATGTGGAGCCCCGGAGACGGGACCCCTCTCGATAGCATCATGCCGTCCATTATTTTTTTTTTCCCCCGCCCCAGGCCCGATCGGGCGCTGCAATCCCTAGAAACCGCGACGAGTCGTGCTTACCTTTTGCCGAAAACGAGCCGCATTTGTCTCCCTCGCCATTTGCCAAAGCCTGGTTTTGTGGGAGGAGGAAGAAGAACCCAAGGAAAACAACGGACGGACAGATACCCAGACGCCTGCCTTTAATTCTTATATATATATATATATATATATAAATAAATCAACGCGGAATTTTTTTTTTACTTTTTTAAACTTTGGAATTGGAAGCCAACGTGCACCGAAACCGAAGCCTCGAAATGGAAACGCCTTCCTTCGTCGCAATAAACATTCTCTTTTAAAAAAAAAAACATATCAGGTTATTGAAATTCTCAATATATAGAAAAAATAAATTATTTACAAAAACATGTCCCGATCTAAATGGGCCAAGCCTAAGTTGGATGTCGGATTGTGCAGATGGGCTTCTCGAGTGTAATGCTGGTCTAATTAAAATCGTTATCGTTGGATTTAATTAAAAAATATTATTATAGAATCGACCCGGTCTGATGTGAGATTAGAACAACATTCAAATATACAGTAATATTTTTTGCATGTTATTATTTAACTGTATAATAGAAATTTGTAGAGATTTCTTTTCCTTACAGTAATATTTTTTAATATATATATATATACACGGTACGCCTAACTTAATTTCATAAACTTCTTTATCCGAGATAAATAGTTAGGAGGAAAAAATATTCTCAATTTGCTCGAACCAGATAAATAATTGTGAATAAAAAAGAAAAATATTATCCACCTTAAAACATTCATTCTCTTTAACTAAATAAGCTTACAGCTTGAATATATTGATTATAAAAATCTGAGCTTATGCCGACGTAAATGATAATTATCTGATGCTATCACACGTTCGCTGATAAAAGACCTACTTAAATCTAGTTCACATAATATAGCATGCAGTGATCTAAAAAACAGAAGAGGCCCCTCTAATAATTCCAAACTTTTAATCCTCCGTATATTCAAAACTAAAGCATGACCGGTAATATCAACAGAATACAACAATAGTAATAGATTAGTAATCAAGGCAGGTAAACAACATCGATGAGGCCAATTCGGCGTGTCATCTCAGAGCAGTTGAGCGTGCATTAATGGATTTGACCTTGTCGTGAGGAAAATAAAGGCCATTTTTATGTACGCGTCGCGATCTGGTCCTCTTCCTTCGCGTGCCTGAACGAGAAGGACGTCCTCCTCATTAAAATAAGAATTCAGTGAAGGAGGGAGGGCGACCGCGGCACTTTTTCTCTCCTCAGTCTCCACTGCACGAATCACCCCCGATGTTTTTGTTCTGCAGTGCTTTTTAGCTCCACTTCTCTATCGTTTAATGCGTTAAATCGATCTTATGGTTCTTATTTTTTCTGATAGGTGAATCAGGAAAATGTAGTTTTACCGCAGGGAAGGGAGGGACTGAAAGCGAATAAAATGATGGAAGCGGTTGGTACTTTTTTAGATCCAAACAATGTTAGAGCTGGTCCAGTAATTAACAAATTAGCAGCCTTAATCAAATCTGGTGGTGGTTGTGGATGCCACGAATCACGGATTCCACACTGGCCCATTGTTATACGTCTATGTCCTTCCTTAAATTACATCTTCCTTTTGAAATTTACATTTCATCGACTTTTTGGAGCTTCTCTTCCTGTTGAAATTTACATTTCATTGATTTTTTGGAGCTTCTTAATATTTTTCTCTTTTATAACTCAACTCATAGTTCAGTAAAATAAGCGTTATACATGTAGAGTTAAATTACATTAAATTAAAATACTATCGTATACTAAATACTAAATATACCACATTAAAGTATTCATTTTAAATTGAATTATAGATGATAAATGAAAAATATATTCATAAATGAAAGCTATAAATCATCACTAATTCTAAATATACCACATTAAAGTATTCATTTTAAATTGAATTATAGATGATAAATGAAAAAAATATTCGTAAATGAAAGCTAGAAATAATCACTAATTCTATATATGCAGTGGTATGATTTCCACCTACATCAAAAGGATAGTAAAATAAGATGACTTAAAAAAAATATCCTTTTAGATTTCATGGATCAAAATAATTTATGATATTTCTACCCAATAAACGGACTAAAAACTAATATAATTACAGCCCATGGATTCAACAAAAACTATACTATAAATACAGTTTAAGTTGAGTTAAGATAAAATTTTAAACTAATATAAAAGACGAATGCAGTCAATTACTTAGGCGTGCATTAATTATTAATATTATTATTTAAGGACTAGAGATCTCACGAGCTCAGCATCGTTATTTTGTTTTAAAACTTTATACGTACAAAAGTATACTGCTCAGTATTGAACATCATTCAGCAAAAATTAAACAATCATCGAGGGGAGCAGGTAAGCGTAGATTTCATTTCTTAATTACCACCATAATATAAGATACCTGACGGATCATCGAACATCGGCACGATTTAAGGAACGCTGCGCGAATCGATCTCGCTAATTATATTTATATGTATTTGAGGTCTGAGGAGGAAGGAAACGAGTCTATCGCACTTGTCAGAACCGTCACCTTCTCCAATTTAATTTATTTTAACCTATACTCCGGCCAACCGGGTGGGTGGTTTTGCGGTTGGACTCGTCTTATTCTAAATAACTATTTTTATAAAAAAAAATGCAGAAATGGACGGCGGATACGTGAGTACATGCACAATTTACTTCCGCGATCAATTTATACGAAATCGTATCCCCATCGCCATCGATACCTACTTAAAGAGGAGGAGATTCCTTGGCAAATTATTCTTTTTTTTGCTTGTTTGAAAATAAAATTATAAATATACCAGGAAAAAAGCAATTCATTTATACGTATATATATGCAAAAGTCCAAAAAGTGAAGTCCAGATGAATCCAATGCCATGTTCCGATCACATCAGCAGGACCACCACCGGGTGCCTCTGTTTGGGCAGCTCAGATGGTACCACCCCACACTTACTACTAAAAATATAGATCGTTTCTCTTCCGTTGACGTCGTTGGTCCGAACGATGAGAAAAATACGTGGAACCATAAACTGCCAAGTAGCTAATAAATCAACCCTAAGCGTAACTCTAAGAAAACACCTCGTCATTACCATCTCGTAATTAATTACATGTGCCAAATCCAACACGTCTGTATGTATATATATATATATATTAATGCTGGGTGACGGAGACACTTTGTTTGCTCTGATTTAATATTTCTACTCGAGGGAGATGAGAGTTGAAAGGTAACATATAATTTGCAGACCGAACTAATTCCGATAGATAGCTTCCGATCAAAACTATAAAAAAATATTACTCCGAGGAAGATGGTAATATGTGAAGGAAAAAGAGGTTAGGATGCTCAATGATTGGACGATCAGATTAGAGGGACGCGAAATTGTATTCAATGAATATATATGCTGGCTGGAAAATGACGCGTAACGAAATAAGAAGGGCCGGGAAATAAGAAATTGAATGGTGAAACCGACGCGATATTAATTAAAGGTGGGAGATTAAATATGATTAGGTGGGATGCATGCATGTGATCGATGCGGGAACTTTGCATGATTGCCGTGGCTGCTGATGCTGCCGCTGCCTATTTCTTTTACCATTTTGTTTACGATTGATGAATGCATACGAGAACACATCGTAGTTTGGCGGGCATGCATTAGATGCATGCGTGGCTCTTTGATCCGATCATCTCCGTGACGTGGAAGGGAAGGATAAAAAAGAAGAAGAAGAAGAAGACCATCTTGACGCCCTACCGAGGCATAAAGCTCCGACGGAACCCTCTATTTCTCTTACCGTTTACTTTATTGTTATCATTTTTTTTAATGTGGTCGTGCTGCGAGTGCTCGACCGAAGGGGGAAAGATATAAGTCGTAGGGGTCGGTAAGAAAAAGAAATCTCTCCGAGGCCGATCATCACCTGGCAAGTTTTGCTGTCGGGGTGCATCACGCAGACCGACTCATTTAAATCCAGGATCTGATCGGGTGGGTAAAATTAATGAGCGGCGGTCAATGCGGTTCGTTGAATTCCGTTCCGTGGCAAATTATCTTTGATCAAATTTCATCTGTTTAAGAGCTACTAGCAGTTTGGTTATATGCACATATATATACTGCGTCTGTGATGGAGAAAAGAATGAGGGTGGAAGAAGAGGGAGGAGGAGTTACCGGTGGTGTGGGAGGGGGAAAAGTACCTGCATGCGTACGTGGTTAAATGGAAGCCCGTGAGGCTCGTACACGCTAACCCTCGCGCCACGACAACGCCATCACCCATCATCGCCCACGTGGCTCCATTTGCCACCTCTGCCCCCTCTATATCTTCCGCCTCCTCCTCAGCTTCCATGTCCCTCCCCCAACCCAACGCTCTCGGCCTTTCACTACTACCTAGCTAGCTGCAGGTGTGAGTATATCCACCTCACCTCTCACTCCCGCCGCCTCCCTTCCTCTCTCTCTCTCTCCGTGCTACAGCACCTGGCGGAGAATTAGGAGAAGAAGTGGAAGAAGATGGGAAGGGCTCCGTGCTGCGACAAGGTAGGGCTGAAGAGGGGGAGGTGGACGGCGGAGGAGGATGAGATCCTCGCCAGCTACATTGCTGCCAACGGAGAAGGCTGCTGGAGATCGCTCCCCAAAAATGCCGGTATTCTTTTTTCTTACCTTTAGTATCAGCGTCGGTGATCGCTCCATCGCTCTTCTTTCCTCCGTAGATGTTCTGATGTTCGAGTAAAATTAAAATACGGACAGGGCTGCTGAGGTGCGGGAAGAGCTGCCGGCTGAGGTGGATAAACTACCTGAGGTCAGACCTCAAGAGAGGTAACATCACCGCCGAGGAGGAGGAGATCATCGTCAAGCTGCATGACACCCTTGGTAACAGGTTAATTTATATTTTTTTTTTCTTAATTTAATGAACTGACCACCACCCGTTTTCCTTCTACCTGAATTTTCTAGTTATCAGTATAAATTACTATTGAGGAATAGTTAGCTGTAGGTCTTCCGTCCATCTGCCCTTTTTCCTGACAGAGACTCCCGTACTCGTGCACACCATTTTACGACGTATTAATTCTATCACCTTCGATCCTTAATTTACTGACTTATACCGAGCTGATCATCGTCGTAGAGTAAGTAATTAATTCACCGAGCATCGTCATTATTTTTTGATCTGCCGCGGCCCCGCACGTACGCAGTGACCGGAGATTCTTTAAGTTCCTTAAATGTCTAGGTATCTTAATAATTTATCCAGCTGCAAAGTACCCTACACTATTGGAAGGTATACATGTTGGAGTTGCGCTGCTGCTTCTTTATTTTCCCTCCTTTTGTCTTCCTTCGCTTTAAGATACTTAGGTTACTTACGGGATCATCTAGACTTTTCCTCCACGGCTCCATGTCATAATATCTTCCTTCCGCTGAAGGACGCGTGGGCGGTTCGGTCCTGGTTGAATATAGATTGACGTGGCGATCTACCTGTATTAATTATTACTGATGACGCGTATCTGCGTCTCAAGGTAAGGAGGTGCTCTCAGTCGTATGATTCCAGTATAAAACTCGCACGGTATATGGTCCGGCAAAAGTTGTTGCTTCTGTTATGTGAAACAGTTGTTTTTCTTAGACGTCAAATTAGACAAACAGCGCCAGGTATCTGCGTAAGTGACGCGTACTTACTATTTATTCATAAAACACGGCGGGCCTGGTAGGCGTACTACTGAAGCCTGAGGTCACACTCGGAGCAGAGCAGTCGATGAGTGTCGCCCCATTATTGTACCGCAAACTGCGTGTTCCATGGCCGTCATGTGACTGCATTTACACTGTCCACGGTGGGGTGCCCCCCTTTTCCTGAAATCTCTCTCTCCTATTATTGTAGGTGGTCCCTCATAGCCGGCCACCTCCCCGGCAGAACCGATAACGAGATCAAGAACTACTGGAACTCACACCTCGGCCGGAAGGTCCACAGCCTCCGCCGGATCGGCACCGTCGGGCTGGACCTCAGCAAGCTCCCCGGCGGCGGGAGGCGTCGCGGCGGCCGGACGAGCCGCGCGGCCATGAAAAAGAATAGAGCCCTCCCCACCGCCGCCGCCGCAATCAGCCCCCCGGCTTCGCAGAGCGAGGAGGGGCAGAGCACGGTGCTGGATCCCGACGAGGAGATGGCGAGCGGCCTCCCGCCCACGTGCCAGGCGGAGGTGGAGCAGGCACTTCTGGGGCCGGGATGTTGGACGTCTCACGGTAGTGACCGCGCCGGCGAGGACCCGCTCGAGTTGAACGGACGGGATCAGGTCGGTGGGGCCGCCGGCCGGGCAGAACCGGATGATCAGCAGGAGGAAGCAGTGGTGGCGGCGGCTGCGGCGACGACCGCTGTGGGGGTGCAGGAGAAGGAGGGGGAGTTGGACTGGGAGCTGGAGGCGATGCTGTGGGACGATGCGGGGGAGATGTGGCCGTGGATGGCGTGGGAAAACGGAGACGATCGAGGAGGAGGAGTAGGGCTCGTCGATGATGACAGCGGCGTCTTTTTTGAGGAGAACGGTGGGTACGAATTCGAAGAGTTTATGCTGGATAATTGGGATATTTTTATCTGACATCATGTGCGTACGTAGTGTATAAATCTACCGTCTATTAATTTGACCTTCTAATCCATATAAAATGGATTGCAACAGTTCCTTTTTGTTTTGGCTCGTTCGCATTCTTCTTGGCAGCCAGAGAATTGAACTCACTGGCTTTCATTCTCTAGATCTGTAAAAAAATAAATAACTTCTTTTTTCGAAATAGACGAACAGTGTCAGCAGCCCTTAATTTTAAGCTGTTCTTCTTAATCTCTAATCCCTCTTACATTTTTTTTCTTTTCTTTTTGTGCGTATATAATTTGGTATTCGTTTCAACCTTAACTCTCTCACCGTTTTCTATATTAAGATTTCACATGACTCGGCTGAAGACGAGCTCCGAGTAACAAGCGAGTCGACTATAAAGTGCTGTCAGTGTATGGCTTCAACTCCCACCCCTCGATCTCGGGACACAATTAAATTCATCGCTCCATCTACTTTGATCCATTAATTAATAGACATAGGCAGAAGCCAAGTGGATGCATGCACGGACGTAGCAGCATACATGCTTCATTTATTAAACCTAATTTACTAACATATTGGTTGGGCGACGATAGATGATGATTCAACCATAACATTTAAAAACGTTTTAGTTCCAGCATCCATGAGATATGCACCTATTGTTATTAAAGATGGCAAGTTGCCCTAAGAAAAAGGGGAGTTGATGTGTGCAATTATCTCCCAATAACACAGTTCGTCACCTTTCCCTTACTGTCCCCGCGGTAATTAACAAAAAAAAAATGTCAGTCAGATCAAACCAAGTAGAATAGACAAAACATTGTGGCACTGGCACACACGCAATAAGAACTCGGTATATATGTGCATAAATAAGAGCGGTATAGATTAGTAATTTGTTAAACGAATATATTAAAGATCCATTTTCGTTATCTCCACTTCTATATATTTACTGTTTGCTTTACAGTAGCGTTATGTCGTTCTCTGCTCGATCATTATCTCCATCTCAACGCTATTCATCCATTGTTCTTGGAGCGGAGGAACAAATGACACCGATCGATTACCTTTTGTTTGTTTTTGCCCCCTTATTTAATTTGTTAATTCCTGGCATTTGCGAGGACAAGCACGTTAGTTCTCCATCAATCAATCCTGGTGTGCCCTCCATGTTGGGGAGTGATCAGACGAAGCATGTAGACTTATGCGTGCATGGCCATCGACCGCTTCAGTACGTCCGACATGTGACAGCAGTAATTACGTAGCCCACCATGATGAGCCCCAAACCCTTCCTTGTATCACTGCAGATGCCCCAATAATCGCCGATGAGATCAACAAGTATCGGTACTCCCACCTACCTCAGCAAGCCCTCCCTCTGCCATAAAGAAGAAGAGCTCGGGGCCATCGGCTACTGCTTGTCCCCAATGGGAAGGCGTTGGTGGCTGGCCGCCGGATCCGGTGGAGAAGAGGACCAAGTAGCGGCGGCGGCGGCGCAGGAGAAGCAGATGATGGACGGGTGGGATTCGGAGGCCATGTCGGCGGAGCCGTGGGACGAGGCCGGCGAGATAGGGCAGTGGTTGTGGGACGCTGACACTGTTGATGGTCGAGGAGATGCAGGGCAGGACCAATGACAACTATTGGGACACTGAAGAATATGATATAAAAACTTAAATAGAAGGAAAGAAAAAGTCACTTCGGCAGTCTCAGTACACTGTCCATCGTTTCGGCAGTGTAGGCTCCGCAAATTCCTGGCCCAAACCCAGCCCTAACTCGCCCAAACAGAACCGACCCAGATGACCAACGAAGAGTGATCGAGAGAGAAAGAGCCCACCCACCGTTTCGCTCACCCTTCAACAATAAAAATAATGGTTTAGTCACACCCTCGAGCAGCGTTTGCGACTGCCAGTGATGCATTTAAAGCTCAAGATGGTTGGTGGTGGGAGGGAAGGCAAGGGCAAGGTCTCCCACAAGTAATGAATGCTCCACCCCCACTTTACCTCATTATATTCCAACCATCTTCAGTGGGAGTGATGGGAAAAAAAAGAACGATGTATAATTTACAAAAAGAAAAGGCTTCTTCTCTTCCGACACATCACGTGCGTGGGATGTCATTTTTCTCTGTGTTCCATGTAAAAAATCAAAACAAAGTACTCCGCGGCGTTGATTGCGGCTTAGTAAAGGTGAGTGATTTGATTATATTCTTCGTCAACATATCCATTATCCAAAGTGTTTACACAGAATACTTCGAACACCGACGACGGTAAAAATGCTCACAGGAAGGAATAACGTCCTCATTAATGAAGTTATAGAGAAAAGAATAAGATCCGACTTCGAAGAGTTAGATATGGACCTTTCCTTTCTTAAAATGAACGGAAAATTTAAAAGGAGAAAAAGACTAGATTTATATATATATTCCAAGAATTTTTTTAATTTTATCGGGAGGTGACGGGATTCAGGACTCTGGCGAGGCCGTTGAAGGCGCCGTAGCTTCGGGACGTGAAGCCCAAGCAGCCCAGGAGGCCTTGCCGGTAGGGCAAGAAGGTCCGCCGCCTCATCTCCTCCGCCTGCGCTCGATTCGTCGTGTACAGCCGCTCGTGCGCCGACGTCCCTCGCCGCCTCCCCACCCCGTTCGCCGGCCTTCTCGATGACTTTGCCGCTGCCGCGGCGGGAGGAGGAGGCGGTGTGGCTGCTGAGGCCGGTGCCGACGGTGGCGTCGATTTGGACGATTGGGAGAAGGAGATGTAGCGCCAGAACCTCTCCTTCTCCTTGCCATTCCCTCTCCCGCTCCCTTCGCTTTTGCTCCGATGGAGGAGGAGATCTTTGAGGAAGATCCATTTGGAGCTCCTGCTGCCTGAGGAGGAACCGGAGGAGGAGCCCAGCTCTGGCGCCCTCGCCGTCTCCTCCTTGAGATCCGGGCCCGACTGGAGTTCCTCCGCGGCGTCCATCTGCTCGCCCTCCCCGCTCTGCCACTGGAACCGAGGGCTTCGAAGCGGCGACATGGATCTGGTCCTCCGATTGTTGGATGTGCTGCCGACCCGAAGGTTCCGCCCCCTTCCGCCCTCCTCCCCGGCTGCCTCCTTCGCCTGCGCTTTAACGTCATCGTCCTCGTCCTCGTCGTCGATATCCAGCAGCGGGGCTAGAGGCTTCGGCCGGTTGAGGTGCGAGGAGAGTTTCAGCGGGCGGATCTGTCCGTTGAGAAATAGCTCATCGGCCGAGATCATCGTACCGTCCGGAGGCGCGCCGTCGAACTCGAAGGAGCCCGACGCGGACGCCTCGCCACCTACGGTGGAGGTGGCGCCGTAGGAGAGAGGATAAGGAGCGGAGGACAGAACGTAATGAACCGGGCTGGCGGGGCAGCTGAAGAAGTAACCTGCGCCTCCGCCTCCGCCGCTTTCGGCACGACTGGGACTGGAGGGGGCGCTGACGAAGGGGGTGGAGGCGGAGGAGGAAAAGCCTTCGGTGGCGCTGAGGGAGTGCGGAGGAGGAGGGCTGTTCGGGCTTCCGCCATGTCTAGGGTTTTCGAGCTCCATATCGTCGTCACTTTTACTGTGAATCCGAACCACGGTGCGAGAAGAAGAAGAATACGGCGAAGAAAGCGCGGGCGGACATCGTGTTATAAGTGGGGAGGCGCCTCTGGTTGGCAACTGTTTATTTGGCGATAACGCGAGTTGCAATATTATTGGAATTGCCATCTATTTTTGTTTGACATAAATGCCCCTGCTCTATATATAAATAAGATTAAATATTTCAATCGACAACAGACGACGACTCGATCATATAAATAATTCTAACTCAACGAGCAGGTCGATTTAATATTTAGGAATATGATTAGAACTGTAAACTTCTAAGTGAGCCTCGAGGGAGTGGTGCGGACGTTCAATTGAAACGTACGCTAAATAAAACATAACTTTTCAAAGTCAACTTTTTACTCTGCGGGAGAGTCGTTGAATATACTTCACCCGCAACAGCCAAAAAAAAAACCACAAAACCCTCAGTTGCAATTTAGTTAGGGTGCTTAATATTAGAAAAATCCTACTTTGCCATATAATTACTGTTCTTTTAATCCAAAATAAAGCCACCAAACCTTACCATATTATATTATTTATATTTTTGTAATGATACTTCGTTGTTTTATTTTGGATGTGTTATTATGTGTACAATGGAAAACGTAATATTTATATTATTATTTTTAATTTTTTTCTATATATCTTAACAGTATACGTTATGATACTAAGAACATATTTTTTTATATAAAAAAGTTGTTATTATGTTTGTTCACTCCTGAGTTATTTTATAAATATTTTTATGATCTTTTATTAATTAATAAAAAAAATTCCTTTCCTTGTTATTATTTTTTAGAGGTGGGTTATTAAACTGCAACCAGATGACACCCCCATCCTTATAAAGTTACTGTTTTATGGTTGCAGGACGCTGTGGTTTCTAAATTTTATAAAAATCTGACATAAAAAGAGGTTGAGGTTTTCACACCGCTGCTGATTAGAGGTGTTTCCCTGTTCCCCTAAATAAAATTGTAAGGACACAATTGAGATTGCATCATTTGATTATCTTGAAAAAACTATTAGGGAATTATCATTCTAATAAACTGTCCCATAAACTAGCTAATCGATTTTTTTTTAAAAGAAAGAAAGAAAGGACCCACATGATGTGCCATGTAGAATTATTAAATTCCCTTGTCCCCTCTTTACATCGATTGCAAACGAAGCTGAGACCAAAAGAATGGATTCAGAAAGATTATGATGTTGCCATCACTTTATTATTTTAACAGTATAAGAACATATCCCAACATACACATATCTTTCTCATGATGAAGATACCTCAGCACGATTTATTTGTTAGTACGAAAGTCTAACAGCAGTGTTGAGAACTTGGCCTACCGTCAACAACCAGGAACTTTGTGATTCGAGTAATCATCAACCAAGAAAAAAAAAACACACACAGCGGATTTCACAGAAGTTACTTGGCCCATCTAATGCCAGAAGAAAGCATACTGGATACATGTTGTATCCAAAAACATGTTAAACAGCTGTTATCTACGTGCTGCAAGTCCAGTTCATAAATCTTACCAGATGAAATTTCAGGTTAGAGAAACAAATTCATATGGTTACTGAATCTTAAGTAATAGACAACAAAGTCAAGGGGTCCAGCATGAAACCTTCTCCGGATATCAGTCCTACTTGCTTGTTTGATTCTTGCATCTTCTTCGGCGATTGTTGGATTTAGTTTTTGTGGGCATAACCTTATTTTTTCCGTCATCATCCTTACACGGAGACATACTACTGGTAGAATTACCTTCAATCCTGGGCTCAGTTCCCTTAGAAGCTGACCATCTACGACAACAATTTTGATGAAGCCACATTTTTGGTTCTACAGATTGACACATAGAAGCTGAACTCCTCATTGCTTGTGCATCACCTGACCTCTTGTTCTTCCTCAGTTTGGTTCTTTCCATGTTCAGATCACTAAGGATTGCCCTTTTAGCATGTACCTTTTCTTCAGCAACGTTGGAGTTGTACTTCCCTAGCCTAGTTACCTCTTTTAGGTGGTCTGAGTAACAATAACTCGCATCTATGTGACTCTTTGTCGATTTGACTGCTTGGTCATTTTCCATCTCATCGGTGAAAGTGGCTGCGGCATGTTTCCTTTTACAGTTTAATCCCTTTCCACGCCTGGGATTAAGGGTTCCAGCGTTTGAATTCATACCTAGCTCCATTTTTCCACTGCGTTGTGGAACTCCTATCAAGGTATGGGGAGAATTGATTGTTAAATCGTGCCCGAATCGAACATTGTCCGCAGCAGAATTCCTAGTGTCATGTTGAGCCTTAGGGATCCTTTCCAACGAAGATGCAATCTTTTTCGGAGGATATCGCAATGGAGGAACAAAGTCTTCAATGTTCTGCTGCTTCGGTGGCTTTTGTCGAGGATGCTCCTTTTTGCAGGTGGTTGCCAAACACCTGGAATGCAGAATTAAAGTGCACAAACATGAAAACATGATGCTGAGACTCACCAAATGCTTTGTAAATCTCTTCCATTAATTTTTTCTTTCTTCTGTTAGTATGATTTAGCTAATATTCATGCGGAATATCAAGGATCAATCGACCTGTAAGAGGAGATCCACACAAGCTATTTCCGGAAACATCAAGCAAAGAATGTTCTGGAGCTCCTCCCTCTACCAATTAATCGGACCCCCAAATCAGAGAGAGGAAGCGAAAGGATTACCTTCTACTGGAGTGGGCATCCAGATCCTGATCGATCTTGCGCCAGTCCACCCCTTTCTCTTCGAGGACCACCTCTCTGGGCCTCGCGGCGCCGAAAGGATCTGCTCTTCTCTTAGGCTGCTGCTTCAATTCCTCCTCCTCTCTGCTGTGCTTCCTCTTCGTTCTCTCCGTCTCTTCTTGTTCCTCTCGCTCGACTTCGTCCGCCCATGAGAAGCCCAAGGAAACCATGCTGGTGCTCGTCGTCTTCTCTTCTCGCTCTTTCGCTCTCTGGTTTTTTTGAATTTAGATTCCGGTTGTTGCTGACGGCAACGACTACAAGTGAATCCAGTTTTGAATGAGAGCGAATCTGAAGCGTTGAGTTTAGATCGTACGGCTGATGATGGCGGCTCTCTCCAACGGTCCATTGGGAACACTTGGCACGACTTTTTTTTGGGAATCTTAATTATCTGCACGAGTTTTTGCAAGTAAAGCGTTAAGAAAGTGGACGGCATTTTACTATTTACCAAAACTTCCGTATTTTAAAACTTCAAAAAAATTCCTAAAGATGTATTTTTAAATTTTTTCATTTACGAAATTTTTGCGGTTTGATATCATTTCAACTGCTCCTGACTCCGCAAGGTCATGCCATTCTCGAAAGGGCATGGAAATAATGTAGCAGACGTTCATATTCCAAATCAAAATAGATCAGGAATCATGATGCAATTGAACTCATATCATATTTAGCCGCTCGTTTATAATCCCCAATTTGATCGTGTAACAAAATGATCATCCTCGATTAATCAGTGTTGATTTCGCCACAAATCTAATAAAAAGTAACGCTAATTAATCGTACATTTAGATCAAGGCTCGAAGATTAGACATTGAATATGTCCAACAAAAGCACAAACATCCATCCCCCAACCTTCATATCGGGACGAGAAAGGATGCATCGATGGGCCGCCGGCCCCCCACCCACCGCCGGCCATCACCACCTGTGGACCAGCTCCGAGCACCTGATCTTGATCCACCGAAATCCCCTCCGGATCGACGCCTTCAGTTTGCCCTCCACCGCGTAGGACTTGTACCTCGCCACCCGCCGTCGCCGCTTCATCTCCGGATCATTGAAGCACCACACGGACACCCCCGCCGGGCGCCCCCGCAGACTCGGCTGCGGGAGCCGCGGATCCATCGATCGGTCCCGGCGCTGCGGGGAGGAGGGCTCGCGGGCGGCGGAGCTGTATCTGCTGCCGCTGTACACGTTGCTCCTCACGATCTGCAGCCGGCCATCGGCAGAGCCGAAGGCGGTGAACTCCTTGCGGCAGCCATAGTCGTACTTGTCGGCCGCGGCGGCGACGGCAACGGCGGCGGGGGCCGCGCGCTGGTGCCCGTCGAGGCCGTCCATCTCCGGTTGGGAGACTCCGGTGGAGGAGAGGAGATGGGGTTGGTGGTGGGGGATTTAGAGGGGTCAGAGAGAAGGGCTCTAAATTTGCTAAAATTAGGGCACACTGGTTTGTGCTAAATTTAGAGAGAGCTGTACATTTATAGATGCAAATTCGAATGGTCGGCGTGACCGCATGTGTTTAGATACCTGATGTTTTTAAATTTTTTTCTACATCACACAGCAAAAATGTTATTAGCAGCAGATACATGAATAATAAACGAAAAGACTGAGACATTATTTCGGAAGCTTACTTTGATTCAGCGATATTTTTTTTTAATCGGACTCGGTAAAGTGTTTATGACTCCGATCTTAAAAGCATCACTAATCTCCGGATGCGATCAACTAATCTGATGGAAGATGGTTTATTATTATTATAATATAAAAATTGAACGTAGCAAACAAATCACATGGGAAGGCGATAATGTCGAGATGGACTCGTACGATAAATCCCATTTAAAAATATTAAAAAACGAGACCGAAATTTAACCATAATAATAATAAATAAATGCGTGGACATATTCCCGTTTGACCGGTCAACAACTTGGTTTTGGTGCATCTCGCGGATATAAAATTGAAATCAATCAAAGCTGGTTTGAAGAGAATTCCTAGATCTCCCCCTTTTCTTTTGACCTAAGTCAGCGTACTCATTCATTTCATCGCAGAGAAATGTAATGTGAGCAAAACACTTGTAATCACGTTGATTTCAGAGGTTTCTCAAAATTCTCTGTACAATTCTCAGAGGAGAAGTGTGTGAAATACTTGAAAGCTTGAGATGTAGCCAGCCCAAGAGGAGAAGAAGAAAGGGAAGAGAGCAAGCATATGAATAATCCTTCTCAGCCGTGCCGTGCTTCCTTTCGATCCGTATCTTATTGTTTTCAACCCTAACCCTCAAGTCGTCGGCGGTATGTCTTCGTTCAAGCCAACAACCACGGATAAAGCAGCTGCCCGAGGCTTGGCCACCTCGGCTGTCACCGTTGCAGCCACGAGGATGACATAGAGGCCTTAAACGTGCAGCTAGAGAAGGCTATGGCAGAGGAAGCGTCTCACCTTCTCTTCGGAGCTTCCATGGGGGGCATCCATTGCCTTCTCTAGCTGCATCGTCCTCTGTTCCTGAGGTGGCTGCATCGGTGACAGCCGGGCGGCCAAGCCTCGAGCAGTGGCTTTATCCGTGGTTGTTGGCTTGAACGAAGACATACCGCCGACGATTTGAGGGTTAGGGTTTGAGCCTATCCCATTTATAAGAGCTGCGGAGATCGGCAGCTGGTAGAAATCTTCTAATAAAATCAAATCGTAGCTGTCAGAAATCAAATCAAATCTTGGTATCAGGCAGCTACAGAAATCAAATCGCTGAAGGAATGTGCAGAAAGATAACTGCCATTTCGGGTAAATCCAAAATTTACTATGTTCATCGAATTGATAAAGGGTAGCTGCATACATATAAATGACTTCAAGAGGTAGCATGTTGTGTTCTTTTTGGAGCTGTTTTAAATTGTCTTCTGAAGCAATAGCTGCATACATATCAATGACTTCAACTCTAACACTTCTGCAGTACTTGTTATACAACTTCAAGAGGTTTGTATGTCCGCAGTACTTGTTATATTTAAGGCATTTAATTGGAGGCAATCCATAACAATTCAAATGCTATCATGCTATGCCCTTGTGATTTTGACAAACTTTTGAAAAATAACCAAATCAATAGTCTAGATCAGATAAATGTCATTCACTGTTTTTCTAATATAAAATTGGTAGTGAAATGGATTTATGTATACATATACATACATACATATATCAAAAACAAGATTTTTGATTGTGCTAGTTATTGGAAAATTGGTTTAATTAATCCCTCACAAATGTGCAGAGAGTGGTCAATGGTGGCAAAGTAGAATATTGGACATGCTTAAGCTTCTCCCGCCTCCACATAGATCAAGTCAGTGGATTCTGCGCCAGTCTTGTTGGCATGTGTAACGGCATTGGCATGGTACTTTATAACTCCTCGCTTGCACAGAAACATTATCCATTTAATTTTGTTATATCCAAGGCCGTTTATCGAAATCCAATCGGCAGACCCTGAAAACATTAAAATGGCTCTCAGAGATGCTCAACATTTGTCCTCGGAGAGATTCAAGCAAGTTGGAATGGCTGGAAAACAAATCCAATTATTAATAATAAGTTTGTCTGATATCATGGGTTTCTATGGTACTCAGTTATGTTAACTAAGTTACCGATCAATTTGTCTCTGTTAAAATTCCAATTGTCTCTACAGGAAAAATCAAACGAATATGTGAAACTGAGATTGGAGCTGTATCGCAATGCTGTCTATCAAAACATGCAACGAAAGGAAACAACCAGTACCTGGAAAATGTTGCTTTGAAAATAAATGTGAAGGTTAGTATCATCCTCATTTTTCTTAGTTTGATGAATGCTGATACATGTGAATTATGAACCTGCAGTTTTCTGCTTAATAGGTCGGTGGACGTAACACAGTGCTTGAGGATGCACTTTACAAGAGAATTCCCCTTGTGACAGATAAGCCTACGATTTTATTTGGGGCAGATGTAACACATCCACCACCAGGGGAGGATGCATCTGCCTCAATCGCTGCGGTTTGTTCTTTAGCTTGGATATTACTGCATACTATGCATCTGACATTTCTTTTAGAATTTTAGAAATGAGTTCTAGAATTGTATTCATATTATACCTTCAAAGAAACCTTAGTTTTGATACATGAAGACTCTGATACTGTATTCGTCTGTGTAATCTCTTCCTCCTACTTTAAGGTTGTAGCTTTAATGGATTGGCCTGAAGTTACCAAGTACAAGGGTTTAGTCTCAGCCCAGTCACACAGGCAGGAGATGATAAGTGATTTATTCAAAGTTATGCAGGATCCTAAGAAAGGTCATGTTTCTGGTGGAATGATAAGGTACAAACACAAACAAAACATAGTTACAACTGCACACAGCTTAAAGGGATGTGTTTTTGAGGCATCCTTTTGCTGTTCTGCAGGGAACTACTGCTTTCGTTCTATAAAGCTACAAAACAAAAGCCACATAGGATTATATTCTACAGGTAGTCATACTTAACCTTATTAAATTGTGCCTGTTGCTATAGAACCAGACTACCAATGAATTCTTAACTATGCAGAGATGGGGTAAGTGAAGGACAATTTAACCAAGTCTTGCTTTATGAAATGTTTGCCATCAGAATGGTAATGATTCTTTCCCGATAGAATAATTCTTCTAACACTTTTTTAGCCCTTATCTTTTATCTCCTTTTGTGCTTGTTGATTCATGTGATTTTGCTTATAATTGGGTTATACTTAGGCTTGTGCCTCCTTGGAAGAAGGTTACATGCCCCCTGTAACATTTGTGGTAGTTCAGAAAAGGCACCACACACAGCTGTTCCCAGAACATGGAAATCTGAATATGACTGATAGAAGTGGAAATATTTTACCAGGTCTGTCAAGCTTACAACCAATTGTCTTGCCATGGTTAGGTAATTATTGAACAATTTCTTGTTTCTAGGAACCGTGGTATAAAATGATCTGTCATCCCACGGAGTTTGATTTTTATCTCTGTAGCCATGCTGGCACACAGGTCCATGTTACACACATCCTCAGCTATTAAAGTTCCCTTACTTTTTTCAAAAGCTAAAATTGTGCGCCTCTTCTGCCATTTTCTAGGGAACCAGCCGACCAACACACTATCATGTTCTCTATGATGAAAATAAGTTTTCTGCACATGGTTTACAGACACTCACCAACAACTTGTGCTATACATGAGCTTTTAAGTTCTTGTGACTATTTAGATAGATGGTTTGGCTGTGTTACTTCATCGATAACCTTCATTCCCCTCGGAACATGGTGCTCGTGGTGCCACAGTGTCCACCTGCTGTTACCCTTTTGTTGGCACACTAACAATTTTCTTCCTCGTGCAAATGCAGTTATGCTCGTTGCACTCGGTCCGTCTCTGTGGGTACGTTGTGCAATTGTTTGTGTCATTTCCATCTGCACATCCTTGAACTTCTACCTCATGATGGCTCTTTCTTTTGTATCCTTCTGCAGTTCCTCCTGCTTATTATGCACATCTTCTGGCGCTCCGGGCACGCTACTACATGGAGAGTGAACTTTCTGATGAAGGATCAGCTAGTGTTGGTGAGGGGACAGGGGGGCACTTTATCCGAAGTGCCGCAACTTCCTTTGATCAAGGACAATGTGAAGGAAGTGATGTTCTACTGTTGATAATACAGATTTGAATCTGGATCTTTCGGAGGTCGTTTTGGAATCTGCCTAGAGGCTTGCGGGTCTGTCTGTAATTAGAATATTGTAGGTATCATGCTCTGCTATGCTGTATTGAATGATAAACTTGATAGCTCGTTTGATACTTCCGAAGCCCCTTGCAATTTGCTGCACAAGACCTTCGGGCCGAAGAATTGCAGAGGGGTACTTTTGCCGCCTTTTTTGATTTGTACATGCTGCTCAATCATGATAGCATGCCATACAAAATTCTTGACTGCCATTCTGTTTTCACTTCAAAAAGTTGCAAAGTCTTCTTAGAAGCACGTCAAGAATTAATTCCCTCAATCTTACTTTCCTAGTACTCTATTCGAAGTTATTTCACACTACTGCCACATCAACCAGTAGACCAATTAGTTGGGAGTTTTAGTTGTTGGGTTTGTCTGGGCTGATCCGGTTCGATAGTTTATTTTGTAGCAAAGGCGACGATTCGTTTTCCAATTTCCTTTCTTCACCGTTACTTAGGATTCTAGTAGCCTCTTCTCATCGATCACTCCGTACGACACCAACCGCGAGGCCATGTTTGAGATGAAAGAGTGGTTTGTAGTTTGAAGAGGTTTCTGTAGGTGTTAGAGTAAAATAAATGCTATTTTTCCTCTCAATCCTATCATGTTTATGAAATTGGATATCTTTTCCTCTCAATTCTATCATATTTATCAAAATGTTACGATCTTTGTTTTCATATTGTAACGAGACGCTATAGGGTTGCACTATATTGGTCCAACATTCAACGAGTGCAGTTCACTTAGATTTATTATCGTTGTGCGTCGTGATAAAATTAGTCTAGAGTAAGGTTTGGTACACAACCCCTCTCAGAATTTACTCATATTGAAGTGAAGATTTGCCCAAACCCCATGACAAGGAAGATACAAAGTTGCTACTGTCGAAGAAGATACTACCGTTGCAGGACTTGTGCCGATGTAGTGAAGTTGGTTTGAGGCTTCTATCAACACCTCAAATGTCTCCTTCAAGATACAGTAGTAGGATTCCCCCTTTCTTTCTTTCTTCTCAACTAAGTTGTGCAATGATAGTGAACCAAGAGCAGTTCAAACAACTCGTGAAGCAAATTGTGTGATAGGAAACGATGGTTGGGACATATCCTGCCAATCTTGATGGAAAACTAGTTGAGGTCTCGCCGTGTGATCAGATGGAGGACATCTACATCGTCGTTGACTCCCTCTACATGGAGATTGAGAAGTTTCACACAAACAACCAAACCCCCCAATAGTGTAGCAAATCAAGGCCTGGAGGAGATGTAAGCCTTCCCCAATAATGCTGAGCAATGGTGGCAGATGTGATACAACCCAACGGTGAATGGAAAGGAAACCATCATTGAAGATTAGAAATCATGAAGGAGGAATTGTGGGATCGATTCTTATGGGTGGCTCGAGAGAAGTTTGTAAAACTGGGGACAAATGAGGACTACTCGGGATTACATCGAAGAGTTTAATTATTTGATGCTTAACTTGCAGGACATGCCGGAGAGTGACAAGTACTTCAACTTCATAAAAGATCTGCAAGTGTGGACAAAGGGTACAAGGGTATCTCATCGGTGCGAGATGCTATCATGGCTGCTGAAGGATTGATGGATAACGATGTTGTTCGCGCCTGGATGAAAGTTGATAGTCAAGTGCACAAACAACATAGTCTACTAAGGACTCATGGGCACAAAACACAGTGGCCAACCTTCCTTAAGGAAGGCCACAACCTCGACCAATGCTGCTGCCCAGAACCAAGGAGGATGCTTCTTATGCGATGGTGAAAGAAGCTACTATTTTGATGTGCAAAGAGGCGACACCAACAGCCGAGCTAATTTTCCCTGTTCCTGTACTAAGTTTGCTCTCACAATGTTGCATGCTTCTTTTCCATCTCACAAATGTGTCTTCATGGTTCAAATTTAAAATTTTCATTGTATACCCTCTCACTGCTATAACTTTCTTAGCACAAGCATTCTGAGGAAATTTATTTTGTTAATTCATTGTGCTGTTGATAATCTATAGCCTGTCCCTCTTCACTCATTGTACTATTAACTTATCCTTGCAACCTACAGTCTTTTGTCCATGCTATTATGTTCTCCTTTCTAATTTCTCTTGCACAGTGGTTAGTTGATGTGTGTGGTTGTACCTTTTTATCCTTTCAATTGCTACTTAAGTGCATACCTTTGTCTTTGTGGTTTTAGAGTAATCAGTTTGACAATTTTCAAGTGTGGCAATTGTTTCTCTCTTTCTCCACTTGTAATTTATGATATATATCTCACAGATGATAACAAATTGGAGGATGAAATCTTAGAGGAGTTGAGAAGTCCCGTCAGCTTCCTTTCTTCATTAAAGAAGAGGAGTTAAGTGGTGATGTACTTGAACTAATCAAAGAATGGTATACTAGTGGTTCAGGGTATATCAGATTCAATGATGGTTCCACTGAAGGTGATAACAAGATCTTAAAAGCAGATGAATTGAATGATGCTATGGTTTGGAAGGTCAAATGTATGGTAAGTTGGAAATTCATCGAACTACCATGTTACTGTCATAAGTTGCTGACATCTGGGTAGCCAACTGAGCAACTAGTTGTTTTTAGGTTGGACGTGAACAGCAGGCGGCCTTCTGTTTGATGCAAAAGTATATTGAGATGCATAATTTGGGCACAAAAATGCAGATTGTTTCTGCATTTTCCCTTGAACATGTCAAAGGCCATTTTTTTGTTGAAGCTGATAAATTTACTCTTATTGTTGAGGTATTTTAGATTTATGTCACCTTTTGTATGATTCATGAACACATCGACACTCTGGGCATATGTTTGAAGTTTGTACTCATATCATCAGGCCTTTTAGGCTTATTTGATTGGTTAAGAATAGATATGTAGCCATATTTATTTTTTTCCTTCAGAAAAATTATTGTTTTTTTCTTCACTGCAATTGACATCATGATGTATTGATACGGAAGTTGTTTATAATTGTAGTCCTAGAGAGTAGACATGGAGATGAACACTAGCTGATGATTAGGAAGCACTGATACCCCCTACGTCATTTAATTCATAATGCTGATCGTAAGGGAGATCTCAGTGATGTAAAAAGACCTAATAAATTCTCTTAGTTATCTATGGAGTTTGCTTTCTCATAGTCTTTTTTCTTTGTGAAAAATGATCCATGGTATATACTTCAACTTAGTTGGACCCAGTAAATTAATTAGAATAGTTTGCTTTTGAATTTGCAAACTGATGTTTTTATTACTAACTCGGCGGATATGTATCATGTAGAAAAACAGTAATAGATCGAAAAGGACAATAATCTAAGTCAAAGAAGCATAAAAAAGTTGTGCAGGGACATGAAATATTCTGATTCCCAACTAGAGAAAGAAACACAAGAAAGTGAATGAACAAGATTCGGATGCACTTTTGCTCTAATTGTTATTGCCTTCCTTTTATACTGTTTTTTCTCCTCCTTTGCAGGAAGAAAAGTAAGATTTGCAGGAAGAAACTATAGGTCAGTTTGAGAAATCTGCAAATGTTTTTGGAGAAGATCCAAATCTGAATATTCTATTCCACAATATCAGCTCAACCATGTCTCCCATTATCCCCATATTTCCAGAATCTCGTGTAGGGTTGTTTGGAATAGCTTCAAGGTGTCATGGACTTACATTGCATCTTCAGGTGCATACTTTTAGTTGCCAAGCATATGGAGTCAGAAGCAAGTGGAACTTTGGAAGTTGTTCGTGGAGAAGGAAGGTGAAGCACAAGGCAGATAATGATTCTGTATCCTGAAGAAGACAGACAGGTGGTATGCATTGCTGGACCAACTTTTTTCTGCATGTAACTCTGAATTCACTCCCCCTGTTGCTGTTCAAGTCTTTAAGCGAATAAAGAGTACTGCAATAGCCTTGAAATTTTTTGAATGGTTGGAAGACCTCAACGGTTTTGAGCATGATAAACCTTTTAATGTTTTAGCTAGAGATTATAAACCTTTTAATGTTTCAGCTTATGACTCATTGCTTCGTGAAAAAAATACAAGTTGGGTTTGATGCCACTCCAGCAGATTATGACTTTGCTGTGCATCAGTGGGCTTGTCTTGGGAGATCAGATAAAGTTTTATCTTTGTTGAATGAGATGGCATTTCGTGGGTTTAATCCTTCAGTGACCTCATGCAGTATCCTTCTTGAGGAGTTACTTCAATCGAAAGAAGAGGAATCAGGTTGGCAACTATTTCAACGATTGCTTCATAGAAAGTTGATGCACTGGATACTGAAATCTTTAATGTTGCGATGAAAGTTATATGCCAAAAGGGAAGACTAGATGAAGCATTTGAATTGTTCTCTAGGATGAAAGAGGAGGACTGTGCACCTGACTTGGACACTTTCGACATATTGATCAAAGGTTGCGCTGAGAAAGGGGATGTGCAGACGGTCTACCATCTGTTCAAGCACATGCTTGCGATGAAGGTAAATCCAGACAGCTATACTGTAAGTCTCTTGATCAAAGTGCTGCGCAAACAAGGAAGACCTGACTATGGAAACTCTCTGTTCAACCACATGAGAAGAGTAGGTTGGTTGGACAGGAAAATTGTATATGCTGAACTCGGGGAGTCTTTTTGTAGTTATGGTTGGTGGTCGAAAGCATGGAAGATCTTCATTAAGATGGTTCGGATGGGGCATCATCCCTGCGTGAGTCATTACGGGACTCTGATGCGGCACCCAATAATGGGTTCTAGGTTATCCGAAGCTTTTAAATTGAAGGAATTCATGCTAGAGAAAGCAATTATGCCCGAGATAAAGGTGCACAATGGACTGATAGATGGATTGCGTTTGACTGACAGAATGGACATGGTTGATGAGCTGATGCTGGAGCTCAGCGACAAGCAAATAAAACTTGATCGGGAAACTCGTAACGCAGTTCTCCGTGGCAATTGCTCGTCAAGGAACGTGGCTGCAGCACTAGAATGGATAGATAAGATAAAAGGAGAGGGTTGGGAGCCTGAACTTGAGCCATCCAATTCTTTACTTGCCCGTCTTTCTTCAGAAGGAAAAGATGGTGAAGTAATGGAACTGAGGAGTCATATTGGAGCAAGGGATTGAACTTCATTTGGATTCTTGATTAAAAATTTAAGCTAAAATCTATCGCTTGATTGGAGATCCTCACATTGCTCTCGGTGCTGGATTAACTCTGCGCTTAGCAAAAGAAAGGGGTTTACCATAAAAACTGAGAGCAACAATCGTGGGAAAAATATCAAATGCTGCAGGCTAAATCTATATGTTTAGCTTTCAATATTTTTGAGATGGGAGTTTGGGTATTCCGTGCATAAATATGATACCTCGTATTACAGTTCCAATCATCAAAAAATTTCCAGGTAAATTATCTTGGGTTGTCCTTTAAGGAAAGTTAACACTTTGACGGATTATGCCGTCGATTACTCAATAAATTTTCTGCATGTTCGCTGTGGATGTATCAGGCATCATTATCAAGAACTTATTAATCGCCTATTTTGTATTTCGTCAGGTGTAAATTTTTAGAAACTTAAAAGATCGAACAATGAATGTAACGGAGGAAAATGATTTGTAATAATTTAACATTATAATCAGTAAAAATTAATTGGAACCGTAAAATTCAGCACAGATCCATAATCGTAAAGAAAATAGATAAAATGGACACTGTACAAATCAAATGCTAAGATATTAAACGAAATAACAGATGTTGCTTTTGACAAAGACAGAAATACACATAACCAAGATGCAGAATATAAATTTATAGTAACACGGAAATGTTAAGAATTTACATTTTGTATATTAATTTACTAGAAATTTATCCTAACACGGAAATGTTTTGTATATTAAGTTACTAGGAAAATGTCTCGTTGTGTGTGCTTTTCCTCAGTTCTTTTAAGCAACCTCCTATGTTTTACCCATGCAGACTGTACAAGCAGTTGACTTGAACAAGATCTTTAATAAACAAGCTAACATTTTCAGAACTCGATTTGAGCATGACGAGAGCCCGGGCTCAACAACTTCTATGATAAGCAAGGTTCAAACAGTTAATTAGGAGCTTAGGCTCAACAAGCTGTTAAAAGAAAGAAGCTTGAATGAATATAGCTAAAATTAGCTCGGCTCCTTTTACAAGTGAGTCATTTCACATTTATGATGTTACCTCAATCTAAGCGTAAGGGCAAGTACACATCCACAAATGCCAATGAACCAAGAAAAAGGTCTAGCTTCCAATTACTTCATATATATAAAAGGCGAACATAGTATATCCAATCCTCAGTTAATGTCATTTTCTAAAAGATAAATGGGGGAAAATTTGTTCGTCAAACTTGGTTAATCAGATTAGATTTCTCAAGGTAGCATATACATGTTGCAAGACAAATTTAACAAAGAACTAAAACGAGAGCTATTAATTTGATGTTACCCGGCCATGCTTCCCTAGCTACATTTGTTTGCCTACTTTTTTCTGAAAGTTAATATTGATACAATTTAATATCCAAAATGAGAGGAAAAAAGAAAAGAAAACAACAGGAGAAAAGATTAGAGAACATAGTAGTAGAGGCGGAAAGATTAGAGAACATAGTAGTAGAGTCTTACTGTATAAGGACCCTTATCCTCATGGTGGCAAATGGGTGGTGAAGGAAAACGAAGGATGTCGCGGCTTAGGTGGCAACTGCCAAGCTCGTTTTAGATTATCCATCCCAACATCTTTGGATTCTCTCCCCAAGTACAATAATGCCACATGGCTGATTGTTTCAGTTTTAGCCGTTTATCCTTTTTTATCTCCGACCACCAGCCGTGGCACTAATTTGATGTTGAACTTGTAGCAATTTAGTAGAGCTGGATAATGCACGGATCCAATAATAGCGTAAGGGCGAGTGTTTTTCCGTACTAACCTATTTAAAATATTAATTTAACAAAATAACTGTGTAAAATTAATTTTTAACAAATTAACCGGTCAATCCGCCACGTAAAGAAATTGACTTATTTTTTAATCAAAATATTCGAACTCATCCCTGTCATCATCTTCCTCCTCACGCCTGCAACCCTCGAGACTCTCCCCTGTCGCTTCTTCCTCTGGCTCTCCTCCTCTCTGCTTCTTCCCTCCTCTGCAGCGCCCCACCCCACTCCCTCCATGCCTGACGACGATGGTGCACGGTTGACGTCGATTCCCTCGAGCATCGGCATCGGCAGAGCAGCCGACCATAGATTCTTGGAAGGAAAGGAATAGGAGGGCATGAGGTCCCCCGGCTCCCACCAATGTTCTCTCCTCCTCCTCCCGGTTCTTCCTGTTCCCTTTCCACCAATGCTCTGCTCCTCTGCTATCCTTTGCTCCCTGCTTCTTTCTTCTTCCTCCTCTATTTCCCCTAGCCCCCATCTCCTCTGTTAAGATCGACTAAATTATCTAATATATATAATAATATATATGTGGTTTAGAGTAACATTTATTATTATGAAGCCACGTATTTACATAATACTTGGCTAATATTGTGTAATCTCTAGTATAAATACTCTATTCACTGAGATAGAAAGTGATCCGGCGTGAACTCGTATCTTCAGTCTTCAATAAAATTATTATTCTTTATTCTTTTATATTGATTTCATTATTTTGTTAGTGCTGTGATTTTTGGCATTTTCTAACAAGTGGTATCAGAGCCAAGTTTTTCAAGTTTTGTTTTGATCACAGCTTTCTGTCAATGGCGCTAAGATTTGAGATCGAAAAACTTGACCGAAGTGTCAATTTTGCACTTTGGCAAGTTAAGATGGAGTCTATTTTGGCACGTGAAGATCTTCATGAAACAATCTTAGAAGATACGTTATCAGATGCTAAAGCAAAAACACGTGCGCTTGCTGTCATCTGCCTTTGTTTGTCAGATGAAGCTCTTCGAGAGGTGTTGCACGAAGACACACCAACAAAGCTTTGGAAGAAATTGGAGCGTTTATACAAAACACAAACGCTCACAGGTAAATTAGCTTTACAACAAAAGCTAATTCTTTTCAAAATGACAGAAGACACTCCAATAGGCGACCACATCAATGCTTTCAAAACAATCATTGGAGATCTCGAGAATATGGGTGTGAAGATTGAAGATGAATTTAAAGCCATGTGCCTGCTATGTTCACTCTCGCCTTCCTTCAAAAATTTCCAAGAGACGGTGCTATATGGGAAGGATTCGATCACTCTTGAACAAGTGATCACTGCTCTACATTCAAGGGAGCTCCTGGAACGTGAGCTCATGAAGAATTCAAGAAACGATCATGGTGAAGCTTTGATCTCAAGAGGGAGGTCAACTGGTAATAGCAGCAATTTTGGAAGGTATAAAGATGTTGTTTGTCACTATTGCAAGAAAATGGGTCATATTAAGGCCGAATGTTTTAAATTGAAGAACAAGCGTCAATATAAAAGAAAAGAACACAAAACATTTGAAACCTCCTATGCAGAGCTAGAAAACGAATCAGAGGATGTTTTGGTGGCCCATGCAGGTGATTCAAGAAATAAAGATGAATGGATCCTTGATTCAGGATGCTCCGTTCATATGACTTCGCACCGAAGTTGGTTTTCTACCTATAGCCCAATTAAAGGTAGAAAAGTTCAGATGGGGAACAACAACTCCTGCAAAGCGATCGACATTGGAACTATAAAAATTCAGTTACATGATGACTCAGTTAAAGTGTTATCTAATGTTTTGCATGTTCCTAAATTGCAGCATAACTTAATTTCGTTGCCTACACTTGGTGCACTTGGCTATACTTTTACCGGGCAAGGTGGAGTTTTGAAGGTCACTAAAGGAACCTTAGTGATCATGAAGGCTTTGCAGAAGAACAGGTTGTATGTTTTGCAGGGAAAAACAGTGATAAGATCTGCTGCTAGTTATGTTGAACCAATATTCTGTTATTCAGCTTTTATGTCAACAAATGTTAAAAATTGTAAAACCAGGTCAAGACGCACGTTGCAAAATTGTCCTAAATGGATTAAAGAGGACAAGGTCTGGCGTCCCAAAATATGTAAAAAGAAAGTTCATATCCATGATAAACAGGAATCTGAAGAGAAGCGGGACTTTGAGGAGGTGCGTATGACCGTTGAGAAAAAGACACAGGAGAATCAGAATTTGGTCAAAAAAGCAGATGAACCAGATCAGTGTTCAGATGCAACTACTCAGGTGGAGTATTGTGCATTCAGGTGGAATAGTAAATTAGATAATGTTAGTCGAGGTGGAGATTGTTAAGATCGACTAAATTATCTAATATATATAATAATATATATGTGGTTTAGAGTAACATTTATTATTATGAAGCCACGTATTTACATAATACTTGGCTAATATTGTGTAATCTCTAGTATAAATACTCTATTCACTGAGATAGAAAGTGATCCGGCGTGAACTCGTATCTTCAGTCTTCAATAAAATTATTATTCTTTATTCTTTTATATTGATTTCATTATTTTGTTAGTGCTGTGATTTTTGGCATTTTCTAACAAGTGGTATCAGAGCCAAGTTTTTCAAGTTTTGTTTTGATCACAGCTTTCTGTCAATGGCGCTAAGATTTGAGATCGAAAAACTTGACCGAAGTGTCAATTTTGCACTTTGGCAAGTTAAGATGGAGTCTATTTTGGCACGTGAAGATCTTCATGAAACAATCTTAGAAGATACGTTATCAGATGCTAAAGCAAAAACACGTGCGCTTGCTGTCATCTGCCTTTGTTTGTCAGATGAAGCTCTTCGAGAGGTGTTGCACGAAGACACACCAACAAAGCTTTGGAAGAAATTGGAGCGTTTATACAAAACACAAACGCTCACAGGTAAATTAGCTTTACAACAAAAGCTAATTCTTTTCAAAATGACAGAAGACACTCCAATAGGCGACCACATCAATGCTTTCAAAACAATCATTGGAGATCTCGAGAATATGGGTGTGAAGATTGAAGATGAATTTAAAGCCATGTGCCTGCTATGTTCACTCTCGCCTTCCTTCAAAAATTTCCAAGAGACGGTGCTATATGGGAAGGATTCGATCACTCTTGAACAAGTGATCACTGCTCTACATTCAAGGGAGCTCCTGGAACGTGAGCTCATGAAGAATTCAAGAAACGATCATGGTGAAGCTTTGATCTCAAGAGGGAGGTCAACTGGTAATAGCAGCAATTTTGGAAGGTATAAAGATGTTGTTTGTCACTATTGCAAGAAAATGGGTCATATTAAGGCCGAATGTTTTAAATTGAAGAACAAGCGTCAATATAAAAGAAAAGAACACAAAACATTTGAAACCTCCTATGCAGAGCTAGAAAACGAATCAGAGGATGTTTTGGTGGCCCATGCAGGTGATTCAAGAAATAAAGATGAATGGATCCTTGATTCAGGATGCTCCGTTCATATGACTTCGCACCGAAGTTGGTTTTCTACCTATAGCCCAATTAAAGGTAGAAAAGTTCAGATGGGGAACAACAACTCCTGCAAAGCGATCGACATTGGAACTATAAAAATTCAGTTACATGATGACTCAGTTAAAGTGTTATCTAATGTTTTGCATGTTCCTAAATTGCAGCATAACTTAATTTCGTTGCCTACACTTGGTGCACTTGGCTATACTTTTACTGGGCAAGGTGGAGTTTTGAAGGTCACTAAAGGAACCTTAGTGATCATGAAGGCTTTGCAGAAGAACAGGTTGTATGTTTTGCAGGGAAAAACAGTGATAAGATCTGCTGCTAGTTATGTTGAACCAATATTCTGTTATTCAGCTTTTATGTCAACAAATGTTAAAAATTGTAAAACCAGGTCAAGACGCACGTTGCAAAATTGTCCTAAATGGATTAAAGAGGACAAGGTCTGGCGTCCCAAAATATGTAAAAAGAAAGTTCATATCCATGATAAACAGGAATCTGAAGAGAAGCGGGACTTTGAGGAGGTGCGTATGACCGTTGAGAAAAAGACACAGGAGAATCAGAATTTGGTCAAAAAAGCAGATGAACCAGATCAGTGTTCAGATGCAACTACTCAGGTGGAGTATTGTGCATTCAGGTGGAATAGTAAATTAGATAATGTTAGTCGAGGTGGAGATTGTTAAGATCGACTAAATTATCTAATATATATAATAATATATATGTGGTTTAGAGTAACATTTATTATTATGAAGCCACGTATTTACATAATACTTGGCTAATATTGTGTAATCTCTAGTATAAATACTCTATTCACTGAGATAGAAAGTGATCCGGCGTGAACTCGTATCTTCAGTCTTCAATAAAATTATTATTCTTTATTCTTTTATATTGATTTCATTATTTTGTTAGTGCTGTGATTTTTGGCATTTTCTAACAAGTGGTATCAGAGCCAAGTTTTTCAAGTTTTGTTTTGATCACAGCTTTCTGTCAATGGCGCTAAGATTTGAGATCGAAAAACTTGACCGAAGTGTCAATTTTGCACTTTGGCAAGTTAAGATGGAGTCTATTTTGGCACGTGAAGATCTTCATGAAACAATCTTAGAAGATACGTTATCAGATGCTAAAGCAAAAACACGTGCGCTTGCTGTCATCTGCCTTTGTTTGTCAGATGAAGCTCTTCGAGAGGTGTTGCACGAAGACACACCAACAAAGCTTTGGAAGAAATTGGAGCGTTTATACAAAACACAAACGCTCACAGGTAAATTAGCTTTACAACAAAAGCTAATTCTTTTCAAAATGACAGAAGACACTCCAATAGGCGACCACATCAATGCTTTCAAAACAATCATTGGAGATCTCGAGAATATGGGTGTGAAGATTGAAGATGAATTTAAAGCCATGTGCCTGCTATGTTCACTCTCGCCTTCCTTCAAAAATTTCCAAGAGACGGTGCTATATGGGAAGGATTCGATCACTCTTGAACAAGTGATCACTGCTCTACATTCAAGGGAGCTCCTGGAACGTGAGCTCATGAAGAATTCAAGAAACGATCATGGTGAAGCTTTGATCTCAAGAGGGAGGTCAACTGGTAATAGCAGCAATTTTGGAAGGTATAAAGATGTTGTTTGTCACTATTGCAAGAAAATGGGTCATATTAAGGCCGAATGTTTTAAATTGAAGAACAAGCGTCAATATAAAAGAAAAGAACACAAAACATTTGAAACCTCCTATGCAGAGCTAGAAAACGAATCAGAGGATGTTTTGGTGGCCCATGCAGGTGATTCAAGAAATAAAGATGAATGGATCCTTGATTCAGGATGCTCCGTTCATATGACTTCGCACCGAAGTTGGTTTTCTACCTATAGCCCAATTAAAGGTAGAAAAGTTCAGATGGGGAACAACAACTCCTGCAAAGCGATCGACATTGGAACTATAAAAATTCAGTTACATGATGACTCAGTTAAAGTGTTATCTAATGTTTTGCATGTTCCTAAATTGCAGCATAACTTAATTTCGTTGCCTACACTTGGTGCACTTGGCTATACTTTTACCGGGCAAGGTGGAGTTTTGAAGGTCACTAAAGGAACCTTAGTGATCATGAAGGCTTTGCAGAAGAACAGGTTGTATGTTTTGCAGGGAAAAACAGTGATAAGTTCTGCTGCTAGTTATGTTGAACCAATATTCTGTTATTCAGCTTTTATGTCAACAAATGTTAAAAATTGTAAAACCAGGTCAAGACGCACGTTGCAAAATTGTCCTAAATGGATTAAAGAGGACAAGGTCTGGCGTCCCAAAATATGTAAAAAGAAAGTTCATATCCATGATAAACAGGAATCTGAAGAGAAGCGGGACTTTGAGGAGGTGCGTATGACCGTTGAGAAAAAGACACAGGAGAATCAGAATTTGGTCAAAAAAGCAGATGAACCAGATCAGTGTTCAGATGCAACTACTCAGGTGGAGTATTGTGCATTCAGGTGGAATAGTAAATTAGATAATGTTAGTCGAGGTGGAGATTGTTAAGATCGACTAAATTATCTAATATATATAATAATATATATGTGGTTTAGAGTAACATTTATTATTATGAAGCCACGTATTTACATAATACTTGGCTAATATTGTGTAATCTCTAGTATAAATACTCTATTCACTGAGATAGAAAGTGATCCGGCGTGAACTCGTATCTTCAGTCTTCAATAAAATTATTATTCTTTATTCTTTTATATTGATTTCATTATTTTGTTAGTGCTGTGATTTTTGGCATTTTCTAACATCCTCTCCCCCCTCCTCTGCCGCTCTCCCCACACCCAACCTGATCTCCTCTCTCCCGTCCCCCACACCCGCCGCTGCCGCTCTGCTTCCCCATCTCCCCACCCCCAGCCCCTAAGGAACAGAAGAGGCGAGCATCCCGCCACACCTGCCGCTGCCGCTCTGCTTCCCCTATCTCTCCACCCCACCCCACCACCAGCCCCCAAGGAGCAGAGGAGGCGAGCGTCCCCCACACCCGTCGCTATCGCTCTGCTTCCCCTATCTCCCCATCCCACCCCACCCCACCCCCAGTCCCTAAGGAACATAGGAGGCGAGCTTTTTTCTGCGAAGAATCCCATCGCTCTCGCTTTGTCATCGACGTCGCTTGCAGGCAGACACAGCAGCAGAGGCGCCCTGTAGGTCGAATTGGACTTTCAGAGATCCTTGGACACCTCCGGCGGACAATAGATGTGCGGGTGCCCGCCGACGCTGCCGGTCCAGTTGACTCTCGTGACCATGTAGTGAGAGATGCCGCCGGGGTCTTCGGCGTCCAGGAGAGCGACCTCGATGTAGCTTTGGTGGCGGCTGCTATCGGCGGAGGAGGCAGAAGGCGCACCGGGGTCCGAGGAGATGGCGTCCTAGGTGAAGCGAGAGGAGTGAAACAGGATGCAGCTCCTTCCTCTTCATCGCCGTCGTAGTCATTCTCCTTCGTTTTGTTTTTAAGTTCTATTTTTTAAGTACCCCCTTCTTCCTCTCTACGACACCCACCTTCCACTTCCACCACTCCCACCCCTTCTCCCCCTTCTTCCACCCCCCTGCGCAGCACCCACGTTGAAGGCGTTCCAAGGGAGGGTGGCTAAGGGAGGGTGGAAGTCTGCTTCTTCCCCTCTGCCACCAACACTTCTTCCCCTCTGCCACCAACACTAGGAGCCCCTCCGTTTCCTCCTCCCCCATTATTCCCTCCTTTCTCTCTGCTTCTTCCCCTTCACCTCCCCCTTCACCTAGATGTAGCTCCGGTGGCAGCTGCTATCGACGGAGGAGGCAGCGGTCGCCGGAAATGTTTGTGGGCAAGAGAAGGAAAGGTCGTCGGAAATGTATGTGGGCATGAGAAGGAAGGACGCGTTCGAAATTTTTGATTAAAAAATAGGTCAATTTGTTAACGTGGCGGGTTGACCGGTTACTTTGTTAAAAATTATTTTTACACAGTCATTTTGTTAAATTAATATTTTAAGTAAATTAGTACGGAAAAACACTCGCGTAAGGGCATTGTTATGATGCTGGAATAGCTGTTGACTTTAAATGGATTATACTTGGGTGCGGATCATGAACATGGAAGTGATGGGCAAAGCAACTTTAGCCGATTACAACAATACATCCTACTCTTACAAGCTTTTCCACCTCTTGAAGTTCGATGTCGGTCATATTATAGAGATCGGACGACCTTCCCATTAAGCCAACCGGACCGGGTCTTGACTGGTGGGTTACGTCAGGCCCAGGGGAAACCCCCTTGATGGATGGTGAGTTCATGAGGCCCTAAAACTGCACATTTCACTCGACGAATGTGCAGCTTCCAAATCCACGATATTTTTTGATAAGTAATCATAGCAAGGTGAATTAAATAAACGTAGATCCCGATAATTCATATATCTATCTTATCTCATCAAATTCATATATACATGATAGCTAGATGGATCTCCATACTTGAATAATGCCGAGCGAGTTTTCGATTGCCTGGCTTGCTGTTCTTGTTTCCAGGTGAGTCTGACGTCGTGAGTGTGAAAGAAATCTTTTTTTAATAAAAAAAAGGACAAAGGAAACTTGGGAACTGCAGACCATTATTTAGATGCTTCAGGACAATAAACATAGCATATATTTGCAGGTTTCGCTGCGCAATGAAGAATGGTGGATTGCAGTATATTTTTCTTTGAACAAGAAAAAATCTAAACAGGGGCATGGCCCGATTTGATATTTTTTTATTTATCATAAGACCGGAAGCGATAGTTTAATTATATTCGGCGAAACACTTTTTTTCTAAAAAAATTAAGTTCTCGGTAGGAGCCGAGCCCATCCACTAATTGGGTGGTGTGTGCGGCTGCATCTGCATGCCTCAGGGATGGAGGGAGGGGACGCCTCAAGTATACTAAACGTTTTTATGGAAAAAAAGGGTAAGAATAAATGTTTTTTTTAAAGATGGGGTGGATCAACTTTTATGTTCTATGTTCTTGTATTGCAGAAATTACAACATGCAAGAACATAGAACATAAAACAAGACGGGGGCTGGATTCAAAAGCCATCATCAGCATACAAAACGGGCAACACCTTTTTCTTTCTCACTTCCAAAGCCTGTTGGATTTATTTCCATGCAAAAGAAGCCAGTTCGCAGAATCTCCAGCACATGCTTCCCCCCAGAGGTGGTCCTTTCCATTGCCAGGTAATAATGCATTCAAGATCTGATATTTGGAACACAGATTTTGTTTTTGTTTCTGCGGTTTCTTGTTCTCCTTCTCATTCAATAGATGGAATCAAGGACCTCCATGAAGAAAATTTATGGATGCCATTGTCCCTTTCCAGGCACTGGTGTTCTTTACTTTCAGTTATCTACCTTTTGGGGCAAGGTATGAAGAGATGAGCATTCCCACCAGTACAGCGTGATCTCTGCCTATTGTGCTTCTGGAGATCTTCAAAGCTCTTGTACTACTAAGTTTGATAGGAAGAAGTGCAAAATTTCATCGGTGATCTCTGGTCTTCAAAAAGCTTTTCTTCATTTTTCCTTTTACCTGATGAGCAATTTTCCAGCTGTCCAGTTTTGGGGACCTTTCTCAAGGATGAGGACATGAGCACCTGTGATCTCTCTTTCCACGAATCATCTGAAGGCCCTAAAGCTTCTTGATTCCTCCTTTTCTTTGACGAAGTTGCCGTCGGATCTCTTTGTGCAAGGGCTTTCAAGTTAGATAGAAGAAGCTGAAATCGGAAGAATGAAGTTTTTCCAAGGCTTACTCATTGTTTTCCTGGGATCTCTTTGTGCGGAAATTACGCAGGCTCTAATGGAACCTGTTCTCATCGACTGTGGCTCCAATTCCAGCATCACTCTGGATGGTAGAATCTGGGTTGGGGACTCAACACCTGGTGTAAACTTCACCCTCAACTCTTCTGGATTTACGGTTTCAGCTTCCATGATCAATGGAGAGCCACGCTATGCAAACTCTACAGAACGGCCAGGATCTTCAACACCTCAACAAGCTACAACACCGCTTTGCTCCCTGGCAACTACTACATCAGGCTCCCCTTCTACCCCTTCAATTTCGACACCCTCAATGTCAACGAGTCATCGTTCGATGTCGTCGCCAACAATCTAAAGCTGGTCTCCAAGTTCAATGTCCCTGGAGAGATTTACTGGAAGAACACAAGGAGCAACTCAAATACCACCTCCCTGGTAAAGGAGTACTTCCTCGAAATCAGCCTCAACGAGCTTAAGATCGAGTTCATCCCCGAATTTGGATCTTTTGCTTTCATCGATGCTGTTGAGGTCATTCCCATCCTTGACGACTTGTTCAGTACTCAGAATGTGAAAAGAGTAGGAGGCAATTGATCGAAGTTCCCTTTGAGTTTAAGTGACAGAGGGATTGAGACCATGTACAGGTTGAACGTGGGAGGCCCTGAAATCAAATCCAGTGAAGATAAGGACTTGTGGAGGAATTGGGAATCTGATGAAAGATTCATGTTCTCGGTGAATGCTGCATACAGCAATGACACTTCAATAGCACCACTACTTGTATACGAGACAGCAAGAACAATGACTGATAACCAAGTTGTTGAGAAGAGATTCAACGTGTCGTGAAAGTTCGATGTCGACCCAAACTTCGATTATTTGATCAGATTCCACTTCTGCGAGCTTGTTTATGACAAGCCAGACCAGAGAATTTTTAGGATCTTCATCAACAATCAGACAGCAGCTGAGAATTTTGATGTATTTGTGCGAGCTGGTGGGAAGAACAAAGCATACCATGAGGATTATTTCGAGGCGATTTCGCAGAAGGTAGACACTCTGTGGATTCAGCTGGGGCCTGATTCGCTGACGAGTTCTTCAGGCACTGATGCTCTTCTCAATGGAGTTGAGGTATTCAGGCTAAGCAAGAATGGAATTCTTGCGCATGCTCCTGAAAGAATCGCGACCACAGGGCAGGGTGGAGGAGGCGGGTTTATTCTTCAAAAGCCAAAGAACAAGACTATGGACAGCAATTGGTGTAAGCGCTTGTTTGTCCATCTTTGGATCATTCTTATGCGTTGCTTTCATGTGCTACCGGAATCGCCAAAAGAAACCACAGCAGTTGCCGGATAAGAGAAAGGCGGAACTGCGGGAGTCTCCCCGCGGCTTGGGAGGCAAAGCAAGTGCTTGTGCGAAATCCCCTTCGAGCAAGAATGGAGCACCATCAGCTTTGAGCAGGAATGGGAGGAGGTTCACTGTGTCAGAAATCAGAGATGCCACTAGAAACTTTGACGATTCATTACTCATCGGATTAGGGGGATTTGGAAAAGTGTACAAGGGCGAGATCGATGGAGGGATCACGGTCGCCATCAAACGGGCCAATCCACAATCCGAGCAGGGACAAAGAGTTCGAAACGGAGATCGAGATGCTTTCCAAACTCCGGCACCGGCACGTGGTCTCCCTGATCGGGTACTGCGACGAGCAGAAGGAGATGATCCTGGTTTACGAGTACATGGCCAATGGAACCCTCAGAAGCCACCTCTTCGGGAGCGACCTCCCGCCCCTGACATGGAAGCAGCGGCTCGAAGCTTGCTCGCGGGTTGCACTACCTCCACACCGGAGCCGAAGGCGGAATCATCCACCGCGACGTGAAGACCACCAACATCCTCTTGGACGAGAACTTCGTCGTGAAGATGGCGGACTTTGGGCTGTCGAAGGACGGTCCGGCATTCGATCAAACACATGTCAGCACCGCCGTCAAGGGCAGCTTCGGGTACCTCGACCCGGAGTACTTCCGGCGGCAGCAGCTGACGGAGAAGTCCGACGTCTACTCCTTCGGGGTGGTGCTGTTCGAGGTGGCGTGCGCGAGGCCGGTGATCAACCCGACCTTGCCGAGGGAGGAGATCAACCTGGTGGAGTGGGCGCTGCGGTGGCAGCGAAAGGGCGCGATCGAGCGGGTCGTGGACCGGCAGATGGAGGGGGACTGAACGCCGGATACGATTAAGAGATTCGCGGATGTCGCGGAGAATTGCCTCGCCGACGAGGGGAGGAGCCGGCCGACGATGGGGGAGGTCTTGTGGCACCTCGAGAGCGTGCTGCAGATGCACGAAGCGGAGGTGCATAGGCGGAGCTCGAGTTCTTCGTCTTCGTCGAGAAGTGAGGAGAGATCGGGAGATGCATCGATTAGTCTTCAGCGAATTGTCGAGGGAGGAGGAGGAGAAGAGGAAGGAGAATGAAACGGCTAATAATTCATTATATCTAAACTTGGTTTTATATTTTTAAAATATCAAACATTATATACATATATTTGTGCTTAAATTTTTGATAGAGATGAAGGTGTAAGATTTTTTAAATATATTTTTTATTTTATTATTATTATATATGGAAATATTGTTGTATTCTTTTGTTCATTCATGTCTGAAGATATATTTAAATTTTATCTTTTTATTTCAATGAAGATAGAAAACATCCAATCGTATTAAATTATATTAAACTAAAACATCAATTATATTAAACTATAACCACTAATGATGAATGATTTGGCTAAATTATTATTACTTTTATTTTTAAATTAATAGTATCATGTCACCCTAAACATTGAGAAAGCTGCACATTTCCTGTTTTGCACTGCAAGAGTCCTGTGCAGAGTCCTTGATGCAAGTTAATGTAAGAGATTGTGGAGAAGACCTCCCATGACCAAAGGCTTGCTTCATCTATTTTGGTGGCAACAAAGTCACTGAAGATGACCAAAATTACCACTTTATTTCAAAGAAGAAACCCTACTTGTTTTAAGCAGAATTAGAATGAAACAAATGATGTTCTATGCCAACACTACCAAGCCCCTTTTGCAAAGGATAAATAAAAACTTAAACCACATTGATCAATTTCTCTGAAGCTGTAAGAACCATGTCTGTTCATCTTACCTCAGTATCATACACTACTTGGAAAGTCCAGTTTCAAAGTTGAACAAGACTACAGTTTTACAGTTAATATAAACTACCATTTGTTTTTGAGTCAATAAAATTAAAGCGTGTAGAAAAAAATAATTCACATTTCACAGGGAGTAATGACCAAACCCTCAATCCAACGTAGATGAACAATAAATCAAGAAACCTGGAAGTTTAGCTGTGCAATGAAGCAACTAGCATCCATAAGATGGGTGAGTGGGCATCATGTACTATGATGGCACTTTGATCTCCGTCAAATCTGTCTGCATCGTCTCTTAAGTTTCGTTCCAACTTCATCTCCTAACTGTGTTTTTCGTCTTTGACTTTGTGAAACTCTCAATGATTCTGTACGTCCACCTATCAAGCATTCCTGTAAAATTCAAACCAAAACATGCCAGTTCAACGATCGCGTAGGATTTCCTCCAGATTAGCATTGAACACACAGCAGAGATAGATGGATCGTTTACAATAAGGACTAACTTTCTGTTAAGCATCCAGAACAGCTTCTATTATATGGAACAAAAGGTGTACACACAACGGGGAGAAGAAAAAAAGAAAGAAAAAAGGTAACAAGAACGTGCCCAGAAATTTTCTTCATCGAACATACTAATAATCATATTTTCTGTTGTTACAAGCAAACTAGAACTTCAGATTTTATTTTCTCAATCGACATTAAGTTCTCTGAGGTAAATTGCAACAGGAACTCAAGAGAAAAGGCTAGTTTCCTAAGCAAATCAATTTCTGGCTTGTCGAAGACTATGTTTTTATTTATTTAGGAAAACAAAGTTTCACTTACTATCCATTACACTCTCCTGTTACAATCTGTTTGTCATGTATTATCCTACATATGGAACAAGATGTTCCATAATGATTTGATTCCTCAAAACTACAAGAATAGATCAAAATATATGAGATATAAATAGTTTTGGCTAAAAGCCGTAGTTCTAGCTCATCAAAATTCAAATCGTCTTTCTTGTATAATTTCAATGAAATGAATACAAGTTTTCCTTCGAAAAAAGAACAATCAAACCATCTTGTTCCACCACAAAAATAATCCGTCTCGTTCTGATTCAAAAATGACTTAGAACCATCCTGGATATGTAAATAATCTTAAATTATATAAGCTCTACCTTTTTCCCAAATTATCTTTTAAAGATGCGTTTTCTCAAGGGAAGCGATGCAAACTTTAGATACATTATTTTGTTGCCAGGGCGAACTTATAAAGGTTAATGAAGCAGTCATTCAGTCAAAGTTCTTAACAAGAAACATCAACATGAGAGAATCTAATGAGCAACTATAAATAAAAGAGGAAAATATACTCGAAAATTACCGGTCAAAGAAAATGTACCACCAAGAACTGCGCAAAGACGAGCAAGGAAATGCAAAAAACTTCGCTGCTGCTCCTTTATTGTCACAGTAATAGGTGAAAGATCGTACAAGAAAAAGACAGCTGTGATGTAGGAACTGATGTAAGCTTTGGCTAAAAAACTTATCGTATAAGAACTTGAATTTCCAGTAGCAGCAGAAATACCAACCTGGCCAAGGTGTAGTCTCACGTATGGGAACAAAATATTCTGTGACAGAAAACTGATTTGTCGGCATTACTGTTTTGGAAAGATATCTATATTCTGTTGGAACAATCTGCATCAAACTAAATGGTAGTGTTAGAAAAGGAAACTTTTTTACAGTAAAAAACACTCCACTAGAAATATTAAACTTCAAGGCAACTAAAAGTAGGTGATCTGCAAAAGAATATACCAGAAAAATTCCAAGTCCTCGTAATTTTACATGAAAACCAAGTAAAACGATAGTTCTATCTCTGCTTCATGTTTTGTTAAGATCTAAAAACAACAATTTAATATTTTGTTTCTGCCTGCAGAAGGCATGCATTCAGCACTCATGTGGATGCAAACATAGCGTCTCTTTTATGAGTAAAGATCATCCAGTTAGCATCCTAATTATTATTAGTTCTTGTTTACCAAGTGATACATATAAATACCACCTAAAGAAAGAGAAAAAGAAATCAAGTACAAGAAATTTTTTAAAAACAATGCTCCAGTATGCTAAGATATATAATGGTAGAAATTAGATATACAGTATTGCTACTGGTATGTGCACAAAATTCACACTCATCTAGCCAGAGCTGCAAACCTCGATACTAGAGATTGCGGGTATAAAACTCACTAAATTCTAAAAAAGTATCAGTGCTGGTATGAGATTTAAACTATAAGCAGTGTCCATTTTAAAAGTATCTACAAATAATTATATAAATACATAAAAATATAATATTAAGGGTGCTGGTCACAATGAGTACATTGCCAGCTTCTGATAAGATAGTCCCTCTTCATTATAAGCTAACAATTCCAACTAGGTGCATCTCATAATGACTCAGGATAGATAGATATCAAAAAGAATTCACTGCAGAAGTGTCAAATCCCTAGCATATCAGGTTGGTCAGCAATCCCCAATTCAAAGGTGGACTACTACATATACATAGTCTTGAAGAAAAAGGAGGACCATGCAATTCCTTAAAATGATGTTTCATCAAGTCGTAAAAGGATAAGACTACTCAAGCATCAATATCCACTCTTAAAGAAGTAGAATATTTTTTTTTTTGTTTCTTCATTGTTTTCAACACATTTTCATCATCCTTCTAGGTAGTTATCAAAAGAAACACTATTTTAAGTCTAATCAATGCCAAGACTCCCATTATGAAAAAGGGTATACTGGAAAAGTAGGTTTAATTTTACAGTTGACCTTTTGAGAGTTCCATCTATCTATTTTCTTATATTAAAGAGGGTTATGACATTAACTTTCTTCCTGCAATCTTTTTTCGAAGAGGACGATAAGCTTAAGTAATCATGCTTGAAGAATAATATTGCACTCAAGTTAGTTTACTTCCTCGTTCAACCTTTTTGTTGATATGTTGAGAGAGTTTCACTTCCTTGATTTGGATAAATACCCATTTAGCACACGGCAATAATTCTTTTCCCCACTGCTATTTTGATGATAAAAAAGATAATGACTATTACTTGTCCTACACAGGACAAAGATATTTTACCATGACAAACATCAGTGAGAATTACTTATCATATAAAAGGAACCTATGCACAACCAAGATAGAGTGAATTTGGATACGATTAATTATAACATAAGAAGCCACATTCACCTTGATATAATATTTGAAAGTACCAGAAGTGTAGGATCCTGGTAGTTACATCAAGTGGATTGTGGATCCTTGGGTACTCTGGGCCAAATGACAAATTATGAATCACATGGCTGACATTCACATGTTTTGGACCACCAAAAATCTATAAATGAAAGATAATTAGATAATATGATAATAGAATCACAATCCAGAACTAATATACATATTACACACTCCAATAAAGCATAGACAGTGATAATTGTGCCAATGACATGCCAAAGAAACAGCAGCTCATGCTATTGGATTAAAACCAAGACCATCTGGAAAAACATGCTAAATAATGTTATGGTGGCCTTTGTTAAGTTGATAAAAAGTGTATCTTATGTAAAAATGGTTAGAAGTCATGGATGACCTATTGGGTTGCTCCACATTCAATATGAGAGGCTGGAAAAAATTTGTTGACAAACAGAAATTTGCTACATTTCATATCTCCTATCTGTTTTGGCCTGGAAACAACGAGGATAACCAGAGAAAAAAAGGGAGACACATTGACCTTGCCATGATCTGGAGATGGATGATATAGAAGTGTGCACAAAGTGTACACCCCTCTAGTTAGAACAATTGGACTCTATACGGGAGGTATATGAGGTCTTGGGTTCAAGACTCGCTAAGTTCTAAAAAAAAGCTTTAGAAGTCAAGAAGCATTGATGACTTGGTGAGTACGGCAGAAATCTCATTTAACAATTATGAAACCAAGTGAAGGACCTCCATATTTCAATGGCTAGAGACAAACCAGTAATTGAGAGGGCAATGAGGGCTGAGATAGAAGGCTGAAGAAGAACAAAGGACAAGTCTCATGGTGGATTATCTCTTCTAGGCAGTAGTGTATCCCTATATTCTTCATGTCCAAATAGTTTATTCTCATATTCATGTAGATTAGCAAATAAATGAGGTTGGTAACATCTCTAACACTAATTTTCTCCCTCTTTTTCTCTTTTTTTGTACCATATCAAAGCTTTTGAAATGAATATAATACTTCCTGTTTCAAGACAAAAAAGGATTAAATAAAATGAATTTGGCTTAAATGAACTATGGAAATAATCCATTCACAGTATATTAAATGGAATAACGCAGATAATTAGCAAACAAAAGGTAAGGATCCAACTGCTACAGGTGAATGCAAAAAAAGAACATGTGGAAATTAACACACTCTACAAGAAGCTAACCTTACCTTCCATATGTTTGTATGCAGATCAACCTCATGTTTTCCAGACATGTCAATGGCATCCACACTTATAACTGCAAAGGCCGTAGTTAAGGAAGGTGCCTAACATACCAGGTCTTTGGAGCAAATTACAAAATGCACAACTCACCTTCACAAGGTAATGAAGGGAATGTCATATTTATATGAATTGGAAGATTTTCTCCTCGCTTTATATCAACCGACATCTGCAATTAAAAAAATTTCAAGGAAACATAAGGTAGAAAACTATGGTCAAGTTACATCTTGCAAGGGTCCATAGCTCAGTGGTAGAGCATTTGACTGCAGATCAAGAGGTCACCGGTTCGAACCCGGTTGGGCCCTTCAATAACTTATCTTATTAAGTTCTAAAAACAAAGTAACATAAAGTAAGTTATTGCATAATCAATATGCATACCAAAATTTTCCATTTGCATATCTTTTGATGAAAATTTTGCATATTCATATTTTTGTCGAAAAACTGAAATTTGTAAAACTTACATCATATTCTAGAAAAATGTCCTAATACTGTATTTAACCCTTCAAGCATGTGAATATCCAACTCAACGCCTCCAAAGCTAATCTTATTAAGCCCTAATAAATATATAGCTAACCAAAGAAATCTGAAGATGCAACATTAGGTATGTTTAGCAGTGATTTATATAAGCAAGATGAGTCCTAATGGGACATAATATCATTATAAAATATTTTACATTGGGGCTCAGGAGGAAACTGTTGGACAACCTAATATAAAAAATGTAGCACTGTTAGAGTTATAGCAAGTGAAACATTTCATTATTGCAGGCAGAATCACACTGGTCAACCATGGCTTACCTGCAATACCAGCATACTATATAGCTCAATGGTGTTGTTTCCTATCTGGAAGATTGAGGAGATTGATAAAGCATGCAAGAATTGTGTATGGGCAAACCTTGAAGAACACAACAATGTGAAGCATCTTCCTGGCTGATCTATGATGTGCAAATTGAGGTAGTTTGGAGGCATGGCATCAAGGGCATCCATGATTAACAAAACTCTAATGTTCAATATGGATCAGTGGTTGCCTCCCAGAGGCAAGTTCTTGAAGGGAGAGGTGTAAGGAGTGATATTTCACTATCTTTTGAAGTCATTCTTTCTTCCAAACTAAGCATGGTAAGATGCAAGCCTAAGGTATGGAAGGGGCTATCGAGGGGCTTCTGTGGATAACGTGGCTCAATCAAAATGCTTTGGTCCTATGATGAGTTCATCAAGCTAATCTGGTTGAAGAACTTAAGAGTCTTAGGTCAAAAGAAGAACATTAGACCAACAACCAACTCCAAGAACTAATCATGTTCATGCAAACCTTATAGTAGTTTACCTCTTAGCTGTGATTTCGCTTATAATAGAGAAATCTATAGCTATGTCTTCCAAGACTTGTAATTATTGTTTTCCTAGATTAAATAAAGCAGGCAACAACTCCCTTGTGGAGCCATACAATATCTGACATATCCCATGGGCTATGAAGGGAAATGAGAAAACGAAACCGATGGAGATTAGTCAACTAGTAATGTGGCATTGGAGTGTATGAGGTGAGAGGAACAAGAGATGTTTCATGGGGATTTCAGAAACAACAATGAGCTTAGCCATGCAGGCAGCTACTGCCTTAACATGCTTCACGTCTCACAAGCCACAATAGAGCTTTACATGTTTGAAGCAATATGATTAAAGGGAGGTGTTGTCCTAGTTCATGTTTACTTTACTCACTAGTATTTTTCTCTTCTTTTCTCCTTCTAAGTTTGATGTTTTATTTTTCACATCCCTTTTGGATGATATATTGTATCATTTCAAAATGGTGAAATGAATGCAATGTTATTTTTCAAAAAAAACTCCCTTGTGGAGATGTTTCCTTTTCATAAGAAAAAACGACATTGGGAGGTGGCGTCATATTTAAAAAATAAAAATTCCCAACTACGCAGTGAAAGCAAAATGCAAAATAAAATCTAAAGAGAAAAGGAAGTCTATGATATCACAATAAAATGCTAAAACAATTCAAATGATAAAATTTCCAAGCAAACACAAATGCTACAAGTACCATAAGTTGCTAGGATATTTCCATGTGTATTTGCAATTTAAAATAGAGTTTCATATTAACTCCAAAAATAAGTATATTAATTTGTAATTTAAATTCCAAAATTAAGTTAACTAATGCTATTAAAAATTTTATTTGATTCATGTTTCATGATTTCTTGTATTATTTGCAATCGTGAGAACAGCATGAGACCATTTAAACTCGCAAATTCATTTATAACCCTCAAGGATTAGTAGTAGGTAGATTTATAGTTAATTAATGAGCCATTTGCAAACAACCAAACACTTATAAACTATTTTCTAAAAATAAACTTGAACACAATCTATGTATCGGCAACCAAATGCCCTAAGTGAGAAGAGACCATGCCTCCTTAACAAGTGATTAAAAGCCACATCGTTCTACTGTTGGTGTCAATACGGGGACCAATTTGCAGAGATGACCAAGAGAACATCCTTGGAAAATAGAAGCCTACTTTTAACCAGGTGAGTGATGCATATAAATACAAGTAACAATGCGACTCCACCACACATGATGCCAAGCCTGTAGCACACCGTAAATATGAACTATGTAAGAATAGTTAAACAAACCTGATGCACCGTTTAGGTAGTGAGGTAGTACTTGAGCTCGTGAACAAACAAAGTTAGCATTATGATGAGGCCAATGGTAGAAACTGAAAAAGGAAAAGATAGAAACAAAATCCTGAATGTTAATTTGAGGAAAATGTTACATCAAGTGAACAAATACACTACAGTAGTGATTATTAAGCGGCATAACACGGAAAAGCACAGAATATGTAGAAGATGCATACCAACAGCTCCAGATAGTGTCTTCCGTAAAAGGTGATCCCCAGCATGAGAAAACGCGTTAAGGTTTCTCAAATTTTGCAGTTTTAACCCCATCTTCAAGCCTCTGTACGGACAGCAATCAAACTCAAGTCATATTTCATCCAACCACGAGTATTATTAATTAGAACAAACTCCATCTGATGAATTCAAAAAAAAAAGGATAAATCCTGCAATTAACCAAGACAAGAAGCAAACTAATGAGCCGTAGTATAATATTCTACCTCTCATACAAAATCGAGAACACCAAATTCAAAGAATTCCTACAAAAAATGAGCAAAAGAAAGTTACCCAGTCCTTCGAATAAAGCACGGACCAAATCGACAATATCATATGAGCCCGCGAGATGCAAAAGGCAGCGATCAACTCGAGATGCACGGACAAGCAGACGAAGAGTAAAAGGGAAAACCCAAAATCATCACCCTTGAGCTGCAGAATCGCGCACCTGAGGACGAGGTTTGGGCGTCGAAGCCAAGGCTGAGAACAGAAAAAGATCGAGGATTCGGCGCCGATGCAGAGAGACCCGCCGGCAGCTCGAGAACGGAGAGAGGTCTTTTTGTTGGAATTTAAAAAAAGGAAATGAGAGGAATCATAGAACGTACGCCCCCTATTCAGCCCTATTCTTCACCCCGAGACAACACACAGGAGACCAAGCAAGGGCCCCACTTGTCCGACATGAGAGCTTCAATCGTTGTCAGGCTAGGGATACGGGTGAATGCGGGAATGGGTCAAGTATCAATTAAGGCGATACTGATGACTAATATTAGTCAAAACGCTTCAATATTACCCTTTGATCTCTGTAGATGGTGATGACAGATGCAGAAGAGGCATTGCATCGGCAAAAAAGGAATATTATACAACTGGACTGAACAGGAGAAACCCACAGTACCTTTTCAAACGTGTCCATCAGTAATATATGGTCTCAATCCTTGAGAGAGAGCTCTTGAATTTGTCAGAAGCCAAAAAAATATTGATAAGCTCATCAAGCCATCCATCCTTGTCTGCTCAACGGGATAAAGAAAAGGTCGTGCTGTGATGATCAAGAGGTTCGAGCAGCCAGGAGTCACGTAGCGCACAGGATCTTCTGAACTACATGTTTGACATAAGAGCTAAAGCACGGCAAGCAGCAACCGGAGATCAGAGATATTTGCTGATCCTAATTATGTGAACAACTGCTTGGCGGGGGAATGGAACCAGAGACCATCCTCCTATGATGTTTGATTCCACACGCTGATAAAACAGTGTGGGTAGAACGCCTATCAATGTCCTTCATTGTTGCACGGTCTTCCCAGACGAGTATTAAGATCAGTTGAATAGAAACTAGACGGTGTTGAAACAAAAAATATCAATCTACCAATCGTTCAAGCTAAATATCCATTCAATTAGGATGAAACAACACGGGAACTGAGATCATAAAATGCATAAACAATGGGGAAGCTTAGCGCTTTAAGCAGGTAAGAAACTGCAACGTTGTCTTCATAAGTTAATAATGCTTAACAAGTGTAAAACAAGGATCAAAACATTCCGTGCGCACTCGGCCAGCTACAAAAAGGCAATACAGCAATAATCTATCCTGCCTAACTTCAAGATGCACTTTATTTTGGAGAAACATATAGCATAACATGTGAAATAATTTCTCTTGTAAGTACAATCATTCTTGATCAGCAGATGAAGGATAACTGAAATATATATGGCTAATCAAGCAAAATATATATGGCTAATCAAACAAAGTCAAATTAAGATTCTACTTTTTCTTTTATTGCTGCATAGGTAAGAAGCATGTTTGTCTAGCACTGCCAGGGTTATTCGATTTGTGACGATTAAAAACCCATGCTATAAGAAACTTTATATGGTGCATGGTTTATGATTTTGGTATCTGAACTTTGTTTCTGATTCAATCTGGAACTGTTAATGCTAGTAGTGGAACAAATTTTAATTCAAGATTGCGGTCTATCTTGCCCGGTATAATGTAGGACCTTTGTCCTCTTACTTTCCCGGTCATACAAAATTTCTCATTTACTGTTGTAAAGTTATGTTCTTCACTAAGCAAACAGTGTTGTCATTATGCTGCACTAGTTGCTAGCACGGTATTTTTCTTTCCCATGTTTTGTGGTTCTTGTGCTCCGTATTTTTTTAGAAGCACATCTAGTTTCCCTTTATTATTAATTAGTTTCCTGTCTCATTTTTCTTAGTCGACATATTCAATCTCCAGAATTAATTAAGGCTTGTGGCTTTGATGAAATTTTACATGGCCTTGAAAATGTGATTCTTATTATGCTTTCTAGAACACCGTCTCATCTTTCTTTAGGATATATGTGATTTCTAGGCCTACCTCTGGGGAATAAATAGCTTATTCAACGTTGTAGAGATTATACAGTTTCTGGATTATGTACATTCAATAGCTAGATGTTTCATTTTTCATGCACTGAACATTGGTTACGTGTAAAGTTTATTTTTGGATAAATTTACCTGATACGTGTTTGCAAATTTTTTTTTTGTTTTGTCTACCATCTTTTTCTAGGGGCTTCCACTAGCTGGGAGGTATGACGTGTGTGCTTCATGCATGCAAGAACACTCTGAAATGCTTCAAAATCTTGTAAATGATGCATTAGATAAAGGAGCTGACATTGTGGGCAGAGGGAGCTTTGGCCATTTGGGGGAAGATGCTGTGGATCAGTTTTGTCCTCCAGCTGTCTTGGTGAATGTTAATCACACGATGAAATTGATGCGAGAGGAGGTAGCTAGTATATTCAACTAGTTTATGTACTTGCTTTTATTTTTCCAGTTTATTAGAAGAAAACACTATCTATCTACGAGCTTTTGGACCAATCATCTCAAGAATGAAGCTAACGATGCCATTCGGTGCCACAAGTTCCGCTGCCATATCTTAGTTTCATGCATGTTCTTAGTTTCACTACCGCTGCGGCCAATGCATCGACTGCTGAAGCTGACGATCTTAACGAAGCAGTAAAGACCAATGCTAGTGCTGTCATTGCCGCTGGTAGAGGACTGCTGTTGAGTAGGCCATTGCTGCTGCCCAGACTGTCGCTGCCTCTGCACCATGACTTCTGCTCGCACTTGTGCTGAGACTGCAGTCGGTGAGGCTACGACTGCAGTTTCCAGTAATCCTGCTGTCCCTCGGGCCGATCGGAAGTCCGCCCCGGCCGCTGCCCCAAATGCCGAAAGAGCCTCTCTAGATATGATAATTACTGTTGCAACTACTGCCGATGTTCTTGATCCTGCCGCCCCCTAGAGCCGCCCGTGGGGGCATATCTTAGTTTCATGCATGTACACACCTTAATATTCGATTATATTCCATCTAACACTGGGTGAATTTTTTGAATCAACCTTGATTTTGATAACTAAGTCCTCTCTCATGTTAATAGTAATCAGACTAAATAACACATCAAAATCCTTAAATTTGACTCCATGTTCCCGTGGCAGTTGAGAAGCTTTCAAATTTTAATAAATCAATCCATAAATGATATAATAGTACATAAAAAACAAAAATATCATTTGATGTGCCTGATTCAAGTTTAACATGTAGAACCTAAGTTTTATGTTCTATGGATGTGTGATCCTAACAAGATCTGAGAGAACTTGATGAGATATTACTGCTAGATATGATCTATGCTGACAAGATCAAGATAAATAGTTAAGTGATAATTGATGAGATATTACTGCATGGATCATATCTCATCAAGTTCTCTCAGATCTTAAAAATCTATTTATCTTTAGAAATTTATAAGATAAATAGTTCAGTGATAATTGATTTCTAAATATCAGGAGAGATACAATTTTTTTTCTTCCAAGAATTATTATACTTATTATAGATGAGTACCTTATGATAGGAGCAAATATTGATGTACTTACTATAGACGAGTGCCTGACTAGATTTGCATCTTAGCAAAGAAAGAAAAATGGGGAGGGAAATACAAGAACGAGGCAATCCTAGATTAGAGTTCCCGAGAAACCTAAAAAAAAAATTAAAAAATAATGGCGGCAGAAAGACTCGCTCCATCGCATTAATGAGGCACACTTCATCCTTTCATGAGGTGATGAGGCACGCTTGATCTTTCACGAGGCACCATCACATTACTGAGGTAAAATTATTATATTTAAAATATTTAAGCCTATTAGCCACATGAGGCCTCCAACGCATGCTGCCATAATTGCTGCCATGAGGTGCTAAGAGGGACGGTGGCAGCGGTAGGAGGGGTGACGGCAGGGGCGGCGACAGCAGCGGTAGTAGCTGCAGCAGCGGTAGCATGGAGATGGAGGGCAGCGGCAGCAAGGACGGCAGCGACAACACCGTCCTTTATCGTCATCCATTCTTCTACAGATTTCATGCCCTGCTTACAATTAAAGAACAGTAAGGAAATATCCACAAGGATTCATTTCCCATACATAAGCAGCCGAAATCAACTCTAACAGAAACCATCCTGTTCTACTCTCACCACCTTCGTTCCCAGCATTTTATAATTTTCTAACAGCATCCAAAAACAAGTAGCGAACACGACCCAAACGGAATTTGTTTGCTAACGTTGACACCATCCCCACATGCATTGTTTTCCACTACTACAACAATCCATATATTTCCGGCAACACAAACAACCCAAAACAGATAGAAAATAAATACTACTCAAGGCAACTTCCAGCATGTTGGTAGTCGACTTGTCTATGTCAAGTCAACCATCTCATTTTGCAGTTTATCCATTAATTTGCCCCCACGTAGGGATGCTGTTAGAATTTGATCTCAGTTATCTCCTATTTCATTAGCAACTGGATTCACCTTATTTTCAGCAGCATTCTCGTGCATTTAAATTAGAACAAAATGTCAATCTACCCAACCATTTGTTGATCAACTCATCTCCTGTTTATCTTATGCTTTATACTACGTCACTGACAGTGCAGGCAACTTACAACTACTATCAGAAGGAAAACTACCGTCAGCTTCCAGACTCGTAAATTTATAGCCACCGTAATGATGACCCACCCCTCGAGGCGCATCCGGACGCGCGCTCCGTTTCTGTCTCCCAGTATTTGACGGACGCCGTCGTCAACTTCCAGCTGCAGGAGCTCGCCGTTGGAGTCGCACGCCTCTCCGATGTCGAGTCCACCGTCTCCTCCGCCGACGCGACTGCTGAGCTACTCGAGCTCTCCAGGGACTTCTCCGACTATTCCAACTTTAACTCCGACATCTCTGGAGAGCTGCAGCGACTTGCATCCGTCGTCCCGAGGGAGGCGCCGCCGAATCCTGCGCCTCCTGGGGCCGAGGACCTCGAGGCGCTCGGGCTGGCGTTTGGTTTGTCGTCGTCGTCGTCGGAGATTCTAGAGAACGATTCGGTGATCACATTTTTTTTCAGGTTATCCATGCCTGTAGACATACCTTCTGTTTTTAGATCAGTTCAAAAAAAATACATTGTGATGCAATCTACCTAAAGACTGCTAGATTTTTTTATAAAATTGTGCTTTTTTAGCTTCTCGTTACAATAAATGCAAGCTTGAAAAAGGCAAACGACATTATATACAACTAAGTATATACATGGGAAAAAGATGCAATGAAATTGATTCACACGGTAAGCAGACGACTAACCCTATCCTTGGACACTCTCACTTCAAATCATGATTGTAAATATCATACAAATATCGCCCAAATTCAAATTCAGTTCCTTCCTTCAAGCGACGAAGCAGAGCCACATGTGAAGTACAAGCAACGAAAATGTAGTCTTAAAAGCTTTCTCCAGGTGAAACACTGCATATATTACGGACAACATGAGATCAGCTCATCACAATGCATGCTCTTCCAGAATCAAGAGCAGAATTGAGATAAATGTATGTTTTGGAACAAGGAGCGCATTTCTTGATGCATCAACTTATGAGGAAATGTTGATCCAAGTAAAATGAATTTAGTAATCAAGACTTGAAAAAAAAATATGAGAAGGGATAATTGCATAGGCCTCTAATGCATTTATCCTTATCATAGAGACCTTCTCTTTAGGTTTTAAACTTTAAAGACCTTTGATCTCAAGTTTTGGCGATAGTCAAAATTCCAGATGAAGTATACTCCATAGTTTATGGTTGCAAACTTCTAAAGTTCGAGTTCCCAAGGAACCTCAAGGAAAAAAAAAGAATGCCAACTTATCCTGTTTGACAAAAAACCAACTGAAAATAATTTGATAAATGGATGTAAATATTAAACGATTGTATCTGAGATTTATCTATCACTAAGTAGTGGCGTGTGTGAAAAAATGAGAAGATGCAAAAACCAAATCCAAAGGAATCCAACCCATATTTAAAAGACAATGGAAGTAGGTATCCAGATAAAGCATCTATGCTTGAGGCTTGTCACAAAATTCTTCCATCTTCTGTTGTTGGTGATGGCGGCAAGTTGGAGACTCAAAGCCTTAAAGCGAGCAAAAGAGCAAGTAGCTCGTGAAGGACTTCGACTTGACGAGGTATATACTTTCTTTGATATCGGTAACTTGCAATGCATTATTAAATAATGATAGTCAAGTTTTTCATTTCTATTGTGCAGGTTGTGGGGGAACGATCGGGCTCATTGGGCCGGTTGACTGTGTCTGTGGACCTGTGGTAGCTTCTGGGGCTGCTCGTGGATGTGCTCATTTGCATGCTATAAGAGATCGAAGGAAGGGGCAAACTGAATTTTCAAAAGGCGTCCCATCTGATGAAACTAATAGAGGCATTCAGAAGATGGATAGTGGTAGGCCTGAGTATTTTGGATGATGTTTCTTCTCGATAAAGATTTTTCGGGGTGTGGCATGTCTTCGGATGATAGATCTTTAATTTCCACAGCAATGCAATATCTGATTTTGAATAAGTTTCCAAATGAATGTTTCTAATCGCTCTGCTCTTCTGGTGCAAGTCCAAAAGCAAAAGATAATTGGGATAACAAATTGCACTCTTCAAAAGATGGAATATGAGATGAAGAATGTTTGACTCAGAGATAAGCATCGAGTACGAGTCAAATGGCAGCTAAGATATTATAGCTTCATATGAAAGGAAAGCATGATGAAACTGAGAAACTTTCACAATCTTAAATCTTAAATGTCTTATCTTATTGTTAAAGTTGATCGTTTCGTTATCCTTAAATGTCCAAACATATACTATTATTTTTATGAGACAATCCTTCAAAAGTACAATTTAGTTGAAAAAAATGATATATTACAATGTTTCACTTAATGATAAGGAGTATATATGAAAGACTAGCTTTTGACTTGTAAATGTATTGTCTTCTTTAACTAATAGATGATAGTGATTGCTTACACAATGAGATGGAGGCTAGCATTAAGAAAGGAGATGCTGGCACAATTCCAACTAGATTGGAAACAAAAAGGACCACCAACAGGTAAAAATTATCTTGACAATGATATTGATGAGTTGACAACTAATCCGCCAATTCTTCCTTTGATTTTGTATCCATCCTATCTGATTGCATACGAGTTAGTTTAAAAATAATTTGATAGCACTTAATTAGAGGAGCAGGTTATTATCCTAACCATCTATCTATTGCTCAGTGTAGATCTTTTGAAATATATTTTTTAGACTATTTGTTTCATTCCTTTTTAGGCTGATAATATTGGTTGAATTTATCCATCTGAATATGCTTAAGTTTTATTAAAGAGATTTTAAGAAAACCGTCAATACGCTAAGCCTAAGTACAAGAAAGCTGTACAATTATGTTTTTTTAATCACTATTGCCTAGTCCATAATTATACCTCCGATAATTGAACTTAGCATCTTTGGTTAAATAAGATATTTCTTTGGTGGTGAACTTTAATTGCAAGCTAAATTGAACTAATGGTACTCCGGCACCATCGCATTAATGAGCTAAAATTATTATATTTAAAATATTTAAGCCTATTAGCTACACGAGGCCTCCAATGCACGCTTCCATAATCGCTCCAATGAGGTGGTAAGAGAGGCGGTGGCAGAGTTAGGAGGGGCCACGGCAACGGTAACAGGGGCGACGACGGCAGCCGTAAAAGGGGCGACGGCAGCAACAGCAGGAGTGACGGCGGCAACAACAGCAGGGGCGGCGGAAGCAACAGCAAAGTCGGCGGCAACAACAACAAAGTCTGCGGCAACAACAGGAACATCAGGGGCAGCGGCAGCGGCAGAATGGACGGCGGCAGCAGCAGAATGAAGAGCGGCAGCAGCAGCAGCAGGGGCGACGGCGGCTGCAGCAGGTGCGGCGGCAATGGCAGCATGGAGGGCAGCAGCGGCAACATGGAGGGCAGCAGCGGCAACATGGAGGGTAACGGCAGCGGCAGTAGGGAGGGCAGCAGCAATAGCAGCAGGAGCGACAGCGGCAGCACGGGCAGCGGCAGTGACAGCAGCCGCAGCAGCAGCGGCAGCAGGGACGGCGGCAGTGACAGTAGGGGCGGCGGCAGCAATAGCACGGATTATGACTCTGGCAGCAGCGCCAGCACGGTCGATGTGAGGGAGAGTACTCATAACGGCATCCATAGCAGAGCCGAAGGCACGGCGATTAGAGCGGTTCGTAGCCCGCATGGCAGCTATGGTTGCATCAGCAGCACGCGAGAGTGCGACAGCGGCAGCATGGAGGGCAATAGCGACAGCGGCGGGCATATTGATCACAGCAGCATCAACGAGAGGCGACGATAGTGGCAGCCGCCATATTGATCAAATGAAGGGGGAGATCCAGGGATCAATGTTTTTTTTATAGGAGGAGGGTTTAGATGTGTGCTTCACGTTTAGATGCGTGTAGTGCAGGACTAAGTCCGGCTCAACTTTTTTTAAAGTAAAAGAAAATAGCTGGTTCGCCATCCGACCCCCACTGCTTTTTTTTAAAAACAAATTATAAAAAATAAAAATCATCGTCGAGGGTCGACGCGTTCGGTCGTTTTTGTTTTAAAAAAAATATCTTCAGCCTCCGAGGGCGAGAAGTTGGACGACGAATTTTTTGCAAAATATAAAATTAATTAATTCTAAAATTAAACTTTTAGAACAGATCAACTCCTATATTATAAAATCTCTATTCAAAAATTAGAGTACTTAGAAAAAAAATGGAATCCAATATTAAATTACCTACTGTCATACTTACATCATTAGTAATTATATATATTATAAAAAATATTTTTATTTATTATTTATCCATCTAAAATATAATATAATCATTAAGTCCATATAAAGTAATTTTTTTTACTTTTATTTTATATAAATATTTATTTGACTAATATTTAAAATAATAGATATATATTTTAAAGATATAGGTATATTAAATATTATACGAAGATTAAGATGTTATTTATTGATAGCATATTGATTTGAATATATATTATATTATTTTTAAAATCTAAATTAATAACATATTATTATGTTAGTACTAAAATCTATATAATTTAATCCTATAATCTAAAATTGCACTAAAATAATAAATAGAAGTACAGGCGCATTACTAACATTGGTACATCCTAATCCATTCCATTAATTAAAAACTCTAATATCAACTATTCGTATGAGAAATTAATTAACAATAAATAATCGTTTAAAATTTTCTATATAAATAAAATAAAATTAGCTAGTTCCTTTTTTTCAATCAAAATAAATTTTTATTCACCTTAGAAATATAACATACATAAATTATTTCAGTACAAAAATGATATCATGAAAAGTAATTCTTAATTTATATTCTTATTTGAATATGATATGCTAAAGTATTTAGATAAAACTATATATGTATATATATAATATGTTAATCCTAAAAAAAAGTGTGCATGTATACTTATATATACTTATATATATATAGGAATGTATATATAAGTATTAATATATATACTTATATAGATAAGGTTAATAATAATGATATGTATATATACAAGTACTTCGACGACAACTAGGTTGATTTCGAAATTAGGAAAAGGAAATGGGGGCAAACCGGTTATTTTACCCTCCCACAACCGTTTCTTATATTTTCTTCTTTTATTTTAATTTCCCGTCACTTCTTTCTCTTCTCCTCTCGACCAAACCTAAAAGGGCATATAAGTCCGAACTGACGAGTCAGTATGCCAAGTAAAAATGTTGACCGGTTTTATAGTAAAAAATCAAAGTGCATCTAACCCCCGGCCGCCCCGCTGTCTCCGCTCGGTGCACCGTCTCTCCGTCCATCCTACACCCGGCCGGTCCATCTTCCCTTGTTCGTCGTCGGCTCCTGTCTCCGCCCGCCACCTTCACCACTTTCCTCCTCCGTCTCATCCGCGCTCGCCCTTGCTGTCGACGACCACCTCCGCCGCCTCCTGGCCGTTGCCAATCCCACCGCACTCATCACCTATGATCTCTGCTCCCCTCGTCTGCACCACCGCCTCTTCCTCTCCAAGCTCCCCAAGCCTTCTATCGTCCCCCGGCAGCTTCGTTTTCGACGCCAGAACCGGCGCTGCCTTTATCACTGCCGGAAGCGTCCCGATTGCTGTAGGCGATCTACCGCATCTATCCGTCGTCCGAAGGGCTGAGAGGGACGGACCTGCATCATCTTCCGGCTCCGACGCCTCCACCTCTGCGGCGTTTCTCTGCGAAAAGTAGTGAGATTTGCAGGGGAGGACGATGCCAGAAGAGTGAGGAGGGCTGGCCGACATTGCGGAGGGAGGGGATGTAGGAAGAGAAGAGGGCAATATTCTATTCTCACCAGTGACCTTCAATCATTGCCGTGAGGCATTGCCTGCAGGCGCCAATATCATTTTACAATTTGGAATTTGGATCAAAGTTTTGGACTCGTGTTTCTGATCTTTCAGTAAATTAGATATTGGAATGTAGAAAATTTATGATTAAACTACTTGTGAGCCAACCCTTCTAATAAATTGTTTGTATTTAGAGTATATACAAGTTAGTCTAAAATGACTTTGATGACGCTTAAAATCAAGTGGAGTGGGTTGTTATCCTAACCATTTATTGCTTAGAGTGGACGGAAATATATTTTCTAGACTATTTGTTTAATTCCTTCTAAGGTTATTGGTTGAATTTATCCACGAGGAAAATGCCAAACAAGACAACCCTAGGTACGCAGTGGGCTAGATAGAGCGCAGATATATAGCATTGCTCTCTCTCTCTCTCTCCAAATGTACAGTGACTGGTGGTCTCCAGTGATGACAAGGGGACTGTCCATGTGTTCAGCCTTCGAGTTAGAGTAGTCGAAGAGGATGCACCGACCCAGATTGTGCCTGCTCCAAGTCAAAAGATGGTACATCAAAATTCTACGTACTATTTATGCTCTTACATGTCCGAGCACTGATGGTGCCAACACCAACTCATCGTTGTATTTTACGAGCGGTAAGTTGGTTCGTATGTTAAGTGTTTCCTTTTATCTTATTTATTTTGGGTTAGTCGTGATTAAGTGGCGAACTTTAGGCAACGCCATCATTTTTTTTGGGCGATCTAGTCGTTTCTTACCATCTCTAGCCACAACTGAATTTTTTCTTAAAATGAATACAGTATCAAATAGAGTGTTTTGTCGTACTAACTTACTTTAAATTTTAATTTAATAAAACGACTTAGTAAAAATAATATTTAACAATATGACCGTTCAACGTGCCACGCTAGATTGTTGACTTATTTTTTAATCAAAAAATTCGGACTTCACGCCTCTCGCTCGCTCGTTGGACCGTTGCTCGACCGATCCGCCCACCCGGACGACGAAGCAAGACGCCGGCTTGCCGTCTTCCCCAGTGCACCAGTGCGCGGCGGAGGTGGAGTTCCTGGAAGCGGTGGAGCCGGGGATCCCGCCGACGATCAACGACAGGAGGATCCACGAGAGCGTGCGGGAGGTGATGAGGGAGGTCGTCGGGGAGAGGAACACCGAGGTCGCCCCGCAGGTGATGGGCAGCGAGGACTTCGCCTTCTTCCTCGAGCAGGTGCCCGGAGTTCTGCTCCTCGTCGGGACGAGGAACGAGGGGTTCGGGGCCGTCCACCCTCCGCACAGCCCTTACTTCACCATCGATGAGGACGTCCTCCCCGTCGGGGCGGCCATCCACGCCGCCTTCGCCCACCATTACCGCCTTCCCTGCTCGCGAACAGGAACAGGGGCGCGAGCACCCATCGCCTTCCCCTGCTCCTCCTCGACCGCGATGCAGCGGCGTCCCCCCCGCGACCGCGATGCAGCGGCGTCCCCACCGCGACCGCGATGCAGCGGCGTCCCCCCCGCGACCGCGATGCAGCGGCGTCCCCCCTGCGACCGCGATGCAGCGGCGTTCCCCCCCCCCCCCCCCCCCCCCACCACTGTTGCCGTCAAGATGCAGCATCTCCTCCCCCCCCGCTGTTGCCAGATGCAGCGGCTGCATCTCCTCCCCCTCCCCCCCCCCCCCCCCCCCCCCCGCGCACAGCCGCGCAAGCCCCACCGCAGGTGATGACCCTGCCATCTCCTCTGACTTCTTCCCCCTCCTCCTCCTCTCCAATCTTCTCTGCCGCCCCGCACTCTGTGCAGATCGCCGCGCCAGCGAAACAGAGCGACTCCTCTTCCCCCGCCCACACCGGTGCCTCCCGCCCGCATCGCTCCTCTGTTACTTCGCAGTCCCCCCGCCCTCTTCTGGACATCTCCGGGGCCGGAAGCCAGCAATGCCGACGACGTCTGCAATTTGATTTCGATCTATGGTCGTCGGCAAGCTTGATTTCGTAACTTCCTCTATTCCTTTCCCCCACGCGCCAATGACGCCGACGACCCTCCCTCCTTTCTTCCGGCTCTGGCGAAGCTTACTCTGTTCCTTCGCCCAGCGCGCTCCTTACCTTCTTCTGGCTCCGGCGAAACGATCCATCGGACTTCTTCCGACACCCCCACTTCTCTGCTTCTTCCCATGCCCACCGTCTCCCATCCCCACCCCCTTCACCAATCCTCCTTCCCTCCTCCTCCTTCTACCCACGCGTGCGCCCCACTGCAGGTGTTGGCCCTCCCATCTCCTCTAACCCCATCCCCCCCTCCTCCTCCTCTCCCATCTCCGTCTCCTAGCGGTGAGGAGGAGGCGGTCGATGCAAAAGGAATAGAGGAGACGCAACAGCGAGGCGACGACGGTCGAGAGCCGGTCGAACGATCGAGTCGAGAGAGCATGGACCGGGGTAGGGCGTTCGAATTTTTATGGATAAAAAATAGGTCAATAATATGATGTGGCGAGTTGAATGCTCACTTTGTTAAATATTATTTTTAATAAGTTATTTTATTAAATTAATTTTTTAAGTTGGGTAGTACGAAAAAATACTCGTATCAAATATCTTAGTTTTATATATACATATAACCGAGCGCGAGTTTAGCTGGATTTTTTTCCTTTTTCTATCATGACAACAGAGTACGATAAAAAGTAACGTGCCTGCCTGGGAAACATAAATGTAGCTTAGTAACTACTAAGTAGAATAAGATTTGTTCATTCCCTCACTTGACACCCTTAAACATGGAAATTGGATATCTATTTGCGTTTGGATTTCTCAAATGTCGTATTTCCAGCTTAAAATAAGAGCTAATACGTAGATGATTAATGAACTCAATTTTAACGTTGTGAAACATAGCACTTATTTTTAATGCAGTGAAGCACAAATGATACTAGAAAATAATAATAAGACGAGAGAGCGTAAAACTCACAGTCGTACAAGCTACTTTAGCTGCGGATCATCAGTATGGAGGTGATGGGTGGAGCAACTTTAGCCAACGACGATAATATATCCTACGCTACGCTTACAAGCTAAAGGAAACAAATCTTTTCAACAATATATCCTGATGTTGCTGATATTTAATTCATATATGTATCCTATCTATCTCATCAACGTCGTATATACATATAGCTAGATCGATCTCCCTACTAATTAACAGTTAAATAATGCTGAGCGAGTTTGACGTCTTGCTGTTCTTTGCTTCCAGGTGAGTTTGACGTCTTGAGTGTGAAAGAAATCCTTTTTTCAATTAAAAAAGTATATTTGCAGGCTTTTTGCTCGATCGTGAATGCAGTAAGTAACGGTTCATTTTTCTTTGAAAAGATAAAAATAAATCTAAATAGTGGCATGACCGATTTGATATTATTTTTCTAATTATAAGATCGGAAGCAATAAATATATGTGGGAAAGCAGCGAAACTTAAGAACGTAGAACATTTAGCATAAAACAAACACTGGCAGTGCCGAAACATGGGAAATCGAGTTTGCAAATCACTCAGAGAAGGACGAGTTGACCAATTCACTCAGAGAAAGCCGAAAACAGTCAAAAACCCGCTGCTCCTTCGAACGTGGCTTTTGATTATTTTCAGTCCAGCGAAGCTTCGCTCGAAGTTAGTTTCTGCCGCTCTGCATTTTCCGTTCCCGTGGATTAAGTTGCAGTAGATTCCTCCTCACCTTTTTTTTTAACCCGAACAGCAGAGGCAGCTTCGCCCCTGTTGTGGAGAAGAAGTCCAGCCTTTGCAGGCCGAGTGCCGTTCGATTGATTGCATCCCTCTGTTTTTATCAAATTTGGAGAAGAGATTTGAAGATCTTATTACTATCAACATAAGGATTAATTATCAATCGTCAGAATTATTTTTAGAGATTCGAGAATCGATCGTTACCAGAGATCCACTTAGTGTATTATTAGTTGAAGGTGTATCCCCATTATAGATAGTGCAAATAATACCATTTTAACGTAGAACAACCATTAGATAATTTTTAAATTAAAAATTAAACAGTTTATAATGGTAATTATTAAATCATCGAATTAAAAAAAATTACATCGATCACTTCAACGGTGCTCGTTATAAAACGTTTTTAGAACTATTTTATAATTGTACAGTAAAATTTTAAAAATATTTCATTCTTTAAAACGTAGCTGTCATAAAACTTAACCTAAATCGGCAGGGTACAAATCAAAAAAGCCATATGACCATCGTACCAGAATTCTCATTTTTAAAATACTTCAAAGATCTTTTTAATACGCTAAGGGCCACTTCTGCTGCAGGTTTAATCGCTTGGGGAAAAGAAAAATAACATCTATCTATCGTTGAAGAGCATAATCTACAGCATTTGCAAAGAGTTTGGGGGTCATCTGTGCCAGCACGCGTGGAGAAGTTGGTTCAAAAATCAAGCAGTTTAGGATCATAAACTGTCACTAAAAATAGTTCACAAAATAAAAGATGAGAACGACCAAAACTAATAAGCTAAGCTACGCAGTTATCACCTTTTCTTCGCATTCTCCGGCTGCTTCGAATTGTGTTCCGAGACAACCTTCACCACAGCGATCAGTGACCGCAGCCTGTCCCACACATTCAGCCCGTAAAGGGCTTCTACAAGGGGATTCCTGGAACTCGAAGGCGTTCTCTGAAGCAGGGTACTGTTGAGGAAGCAATTCGGTAAGCACCTTTGATCGCTGAACCAAAGTTTCGAATCTCACCTGGATAGGTTTGGGGATCACTGTTTTGATAAATGGTCACAGTCTGTCCTCAACCACTGACATGATCCAGAAAGTGTGTAATCTCTACAGTGCGAATAATCTATTTATTTCTCAGAGGTAGGCCTGGAAATCACATATGTCCTAAAGAAAGATGAGATGATGCTCTAGAAAGCATAACCAGAATCACATTTCCAAGCTCACGTCAAATTTCATCAAAGCCTTAAGCCTTAATTAATTCTGGAGATTGTACGTGTTAATTAAGAAAAATGAGACATAAAACTAATTAACAATAAAGGAAAAATAGACGTGCTTCTAAAGAAATATTAAGCACAAGAACCACAGATTATGAGAAAGAAAAATACCATGCTAACAACTAGTGCAGCATAATGACAATACCGTTTGCCTGTTGAAGGACATAACTATGCAATAGTAAATAAGAAATTTTATATGACCGATAAAGTAAGAGAAAGATCTTACATTATACCGGATAAGCTAGACCGCAATCTTAAATTACAATTTGGTCCATTGCAAGCATTAACGGTTACGGATTGAATCAGAAATAAGGTTCAGATACCAAAACCATAAACCATGCACCATATAAACTAATGCTTTAGCAATTCAAATTAAAATAGCCATTCTCGTCAGAGATCAAATAGCCCTGGCAGTGCTGGACAAAACATGCTTCTTACTTGAGCAGCAACAAAAGAAAAGGTAGAATCTTAATTTGACTTTCTTAGGGGTACAGATGTTACATCTGATGCAAAACAAAGTAAGCATCTGCAGCAGACCATTAAGAGTATTTTGTTTGATTAGCCTACAGATGTTACATCTGATGCAAATAAAGTCCCTATCTTCATCAGTCCACTCAAGAGTATTTTGCTTGATTAGCCATATATATTATCATATGTAACTAGAAGAATTCCAATTTTTCTCTTGCACTGAGAAAATACAGATAAAATTATCGGTTATCCTTTATTGGCTGAGCAAGAATGGTCGTAATTACAACAGAAAGTTAAGTTTGACTATTTGTGCAACAAAAGAAGAATAGATATATTTATGGACTTAGAATCTTTCAGCACCAGCACAATTCTGTCCACTGGATTGAAGAGCACCTCCCATGGCAACTTGCACGACCTAGAAACACGAAATATGATAGCAGGCATATCACAGAACTGGGGGACTTTGTGAACAACTATGCTCAGCAAGGAACTCCACAGACTATTCCAAGAAAAGCCTGCATGCACGGTATGAACAAATGACAACTTAAGAGTTAACACCCACCACGCAGTCCGGAAATTGGACGTAGTAGTAAAACCACCGACCAACCTCCACAAGTAAACAAAAAGAAGAAAATACTCGACTACCGGAAAAAATAATGGACATGGTAAAATCTCCGTAAAGGTATCGACATTTCTTTCAACTCTTCAATAAGGAAATCCAAATACATGAATTTGAAGTCCACGAAATAAGTACACGTAAGCTTCAGTTCTGCTTTACACGGTCGATCTGTAATCGAGGAAATCAGATGTTTTTGCCATCTAAAAATGGAATGAAATTTGATGATTCTTTGAGCTAATGGAAAAAATTAAACCCTTTGATCTCTGTAAATGGTGATGACAGATGCAGAAGAGGCATCGCATCGGCTAAAAAAGAATATTATACAACTGGACTGAACAGGAGAAACCCACAGTATCTTTTTCAAGTGTCCATCGGCAAGATCTGATCTCAATCCTTGAGAGTGAACTCTTGAATTTGTCAGAAGCCAAAAAATATTGATAAGCTCCTCAAGCCATCCTTGTCCCTTCAACGGGATCAATAAAAGGTTGTGCTGGTGATGATCAAGAGATTCGACGAGCACTTGTAGCAGCCAGGAGTCACGTATCGCACAAAATCTTCTGAACTACATGTTTGACATAAGAGCTAAAGCACGGCAAGCAGCAACCGGAGATCAGAGATATTTGCTGATCCTCATTATGTGAACAACTGCTTGGCGGGGGAATGGAAGCAGAAACCATCCTCCTGTGATGTTTGATTCCACACGCTGCTAAAATAGTGTGGGTAGAACGCCTGCCAATGTCCTTTATAGTTGCACGGTCTTCAAAGACAAGAATTAAGATCAGTTGAAAGAACTAGATAGTGTTGAAACAAAAAAATATCAATCTACCAATCGTTCAAGCTAAACATCCATTCAATTTGGACATAACACTGGGCGAGCTATAAAAAGGCAATGCAGCAATAATCTATCCTGCCTAACTTCAAGATGCACTTTATTTTGGAGAAACATATAGCTTAACAGGTCATGTCAATTCTAAAATATAAGGAAATTAGATTTCAGCCAAGTTGTCGTCAATAACATTGACAGTGTAAAGGTATATATATACAGGACAGAATGAAGGCCACCAACGAAATTATTTCTCTACTAAACTTTTGATGCTTTAGGCTGAGGTTGAGAAAACTAGAGAAATCAGAGTAAAGAAATAAGGAGTTTCTATGACCCATTTGTTCTTTGTCACGAGTACATCAAGTTCCCCATTAATATGATGGAAGTATTGAGTTACAAATCTAATACAATTTTATCTTGTGTGTTCATGCACCATTGCAACCAATTGTTAGCTGCTTCCTTCATCTATTAACTGGATCATTAAAGGTTTATGTTAACGAAAGAAATTGCTTCTTCTCTCTGAAAAGGTTAGTCTTTTATCACTTTAGGAACGTGATAGTTTCCGAACCTAATAGCAGGGTAATTCATTTTGACAATTCAAAAATCCGGAGCTTAGCTTTCCTTTCTTAAGATGCGTTACATCTAGATGGGAGAAAATACACCTCATTCTCTCTTAAACAACTAGATTCCCCCCTCCTTGTAAACAATATGTAGAGATTGAAGAAAAAGAAAGTTGGACATACCAAGTGGAGAATCACGGGATAATTCTTTCAAATGCAGCTTTACCATGGCTTGCACTTGATCCTTGGCACCATCCAAATGTCGGAAACTGCTGCCTTCTGTAGTGCACCAACCTAAATTAACATCAGACCGGAAGGAAGGCCTATTCTCTGGATGGCACTCTTCAGAAACTGAAACTAGGTTTGAGGAAATTAGCCTTCGAGAATTGTGTAGGCTTTCCCCACCCTGTCTAATCTGAGATGTCATAACATTACTTCCTGAATTGCCATGTGATCGATGAGTTTCCTCGATGGTCTGCCTCTGTCTGCTGCTGGACAACAGAATGCGTATACGTTGATGTATTGCACGTCGGCCAGAAAGTGTGGAGGGTCCAGCTCCAAATGGCTGAGACATAGATCCATAGTCTTCCAATGCTCGAGGAGAGACATTAAGATCAATTTCATGAAGCAAAGGTTGACCTGACCTCTGCAAATGTGTGCTATCACGAGTAGCAACAACCTCATTTTCAATTTGACTGCTTATAAAATCATTATTACATGCTGCCTGATCAGTTCCAACAGCTTGATTTTGCAAAAATAATGATCCATCACCAGCAAACCTACAACATTCGCAGTACCAATTGCCTTCTGGTACTTCCCTCCCCAGACCAACGCAATATGTATGGGCAGGCGAATCACATATATCACAGAGCAGCATTAAACTATCATCTCCTCCTTGATGGCATTCTATACATACCACATTTTCATATGGATCCAGCATTCGCCTTATTTCCTCTTCAGAAGGTTGATAAACCTTTACAAATAGAAGACACGGGTAAGGGGAAAAGGATATTGTAAGTGAAACAGACATGAATAACTGCCCCTTCAGATGATTACAGCAGGGGTAAAGAGAATTATATAAATTGTGTGTCATGGTGAGTAAAAAAAAACTAGTAGTTCAGTTGAAAGGAAATACAATTTTCTGAAGATTCAAAATACCATATTTATAAATTTTGCTGGTGCAGTAAGTATTCTTATAGCATCAACTCTCTTGTAAGCTTTTAGGAACATGGATTTCCCTATTCATTTAAAGAGATTTTTCATATTATAGAGTATGCTCTTTTTTGCTTGAAAATCCTCCATTTTCACAACAGCTACCACCATACCACCAGAAGTAAGATCCTTAAGTCACCAAGTAAAACAAAATTACTTGCCATTCACATGCCCCAAGAACGCAGGAAATCATAGACATTTGCAAAATATTGCATAGCACTATAACTCCTAAGTCTATCTCCAAATATTTGAAGGAAGCATTCGCAAAGTTTCTTTCACATGGTGATCAATATGACATCAATATATATTTGGATCAGGAAATTAATGGATGTGAGATTGATGTACTTAGCATGCACTTACTAGTGTTGCAAGAGAAAATAATTTGCCCAAGTAAAAAACAAACACACACACAAAAAAAAAAGATTTGCCCAAGTAAAAAACAAACACACACAAAAAAAAGAGACAGTTGCCCCTCAAAGCCTCGGTATGCAAAATAAACTGTATACCTGATCTCGTTTTTCAACTTTTATAACTGCCTTCCTCAACCCAAACCCTGGATCTGATCTTGAGGACTTGGTAATGGTCTCAAACCTCCTCTTACAAACAGGACATCTTGATTCAACCTTTGACCACTCCATTATGCATGCAAAACAAAAGAAATGAGTGCAGCAATTCAAAACTCCTCGAACTGTAGTCATCTGCTCCTCTGACAAACAGATTCCACACAAAGGGTTTCCCAGTTCCTCATTTTCTTTCTCCTTACCCTTCTCATCACCCTTTCTTCCAGCAACTATCCTCTTTAGCTGTGGCTGATCCAAGGCACCATCAACACCCAGGTCCCTCAACTCTTCCTCAGAAATCATATAATCATCATCTGTGGAGGACGCTGATTCTTCTGATAATACCACATTCTTCCTTTTGCCAGTCCTAGTTGTGTTTGTCTTCCTAATAGTTGTATTCTTATTCCATTGTCTGTCTGGTACAACAGTATCCTCCATGAAATCATCATCTGATGTTACAAACTCAAAATCAGATGTATCTGATTCCACTGGTGACCTCCCCCGGGTGCCTCTCGATGTTGAACTCTTCTTCCTTGTTGTTTTCTTGGCTTTCTTCGTCTTGTTACTGATTGGAGAATGATTTTTAACAATAAAATCATCCCAATCATCCTCATCTTCAGATATCTTCAGATACCTCTTTTCTCCTTTATTTTTCCGTGAAACCCTAGACTTCCTCTTTTTTCCACCTTCCATTGGATTACCTCTCCTTTGAAATTGAGTCATAGAGACCTCTTCATCCTCAAGATCTTGCTCATCCAATGAGAAGTCTACATCCTCATCGTCGTCTTCCTCCTCTTTCTCATCCTCATAATCTGAAGACCCAGAATTCTGTCTGCGAGATCTAGCAATAGCTAAGTTCATCCCTCTATTCCCAGCTGATACGGACCCCTCCTTTTCCTCGTAATCGGAAGACCCAGATATCTGCTTGCGAGATCTAACCACTGCAAAATTCATTTTCCTATCCTTCTTCTTAGAGGATAGATGCTCTTCTTCTTCATCATCATCATAACCCAAGGGCTCAGATTTCTGACCTCCAGATCTATCCGTAGCCAATTCCCTACTCCTTCCACTAGTCCAAGACGATAGATACTCTTCCTCTTCCGAAGACCCAGATTTCTGGTTTCGAGATCTAACCACAGCCATATTCCTCTTCTTCCCCCTCTTCCTAGCCGATATATGCTTCTCCTCTTCCTCTTCATCCTCCTCTTCTTCTTCATCCTCCTCCTCGTAATCATCGTCGTCGTCGTCGTCGTCCGAAACCCTAGATTTCTTCACCCTCTTCCTAGGTTTAGAAGGGGCCGGCTTTCGCCGTCGCTTCGACCTTGGCGCCAAAAACTCCTCATCCTCGTCGTCAAACTCCGACGCGGGCTCGCCATCGTCAGAGCCGCCGAACTCCCCAAACTCGTACTCCTCCTCCTCGTCAGCGTCGGAGGCGAGGAGCTCCTCATCCGCACTCTCCTCCTCCTCCTCCTCCTCTTCCACGACGTATTCCTCATCGTCCTCGTCGTCATCGTCGTCGGAGGCCTTGGATCGGCGGCGGCGCTTCCGACCAGGGCCGGCCCGCTTGCAGAGGATCCTTCCGCCCCTGGCCATACCACCTATCATAAAAAGCATGAGCCCCGCGGCCGAAAAAATAGAGGGGAGGTCAATAGATCGTCAATAAAAATTTTCGAAGCCAAATTTTTTTTTCATCATACCTGTTCTTCGTTTATTTTTTATTCTATTTACTAAATAAATAACAATGACGATCGTAATAATAATAATAACATTTCGAAATAAATAAACCTAGCGAGAATTTTAGCCAATTTTATGAAGAAAAAAAAAGAAACGGGAAAAGGTGGAAATATAAAGAGGGTGGAGGAGGGGTGGGGCTTAAATTTTTTGGTCGCCGTACCTTCGCGTGGAGAGGAGAAGGGACGATGACGAGTGGCGGCGTCGTCGACGACGCTTATTCGAGAAAGGAAAGCAAACGAGAGACAGAGAGAGAGAGAGAGAGCAGGCGGAGGGAAGGGGGGGGGGGGGGGAGGGATGGGCGAGTAAAGATAGGAGGAAGGGAGTGAGGGTGGGCCGACGACTTCTTTATACGTGTGTGGGACGTAATTACGAAAACGCCCTCGGCGGTCGGGTGGTCCTGTGGAGTAGGTTAGAAGGAAAGAGCCGGGACGCTGTCCACCAAAGCTTTGAAGGAGGAATCTTGCAATTGGTCCAGCGGCCCTCGTGATGGGGGTGGAGTTGTTGGTCTTTACCGTCGTTTTGGATGAGAGGGTGAAGGTTGGGGATCCGTCGCAAGTTGGATGCTACGATGACCGGTTGACAGTTGACCTTGTAACATAAGTCAAAACAGATCTCGAGAGCGCTGTTACCCGTGTTTTTTTTTTTTTTCTCTTTTCTTTAGCACTGGCTTATATCTTAGATGAAGGGTAACTATTGGTAGAAGCCTCAAAAATCGGATTTTTTTTTCTTTAAAAATACACCACTTGAATGGATCGAATCATTCTACTCTCTGTCCAAAAGTGCAAGATTTCACAGAAAGTATAATAAAGTGTTTGAGTTCCTTGGCATAAAAGCAATTAGAATTTTTTTAAAGGAAGATTATTGAACCCTTAAATTACCCTCAACGTATCATTTATATCTTGGTCAATAAATCAGGGTACCCTCCTGGAATGGACCCCGGGAAACGTCCAGGGACCCCCTGCAATTGCTTGGCACACCTCAGAAGAAGGCAGACTGCGTTTTCATGGTCCACTGAAGCAGAAAAGTGGAGATACAAATTTTGAGGTTTCAAAACTTGCTACAAAATGATAGAATGAGAACGGTCGTAAGAACTTTACAGCATAAGTAGCATAAGAGCTGTGCGTTAGCTGAAAGTTAAAACGCATGGAACATCCAAATTCAAGGTTCTTAAATTGGTTGTGAGATGTCATGTGAGGAGGAGTATTACCGTTCAGTACGGCATGATAGGCTCTTTTCTCAGCCAATCCAATGTCCGAAAACATCAAATTGCCCTGCAGAAACCAGGCTGATTAATTCAATCAGGCAGTCATACAATCATTTTCGAGGACTCAGCTAAATTGTTCAAAGCTATGAAATATGGTAGTGCATCCTCGATCTTGTTATAGCTTTCTGAACCTTTTTTTTATCCTCAACTACCTTCCAAATCATCCTCTCCAAGGCATATCATTCATTCCTGAGCTAAACTTTTGTGAAATTTTCTAATTGCAAATTACATCACCTCTTGAAAACTAGCAATCCTCCTTGCCTTGCTGAGTGGAATATCTCCCCTCCTAATTAAAATTAGCCTCGAACTCTTAGCAATTAACATTTAGCAACAATCTAGGAAACATGTTCAACATGTTATGAAACAAGAAACAAGCTCCTGGCATAATCTCTCTGTGTTTAAGTTGTCATCTAATCCAATTCGTAACTATACTGATAGTTTTTATCCACATATCTTCCGGTTCTACCAAAAAACTGCACATCAATCGTGAACTTATATGTTTCAGAAGTCACACCTCAGCAGCCATTAACTTCCGAACACTGTCAGCCTAAAGTTTGGGATCCTCCTTTTCCACCTTAGAAGGATAGTATACAGGTAGATGGACCACCTCAAGATGGTTCAGAAGAAGCAAAAGCACATGGCGGACCTGAAAGGTTCCTTGTAAGTATTTTAGAAATAGAAACCAACGAACGAAGTAACGCCAGAAGCTATAGGTTCAGAAATATATGACAGTTGAAAACAAAATGGTTCAGGACAGAATGCCACAAGCTAATTGGCTTCAGAGTATTTTGTACTAATAGCAACGATCAATTTATCTATGCTAAATATGCAACATCGGTTCCTCACCCCAGATATGGAGCCCCATGCTGGACTAAATCTCTTGTAACGATATCTGAGAATTACTGGAAGCACTGGTATTTTTGCAAGAAAAGTGCCAAATTTAAACGGAAGAAGATAATCGCCATTTGTGGTTCTACCCTCTGGAATTGAGAAAAATAATAGGACACATGAAATAACTTGAAGCAACAAAATAAGATGTACAATAATTGTGATGGTAGGTGGAATCACTAATTTGCAATGAACAAATAAGCATAAAAGGGTAACAATCACATGGTGCCATTGAACCATAACCTTAATCAAGAAACAAAAAAGAACTTCCAGATAGAAAATGTGCATATGCACCAAAGAGGAAAATAGCCCTTGCAGTTCCCGATTGGAATTAAATAAACTCCAGGAGTCAGAATGATTGAAGAAGTATAAAAAAATGTATATTTCAGATAATGAAAATAGCATGAAATGGCAGTTAATTCAAACCTGGAAAGAGCATCGTCTCTAGACAAAGGTTAGTCTGATGGACCTCTTGGATTCTTTCTGCAACAACTCCTGCACGCAAAAGAATGGTTGAGGAAAGGATACATTCATCCAGAACATTCATGAAATTCATGCAGTTTACATGTCCAAAATGTTACTAAATCTCCTTAGTTTCTTTTGATTATTTTGAAAGATGGCATGTTTTTTGCAGATTAGGTTACAAGATGCATGTTTTTTTCTTCCACATTAAGCTTTCAGCGAATTTCATGGCTCCTTTATTTATAAAACTAAAAACACTACATTATTTGGTAGAGACGAAACCTTAATTAGGTAATTCTCATTCATTTTACTGGAGGCTAAACACTCTTGAGAAATGCCTTCTGTTGAATAATCCTCCACCTTGTTATATATGAAGATTGATAATATATCTGATGTCTCCGGTAACCAAAAAGGCTAATGTGTAGTGATGACAAAAGAACAACCAGTGGACACGGGAAAGCTGAAAGAACTTGGGAAAGTCTAAGGACTCAGTAGATTTAATTTAAAATTTGGCACAGAATAAGGATAAGGAAAACTGAGAAACCAAATGAAGTCCGACGCAATACAATTTGGCTTAGTTTAATGTAACATGATCAACATTTGTTTGAGTTACTATTATTGTGCACACTGCATCCCTCTTGCTTAAATAATAATTACCAGATTTGTTTCACGTTTTATAAATAACATAACAAATCTATGCAATTTGTTCATTAGTAAAATAAAATACAAAATTTTCAGTAAAGGTGTCAACTTGGTTACGAGTCTTGCAACATAACATCACATGCCCACATAATCGTGAGAAATAATTTACCTGAAACACCTTTAATACCAGATGACTTAGATTCTCTTTGTGCATAGAAACAACCAAGGTATTTGCTGGAAGCATAGTTAATAAACAGTCACCACTTCATAAAGTTAGGCTCAATTCAGGAACAAAAACAGAGCAGAGAAAAGAAAGGAGGCACACTAGAAAGAATACTAGTATGAGATTTTTGACCTGCAAGGAAGAAATGACGGGAAAAATCAGATGAAAGGGTGTGTAATCTTAGTGCATAAAAATAATGTAAACCAACAAACTCCAAAAGTATCCACAAAAATATTCGCAATAGGTGAGCCAATGGATGCCCTGGATTTGGTTTATAGGTTAAAGCATACATACATTAATGAGGCATATAAAGTTACAACAGAAAACAAAAAGGGCATAGATTATAAAGTGGACCTGATAAGACCAACTGGTGGAAGTTTAGCTACCGATCTCTTCAGCAATAAAATCCAGAGTTGTTTTTGGGCCAAAATAGGACAACATGTTAGAACAAACTTAACATATATGTAATACCTATTTCTAATATTGCCTACGTATAACTTTGACATACCTTGGCCAACAAAACTTGGAAATGATGATGACATATGACAGAGAATACCCAGATATGATTTGTGATTAGAAACAATAACCCACGGCCTCTCTGACACATCAGCTATCTCTCGTAACACCTGAGTACGATTGAAATAAATGGAGAAAACTACATACCACAGGGTTTTTATATAATAATTATACTTAAATACAATCTCCATTAGATCAAACACAGAATAATGATATTTGCTACCGCCATCTCAGAACTCGGAACATAAAAATAAGTGGTTCACTTGATAAACTTGATATATCGAAACTTTTGTCCAAGGACTACTGCATAAATACTGCCAAACTTCTGTGTGTGAGACTGACATTTTTCCTCACTTGCGAGCAGAGCCAAAGGGCAAGAATTGTAAATCCTTTTACTTAATTCTTCATTCGATAACCTGTCCAAAGACAATCCAGAAGTAGTTCCAATGGACCTGTTAAATGACTACGAAAGTAAACTGTAAAACAGCTACTTCGCAAACTAATGATCCGTGATCAACATGTCTTTCTCCTAGTAAAGTTCTTCTAAGAAGTAATTTACATAACCTTGCCCTGTTCCTGGGATATACCAAATTCATGCAGTAGTAGATGGGCCTCAATAAAAAATTGAAAGGGAAAAGATCAGGATTCTGCTACTGAAGACATTGATACATCTATACAAGGTATTATATAGATATTTTGTATACCTTGATCATTAGCCTTCTCTGAATCAGAACCATAATCTAAAATATGTGACAATGACCTAAACAGTATTTTATTTTCTCTGAACCATTTCTCTTTACAAGAAAGCACATTAAAATATCCAGCTAGCCAGAACGGGGTATTGAAATTTTCAAATTTCTGCTAAAGATACAGCAATAGAATCAACAAGTTTGTTTCCAATATGTCCTCAAACAAGTTATTTTATTTACTTGTTTTAGATCTTTCAGCGGATTACGATAGAACTAGAGCTTCCAATCGATAAGTGTTCAGTTGAACTTGCCCAACAATAATGAACTAAACATTCACAATCACAAGCATGCATCCACAAGTTATCGGTCATCAGTACAAATTAAAATTTATCAATGAGTGGTTGGTAATAAACTGTCAACATATGCTTAACAATCATCATAAAATTAGAATGCTGACTCAGATTATGCAGAATGATGATGATACAGCACCACGATCCACCTTCTCCCTCAACAGGAGCTATCCCCGCCCAATCACCCCATGGCCGTCGATCCGCACGAATGGCGCGTACTTTTTCTCCATCTCCGAGATGCTGTCAGAACGAAGGGCATCGGACCATCTGAGAGGCAACCGTAAACCCAAACCTCAGGATGGACTAGGGAGATCGGAGCGGTAGGATGAGGAATCAAGGATCGAGGCTGTGATTCCAGCTCGAGGAAGTGCAGTGGAGATGCCGGATCGCCCGAGGGCGGACTGACTCGAGGCGGCGCGGCGAGTTGAGAAGCATTGCAGGGAAGGCTGGCGGAGGGGGGGATCGGCGACGCGACGGTGGGAAACCAGGAAATTTCGACTGTTTCCGAGGGGTTAGAGGTTACCCATCATCATGCATCACCATTCACCAGCAACGCATCGACAGGGACGCAAAGAAGATAACTGACGTACCCCAAGACTTCACCCACGACACGTGGTGGCAGCGAAGACGGAAACACCGGGTGGCCCACCGAGTGCAGGAGAGACCCAACAGCCTGATGCATTCCGGAGGCACCCAACAGACTTTGTCCATAAATTAATTTTAGTAGCAGGAGGGTACGTTATATTGTTGGGCCTGCTTTATCTTGGGTGGATCGAACGATCAATCCACTAACTAAATAGACGGTTTTATTTTTAACATTTTTTTTTTAAAATATGCCTTATTTTACCAAATAAGATTAAAAAAATTGCAGGAAGCCGATCGAATTAATTATGAACGATTTGAGTTATTAATGAAAAGTGAAGGTAATGGGTGGAATTAGATAAAGGGATCGATCACCACTATTTCTTAGGTCCAAAACTCGCGTACTTTTCCACTAAGGATGACTGCAAAAAGTATAAATATGCCTGCCGGTATCGGTATATATTGGAAACGGTCAAAACATTCGTACATATCCATCTTAACATAAAAAAGTGCGTAGAAAAAATATTACTTTTTTTATCTTCTAAAATAATTAATCCTTTTTTTTTATTTTGATAGATATTATATGCATGACATTTAGTAAATTATAGTTACTGGGAAATTAATAATAATATTTTTTTAAAGAAAAAACACTCGATCCGATCAAAGTTAACCTTTTGAGTATATATATAAACAAAACTATGGGCTATAACGACAATTCCGGATGACATCGTGACGTAGGAAGAAAAAAGATTATATGGTGGAAGAATCAATATGGACAAAAAGAATCCGTGGTCTCTGATGCACGTTTTTTTTTAAGACAAGTAAGTCTGGGGTTGGTGGGAGGCGGATAAGATATATTTAGGATTAAGCCAGTGCTAGTGCTATGCAGGAGACATCGTGCAGCACGCATTCAGTAACTTCATCGTTTGACCTCATTTTACTTGTTTATCACATATATGTGTGTGTGTAAATGAGGTCGGTAGTCATTTCTGATGATTTCTGATACATCAAGCGTCATTATGAAGATTAATCCCACGTGCTAAACACGACTTTCTTTAAAAAAATAAAAAACGTCATTATGAAGATTAATTTTTTTCTTGGTAATTTTATCTGGATAGAAAAAATATTGCAACTTGACGGTCCTGAGTCGTCGATTTTTCTTTGGGACGACTGAGGGGATGACTTATGGCGCAAATGCGACCAAACCACCAAAGTCATGCTGATCCCGTGATCCAAACTCGGAAGCAAAGCCGACGGCGACGTCCAGCCCAACTGACAGCGATCGGTCAATCTTATTGAATCCTTCGATCTGTACGTGTTACCCAAACTCAGAAAGGGCATGATGCCATTGGAAGGGGTAGTATGTAGAATTAAGGGCGAGGAAAAGGGAGGCTGCTTACTGGATCGCCTAAGTTGCCATTGTTCAGAACCCGATCCTTACCACTGAATGGAAGTTGGAAGTCACGGGAGGGGAGGGAAAAAAAATTGGTTGACCGGGAATCAGTGGATTAAGCTGGTAGATATTATTTCAATTAAAGTCCTAAAAGAAATCCTCTCGTGCTATGTGGAAATCTAGTTAGCCATCACATCTTCAGTTATGGACGACTTGCTCCCAGCCAATTTTGGGCTCAATATGCTTCTAGTGGGATCTCACCGATCCTCCACCAGACCAGTTTTTAAAAAAATGAACAAGTACCTAATTATTCTTCGCCACAACTCATGCCCGTACGGTTCTGTCGAACCGAATGACGTCCATCCCATAGAGTAAAATCCTCTCTGGATAGTGGATTCGGTGCTCTAGTTTCCTGCCCAACTTCCACTCTGAATCCAATCTATAAAACCACAGCATGCACTTTAGGAAGAGAGCACCGAACTAAAGCCAGCTGATCGATTCAGCTCGCACGTCGCCAACTCCCACACCACGATGAATTTCTCCGTGACGAAGGTCGCTCAAGGGCTGGTCGGACCGGCGGAGCCGACTCCGGCCGGCAACCTTCCCCTCTCCTTCATGGACAAGACCCCGGGCTCGACACAGCTGATAGACTCCATACACGTCTTCAGGCATGGCCGAGAACCTGCGAAGGTCGTGAAGGAAGCGCTGTCGAAGGTCTTGGTGCACTACTACCCCATGGCAGGTCGGCTCGTGATGTCCGAAAGAGACGGACTGGAGGTGGCTTGCGCCGCCGGGGACGGCGTCTGGTTCGTCGAGGCGTCGGCCAGTTGCAGCCTCCAGGATGTAAACCAACTCCAGCTGCCTCTGGCGTTGCCCAAGGAGTACGTACTTCCTTATCCACCCCGCGATGCCGGACTCACAGAGGGTGTAATCCTAATGTTGCAGGTATCATAATGAATCGACCTCCCCATGCCGTTATAATTAACGAACACTTTTAAGCTCACCGTCCTTACATCTATGCATGTGATTCGCCGACAGGTTACAGAGTTCACCTGCGGGGGCTTCGCGATAGGCCTCCGGTCCAGCCACGCCATAGCCGACGGAATCGGAATGGCCCAATTCGTCCAAGCCATCGGCGACATCGCCAGAGGCTGCTCCCGCCCGCTGGTCGAACCCATCTGGCGCCGGGAGGCCATCCCCAACCCGCCCACCGTGCTGCGAGGCCCGCTGCCGCCGCTGCCGACCTACAAGTTCGAGGACTGCGTCGTGGACGTCTCCCCGGACCGCATCAACGAGATCAAGAACCGGTTCCTGATGCAGACGGGCAAGTTCTGCTCCTCCTTCGACATCCTGACCGCGAAGGTCTGGCAGAGCCGAACCAGAGCGATCGGTCCGAAGAAGGGCCGAGCGAACGTCCGCATCGGCTTCGCGGCCAACAGCCGCCACATTCTGTACAAGTCGCTGCTCGAAGAGGGAGGCGGCTACTACGGGAACTGCGCCTATCCGATGTCGGTAGCGGCGCCGCGCGAGAGGGTCGCCGAGGGGGATCTGTCGGAGGTCATAAGCCTCATCAGGGAGGCCAAGCAGAGTCTGCCGTTGAGGTTTGCCGAGTGGCTGACGGGGGACCCGCGAGGGGACCCGTTCGGGGAGCCGATCGACGAGGGCTTCATGTCTTTCTCGGACTGGAGTCGGGTGGGGTTCTCGGAAGTCGACTACGGCTGGGGCACTCCGCTCCACTTCTGCCCTTTGAGCGACAACAACGTCATTGCGGCGTGCATTTTTCTCAGGCCGCCGCCGCCGAAGCAGGGCGTGAGGGTGATGGCTCGTTGCGTCGAGAGAGAAGAGTTGGTGGCCTTCAAGGATCAGATGATGGAGCTTGGCAATGCCACCGAGTGACATCGCTAGCGCAGGGGCAATTTGAAGATGATCTGTGTAAACAACTACACATCTAGCTTGGCAAACAGCGAAGCGAGTGAGGCCAATTTCGGTGATAGATATCATCCTAGATTGCTTGGGTTAGGCTTCACCTGGGCCTGACCGATGCCCTTTGATCTACATCACTCCTGCTATGTATGCTGGGTTTTTGGATCTAAGATATGATATTTTTCAACTTTGGTTGAGGGTCTTAAATATCTTTTTTTTTTATAGTCACTAGTTTTTTTTTTTCAGGGAATAGTTGTTAATTTTTGTTAGTGATGAGAGCAAGGAGAATGTTCCATCCCACTTGCATTCATGAGTAGGAGGGAAAATAACAAAGTTGTGAAAAAGGCTACACCATCAATCATACACGACTACTGCTGCTGCTGCTTTTTGCTGAGTTGTCCATCTTTCCAAAGTCCCTTGGTTGCACTACAAATTCTCTTTTTCTGAGCTTTATATCGCAACACATTTTCCTACCAGGTTTAGTTATTCGATCAACAAGTTTATTATTATTATATATATATATATATATATGGTGCACTGTGCAAGGTCGTCGTCGTTCATTAAAACAAGCACAGGCATGCAAGTGAGGCAGATGCCCGAATAGTCTCTAAAAATAATTTTGTTCATTCATGCTGATGGATTGATTCGGAAATGAGAGGAAAAGTGCCAACGAAACTGACGGCAGGATGGCAGGGGAGGAGGATGAGGCCAACGAAGGGATGAAAATTTTCACTTGATGATGAGATCGATGCATGCGCTCGAGGAAAAGGGACAACCCACATGATTTGATTTCCTGGCTTTAGAATCCAATCGAGACCTAGCTATGAAGGTTTTAAACCACATCTCTTCGTCTGCCTCGCCGTAGCCCGATCGATGGATTTCATCAAAAGTTTTCTTCGCCGGATATTACCAGCAGGGGAATTAAACCATCAGCTTTTACTGGAGATTTTTCCCCACGATGATCGACAGTTGTTATCCTCAGGGTTGGGTTGGATTTTAGCTGTACTGATTTGAAACGCTTGTTCGCATGCCATTTGCATCGACTTAGGTGAATTTACCGACAAATAGATGATTTATAAAATAAAACATGGAATCAATTTCCCGTTTCTTGCGGGTGAAGAAAGTTTTTTCATTTATTAGCTGTAAAGAGAAGGGGGTTGGGGTTTGATTGTTCGTTAAAAAGATAAATGGTCCATCGAAAATATGTTTCTCTCTCTCATTCTCTCTTTAATTTATTCACCAAGCCCAAATAAGAAAAATGCTTTCTTCACCTTTAATCTTCACCATCTTAACAAAAGAAAAAAGAACGATTACCTAACCATATAACAACAGTACAATAAAAAAAGCTTTATACAGATAATAATCAATTCTTACGTGTCTGTCCAAGAATATTCACAGAGCACGAATTAATAATTTAATAAAGCCTATATTTCTTCGTGCCTTCGGTTAAGGAATAGTCACAGATGCAGAGGGCTGAGTTAATTAATCACAGACGGTTATATATATATATATATATATGTAACTAAGCACTAACTAACTTAATTCTAACGTGAAATAATGAGCCTAATGAGGTAATGGCTTTTGATCAGACGTCGTCGCCAATGAAGACGCAAGCAACAACTCACTCGCTTTTCTTTCTTTCTGAGCGAGTGGATGAGTTGTCCATCTTTAGGCTACTTGTTTTAGATTACATCAATCGAGCGTTATGTCGTTTAATATTGCTGGGCGTGATGTGAGTTTATATGGCCATCTTCATGCATTCATCGATCGACCGAGCATCTCCATCCAGGAACTAGATCAGTTTTATATGTGCTTCAAAAAGGCGGGCACAGGTCATGGTTTAGCAGCAAAAAAGTTTTGGGCCCATTCAACTCCAAAATCCACAATCTAATACCCCTTACCGGCCTAATTATTAGGTTTCTGGTAATCATTAGGAACCACAACAAACAGACCGGATCGCCGTAGCGCATGCGCGTCGGAAATCAACTGACGATGAACAAGTAAATGATAGGAAAAACACAACATTCTTCAGTAATATTACGAAGAAGTAGATGCACGATCCTTCGTCATATGAGCGAGATTGAGTATAACTTAGCATTTTTAAATTAATTGGGGGCCAGTGAACCACACAGAGGAGGAGCACATGAAGGGGGTCAAAGTCTTGCGTGCACTGATTGCAGATAGGTGAAGTTTCTCTTGTCATCAAGATGGAAAGCTAAGCTTCCATTCTTCTAAATATATATATATATAAACACTTGCAGTGAGCTTTACACTGTGGGAGAGTTGGAAAGCTGCCACCGGGAGAGACCACAGAGAAAATAAATGCAGAAAAAAAAAATGTGACAACCTACCAGAGAGGAAGGACAAGTGTCCAAAGTATGACCTATAGGACTTTATTTGGACGTTGAATAGCACTGCTTTAATTTCCACATTTCTCCCACCGTTCATTTGATCGATCGACCTTGATTTGATTCGGATCAAGAGTTTTCTGGCAGGTGCGATAGACCAATGAGAATGGGGCACGCGAGCAGATATATTAAAAATTTCTCGACGCCTAGTAATATTTTAAAATATATTAAAACCGAGAGCCAAAAGAGAGGATGCATTATATTAACGAGAGTAAAGCAGCGACCACGAGAGCAAACAACTCATGGTTGAAGTTAAACAAATAGGACTTGCCGATGGGTGGTTATACAAGAAAAAGAGAAAGGAAAAGGAAAGGAAAAGAGGAAGGAACAGCGAGATCATGATGACCGAGGAGAGGCGTGTGATGCTCCAAGCCCTCGCCGGGGCCCGCCGCCACCCCAAGCAAATAAATGGCTCGCCGGAGGACGCTGAAGCTGAGCCCGGGCCCGCCCAGCCCAAAGCCGCGCCGCGCCGCTCCGCCCCGGCCGGCCCCCCCACGCGGCTTCACCGGACCACTTTCCTTCCGAACCACCGCCACCGCCACCCCCTGGCCCTGCCTCACTCTCTCGCCCACGCCTAATTTTTCAAATCTCCGGAACGTTGGAGCGTCGCAAGACGCAGCACGGAGCAGCAGCCCGTATTATTATTATTATTATTACATGTTTTGAAATTTGAAAGCTACGTCCGAGACAACGATAATTGAATACCTTTTGATAAATCGATGAATACGTCGAATAATTACTGGGGCAAAAAGAACCGGTTTCGTACTGCAATTTAATTATTCTTTTCTAAAATTGTAAAATTAGGTGTTTTTTTACGACTGTGTCATCGGACTCCTGTGGTTTTAGATAAATGCCCTTGTAAAAGCTGCCAGGTCCAACGAGAATGTATTGGATAAAGCCACGATTATTAACTTTAAATAGGGTGTTTTCACAACTTTTACTCACTCTAGGAGCCGGCAGGAGTCGGTTTATAAGGTGAGGTCCAGTCGCCCTGCTCGCTCTCTCTTCTTCTTCCGCCTCCGTCCTGCGCTCCACAGGAGCAGGAGCCGCCGTCTCCTCGATCTTCATTCATCTGGGGCGGGGAGGATCGTATGGAATGTTTGAGATCGGGGAGTTATTCTTGGTCGATCGGTGGTGTCTGGAGATCTGTGTAGAGGGGTGATCTTGGTGGAGATTTATAGGGCGGAGGGAGGCTGGCAATGGCGTCGGACGGGGTCTTCTCGCTTTCGCTGGCTTCCGTTGTAGAGGACGTTCTCAAGCAGCATGGAACTAAGCTCAGTGATGTCAACCTGGCTTCCAGGAAGGCTGAGGAATCCGGTGAATGATTGTTCCTCTGTTTCTCGGCATCTTTTTCTTTTTTCCAACCTTTTTGATCGGATGATCTATTTCACGCCGGTATCGTCGACTACCTTTTGTTTTTTGTTTTGGGTTATCCCGTGGCGAAGCATTAGAAAATTGCCAAGTTCTTTCACTAGTGTGATTGAATCACAGCTGCACTCTACGTGCATGTTAAAATGCCGGATAATCTTTTGAGAAGATATCCTTTCTTCTTCATCTAATTTACCGTTCTAATTTACCAAAGCAGTGCTTTCAAATCAATGCGTTTCGCGGCTGTTCACTCCCGGGGATTATTTCCATGCGTGTTTATTTCTACGTTTTTAATTGGATTGTAGAAAGTCGTAGAGTAGTCATTGCTATCCTTTCCATTTCCATGGCAGCGGCAAGAAGGTACGAAGCGGCTGGGTGGCTGAGAAAGGCGGTGGGAGTAGTTCTCGCAAAAGATTTGCCCGAGGAACCTTCGGAGGAAGAATTCAGGCTTGGGTTGAGGAACGGATTGATCCTTTGCAATGCACTTAACAAGGTTCATCCCGGATCAGTGCCAAAAGTAAGCGCATATTAAATTCCTCTGAATTTTGCTTCCATGATTTTATTTGCGTCTTGCCCGTCTAAAATTGCTATCATCAGGTGGTTGTGAATCCGGGAGATGCGGTTCAACAGCCAGATGGAGCAGCCCTATCAGCATTTCAGTATTTCGAGAACGTGAGGAACTTTCTTGTGGCTGTGCAAGACATAGGTCTGCCCACTTTTGAAGCATCTGACCTGGAACAGGTGGGATGTGTAACTTTTAGCTAATAATTTTCTTTCAGTGTGCTATCTCTCTTTGCCTGATTTGCTCAACAGCAACATAATTTCGCATTGTGATTTTTTTTTTCTCTGGCTGATAATGGATCTCCTGAATCTTCTTTCAGTGTGCCATCTCTCTTTGGCTTATATTCTCTGAACTTTATGCGATTTAGCAGAGATATAATCTGAGATTATGGATACCTTTTAACTGGCTAACGTACTCGAACTTCCTAAATTTTATCATAAATTCCGTGTTAGTGATAAATCTTGATTTTGGAATATTTATTGCATAGATTATTGTGTGCAAAATGTTTCTGAAGTTCTCAGACATGTAATTTTCTTTTGTGCTTGATGGAATTTCAGGGAGGTAAGAGCGCCAGGATCGTCAATTGTGTTCTAGCTCTTAAATCTTATGGTGAATGGAAACAAACGGGCGGCCATGGTTCTTGGAGATACGGTGGAAATTCTAAGCCATCTATCTCAAGCAAGTCCTTCATAAAGAAAAATTCAGAAAATTCTAAAGCTTCTTTGTCAAGAAGCCAATCTATGGATGAGAACGATGGCCTATATGCTGAACGTAACTCTCATGGCGACATCTCCACAGATTCATGTGAAATGGTTAGTGAAAATTGACAATTATATAGTCTAATGATGCATTTGCACTAACTATCAAACATAACATGCTGACAGACTGCATCACGTCCTCTAAACATGCTCATCCAAGCGGCTTTATCTGGCAAGAAGCCAGAAGAACTTCCAATAGTAAGGCTAGCCAAATTTCTCTTGTTATTCATCCAGTTCAAATAAACAACGGTTTTCTATCATTTTGATGGATAAGTAAAATTCATTTTTTGTTGCAGCTTGTCGAGTCATTGTTGAACAAAGTCATGGAAGAATTTGAGAATCGCGTAGCAAACCAAAATCAATTGGTAAGCTCCAATTCTTGGCTTTTCCAAAATCAATTAGTAAGCTCCAATTCTTGGCTTTTCCAAAATCAATTAGTAAGCTCCATGAGATACAAAATCATTGTAAGCATGCATCACAAGAATTAGAAGATCTTGTTGCTTTTCCAAGAAGGTGGAGGGATTTGTATAATTGTAAGCATGCATCACAAGAATTAGAAGATCTTGTTGCTTTTCCAAGAAGGTGGAGGGATTTGTTTATACATGAGTGATGAAGATATATTTGATGCTTCCTTCTTTATCTCTTGTTCTATCTCATGGTAAGCTACGATCCTTGAACTGTCGTGAGAATTAGTGCTTATCTTGAGTAACATGAAATGTGTTCATTTGAATTATCACACACTCGAGCTAAGGCAAGTGATGAAGATGAGAACTCAGTATTTCTGTATTCAAGTATCACATATTTGATTATTCATGGTTCCTTTGCAATAATTTAATTATGAAAGTTGACAGGTAAAAACAGCTGCAAAGAACCATGATGCTAGCAAATCTTTTGTGAAAACGAAGGCTTCAACAGGGCCTCTGACTACTTGTTCTGAATCGGAGGTCTGTCGTGCTCTCCTTAGTAGAAAAATCACTAATTGTACAGTGAAATAAGTCTGACTTTTATCTTTTTAAAGAAGGAAATGGAAGGAAGTGCCTTCACAAAGTCAAATAAAGAGAGCCAGGTCCAGAAGATAAACAAAGAAATGACATCAAAAGAAAACCTTTTGAAGCAACAAATGATTTTTGCACAACAGCAGAGAGATATTCAGGTAACCAAGACCTGATATTGTACTTGAAGTGTGTTCATCAGTTTATATTAATGAGATTATAACGATAGTTTATGCTCACTAGGAACTTAGATGTACCCTTCAAACTACAAAGGCTGGACTGGAGTACATGCACATCAAGCATACAGAGGAACTTTCTAAGCTTGGTAAGATAAATTACATTCTTAGGCAACTCGAAGCCTTGACATACATACCTTACTATCAATAACCAAATTTCCTGTCTTGCAACCTGTGTCAGGAGAGTATGTCCACGGCCTTGCTCATGCTGCTTCAGGTTATCATAAAGTTCTTGACGAGAACAGGAAGCTGTACAATCAAGTGCAAGATCTAAAGGGTAAACATTTCCAAGTTCAGCATTATTGGGTAAAATAAGGGCTTAGAATTCTCTTTCGTTTTGTTAATTTTTCTCCGTTTTTGCCAATATCAGGAAGCATCAGGGTCTACTGTCGAGTGAGACCCTTCCTGCCAGGTCAACTGAGTGGTAGCACTATTGGTTCCATTGATGAAGGGAGTATTACGATAGCAACACCCGCAAAAGGTGGAAAAGAAACACGTAGATCATTTAGCTTTAATAGAGTTTTTGGGCCATCTACATCCCAAGGTAATTGTGCAACTACGTCTTTATTTTAATTATTCACTTGTAACACCTACTGACGATGGAATATCACCATCACTTTTTATAACTGCAGAAGAAGTATTCTCAGATACACAGCCTCTCATTCGTTCTATCCTTGACGGTTACAATGTTTGCATATTTGCTTATGGCCAAACTGGATCTGGAAAAACTTACACAATGGTACGGAGGTCATGGAACCTGTCAATACATTTCCAAACCTTAGTTTGTTAGATGCATGTAGCGTATTACTTTTGTACCTAATTAAATCTCTATGACAATTAATGTACATGAGTGCAGAGTGGACCTAAGATTCTCAATGAGCAAACGGTGGGTGTCAATTACAGGGCACTGAGCGATTTGTTTAAGCTCTCCGAGCAAAGAAGGGGTATATTTTCTTATGACATTGCCGTGCAAATGATTGAAATATACAATGAGCAAGTCAGGGATCTCCTTGTTGGTGATGGTCTTAACAAAAGATATCCTTTTTGTGCTATTAAAATGTATTCGTTATTTCTTCACACTTTTTCTCAATAATCTGCTATATGTTTCGGTTTCCCTCTGATACAGATGCAAAACTACCTACATGACATGCATTTCCAGATAGCTCAGCATTAATTGAGATATAAATAGAGATCCCCAAGTAGTTGTCTTTTTGTTTTTCATCTCTCAGCTACTTCCTTTACAATTAAGTACGCTTGAAATTCGAAGTAATTCACAGAAAGGAATTAATGTTCCTAGTGCAAACTTAGTCCCCGTTTCGTCAACTTCTGATGTGATCGATCTGATGAACATTGGGCAAAAGAACCGTGTCGTAGGTGCTACAGCCTTGAATGATCGTAGCAGTCGTTCTCATAGGTACAATCTCACTAGTTCAATCTTAGTTTTTAATTAGAGTACTAACGTTTCGATTGAATCTTATTTTTCTGCAGTTGCTTGACTGTTCATGTCCAAGGAAGAGATATGACTTCAGGAGCTATTCTCCGTGGGTGCTTACATCTTGTCGATCTAGCAGGTAGTGAGAGAGTTGACAAATCTGAGGTTACAGGAGAACGGCTAAAAGAGGCACAGCATATAAATAAATCTCTCTCAGCTCTAGGTGACGTGATAGCTGCCCTAGCTCAAAAGAACTCACATGTTCCTTACCGGAATAGTAAGCTCACCCAACTACTGCAAGACTCTCTTGGTAAGCTACGTACACGGAAAATATATCCATAACGGTTAAAAGAGGCGCTATCATTTGTATTTAAACTGTGCCTCGTTGGCTACCTAGGCGGACAGGCAAAGACACTGATGTTTGTCCATATAAGTCCTGAAATGGATGCTATTGGAGAAACACTTAGCACGCTAAAATTTGCCGAGCGGGTTTCCACCGTTGAGCTTGGTGCTGCTAGAGTAAACAAAGAAAGTGGAGAAGTTAAAAAGCTGCGTGAACAGGTTATTCATTCTTTACACTGTTCACGTTAATCTATGAATTTATGCCCCCGTTATCTACAGTTTTTTTTTTGTTGTTGTAAAAGTTGCTCAAATTTTAAATAATTGTCATTTATCGATGCAGATAACTAGCTTAAAAGCAGCATTATCAAGTAAAGAGGAAGGATTAGAGCACTTTCAGAATATAATACCAAGCGCAGATTCGCTCAACATCAGAACACCATCGCCTGCACTTCCCAATCGTCGGGGTGGAGCAGATTACCTAAGCGGTCAAGCTAACCATAGACAGCCAATGGAGGAAGTTGGGAATATAGAGGTAACCATTAAGTTCCCATTTTCAAAAAGAATCTTTTTGTTTTCTGTTGGTTCTTCTTGGCTACTATAATCATATTTTTTGCCATGCTCATGTGAGATCCTCAAATATTTGCTATTGTAGAATTATAATAATAATCTGTAAGTTAGGTTTGACTGTCATGCTTCTTTTTGGTTGTAATGTTTAGTTCAGATCGTGGCTTAAATTTCCTTCCCCCACTGATATATTCATCATTTTGAATGTTAGAATGTTTCCTTCTTTCTCTGGCATTAAAATGGTCGTACATTGGCTATACTAGGTACTCTTTCATCCATTACATGTTTTTTTCGGTGCTTTTAGTGATGTGATATTTTCACTGAAGAAGATCATTCACATATTGACATATATATATGGGAACTAACTAATTAAACCAATATAAGTTGATTTGATTACCTCCACTAATTTATTAATTATTTCATATATTTACTTACAGTGGTACTGTCTCTTTACAGGTCAGAAGCAAACTTCCATTGCGACAAAAGAAGCCAAGCTTTGATCTTCAAGACTTGTTAATTGCAAATGACTCTCCCCCTTGGCCAGACAGTACTTCCAGAATGAATCTCTCTGTGAGGGATGAAAGAGAATTTGTTTCAGGAGATTGGGTCGATAAGGTCATGGTGAACAAGCAAGACTTAGCTGTTATGGACGACAATTCTGTGGTAGATTGGGAGGGGGATAATGGGGCATTAACTGACTTATTTTACCAGAGATATCTTCCTGAGATGAAAGCTTATCCAGATAAACAGCACCATAAAAATGCCATGAAGAGAAAAGATAGTTATGAACTGGATATGCAAAGAAGCAGATCCTCCTATTATGCACCTACTGATGATTCGGATGACTTGGATGTGGCAACAAGTGATTCGTCTGAGGCAGAAATGCTATGGCAATTTAACGTCCAAAATGTTCATACAACAACTAACGAGGGTGGCTCAAGGGTCAAGAATCCTCAATCAAAGCCAACAAAAAGTCCAGATATAAGGTAATTCACTTGCGCAGTCTTAATGATCTAATGATGGTAATTTCAAACTCATTAGACAGAGCAATACTTATGGAAGTTGTATGCTCTTTTATATGAACAGCATTTCATTACTTTGTATATGTCAATGCTAATTTACCTCGATTGTGACGACTGCATGTGCTTTTTCTTTGATGAATCAACTTTGATATTTGTCTATTGTTTACCAATTTTTTTGTTTATTTCCCTTCAATTTAGAACTCCAAATCATACACACCTGCCATCTGCTTCCAAGAAACTATCCAGTGGGGCTAACAGAACAGGGAGGAACGCTAACTCCAGTGGCGACGACGGGAAACGGATTGCATCGGGCGGAAAGACGGGCAATGCAAAATAAGGGAGGCTTTCTGGCAGAATGGTTTGCAAATTTTTTTCCCTTATCCTAGAGTGCTATGATATAACATATTGTATATTGATGAGTGGCAATAATCCCTATTGCTTGTATTGCTGTTGTTGTAGGCTAAGTGCAAGATCGATGGGGTTCTTCCCGTCTTGATTCATTGTGCTAGCCAATAAGGATTTAATTCTTGCTGATTCTTTGTCGGACATGTTTATATATAGTTCTAAAGACAGAAACAAGGCAAAAAAAAATGGAGGAGAAAAAGAGAGGCAAAATCATAGAGGTATAGTACTGGACTACTGGTCCATTATGTATCACCACCAGAAAAGTGATTTGTGCACAGACTAATAATTTCACTGCTTGTGTTCTTTTCTCATAATTGATCTCAGCTTTTATTTTTCCCACAAACTTTGTGCTGATGCCGCGAGACCTCTCCGGGTCCAATCTCATGAGGATTTCTGCTTCTTCTTTTTAAAGCTTTCACTGCAAATTGTTGTCCTGAACGATGGACACTGAAGGCTCTCAAGGGAGAACCTTGGGCAGATTCTACGTGCCTTGCGAATTCTTTTTATAAGACAAGTAAAGGGCGTGAAGTTTTGTCATACTTCATACGTTGCTTTATATTTTTGTTAAGGAGTAAAATTGTGAACGATGCCAGAAAAAAAATGCAGATGACGTAGAGAAAATGGAGCTCGGCGAAAAATTATATGTATCGATGATATTTCAAACTTATGACTATTCATCGTCATTGATGTCACATTAAATTTGAATTACTTAGATGGTGGAATATGTTATAGTTAGACATGTATTGGTAAATAAATAAATAAATATATAAAAAATAGATCATACATCTGAAAAAAGCACATAGTACATATCACCTTCAAAACAGATTTAATTTCTTTTTTGCAAATCCCTACTGTGACTAATAAAGGGCATCCGAGTCATTATGGGTTGTGGTCCATAGCGTCCTTTAAATCCTTCTTCCACATGCACCTACTGCTACCATTCCATTTCCAATCAACACCCACCTTGCAAACTCACTGGAAAAAAAAAATAGTATCAGTAGCCGGAACAACTGGAAATTCTTTTCTTCATTTTTTAAAAAAGTAGAGGATTAGATTAATCAAAGGGGGGAAGAAAAAAAATCTCCAGCTCCATCCATCCCTAAATTTAGCTAGCTATAATCCTGTCTCTGAATTTGATGCTTCCCAGTCAATACGCTGCTGTTGGAAGGAGTATGGAAGAAGTGAACACAAAGGAACAACAATTTGACTGATTGAGTATGATATATATATATATATATATATATGTTTTATTATTAGCTGAACTCTTTAATCGTTTGTCTGTGGTGACCTACCGCTGTCTTTCTAGCACGCACATAATATGCAATTTTGGTCATTCCATCAAACAGCGACAGCCAGAAGATGATACTGAAAATTGACCTGGAAATTGAGGAACTAAATCTAATTGTTAAAAAGTTAAAAACGAAACACCTTGTCATAGTTATAAGTTTTAAAATTTGCTATTATTGTCCTAAGTATAAACTAGCAGTTTCTCATTCGTTTATATTTTAAAGCTTTTATGGTTAATAGTATAAGATATCTGTATGCGTTATTAATAAATATTTTTTTCATTAATAACAAAAAGTTAAGAATAAAAAGTACAATTGCAGCTGCAGTTAAACTCAATCGAGGAGTTTAGGAGTTGTTGTTTTAAAATTAAAATAATAAATGCTTCAGTCTCCTTTTCTTCCCTTCTTTCTTTCCGGTCTCTCCGTAATAAATAAAATAGAAAGAAATAAATAAATAAAGCTCCTTTTTAATTTTGCACCTCTCTCTTTCCTTCTCCTGCTTTTTCCTGCAGGCTACAGTGATGTGAGAAAGGGAGCAGGGAAGAAAGAACGACCATTTACTCGATCCTCGTCTACTTCAGCCGTCTCCTCCCCCTTCGTCTCTCGATTTCTTCGCCCCCGTTTGGGCCTCCTCCTGCTTCCCTCTAATCCCAAGCCGTACCTTTGTCTCCTCTTGATCCCGGAGATCGATTTCTGCAGCTGACATTGTCGCTTCCAATCGTCAAAACCAGCTCTCGGTAGGCATAATCGATCTTCTTTCTGGAGTGAGCCGGTCGTAATGCGGCTTCCTGGGGTGAGATTGGTGGGAATGGGAGTGCAGGCGGGCCGTTCTTTTCTTGGGGGAATGGATTAGGGTTCCTTCGAGGACTGCGGCGATGGGTACCGACGTACGGCCTCGAGATCCGAGCATGCGAGTGCCTATGACCCCGCTAGCGACCCTTATCGGACGGGAACTTCGCAGCGGCAAGTCGGAGAAGCCCGCCGTCAAGTACGGGCAGACCGCCTTTGCCAAGAGGGGGGAAGACTACTTCCTCGTGAGGCCCGACTGCTACCGGGTCCCCGGCGACGCCTCCTCTTCCTTCTCGGTCTTTGCGGTATTCTTTTTCCCTACCCGGTGTTAGTTTCGTTGGTGCATTTTGTTCTTTCAGTTCCTTTTTGTTTGACAGCTGTTACTGTGCAGATCTTTGATGGGCACAATGGAGTTTCTGCTGCCGTGTTCGCAAAAGAGCACCTTTTGGACCATGTCATGAGTGCGATCCCTCAGGGAATTGGTAGAGAAGAGTGGCTTGAAGCCCTTCCGCGGGCGCTTGTTGCTGGTTTTGTTAAAACGGACATTGATTTCCAGCGTAAAGGCAAGCTTCTGATCATCTACTTTTGTTGATTTTGGTATTTTTGACCAAACTAACGAGTTTTTTTTTGTTTTTTTGATAGGGGAGACTTCTGGGACGACGGCGACCCTAGTAGTCATTGATGGTTGGACTGTTACAGTTGCATCTGTAGGCGACTCGAGATGTATACTGGACTCGCAGGATGGTGTGGTTTCATTGCTGACGGTTGACCATAGGCTGGAAGAGAATGTCGAAGAGAGGGAACGGGTGACTGCTAGCGGAGGAGAGGTCGGACGACTTAATCTTTGTGGTGGGAAAGAGGTAAAAAGAGTTACCATGGGAAAGAATCTAATGGGCAATGTCATGATATGTTTGAAACCTGGTGTCTCGTACGGACTGATCTAAGTGCACGGCTACTTTCTCAGGTTGGACCACTACGTTGCTGGCCTGGTGGGTTATGCCTTTCAAGGTCAATTGGGGATACAGATGTGGGGGAATTCATTGTCCCAATCCCTCATGTGAAGCAAGTTAAGGTGAGAGTTGCTAAACTTTTGTTAATGTGTAATGCATGCTGATCTTCGAATGATTTATAATATATTGGATGATCAGCTTTCAAGTGCTGGAGGACGTTTAATAATTGCTTCTGATGGCATATGGGATGCTCTTTCGTCTGAGATAGCTGCCAAATCTTGTCGAGGACTTCCTGCAGAACTTGCTGCAAAGCTTGTTGTCAAGGTAATCACTAGAATAACTAATTTATCTATATTTGTTTCCCAAGAAGTTCATTCCTAAACTTCCTGTGTTTGTATTGATGATTTAGTTTGCTCACTCGTTGTATGCCAATTGGTTTAGGAAGCCTTGAGAACAAGTGGCCTGAAAGATGATACAACTTGTCTGGTTGTTGACATAATTCCGTCCGACCACACACTTGTGCAAGCATCTCCCATAAAGCAACAAAACAAGTTCAGGTCACTTATTTTTGGTAAGAAATCACAGAATGGTGGCTCGGGTAAACCTAATAAACTTTCTTCTGTTGGGGCTGTTGAGGAATTATTTGAAGAGGGATCAGCTATGCTGGAAGAAAGGTACTGATGATCTTATATTATGGTTCCCCACTATAGTCATCTTGACTAGCCTTGCTCTTCTGTGCTATCTTTTCTAGTTCATAACTCTTTGTTTGTGTTTATGAGAACTGCAAAAGTTACATTCACTTATGTTCCAAGTTAGTTAAAAAAAATTTCTTTTCTTATTTGTATGTGTACATATCATTGTCTACAGTTTCTGGATGAAAAAGTTCTTGAGGATACAAGTATGAGGGGATTAAGTTAGCTAAGTGGTTGACTAAATGACCTGGAGATTCTTCACCTCTTTATTAGCTAGAATTCTATCACACCCCTTAAAGTTTTAAATGCTTTTTAGCTGGAACTTTTGATCGGTGTTCCATCTTTAATAGATTCTAAAGTTTGAGTGTGACATCAATAATTTTTTTTTGTTGGGCCATATTTTGTTGCTCATAGACGGAAGCATGGAAAAAAGGCAAGAAATGTGTTTTCGTGAGTAATCATGTGAAAACGCTTCTTGGTAAGTATTAAGGAAAAATAAAAGTTAAAAGTACTTAACGCCAATTTGGTAAGAGCATTTGGACATATTGTAAAATTTCATTTACTCTAATATGTTCATCTAAATGACCTACAATACCGATTGCTTATATATCCAATATCATCAGCTTGCTAAACGCTTGTCTCGTTGAATCATGTCTAGCTCTTACGTTTTGCCTTTTCTTTTCTATACTTCAACTTGTAAATTTTTATCTTTAGATTGTTGGGGCATCTTAATGTTCACCAAATTTTTGCAGAAAAAAAAAATACCTCTAACCTGAGGCTTCTTAATCCTATCAGCATCAAGGATGGAAATGGGGGTGGGTTATCAGATGGAATTGGCTAAAAACAGTGGAATTAATAAGGATACTTTGTTATGGAGGGAGTGCCTAGGATTTATGATTTTTTCATTTCAGCAACAGGCCTTTCCTTGAGGGCTCTGCTTGAGGCTGGATTGAAATCCTTGAGTATGTGCCGTGTAATATGACCTATTTACATTCCTAGGTTTCTCTATAGATTAATTAATCTAATCAGACATAGAGGGAAAGAAGATGACTCAGATCAGACATGGGTCAACTTTGGTCCAGCTTTATAAGCCAATCTTGATAGTGGCATTACCTGCCTTGCATGTAGGAGAAATCATTAAGTTGGCTAAATCCAGTCAACGTAATTGTTTTCTTCCAAGTTCCTTACATCTTCAAGTCTTGGTGTAAAAAAACGCTTGATGGATAGTTTCTCCAGATTCTTTAGTTCTTCCCAGTTTGACTGCAAATGGACATATCAGCTCTATGTTATCTTTCAGATCTTTTGTGTGTGGACATTACTGCTTATAGTTATCTTAGCTTTTGGACTTTAGAGCTTCCACAGTTGACCTATGAATTGATTAAGCTTGCTGCCTAGTCCAATGATGAATCAAGTTGTCATTGATTAGAATTATATATTGTCTGAGAACCCCCATTTGTTGGATGGATCATTCGCTACTCATGTGAACCTCTATTTTATCATATGACTGGAAACTAACATGATCTGATATGATTGCACCTAACATAGTAGCAATATACATGATATCGATGACCAATCAACATCTCAATCATGCTGAAATCCTCATGCTTGCTTGACCAAGTCTTTCATTCAGTTCAGTTCAAGTTTGTGTTTGTTTTTGGGGGAGAATAGTCAAACTTCTTACCTTGGGTCATTTCCTTGTAATCAAACATCCAAAGTTAACTTGGCTTCAATTCATTTGTAATACTAAATTGAAAAACTACCGAGGCTGCTATTCCAGAGTTACAATTTTTTAATTAGAGAAAACCTGAGGCTTCTGAACTATGTATGAAAGGGTTATAAGTTCAGTCTTCAGTATCTAAGGCTGCCTCGTTGCTGGAGTTTGCGTCCTTTCACGTCATGTTCTCCTTTTTGCAGTGACTTTCTGTTCTACGTTCTCAATTCCATTCTACGTGTGAATGTCTTATGTTTTCCAGTTAATGAATATTTCCTGAGTTTGCTTCCAGTCAGTTCCAGATAGTTTGCCGTGTTTCTTTTTCCTTTTCTTTCCAGTAGAAAATGATATTGCCATAGCTGACAACCTGAAGCCTTGACATTTTCCATTTTCCATTTTACACAAACAAGAATCTCACTGTAGCACTCTGGATGCAGACTGGGAAAGAATTTCACAATAATGGAGACTTCAGGTCCTCTACGATGTGCAATCTGCCAAATGGACCAAGTACCAAATAATGACTTATTGATTGATGACGATTGCTTCACCCCCGCTTCGAAGCCATGGGAGGGTCCATATCTTTGTGCTGACTGCCGGAGAAAGAAGGATGCCATGGAGGGAAAACGACCGTCAGAATCCACAATGTCCAGGTGATAAAATACGGACGGGGTGTGTTTGTGTGCAGCTAAGTTATTCTGCTAGTAAAGTGTAAAAAGGGTGATTAAGGTGAAGAATAAATGTTGGCTAATGGTCCTTAGATGGTTTGCTTAATAGTTGTTTGATGGACTAACTGCAGTGCTATCTCAGATTGTGATAGTTTGAATACTAACCGATTTTGAATTTTTATGAACACCTGTCGTTGTAATAGTGATATTTTTCCCAGAAAAAGGGCCTCTGCCTACTAAAAAAGCCTGATGTAAGAAGCACCTAGTTTTTCAATAAGATGAGTTACTCATACGTACGATGATATGCAATTTTACCATAAGCGATCCTGGTCTTTCAAAGTCTGTAATTTCGGCGAATATACGGATTTGACAATTGATATGCTTTTCATCTCTATTTTTACTGTACAAAGAGGGTTGAGAAGTGTTGGTAGATAAACATAAGCTGACTAAAATGTGATTAAATAGGGTTGGCTGAGCTGAATTAAATGACATGAACTTATGTTCAAAAGCATAACTTACATAAACAGCCGGGTTTGCATGCTTCGACAGTTTCTTTCAAACTTCGTGTCTCAATTTTTTTTATAAAAAAGAAAGAAATTAAGTAGGAGGGGAGCAGCAGCTTCCATGCATTTTGTGAAGGACTTCGGAAACCAAGAATATGGATACACAAGCAAAATGCAGGCTTTCACCATGAAAAGGCTTCACTACCACCATAGTATGAGATGAAATATCGTATGAAGTTCCAAGATTCCATCTGAAGATTATTTCTTCAGGTACTAATACTGACACTAAATACATAATAATTTTATGCGCTCTTTTACTCCCTAGTAAGATGTTGTGGATATACAGTTCCTGATTACCCTTACATAGGAAATGAGTCCCTTCAGAAGAATGGTACCACCTGCCGTGCTCTTCTTCTGTTCTTCTGTTCTTTCCAGGATTCCTTAAGCCATCGTACACAGGCTCACAATGTGTCATCGAAGATGGTGGACAGAATAAGCCCCTGTACAAATTCGCTTCTTCGAGCTCTCTCTTTTTGATCCTTGTCGGACAGAGATGGTTCAGTCCTGAAGGAATATATCATACAGGTTAACACGATGGGCCATTATATACAAAGAAGCAAGAAGCAACACAATGAATAAGAGGTAAATCGAAAATTTATCCAAACATTTTTCTGATATATGCCTTTGCGCTTATTGTAAAACAATAAAGCCAAACTCAGCTATTGGATTTCTTGCCATAATTGTCGGTCAATTATTACAGTAAATTACTTCCAGCAATATGACAGACAAAGAATCGTACTAGTTATATTAAGACGTCACATGCATGAAAAACTTGTTCCCGATATTTCACTGGATTCATAGATTATAGAGAATGCAGACAAGCCTGATAATCGAAGTGTGTGCATAAACATCAACAAACTGAAATCTAGCTAGCCAGACCCAAAAAAATTCAACCATGAAAACTGGTTCAACAAATTTGAACTTTGAACCATCAATGGCCGCATGCTACATGCCCAATTCAGATCAGTATTATCTACTGAGCAACTGTATCTCATTGCACAGCAGTCAGCCAGGAACTCGTTGGAATGCGGTAGAATTAATTTAGCCTAACTGAGTTGGTTGATTTTCACAGTCCTAGGGAATTACACAGTTTCAAAGAGGGAAGAGAGAAGGAAGCAATTGATGGGAAAGAAAAAAAAATGAAGCGGGAGGAAGGGGAGGGGTGCCAAGATGGACAGATGAAACAAAAGAAAACAAACCAGCTACAACGGATACAAGGAAAAGAAATCAGGTCGAACCAATTAGTAGATAGATGTGTTATAGTCTCTGCAACTTATCTCCTCATTAATGGTTACATCAAATAAATTATCCTTCATCAGCCTCATGAAACGTCTGAGACAAAATTCATAATAGTCATCGAGACAGAAAGAAGTATAAAAATGTTTGAAAACACAACTACGTCCATTTCGTTTCGGGAACCAATTTGTGGTTTAATCTCCTTATTGAGGGGTCAACAGTAATATTCAACCATCAAATATCTAGGACATATTGTGTAAAAATTTAGCAGCAGTTAACATGCTCTAAAAGGATAAACAGTGAAATACGTATATCTTATAGCATCCATCTATAGATTTTTCAATATGATCATACAAGCACTAAACCAATTTATCCACGGGATTCAAGTGATTTAAATATGTAAGTATGCAGAATTATGTTTAGACTGCATCTTCCCGTAATTATTTCACTTTTAGATAGAAGCAAAAGTGAAGCACATCAAACAATAGTCAGAAGCATCACATAAATTATATCAAAATAATACTTAGCTAGGAAACTCAGACCCCCCTAAGGTTGAAGAAAAGAAATGGTCTGCCTAATATATAGTTTACATGAATATCTTAAGAAAATGTAAAACCAACTCAAGAAAGTTTGTGAGCAAAAGGATTATTGAAAGCTATAGTTGCTTAACTTAGGTAGAGCAAGAAGCAAACTTTTCTATAGAAGGTTACTAGGGAAACTAACACAATACAAGAGCATATGTACCTCATCTAATTTAAGTATTGGAATGCCATGTTCAGTCACTTTATAGCGAGGGGAGATAAAGAACAAATAATGCAGAACATGTGATTCCAATCAAATTGAGTTACAACTCAAATGAACGATTCTTAATAAACGTAAAACATCAGTGTACCAGTGGATCCTTTTTTAAAAAACTTGTTTATGTACAGAATACATAGGATTGTCATGTTCTTTTCAGGTGTTGCACAGTTGATGAAATTTAATTCATCGAATAAAGTTTTACATAGTGTAAGATGATAGCTCACCAAAAAATTAAGTTGACCAAGCAATGGGCTCCATTGTGCAAATAAATCATAGCATTTTGATTCGCTAGCAACAAAAAGTAACTAAATATTTCAAAGTAAACATGTGCCCTAAATGAATCAATAAATTTATGTAGAACTTGCAGAAATCCCCAACCTCATGTGCATACAGAAACATTAAAAAGCTATCATCATACCTCTCGACCACCCTTTCATCCAAACTCTTGCTGTCAATGCTTCCTTCATCTAAGGATTCTGGTTGTGGATCTTTTGAAGACTCATCAAAAGGCATTGTGTAAATTAGTGAGGATATAAATGGATCAGGAGCTGCTGTAGGAGGAGGACACATGTAGGAAGATCCCCCTAGAAGAGCTTGGATATTTCCTTCCCTCAGGTCCTTTCTCAACAATGACAGCATGGTACGAGATGCAGATGATCCTTTACGATATTTTCGCCTACGTTGCATGTAACTCTCAATTAAGGAATTCAACTGTACAGGTCTATCAACAAATTCTAGTCATTTTGGTAATGCAGTGATAGAAACCTGGACCTTTCACAAACTATAAATTCTTTAATAATTGATATAAGATCAAGCTTTTTAACAGAGTGAAAAATGAAAAGGATATCTTAAAGAAGCTCCCATGTTGCGTTGTTAAGTGCCTGACCAAGTCAAGCCCAACGCTAGCTGCACAAACATGGCATACCTGCACAAGGGCAACCCATCCAATTCTTAGCATATTGTTATCAATGTGAACCCAAACTAGTGCAAAAGGAAGGAAAAATTAGGAGATTTATGCCCACTGCAGCTCATTACTTTGTTTCTCTGTTTGTTAAAAAAGTCTTCAGTACAAGTCCTACCAACAATGTGTACAGAGCATTTTTTGACTGAAAAATGGGGAACATCTCGAAAAGAAAGATAACCAATTGATTTGTGATCACCATCAATAAAGGGAGAAAAATGTGAAAGAGAAAGGACACTAACTAACTCATTAAGTTCTTCTCCTGAATGTTATACATAATGATCAACAGGAGAAAAGGGTAACAAGATAACCAAATCCATTATTTTCATTGTTTAGATCGATCGAAGTATCCAGTGATTCTTCATACAACTGTTCTAAATCCATAAACTAATTTGAGGGAAATACACAAACATTATTCTCGATTCGGGATAACATGAATCATTATCCTAGGAAAAGGAACTGTGGACTAACCAATGAGTCTAACCACAAGAATATCAAGTGTGCTATTCTGTTGGCTGCCTCTTGCAAGCAAGAGGCAAGAAGATCATGGCAACAATATGGCAAAATATCAGCATTAAGAAGTAATAAATAAATATAAACAAATGATACTGGAGATTGAGTTGAAAGATTTGGGTGAAAACAATGCTCCAACATGAAATGCAGCATCCTACTTTCGTAAAAATGTGCTTTGAACGAAAATTCTTCTCAAGATAATTAAACGTTAAGTGGAAAACTAAAGGCTAAATATAAATTTATGACATTTCCCAGACAACAATAGAGTAATCTATAATGAAACGGAAACTCCTCCGACCAACAAAATCCACGATGGAAACAGACACTTTCATCCTCAAAGACACAAAATAATAATCTAACACGTTGATCAGGTTGGGAAATGAAGTTACCCCATTCTTTGCCTCCACCGGGTGCTCTTCATCGATGTGGCAGCAGAGACCTACCATGTCGAAATCCTCAGAGCAAAACGGGCAGGGGAACTCAGCTCGGTTATCATCCTCAGCTCCATCGAACTCCTCGAACCCGAGAAACAAATCTACCGGAAAACACCAATCAGACAATCCTACTCAGGGACCATCGCAGTAAGCAGACAAATCTTCAACATCGGAATCGAAATCGGCCACCCACCTCTCCAGCTGCGAAGGTTGGGATCCCGAGACACGTCGACGTATCGCGACTGTGGCGCGGTCTGGTGGCGTCTGGAAGCAGCAACGGAGAGTCGGCTCCAAGCGTCGGATTCCATGGACGATCGCCTCCCGAATTCCTCACGCCCCCAGCAATCTGGTCCCGATTCCTCCACCGCGAGCCCTAATCCACGTCCGACCCGCCCAGATCAGGGAGGGAGAGAGAGGAGAGGAGAGCGAGCCGAGAGGAAGGGCGACGGAAGAAAAAAAAACTTGGTGGAAAAAGGCGAGTCACCGACCGACCGGCTTCGGGGCAGCACTTATAACTGCATCCCCCGAATGGCCTTCCCCTGAGCTGGAATTAACAACAACGCCCTCCACCGACCCATCCTAATTTCCGGCAGCGGGTGAGCGATCAGGGCGCACCAGGCCAGCGGGGCCGGGCGTGCGCCGTCCACATATTTAGAGCACGCGTGTGGGTAGCTCGGGAAGGGCGTACCGTTTCCATTTCGCGTCGATGCCTGCGCTGCCTGCATGCGGGACCCGCCTGTTGAGGTAGGACACGTGTAGCGCGCAGGACGGGTCTTCTTTTTGGTGTTCGACGTCGTGGGGGAGATTGCGATCGGCCGGTGCGGAGCCGCACGTGGGTCCCTGGGTAGGGAGAGGTGGGTCGGAGGATTCGCCCTAAAAAATGGCCTGCGACGGGCCCGGAGGGATCTGCTGCCCTGCAATTGCTCAAATGTTCGCTGTCGTCGTGAGCCCGTTCTCTCATTCCCAGCGTTCGTATTTAACGACTCTCCTTGCCCATTTTATATTTAGATCCAAGGCCTGGCCTCATCCGCTATGCACGTGATCGGAGGCCTGTTCCCTTCTCTCTTCCTCGATTTCTAGTTTCTAGAAAGAAGAAGAAAAATCTACAGAGGGACGGTATAATATAAAAATATAAATAATTTTATAGATGTACGTGCGGACAGAGAATATGATGAAGAGACGAGCAGTTGAATATAATTTAATCGTATTTTTAAAATAAATAATAATAAATATTATATTATTTAGAGTAATTAGCTAACGGGACATTCTGTACCTCGAACGTACGCTGCTTATTATTTTTTTAAGAAAAAAAGATAAATTTTAGCTAGCGTAAAACAAGTGGAAGAATTCACGTGCAGATCTGTGCTGCTTCTTCTTCTTCATTTTTTTTTTTGTTGATATCGTCGTCCATGTTATATTGTCGTACGTCGATGCAGGTGGGCTTGCTCTGCAAACTCTTCGAGAGATTAATATATCTTTCGTACGGTTCAACATGGCCAACTAGTATATTTTTTAAAATATAAAAATTAAAATATGCTGCAGAAATAATATTTATTGAAACCCAATGGGTCCCGAGCCACAGATCGATAGCTTTCCGTATTAAATTAATCTCCGACGAGCAGGAGATCACCTGTGCAGAAGCCCCTCTTTCCATCGTCTCAACGCGACATCTTCGATTTAGTTGTGATCATTAGAGACAAGACGTGATTAACTTCACCCCGGTGTCTTCGTCCGTCGTCCGTATAATATTATTCCAAGGTATTAAAGGAAAAAAGATTCCGTTCTTTGTCTTTCCTCCTATATTTTCGATCGCATTCCACCGGTCATGCATTTCATCTTATTATTATCTTCCTAGAACAGATCGTTAATTCGATACTAATATGACGGTTTGACCTTTTTGAAAAATAGTAGTTATTTAAAATTCTTCCACTATTTTTTTTAAAATAAAATATGTAGATCTCTCTCGCGGAGTGATCATTACTCGTCAGATGGGGCCCCTAACCGGGAGAGGTCACGTCTCCTTCCACGTGGACTCCACGTATGCGTCACATGGGCACTCGTTGTGCTGCACCGCGGTGAAACAAGGAAGCCCGCTGGGGAACCTACCACGGCGCAACACGTGTTTCGTCGCCCCATCTGCAGCGGCGATTTGTTACGAGGCCAGCGCGATGAGAAAAAATTTTCACGCACCTGTTTGCACCGTACCCGAACGACGATTCGTCGGTAGCAAAGAGCTTTTGGTGGGGCCCGCTGTTCGCAGGGCTGGTAACGGGATAAGGGCAGTTCCGTTTACGGAATCAAGCAATCGACTTTGCCTCTTTATTTTTATTTTTTTACTTTAATCCTTTTACTTTTTTTTTTTTTTACTTTCACCTTAATCTTCTCAGTTTGCTTCCGCCATAAAGGGAGCAAGGAATCGGCGCGCCATTGACCGAAGCTGTAAAAATGGGCATTCGTCTTAATTTTTCCTCTCCTATCGACCGATACGATCCTGATAAGTTAATCAGACGTCGGAAAAATAATTTGCCAGTGCCTGCCGCACCATTTGAATGGTTCAACTGCGGCGATGTCACTTTGGGAAAAAGAGCATGCCTCTTTTTTTTAATGGACAAGTTGGAGTTGTTAATCGCGCGCCCGCCACATTATCCTTTCGATCCGAGGTTTAACGAGACAAGTTGAGGTAGGATGTTTGACCTGACTCGGCCCGATGCGATGAACCGATTCGATTTTTGCTTTCACTTATGCGGTCCAAGCTGGGTTGACTCGCAACACAACCACCGATCAAAAATCGGGGTGACGCTTATTAAGGAATAAGAATTACCTCGCATGCTTTTAAGGAAACAGATTATTATTTTTCATTACTGTGCCTTAATTTAAGCAACAAAACGGGCCTTAATTTTATGCTCCTGCCACTGGAGGCCAAAACGAAAGAGAGAGAAGAAGAAGAAGGGCGATGAGAGTAATAAAAAGGGCCGGTATTAGAAGAAATAGAAAAGAAGGCAGGAAACCAAAGAAAGAGTAATCCGATGTTTCCTATTTGATTCGGTAGAGGGTGTGTGTGAGAGAGAGAGAGAGAGAGAGAGTACGGTTGGCGAGTTAAGGGAAGTGAGCTGGCTTTCCCCCCTCTTATCGGTGCGAGAGGTGTTTGTAGGCGAAGTTTCACATCACACCGAGAAAGAAACGGAGTTTAATTGTACATAAAACACAGAGAGAGATAGAGATAGACAGCAATCAAACAGAAGAAGAGACGCGAGAGTTCAACAACCAAGCAGAGTATTTAGTCCGGCAATCTCTCCTCCTTATTCTCAATCGCTGCTCTGGATCTCGATAGATCCCGCTGCAATCCGCCTCGGCGCCAATCTAATGCCGGATTTGGAGGCATAGTTTACGATTAAATGGATCCCGCCTCCGCCACCGGCCGAGCGCCCCCCGCTGCCGGCGGCCGCCCGCCGCCTGAGTTCCCCGCCGGCCTGCGCGTCCTCCTCGTAGACGATGACGTCACCTGCCTGAAGATCATCGGGACGATGCTCCGCAAGTGCCTCTATGACGGTACCGTATCTCCCTCCCCATCCCCCCTCCCCTCCTCTTCTGCTCGATCGTGTTGTGGAGAGTTGGCTGTCTCCTTTGTCTCATCAATTTGTGCTGTTTTGGCGGTGGCCAGTCACGACTTGCTCGCGGGCGGTGCAGGCGCTCTCCCTGCTCCGCGAGAGGAAAGGGCGGTTCGACCTTGTGCTCAGCGATGTGTACATGCCGGACATGGACGGGTTCAAGCTGCTGGAGCATATCGGATTGGAGATGGACCTTCCTGTCATCAGTGAGTGCGCGACGTTAGAACTATTTGCCCGCTGTGTAAAATTGCCCTCTCTTTGATTTTGTTCCTTCTACCTCAGTGATGTCGGCCGATGACCACAAGGACGTCGTTATGAAGGGCGTCACGCACGGCGCCGTTGATTACCTCATAAAGCCTGTGAGAATTGAGCTTCTGAAGAACATATGGCAGCACGTGGTCAGGAAGAAGAAGTTCGAACTGAAAGATGCGGAGCAGTCGGGAAGCACCGAGGAGAACGATAGGCAGAAGAAGGCCTTAGAGGATGGGGACAATGTGACATCCGGAAGTGGGGGGAATAGTAAAACTGCGAAGAGAAAGAAAGAAAACAAAGATGAGGAGGAGGAGGAGGATGAAGATACTGAGGAGCGCGAAGATCCTTCTAACTCGAAGAAGCCGAGAGTTGTTTGGTCTGTTGAACTCCACCAACAATTTATGACCGCTGTGAATCAGTTGGGCATCGACAGTACGAGTCCTTATACTTTACTACTAATGTCGTGAATCAAACTTTTCTGTTCCTGATTCTTCATGATTGGACAATCACTGAAGACTAGTGCTGCAGTATCTTCTTTGAACTTATGTTTATATTTAAAGAAGGATTATAAATGAAAATATCTCATCTTATTTTTTTTTTTGCTTTCACTTACCTCTGAATGTCACGGAACATGTTGAATTTCAGATAATTGATGCTAACAAAATCTGCTCGGCCTTCACTGTCAAAGTTGTATTGATATTTCAGTGTACCTTCTTTTCTTGTAGAGGCAGTCCCAAAGAAAATTCTTGAACTGATGAAAGTCCCTGGGCTCACACGCGAAAATGTTGCCAGCCACCTGCAGGTATTGGTCGGTTTGTCATGGAACTGGACTACCAGTTCTATTTTAATATAATTAATGCTTGTTTATATAGCTTTTATCACTGCCTTTACCCTAGTTAATAGTTAACTTTCTATTTGAAAATTGGACTCAGACACCAGAGTGTTCCAACTGGTTCAATAGATTGGTCTTTCCTGTAAAAGGGTTTTAATTGTGCGAATCCTGCCTTTACTGATACTCATCAAGAGTAAGTTGAATTTTAATGATTAAAAAGCAATCTTATGATAATGTTTTTACTCCTAAATGGAAACTAGATATGAGTTCAATGAGTTTAAGCTTTATTTCCCTGATAAAAGATCTATTTGCAAAAAGAGGATCTGTACAACTTTTAAAAATTAGTTAGTTTTAGTCAGCTTCTACCTGCTACTTGTCTAATATCAGCTGTTTGGTTTGGATCTTTGATTGTGAATCCGCAAGGTAACCAAGCAAAAGCTACCAGCTTAATTCCAGACCTTGCATTATATTTCAGATTCATTTATTAGGTTAGTTCTCAGTCATGTCATGACTAGGAAATCTGTCCAAAACATCTATATGAAAAAAAAAAAGGCAAGCAAGATTCATACGTTTTATAGCCTAGCTATGTGTTGCTGATATTAAGATCTTGTTCGAGTTACTTCTTATTAAGATCTTCATGGTCCTCACAGTGCCATCCTTTATCCTTCTTATATGCTTGGGAATTGATCCGTTAATTTTGGTGTATGTTTGAGCTATTCTGTCTCAAGTCTCGTAAATCATTGTAGCAACATATTTTCTAAATTTTTTTCACTATAGTAGTAATTACGTCGTAGCATTGTGTTCTTGCTTCTACATTTCAAATCTTTCAGCATCTCATCTCAAAATATTTTTTCTGCTATTGCATTTACTATTCACTCGATCAAATTAGCATACTCTTAATTCCCGCTTTTCTTAGGACAAGTAAAGATCTTAAATACATCAATGACGAAAATTTTCTACTCGCATATTGTTTATATGCACAGAAATATCGTTTATATTTGAGGAGAGTAAGTGGGCCGCATCATCAGGGAGGAGCTTATACAAGTACCCAAGAAGCACGATTTCAATCTCCTGGAATAGAGGGTTTTGACCTTCAAGCTCTTGCTGCTTCTGGTCAACTTCTGCCAGCTCTACAGACAGGTGCAAGAAGAGGCATGGATACTGGAATAGGGATGCCTCCTTTCGATCAGTTAGGTTTTCTGAGTTCTACTGCTGCTGCAAATGTTTCGAATACAAGGATTTCATCGATGTATCAGATGTCCCACAGAGGACTTAGTTACTTTCCTGGATCTTCCAATTGTATCGAGTCAGGACATATTGGTCAACCATATCACGTGGCCCAACCACATGGAAGAAATACGTCTTTGAAAGTTGAGGAAGAAGCATCGGTTTTCTTTAATGCATCGTCTTCGCAGCCGACAAGATCCTTATTGCCTGGAGCCACCACCAGTGAACACTTAAACAGATCTTTGCTTGTGCATATGTCTCAGCCAAGGCAACAGTTCTCTCTTCCTCAACAACATGGAAATTTTCTTGGACAGGCAATTTCAAGAGGCCATGCATTAAATGGCACCAGTGGTCTTGACTCCAGGCTTTCATCAACAGTAAGACAGCAATTGCCTCCTGAAATTTTTAATAACATATCTGGAAGGACTCCCAGTGTTTTAAATGCATCGTTGCCTGGAAACCAGCATAGCTCCTTGTATGGTTCGGTTCATCAACCTCTTAACACTAATATACAGAATACAAGCATGAATGAATCAGTTGCACCTCTCTATCCCCTAGCAAGTAGTATGGGTGCTGCTCCTATGACGGGAAATCTTGAGGGATCAAGTGAGACTAGCAGTTGGAAAGGAGTGAATGATTTTCCTCCAAGCAAAACCCAAGAATGGAAGTCACAGAGTTCAAACCTTTCATATCTGTCAGGCCAACAGATTGGCTCTAATCCAAACAATATTGATTGTGGTTCCTCTCTTTCCACACATCTAGATAGGAATACTTTGAATACATGCACAGTCAGAAAGGAGATACTTTCAGTGAGGACTGAAATTGAACATGAAAAAGTTGAATGCATCTCTCAACACAATAGTTCTATCCTTATTGAAAATTCTATAAGACTAAAGTCTGAAGTCATGCCTGACAGTAATCTTCAAGATGCACTTTATGATGACAGTATCATGTCAAATGAGCTCATGAATGTTGTTGGAAAGCAGGTCAGTTTTATGGTTAAAACATCATGTTGATACACACTCCATTGTCTTGTCAGTTTCACGTAATAGACTGTTTGAACAAGTTTCTCAATCTGATAGATCTGGTGCCAAAATTTATACTAAAAAGTAGTGATATTGTGCTAAAACATATCTGGCTACTATTTGCTTTGAAACGTGTTCAATTTAGCAGGATGGCTGACAGAGTATTTTTGCATTTTTAAGAAATCTTAAAGATTTTGGTTCTTCAAATGTAGAACTGGAACTGTATGTTTTATGCTAAATAGACGGTTTAACTGCGCAAGATTGAAGACGTGAAAATTTAAGCTGTCTGTTAAGCTCATTTTCTTACGTTCCTTGGTTCCTTTTTTTGACATTAAAGAGTATATAAGATAGTTTGAGTGTAATTTGAAAAGAAAAAAAACTGAAGTAATGATGACATACTTTACGTCATGTTGTCTTTTATCTCTATAATTGATGAACATTGTCTCTTTTTTGAGTTTTCATTTGTACAGAATAAATTTTTATTTGCCATAGTTCTGTAATAGCTCTGCATTCTCTAATTTTAGTTGCTCATATTTTGCTATTTCATCCTACCTTTCTCACATTTATGTCCCTGCATGTCCTCTCATGGCTTTGTGTCTCTTTCAGTTTCAAGAAGGCACTGAAGATACTTCCGAGTTTTTTGATAGGTACTCACTGGAGGACATGTAGCGGCTTATTTGGTTCTTACTACTGAATCTGCAACATGATCTCACTATTCTTAGACCCGAAAGTTCTCAGTTTTACTTTAGAAGTCCTCTTTGAAATCAACTTCGTCAACTAGTTCGGGATGCAGATGACAGTAGAAAATGAGAACACCATTTGCTGCTTATGTCATTACTGGCATCACAACTGGCTGATTATGGCAACACGTTCTGCAGGAGTCCTTGACATGAAGTTTTGAACCCCTAAGTTACTACTAACAACACAACAGTTTAGAGAGCGAAGATGTTAGTTATGTTTTCTTTTCCTTTTTTTTTTACTTTCACTTTTTCTAAAGAGGATTTGGTTGGTGCTTTAGGAGTAGTAATCTCTAGCCTCTTCAGAGTTTTGAGCAGGGCAGTTGATTGTGTTTATAATAACAATAATACTGTACAGGTTCCATTTAATTCATCAAGACCAATTGTTTTTCTTATTCCTGCTTTTTAAATTTTTATATATATTGCTTTATCTGCGACCCAACATGCCGACACTGCACTGCAATAGGATTGCACTTGACTATTTCGGTCAAATAGACGACGACAAGAAACAGGAACGGCTGCCTTTTTCTCTCTCTGATTGTGTCTGTAGCCATGGAGGAAGTCAGCAACAGAGGTGAAGTTAACTCATTTCATTGCATTTTGGAAGACGGCAACAGTCCAAATCCATTCGTTTACATTCGCCTCTTCTGCATATTAAGATTTATTCCCAATATGCATTATATATACATGATTTTTTTTAAAAAAAACTTTTATTTTTTATTTTCAATTAACTTTTTATTGTCCATGCTCATATAGTTTACGTTTGATATCAACATCTAAAATATCTACTCCTACAGGAGGGCAGAATATTTTATTTAAAGAAATTATCTAGCAAACACCTCTGCATACTGTCATTCAAATCAGAAGTGTTCGTAAGATCTTTAAATTGGACAAACTAATCTGATGCACAAAATTAAGAAAACTCACAATGCATTCATCTACAAGACACTGTACAGTAGGAAGAGTGACATTTTAATCTGTATAAAACTTCTATCCCTTCAATTTTTCCAACTTGCCGCAGAAATAATCAAAGAATTAATGGCACCGGCAGACGCACGAACGCAAACAGCGCAGTGAGCAAGCGAAGACGCCAACTCCTTGACTTCTGGACCACCAACTCCCAGGAAAGCCCTCCGGCATCGAACAGTCTTCGCCATTGAAGAACACCTTCGACGCGTAGCCGTCGCCGACCCTGAGGATGTCGATCCCGGCCGACTTCGCCTTCGCGAGCGTGATCATGATCTGCTGACTTCCGGCCTCCTCGTAGTTGTCCGAAGACGAGATCGAAGGCGTCGACGGAGGCAGGGTAGGCGCCCTTCATGGAGAAGATGAACTGGTGACGCGCCCACTCCCACGAGATCCGCAATTGGCGAGCCGGCCGAAGGGATTGTTCTTTTCCTGCCGGTTGATGGTGTAGTTCATATGCACGCCGTTGCAGTTGGCATCCGGTGACGGCAACGCAAGGAGAAGAGCAAAAGAAATCTCACAACTCCGTTTCCTAGTCATGGTCGATCGCAGAGAGAGAAGAGGAAGGGAGGTGGAATGTGATTTGTGAGTTCATCATGCAAGTATAAACAAACATGGGCGAGCTCAGTGAGGAACTGAGGATATAGTTATTCCAATTGGACTTCCGAAGAGTCTTTTCAATCGGGGAGAAAAGTTTTCTTTAACTTTAAAGTATCACATCCCTGCTTCCTGGGGCTTTTGATCCATTCAAGAAGGATGACTACTCGGCCATTTGGAATTGGATGTTCGCCACTGATCCAATGAACAGCATGCCGCCAGCATCGTTTTATAGTCTGAGAAAACCGGGCCGAGGTCTCCATTTGGATTTGATCCGTGAATTGGCCATTGATCTAAAATTTTGGAGTCCAGAAGAGCAAGGAACTAAAAGATAGGCGTCAGCTGCCCAAATGGACCTCCCTCGATGGCAGTCAACGGATGTACCCTCCCTTAACCTGGCCAAATTTAGCAAAATAATGTCATTTTACGATCTATTCTATATATTATATTTGCAGCCAAATAATATTTAATATTTCGATTTTTTTAAAAAAAAATCCTGAGTCCTCCTTTGTCAATATATTTACTGATGCAGCTAAATAAATGTTTGGGGCCACACTGGCCTGCGGAAGTCTTCTCATGTTAAGCTGAACAAATTTTGGACCATGTCAATTTGAGGAAATTTAAAAGTCCATGCGGCAGATCTGACCGTCCTTTTGCTGCAAAAGTAAGCTTTTTTTGCTTATCATGCCATTTATTTTTTCTGCCATCCTTCCTGCTGATATGGCCTCCTCCTTCACTTTTTCATTAATAGTAGCAGCAGCAGGACACTCGAGGACGATTGCAACTCACTAAACTTAAAGCCTCTTTTTCCATTAAGATTGATCCACTGCTCACCTGATGCCCTTTTTAGGGCTGGGCACTGGTCAGCAGAGAAAAATGTCTCGGAGTATCCAATGCCATGATTTGCAGGTTAAGCTAATAAAGAAACCAGGTAGCAGTTCAGGTTCTCTGCCCAGTTAACTAAAAAGGATGTATCGCTAAATAAACAGTTTATGATCGGAAGATAGTCACATTGACTGAGAAGATTTTGATTGGACAGCAGGCACCTCTGAAACTTTTTTTTTTAAAATGAGAATGAAAACTTTCACTGGAAGAATGCAGAGATTGGGTGGAGCAGTTGAAGCAGGCACAATGCAGGCAGGAGGAGGACTGAAGCTGAAGACTGATTCCTCCCCCCCAGGGGGAGGACGGGATGCCCATGCATGTGCTGGGAGATGCCTGCCTCTTAAGCTGACAGGCTGGGAGGAGGCAGAGGACAAAACAAAAGGCCAAGTCCAAAGGCTGCGGCCAACTGGCTTGATGAGTTCAAAAGAGCATGATGGAGCTTCGGCCAAGGTGGATTCCATAAAGGCTGGTTATGCTTCTCTTGGAGGCTATCTAATCCCAAAGAATCATATTCCAATACGAACCACAACACTATTTTTTTAATGAAAAAAGAGAACTGGTTTTTATTTGACACCGGCAGGCCGCGCACAGACGCACACTAGCAGCATGGTTTAAGAGTCTACTTGCAGAATATTTTAATAGGAGATACTTGCATGACAAGGTATTATAATTTCCACACGAGCTGCCGGTGGTGCATCACTGTCATCGCCATCACCACAAGCACCATCGCCTTAAGGCCCAAATGACACGGCTCATCAGCCTCGGCCGATGCTTCTTTCTTTAGTGATGATTGAGGACTCCCCACCTGCAGCTAAGTTACCTCACGAACAGAAACGGCGATGGAAGGTTGCCGTGGATCGGTTCGAACATACTTATCATGTGGAGGAACCCACCGGGATGAGAGCTCTGCGGTGATGAAGTAGCAGGAGGACCACCACAAGGGTGGGGGGTCCTGAAGGCCGTAAGCTTGCTTTCATGAGCGAGGGAAGGGACCACATCACAGAGCCGGGAGAAGAGATGGTTTATGTTTTCTTCCTCAAGCCAAGCTTTTTACATTAAGAATGTCTTGGTATGATACAGCGAGAGGAAGAGGAAGATATATAATAATCCCAACCCACACATGCTGCCACATCTCACCTCTTCAGCTTAGATGCGAAATACTCCAACCAAATCCATCTCTTGTCATCCGTAAACTAAACCCCGTAGCACAAGTACAGGATGCTTATTAAAATGACCATTCCGGATGAGAAGTCCTCGGCTCTTTCTAGTTTATCTACTAACCACAGGCAGGCACCCCTACTGCTTTGTTCGTATGCAGGGATCGAAGAAAGTAACTGCGATACGTTCATTTAAGAGGGAGAAGAAAGAAGCGATCCAAAAAGGTTAAAAAAGAATAACGCAATCGGAGGGTGGGGGGGCGTCGCCATCGCCAAAATCTACCGACACCCAACTGGAAAACACAGACCGATTATGGAAGTGCCTGCTAACAAGCAACATGGATCTGCGGGGCACCCTCCCTCTTGATCATAGAAAGGTGACACCTTCGCCTACTCTTCGATCCTGTGCCTGTTAGCTACTAAATCGGTAGGCGAAGAGTATGAGAGATCAGAGAAGGTGAAGAAGGAGAATGGAGAAGAAAAATGAGATTTTTGCTTCCACCTGCCAGCGAAAGTTGAGCCACGCTTCTACACTGCCCTCCTCCATCTGTTTCCAAACTCGAAAGAATAAACAGATGCAGCATCGGGTGAATCAAATAGCAGTCTTGCCGTCCATTTCCGGCCTTAGGAAGGCCTTAAAAACCAGATTTTGGCACCAAACCAAGTAACCAAGAGCAAAAGCCAGCGAAAGAAACAGAGGTGCGTGCATAAAAATATAGGTCGATTGGCAATGAAGGCGCGTGCACGAGAGAGGGAGGCGATAGCGAAGAAGATGTACAAAAATATACTTATAGAACAAATTGAATTCATCTGTTTCTCTTTTATTCACCGAGGCGGGAGCAATAGAATTAATATTACAAATCGCCTCGCAACAAAAGAGTGAAGGAGGAAAAAGAAGAAGAAGAAAAAAAAAAGAGGAAGCAACCGAGGAAGAATCCTAACTAATGCATATTAAGACTGTAAAGAATTGTAAAGAAAAGTGAAAAAATCAATAGAAGGAAGCAAAACGAATGGGCAACAGAAGAAGGGAGGCGGATTAATTTAGGATAGTAACAGATGAGGTTCATCGGGCATTTACCGGGAAGACGCTGCGCCGGGGTCGTATAGGTCGTACGGCGCCCAGAGGTGGTCGAGCGGGCACGGCCGGCTGGAGTCAAGCCTAGCCCATGGCTTGCCGCTGCCGCTCCAATGCAGCAGACTCACCGGCCCCGGGTGGAGGTCACGACAACTGCCCTTGATGTTGTTGTTGTCCCCGCCTAGGCCGTGCTGGTTCCACCGATGCTCGATCGGCGCCACATGGCCGGCAAACACCAGCAGGAACGGCGGAAGCGACCCGAGCTCGTAGATTCGCCCGGCACCTGAGGGAGCCGCGCCGCTCTTCTGAACTTGCATCCACCGCTCGATCCGCCGCGTGTATCCGGCGCGCCGCCAACGAATCAGGTCGAGTACCATCACCCCTGTGTTGAAGTAGCACGGCCGGCGGCCGGCGAAGGCGGCCGCAAAACGCTTCTCGGACCAGAACCGATCGGTGAAGTACTTGGTGAAGTTTGCGTGGCAGTACTCAGGGGCGCCCACGGCCCGCGATCCCAACCCCGTCCGCCACAGCTTGGAGATGTCGTCCACCACCACCAGGTCGGAGTCGAGGTAGATCACCCGGCTCACGCATCGCTCGAGTATGTCCGCTAGGTAGTTCCGCGCGTAGTTGAGCGGCTGCTCCAAGGCCTGCCGCACCGACGGTGAGATGAGCCCCATGACGCGCTCTGGGTCGAAGTAGTACGTCTTAAAGCGGAGCCCCGGGAAGGCGGACCGCACCACCGGCTCCAGGCCCGGCTCCGACACCAGGAAATGGAAGAAGACGCTCTCCGGGCAGCGAGTGTGGGTAAGCACCGAGTGAACCGCCGCGATCGAGCCGCGCAGGTACTCCTTGTCGAGGGTAATGGCGATGTGCACCAGCGACGGGTCGCAAACCGAGGTGCCGTTGGACGAAGGGGGCTCGCAGTCGGCGGCATTGTGGAAGTAGGGCGCCCGGCGGAATCCGAGGCCTTGGTTGTCGCCGGAGGCCACCGCGAGGTGATGGTCATAGCCGCCAGCGCTGGGGAAACGGAGGTAATGTGATGACCGGATGGCTTCGGCTGGAGGGAACGACTGGAAGGAGGGGGACAGCACCACCGTCACCATGGCAAGGGAGCAGAGGCCAGAGAGGCGGACGACCCAGAACATGGCTCCGCCTCCCCGCCGGCCCCAGCCCTTGCGCCGGCGGCGTCTCGGGGTCTTGAAATCGAAGATTTCTGCGAGGCTGGCGAGCGCGGACACCAGGAGGAAGGCAAGGCCTCTAATCCCCGCCAGGGCGAAGAATACGGAACACCCACCGCGGCCTCAATGGCTGGGGAACAAATCGAAGCGGAATCTGGGTTTCAATGCTCGGAATGCTTGGCCACAAAGCAACCTACTCACGGAACCCCAAAAAGCTTGCGAGAAGAATCAAGGGAGCAAGGAAGCCCAGCGGTAACCTCACCCGCGAAGCAATCCTCCTCCTCCTCCGCCGCCGCCGCCGCCCCTGTTCAACACGCAGCCCCCCTTCTTTTCTCCTCTCCCCCAAACTCCTGGCGCCGACGGAAGCGAAGCGGCATAAGAAGCAAGAGGGAGAAGGAGACAAAGACGGACGAGCTCCCCTCACCTGCCCCTCCGCTGCCTCCTCGAAACCATGGAAAAGGAAAAATTCCTCTGCTTCGCCATAAAATCCTGTTCCCCACGTTGTAATTTGTAGGAACACGTAAAACTCTCCCTTCCTCCGATCCATAATTTAACATCCGCAACAATAGAGTTTAATTTCTTAATTCAACATAATTTAATTTAGTGACGGCATTAAATAAAATAGTGATGACCGCCGAGCCCCGGGAATCGGAGCCGGAACGCGCAGCTGGCTCCTCCGGTGTTGACTGACAACGACGGGTCGTCCCGTCCGTGCCACTTTCGGGACTTATTTACCCCTCCGATGTGCCCGTCCTCCGCGAGCAATTTTTTTCTTAACGGCCGATATGGAGGGTAATATAGGCATTACGATTTCCGAAGTCTTGTCCGTTTTTGCGAAAATGACGTGGGGAGGGAACGTTCGCGTATTTTATTTTGTTTTTGGGGTTTTCCCGACAACAAAAAAAATTCCCCCGGCGACGAGATCGACGTCGACGTGGCGTGCATAAACGTGGACGATTGAGATCATTTAGCCTGCCCGGTAGTTATCTTTGAGCTTTCTAATGTTTTTTTTTCTTTCTACGTGGAAATTTCAATTTTACTACGTGTCTATTCCCAATTTTTATTTCCATCGTGGATACGGTAAAGAATAATGTTGGAGAGAAGAAACAAAAGAAGGTGCATGATCTCCACATGTACGGCGGCATGAGCAGGTTAGGAGACCTTGATATTATATCGGTGCACCTTTTCTATTCTGTTGACCTAATAAATTGAATGGCCTCGATACATGCACATAGCTTGATGGATAAATTCCACCAAACCCCATCGGACGACTCGTACGCTTCAGGCGTACATCAATTTTTTTCAGAAAAATTTGATGCGCAATAAATCGTGGTCAGAGATGAATGAGCAGAGTTTTTCTCGACCGACGACTTCCTCTTAATTATCGGGGACATGTGAGGAAATAATAATAATGGAAGCAGTGCACATGACCTCCATTTGCAATGAATGATTGGGGGTCGAATCAATTTCACAATTATTTGGGTAACAAAAATAAAAGATAAATATTGCCCTAATCCCAGCGGTACAATGACGCACCAACCTCTTCCGAATTAATTAAAGCCTGTCCATCCGCATAAGTCATTCTGATGGCAAAAGAATGAAACCGAAGTTTTAACACCCAGATCGGATGGCTGTTCCGTCGTATTACGCAGGCACGACCCAAATGAAGCGAACCCAGTTGAGTCCAATTCTTTTCCTCGGAGTAGGTGGGCAGGTGGTGGGCAGGTTCGAGTTGGTTCGGCCAGTTGAAGAAGCGAGCCAAATTGGACCCCTTGGGCGTCGTCTCCTCGGCCCATACAATTCGACCTAATCTACGAACACGTGTGACGTACCTGGTAACAAAAAAATAACCCCATCGATTACTCATGCACAGCGTTTTATACATGCTCGTAGTATTATTGCTTTTCCTTATTACCAGCTCTCATTATCTCATTCCTGCTTTCTGTGAGGAATTCAACTTCGTTCTACTCGGTCGAACACGTTTTAAATACAATGCTGGGCCCTATCAGATGCAATCAATTATATTCCACAGTTTTCAAAAAAAAATGTTTTAAATTCTTTTTTGGGTGTTACGCATAATGTATATATGAATTAAAGTTGGGTTACCTAATCTGTTTTTTCTAATGTTGGATTTTAAATACTTACTGAGGTCAACTTCGCTCGCATGACGATTTCAAAACGCCGGAAGAAGGGGGACGGCTTTCGTAGTAAGATTGATTAGTTTAATATAATTGTCAGTGATCAATTGGGCATATAGAATACACAAGAAGATCATTTAAGTTTCAGATCAATCTTTAATTCACGAACTATCTGCCCCACTAGCGCAATTAATTCCTGTCGGTATATTAAGTACCTCCACCGGCGACTATTCTTCCTCCCTCTCTCTCCAAGACCACCGCATCATCCCCGTGTGCCTTGCCGCCGCTGCCGCCTCGTCATCGTCGTCCGTGGTTCCCGAGCTCAACCGGCAGTACACGGAGCTCCAGGAACGACTCGTGAGCGACAGAGGAAGGAGGCAATGCGGGTACAGGGAAGCGCCATTGCGGACTGGTTAAACGCGGACGTGGAGGAGCTCGGGGTGGCGGAGCTCGAGAGACTGCAGCGGCATAGGGTGATGAGAGCAAGCCAGAGGTCGCCAGCGAGGGAAGTGTTGCCGGAGGTCTCGAGTGAGTAAGAGAGGTGTGTCTGGAGCTGGCGATCGCAAGTGGGAAAGTAGCAGAAGTTTACGAGCTAGGGAGGAGCAATCCGAGGGAGCCGGAGCGACACGTCTTTTTCTTAAAAGAAAAAAAAGTCGCTCCGGCTCCCTCGGCCGCAAGCGTCATTTTCTTTAAAGAAAAAAAATGTTGATCGGTCATTTTGGTAAATTTTGAATGGATTAGGTTATTGCTGATACCGGGATCGGCGGGATGGAAAATGGATTATAAATATAAAATTATTAAATAATGGGCATTCCAACATCACACCTATGATTGACCCCACTCGGCAAGATCAAGCACACAACATCATCGAGATCTCTTTTTAAGGACGTTATCCCACCTCCCAAAAACCTAATATGCAAGCAGCAGCATTACTATATCTAATGGCCGCGTCAACTATTCCCCTTCATCTCCTCCTCTTCATCTTTTTCTTCCTCCTCCTCCCGCTCATTAGCCTCCCTGCTGCTGGAGGCGCCCGCTACCCCGTCCTTTTCGGCTTCGGCAACTCGCTCACCGACACCGGAAACTTGGTCTACTTCCTCGGCGACAAGGAGCCCGCAGCCAAGCTTCCCTACGGCGAGACGTACTTCCACCATCCGACCGGCCGCTACTCGGACGGGCGGCTCGTCATCGACTTCCTCGGTAGGCGTCCGTGCATAACCCATCGGAGACGAGCCTGCGACGACCTCCCTATATCGTCTTATAAACTTATATAGTCTGATGTTTATATGCACATACGAACGCAGCGCAAGCTCTGGGGCTTCCGCTTGTGCCGCCGTATCGCGCCGGAAACGGCAGCGAGGACCTGAAGCATGGAGCGAACTTTGCGGTGGCAGGAGCCTGCGCGCTCGGCAACGCCTTCTTCGCCGGCGAAGGGATGAACGTTACGTGGCCTGATTACTCCTTCGGCACTCAACTCAGATGGTTCGAGGACATGTTGACCCGGTCCTTCCCCTCTCCCAGCGGTATGTTTTCTCTCGCGAGATCAATTCGGCATCATTCCCTTTAGGTAAACAAAACATGATTGGTAGGAATTAAAACATTTTTTCAAAGAAATTGGTATCGAATCCCCAAGTTCAGGTATTATTAGGATTAATTAGCATTGTTTTTGCCGTCTATATATATAACGATCACATTAAGATATTATAAGTAGCAAAAAAAAAATGTCTACCGATTTATTGAACTGAACCAAATAATCTGACTAGACTATTGATTAAGACAGTATGCATGCATAGAATGTCAACCCGAAGAAAAAAATATACTCAAGTTGCCGTGGTTCATTTGCCAGTAGAACTTAAGTTAACCTGTACCTACGTACACAATAATTTAGAATTGGTTACAGTGCAGACTCAGAAGCCATCGCAAGCAAGTCGCTGTTCTACCTGGGGGAGATGGGGATCAACGATTACTCTCATATTTTGATCGACAAGAACGCGAGAGCCGCCATACACACCTACATCCCCACGGTGGTCCATGCAATCACCTCAATGGTCGAAGTGAGTCATATATAATCTTCTCGACGTGCAGATATGGGTATATTTATTAAGCGACGAATCATATAAGCAGGATTTGATCCGTAAAGGAGCGAGGACATTCATCGTTGCTGGGATTATACCCCTGGGATGCAGCCCGACGTACCTGACCTTCTTCCAATCTCAAAACGTCCAGGAGTACGAGCCTGAAACTGGATGTCTGAGGTGGGCAAATGAGTTCGTCAGAGCCCACAACCTGCGCCTACAAACCGAGCTCAATCGACTCCGAAAAGTTCATCCCAGAGTCCAAGTAATCTACGCGGATTTTTACGATCCCCTGATTCCTTTCTACACCTTCCCTCGACAGTTCGGTGAGCGCTCATTAAAGATCAAATTCCCCCAATCAACAGATGGTTAAAGATCATAAACTGTAACGACGTGCAGGGTTGAAGGAGCCCCTGGTAGGATGCTGCGGAGGCGGAGGGCCATACAACTTTTCTTTTCCCGTCCCGTGCGGTGCTCCGAACTCGACACTCTGCAGCGACCCGTCGGCGTACGTGTCTTGGGACGGGTTGCATCTCACGGAAGCCTCTTACTCGGCGATTGCAAGTAGACTGTCGCCGCCCTTTTCTGCTAAGTAGTTCTTCGGCCTCGGCGGTTGCATCCTATTATCCTATATACGCCTCGGTCTCGCCAGGCTGCTGCCGCCGGATGCGATCTTAATGGATTTGGATAATAAAAACTGGAACGTACATCTTTGATATTAAAATGCCATAAACAAGGTATAAAACCAGAGAGGTTCGACTTGTAACCTAGAATTACCAAATGGAAGGAAGTCCAGAAAAGAAAAAAAGAGAGAGAGCCCCCAATTCAGATCGGCCACGTGACATGCTGTGGCTCCGACTTATAAGTGGCGACGTAAAAGATTAAACATGTGCGCACGCTCCGTGGCCTATTTATTTGGGCGCACCGATTCATCCTCCCCACTGTGAACGCACCGACTAATCCTCCCCCGACACATGGCGGCGTCTTCCCTCCGTCCTCTGCTCATTCTCACCCTCCTCTGCGCACTTCTCCTCCTCCCTCTGCCCCGCCACGTGCGTCCGGCCGCCGCCCCCCCTACTCCGCCATCTTCGGCTTCGGCGACTCCCTCACGGACACCGGAAACTTGGTCCAATTCTCCAGCGGCTTCCCTACGGCGAGACCTACTTCCGTCGGCCCACCGGCCGTTTTTCCGACGGCCGAATCATTTTGGATTTCATCGGTGCCTGCCCTTCCTCACCTGCTTTCCCCCTCCCTTTTTTAATTGTTTATTCCGCAAGCGGCGGTGAGGTGATGGATTAATTTAGGAAAAAGCTCGATGATCGCAGCTCAAGCCGTGGGGCTGCCGCTGGTGCCACCGTACGGGGGAGGGCACGGCGGAGGAGGCTTCAAGCGCGGGGCGAACTTTGCCGTCGCCGGAGCCCGCGCGCTCGGCGACACCTTCTATGAGAGCAGGAATTTTAATGTGACGGAGGATGATTACTCCTTGGCGACGCAGCTGAAGTGGTTCCGGCAGCTGCTGGAGTCGTCGTCCTCACCCCGGTCGCCCCTTGCTGGTGAGCTGTCGTTCTTCCTTCCAATTGAGGTTGATGAATCGTCCCGCCTTTCTTTTCCTTTTTTTTGTCTTTTTGGTGATCGTTTGATGCATCGTGCTAGATTAATTATGGTTTGGGAGTTTTAGGTTTCCAGTGAGGGGATGCAGAAGATGCCGAGTCGGAGAAATAAATGGGGTCGCGTAAAATTTATTTCATATATTTAGCAGGTCGGTCACTTGCCACACTTAGGAAGTCATCTTAATTTCTCAAGCAACTCAGGTTTCACATAAATCGGGGAATAGGAGGAGGTGGGCGTCGTCGGAGAAATTTTATTTCATACATTTAGCAGGTCGATCCGCCACTTACCACACTCGGGAGAAGTCATTTTAATTTCTCAAGCAACTCATTCTGTACTTTTAACTGGGAATACGACAATGTTGTCGCTGGTGATCAAATGGAAGTCGCAGATCGGGTCGAGTGGGCGTCTGAGTAGGATTTGGCCCACCTGCACGCCTTCACCGGCAGTGCACTGAACTGCACGAGCGTCTCGATAAATTTTCCCAGTCTGACAGCAAGCCACGGGTTTTCACCACCACTTTGAGATCTGTGGAACCTTAAAAATTTTTACGATCCATGGTGACAGGATCAAGTGGCATCTGCAGCAGCTCGCTGTTCTTCATGGGAGAGATCGGAGTAAACGACTACACAAGCTGCTGCAAGAGGACAAGTCCATACACTACGTGCGAACCTTCGTTCCCCCAGTTGTGAACGCAATTGCCTCGGCAATCGATGTGAGACCTCTCATCGCCCCCCTGCCTCCTTTCACTTTACTTGCATTGCACGTCTTTAGCGCAAATTTTTACGTGACGTCGTCGATAGATCACCCCTAGGAACTGATCGAAATGGGGGCGAAGACGGTGATGGTCGGAGGGATATTTCCGATGGGGTGCATCACTCTCTTCCTCACCAAGTACCGGACCCAAAGCACCGACGCGTACGAAGCAGAAACGGGATGCCTCGAGTCGCCGAACGAGTTCTCGCAGCACCATAATCTCCTGCTGAAGCACGAGCTCCGAGCAGTTCAGAGGGTTCATCCAAATGCCAGGATCATCTACACCGACTACTACAAAGCCTGGATGTCCATCTACACATTCCCCGAACGATTCGTTGAGCATGCCCTTGCACACGCACTCCTCCCCATGCTCGGAACGAGGATCTAGCTAAGCTACCCTTTTTCAGGGATCAAGTGGCCTCTCGTAGCATGCTGTGGAGGAGAGGGGCCGTATAACTTCAGCTACAGCGTGCAGTGCGGCGACAGGACGGCGAACTGGTGCGGCGATCCACGGAGCTACGTGTGCTGGGACGGGGCGCACCTGACGGAGGCAGCCTGCCGGGTGATCGCCCGTGGCATTTTGGATGGCTCGTTTGCTGAGCATCCCTCCCAACAAACTTGCCTCCAGAACCTCGAATGAAGTCTTATTTGTAGTAAATAAGTCGGGTCGTGTGCGGAGTGAAATAAAAAAAGGTACTTTGTTAGTTGTATCGCAGTTTTCTCGGATATTATTATGAAGAAAGTAATGCTGCAGGTGGAGAATTAGTGTGGGACAAGGAGCGCTTAGTCCAAATCTAAGGCTAAGCCCGTCAATTATCCAACCGCAGCCTAACACGATGTCACACTTTCTAAACTGGCCGCCGCAACTGATGATTAATGAACCAAAACTTAATACGGCGAAGTAGGTGAACAAGAGTTATAACTATGGCCAACTGTCTCACTTGGTCTCTTTATTCCAACACCCGTCATGCAAATCTGAAACTGTCGTCGTAACTTTTTCCAAGCCTTCTTTCTGCTGTGCTTGGCTTCTTACAACTACCAAGCTGATCTCTCCCATAAATTTAATGCCCACACCTCCCTATTCTCGGTCTTGGCTTCCCTTTTCGACTCGTCAACGCGGCCCGTCTCAGACCGTACCGCCTCCATTCTTGCCCTTCCATCCGTGGCCAGCGCTCTCCCTCGGCCTCTCCTCCTCGCCCTCGCCCTCGCCATCTCCCTCCTCCTCACCGGCGCCGCTGCCGGCTGCTTCACCGCCATATATAGCTTCGGCGATTACATCGCTGACAGCGGCAACGCCCTCCGCCTTGGCGCCCTGGGCGGCCCCACCGGCAGCGCGCCGGAGGGCCGCACCTTCTTCCGACGCCCTACGGGTTGCTTCTCCGATGGCCGCCTCATGATCAACTGCATTGGTGGGTCTCTTATTTTCTCGATCTCGTTCGCGTATTTTATTTTGTTTTTGGGGTTTTCCCAACAAAACAAAAAAAATCCCCTGGGGACGAGATCGACGTCGACGTGGCGTGCATAAACGTGGACGATTGAGATCATTTAGCCTGCCTGGTAGTTATCTTTGAGCTTTCTAATGTTTTTTTTTTCTTTCTACGTGGAAAATTCAATTTTACTACGTGTCTATTCCCAATTTTTATTTCTGCATCGTGGATGCGGTAGAGAATGATAGTTGGAGAGAAGAAATAAAGGAGGGTGCATGATCTCCACATGTACGGCGGCATGAGCGGGTTAGGAGACCTTGATATTTATTATATCGGTGCACCTTTTCTATTCTGTTGACCTAATAAATTGAATGGCCTCGATACATGCACATAGCTTGATGGATAAATTCCACCAAACCCCATCGGACGACTCGTACGCTTCAGGCGTACATCAATTTTTTGCAGAAAAATTTGATGCGCAATAAATCGTGGTCAGAGATGAATGCGCAGAGTTTTTCTCGACCGACGACTTCCTCTTAATTATCGGGGACATGGTGAGGAAATAATAATAATGGAAGCAGTGCACATGACCTCCATTTGCAATGAATGATTGGGGGTCGAATCAATTTCACAATTATTTGGGTAACAAAAATAAAAGATAAATATTGCCCTAATCCCAGCGGTACAATGACGCACCAACCTCTTCCGAATTAATTAAAGCCTGTCCATCCGCATAAGTCATTCTGATGGCAAAGAATGAAACCGAAGTTTTAACACCCAGATCGGACGACTGTTTCGTCGTATCACGCGGGCATGACTCAAAAGAAGCGAACCCAGTTGAGTCCAATTCTGTTCCTCGAAGTAGGTGGGCAGGTTTGAGTTGGATGGGCCAGTTGAAGAAGCGAGCCAAATTGGACCCGTCGGGCGTCGTCTCCTCGGCCCATACATTTCGCCCTAATCTATGAACACGTGCGACATACCTGGTCACAAAAAAATAACTCCATCAATTACGCATGCACAGCGTTTTATACATGCTCGTAGTATTACTGCTTTTCCTTATCACCAGCTCTCATCATCTCATTCCTGCTTTCTGTGAGGAATTCAACTTCCGTTCAACTCGGTCGAGCACGTTTGAACTACAATGCTGGGGGCCCCATCTGATCTAATCAATCCAATTCCACAGTTATCAAACCTTTTTTATTTTTATTTTTTAAAATTATCTTCTGGGTGTTACCCTGAATGTATATATAAATTCAAGTTGGATGACCTAATCTGTTTTTCTTAGTGTTGGATTTTAAATACTTACTGAGGTCAACTTCGCTCGCATGACGATTTCAAAATGCCCGAAGATGGGGGGATGGCCTTTCATAGTAAGATGGTTAGCGATCAATTGGGCATACAAGAAACATTTTCCTCGAAACAAGATGATCATTTAAGTTTCAGATCAATCTCTAAATCAGCGAACTAATTCTGGAATTGTGTGGGGAGTCCTGACGAGCATTCTGTTCGGTCAATATGTAAACTTGGTGCTCAACCAATACGTGTGTCTGCCCCAGTCGCGCAATTATTTTTTTGTCGGTATATTAAGTACGATGGAGACGATTCAACCGAATCACAGCTGGCCATGAGCTACTGTTTTCCCGTATGAACTAACCTTTTTTTTTAAAAAAAAGAAGTCCAACCAGGATATGTTTCAAATAAAGTTTTCAAAAATGACCAATCAATGCGGGCAATCGGCACGTTTACCCTTTTCTTTTATAAAAATGGACGCTTATGGCCGGCTTGCTCCCCTGGTCGTGACCTCCGGCTTTAGCGACGACACTTCAATCGCTCACGACCTCCGTGCGCTGCGCAGCCGGGCTCTTCCTAGTCGGCAAGCCCTCCTCCTTCGACCACCCCTCCGTCGGCTCCATCGTTGATCTCTTCCTCTCTAGTGGCGACTATTCTTCCTCCCTCTCTCTCGAAGACCGCGGCATCATCCCCGTGTGCCTTGCCGCAGCTGCCGCCTCGTCCTCGTCGTCCGTGGTTCCCGAGCTCCACCGATAGTGCGCGGAGCTCCCGGAACGACTCGTGGGTGAACGACATAGGAAGGAAGCACTGCGGGCGCAGCGAAGCCCCACTGTTGACCGGTCGAATCCGGACGTGGAGGAGCTCGGGGTGGCGGAGCTCGAGAGACTGCACACTGCAGTGGGATACGGCGATGAGAGCGAGCCAGAGGTCGCCAGCGAGGGAAGTGTTGCCGTAGGGAGCAAGCCGGAGGTCTCGAGTGAGCAGGAGAGGTGTGTTTTTTTCTTTTTCTGACACCACGCACATGTCACTGTCACATCTAGTGATCTATTTCTAACATATTAACTTGGCCGGATATTTTCTCCGTTCTGACAACACGCACTTACGAAGCGTCAGAAAAAAAATGTTGATCGGTCATTTTGGTAATTTTTGAATGGAAATGATTATTGCTGATCCCGGGATGGATAAGGGATTATAAATATAAAATTATAGTTAAATAGTGGGCATTCCAAAACCGCACCTTTGAGTGACCCTACTCTGCAAAATCAAACACACATCATCATCGAGATCTCCTTTTAAGGACGTTATCCCACCTCCCAAAAAACTCATATGCAAGCTGCATCATCTCTGGATCTAATGGCCGCGTCAACTATTCCCCTTCATCTCCTCCTCTTCATCTTTTTCTTCCTCCTCCTCCCGCTCATTAGCCTCCCTGCTGCTGGAGGCGCCCGCTACCCCGTCCTTTTCGGCTTCGGCAACTCGCTCACCGACACCGGAAACTTGGCCTACTTCCTCGGCGACAAGGAGCCCGCAGCCAAGCTTCCCTACGGCGAGACGTACTTCCACCATCCGACCGGCCGCTACTCGGACGGGCGGCTCGTCATCGACTTCCTCGGTAGGCGTCCGTGCATAACCCATCGGAGACGAGCCTGCGACGACCTCCCTATATCGTCTTATAAACTTATATAGTCTGATGTTTATATGCACATACGAACGCAGCGCAAGCTCTGGGGCTTCCGCTTGTGCCGCCGTATCGCGCTGGAAGCGGCAGCGAGGACCTGACGCATGGAGCGAACTTTGCGGTGGCAGGAGCCTGCGCGCTCGGCAACGCCTTCTTCGCCGGCGAAGGGATGAACGTTACGTGGCCGGATTACTCCTTCGGCACTCAACTCAGATGGTTCGAGGACATGTTGACCCGGTCCTTCCCCTCTCCCAGCGGTATGTTTTCTCTCGCGAGGTCAATCCGTCTTTAGGTAAACAAAACAAGATTAGTAGGAATCAGAACAATGTTTTTTTTCAGAAATCAATCACCAGCAATTACTATCGAACCCCCAAGTTCAGGTGTTATTAGGATTAATTGGCATTGTTTTGCTATCCATATATACAGCGATCTCATTAGGATATTATAAGCAAAAAATAAAAACTTGTCTACCTATTTATAGACCCGAACCAACTAATCTGACTAGACTATTGAATAAGACAGCATGCATAGAATGTCAATCCGAAGAAAAAAATATACTCAAGTTTCCGTGGTTCATTTGCCAGTAAAACTTAAGTTGTGTTGTACTTACGTACATGATAATTTAGACTTGGTTACAATGCAGGCTCAGAAGCCATCGTGAGCAAGTCGCTTTTCTTCCTGGGGGAGATGGGGATCAACGATTACACTCATCTTTTGATCGACAAGAACGCGAGAACCACCATACACACCTACATCCCCACGGTGGTCCATGCAATCACCTCAATGGTCGAAGTGAGTCATATATAATCTTCTCGACGTGCAGATATGGGTATATTTATTAAGCGACGAATCATATAAGCAGGATTTGATCCGCAAAGGAGCGAGGACATTGATCGTTGCCGGGATTACACCCCTGGGATGCAGCCCGATGTACCTGACCTTCTTCCAATCTCAAAACGTCCAGGAGTACGAGCCTCAGACTGGATGTCTGAGGTGGGCAAATGAGTTCGTCAGAGCCCACAACCTGCGTCTGCAAAAAGAGCTCAGCCGACTCCGAAAAGTTCATCCAAGAGTCCAAGTAATCTACGCGGATTTTTACGATCCCCTGATTCCTTTCTACACCTTCCCTCGAGAGTTCGGTGAGCGCTCATCGAAGATTAAGCTCCCCCTAGCCCCATCAACCGATGGTTGAAGATCATAAACTGTGACGACATGCAGGGTTGAAGGAGCCGCTGGTCGGATGCTGCGGAGGCGGAGGGCCGTACAACTTTTCGTTTCCCGTCCCGTGCGGTGCACCGAACTCGACGCTCTGCAGCGATCCTTCGGCGTACGTGTCTTGGGACGGGTTGCATCTCACGGAAGCCTCTTACTCGGCGATTGCAAGTAGACTGTCGCCGCCCCTTTCTGATATGTAGTTCCCCCCATGTACGCCTCGGCCTCGCCTGGCTGCCGCCGCCGGATGCGGTCTTAATGGATTTGAATAATAAAAACTAGAACGTACATCTTTGATATTAAAATGCCATATGGTATAAAACCAGAGAGGTTCGACTTATAACCTAGAATTACTAAATGGAAGAAAGTCCAAAAAAAAACAGAGTCCCCAATTCAGATCGGCCACCCGTCATGCTGTGGCTCCGACTTCTAAGTGGTGACGTAAAAGATTAACCTTGTCCTATTTATTCGGCTGCACCGATTCATTCTCCCGACTGTGGCCGCGCCGACTAATCCGCCCCCGACACATGGCGGCGTCTTCCCTCCGTCCTCTGCTCATTCTCACCCTCCTCTGCGCGCTTCTCCTCCTCCCTCTGCCGCCCCACGTGCGTCCGGCCGCCGCTCACCTCGCTGGCCCCCCCTACTCCGCCATCTTCAGCTTCGGCGACTCCCTCACCGACACCGGAAACTTGGTCCAATTCTCCAGCGGCGACGCTGCCGCCAACCGGATTCCCTACGGCGAGACCTACTTCCGTCGGCCCGCCGGCCGTTTCTCCGACGGCCGAATCATCTTGGATTTCATCGGTGCCTGCCCTTCCTCCCCTGATTTCCCCCGCCCTTTTTTAATTGTTTATTCCGCACGCGGCGGTGAGGTGATGGATTAATTTAGGAAAAAGCTCGATGATCGCAGCTCAAGCCGTGGGGCTGCCGCTGGTGCCACCGTACGGGGGAGGGCACGGCGGAGGAGGCTTCGAGCGCGGGGCGAACTTTGCCGTCGCCGGAGCCTGCGCGCTCGGCAACACCTTCTATGGGAGCAGGGGTTTTAATGTGACGGAGGATGATTACTCCTTGGTGACGCAGCTAAAGTGGTTCCGGCAGCTGCTGGAGTCGTCGTCCTCATCCCGGTCGCCCCTTGCTGGTGAGCTGTCGTTCTTCCTTCCGTTTGAGGTTCATGAATCGTCCCAGCCTTTTTTTCTTTTCTTTGTCTTTTTGGTGATCGTTTGATGCATCGTGGTAGATTAATTAAGGTTTGGGAGTTTTAGGTTTCCTGTGAGGGGATGCAGGAGATGCCGAGCGAGAGCGAGAGCGAGAGTGAAGAATGATCTGATACAGTGGGTCGTGAGAGTGCACGAAAGATTTGAAACAGTGGGTCATGGTTGATGCAGACATAACATTATCATTGTTTGTCGGAACATGGTAATCGAAGCATAAACGCCCTGCATTTTATTTTTATCAGATGATGCATTTACATTTCAATATTTTAATCTACTTTTTTAAATAAAAAATTGTAGTTAAAAAAAAACAAAGATGTTTGTCCTACAGCAATTAAATGAGGGGAATATTAAATGCTGAACTAAAATCAGGAACGAAATAAACGGGGTCGCGTAAAATTTATTTCATATATTTAGCAGGTCGGTCACTTGCCACCCTTAGGAAGTCATCTTAATCTCTCAAGCAGCTCAGGTTACACATAAATCTGGGAATAGGAGGAGGTGGTCATTGTCGGTGAAATTTTATTTCATACATTTAGCAGGTCGGTCCGCCACTTACCACACTCAGGGGAAGTCATTTTAATTTCTCAAGCAACTCAGTCTGTACCTTAACTGGGAATACGACAATGTTGTCGCTTGTGATCAAATGGAAGTTGCAGATCGGGTCGAGTGGGTGTCTGAGTAGGATTTGGCCCACCTGCACGCCTTCACTGGCAGTGCACTGAACTGCACGAGCGTCTCGATTAATTGTCCCAGATTGACAGCAAGCCACGGGTTTTCACCACCACTTTGAGATCTGGGGGCTCTTAAAATTTTACGATCCATGGTGACAGGATCAAGTGACATCTGCAGCAGCTCGCTGTTCTTCATGGGAGAGATCGGAGTAAACGACTACAACAAGCTGCTGCAAGAGGACAAGCCCATACACTACGTGCGAACCTTCGTTCCCCCAGTTGTGAACGCAATTGCCTCGGCAATCGATGTGAGACTCCTCATCGCCCCCCTGCCCCCTTTCGCTTACCTTCATTGCATGTCTTCAACTCAATTTTTTACGCGGACGTCGTCGATCGATCACCCCCAGGAACTGATCGAAATGGGGACGAAGACGGTGATGGTCGGAGGGATGTTTCCGATGGGGTGCATCCCTCTCTTCCTCACCAAGTACCGGACCCAAAGCACCGACGCGTACGAAGCAGAAACGGGATGCCTCAAGTGGCTGAACGAGTTCTCGCAGCACCATAATCTCCTGCTGAAGCACGAGCTCCGAGCAGTTCAGAGGGCTCATCCGAATGCCAGGATCATCTACACCGACTACTACAAAGCCTTGATGTCCATCTACACATTCCCGGAACGATTCGGTGAGCTTGCCCTTGCACACGCACTCCTCCCCCTGCTCGGAACGAGGATCTCGCTAAGCTGCCTGTTTTCAGGGATCAAGTGGCCTCTCGTAGCATGCTGTGGAGGAGAGGGGCCGTATAACTTCAGCTACAGCGTGCAGTGCGGCGACAGGACGGCGAACTGGTGCGGCGATCCACGGAGCTACGTGTGCTGGGACGGGGCGCACCTGACGGAGGCAGCCTGCCGGGTGATCGCCCGTGGCATTTTGGATGGCTCGTTTGCTGAGCATTAGGCATGCTTATCGGGCCGTGCCGCCCGTGGGCGGCACGAGCCCGGCCCGTGACGGGCCGTGCTCGGCACGACCCGTGCCCAATCGGGTCGTGCTAGGCACGGCACTGTGTATATAACGTGCCGTGCCGGGCCACATTTTTGAGCCCGCGTGCCGTGCCTGGCACGGCCCGTGATCGGGCCGTGCCAGGCACGACCCGTGGGCAGGTCGTGCCAAATAAAGCCCAACCATAGCCCATAGCCCATTACATAGGCATACTTGTAGGTAGGAAGGATGCTACCTCTTATATAGAGAATGAAGCAACTCTTTTTCCAAGACTACCAGATGTGGGACTAAAAACTCATTTAAACACTTTCACTCCTCCTTAAAACTCCAATCCATCACATTTTAAAATCAAAAATTTTCCATTCTATTAAAATTACCCTACTAACCTTTATTAACTATAATTTTATAATTTTACTAAAGGGTATTTTGGTCATTTTTTACATATTATTTTATTAAAATATTACTTAAAATTCATATAATCACCCATTTATTTCTATTATTAATTTTTATCAGATTAATAAATTAGGACATATATTATGATAATTGTACCATTTATATTCTAATAAATCTTAATATTTATAATATCAAACCCTCTCAATGAAAGTTCATTTAAATATCTCAAAGTAATAATAATTATAATGTATACTTTGATGAGAAAAAGTATAAAAAAATATAAGTAGAAAGACATGTTCAAAAAGATAATTTTTATTTTAAAAGTTAATTTTTATTAACTATCTAGCTTATAGTAGATAATCTAATTTTAGAAACAATATAAAATAAGAGCGGATTTAATTGGAGAGTTTAATCTTCTTTTAGTATAGAGTGGAGAGAGATTTTATAAAGACTATTACATATTTTAAAATCTTTATATATTTTAATAAAATAAAAAAAGTAATTAATATTTTTTAAAGTTTAATAAGTAGGTTGGAATGATTTTTTTTATAAAAAAAGGATAGTTAGTGAGGAGTCAATGATTATTTTTTTAGTTTAACTTCTTCAAAAAAGTTTAGTCCCACATTGCTCAGTTCTAAGAAACAAGAAGCATATATAAGCCAACACTTTTACAATTGCTAGTGTATTGGTATTAGTGGGCTATTGGGCTGGATTAGGCTTGATATGTGACCCGACACGTGACGGGCCTGATCTGGCACGCTCTAGAGCGTGCTGCGTGCCGTGCTGGGCTTGAGGAGATCTAACTCGGGCCGTGCCTGGCACGGCACGAGATGTAATCGTGTCGTGCTTGGCCCGGCACGTTTATGGGCGTGCCAAGGGCGGGCCGTGCTCGGGCCGGCACGAGCACGGCCCATTAGCATGCCTACTGAGCATCCCTCCCAACAAACTTGCCTCCAGAACCTCGAATGAAGTCTTATTAGTAGTAAATAAGTCTGGTCGTGTGCGGAGTGAAATAAAAAAAAGGGTACTTTATTAGTCGTATCGCAGTTTTCTCGGATATTATTATGAAGAAAGTAATGCTGCAGGTGGAGAATTAGTGGGGGACAAGGAGCGCTTAGTCCAAATTTGAGGCTAAGCCCGTCAATTATCCAACCGCAGCCTAACACGAACTCACACTTTCTGAACTGAGGATAAATGAACCAAAACTTAAACAGCGAAGTAGGTGAACAAAAATTATAATTAGTGCCAACTGTCTCACTAGGTCTCTTTATTCCAACGCCCGTGATGCAAATCTGAAACTGTCGTCGTGACTTTTTCCATGCCTTCTTTCTTCTGTGCTTGGCTTCTCACAATTACCAAGCTGATCTCTCCCATAAATTTAATGCCCACGTCTCCCTCTTCTCGGTCTCGGCTTCCCCGTTCGACTCGTCAACGCGGCCCGTCGCAGATCGGACCGCCTCCCTTCTTGCCCACCCATCCATGGCCAGCGGTCTCCCTCGGCCTCTCCTCCTCGCCCTCGCCCTCGCCCTCCTCCTCACCGGCGCCGCTGCCGGCTGCTTCACCGCCATCTTTAGCTTCGGAGATTCCCTCGCTGACACCGGCAACGCCCTCCGCCTTGGCGCCCTGGGCGGTCCCACCGGCAGCGCGCCCTACGGCCGCACCTTCTTCCAACGCCCCACCGGTCGCTTCTCCGATGGCCGCCTCATGATCGACTTCATTGGTGGGTCTCTTATCTTCTCGATCTCGTTTGCGCTCTAGAGAATGCCGGATTTAGGTGTTTTGGATTGCTGAGACCTCGGTTGTTGCTCAGCTCAAGGATTGGGGCTGCCGCTGGTGCGGCCGTCTCTCGCGGGAGGGAGCGGCGAGGAGTTCCGGCAAGGGGTTAATTTTGCCGTCGCGGGAGCTACGGCGCTTGATCTCTCCTTCTTTCGGGAGAAGGGGATTCAGGCTTCGTGGACGGACAAATCCTTGCACGCTCAGATCGGGCTGTTTAAGCAATTGCTTCCTTCGATCTCCGCTGGCCAGGGTATGCCTTTCTTGTTGTTCTTCCACCCCTAGCTAACTGGGTTAGTTCGATTTTGGTTGGGATTTGTTGTACTTACTTTGCATGTCATATATGCGTCACATGGTAGGTTCTGTATTTGGTAATGTGTTTCTAAGATGGTTCCAATCATGAGGCTTTCTGATGGAATCACGTCAATGATATAATAATAATAATAATAGTTGCTTGAGCTAGTACGTGGAAGATAGCACAGAGAATTTACCTTTTATTATGCTAATATTTATAGTAGTGTTCGTTGACCAAGAGTTATTTGTTGGTTATGATGATTTCTGATTGTCCTGTGTAATACCAGACCCCAAAGATGTATTGAACAGTTCATTGATCTTGATGGGAGAGATTGGTGGAAACGATTACAACCATCCGTTCTTCCAAAGAGGAAAGTTGGATGAAATAAGAACCTTTGTTCCTAGTGTCATTTCTTCAATTAGATCAGCAATCGATGTGAGCCTTCTACTTCTGGAATACTAGAATTTCACCGTCGTCTACATACTTTCCGGTTATACTTTCCACTTTTCTTGATCTATCATTATCATTCTTATGCTAGGATTTGATTGAGCTCGGGGCAAAGACATTGTTGGTTCCAGGCAACTTCCCGATCGGATGTGTTCCGGTGTACTTAGATATCTACAAGAGTGATAATGCTGAAGAATATGAGGCAGACACCGGCTGCATCAAGTGGTTGAATGATCTCTCTCTTTATCATAATCGCCTGCTCAAGGATGCGTTAGATGAGCTTCAGAAGCTTCACCCACAAGTCAATATAATTTATGCTAATTACTATGATGCCATGATCAGCTTTTTCCGTGCTCCACATGTCTTTGGTATGTTCTTTCTCCTTCTTAGCAATGTTAAATATTCCTTCTAAACAGAAGTTGTTTCTAGTAATCTTTCTTTAAGTCCTATGCTCAAATTATTAGTAGCAGTCTCCTATAAGGCTAAGTATGAAATTTGGTGTTTGATATGATCAACAGCCATCATACTGAGCGTGAAATTTAGTGACTGCTCTCAGTAACAAGTAGCATCCTACATGACGAGAGCATGCTTCATCTCATCAAACCAATGTTCAAAACCAGAGCACATCTAGCTTGAGTTTTTTAAATTTAATGAGTCTTAAACCCACAACCTTGAGTCTTACTTCTCCAATCAAATGAGCAGTAATTAGAATTAAACATTGTTGAGTCATAAGGGAGTGTTTGTTTCAAGTTAGAAACTCAACTATCAATATATAAAATTCAATATCACAGGTTAAGGTTCATACTATATAATGTAGAAACATGTATTTCTTCGGAGAAGTTATGAGTAAAGATTCCAAGTATAGGTGACCTTATTCCCTTTTTTTATGCATCACCTCCTTTAAATATGAGCTTCAGAGCCTAAAACAGACTAAAACAACTTTGTATGGCTTCACCAATTATTGTTTATATGATTCGGGAGTTTCTTTGCATGATCACCACCATGAAGAATTTTCTTCAAGTTGTATTTTCAGCAGCTATTTGTAGTTTTTGTTCGGTTGTAGTCGAGTAATATGTTGCTCGTAGTATCTAGAGAACATGTTTTAACTAATATTTTCTTGCTATATTCAGTATATAATAAGTTGACTATTGCTCACGTTTCTTGTGATTGTATTTTTCCAAAATCACATTAAACCCCCCAAAGTTGGAGAAATAAGAGATAATATAGATCACAAGTTAAGAGTGTTAGACTGGAAGCTAACTACTGAGTTACCTTAAAAATGCACGTCGGAGAACATGATTTATAAAATGATTCGTTAGTGATATATCTTTCTGATTACCGCAGGATTCAAGGCTCCATTGCATGCATGCTGTGGAAGCGATGGTCCTTACAGCGTCAACAGAAATGCTCCATGTGGTCACAGAAATGCGAGGGTGTGCAGTGACCCTTCTGCTTCCGTCTCCTGGGATGGTATTCACTTGACTGAGGCAGCTTATGGGGCGATCGCAAGCAGCATATTAGACGGACCACATGCCAACCCTCCGTTGGCCCGGGCGTGCTCAGGCGTTGAACGGGAAGCAGCTTTTGACTTCTAGCCAAGTTAGACGTAGAGGTGAAGTACTCCATGATTCATTTGGCAACGCCGCAGGCCCATATCCTCCTCGAGCATTATTTTTTATATATCCCTGTGGCTCTCTGATCGTGTGAGAGGTGGAATCTCCGGCCATTCGTGTATGTATTTATTTATGGCCTTCAAACCTATAGTGAATTGAACTATTCATATTTATTTGTGATTTAATGGCACAGATAAATAGATACTGGTCGTTTTGAAATGCAATTGATCAACATGAACGAAAGAGATGTAATAAAGCGGGCAAACAAGGAATTAATAAGCCCTCACTTGATGTTATACTTATACCCTACTGGTGTTGTCAAACATCTGTCCCGTTGATGTTATAATAATTTTACTGATATGATTGGCATATATCTTATTAAGAAATCAATAAGGTGGACATCATAACTTGCAAGTGTCTTTACCTGGAGCACTTCAATAACTGCAAGTAGGCAGGGCGTCCTTAACGTGCAAAGAAGAAGCAAGATGGTGGATGACTCAATCAAACGGAGGGATATAAACTAAAGCATCCAGGTCTTGGGCCAGCTCAAATTCTACTAAACCTGTGGTCTTCTATCAGAAGTGAAGGTTTATTGTCATAAATATCTGATATATATTTCTTCTGGGCAGATAACCACTGGGGAAAAAGGAAAAATTCCATTCTTTATCTCCTTTTTCGAGCGAATTGTCCCCATGGATTCTCATCTCCCTGGATTCTCCAATAACGGACATTCCCCACCTTGATGAGAGATTAAAGAGCTCTTTTTTTTTTTTTCGGGACTGAAACGACGCGATCATGTTCTCTCCTTTCGCATTTGGTCGGCCGTGGTATATTCTGATGACACTACCTCCAATCATCGTCAAGCAACAGCAAAAGTAAATTCTCTCGCCCCATACCTTGCCATAACTGGAGATAAATCTCATGGAAAAAAAAGAGATGGCAACGGGAAATGCATGAGCATAACAGAGGAATTCAGAACCTTCCTCCAGCCAATTTCTCAAATCAATGGAGCCGGAGCTGGACGAGGTGGAGTTAGATGTTCATTTTTTGCTCTACCAAACAGCCAAAAGGTTGGGCGTAATATGATAATATCTGATATGCCATTTGATCGATTTCGCTGTTGCAGAAAGCTGGAGTGTTGGAGTTACAGGTCCGGATGGACTGTAATGGTTGCGTGCAGAGGATCAAGAGGGTCCTGCACGGCATTGATGGTGATTAACGATTCCAAGTTAACAGTTTTAATTCAAATACCAGAAGATTTCTGTTTCAGCAACCGAGGCTCTTCGGCTCTGATGGTTGCAGGGGTTCAGAGTATCTACGTAGATTTAGCTTGTCAGAAGCTGACGGTGGTGGGAGCGGCGGATCCCGAGAAGATTGTGAAAGCCATCAAGAAGACGAGGAAGAATGCCACCATCTCCTCCCGCAAAGAACCCGCAGCGGAGCAGCCGCCGCCGCCGCCGCCAGAAGAACAACCGCCGAGCAGCGATCCGCCACCGGCATCCGACGCCGCTGCCGAGGCTCCTCCACCGCCTGAGCCCCCCAAGGACGACGCCGCCCCGCCCCAAGATGGTGCCAGCCCTGAACCCGAAGCGAAGCCGTCGCCGGAAGCCGAAGAGGAACGGATTCCCATGGTGCATAACTACCCACACTACGATAACTACGTCCCCAGGGAGCAGTGGAGTTACAACAACTACTACTACCTCCCGCATAGGCAAGAACGGATCATGTACGAGCACGCTGGAGACGGCTATGGCAGGAACATGCAATACCAATACTACGCTGCAGCAGAAGGTTATGACGGGGATGGTAATCACCACCACAGCCGCCGTGATGGAAACCAGATGGACAATTTGTTCAGTGATGAAAACCCAAATGCGTGCAGGATTGTCTAATAAGGAAAGAAAACTGTGCATGCCAGCACAACTACTAATTAAGAGAAGAAATCTCCGAGGAGGAGGATGTAAAGCATTATCTGTGATAGACTCTGAAATCGGTGGCAGAGCATGTAAAACAATCATTTATTAACAACTTGATCATGCAGTCAGTATCCTCTATTAGCATCCAACATTCTACTTATTGTTTCTTTTCGTAATCCTATATATGATCAGGTAGCACATACATATGAGTGGAAGAAAATTTTAAATCGAAGGAAAAGAATGAAACCTAGAGGAGATGTATTTCTAAGATTAGAAGATTTACAATGATGGCATCATCATCTTTGCCGTTGCTCCGTAGCGGGATTGCTTGTAGACGATGATGCTTGCGACCTACTGCCATGCACCCCTTTATCAATCGGTGCAGGTGCACCCCATTTTCCGTCCGATTCTAATGGCTCTATAACTTTAACAGCTCCGTCTGTCATCCCAATTGCCAATTGATTTGGCTCGTGTGGATGTGCCGCAATAACAATAGGACGTGTTGGTGAATTGCTGAAAAGTCGAAGATAGTCATATCTAAGTAGGAAGAATAGCGTTATTGTATGATGTGAGAAATAAATATATCTTTTATTCCCGGACACTCCGAGAAATCCACTTGTTTATAGTCCCAAAATACAGAAAAGGAACGGGGGTTTACCTGCTTGCAGATGCAGCTGAGACGTACGCTGATGGGGCAATGCGGCATCTTAGTCTCAGATTGTCAGCATCGAACACGGCAAGATTGCCATCACAAAAGGAAGCATAAACAAGTTGGCTGTCACATGAATAGGATGCAGATGATATAGCGGAGGATAAGGCGTCTTGAGGTACCCACTGCGAAGAAGAACAAAATACATTAGTAGCACGCGAAGACAACGCTGATGCATCAACAGAGCGCATCACCTGATGTATGCGCTCAAATTTGGACGTGTCGTATACAGCTAGCTGCGTCTCATGTACAACTAATAAGCGACTTTGACCATTGTTGAACTGCACTTGGGTATCGCCAACTGCTATCTTCCCGTCAGGCGGTTGAATAGCTATAGATTTCTTTTTTTCCCATGTCTCAGTGTTCCATATGCAAAGCTGGAAATAATAAGGAAAAAGAATGTGTTATGCTAAAAGGGCACTTGGTGCATCGCCAAGTAATTTTTCTAGATAGACTATCGATCAGAAAATTATTGGTAATCTCGAATTTAGATAAAGTTAAATAAGTCTGAAATTACCAATTAACATGTCTGTTATCGTCCCATGTAGGATGGACTACCCACCCAAATCATACCAAGTATGGTAATCTGGGTTAACACTTGCAGATAAGGGTAATCTTGGCAAGAGTTATATCATAGTAAAACACCCTCTAAATTATAGGAAAAGCTGGCTTTGTTTCAAAATGAACCCTTGACAATCACAAGCGAAAACAAGAAAAACGAGAGAACTACAAGAAAGAAAGTTCCTTATAGACCTGTGCATCAGCCCCAGAAGACACCAGTATATTATGACTATTTGAGAATGCTAGTCCACTAATGCGCTTCTGATGACCTTTAAGTTTTATTTTGACCTGAAAAAATCAAAGGAAAAAAAAGAAGGCGCAAAGACATCTTAGTTTGAGATGGTATTGACAGGAAGAAGCTCAATTCAGGAGTTGTTACCTCATCCACCCTAACATTGTATATCTGGATAAAGGAATCTTCCATTCCAATTGCTATAATGTTATTGTCCTGCGGGTGAAATGCTAAGAATGTCGAAGCTGGTGGAGGGGACATGAAAGTTGTCATTACCTGCAAGAATGTATAAGCAGAAATATCAGATATACTCACCTCGTTAGAATGCCGACTTTGAAAATAGAAATTCACTTACCTTGAATGTCATCATGTTAAACAACGAAATCTTTCCACCACATGCTGACATTACATATGAGTCATTCTTTGAGAGAGCAATACAAGGGACTGCCTCTTCAGGACTTGTATCAGATACATCATTAGTCATGAGAAGGCCACTGTTCGGTTGCCAATGATGTGGCACAACACTAGCCGTAGCCTTTTTAACATATGAAAAGCTTACATAAATACTTGAAAAATATGTAAAATGAAAGCAAAAAAAGAAGAAAACAACAACCAAAAAAAAACAAGAACCTTGCCACTTGGATTCTTCTCATTGCGAGCCCACTTCCACAACCTCTGAATACCATTAGACCCCAAAGCTAATAAGCCACTGCCAGAATTTGTATAAAGAAGCCTCACAACCTGTCATGGCATCAAGAATCTTTAATGTTTTGAGTCAAGATAAATACCAGCACTTGAATTACTTGCAAAACAAACTGGAAATGCTAGCACCTTGCTTGCAGGATCAGTGTCTACCATTGTGGCAACACGGCACTGTTGTGGATTTAAGATCTCCGCCGAAGTCCATGACTTCATCTTATCATGAAACTCCCCAGACATTCTAGGTTTATCTATATTCTTAGGGGTCTGATCACCTCCATTCTGCAACAAAATTCAATTACCTAGTGGGTAAGATCAGTATGAATCAGCACACCAACTCAAAAGCTAAGCAGAAGGATGGTGCAATGACCACCATATATGGCACACGTCATTCAAGCTATTATGGTTATCACTGTAAAACATTGTAGAAGATTCAATTGTGTAAATTATGCCTAAAAACGATAAAGGTTCAAACATATGCCAAACCACAAAATGATAAGCATCACTACATCTCCTTGGACTTTATAATACCCAGAATGAAGGGTACTTAACTGTTGTGCCTAAAAATACACTTAATTTTATTGAACAACCAAAAAGAATAGATGGTTTTGCAGGAGAATGATTCTGTTAAACTTACAAGAAGGATGTATGGTTTTGCAGGAGAATTTCTTTCCGAGCATTCCACATTCCTGGTGTTTGGTGACATGTTTACTACCACAGGTGAACTTGAGACCTGAATAAGAAATTTCTTTTATTAGCGAGTAAGTATGTATCTCACTTTGGAAATGAAAGTTCTCACCTTCATTGGAGTAGGTTCACGTGGAGCTCTAAATGCATCAAAAGAGTGATTTCCAAAGGCCCGTAGGGTCGAAAGTCCATCTGCATTAGCTAGTATTTTAAATCCATTATCCACAGTTGTAACAGCGAGAAGATTCCCTTTCTTGTTGAATCTCACACGCGGATGACTCTGAAATAATTGTTATGACAATGTCAAAAAGTAGAACGAAATACTATAAATGCATAGAGTAGTAGGTGCTAATACTTACAGGAAGCCCACCATCCGCCTCAGTGCTTGCCAGCATGTTAACATTATCAAAGTTCCAAAATTTTATTTGATGATCTTCACCAGCAGCCAATAAATGATTCTGAGCAGTGTCAAACTGCACAACAACTGGTGATTTCTTCCGGAACCCAGAATATTTTCTCTTTATGGATCCTTCACTTTCGTTCCACTCAACAAGGCAACAGTCCCCCTCTTTACTAGTGCCACATGAGAATAATCTGCACTTCAAATAACATATATCATCCAGGAGAAGCTAACCAAAATTTTGAATACAGCATGAAATTTCTTTATAATGTTGCTCATCTTACCGACTTCCATCAGCACTATAAAGCATTGTTGTACACCCGTTCCCAGGAGCAACATAGTCCACCCTAGATCCCACATTGTCATACAACCAAGCCTTTATTTTCCCATCAATGGAAGTTGAGAAGATAAACTACAAATAAATACAAAACATGAAAATGTTGAAAAGTTATGATAAAGCATGAAACTAGGCAAATAATGGGTCTTGTTCAGGTGAATGGCATGCCAGTAGTAGAGCAATGACAATGAACAGGATAAGTTAAACCACATGGAATTTAGTTAAAATATCAGATAATTGTCATGAGCTCAGAACATTACGCGTTGAAATTGGTTGAGAATTACTTAATTTGTTTGAACTCACTGCAACACTTACAAGAAAATATCTCTAGTTAAGATGATCTGTCAACAAAGTACCTGGACATTCTCTTTATGATGGGGACATATAGAATAAACAGGTGCTTCATGCCCTTCAAAGACGTAAATCCTTTGGCCACTTAAATCCCAAACCTGCAGTTTGCGCATAAAAATCTCTATTAAAAGAAGCAAGGAGCATTGATGACAAATCAGAAGAGTATTTTCCTTGTAAAACCTTTATTAGCTTATCATCTCCACAAGTGACAACACACAGTCGTCCATTTGATTGAGAGAATGCTATGTCATTAACTCCTCCAACATGAGCATCGATCTGACAGAAAGGGAGCTCTCATTTAGTCATACATAGTTCAGTATGAGACAAATAAAATGTTGCAGATCTACCTCTACGAGTTGGCGCAACTCATTTGGTGCTTGATATTCATGTAAATGAATCAAATGCTTTGTGAATGCAACCCCTACAACCACAATTCAAATCTTAGGAAAATTACAGAACAGAATTACATGATAAAATCTATGATGAGAATATACCTATTATATTTCCATCTGGACTCCAAATAACTCGGGTGACAGATATTGAAGAGTCCTTAGCAATGACACTCTGGGTAGGTAGGGCAATTCAGTACATTGAGATTTGTCTATTACAACTTTAAAAAAAAACAAAAAAGAAATGGAATGCTAATTCAGTTGAGGTCCGCTCAAAATTTGAGGAACTCAGCTCTTCAGTTCAAGAAGTTGAAACTCCAAAGAAGTAAAAAGTGTCTGCAATTCTTTATACCTGGAATTGTGTGGAACAGGCAGTCATTTCCCATACTCTGAATGGTTTTGTCACCAACTTCTCTTGGAAACCGATTTCCCAAAGTGAGATTTCACCAATTGAAGAACCCACTGAAAAGGGCAAGAAAGAGGTTATTTACATTCAATAACTCATCATGCTCTCAGAGTACCATCAAAAGAGGTAGTTTTACCAAGAAGTAATGTATGATGAGAAGGACTAAAGTCCATGCTAATCACGTTGGAACCCTGACTCAAGAAACAAGCTGCAGTCATTGGTAGCTCATTCAATGACCATGGAATTTGTGGAACAGCTGCAGGATAGGTGACCTGCAAAAGAAGACAAATTGTAACTGATTTTCTTTTGGAAAGTAAATTGTACCTTATTTACAAAGAATAAAGTTGCAAATGAAAAATAAGTACATTCTTTATATGACATTTGCAAACATGGAACTTTATAATTTCAAAACACCTCATCAATTTGATGTGCACCACCAGGCCGTAGACGTTTTAACAGCAGCTCTGATTCAGCATTTTGATAATCCGACATGATAAAAGAATTTGGAGTTCTTGGACGTTTCGAGAATGAGACTGTAGAAAGACACTAAACAGAATAAGATTTCTACGTCATTTTCTTTTTAAGGCAATAAGCATACCTAGAAGAATAAAGTTAACATAAATCTCTAAATCTCTTCAGTGTGTTGGCCTCACCTTTAGTCCACTCATAGCAAGATAAACTACATCCAATGAAATCTAACAGTTATACATGCACCTAGTTTAGCATACCCACGATGTCAACAATAATCTGAATGCTAAATTACATCAACACAAAACCACTAATAAGAATGGAGAAGGAAAAGGTGAAACTTACGAAATCAAGTGGCTATGGTTCTTTATCATGGTATCTTAATAAATTTAGGAAAACCTCTCTCCAAATTCCTTTTATATATCTCTATAACTTGCAAGAACCATGAAAGACGCCCAAATAGATTTAAATACAGCTACAGATGCTTCTTGCACCAATAATGAAAATAAATAATCATTGCATTTTTCCTAAGGGCTTAAGATCTCATGGAACAATATAACATGAGGAAAAATAAGAACAATAACCTTGATTAGGTGGAATAGGTATATGTGGTGATGCTGCAATGACAGCTGACTGAACAGATGATGAAGCAACTGCATTAGCCATCCAACCAGCTAAAGCACTTGCATTTGCAGCAGCCTGGGTTGGAATTGGCTGCAACGTAAGATCAAAATCCTCATTTCATCCGAATATAATGAAACAGATACAGAGGAAACTTGGCCTTAGAGAAACATACCCCATGCACACCAAGTGGTGTATACGATCCTGCAGACTTTGGAACAACTGGAAGAGGAACAGAAACAGGTGAAGCCCGAGCTCCATTTGGAGGAGCACACGTATGGTCTATGAACAATGTCTTGATGTCAGGATTTGGCCTTGGATTCTTACAAAGCTGATGTTGCCAGTTCAAGCTGCAACAAGGCACCATCATGGATTAGCAGAAACAAATAGTTCGGCCAACTTATTTGGATACATTTTTACAAATTAAAATAACTATACATTAGTCCAAAATTAGCCAGACCTGTTCATCTTTATAATATTTCAGAAGTTTATAGGAGGCATAACTAAGTAAAAAGATAGTGCTTGTATCAAAAATTTTGCCTTTGGTTAATCAGAGTTCGTAGCCGTGATGCTTTAAGAGTAGGGAAGACGAGTTTCTCTCTAAAGAGAGGATTTGCTTCAATTAACTTCTTCAGTTCTATCAGCATGATCACTCGAGCAGACTTGGTGTCACCGTATTTAGACAACTGCTCATTTTCCCTGAGGATGTATAAAATGAAGCTGACAATCATTTTCACTGAATCAAATGCCACCTACTGGCATATGCAATTAATGAATTGATGGCGAAGTAATTATAAAGATGCTAGCAGAAATCATCAAAAAGAGATAAAGGGGAGATGTTGTATGAGGATGAGCATACTTATATGATTTTGCTGAATGATATATTAGTACATGGCTGAATATTGGTGAAAAGACAAGAAGTATTTGCTATAGTTTGATTTGCAAATTACTCATAATTGTTCTGCATTGGATTTTTTTTAGTAAGAATATCGTATTTCACCAATAGTCCGATCTGTTTCATTGTGATAAAACAATAAATTTGTTCCACTCACCAATATATGTGTGTGTATCATTTCCTCGCAGATATTCCTAAAGTACCAGTCAATTGGTGATTCAAAGTTTTTTTTTTCAGAAAAGAAAAGAATACTAATCAGAGAACAATTATGTTTATCATTATAAAAGAATATTTCATGTGTCAGAAATTTCTTAATGACGCTAGCTACCATTTCCAACTCCGGTGCACTTTGGCTATACTATCCCAATGAAAAACTTTTAGGAACCAAATACCAATTAATTATCCATTCTTGCAGGCGCATATAGATTGAGACGGCTAACGAGCCTTCTATCCAAAAAACCACTTTCACAGTTACTCCGCAGATATTTTTCTCTGATGTGTCTTTAACGCTAGGAAAACCACAATGTTCTATAAAACAAAGTAATTGCTTGGCTTAACTAAAACGAAGCAATGACACACTTAATTGACTAAATGTGATATGAGAAAAGGTCGATCACCTAAAGTTTTCAAGGGTGATAAGGTGAGTAATTTCTTTATACAATTCGTCATGAAACGTGGAGAAAACCCTGAGATCCTTCGTCAGTATTTCAACTGCCTTTGCCCTGTCATGCCTGATAATAAAGTTACAAAAAATTTGATGAGTAAACTACAGATAAAGATCAAGCCACCTTCCTTTCTAATGCGCAACGAAACGAAGATGACCGATCAAATAGAAAGAGCAGTGAATCGAAAGAAAGATAAACCTGTCAAGCGCCTCCAGATACTTCTGCTTCCTAATTTCGAAGAATATCTTCATGGAGTACCTGTTATCGTCAACCTTGGTGAACCCAGTAAGGTACCTCTCGACTTCATCCCACTCTCCGGCCTGCACTTTCTCCTCGAAGTATTTCATGTCAAAGAAAAACCCCGATTCCTGCTCGAGCCTGCCCATCAAACCGCACTTTGAAAACGACAGCTTTCGCACCCGGAACCGACCGGGGGGGGGAGAAAAAAACAAAAAAAGAAACCCGAGCTCGACCAAAGAATCCAAACCAAACCCGCCCAGGAACCTCACCTATGCACGGATTCCTTGAACTTCTCCTCGTCCAGAAACTGGAGTATGAGGAACACCAGCTCACGGCTCAGCGACGACATCTTCTTCTTCCTCTTCCCGGCGAGCAGAGGCGCGAGCCAGGGGCGAGAGGGAGGTCGAATTGGAGACGGAGGCGACGGGGAGAGCTGGGGGGCGCTTCAGATTCAGGGGACGACGCGTCGGTATCGAGGGAGCTGCCCGCGGGATCGAGAGGGACGACGCGAGTTTAGGGTTTGGCGACGCGCTCGGCTGCGTGTTCCCCTTTCTTCAAAATGCCGTTTTGCAGTCCTCTCCCCCTCCCGGGGACTTCTCACCGACTTATCATCCATAAGCGGAGCTGCTTATTTCGTGAGCTCACCCACCTATAAGCAGGAATGGCGGCTAGGTAGGCGGAGACATCTTCTGCGGAATTGAAAATATGGCGTTTAAATCGGATGCATATTCTCAGTAACGTCCGCCTATTTCCGGAACGACGCGCCACGGCAGCGTAATATATTTATTTGTTTACGTATATCGTTTCGGAAAGGAACTTTTTTGCTTTCTTGTTAAAAAGTCACGGGAATCTCGCGATATATAACGTTTCGGGAAAGGTTTCACCTCGCCCTTCCCACATAAATTGCTGGTAGTTTCTGGAGCACGTGTTTAATATCCCACGGGAAGGAGGAGAGAATATGACTCCCGTATAAAATTGAACTGGCAGTGCCTACATCTCGAACGTTAGGTAGGACTTTTATTATGCTGTACACGCGTCGCCATCCGGAGTCAATCAAATTGTTCGACCGCCATGCACTCACATGCGCCCATGAGCGCATATATTAAAATTGGAAAGGATGGGCGATTAATTATCCACCCCTCCCCCCGCAGTTTACGTGTATAATTGTAATTAATCTGACGGAAGCAGTGAGCAGATACGGAGGTCATCTCGTATCGCGGGTCAAGTGGATGACGAAACAATGGACGGGAGTTGGGGTTGGGGTTGCTTCCGCTGCAAGCAATAAAGCGGTGGAGGGTCGCGGGGGGCGTCCGACGTCCACTGCCGTTGCTGTCACCTCCGGTGAGCCAATGATTGATTCCACCTCAGTTGTTTGATATTAAGAGAGCACGAATATATCGGCGGGCGGAAAAAACACGAGAAGTAATTGAGTCGCGATATAAATGCCTGTCGGTCCATTGAATGCTCCTCCTGCCGCGCTGCCGTCATATCTCGCGGTACGTGAGACGTTCTTAAAATATTCTTAATGCGTGGCCCGCCGACGTACGAACCACGTGATCCATTTGGGAATAAAATGTGCAACGGGACCTAACTCGGGTTCCGTCCGTTTTCAATTTATTAACGAAAGTTAGTTCATCGTTTCAGTTCTAGGTTTGGAATTCTTTGGAGAAGTAAAAGTAACTGCTCGTGAGCGGAACAAGTCTGTTTCCTTCCACGCCAAGTTCACGTGGCATGGGATGCATCAAGACCTCTCTCTCTCTCTCTCTCTCTGCGTCTGCATTCGTACAAGTCGGGGCCCAACCTCAATATTTAAAGACTTCGTTTCTAACTCATTAAAACATTATTATCGTGTTATTCGTACATGCAAGGATGGCTCGTTTGACGACCACTGGAGGGAATAAAATAGATGTACCGCTGTTTTCCTTGGGTTACAGTAGCAGCAAACATGAAGAGTAGATGATTATATTAATGCGTCGAAAGCAATGGAATGAATTAAAAATGTTGATAGAACGATTAATATATTGTTCTAATATTAACACCGTTAAGATAATTGGACACAAGTTGCTGTGTTGATTATTTAATGAAGGCTAATTTATATGAAATAACGACATCATAAAATATTTTTAAAGCACATACTGGGTTAGGTATCCATATATTTAATATTTTTATCATAATTAGAGTTTGAAATTACGTGTGTTTGAAATGTTATTTATCACCTGTTTAAGTTTTTATTTTTTATAGATTAAAGTATTTTTGTGAAATATTAATTATTATAAATCGGAGCAGAAAGATGAATAGATGAAATCAGATCAGCTTGTGTTCTTCCAATGCAATTATGTTAGAGAGCTTGTATAGTTAGAAAGTGAAGAATCTAATGGGGGGTTTAAGATGAGCAGGGAATTGCCTTTTTTTCAACTTGCATTCAGGAAAAAATGATCTCCCCGTCCCCTTGCTGCAGCCGTGTGAATAAAAGAAAGAAAGAATAATATATATCTTACCGGGAATAGAACATTTCTCTTAAAAACATCCTTAAAATGCCATTTGGATTTGAAATGCGTAAGCTAATAGATGGTGTTTAATTTAACTAAAATATAATTAAAATTAGCAGTAATACCTTCTGCCAAAAGTTTAAAAATAGTTAGAATTCCCTCGTTACTTGATCTATAAATGTACCATCAAAAAGGGTGGGCGACCCACAAGTTGTACTACTTTCGAGATGGAATTTATCATTTGCTAGAGAGATCGACTTGTTTCTGCTGCTCACGGTATTTCTTTTTTTAATTCTGACTCCTGCTTCCATCAAAATTTTATCTTCTTTCACTCGTTTTCCCTGGCAATAATTTTTTTTTCTATTTCTCCTGCCTCGACTTCTGCCAGCATTCACCGTAAAAGATTAATACCTGAGCCTAAATTAGTTAGGGAGAAAAAGGAACAAGCTGAGCATCGAAGTTCATCCCGGATTATATACATATAATTTCTGCAAAGAAATGAAACGAGTATACAGGAAAAGTTAACATGTGACTCAAGCAAAAGCATGCGATCGATGGATGAAGGAGCATGTGATTCATCAGCTCGTTAATGCTTTTTAGTCAAAGCGGTGGAACCACCGGCTACAACGGAGGATGAAAGAACAAGCATACGGCAGAGCAGTCATCGACTGCAATCCCTTTCCTCTTGCGTTTCCACGCGCGCACGGCGCACTCCACCAACCTTTTCGCCGACTTCCGCCTGTCCTTGGTCGATGAGACGATGTCGACGGCTTCTTGGTTGGAGATAACGTCCCAAATCTGAGACAGATTGTTACTTCATAAATTTAAGCACATCATCTTGTTCGAGGCGTGCATAATATTTATTTAAAGATTCGCTAGATTAAGCTAGCTAGAATGATGCATAAGCAAAAGCAAAATTAGTTTACCCCATCGGTGGCAAGCACCACAAATTGATCCCTGCTGGTTATGTTCCTCTGGGTCACCTCAGGCACAGAAACGAGGCCAAAATTTTTGATGCAGTAATCCCCAAACGCTCTTGACATCGCCAGTCCCGGTGATTCCTCATCTGGTAGCCACACCCTGTATACGCTGGGCTCATCCCTCAAGCAGAACACGCGGCCATTGCACTGTGTTATGCGCTCAGCTTCCTCTGAGATCAACAAAGCTCGCATTGTAATCTTATTTTTAGGGGGCGAAAAAAAAAACTAGTGGGTTTCAGAAAGAAGTGACATGAGCTGAAAAGCCAGAGATCCTTACGAGGTAAATTAGGTTTGAAATCTCGAGTAAGTTGGACAGGAACCAAGCTGCCTTCATCAGAAGTAGTTGCCAGCACAGCACGCGAATCGCCCACATTTGCTATCACCATGAGCTCACCCTGGAAGATATCAGTATAGAAAGCTAATTAAGTGCTGGGAGAATCCCTTGGTTGCGAGTAATCAAAGAACATGTAGTAGTTAGTGATCATGAAAAGTTCCTTCTTTCTGCTATATAGAGAACTCAATCATCCTGTATCATATCGTGCGACATGGGAGTAGGTTTTTAATAGTTCACGAACCATTAGGATCAAAAGCGAAAGGTATATCGGCCGGATCATTTAACAAGCAAAACAACTTTAGATGTATATTGTTCATCAAGTGTGCAGGCACGATGTTTCAGAGTCACCAAGCAATGCCAGTGGTTCGGTACGCGGACATATTGGCATCGCAGATGATAAGATCTGCAGGTCAAATTTGATCACCTGTTTAACAATTGTTAGGGCAGTGGTGCCGCTATTGAAGGCATCGAGCCCTCGGTTGTGCTCGAGCTCCCTATCGACGGCCGCGCAGGTTCTAAGATATGACTGCTTCCAAACTTCAAAATGGCAGGCCTTTTTGTCAGCAGCAAGAGCAATCGCCTCCTGCCAGTTGCAGAGTAGAGATGCGGGAAGTGACTTCCGGACCATCTTTGCCACATAATGCCCCCACGGTCCGTGGCCATCAAATATTCCACAGAACACCATGTCCTCTTGGAATCCAAATTCCTATGAGCCAAACCAAACTCTTAAGATTTTCTAAAAATCAGAAGCAAAAAAAAAAGGAAACAATGAATTAGGTCTGGTCTTGCTGCATCTTGCTTCAAGCACAGAGATAAAATCAAAGATCATCCCCCAAAATGGGTAAAGCCATAAACTTAGAAGTAAAAGCCAAACAATCATTGGAATGTCCAAAAGCGTGAAAAAAAGGAAAAAAAAACTATAAATGAATGGAACTGTGCAAGGCCGAAAAGGGGGATCATAAAAAATAAAAAAGATTAAACATGATCGAAGAAGTTACCTCCCAAACAATAGAGCAGTCCTGGTTCATCCCCTTCTCCCCTCTCTGGGAGAACACCGATACGAATCCCATCGATGCGGCGCTCCTCATCGATCCGGACGATCGAAGTATCATCTCGTTCTTCTTGGCCTCCCTCCTCAGCTCGTCCGCCGCCTCCCTGCCGTCTTCCGCCCCGACGATCTTCCTCTTCCCTGAATATAGAGACTTGGCGAGCCCATTGAACAACGACGAGAACTGCGGCATCGGATCCCCCCCCAGCTCGGAACCAAAGGGACACCCAATTGGTTCAACGAGTTTAACAGACCGATCCACCCCCTTCTCTCGTATATATATATATAGATATACGGATCACCCCAAAGGGGAAGCAAAAAAAGGACGAGCTTTTCGATAAAGGAGACGTTTTTCTCTTCTCTTCCCTTCCCTCGCGGGGATTACAGGAATTAAGAAACTGCAGCGAACCAAAAAGGCCTTAAGAAAGGGCTAAAGTCCCTCCTCGAGCCATGGCTGCCTTGCAGGAGCTTCTCACTTCCGCTGCGGCACTTAACCACTACCGCGGGCGAGGCGACGACGGGACCTCAGTGGGAAGCAGCGCCTGCTCTATCATTTATCGAGCCGGCTCACCGGATCGATCGACCCGCGGTTAATATTTTTACCCACCATCGTAATGAGTAAACCCGCGAGGGAAGGAGGATGGGCATCCCCGGGAAATCAACATCATGTTCGACACGTGTTGCATGCTGGTAGACGCGTGGTCAACAGTGCACTCGTTGACCAGAATGAGGGGCCTTGTTTTTGATTTTGTCAATAATTTAAAAAAAGAAGAAGCAAACTTTAGGTTTATAATTACGATTTGAAAGGTTCTGATTTTTCACTTTCCATGGAGTTGTTGGGTCGTTCGTTTCGTCGTTACAAAATTTTATTTTTTTGATGATGAGCTAACTCCGGGACCCAAATGCGTGGGACGTAATTGTCACTTAAACTCCATGGCCAATCGCGTTAATTTGGTCTGCGTATGGCAACGTCGATCCGTGATATCACGATCGATGCTGGGGCCGTGTCCCACCGTCCAATTAGCAATAAGTGGTCGAGGGGGCATCTGACGCCGTGTCGCATCACATGCTGCGATCGCGGAGCTCGTGGCCGACGACGCTCTCGCCCCGAATCGGGTCGCGAGTCGGGTCACGGACGGACAGAGAGGGGGTCTATTAATCGACGTAGTTATTTTAATACGTGCCGCATGCACGTACTTTAAAAAAATTTCCTTAATATTACGGGCAATCAAAATGTGAATCATGCTGCGTTTAGTTTAATTATGGATTTTATAATAAAAATAATTACAGCGCATATGGAAAATGCAATGATTAAGCAACGAAGCTGTCAGCTGACAGCGTGAAGGGACGAGTTAAATCGTGATAATTATTTCTCTTTTAAAACAGGTCTTCCGTGCAAATGATTGGATTATATGATATGTAATCCGAAACTGGATTAAAAAATATATAAATGCTCTCCACCCTCCGAAAGATGTACGTGCCGTATAATATGGAAAAAGAAAACTAATCGTATAGTTAATTAAGGACAGCCTACGGAGAATATTCCCGACGCAGAAACAGAGTGCTAAATTAATTGCCGGAGAGAGGAGAAATGGGAGCAGCATTAATGCGCAGAGGGAGAGTTAACCGGGGCCGCATCATTTCACCGATGCGCTGCCCTTTAATTTAGCTCGATGTCATCGTTCTCGTCGCAGCGTATCATACCGATTCGATCCGGCAAGCTGTAACGTATCCATTCATTCAACGCCGCTCTCCCTTTCCTTTTGACTTTTAATGGGCGGCGTCTTTCAACCGGCGGTGCGTCGGCGGGCGGGGTGGGCCGTGACGCGCGTGCGGGACAAGATGAGTCACTCCTGTTCCTCAATGTGGGTGACAAACGCAGACGCAGCGTCCTCTTCCTCGCCTTTGATTAATTATCGAGTAAGGCGGTACGTGCGTGAACCTGGTCCTCGCAAGGGGCAGGACATCATGTCATGATTGCACGAATCTGGTCGTATCCGGTGGTCCTTCCGATCCGACGCCACATCATATCCCACGCCTAATAATAATAATAATAATAATATGGATATACCTAATTTTACAAGAGAGACAATGCTTTAGGATGGTTAAACAAAACGGAGGAGGAGGATGGAAAGGCAGACAGGCTCGAGTGGGTGGCAGGTGAATCTAGGAATAATAACCAGGCGAATGGAAAAGCAGGAAGAGATTGGGTTGCTGATGAGATGGCAGCAGTGAATGTTCCAGCACTCACATGCTGCTGGAATCTACCGAGTTGGGCAGAGGTGGAGACGATACGGCCGACACAGGTCGACGTGGATCTTACCTCACTCTGCTGGATCCATGCTTCCTGCACCTGCAACTTAGCTTTCGGTTTCAGTAAAATAATAATAATAAGGGTGCATCGACTGCTTGCGGTCTTTAACATTTTCTAAGGAGCAGGGTGGATGATGGATCCTAATAGTAGTAGTGCGTGCGAGCAGGAAGGACACCACCACCACCACCACCAGTTCCGAGACGCCCCCCGCCCGATTGATTAATTAGGTCGCTTTGGGGCCGCCCGCCCCTGGAAGAAGAATTAACGTGCGGTCTCTTTCTCTCGGAGATTACGTCGGTGGATTCCACGAGTGACAGGGGATGGATCACAAGTCTCTCTCGCTGCGCTCGATCGCGCTAATTGTGTGTGGACATGCCATTTCTCTTCTCCATTTAATTTTTAGAGTTGACAAGGTGTTTTCGCACTAGATTTTTCGAGCAACAGCGGAGGAATCGCTAAGTCAATCTCGACCACCTGCTTCGTTCCTTCCTTCCTTCTTTCCCTGACTTTTGGATGAGGACACTCCATTGTGTACAAAATCTACCCATGCATCAGGAACAGCAGTAGAAGGCCCACTTGCTTTGGGCTATTTGGGCCGATGAGCCTCATTAAAATAGGTCAGTGAATGATGTTTCGGCCTCCTTTTGGGACCACCAGACGAATCGATTAACTCCTCTTTGGAGGTCGCTATTAAATACCGAGCATCAAATTTCAAAGGAAAAGAGAGAAAAAAAAAGAAGAGATTTTATTGATTTACCAAAGCAGGCTGCCCATTTACTTCCCTCAAGAAAGGCTTCCTTTATGAATGCCCCTCCTCGTGATGGTGTGTTGTACCAAAGTTTGGTGCCGACCGATCCATCCACATTTAATTCCTCTCGTCCGAGCACCAACTCTGCCGCATAAAATAAATATATACGTTAATCGTCGTTCTCAGATCCTACTGCATCCCTCCCTGCAGTAGACATCCAAATCTCCTAATTTTTACTACGCAGCAAGCACCACAAGTACGTACGTTGTGATCTGCCGATTCTTCAAGTCGAATAGCCTGCCACGTCCGATATATATACATACATATATAAATATATATATGCACACACTGTGTGCCGTGACGGTGCGGAGGTAATTTTAGCAAGCATGTGATGGAATATATCGATTTAAATGCATCACGACAGCAAATCTTCCGAGCAGCATCCGCCCGGCGACTGATGCATGCGCGGACCACGTGCCCGCACTCAGTCAACGAGTTACGAGAAAGGACGGCCGACGGGAAGAAGACGACGTTGTGGTCACGCCACACCGCGCCAAGCTTAATCTCTGCCCTCCCTCGGTTTTACTTTCCGCAGCAATCTAAATCTAAATCGACGAGGCAGCAGGAGCCAACGAGAAGAACAAGACACGGAACAAAGAAAAAACCTCGCCTTTGATTCCGATAGGACGAAGAACAAACGACAAGAACAAAAAGGCGAGAGCCTTTTCGCCGATCCACACGCCTTCGCTTTTCCGATCTGACACCAAAAAGGTCCAATCTTCGTTCCGAGGCCCACCCACCCGCCTCGCTCAGGTCACCAGGTAAATGGGCACCGCCGGCGGAGCGGCGGCGTAGGGCGGGATCCGGTCGACGCTGAGGTCCCTGAGGCTGAGATAAGCCGTCCCCGCCGCCTCCGGGCCAACCTCCGCGGCGGTCAGCGGGCCAGAGCACGCGCGGCTGGTGCGGGGGCCCGGGACGCCGCAGCTCTCCGTCGAGTAGATGGGCCCCGAGACCGCGGAGCGGTACGTGCGGCTGCGGCGCGGCCCCTCGGCGTCGGACCCCACCTTGGGGCGGCGCCAGAAGTGGAGGACCGACCTCCACCACCCGCGTCGGCGCTTCTTGGACCTGGCGTCGTCCTTGGAGATGGGCTTCTGCAGCTTGCAGCGGAGCGAGTCGAGCGGGCGCGGGTCGACGCGCTTCGAGTGCCGCCGGGCCTCTTCCAGCACCTTCTCGGTCCACGAAGCGGATCACATTCGGCAACATGCACGACAACAACAAAACCAGAGAAGGACAGAGCGAGAGGCACCTGGAAATAGTCGATCTGGGGGTCGAATCCGTAGTCACTGTAGTGATTAGCCTCCGGCGTCGTCACTGGGAAAACCGGAGACTTGTTCATCCTGCTGCCTCCTCGTCGACCGTAAAGATAAAGCGATGGAGGCTGCCGCTGGAGGCGAGCCAACTCGGGGGATGCTTTAAAGAGGGAAGAGAAAGGGAAGACCCTCGACGCGACATGAAAATAACGAGAATGCCACCACCACCGGGCGGGCTTCGTCGTAGATCGAAGGCGGCTTCAGGCTCGTGACCGTTTGCCCGCGCGAAGGAAAACGTTGGCTTTTCTGCGGGAATCGCATCGACCTGTCCGTTTCACTCGGAGCGGGGCTCGAGGCCGATCGGGTCGGAATGGGACGGCGTTGATTGGATCATGCTGTCGGCGTCGAGCCGGACCCGGTTCCGTCTCCGGCCGGATCAGCATAAACCATTCATGAGTCACGGCGAGTGATTAGGATTTAGGAGGAGTTGCAGAGATGGAAGAGAGGCAGGAGGCATCGATGATTGCGTCGCCGCGTCGGATTGCCTGTGCCATGAAAGCGTGGGTCATATTGAGTGGGAGGAGGAGGGCACGTCATAATAATAAGGGCGATGCTACCGCCATGCCCTGCACTCCTTTTTATATTAATAATACGTATTTAAAATATCACATGCGTCCGTTTGACAGGAGACAGGCAGGCCGTCCTCTTCTCGTGACCTACATATCAACTCATTATACCCACACTCCTCCAATACACATGCAAGATATTGCCGTGATATTTATTATATACGCTTCTCCTGTTAGCAAAAAAGATAAAAATAAAATCATTCCACAGATGGTATGCCAAAGTTTCTGCAAACTGTCTATGGCTTGTCAACGTACTTTTTAATTTAAAAAACTGGGAAAATAGTAATCGTAATTATGGAACCAGCAGCCTTCCGAGTTCTAAAATAATTAAATCCTTAATCATTTCGACAACGCGCATGCGTCGCATTAATTCGGTTTTCAGAAGTGATGGCTCATAAGTTTTCTTTAAAATAAAAAAAATAATTAGTATCGGCACACGTGCAGCATGCATGCATGAATACCTGCTCGTACATGCGTTACCGCGCATGCGGTGGCACATGATGCATGCGATATCGACGCGTAAGTATACCGCATTTTAGGCGATATGGGCTCAACTTAATTAACTAATTCTTTCCCTTCCCCTCGATTAATTTACGTGGGTCGTCTTTAATTCTCATGGCCCAATGGGTCTGCCGACGGGCTTCGCCTCCGTAAGCAGCTGAACGCACGTGACACGTCGCAGCTCAGATGCTGACGTGTCGTGGATAACCGGTGCGCGTGTTCCAGCGCACGACGACGGCCCGGACTCCACGGCGGACGACCTCAAGGAGCGTTGAAATTTTCCTACCAGTGGACTCCACGCAATACCAACCAACCGCTTAACGACGCGTCGGAATTTAAAAATTTATATTTGAATCGATTCAATTGAATTAAAAAAACACACATGCACGCAGAAAAATGCAGAATGAGAAAGTATATCCCCCCATAAATGAGAGGAACAGAGTTGGAGAATGGAGGAGTCGGCTGTTGGGCGTCGACGTCTGATTCGAGCGGAGGGTGAAACGTTCCATCCATCCATCCTTCTCCCCCAGCGTTAGCTATTGGAGAAGGAACACAAGTGGAGACGCCGTCGGCCTAAAAGAAAAGTCTCATTATTTATTTCTCTCGGTCTTCCCCGACCTGCATTTAAAATGGAATAAATAGTCACTGGGAGACAAGATGAAGCGAGTCGTCTCGACTCTCAAATCTTATCGCCGAAGCAAATGCGTGCTATTCATCGATGGGCGACGGCTGCTGAGTTCGCTGACTGGCTCGCTCGCCTGGGGAATTTATTCGCCGGGAATTGCTGCGCCCCATTATCTCATCGCTCTGGTTAATGGGAATCCAGTTCTTCCCCTTTCTTACTAATTAATTCCTCCTTCGTACCCCATATTGACTAATAAATTGTTGGTAGAACAAACAGGTAGACTAAAAACGACACTTCATATACGGCGACATGAATCGGTCGTTTTTAAAAAGGAAGAGGAAGAAGGGTTACAGATAAGCTACCCGGTGACGAAGGCGGTGATGGCACGACTCGACCACACCGCTCAAACCAAATCCACTCTCGCTCGATTACCGTCCAATTTCGTGAGGCCCGGTCATGGCCTAACGACTGTTACGTCTTCCTCCCCGTCGACTTCTCCTTCCTCCCCCCTCTGCACTCAACTACTCGATTTAATTAACCAAAACTTCATTGACCTCATCTCCCCTTCTCTTCCGCCTACCTTATCCCCCCATCCCCATCCTCCGCTCCCCGCAGGGGTATGGTGGAGCTCGAGGAATGCCTAGCTTCATAGTCGTCGTCCTCTGGATCATCTGCGCCCTCGTCCTGCTCTTCATCTGCGGCTCCTTCGTCAAGGCCATGTGCAATGGATCGCACGCCGCCAGGACTTCCGCCGCCGCAGCTGCTTCCGCCAGGACTCCCCCCGCTTCAATCGTCGGCACCGCCAACACGACCGACGCCGCCACCGCTGCTGCCAGGAACGTGCTCTCGTCGCTGCCGATCTTCGCCTACTCCGCGGCGGCCCAGAAGACGAAGCTTAATTGCTCGGTTTGCCTGAACGATTTCAAGGACGGCGAGAAGGGGCGGTTCCTCCCGAGGTGCTTCCATTGCTTCCATGTGGAGTGCGTCGATGAGTGGTTGACCTCTCACTCCGAGTGCCCCGTCTGCAGAGCTTCCATTGATCCTGAAGCCGGAGAGCTTCCTGTGTAAAGAAAATTAAAGGTCCCTGCTTAATTTGCTATAAGAATCATTTTTATCTGACATGATCAGTACAGATTTTAAACAGAGAGCACCCCGGAAACAGAATATGTCTTGTGCAATTCGAACGATTCCTTACCATGAAGGCGCCTCCTAAATATCTCTATAATTTTTCCCTAAATCGACGAACCTGCTGCATGCATAATCTGTGCTGCTGTCGTAGAAAAATATCTGTGCGATGGCAGAAATGGGTTGGATTGATGAAGTAAATAGCGTGCTATTCTTTTTCTAGTCCGGATTATCTTATAACAAGATAAGCTGAGCATTTCTAAACAACGTAATCTTTCTCTAAATGCAGTTTAAGATTTATAGTTCAGTCTTAATTCAGTACAAGTTATCTGTCAATAGAATCACACTGTAATAAACTCCTCTTTCTCTTAATTAGCACCCGTGATAATAGACTCGTATTTTACTCATCCAAGATTGGTTTCGATTTATATCAACCGATCCATGATCATTAATGCTTGCTTCGATTAACGCCTACTGATCAGAAACAAAAGTAAACATCGCCCACCCATGAAAAAGATATTATGAAAAAAGCCGCTCGCAGTTGCTCTTCCTATCCGCTTCCGCCAGTCACCACCGCAGGCGCCCGAGATGACGACCACGACCACCTCTCTCCGCTTCCTCCTGCTCTGCCTCGTCCTCGCCGCCGCCGTCGGTCTGAGGTACCTCATCCGCAGGACCTGCCTTTACACCGGGATTCACTGCAACTTCTGCGCAGCGGCCCTGTTGGCGGATCTGATGAGCCGGGCCGCCGGCGACGTGGCCAGCCTAGCCGTCGCCGCCATGGAGCTCGCCCGCAGGAAAGCCTCCGTGGCCCGGGACTTCGTGGAGAGTCCGAGGGAGCAGGATGACCCCAAGCACGGCGTCATCGTCGAGGTCTTCGACCGAGCAGACGAGGCGCCCCCATCGAAAGACGGTGAGGGCATGGAGGAGGAGGGCCCGTCGAAGGCGATCATCAGCTTGGGCCGTGCCAGGGCGAGTTCGACACATCGACCCGCAGGAAGAATCTGATGACGAAGAGGAACACCTCCTGCACAGATCGCCTAATCCTTCTGCTCGTCCGGGTTCTGACGGGAATCCATAGGCGATTATTAAGCTGGAATCAATTAAGATGTCAAACAGGGTTATGTTTTTTTCTAAAAGCATCAGCAAGGCAACAAACATTAAGAGTTAACCGCTAAGCTAATTGATAATTAACAGGACACTTCACTCATGTAATCATACGGCAATATCTCTGTCTCTTAGACGAATCATATATGGCAATCCTCATCCTGCAGAAGAATGTTTGCAGCAAGGAAAAGTAGTTTCTCTATTTTTCTGGATCAATCCTTCTGCCTTTATCAGCCGGCAGAGTAATTAAGAGTTTGATTAGATTCCGTTCACATAGACGTATAAAAATGAAAAAGAAAGGCGTTGTTTGACATGGAAATTGATCGCCAATAATACATACATCAAATACAAACAGATGATTAGTAAATAAATAGCTTTTTTTTTTGCTTCGTGATAAATTTTTATTTTATTTCAAATCTATGATCACTTTGCTACAAAAAATACCAAAACTTCGTCGATCATGTTTGATTTGTTTGCAAATGGATATTCCGTGACAAATAATTTTTTGCAGCCTCTCCAGCCCAGCAGGCGTTCCAACCCAAAATTAAGCGGATTGCTTGCAACCCCTCCTTTTATCTCTCCTTAGTTATAAAAATTATCACCACAGTTGTCCATTAAATTTAAAAGTGTCATTTAGAAAACTTAGTTTGTGGCGTGTGCGGTCATCCTGCAGTTAGGCTCATACCCACGATCCATCGGTCAATTTCGTCGTCCCAGGTCAGGCAAGCTTCTTGAATTGCATGTTGACCAGCGTAGTTAGACGACGTCATTGGAATCAACCGGTTGACTAATAGTAGATCTGAACGCGAACCATTAATTGCCTAGTTTACGAAGGCACAGACATTTGACTTCGAGAAACCTAGCGAACTTGTTGGATTATGCACCACTTTACTTGATAGCCTGGGTGAAGACTCACAGAATAAAAATAAAAAATCTTTTTATTGAGGTATCGAACCACAATTAAACTTTAATTGATGAAACATTGAAAAATACCCTCCCACCTGCTTCATTTAATTAAACAAAGTCAACCCTCATAACTACAAATGACAGATTAATTAATTAATCAATCAGTTAATTAATTGCTCAAAGTAATCCGCCGTCGAAAGGTACGCCTGCCTGCGGCACCCAGTTGTCGGCCAAGAGGAAGTTGCTTGCCGTGAAATTGGCGGCGTCGGTGGCACCGATGACATGATATCCCGGCCAGGAGACCCGGTTCGCCGTGCTCGATCCGGGGCCGGTGTTGGCGTACTCGGCGTAGTACAGCGTGCTCAAGGCGAAGGTGCCGTCCCACGGCAGCCAGCCCACCGGTTGGATCAGCGAATCCATGAAGGACTGCATGATCACCGTCCGCGAGTAGAGCTTCCACGGTCGGCCGAGGTAGGTGTTGGTCGTGCCGTCGCCGGAGGCGAGGTCGGCCGCGGCGAGGAAGTTGCAGTTCTGCATCGACGTGCCGGTGTTCTGGTTGGGGTCGGTCCGGCCCTGCGCTGTGATGGTGTTGCTCTGGCCGGCCATCGGCAGCCGGGAATAGACGTTGCAGTTTTGGAACACCACCGCGGCGTTCCCGAAGATGTAGTCCACCGTGCCGTAGATGTCGCACTCCCTGTAGAACTGCCTCATGGAGTGGGTGTAGAGCGTGTCTTGGTACCCTTCGAAGCTGCAGAGGTAGAAGGTGGAGAGATCCGCACCGCTGCGGACCGCCACAGCCTGGTGTTTCGCCGGGCCGGCGGTGTTTTGGAAGGTCATGTTGATCGCGACGAATCCTTGTCCGACGACAGCTGCAGGCCGTTCGCCCGGTATCAGTTCATCAATGTTTATTATTGATAAAGCAATCGGAGAATGAACCGGATGCATGTCCGGGCACATACCAAGGGTTGAGGAGTTGAAGGTCGTCCATCCATCGACATTATTGTGGTTTCCGGTGAGCACAGTCTGGTTAATCCCATCGCCGATCATCATCAGATACTTCTTGTGCTTGTTGATGACGACGTACTCCTGGTAGACTCCGGCGGCGACGTAAATCAGGTAGTAGCCGGTGGTGCCGTCGAGGTCGTTGGGCGCCGAGTTGACGGCGTCGGTGATGTTGGTGTAGTTTCCAGTCCCGTCCTGGCTCACCAGCACAATGTCGTAAACCTGCACGGTGTCGGTCGACTGGAGGAGCCTCCGGCCGCCGCTCCACCTCTCGAAGAGCTGCCGCTGGGAGGGCGACATCTTCAGCGGCAGCTCACCGCCGCGTCCGACCTCGACCTCATGGAACAGAAGCCCCCTGCGCTGGGGGATTCTGGAGGAAGAGTGCCCGCTGCGGCTCTTGCTCCTCTTTTTGGGCACCCACGCCTTATTGAAGAGCGCAAGCGACATGCTGTAGAGCTTACTGCTGTTGGACATGGGCGCCGCGAGGCCGTTGTTGATACTCCACGCCGAGGCCGCCACCTGCAGGCCGTCGGAGCAGGTCTGCTGGTTGGTCAGCACAGCCGAGAGCAGGGTTGCCATCCGCTCAGCCTGGCGGTCGATCAGGCTATCGGTGTAGTTCAAGGTGGCCGCGGCCGTGACCAAGAAGTCGATGTTGAGCGTCGACAGGAGCTGGCAGTCCTGGAGGGCCATGACGGCGTTCGGAGACAGGCCGGAGCGGGCGGCGCCGGCGAGGTAGCGGTTGACCAGGTTGAGGAACTTGTTGGCGTTGGAGAGTGACTTGGCGAGGGAGAATCGACCGTAGTCGTAGAGATTCCTGGAGCCATGGGGGGGGAGGACGCCCGTGCAGAACTTGGGGTCCCGTGTGGAGTTGCAGGCGGTGGAAGGGTCGACGGGGGTTGAGGGAGGTACATCGGCGAATGCCGGACGACCCAGGAGGAGGGAGAGGATGAGGAAGAAGGCGATGGCACTTCCGTGAGCCATGATCAAGTGGGGAGTGAGTACACTCTACGTGCTCAATTAATTCTGACGAGGGAGATGACCGTGAAGTCTTGCGGGGATATGTATATATATATATAAGAGCTTTGAGGGGCTTTATGGTCATCTAACGTACAGATATGCCTCTCCCTCTTCCTTTAAATCTTCAGTCAAACAATACAGCCAACACGCTGTGCCGAATTGAGACCAAAAAGTCAGACAACGGCGGCCAAAATCAACTATTTTCTAGTCTCCGCTGCGTCTATTTAGTTTGTTAAAATTTCAAAACCACTTTAGCTAATCTTAAGTTTCAAGTTTGGTCCAACTGCTGCATCCATGCATGCAGATCTGGAAAGTGGCAACCGAGGTTAAGTATAAAACAGATCTCTTGTTTTGTATTTTGTTACGACAAGCTGTGTACGATATATATATATACCAAAAGTCAACATTTATGACTTGGACGTATGAATAAAGCGCGTCGAGGAGCGAGCGAATCAATCAACCTCAATCTAGTAGCTGATTTAAACAAGGTGTCAGATCTCCGGCGAAATGAAGGATGCATGATTTGACGGGGAAGTCAAGGTTAGTAAAATAAACAAACTTTTGACCACTTTGTGCTGCTGCTGCTGCAAATTAATCTCCAATCATTCCTACTAGGTGCAGCATATCCTCTTATCAAGGTTGTCCCTGCAAGCACTCATCGTCGATGGCGCAGTGGAGCTGGATTGCCTGTTTCATTATTCTAGTGTTAATTTTGGGATATTGGATTGTAATCTGCGTCTTATGGTGTCCATGGAAGGCTAGAGATAAGTTCTGCCTGCTGGGTTTTAAGGCCTCGTAGTACAACTGTTCTGCATCTCTGATCCCATCGTGTAAAACATGGATGGCTCTGCCTGACCATTATATTTATCTCGAGCCGATCGAGTAAAACATGGACGCCTCTGCCTCGCAATTATATTTATTTCTGACTCGACGATACGTCATCGATGTAAACTAAGCACGTGGAAAGAAGAAGAACGAAAGATGGGGCTATCAGCCCGTGACAGCGAAAGTTCTCACTCTTTCGAAGAATCCGATTAAATAATTAATTAATCGTGGGCTCGAAGTAAAGCGAGTAATTTGCATAAGCTGGGAGACGTGGGTATTTAAAATTGCGAGCTGGGAACACGAAAGCTCCAGATCACATGCAAAGATGCACCGACAGGGTTCATAATTTATCCAACGATTGGAGCCTCATTTCTCCTGCCCCGCATCGAACTGAAACAATGATTTTTTTTTTTCACGCTGGGAACAACCGAGCACCGATCATTTAAATGTCGAGAGCAACGCGGTTTCCTGTTCCTGCTCCCACAAAATTAATAAGGACGAATTAGCGACGGAGGAGTCGAATTTTTATCATATCCGGATACGGAGCGGAGAGAGGTCGATCACATGCGTGCAGATGCAGGCGGAGACCCACCCACGGAGGAGCGGAGGAAGGGGAGAGTCAAATCCGAGGGGGGGAGGACGATCGAGGGAAGGGGGATGGGGGTGGGGTTCGGCGGCAGGTAGGCAGAACGACGACCGATTCCCCTCCCCCCGCCCCCTCCGAGCTCGGTCGATCGGCGCCGTCGGAATTTGACCCGCCCGTCCCACCGACAGCATCCCTGGCTATTGCCGCCGCTGCCGAACAATGTTTGAATTAATGAACGGGGTGCGAAGACGATTAGTTGGGGTGAGCGAGAGGTAGTCTTCCAAGTTACGAGGAAAGCGGCTTTTTCTTCTTCTTCTTCTTCTTCTATTTTTCTACGCGTCGGAGTGAAAAGGTTGAAACGGGACTAATATTTTTTATTCAATCCCCTACTGCATATACGTTGTAACGTTGGAGATTGTGTGGGCCGATCCACTGCGTTAAGGTTCGTGGGCCGATACGAGAAAGAGAGAGGGCCCCCTCCCAGCTTCGCGACCCGTGTTTGTTATTTTTTTAACCAGCTCAGCCTGTCGGTCTGTTCAAATTAACTTCCTTCTTCATCAGGACGTTCGCGAGCGCGTCCAATTAATTGGGGGTGTGGCCGTGTCGGGTTTGTGTCACCTCTACAGTAGATGCTGTAGTAATGGATTCACTCTACACGCAGGGGGAACGTTTTGAGTATATAAAAAAATCCAAACTAATATAATGCCCTAATTTGGGAAGGGACGTTCTCGCTGTACAGTAACATCACACGAACGCATCTTTCACCGCAGTACTAAAGTGCATGTGACCATGTGACGGGGTAACGTTACAAATTTAGAGTTCATCGAACCGACGAACTTTGTCGAGTGTTTGCAGAAACTTTTTAAGTTGTCCCTTTTTTATACGGAGAAGAGGTAATTTTTGCCAGATTGTTGCTCCCCATCGGTTGTCTCCCCTGTTTTATTTAATATATCAAATGCAGTAACAAATCTATTCATATTTGATGATGATAATAAATATAGTGGCTCAAATCTGGATCCAGGAGCAAAGACAGCACAACAAACAAGTCTAGGATTACAAGACAACGCGGCTGCAGCACCTCGTTCAATCCCATTTGCAGTAGAATAACTCGTGGGAGTAACGCAGAGGGCAGCTCGCTTCAACCCCTTTTTCTTCGTCCGTCCATCTTCCTCCGGCAAGGCATTGCAATCAATCAATCCACGTGAACAGGTCCCTTCTCTCTTTATTTTCTCCCTCTCGCTTTAAGCCCCACCCCCACGTCAATTTTTCATCCCCTCTGCTGCCCCCACCCCAACTCAACCCGCTCCTCCTCCTCCTCAATCCTCGTTCTTTCTTTAATACTACCTCCGCCGCCCGCTCCAAATTATTGCCGCACAGCGTGAGATTTAGCAGCATTAAGGACCATTGATAGAGAATATTATTTCCTCAATCATCTACTCTGCATTAAGGTTTAATAACACCACTCATTTCCTCTTGCAAATTTATCGAACCATCGTCGAAAACTTTTGCCAGACAAAACTTACGCGATAATACAGAAACAGTGTTCGTGCACGCTCACTGCACTCACCCTTATAAATTCCCCCTCTTCCATCTCCCTCTTCTCAGCTCGTTCGCAGAGATGACGACCACCGCTTCGCCGATGTTGCTGAGCTCATGGATCGTCTTCTCTTCTCTTCTTCTCCCCCTGCTTGCTCTCGCCTCCGCGCCCGACCACTGTGACGGCACGCTCTACCCGGAGCTCTGCGCCTCCACGCTCGCCGCCATCCCGGATTTGCACTCCAAGTCCCTACCCGAAGTCATCTGCTCCGTCATCAACACCACCGAGACCGCCGTCCGCAGATCCGCCAAGAACTGCACCGACTACCTCAACCAGCACAGCTACGCCCTCGACTCCCGCCAGCGCTACGCCCTCAACGACTGCCTCGACCTCTTTTCGCAGACCCTCGACGAGCTCGTCCTCGCCACCTCCGACCTCGAGGCCAGCCCCGGCTCCTACGTCGACGACGTCCGCACTGTGCTCTCCGCCGCCATCACCAACCAGTACACCTGCCTCGACGGCTTCGCCTACGTCGGCCGCGGCGGCGGCTACCGCCAGGCAATCGAGGACGCCCTCCGCCACGTCTCCCGCCTCGTCAGCAACTCCCTCGCCATGACGAAGAAGATCCACCGGGACGGGAAGAAGCAGCCGCCGCGGAGGGAGGCGCTGGAGGGGTTCGGCGAGGTGGCGGCGGATGGGTTCCCCACGTGGGTGTCGAAGAAAAACCGGAGGCTGCTGCAGGCGGCGGCGAACGCGACGAAGCCGAACCTGACGGTGGCCCAGGACGGGAGCGGGAACTTCACGACCATAAGCGCGGCGGTGGCGGCGGCGCCGAGCAAGAGCAAGAAGACGTTTGTGATTTACATTAAGGCCGGGGCGTATATGGAAAATGTGGAGGTGGACAAGAGCAAGACGAATCTGCTCTTCATCGGAGACGGGATCGGTAAGACCGTGGTCAAGGCGAGCAGGAATGTGGTCGACGGCTGGACGACCTTCAGATCCGCCACCGTCGGTAAGCAAAACCATCCTTCTTAATCCCCATCTTCATTTACCTTTAATATATAGTTAACCTTTTTTTTTTGGCATATATCGATCGATATAGCTCTTACCTTTTCGTGATTACGTCTGTTTCTTAGGATCCAATTCTACTGCTTGTCCACATACTCATCTTCTTGACATGATCATCTTTCTATGTATATAAAAACTTTCGATCTCATGCTGCTTGCTGTCACAAGTCAATAAGTGCAAATAATGGACGTCCCTGTCGGTGAAGACCAAAATGGGAGTGAATCGTCCACACGGCTAAAGTTAAAAAGTCAAGGCAGTAAAACGAGAGGCATCAGTCAATTATTTGTTCCTTTTCCTCCTTGATATCTCTAGGAATCTAAAACCCCAGATAAAAAGTAAAGCAGATCTGAGGGATGGATTGAGTGCGTCGGGGGGCAGGTGGGCATGGCAGGGAGTGGAAATTAGATGGACTTGACGGCCAGGAGGCACCGTAAAGTGCACTTTGCGATGAGCACTTTTGGACGGATGCATGTGCAGTAACTGCACCTGATAAATTACACACCTGTACGCATATTATATGGCCCTACCCCGACAATAATAGTCAAGTCACAGGATGATGAGTCGGTGCCCATTCCCTTAAATCGCGGCACCTCGACACAATAGAGTTTAATCCAGAGGCATCTCACTGCATGCTCATGCCCATGGATTGAAGTAGAAAGCAATTAATTGCCTGCACATTTACTTATGCCTTCTCAGATAATGTCTAGGATCAGACACTCGCATAGTAGATAATTTAGTTTACATTCCCGGCATTAGCACGAGGGGCTCGGTGACTGGCCAGACCGGAAGACGGGCTCGTTTTCTGGTTGCCACATGCGAGTTTGTCGGTTACCTAACCTTGCTTAATAGTTTAAAAGACGGGAGGAAATCAATGGCATGTTCTCTGGACCCGAGTCGAACAAGGACAAGTATCGTCGGATTCAACAAAGAAAGCTCACACCGGCGGTGGGTCAGCGACCCAAGTCGAGCAGCGTTGCCCTTCTCTCTCAACTCGACAGAAGAACATGCCGTCTTGTATTCTGTCCCAGTGCATTTAAAACTTCTGCAGTCGATCAAGACCAGCCTTCAGCTAACTTTTATCTATTACCCAATCAATTCGCAGCGGTGGTCGGGACGGGGTTCCTGATGCGGGACATGACGGTGGAGAACTCGGCGGGGCCGAGCAAGCACCAGGCCGTGGCGCTGCGCGTGGGCGCCGACCTCTCCGTCTTCTACCGCTGCAGCTTCGTCGGCTACCAGGACACGCTCTACGTCCACTCCCTCCGCCAGTTCTTCCGCGACTGCGACGTCTACGGCACCGTCGACTTCATCTTCGGCAACTCGGCCGTCGTCCTCCAGAACTGCAACCTCTACGCCCGGAAGCCGCTCTCCAACCAGCAGAACATCTTCACGGCGCAGGGCCGAGAGGACCCCAACCAGAACACCGGCATCTCCATCCAGAACTGCAAGGTCTCCGCCGCGTCGGATCTCGCCCCGGTGCAGTCCAGCTTCCGGACCTACCTCGGTCGGCCGTGGAAGGAGTACTCGCGGACCGTCTTCATGCAGTCCTTCCTCGACAGCCTCATCGCGCCGGCGGGGTGGCTCGAGTGGAACGGCAGCTTCGCGCTCAGCACGCTCTACTACGGAGAGTACATGAACCGGGGGCCCGGCTCGAGCACGGCGAACCGGGTCACCTGGCCGGGTTACAGGGTCATCACCAGCGCCTCCGAGGCGAGCACCTTCACGGTCGGCTCCTTCATCCAGGGAGATCAGTGGCTGGCCGCCACGTTGGTGCCTTTTAGCGTTGGGCTGTGAATTATGATCGATCGCCTGCGTAGTCATCAAGTTGAGCATTTCGATTAATTTCGAGATGCCGCTGCTAATTTTAATTGTGCCCCTTCTTCAGTAATGCAGCAATCGTTTTTTGTGGTATCATTTGACTCTTCTCGTCTAAAATTAATAATGACGTTTCTTTCTGACGAGGGTTCGTAATTTGGACCGTGGGCTGTTTATTTACGAGGTCATGCAAAAAAAAATCCAGCCCAATTTGCACGCGCCACGTTATCTGCGTGACTCCATTTATTTGTTCTGGACATCCTTCACAGTTTTGTGGTGACACTTGACCTTGGGGTTTATATATAATTTCAAAAGAAATTAATAGAAATATTCGAAGTGGGGTCGGCAGCATCTCTTAATTACGGAAACATGGTTGTATAATTTTCTTCCTCCGGCCTCTTTAGGCTCCCCCTAATCCAGCCGATAAGTGCTCGGGAAAGCAGAGGCCACTGCCGAACTCCAAGAAAGGTAAAAGTGAAACGCGAGTCGAACAAGGTCCGCCATCTCCGGCGGAGGGACGAGCGAAATGGGAAGGCTGGCTTTCCTTCCTTGAGCTCGCGGAGGTCCCAAGGCAGTCAAACCAAGTAAACTTTGGGAGGCGCGTCTTAAGCTTTGGCCACCCGTGGACGGCGTTGTTATTATTGCGGAGGAGGGAGGAGGGAGGAGGGAGGAGGAGGAGGACTGGAGGAGGAGAAAGAGGTGGTGAGGTCAGACACACAGCAAAATGGGACGACGCATCAGGCATCACATGGCCCGACCTGTGGCTTCATGCAAAAAGAGCAGCCCATCTTAATTGCCTTCCTCGGGTCATGTCCGGTCCCTCGCTCCAACTTTTCCCTGCGTGTGTTCTTCAGGGAAACATTCCATTTAGGAAACCCGCTCAGCGTTCAGTTTATTTAATCGAAGTTTATTCTGATCATTGATTCTGCTAAGTTCTTCGTTTTAAACTCGATCGAACCTACATTAACAAAGACGAAGAAATGCAGCCACATTGATGGGGGGAAATAGACAGATGTGTGTGGTCTGGGGCTGTGAGTCGCCCCTTTTCTCGTTTTCAACTCTTTCCACAGCACCACCAGCTCACGGCATTGGATCCTCCCTTTCTCGCCTGCACTGCATCATATCACACACACTCTCTCTCTCCACCTACCCTTTCCCTTTGCATGTTCTATCATTTCTCCTCCAAGGATAATAGGAGATTCTCTCTACCTCACGTAGCAGACATAGAGGGCAATCAACAGCCCTTCTCGGGGAGCTACCCTAATGATATTCTTAGCGTTTTAGCCCAAGGGTTCCAAATCCAAACCAAATCAAAGCTCATCTTCCTGTTTCGGCTTCTGCAAATCAATCTCACTGTTCTGATGACACTTGGCCTCACACTGTTTGGCAGAGTTAGATGTCTTGTTTCCGCTTGCCATTAGCCGAGCGGGAGGTGCAGCCGGGAAAAGCCAAGCGTCTTTTTCTTCTTTTTTTCCCAGGTCTGTCTGACAACTGGGTTTTTAGGGCTCAAGCAGAGCCAAGGCACATCACATGTGGACCAAATCGAAATATAATGGCGAGGAGCGGTTGTTCTTTTGTTCATTCTCCAGTAAAATGCATCGGCCAATTATTTATTCTCGAGTGGATAAATGTTAGGTTTCAGTGGATAAACAAATCAGAACTGAAGTCTAAGGAAGGTTAATCCAGCTTCCTATCCTATTGAGATGCCTAAAATCGATGCAGTATGGAATTTCTAGGGCAGGTTCGGTTTCCGTGGGAACGGTTGAAGGGTATCGAGGGGTATTAAGTCCTGAGGTCTTCAATAATGTTATTCTTGTGTTAGCAATAATGGCGGAGCAGGGGAGGCAGAGCAGATGGGGTCACTTTGAGCCCTATAAATAGGAGCTCCCTTCACGGAGAGCTTCGGCTGCGGCAGTGGGCTCCGGTTTAGTTAGCTTTCTTCTGTAGGGTTTGGTCCGGAGGCCAATGGCTCGCTCCCACCCTTCCCCTCATCTCCCACTCCTCCTCTGTTTCCTTCTCCCTCTGCTCGCTTCCACTGGCTTTGCCTCTCGCGGCCACCATGGCCCTGCGAGCCACGACTACCGAGACGCGCTCTCCAAGTCCATCCTCTTCTTCGAGGGGCAGAGGTCGGGAAGGCTGCCTCCCAACCAGAGGATGAGCTGGAGGAGGAACTCTGGCCTCTCCGATGGCTCCGACGTGCATGCAAGTGCCTTTCTCCCTCTTCCTGCCTCCTGCCTCCGGGTTTAACCTAACTCCTGTATTTGGTGGAAATGCAGGTGGACTTGGTAGGAGGTTACTACGACGCAGGGGACAATGTGAAGTTTGGCTTCCCCATGGCGTTCACCGCCACCATGCTCTCGTGGAGCGTGATAGAGTTCGGGGGGATGATGAAGAGTGAGATTGTGCACGCCAGGGAGGCCATCCGCTGGGCCACCGACTACCTCCTCAAAGCCACTGCTCACCCCAACACCATTTACGTCCAGGTCTGGTTTCTCCTTTTCATGACAAAAGCTTATACAAGTTGCTTCGTCTGCGATCTTTCTCAACGAGGAGTGCCTTCACTTTTGAAACATAGGTAGGAGACGCTACGAAGGATCACGCTTGCTGGGAGAGGCCGGAAGACATGGACACGCCCAGAACAGTCCTCAAGGTCGACGCTAGCAACCCCGGTTCCGACATTGCTGCCGAGACCGCCGCCGCCCTCGCCGCTGCTTCTTTGGTCTTCAGGAAATCTGACCCAACATACTCCAAGCTTCTTCGGAACAGAGCCATCCAAGTAAACTCAAGTCTTACCTTCAAATCATAAAATGTCCGAATACCAAAAGCTTCTCTTGCTGAAGTTACTTAAGTTCTCAAGGTGTTCGAGTTCGCTGACAAGTACAGAGGCACCTACAGCAAAGGGCTGAAGGATGTCTGCACCTTCTACTGCTCTTACTCGGGCTTCCAGGTTTATTTCTCCTCCCTCCCCCCTCCCTGCTCTTTCATTGGATCTCAAAGGATAAAAGGTAGGGCACTCCACTCGATTAATTTAAAGGCCTTGGCTCCGCCGAACAAATGAACAAATAGGATGAGCTTCTTTGGGGAGCGGCTTGGCTGCACAAGGCCACGAGGAACCCGACATACCTCAGCTACATCGAGGTCAACGGTCAAACTCTCGGCGCGGACGAGTCCGACAACACCTTCGGGTGGGACAACAAGCACGTGGGCGCCCGAATCCTCCTCTCCAAGGTTCACCTTCCGCTCACTCCGTCGCCGTCGCCACTGATCCCACCTCGCCTCTTATTTTTCTTCTGTAATCCATGGCTTCTGCGTGTGAAGCATTACTGTTCTTGTTTGGTAGGCCTTTCTGATCCAAAATGTGAGGTCTCTGCATGACTACAAGGACCACGCCGACGGCTTCATCTGCTCCCTCGTCCCCGGAACGCCCTCAGCGCAAGCCCAATACACTCCAGGTTTCATCCCTTCTCCCTGCTCGTGTATCTTTTCAAGCTTCAAAGAGTAATGAACACTAATTTTCGACTGCAGGAGGGATGCTGTTTAAGATGGGCGACAGCAACCTGCAGTATGTGACCTCCACCTCCTTCCTGCTGCTCACCTACGCCAAGTACCTCACCTACTCCTCCAAGGCCGTCGTCTGCGGCGGCGCCACCGTCTCCCCTCGGAAGCTCCGCGCCATCGCCCGGCGCCAGGTGGACTACATCCTCGGCGACAACCCGCAGCGCATGTCGTACATGGTGGGGTACGGCGCAAGGTACCCGCAGCGTGTCCACCATCGGGGATCGTCCCTCCCGTCGGTGGCCGCGCACCCGGCCAAGATCCAGTGCTCTGCCGGCTTCGCCTCTCTCTACTCCTCCGCCCCGAACCCGAACCAGCTCATCGGCGCCGTCGTCGGCGGGCCGGACGCCAATGACCGCTTCCCTGACGACCGCAACGACTACGAGCGGTCGGAGCCGGCCACCTACATCAATGCCCCCCTCGTCGGCGCCCTCGCCTACCTGGCTCACTCGGCCGGCCAACTCTGATCCACTGCTTCCTGGGAATGACTACTATTAGTTTGGTTTTCTAAGCTGAAGGACCCCGGTGCAGCCAAAGTAGCATCGGAGGGTTTGTTTCATGGTTTAGTTTGGATTATTAGTGAGTGTCGTTAGCTTTTAGCTTTAGCATTAGCTCTGGTGGTGCCAAATGTTGTGGGGCAGCCGGGCAGGCAAGAGATCAGTTGAAGTTTGACTCTTGTAATTGTGTTTGTTTCAGAAATCAAGCTTATCATCTGCAGCATTATATTAACCTGGTATAGAATTTGGCTCTGTTTTAACTCTGATGCTTCGTAATTAATTTAGTTGGCGACATTCAAAGGTTGCTTTCCCAAATTCGAACATTCCATGTGTTACAGCAGCTAGTGAGGACTCCTTAACCAGCTTTATCTGACAACCCAGTCGTCTTCTATTCGACTTGTATATATAAAACATTGTCCTGTGCATATAAAAACATCACTTTGGATGTCATCTGCATTGCAAGTCTGCAACTTGTTTAAACTGACGTCTAATTGCAGGAGGACTATCTAAAATTATTTAGGCGCTTGCAGCTTGTTTTAACTATTTGTTGATCTTTGACCGAGGTTCATGTCATTATTTAAAAACCTTTAAACACCATGCCTGATCAATAATACGCCTCATGTTACATACGCAAACTTTGCAGCATGTCACATGAGCGATCACATGGGAACCAAAAGTGTACCAAAAGAAAGAAAGAAAAGAAAACCGGGACAGGCCTCCACCAGCCGGAGGTCATGTGAGCAGGGAAGGACTCAGTTCAAGGCACAGGGTTTTGGCTCTACTTGCAAGAATGGAAATAGACCCGACCATGCCCTACGCCCTTCATTCATACCGGATATAAATCACAATGCATGTGATGTGGTCCTCTTCCTCTGTCAACCCCCCTCTCACGGCAACATTTTTGCGCACAGCGCCGTTCATCCATCCAACCATGTGGAGCTGAGAACAAACAACATGGCCGCAGTGGCCTCCGATGGAACATGGGAGCAGCACAGCTAGGAAAGCCCCATGCCATGCCTTGGAACACTTGCATCTCAATAAGATGGCAGACCGCGAAACATTCCACCTCAGAGAGTTTTATATGCTCTAATCCTCTTCCACAACACATCACGAGGAAAAACGATTAGGGTTTCAATTATTTCAGTGTCTGTGGAGCCTAATGCCCACTCATAAAGATACCCAGGAACTTTAACTATGGACTGGAAGGGGAGGAGCTTTATCTTTTGATTAGGTGTTTAGTTTGGTTCAACTTTAGAAAGGGTAGACAAAGCAGGGGAGGGATATATATATATATATACCTGTGGTTTTAGCAGCAGGTTATCCGCTTCTTTTCATGTAATATATTTATCAGAACATGTTTTAGCTTTAAAAGGCTGCATGATTGTGAAGACCCAGAGCACCAAAAGTGACTCGGTGACCATCTGCCGAGGCTGGAAGTTGGCCAAAAAGCATTCCTGCGAATCCCATTTTTATACTCGACGTGGACCTGCATGAAATTTATCAGGAACAAAAAAATATGTATTCCTGATACAGCTCCAGAAAAGTTCTCTCCTTATGATATAGCAATGAAGGTGCCCTTCTACGATCCCTGGGCTATTGCAAAAAGTTGCAATCTCTGTAAATGTTAGGAAACTTGTAAAAAACTGTGATCATAGTAGCAAACAATACAATACACGGACCTCTTTTAGAAACAAATAAGAAAAGCTCACCGAATATATAAGATTCAAGTTAGGACTGGACGAAGTTGGAGATATGCCAAAGTTTGGGTTGGGCTTAGAGAACTGAAGATAGCCGGCGGCCCAGTTTATAACAAACTCGGAGGACTTGATTATTTTAACTGCTGACGTACATGGGGCGAAGATTAAACTGACGATTCATAATACTATGATTAATTATGATGTACTAATACACATGTTTGTTAATCTTCTCGAAACATTCGAAGAGACAACGACATTCCCCACTCTGATCTGTTCAATCACTCATGAATCGTCGTGACTTTTTTCATCTAAAGAAGAAGAAGAAAAACTCACATGGTTTACATGGCATTTTTCATCACACCGTCTTTCTCGGTCGATGCTGATCCTGGACCGTGCATAAAATATCTTTCGATTCATAGTCAATACAAACCCTAAGAAAGTGATGGGTCGCATGCCCGAAAGCCACCGGTCAAAGAGCTGATGACCAGGGAATTCATTATTCATGTGCCGTACTTCGTTTATATTCTCCAACTCGGTACTCCCGCGCCTTTTCAAAACGGCGGCGGATAAAATCCATGTGCCGCCCTCGGTGTGGCCAAAATATCCAAATCGAGATGAGGTTGGTGTGACGGCCGAGTTGTTTGCAACGCTTTCGGACTTCTGCTTTCTTGTTCCGCAAGCAATGCCAAGACCGCCCCCGTGCTTCCACTGTTGATTTGGATTTCGATTCAGCTACCCATATTTACTATTTACAGCTCAGGACATTGCACCTACGACTTTGACTTGTGCAGACTCGGTCAATATATGCGTGAAAAAAAAATTGTCATTTGACTTGCCCTCTCGGGACAAATAAAAAATATTCTAACATCTAATTTGCAATATTTCAAGTTTATTTTATAAGGGGCGTTCTAAATAAAGAAAAAAAAAGTCAAAATTAAACTCCGGGGCGATGATGCCATGGTCAATCTAGAATAATTACCCCCTCGTGGAAAGTGCGTGCCACTGAACCGTGCCGAATCCACGCGTAGCGGCACAAATTAATTCCGCGGTCCGCCACATTTCTCGTCTGTATATAAACAACCCCCAGGCCATCAATTCTCCCCGAATTCTTTTCCCGTCGACGCTTCTCTCCAATCTCGAGTCCTTTCATTCTCCAATCTTGATTCATAGCAACAGCAGCCGTGATGTGTGGCGGTGCCGTCATCTCCGACTTCATTCCAACCCTCAATCATCACCGCCGTCGCGCCCATGCCGACGCCGACGCCGACGCCGACGCCGACGATTTCCTCTCCGCCTCCGACCTCTGGCTCCACAATCCCGCTCCCGTGGAAAAAGGTAAAAGTTCTGCCGTATCCGTCCATGCTTTTGGTTCGAAGGCAGCGCCTTGATCGATGTTGTTTCTTTGCTCTGCTGCAGCGCCTCGCAAGCGGGAGAGGAAGAACCTCTACAGGGGGATTCGGCAGCGGCCTTGGGGAAAGTGGGCGGCGGAGATTCGCGACCCCGTGAAGGGCGTCCGAGTCTGGCTCGGCACCTTCTCCACCGCCGAGGCGGCCGCCCGCGCCTACGACCGCGAGGCCCGCCGCATCCGGGGCAAGAAGGCCAAGGTCAACTTCCCCGACGAGGCGGTTGCGGATCAGCTCGGCCAGGCCGCGCCGCCCTCCGCCACCCGCCGCGCCCTCGTCGAGCCCAAGCAGGAGCCGGCTCCCGCCCCCGCTGACGCCGGCGGGGAGGTGAGGCGGCTGTCGGAGGAACTGATGGCGTACGAGTCGTACATGAGCTTCTTCGGGATCCCGTACATGGAGGGCGGGGCTGCCGGGTCGGCGATGCCGGAACAGGAGGCGCCACCGCCGGCGGTGGAGGTTGCGGTGTTGGCAGACGATGGAACGGGGGCGTGTAATCCGCCGGTGAGCACAGGAATGGAGATGCTTTGGAGCTTCGAGGACGTTCTGCCGACGGCTTAGGCTATTTGAATAAATAGATGACCGTAATCGATCGTATCGCTAATGGTTCTAATATTGTCTTGAAACTGTAGATGGTCAAATTTTGCTACTATGTTTACATCTCTTAGGAGTAGGATATCTTTCAAAGCTGTTCAATTTCATGGTAATTCGACATCTCTGTTATTTTTTTGTGCAAGACTGTACATGTAAATATGATCTTCGATTTTTCTGAAGTTGAGGAATTGAGCCTGCGTAAAGACTGTATCTTCTTATGATTTATCCAAATAATTAAATTGTTCAGTGCATCAGCAAAAAAAACCTTTTCATCAAACAGGCAAGAACCATCTGTAACCTTCTGTTGCATCACTATTATGCATAGAAGAGAGAATTGATGTATCAGTAAATATCTAGGGCGTAGAGAAAGTAAGGAAGAAAGATAGGCGGGGAAAACTGGGGAGGAGTCCCGCTGGTTCAAGTCAGTGGGCGCAGATACTGCGTGCTGTGAGTAGAACCCCATCTTGGCCTTGGGGAAATGAATGCCAACAAGCAATAGAATATTCAATATATCGTCGAAGACGCGCAGGGTAAATAAATAATATCTTCGAAGTGGGCCTGCCTGCATTTGGAGGTTTATAGAGAGATCATGTAGCCTTTTTCAGCTGTAAGCCAGCTACGCCTGCAAGCAGCTTATTTGATCAATATTATGAGGTGGTCACCGCTGCCAGCTTTAAATGCTCGACTGACCCTTCATAAGTTTTATCTCCAGTGAAAATTGACTGGATATTTATCTTGTCGCTGTCTTAAAATTTAGGGGGAAAAAATTAATTTTCAACCGATTTGATATTATTTTCAAAATCGCTACCGAATTGATTTTTATTCTCTGGATAGTGGAGAGAGAGATGGAGGGGATCAGCCATCGCCGGCTGCGCGTCAACGGCATCGACGTGCACGTCGCAGAGAAAGGAGATGGTCCCGTCGTCCTTCTCGTCCACGGCTTTCCCGAACTCTGGTACTCGTGGCGCCACCAGATCCTCGCCCTCTCCGCCCGCGGTTACCGCGCCGTTGCCCCTGACCTCCGCGGCTACGGCGACTCCGACTCCCCTCCCTCCGCCTCTGCCTACACCATCCTCCACCTCGTCGGCGACCTCGTGGCCCTCATCGGCGCCCTCGGGCAGGATCAAGTACCCTGATTGATTCTTTACGTGCAATCGGAGAAGATCGTGACGATTTTTAATAACGCGGAAGGGTAATCGCCGCAGGTGTTCGTGGTGGGACACGACTGGGGCGCGATCGTGTCGTGGTGGCTGTGCATGGTGCGGCCCGACAAGGTGAAGGCGCTGGTGACCCTCAGCGTACCGTTCACCCCGCGGAGTCCCCATAGGAGCACCATGGACGTCATTAGGGCCATCTTCGGGGACGACCACTATATGTGCCGCTTCCAGGTATTCATTTTTGCTTCCCGTGCCCAATCTGTCTTCGACAAAATGACTGTTCGAAACGAGGTCTGCAATGTTTGTTTTTCTGGAATGACCATTATCGATCGGAAAATGTACCAGTAGTTGATATTTAGTCCATATTTCCTGCTCAAAACTCTCATATATTCTAGCTTATCAAGTTGTCAATACACTGAATTATGATGAATAGATGTACAATGACTTTGTGAATTTGGGATGCATATCCATCAGATTTGAGCACCTGTCATCGGAAATTCACTACCTACCTCGCTCCACGCTAAGAAAATGGAAGGGAAGAAGGTGACATATAGGTTTTAGGATTAGTTTCTATAACCTTTCACACTGAATTTATGCTATTGATCAGAAATCAATCATAAGCTTTTTCTCCCGTTCTGAACATTGCAACACTCAACGATAAGAGATTGTTGATTCTTTGATCATGCTATCTTCCAAAAATCAACCCGGATTAGACAATATATATAATGACTTCACCCTTTTATCACCCATTTATGGACTGATCAGAAGTCTCTTATAAGTCATGTGCAGTCGAGTTCTGGAGGCTCTTGTTAATTGTTATACGGAGTAAATAACGAGGATAAAATAGACAGGACTTGTTGGTGGCCACTCTTTCTAGTGTTTTTGTAAAACAAAAGGCTATTCTTTTTCTTTTTGCTTTTTTCCCTTGTCATCATAAATAATGCCGAGTTTCTTTTTCATCTAGTTAATGAGAATCAGCTGAGCATGTTGTTCTATACTTTTTCGTGTATAGCTGCTTCTATATCTATAAAATGTTTCTTGGATGTTATAGGTAATGTTGCTGGATATAATGTGGGAGAAACAACCTTGTCTTGTTTTTCAATTTAGGCTGGGTGTCGGAGAAATTAATGAACCAACCTTTTTAGTTAGTTTGTTTTTCTGGTTTAACTTGCGATGAATTGGTTGTGACTATAGCTAACAACAGCTATGACCCTGAAAAGTAGTCATATATTGCTCTGTTAACACATGATTCTCTCTTACGAATATTATTCTGTTGATATTTGATTCTCTCATATCTTTGTGACGACCTTCAGTTGAAATTTTTATTAATAATTAACACATTGCTGCCATACGTGTAGACCTTATTAAGCTTACATGCAAGACTAAAAGTACAAATTAGGCTCGTCGACACTGGTGGCCCATAGGGACCTCCCTGTATTTTGAATCCTGAATATAAATTAAGTTGGAGATTTAAAGAAAAGTTGATAATGGCTTCTTTTTGTGTCCTAGTTTCAAGAAAATTGGTTTCTTCAAGGTGAGAAGCTTTTTTTTTGTACCTTAGTTTAAAGAAGTTGTTATTTGATCATCCATGATAAATGTTTCTCCTTGCTTATTTTCTCATATCTTGTCTTTTGTCATGATAAATAAGTTTGTTATTCAAATTGTGTGGAAGCCTGTTGTCATTTAGTAAAGTTTCGCTGTTTAGTATATTCAAAGTTTATGGGTTCTTGCGCTGAGCTGATTAGCAATTATTGATTAAGATCTGGAACCCAAGGATGCATAGATTGAGGTGAATTTTATGGATGCATCTGTTGATTAAGGTGAAGTTATGGATGCCCCTGTTTAATCTATACTTAAGCAATGCACGTCCTCGGCCAAAACAAAGAAAGGACATCGGTTCTTTTTTTGGTTAATTGTGTTCTTTAAAGAATAATCATCATGCATTTTTTATTTATCAACGATTCATCCTTCTTCTGGTTTATGTAGTGTCCTACCAAAAATTTTGAGCACATTTCGGTTGTGTTTCTTAATTTTCATTCTTTGGATCTGATATGACATTTGCACAATAATGAACTAGGAACACGGAACAATAGAAGAGGAATTTGCCCAGGTTGGTACTAACAACTTGTTTAAAAAGCTCTTGACATACCGCAAACCAGCAGCCATTATTGTACCAAAGGAGAAAGGATTTGATGGTTCCATTGATACTCCCACTACCTTGCCCTCATGGTTATCAGAAGACGACATAGACTACTATGTCGGCAAATTTGAGAAGTCAGGCTTTACTGGAGCATTGAACTACTACCGTTGCTTAGACTTGTAAGTTTGTTGATCTAAAATATTTACTTTTCTGCATGCTTTATTCTGTTTTAAACCCCTTTAAGGCTGCATAGTTTTAAACTGGAGGTGACCTTCATCGTACTACGGAGAAATATGAATAGTTCACGAAGATGTGTCCCATACGAAAAGTTATTGCTAATTTCTACAAATCGGCAAAATGCTATTAGATATGTAATCATGTTGAGGCTTAGATGATTATATAATCTTGCAGGACTGGTGAAGCTTGTCTTAATTGTGGTTAAAGTTTCACCAACAATCCTATTCCATCTTCATGTTGGTTGCTTTTTGTTTGATTCCTCTTGTTTGACATACAGGAATTGGGAGCTAACAGCACCTTGGACGGGAGTCCAAATAAAGGTACCTGTAAAGTTCATTGTTGGGAGTCTTGACATGACGTACCACACACCAGGTGTCCAAGACTACATACACAAGGGTGGTCTTAAAAAGTCCGTTCCATTTCTGCAAGATATTGTCGTAATGGAAGGAGTCGGTCACTTCATCAACCAGGAGAGACCAGCAGAAATAGCTGATCACATCTATAACTTCATTAAGAAGTTCTAGTCACTAAACATGTATACTTGGTGCAATTCTGATCAGTAGCCCAGTTATCTGCAGGATTAGGAGTAACTGAGTAACTTTCTTGGCATTTTAAATAAAGAAATCTACTGAACTTGTGCGCTGCCCATGGTCAATCTTATAAATACAAAAGAATTTTATGGTTACTTCGATTGTTCTTTGTGGATATACATCAACCAACAAATGGTAGATAAATAAACAAATCATGTCATATAATTAACATATTAGATATAGTTTGTATTAAAAACTTCATTTTATATTAACTGCGCACGCAAAAGTACAATAGCATCTCCAATTTTTCTAATCGACCTTCTTACCTACACAATAAATATTTCTTTTAATAATAAAAATATGCAATATTGATGTTGAGATCTGCGAAGGGTCGACGTAAGTTTCTTCGTCTTACCTATCCCCACACGCAGTGATAAATTTGGGTACAAAAAGGGCAAATACTTGCCTTGTACACCAATTACAGCAAGTATCTGGTGCATATTTTGATCAGGTAATGACACGCATGCTCTACGAACAATTTGTTTGAAGAGATATAAGACCGTCAAGAAACTACGTGAGAGAACATAAAATCAAAATATAATTCCACAGACGGGACTTAACAAAAAATGTGTGCCCTGCTGAGGTACCATCCTTTCTCATGCATTAAAAGGTTAAATGCTGAATGTTCTCTCCCCTGATTAAGTTGGTGCTGTTTCTCCGCTTTCTCAAATTTCCTTTCACATAAGGCTTGGTGTCACGACTAACTTTTTGCCTTAGCTCCTTAGTCGAGCCCGAGTCATGCCGGCGTGAACGACACCACAATGAGAACGATGTCACAAGCCTTGTGCTGCGGAAGAGGATCGTGTTGCCACCCGTGAGTTGAGAGAACAAAAAAGAATACTTTATTAGCTCCAATAAAAACCTCTCAATTCAACAAGTTAACCTCGAAAGAGATTATTTTAAGTGGATCTAGTCTACTCTATGCTCTCTCAAGAGCTACTATGTCAAGATGTCTCGATTTTCCCAAGATGCCCAACTAAGTGCTTTGGCTGGTCCTTATATAGGCGAAGGGCCGACCTTTTGGCTGCCCTCTTGATTACAAGCATCAATGTCAAAGCATTCAATGCTTGGACCATTTTTGTCTGTTAAACACGCACTGTCCGCGCGCGCGGATGCTGTGCGCCCGTGTCTTGCATCGGCTGTGGCGGCTGCGTCGGCGGTCTGCTGTGCGTGACCCTTGGTCGTGCGAGCTCCGTGGCTCGGTGCTTTACTCGCGCGCGCCTTCGGCTAGGGGACTGCTCGACACTTGCCCCACATGTGTCCTCTGTTGATCTACGCGCATCCCCGGTTGTCCGGCCGCTTGCTTCGCGCGCGCTCCTCATTGCTCGGGTGTTAGCTCTGCGCGCGTCCTCATCTGCTTGGGCGTCTGACCTACGGAGACCCTCGGTTGCTCGGACGCTTGCTCCGTGCATGCCCTCTATTCGACTGCCTTGCGCTTGCCTCGTGCACGTCCCTCGGTTGCTCGCCTCTCGGTCGCCTGTCCTGTGCGCACGCCTCGGTTGCTCGGTTGTCTAGCCCCGTGGCTCGTCTCTTGCACGCCTCCTGGCTGTGGCCTTGAAGCGGCACTGTGCGCTGCGTGCGGGTTGCCCCTTTGCGCTCGACCTCTCATGGTTCGTGGTGCGCTTCAGGCTTGACCCTCAGAAATTGGGTCTCACACTTGGTGTGGCTATGTGGAACTCTAGGTGCCTTATCAAAGTATTTCATAGCTTCTTGAGCATTCCTTGGACCTGAATGAGTATCTGTAATTACACCATGAGAAGTATAATCAGGCTTTTTTTTTGCTTTAAGAAAAGTGGTTCATGAACTAGTTTATAATTAAGCTTGAGCAGATGATATTTAGAATATCGACATAACACTCAAAACATTATACTGGAGGATGGAAGCGACAAAATCCGACAAACATGGCTATAAGGCCAAATTCAAATCACACAATTGCAAAATCCTAATAAGAATAATCGCATAGTTCCAGTGATACAGAGCCTCACTACGTTAACTAAACTAACTCGATGTGTAACCAGTTAAATATAAGGACAACTGCCATACCAACCAAATCCAAGAATTAACCTCATTTAGTTATCAAATTATTTTAAAACTTTTGATTTGACGAAAATTATAACAAGTTGGATCAATATTCAACTCGTCTACATCCAAACTGATAATGAAAAGCACCAGCTACTACATCATCCAGCGCACGCCACCCTCTCCTCCACCATGTCCATCGGAAATCTCCAGCGCCATGCGGCCGCGATTTGATTCCTCTGTGAGAAGATATTTGACCAGAAGATTTTTGACGAGAAGATTTCCGACGAGAAGACTTTTGACTAGAAGATTTCTGAAAGAAGATTTCTAATTTCGTCAAGCTGCGGAGTATAAAAAGGGATCATTTGCTCGGAGCATCAAACCATATCAACGCATCAAAATATCATCGTTTCGTGCCACCACAACTGAATCCGCGACATCTCGTGGCAAGGCCACGACCTTTTATACTCATGGCAATGTTGAAGCACTAATGGGGAAGGCAACAGAAGTTGTTGCCGCCAAGTGCGGAAGCGAGGAGAGAAAGGAAGCTGTTTCAGAGATGAAGACTATAAGCGGGGCAACAATTACTTCGGTCCAAACTTCTACAGATGTGTAACTAGTTAAATGTAAGGACAACCGCCATACCAACAAAATTCAAGAATTAACCTCATCTCGCTGCCAAATGATTTTAAAACTTTTGATTTGACGAAAACAAGATCATGCACATTTGACTGAGGAGTGAGCGGCAGCTAGAAAATTATTGAACCTTGAATGGAGGTTCTAATTACTACGGACATAAATTATAACAAGTTGGATCAGCATTCAACTCGTCTATATCCAAACTGATAATGAAAAGCACCAGCTACTACATCATCCAGCGCACGCCACCCTCTCCTCCACCATGTCCATCAGAAATCTCCAGCGCCACGCGGCCGCGATTTGATTCCTGTGTGAGAAGATATTTGACCTAAAGATTTCTGACGAGAAGACTTTTGACTAGAAGATTTATGACGAGAAGATTTCTAATTTCATCAAGCTGCGGAGTATAAACAAGGATCATTTGCTCGGAGCATCAAACCATATCAACGCATCAAAATATCGTCGTTTCGTGCCACCACAACTGAATCCGCGACATCTCGTGGCAAGGCCACGACCTTTTATACTAATGGCAATGTTGAAGCACTAATGGGGAAGGCAACATAAGTTGTTGCCGCCAAGTGCGGAAGCGAGGAGAGAAAGGAAGTCGTTTCGGAGATGAAGACTCTAAGTAGGGCAACAATTACTTCGGTCCAAACTTCTACAGATGTGTAACTAGTTAAATGTAAGGACAATCGCCATACCAACAAAATTCAAGAATTAACCTCATCTCGCTGCCAAATGATTTTAAAACTTTTGATTTGACGAAAACAAGATCATGCACATTTGACTGAGGAGTGAGCGGCAGCTAGAAAATTATTGAACCTTGAATGGAGGTTCTAATTACTACGGACATAAATTATAAAGTCGTTGCCGCCAAGTGCGGAAGCGAGGAGAGAAAGGAAGCCGTTTCGGAGATGAAGACTCTAAGTAGGGCAACAATTACTTCGGTCCAAACTTATACAGATGTGTAACTAGTTAAATGTAAGGACAACCGCCGTACCAACAAAATTCAAGAATTAACCTCCTCTCGTTGCCAAATGATTTTAAAACTTTTGATTTGACGAAAACAAGATCAGGCACATTTGACTGAGGAGTGAGCGGCAGCTAGAAAATTACTGAACTTTGAATGGAGGTTCTAATTACTACTGACATAAATTATAACAAGTTGGATCAGCATTCAACTCGTCTACATCCAAACTGATAATGAAAAGCACCAGCTACTATATCATCCAGCGCATGCCACCCTCTCCTCCATCATGTCCATCAAAAATCTCCAGCGCCATGTGGCCGCGATTTGATTCCTCTGTGAGAAGATATTTGACCTAAAGATTTCTGACGAGAAGACTTTTGACTAGAAGATTTCTAATTTCATCAAGCTGCGGAGTATAAACAGGTATCATTTGCTCGGAGCATCAAACCATATCAACGCATCAAAATATCGTCGTTTCGTGCCACCACAACTGAATCCGCGACATCTCGTGGCAAGGCCACGACCTTTTATACTAATGGCAATGTTGAAGCACTAATGGGGAAGGCAACATAAGTTGTTGCCGCCAAGTGCGGAAGCGAGGAGAGAAAGGAAGCAAGGTGTCACGCCCCGTACCTTCCCCTAGGGCACGTGGCAGACCGCAGTGAACTCCACATATAGCCTCCCTTTTCTCCGGAACTATATGGGAGCTCACTAAGCGTACGTGGTGTATATTCCCTTTATTTATGGAAGGATAGAACCTGGATAACAGATCAAATATAACACTAAAACCATATACTTTATAACGTCAAATATCTTACACAGAGAAATACTTATATATAGATGATCTACGATCAAAATAGGGCATATGCCCAATGATACACAATATACCTATCTAGTGGATCTCTCTGTACACAAAATAAAGATAGAATCGTCCTACCTTTCAAAAGTCAGGAGTCTGACTAAGCGCCTCTATCTCTATTGGTCCCTCTCCTGCTGTGATCCTAAAAAAAATCAGTTCCCCTTTCGGGTGAGTACGCTTGTACCCAATGAGTTGGATAAAAAACAATGTAAAACTGAGAACATAGAATAACAAAGTCTCATGAATATAATCAATTGACTATTTGAATATAATAGCCAAGCAAGAAGAATAATCAAGAGTCATACGAGACTATATCTGGGGCTGACTATATCAAATAATAGTTGCGGCCGCAACTGTTGCCTCAGGGGGAGGTATCGAGCATCAGAGGGTACCCAAATCATAGTAGAAGCGCAATAATATAGAAACAGAGCCCCCTTTTCCCCTTGAGTTGCCACTGGACTTCGCTACCTGGTATCATAGCTAGTCCGGTGAATATCCACAGTCAGGAGTTATCTAACCTCCCATCCTGACTGCCCGGCACTTCAGCCCCATGCCCCTCTAACTAGGCGGCCCATGGGAGTGCGAACAAACATACCATCACTGCAGTGACGCACACCAGTATCATATCATCCTAGTCATATGTACCAAAGATAAAGTAAAATCATATATGGATCATGAAATCTCCTAGGGTATGCTTTTCACCATACATCTAGCTTTTAAGAAACAGGTACATATGCTAGCTTTAGAATCAAACAAAAGCATAGTATTATGCTTACAATGAATCAAAGAACAGTATATCAAGAAGCATGTATATCAAATGTTATTCACAACTCAAATGTAATCATAATCAGGATAATTAACTAACAAGAGAGCCAAGGAATATCAAGTATAGCTAATCAAATGGATATAGTTCTCCTGGACTAAACATTGAGAACTATCCCGTCTATTCTACCTGGAGAATAAATACTTACCTGATGTTATTATTGTAAGCACGTTCTAATTCATATCACAATCTTTAGAATCCTCGTGCTTGCTTACTGAATTTCCTGAGAATATTTCAATGAATTTAGTTTTTCAATACGGTAATAATTTTACAAATCCGTCTTCACCAGTATTCCTAAAATGGTCTCTAGATTCACCCTAATTTTTATCTCAAGTTCGTCGGAAAGTTCACCGGAAACCTGTCGGAGACTCGCCGGAAAGTTCACCGGAACCCTTGCCGGCGAAGTTCTTCGAATAGTGCCAATATTGGTACCATTCGAAAGCTCTCTTCACAAGGATTCCAAAAATCATATTTGCCCCAATTATTATAGCTCACACGCGATCAATTTAACAGATTAAATCAATTTGGGCAAAATCCCTAAGTTAGAGTTTTTAGCTCGCCGACAACCAACCAGTGGCCAATAGCCCTCAACCCAGGTACCAATGGATAGCTCTTGTCAAGGAGAAGCCATAGGTACCAAGTTTGCGAAGTTCCGCGGCAGGAATGACTGGCAATCGCCGGAGAAAGCTTCGAAGACGAACTTTCGCCATCGCCACCTCTCTCCTCGTTTTCTCCTCAAATCTCAATTAAAACTGTAAATTGATACCTCTAATGTGTTCTCCTCACTTTTCTAAAGCTGTATCTGAAATGTTGTCGAAAAATTCGATCGAAAAGTCCTCAAACATTGATAACAAAGTAACAACTTTGTTCGTCGTTGTTACTGTGCGAGGGAGAAAGAGGAGAGAGAAAGAAAAGCACGCACGCACCGTCCATGGGAAGAAATCCGATTTTATAAATAATTAATTAAAATCTTAAATATCAAATCAAATCTAAACCATTCATTCTTAATTCAACGATTTGACCAATCAAACGACGTCCAAATTACGATCCGTCTGCGTCGTTGGATTCCTTATAAAAAATTCTATCTGATGGTATAATTTTCATATCAAAATTCTATACTTCAAAAATTTATAAAATTTTACAAATAAGTCCTTCTGATAAATTTTTCTTTCAAAATAATCCTCAAACTTATCATCTATTACATAATTACCCTTAAGGCCAAAATGCAAATCTCACACAAGGAGAGAAAGGAAGCCATTTCAGAATGAAGACTCTAAGCGGGGCAACAATTACTTCGGTCCAAACTTCTATAGACACTGTTATGTCTACTCGTGAAGTTTCAAATATGCGCTTTCTGAGCGGAAGAATGCTGCTGCTGCATCGAAGATCCACTGCAGAGGGCGTCGATGCCATCGCTGAAGCTGAGGACGATTTTGATTAGGACTGATCGGGATGCCCCTAGGCGCTGCAGTTGGTAGGGGCGACCATACCTCAAAATTACGTAACAATTAGAATTGTTACCTAGTTCTTATCTTACTATTTCCTGCATGTATTCGTATGTTTTTATGTCATGCCTGCCGTCCGTAGGGGCGGCTTTACCGTAAATTAGATAATAATTTTTAGAATTGTTATCTAATTCTTATCTTACTTTAATGAATGTAGTTTAGGTTATCTTGTTTAAATGTGTACGAGTCAGGTTATCTTATCTTACCATCTACTTAGGTTATCTTGTTTAAATGTTGTATGTTATTTTTCTTGTTTCCTAAATAGTGTTTCGCTCGTGTTATTGCTTTCGGTCTGATAATAGAAAAATATATATCAGGTCGGTCATGCCTAGTCATGCAAATCACCCGAATAGGGTCGTGCCTAGCATAGCTCGATAAATGGGCGGGTTGTGCCTGGCACGGCCCGCCTCCTACGTGTGCTCGTGCTGGGCCACAACTTCGCAGCCCACGGCACGGCACGACATGAGCACGAGCTCGTGCGGTGCTTGGCACGGGCCCGAGTCATGCCAAGCCCGGCACGAGTGGCACAACCAATGGCCCGAACCCACTGCTTGCTGGTGCTCGACTCCAGACCTGAGCTTGAGCTCAAACAATACCCATCCAGCCACCCCGCCCATGAATCGTGACCCGTCGGCGTTGACTCGTAGTTAGGTTCGAGCTAGAGCCATCGTTGCGTCAAGTCGAGCAGTGAGTGCAAGCAAGTGTCGATGCCGCCAAGCGAGCATTGTTATTGCAGGCTTGCAGTGATGGGCTGGTGGCTAGCTAGGTGCAGACGTAGAGAGCTGAGGAGAGGAGATACGAGTGCGATTGTAGACAACTACATAACAAGGAGGAAGACAACTCATCATTCGTCTCGTCGTCATCATCGTTGGAGAAGCGGAGAGTGGAGGCTGAAAGGGAAGGGAAGGAGAGTTCGTCTCGTTGGCGTTGTCGCTAGAGAAGTGGAGAGATAGAGGGAAATAGAGTTCATCTAGTCAGCGTCATCGCTGGAGAAGTGGAGAGACAGAGAGTGAAGGTTGGAAGGGAAGGGAAGGGAAGGAGAGCTAGAGAGGATGTCGTCCTTTGCTCGCAGAGTTCCCAGTACAAAGGGAGAACAACTTTAATGAATTAGTTCAATTACTTTTTTACCCTCAACTTTATCACTATATTACATCTTTTTAAGGGCATTGTAGTCCTTTTAATATATTTTCATTTCTTATGCAGATTTTTTTGAAAAATTAATAAAATTAATTTAGTAAATTACTATACTCAAAATCCCTATAAATACTCCATTGATCCACAATTTATTCACACAGCACAATTCAAACAATTCAATTCATTCATGCAATTGTATGCATTTGCTTTACCGGCACTGCTAGAAGTCCTTTATTCTTTTTTTTTATTTTAAGTCTAATATTAATCCACCACCGATAGCTAGTAGGAGCACGAGCTAAGAAACATCCAATGAATGATTGGTTCTTGGAGTTGAATGGTTTTTGACTTCATCTCTGCTCTAGAATGAAGGTCACTGACTCTTCACGATTGTTGTTGATTAAATTCAATTGTGGGTCATCCACCAACTCTTTTTTCCTGCACTCCTGATATGATCCAAGTTGCTGGAGGTGAGCTGTGGAATGGATGAGAAACCGCTATCCTTCAAAGTGAATTCGATTGGTTTTTGAACATCCCTTCCCTCGCCAACGTGCTCTGCAACTACTTCAATGTTGTTTTCGACCGCTTTCCATTGGCTCAAGGTAGGACTATATTAATAGATATCGAGATTACTATCTTCAATGTTACCACCTTACCAACTCTTGCGATGAACGACATGCCAAAGTTGGAGGACATGTCACTGCTCATGGATAGTATTAGGGTTATCAATTTTGAAGCCGAAGCAGGGAAGGGATGTACCTTCGACGGCGACAAGTCTTGCTCGATTTGTCTGGAGGATTTCAAGGTAGGGCAGCAGCTTAATATAATGTCATGTTGTCTTGGCTTCCACATGGAGTGCTTGGAGAAGTGGCTCGGTAGAAGTCGTACATGCCCACTACGTAGGTGCGAACTCTCTTTTAATTCAAGTCAAGAGAGAAATAACTAAAAGAGATCAATTGTCGATTTACTTTGATGAAGGTAGCTATCTATTATCCTTCCTGCTTGATTTAAGATTTTTTTCAATATAGAAAGACGTTGAATGTTGACAGCCTCCACCGAACATGTATATTATATATATATATATATATATAAATTGAATCGGGGACTTGGTCTTTGTCTTCGTGGACGGAGGCATCCAGGGAGGCGAAGAGTTGAGGAGCACACTCTGCACTTTATAGCGGCAGAGTCCTTAACCCAAATTTCAAAGAATTTATGAATCTGAGGTTTTTAAATATGGAGACTATTTAAATGAGAGGAAACATCTAGCTAACTGAGCAAATGCCCATAGGCAGGCGGTAAAAGAATTCACATAAGGGATCCCCGAGCTTAAGCTTATGTTAGAAAGAAATAAATCATTGATTTGCATCTTTATAGGAAGTAAAGACATCATTATGCTAAGGACACTTTATGCAGTTTACAACTTTGCTTTAACTCTATCAACACCAGTTTCAGATAGTTAATTTTTAGACGATGTATTCTATCGACACGCCGAGGCACCAGAACGAATGCAAAAATTAAGTTCTTTCAATTTGGCAGAGGATACGGGATTAGTAGCATTAAGATTAACATATGTAATTGAAAACAGACGAAAGCGATCCAGATCTAACATTGCGAGTTACCGTGCTCTGCCCAAGAGGAGCCCTGAGGGCAAGCTGATCAAACGTCAAACATTCTCCACCGGCCTTGAGAATCCTAGCTCTTGCCGTCTCTGTGAACCTCAGGGCCGTCACCTTCATAGCAGGAACCTCATAAATCCTCTTATCATCGGTCACAGTCCCGAAAATAACAGCAATCTTGTTGTCCTGTTCCAAACCAAATTAATCATGAGATCGGAACCACAAAATCCCTCTATCAAAAACCGCTACATACATATGAAAAAAAAAACTAAGAATTCAACCTTTCCCTGCGTGAACTTGGTGAGCCTCTTTAGGTAAATTGGGGGCCTATTGATCTTGCTCATAAAAAGCCTCTTCCAGTCCTGCGCACCAAGAACCTGTAAAGCTGATAGACGCAGAGCGCATAAATTCAGTTCATCGGTTGATTTTAAAATCCCGTGTGGGAGATAATTCACATCGACACAATGCCTACAAAATTAAGGTAATTTTACCTTCACAAGAAGCTTGAGGTACACATCGTCGGACTGGGGGGCCGTGCGCCTCGCCTTCTTGCTCCTGCCACCGGCGACGAGGTCGATACCCTGAAACAAAGTAGAGGACATGAGAACAGCGGCTTAGAATCAACATCGAGAGCTCGAATTGGATCACCATGGCCGCTCGGCGCTTCTTTCCTCCTCGCTCGCGGCGGCTTCGGTTCTAGGGTTTTAGGGCTTCGGGCGTCTTACTTATCTCGCCTCAACCGATTTGACCAAGAAGGAAAGCTCGTCGATGTCTCTGGGGCGTTGAATCGCAACGGACAGTGCGGAACCGTTGGACCGCTGAGCCGTGGTGCGTGTGGCATTGTTATGGCCGGTAGTAACTCGGGTCAAATATATTGCCTTATATATTGTCCGCTTATATAATTGACAGAATTGGAATATAATTCCTGTGTTATTTGTCAAGATTAATAATCTAATTCTAAATACCTTACATAACTCATTTGATTGGAACCAAAAATACAATGTGTATTACGAATTTAATATATGTGTATTATGGATAATGGAATTTAAAATATACTAGTACGGCAGGTGTAAATTCCTAAAAACCCACTCGGCTAATAATCTATTTTCAAACACTTATAAAGCGGATTCAAGTTGAAACCACATTCATTGCAACAGATAGTGAAGACATTAAATCAAATCTCACGTTATAAAAGCTTGCTACCTGCCAATAAATAATAAAACTACCTAATTTACCAGCAAGATATAATGATGTCCAACCAATCCATGATAAATAATAATAATAAAACAAAAGGCAACCGAAAATTTTGTGCAAACTGAATCATGATTGAAAAATTAGTCTAGATTCATCAATCATTATAAATGCTGATACTATTGAATTTTAAGATTCTGGTCCCTGCCAGGTAACCTTTACAAGCGGCCTGAAGGTAAACGCACATGAAAGAAAAGGCAAAGGCAACTCCCAGGCCAACTTTAAACTAGTTCACTACAAAATTCACACAGTTGAGCTGGAGCACTTATCTGCTCGAGGATAAGAACTCTGACAATATATGCTCGGCATCATCAAACATAAGCAGGACATATTATATGCGAAACATCCACCAGGTCCATCCACTACTTCTAACTTGCTTATTTTGTTAAACCAGACCATTAATTGCTACTTGAACACATGAAAAAGACATCATAACATACATGATAAGTGCCACTGGCAACATATATCTGATTCCAGCTACCATCATCACAAGCTCTTATTGGATTTGTCTGGGAAACAAGGAACAACCACGCAATTAAAGCAGACAGCCTCCTCAAGCCTATGAACAGTAAAAGACTCTAATCTCTCATCCTCCACAGCACTAGAATTCTACGAAGCACCAACACGTTACTGCACAAGAAGAAACAAAGGCCTGCCTCATTTGCTCTCTATGCCATCAAGTGTTGATCGAGCCTCTCTGACTATCATGGATTCAGTAGTAGTCTAATTAACAACAACATAGGAAGGAGGAGGGAGCTCGCAGCAGCTGATCACACTTCATAAGGAGGAGATGGATCCCGGGATCCAACGCTGACGATTCCTGTAGCTGCTGCTGCTGCTGCTGCTCCCCCGACTCTTTCATATGCATCCGACGATGATTTCCTCCTGAACCGGTTCCAGTCCCTGCTACCTGGTTCACAAAAAATCACCAGGTCAACCACCATATGACTACAAGATGTTTGTTATCGTGTAACATCGGCAGAAGTAACGTCTAGATCTAGCTCATCTCATGATAATCTAATTTCACGCCTAAAATAATCCAAATGTTACGTGGAGGAGGCCGCAAACAATTTAAAAATGCTCGTCGGATGAAGAAAAGACAAGAGAAAAGCCTTTGTGCCTAGCCAAAAGAGAATTAAATAAACGGCGTGTATGGGTGTCTTTCAATAATTCTTAGTGTCTGCTTGCTAAACGTAGTGGAAATCGAAGTCGAAACGCAAAAAACTGGTAAAGGTAATATCATCTGGCAGTAGGAATCCAAAACTACCCTAAAGCTTCAGTCTACTCGCGAGAAATTAAGAGCTCCATACTTAACTATAGAGGTAGTTCACCTTTTATATTTAGGCTTTTATCACTCAATTTATAAAACTTCGAGTTGTTCATGTTGTACTAAACTGAGAAGCTCAAATTGTCTTTTTACGCAGGAAAGCTTAAACTTTTGTCTGCCCGCAATGCGTGAATGCCTAATTTAACCTTGCAATAATGGTATTTTAGTATACCGATCAGCAACGATGAATCTAATCTACAGCGAAAGACCAAAACGTCCTTGTATTTATGTTTTAAGACAAATACTCGCTGCTGCAGCACCAAACCCTCACCAGAAAAAGGTGAGATGGGGGGCGTCGACCCCGCAGGCGACGCCGGCGGCGTCGCATTCCCGGGCGACGGGCACCCAGCGGGCCTCTTGATCATGATGCTCCGCGTCACCCTGACCTCGATCTCATCGCCTCCCCCCGATCCAGCAGCCGCCGCTGCCCCTGCTGCATCACCAGGCCACCAGAAACAGAGCCGTGGGATCAGATGCGGATACGCGACAGCGGATGCCTCAGATCTGAGGTCGGATCCAAGAGGAAAGGAACAAAAGAGGGGAAGGCGAGAGACCTTTGACGCCGGAATTCGAGCGGGAGGCGGAGGAGGGGTGCTTCCGAAGGCGGCCGAGGCCGGCCTCCGGGCGGGGACCGGCGACGGTGTCGTCCCAGAGCTTGTCGAGGAGGCCCATATTCTTCCGCTTTTTAACGGAAATGCCCCTCGGAAGCGCCGACGGCGTGAGAGCTCCAATAGTGATAATGATAATAATAATAATAGATCGGGGAGGGGGATGGGGGGCGATGGCCATTTATAGGGAAATGGGTCGAGGAGAGGCCCGATCTGAACCGTCGATTTGGATCTGGATGGTGACGAGGGGATGACCGGGGACCAGGTTTATTGGATAAGCTCAGCTGGTTTTGCTGAGTCGTTCAGGTGTGCTGAACGGGACACGATATCGTCCGTACGTCCTATAGACGATTGACACGTCATCATAAGAGGGGGAATGGATGCTTCGTGGCATGTGAATGTTGGTGATGCGAGTGTGTTGAGTGGGCGGTTGCGCCGGGGGGGGGGGGGGGGGGCCATGTTTAGTGCGGCTCGCTGGGGTGGCGCCAAGGAAGTGGAGCCACGTGGGGCCCGGACCAAGGGTGCGGAGGATGGTGGAGGGTCACGTGACGAGAGGGATGGCCTTCGTTGCTTGGGTTTGCAGTAAAGAGCCACGTGGACGGTGCCCATCTTCTCACGTGCCAAACTGCCAAGTGCGGAGGGGGGTCTCTTCGTGGGAAAACGGGAACTTCGAGAAGGTTGAGAGACCAATCGCTTGAGTAATTGAACGTGATGATAAGTGGGTAAGCGGATAAGATAATTAATTACCTACGTAATACTTTCTGAAATAAGATGATAATTACCCATGCTATAAGAGAATGGCCCTTTCAATTTGAATTTGCTGAAGCATTGGTCTATTGGTATCTGAACCTTGTTTCTGATTCAATATGGAACTGTTGATGCTAACAATGGATCAATTTTTAAGAGCTTTTGAGTGCAGCAACTAAGTTTATTTAAATATTATCAGTTATAATTGGGTAAAATTTTTTTTTGCCTAAACTGATCCGGTGGAAATATTGACCGGTTTTTTAATAAAAAATTAAAAAGCATCCAACTCCTGCCGGTGCTCTGCCTCCGCTCGGTTCACCTTCCCTCTCTCGTCGTCCGCTCCAGTCTCCCGCCCGCCACCTAGACCATCGTCCCTTCCCTCCGCCTCAGTCTCGGTGGTGGTCGGTACCTTCTGCTGCAGGCCAAGCCGTTGAGCTCCTTCATCGCGTTGAGCACCGTCATGTCAGAGGCTGCTCGCGATCCTTACTCGCCTGCTTCGAGTATGTTGGTGAGGATTGCGGTGGCCTCCTCCTTAGAGTCCGATGGCTCGTTGTGGATCCGCCGGGAGAATGGTTCTTCGACCATGATGGGTGCGACGCCGGCGTCGATGAGAATCTTTCCGTTTGGGGGGTGTGATGAGATCTGAACAAGCGCCTTGAATGCTTCCTTTCTGATGACAGTATTTCCATTGCTGACCATTTTGATCAGGGAATCAGAGGCTCTTTCTGCAACTTAAGTTTTCATGTCATCCTGAAGAATCATCTCGCCGAGGTAGGTCACCATCTCTATCCAGTCCTCCTCACTTATTTGTCAGTAAAGAAAACAGAAAAATGAATCCTAAGAGTAGGTAAGTGAATTTTTACCATCTATCAAGTGGTTCAGAAGGGGTTCTAGAAATCCATTCTCTGCCATGCACTTGATATTTCTAGGCAACTCCTCCAAGTTCTTCAAGGTTTCCTCTGCTTTCATTGCAGCAAAAGGATCTGCATCATTATTATACTTCATTGTGATCAGCACCAAGATGCCTCTCGGCATTCGCCCGATCTTGGTGTTGGAGCCCCCTCCAACGATGGATAGACATGGTAGATCGCCTATAGCAATCTGGATGCTTTCGGCAGTGATGAAGGCAGCACCGGTTCCTGACGCCGATGACGAAGCTGCTGGGGGACAAGGCTCGGGAAGCTTGGAGAGGAAGAGGGGGTGGGAGGACGGGGGAGCGGAGATCATGAGCGACTGAGTGCAGCGGGATTGGCGACGGCAACCAGGAGGCGGCGGAGGTGATTGTCGGCAGCAAGGGCGAGCGAGGATGAGGCGGAGGGAAGGGACGATGGTCTCGGTGGCGGGCGGGAGACAGGAGCCAGCGACGGAAGCTGAACCGAGCGGAGGCAGCGGATGGGCCGGAGTTGGGTGCTCTTTAATTTTTTATTAAAAAATCTGTCAATATTTTCACCTAACATTATTGACCGGTCATTTTAGGCAAAAGTTTTTTTTGCTCATTTATAACCGGCAATATTAAAATAAAGTTGGTTACTGCTGTCGAGAGAATTCTATCCTTTTTAACAAAATTGACTCTATAACAGTGAATTATTCGGCATTGTATTCTGGGTTGACTTCGGTTTCCCGTCTCTCCTTTTTTTTTCACTTCTTTTCGTCTATTTAGTTTACTGGTTTCAATTGCTGAAATGAGTCTGAACTTTAATTGAAGTTGCATGAAACTTTTCTTCATCTACGAGGCCTGGTTTTAGTGTTCATGATTGGATCTAACGTGATAAATCATATAGAATCTTGTATAATAAAGACGAATAGAGAGAATAAAAGGTTCTTCCATCCATCATCTTGGATGTAATTGTAGCCATATATTCACTTGCTTTTTTATGATTGTTTATGGGGTTTTTTATCCCGATTTTATTGGGCCTTAATATGAATGTTGTTTCTGTTAGAATCTAGCTATTAAATTGTATTAACTTTGCATCTCAGACATCCTTAATTTGGTGCACAATTTAGTTACAATTTAGTTATACGTGATCTGTTTTTTTTTTAAACAAAAAATCAACTAACCATTTTTCGATCAGCCATGGCAAATGTCCTATGGGAATAGAAAGTAAGATTTCGTCAACTATCAGTGAGTTTGAATCTACAACACTTTACATGCATAGTAAAAATACATAAATATTTATACAGAAGAAAAATAAATGAATTGTTTTTTCCTATATATTGTAAGTACTGGCTAGTGATTTTGTAAGTGTAATCATATTAGAATATGAATAACATGTATAAAAATTATTATTTTTATTTTTATTTTTAAATAGCTAACCTATAATCTATCTAGAACTAAGTCCCAAGAGGATACGTAGATAATATAATTTTAGATTTTTTTTATAAATTTTAATTTTTTATAAAAAGAAGAGTTGATTTATTCTTCAAGTTTAATTTTAATTTTTTATAATTTTAGAGTGAGGATTTTATAAAATAAATGCTGATGCATTAGTCTTATAATTAATACTATATTTTTTAAATAATTATATATTATAATAAAATTTACAAAAATTAATTGTATATTTAAAAACAAATACGGCATCGAATTTCTCGGCCCAAGTTTTTTTATAATTTTTTTATAAAAAGCGACCAAACGCGTCGACGCTCGGAGACGACTTTTATTTTCTAAAATATAAAAAAATAAAAAGCAGTGGGTGTCGGATTGCGAACCAACTGTTTTATTTTTCTTTTAAAAAAATTGTGCCGGGCTTAGTCCTGCACAGGACTGGGCCGGACAGAGCGGGAAGCACACATCTAACCCCGTACTCCATAAAAAAACCTGATCCCTGATCCCCCCCTCCCTCTCAGCACACCCTAGGCGATCCCCCCGTCGGCATTGCAATATGGCCGCTGCCATCATCGTCAGCCCAGGAAAAGCCTGATCCGCCCAATACCCTTCGCCGATGCTGCTGTGTTCAATATGGCCCCTTCTATTGTCGACGCTCCTGTTGTGGCTGCCCCTGTCTCTATTGCCCTCCGCGCTGCTGCTTCCGGACTCGATCATAGTTCTGCTGCACTCGTTGCTACCGCTGCCGCACTCGATGCTGCCGCTAAGGCTATCACCGACGCTAATTTGTATGCCATCAAGCCTCTTATCTCTGCCGTTCGCGATGCTGTCGCTGCCGTCAACCGTGCCGTCGCTGCTGCCGGAGTCGTAATCGTTGCTGTCGCTACCGCCGCCCCGACTGCCGCTGCCGCCGTCCCTGCTGCAGCTGCTGCTGCTTCTGCTGTCATTGCCGCCGCCCCTGCTGCCGCTGCCGCCGCCCCTGATGCCGCTACCGCTGCCCTCCATGCTGCCGCTGCTACCCTTCATGCTGCCGCCGCCGCCCTCCATGCTGCCATCGCCGCCGCCCCTACTGCCGCTGCCGCCGCCCCTGCTTCCGCTGCCGCCGACCTTCATACTGCTGCTGCCACCCTCCATTCTGCCTCTGCCGTCGCCCCTGCTGTCGTCGCTCCTATTACCGTTGCCGTCGCCCCTCCTAACGCTGCCACCTTCTCTCGTTTCACCTCATGGGAGCGATTATGGGAGGATGCATTGGAGGCCTCCTGTGGGTAATACGCTTCAATATTTTAAATATAATAATTTTGGCTCATTAATGCGATGGTGCCACTTGACAGGATTCTAAGTGTGCCTCATTAATGCGATGCTGCGAGTCCTTCTGGCCGCTGAAGTTTACAACCGTAAATTTTATCTAGAATCGTTTCATTCTTATATTTTTCCTCCTCGATTCTCCTTTCTTTGCTATGATATAATCTACTTACTGAGTATATTAATGTTTATTCCTATCACCTGGTAAGTATATCAAGGTTTGCACCTATTCGTGATGTATGGATTCAATTGGTAGCATCTAGTAATGAATATACTCTCATGACAATACTAGATCAGTATAATCCTACATCGGCATCTTAAAGACATAAAATTTATTCCTCTGATTTTTAGAAATATAAAATTAATTAAAACTTGGAAGCTCTTAACTGCCACAGGAAACAGAGTGTCTGAACTTAGTAAATCTTTATTGTTATCCGTGCAGAAGTATATTGTTGCATTTACATACAAGGTATCTACTAAATTCTTTTTATTGAATTTTGAAATATTTTAAAATCAGCTTAGTTTAGCGTGCAATTAAAGTTCACCACCCGATGCTAAGTTCAATTGTAAATTCAACTAATATTATAAGCCTAAACAGGAATTAAACAAATAGTCTGGAAAATATATTTCAAAAAGTCCACTCTCAGTAATACATGCTCAGGATAATAACCCACTCCTATAATCAAGTGTTATCAAATTCATTTTAGACTAACCACAAATATTTATGTGGAAACTTATTCAAAATCAGATATTGATGTGGAATTTAAAGATTTATCATCCAAGGACATGCACAGCCCTCACTGCTTTCCAGGAAAAATCTTTATCTTGAATCCTTCGATCTCTTATAGCATGCAAATGAGCACATCCACGAGCAGCCCCAGAAGCTCCCACAGATACAGTCAACTGGCCCGATGGGCCCGATCATTCCCGCACAACCTGTACAATAGAAAAGAAAAACTTGACTATCATAAAATAATGTATCGCAAGTTACTGACGTCAGAAAAATGTATATACCTCTTCAAGTCGACGTCCGCTTTGAGTCTCCAACTTGCCCCACCATCACTAACAACAGAAGATGGAAGAATTTTGTCACTAGCCTCGAGCATAGATGCTTCATCTGGATAGCCAGTTCCATTGTCTTTTAGATACTGGTTCAATTCCTTTGGATTTGGTTTCTGCATCTTCTCATTTTTTTTAACACACTCCACTAGTTAAGTGATAGATAAATTTTAGATACAATCGTTTCCTATTTACATCCATTTATCAATTTATTTTCAGTTGGTTCTTTATCAAGCAGGATAAGTTGACAATTTTTTTTTAAGGTTCTTTCGGAACTCGAACTGCAACCATAAGCTATGAAGTATTACTTCATCTAGAATTTTGATTATCACGAGATCAAAGGTCTTTGAAAGTTTAAAACCTAAAGAGAAGGTCTTTATGATAAGGATAAATGCATAAGAGGTCCATGCAATTATCCCTTCTCATAATTTTATTCAAGTCTTGATTACTAAAGTCATTTTTCTTGGATCAACATTTCCTCATAAGCTGATTTATCAAGAAATGCTCTCCTTTTTCCAAAATATACATTTATCTCAATTTTGCTCTTGATTCCGGAAGAGCATGCATTGTGATGAGCTGATCAAATGTTGTCCGTAATATATGCAGTATTTCACCTGGAGAAAGCTTCTAAGACTACATTTTCATTGCTTGTACTTCGCACGCGCCGTTGCTTGCATCGCTTTGAAGGAGGGAACTGAACTTGAATTTGGGCGATAGATGTATATTTGTCATGAAAAATAATGAAAGCTCCTGAAAAATGCGTAGGCTTTTCATTCACTATCTTTATCTTAGATAGTTTCCAAATAGTCATCGATGATATCAGTTTTTGGTCCTCTGATACATCTAGGTGTAAATATAATAATATCTTTATTTTAATAATTACGATATATCAATCTGAGAAATCTGCCCAGGTCGCACATGGGCCGAGGCGGCCCGTTAATTATACTTAAATACTTATTTTGAATTGGACTACTTTCTCTTTACTTGTCTCTCTCTGCTGAATAAAAAATTACCCCTAGTTTTAATCACCTTAATAATAATAATAATAATAATCACCTAAAAGAGCAAGGTGCAAGAAGTGTATACATATATATATAAAAACTAAAACATTATGTTTATTTATAGGGAATTACATTATATCATAGCTTGACATCTATATGTAACAAGTTGTAGGGAATTACATTATATCATAGCTTGACATTTATATGGACATCAATAAATAGAACCTATGGGCATGTGATATTAGCACACTTATGTAAGAAAATACTAATAATGCACCATAGCGGATATCCTGAGTTACGGATATAGCTCTGATGCTCAGAAACCTACAACCGCTCAAAGAGGTTAAATTTATCTTGGACATAAAGGGTAGATTATGATAAAGATTGGTGTATTGCAATAGTAGGTATATCGGGATTGTATTAGTAGAGTTGAGTTAATTGATTTAATTGTATTATCCATTGAGTTAATAATGCATGTGAATTATGGATATCAATAAATGCTTTGTATGAGTCTTTTGGAGGGCTCATAAATCGATTGTCACCTACTCGACACGTACTCTATAGAGGGGTTGAGGCATGACATAATTGGACATAACATGTTCAATCATTAGAATCTTGTATAGAGATGATGAAAGTTTTAACGTCACTTACTTGAACACTCAATCGTTCAAAAATCAAACCAAGGGCCCTGTTGTGAACTGGTCTTATCAAACAAGTAATATTTTTTGCTGGAATAGATGGAGCACATTATTAGTATTTGTAGGATTTGTCACAACAAGCACCTAGAAAGCATCAGGTGAAGAAAGGATGTTGAGAAATTAAAGCATCGAGCATTGACAAACTGACTAACAAACTGACTAGGAGACAAGCAAGTCAGATCAACAATCAAATATTATTTAAAAAGATAAAATAAAATATGTGACCACTCTATACCACACCTTGGAGCAGCACATGCTTCTAGAGCTAAACCTAGTGGCTTATAGACAGACAAATTTTTTAAAATCACATATCCCATATCCATTCTTTCTTTCCATTGAAAACCACTAACCACAATAACTACATTTACTCCATTGCAATCCTCTGAAACATCAATAGTGATAATAATTCCTAATTCATTTACGTAAAGAGAATAATATTTTGAGAGAAACAACATAAGTTAATAAACAACAATGAGAATTTACATAGACCGGAAACATTGCATAGAAAACAAGAATAATAATCTTAAGGAGAGGAAATATTGTTCCATCTTAACTTCATTTAAAGCTTCAGCAGATGGTCACATAGGATATGCTCTTGTACTAATGATTGCTAGGGGAATGATGCTTGGCCCAGACCACCTGCTCTTGTACTAATTTCAAAAAATTTGTTTGTCTTTAAGCCACTAGGTTTAGCTCTAGAAGCATGTGCTGCTCCAAATTGCAAGGTGTGGTATAGAGTGGTCACATGTTTTATTTTATCTTTTTAAATAATATTTGATTGTTGATCTGACTTGCTTGTCTCCTAGTCAGTTTGTTAGTCAGTTTGTCAATGCTCGATGCTTTAATTTTTCAACATCCTTTCTTCACCTGATGCTTTCTAGGTGCTTGTTGTGACAAATCCTATAAATACTAATGCTCTGCTCTTATACTGCAAAAATGTGCTCCATCTATCCTAGCAAAAAATATTACTTGTTTGATAAGACCAGTTCACAACAGGACCCTTGGTTTGATTTTTGAACGATTGAGTGTTCAAGTCAGTGACGTTAAAAATTTCATCATCTCTATACAAGATTCTAATGATTGAACATGTTATGTCCAATTACAAACACTAAAATTGAAGAAAACCAAATAGACGAAAATTTCAAACTTCAATTAAAGTACAGACTCATTTCCACAACTGAAACCGGTAAACCAAATAGACGAAAAGAACTGGAAAAAAGGAGAGATGGGAAACCGAAGTCAACCCAGAACACAATACAGAATAACACGAACCATAACTAGTTAAAATTTTTGTTCGAGGAGTAGATCAAGAAAATTACATGTCTAAGCATCGGTAGTAGTTCAATGCTCCACTAAAGCCTGACTTTTCAAATTTGCCGACAAAGTAGTCTACGTCTTCTTCTGATAACCATGAGGGCAAGGTAGTTGGGAGTTTCAATTGAACCATCAAATCCTTTCTCCATTGGTACAATAATGGCTTCTGGTTTGCAGTATGTCAAGAGCTTTTTAAACAAGTTGTTAGTTGGTCTGGGCAAATTCCTCTTCTATTGTTCCGTGTTCCTAGTTCATTATTGTGTAAATGCCATATCAGATCCAAATAATTTTTTAGTAGGACACAACATAAACTAGAAGAAGATGAATCGTTTATAAATAAAAAAATGCATGATGATTATTCTTTAAAGAACACAATTAATTTGAAAAAAAACTGATGCATGCTTTCTTTGTTTTGGCCGAGGTCGTCGGCCCTAGGCGGCGCAGGATTCGGTGGGGCATCCCTCGGGACCACGGATGCAAGTCGCTGCAGCTCTCCAGAGATGTCGGAGTTAAAGCTGGAGTAATCGGAGAAGTCCCTGGAGAGCTCGAGTAGCTCAGCGGTCGCGTCGGAGGAGACGGTGGACTTGGCATCGGAGAGGCGTGGAACCCCAACGGCGAGCTCCGGCAGCTGGAAGTCGACGACGGCGTCCGTCAAATTCTGGGAGACAGATACCGAGCGCACGTCCAGAGGCACCTCGAGGGGTGGGTCATCATTACGGTGGCTATAAATTTATGAGTCTTGAACCTGATGGTAGTTTTCCTTTTGATAGTAGTTGTAAAAGCTACGACAAGTTGCCTGCATTGTAAATTACATAGTATAAAGCATTTAAGAGTTAAAGCATAAGATAAACAGGAGATGAGTTGATCAACAAATGGCGGGGTAGATCGACATTTTGTTCTAATTTAAATGTATGAGAATGCTGCTGAAAATAAGATGAATCTAGTTTTTAATGAAACTGGGATTTAGCATACTTGAATAGGAGATAACTGAGATCAAATTCCAATAACATCACTACGCGGGCAAATTAATGGATAAACTGCAAAATGCGATGGTTGACTTGACATAGACAATTTCTTTTCTCTCTGTTTTGGTTGTTTGTGTTGCCGGCAGAGGCTAAATATATGGATTGTTGTAGTAGTGGAAAACAATGCATGTGTGGATGGTGTCAACATTAGCAAATAAATTCCGTTTGGGTCGTGTCCGCTAATTCCTTTTGTTTCGGGGTGCTGTTAGAAAATTATAAAATGCTGGGAACGAAGGTGGTGAGAGTAGAACAGGATGGTTTCTGTTAGAGTTGATTTCGGCTGCCTTATGTGTCGATGGATATTCTGAGAACAATGAGAAATGAATCATTGTGGACATTTCCGTAGAAAGATGGCATTCGTGGTTACTATTCTGTAATTGTAAGCAGGGAATGAAATCTGTAGAAAAATGGATGACAATAAAGGTCAGTTTAGGTGATGTTATGTCAAACTATTCGTGCTGCAGAAACAGGGTACTGGAGTGGTTGTGTTAGTAGTGATAAATTGAGAGTTGAAATGGAGGCTTATTCACTGGTTGCTGCAAATGAAATGCAAGAGTATAATAGTTAAAAAGGGAACAAGTTTAAGGAGTGAGTTTAAGGGTAGCTGGTAGAATTACAAATTCTGCACAAAACAGGGTAATGGTTAATAAATTGTAAGGAGCAAAATTAGCTCTCTCTTTTTTTATGATCCTTGCAGCTACAAATAAACTTAAAAGTAGGAAGTTGGTGAAAACAAGTTCTTATTGTTAGGGTAGAAAGGATGGAGTGAAAGGAGGGTTGAGAACAATTGAAGGTTTCAACCAAAACAGGGTTAAAAAGAGCATTCCTCGTTTTCTTCTTGCTTGCGCGTAAAGTGTTGATTTCTGCATTCCTTGTTTTCTTCCTTGAAACATGTTGAAGGGTTTTCGGATAGGAGGAAGTTTGTATTATAATTAGTAAAGAACTTTATAAGTTCATGTGGATGTTAATGTTGTGGGTGAAGAATGAATGTGGTGGGTGGCTTAAGTTGGCCTTTATTGTGAAGAAAACTGTTGTTACAGAGTTTGCCGAGAGAGGGAGTTAAAACAATTTATTTGATTGGTTTTAAATTTGCTCAATTGGGTAAACTTAGTTCGCAGATTTCAGCGTGCGCCACAACTGACTACAATCGGCGACCGCCGAGTGATGAAGAGATGCGCTGAGTCTGACATCGCTCACAGCACGGGGAGACTTGTGGGCTGCCTGCAATTAAATGGGCTTCCTTCCCTGCACCCACCATGAGAGCGCAGACATCTTTGCTATGACGGTAATCCACTCATGCACTCATCGATAATAAGTATATCAAAGTTTTGCTCATCTCATGAGGTTTTAGAATCTTGATGACGTATGGATTCAGTTGGTAGCATCTGCTAATGAATCTACTCTCATGACAATGGTAAATCAGTGTGGCAACCAAAATCTAAGAAAGGCCAGAAATGTATATACGGTGACACACACCAAAAAAAAATCCAATCGAGTACAGTGTTAAACCCAAAGTCAAGGTCATCAAAAGAACATGTTCTTGTTTTAACAAAGGTTCATGTTCCAATGTTTATTGCCCATTAATGGAAAGTCCAAAGTCCAGCAAAATATCATTTTGAGATATCTAGATAGCTGAGGGTAGATGCTAGATCAGCTTGACACCCGTATCTCTCATGTTATCTATGATAGCCTTGATCTTTCCATGATATTTTTGATCCTTTTTCAGGAACACAGAAACAGCAGGAATGCCCTTGAGCAGAAGGCGCTCCCCAAGGATCTTCCCAATCTTGGCAGCTGCTGCAACATCTCGTGTGGTTTCCATGGTTGGTCTCAGCACACTTTCATGTGAGCTTGCCGCGGCGGCAACTGTTGCTGTAGGCGAGTGAATAACCTGGGCGCTGACATATCTGTTCGTGAAATGCATCTTAAGCACATATGGTTTGAGGAAGTTGATAATCCTTGGTGGCTTAAATGGAGGAGGAATCCCCATTTTGCTTTGTCAGCTGAAAACAGGAAAGGACCAATGAACATTGTGTGAGCCCAAAAAACTCGATTAGATGCATTTTGTTCTAAAACACGATACAATTGGGCAAAAGGGCAAAAACAGAGGAAGGTTGTAACGGATGATGGTTTGACAATTTTGTTACTGGGCATTTTCATCTTGGGAGAAAAATAAATGCACTGAGATATAACCTAATAGGTCAACACGGCAAACCATTGCAATAAAGAAGGTTGATTAATCCAACTTATAAAGCATTACCACCAAAGCAAAATCTGTAATCTACGTGGCATCAATGAAGAAAAATAATATAACTATGCACTAGCTCCAATCATTCTCATGTTTCATGTTATAGCATTCGTGTCCATTTTATTGGAAAAAAACACTTCATATGATCAGAGGAGATATTATAGAGATAGAAACAAAAAAGACTAGCAACTAACAATTGATGCTGCTTGAAATGGTGAAAAAAAACATTTTGGGTCTTAACTCTTCAGATATTTTTATCAAATCAAATGTCTTTGATGGGGACCAACACGAAATAATATCATGTCATATGCATCTCGACCAACTACTGTTCCTACAATAGTGAGTGAGAGACCTCTCTCATGAAGTCAGAGACAAACATGTTTAATACAAAAAGAAAAAAAACTAATACATCAAATGAAGGACAAGGAGACAAATGCCCCTGACGTAAAAAGGAGTATGAAATAAGTTCAAACAAAATTCTTAACATTATCATGATCTGGCAACGCAAACATGATATATCATTTCAAACGTGGATGACCTCTTCTGGTCTTAAGACTAGATGAGAAACAAAGGGTTTCAGAATCAGTCCTATACAGAGTGCACTATGACAATGTAATAGTAAGATTTTAATAATTGGCCTTTTTGCTTATTGTATACTGGGAATGGGGGGCATCAAAATTCACCCCCAAAAAATAAGTTGAGATCAGTTTGACACTTGGATTGCTATTGCTTGGACCGAATCATATATCCTATTTACTTTATAATTGTGTTTTTAAAAAAAAGGATTCAGCCTTCAAAGGGCAGGAGCTAGAAATACTAAGACAATGATATTAAATGTCGATGAAGCTAAATGGCTGCAGAAACCCTTAGTCACAATGTCTAACATTACATTAACGTGATCATCAATCAGGACAAGTGGATTCTGATATGCAGTGGTTTTGAATCCTCAGGCACTTCATTGTGACGATTACCGAGTCCCCCAAGTAATACAATGCATGACTCTAATGTGAGTTTGTAAGAAAACATAATAAGAGATCTAAAATTCTGAAGTAACTTGTGCTGAACCACTTGCGCGTAAAATTTTCTTTAGTCCCACGTAAACAACACTGTAAGTTCACGTATGTGAGGAACAGACAAACTACGAGTAATGTTCATTTTCCAAATCGTGTCGGCGAGTAATTTGACGAGGCTAAAATAAATGGAATGCAATTTAAGGAACTAATTTCTGAAAAAATGGTGAAAACAAAATAATCTGTTGATGAACAGATGAGAGAAATGTAAAGGCAAATTTCCACAGTTCAATAAACCAAAAGATAGATCCGCTAACCTTCCTCTTAAAAGGCGATGAGAGAGATGACGACACGAGCCTGCGCCGGCTGACCTCGTGAGGCAGGCAAGGAGAACTGTTCTCTGACCGCCGAAGAAGATAATCGGCGGACGAACCAGGACAGGTGCTCTTGCTGCCTGCTGCGGCGGCGACGGTGATGGCCGGGGAGGTAGTCGGGGATGGGGGGCGGCGGCGACGGTGATGGCCGGGGAGGTAGTCGCGGATGGGGGGCGGCGGCAATAGAAGGATTGGGGAAGGAATGGGTTAGGGTTCGAGTTTTAAGAGGATTTGGGGAACGTTTTAAATCTCAAACGTAGGATGTCAATTCATCTCTGATCCCGATCGTAGGATCTCAATGATAAGATCCGCACTTCTCTTCTCGACAGCGTTGGACTCGACCAGACCATCTGTAACAAATTGAATGCCAATTGACTCGATCGGAGCAATTTTGACTGTATCCCTTTGCTTCGTCCTCTTTCCCTCAGCATTTACCTTGAATTAGATAGAGCTGGAAGATAAAGGCGAAAAGCCACTGCTCAGCTATCTCCTTTCATTTTTCACCTTCTGCGCTGCTGCTGCTGCTGCATGCCTCATTTCAATCATGTAAAATCTATAGGTGTAATCTTTCACGCAAAATAAGCGTCCAATTCAAAGCGGTTGAGTGTTTCACAAACACAGATCCAAAGGCATGCGGGTAGGTCTATCAATTGCAGTTGCTGTCATTTTAGCTCAACAATAATTACACTTCCAACACTCCCCATGCTCTTGTGCTCAAAGAGGGCGTCCCAAATCTTGTCGACTGAACATTTATATATACGTACATGTACACACACACACACACAGACGACATAGATGTGTAGCAGGTAAAAAATAGTTTGGACCTTATCACAGGCAATTCCTGGTTTAAACAGATAATTTCTTTTCATCCTTGTTGAGTGAGGGCGTGGTAAATAAAGATAGTATATGATGTGATGCAAGTGGTGGAGCATTGTGGAGAACAGCCTGAATCGTTCACATATTTGCACGCATTGTGTTTATTTTCACTCTCTGTCTATCCATCTGTCATTCTATCTGTCCATCAAATGATCTTGTCCATATATATATATAAATACATATATATGTGCGGCTTGCGACTCACGCAAGCGCTCCGTGGGTGTGCACTGCACTGTTATCTTCCACGGATCGCGCACCCCATTAATTATTTACCATGACGAATTAAAGGGGGAGGAGGTCTTTTGGGTTTTGATCGATGCGTGCAATGATCATGCGTCCATGTGCAGCCCAACCATATGATCAGACCTTCTTCCACCCTCATCGATTGATTGGATCCTCACTCTCCATCCCTACCACAAAAGTCATCATTAAAAACCTACTACTGCCATTAATATATGCACATATAAGGATGGAAGATAATGAATAAATAAGCTTGATTTGTCACTGAGCACATTAATCATGCTGTAAAGTGGTATTCTCTCTGTCCCAAAAAAAAAAACTCATTTGCTTTTCAAGTCCAAGTAGCTCTTATCTTTTAAGTTTATGTTCATAGTCTAGTCCGGGTTAATCCTTTGCCTCTGCTCATTGCTACTGTGTCGCAATGCATACAGCAGGCGAGAAGAAAATTAATAGCAATCCTGCGAACGTATTGATTAACTGGTATAATTGGTTGCAAGTAAATTCACTCATTACGTTCCAGTTTATATCTATTTCTTTGTCAGTGCAGCCGAAGCGATATGTTAAAATACATTAATTAGCTACGTAGGTAGATTCGAGAGATAATGTATTCTACTACTTTACTCCCTTGTCCTATTCCTGCTGGTGCTTCCTTTTCCTTTGTTCCCGTCCCTGCTTCACTGCTACCTCATGCATGCCATATGTTCTTCGCCGACTCTAAATTAAGAAACCACGGCACGGTTTGAATCTCCAGTTTAGGTGGTGATTAATCAAGAAATCCCTTGCTTAAAGCTGTTTTCTTTTTATGGATAAATCCGGCGTACGAATAAAGTTACATTATATTTAGTTTGTGGGGGGAGGGGACAAGAACAAGAGGTTTTCAAAAAGAGAGGCCCGGCAATGCCGGGCGGGGGCACGGAGGCTTCATCAATTCCTTCCTCCTCCGCCTATTAATTAATACGGCCGGGGACGGGGAGCGAGCACTACTCGATTGCTTCACTCTTCCTCTTCCCGTAAGTAAACCCATTTCAAGAATCCACCTCTCTCCCTCTCTCTCACCCTCATCACTTCGTTTTCCTATATATAAAGAGAGGTGCGGCGTTCCTACTCCCCCACACAGAGATCTCAAACCCAGCTTCGTGGCTCTTCTTCCTCTTCGTCCTGGATCGTCGTCTTCGTGGATGCATGGTGAGAAGGCCCTTGCTGGAGAAGCAGGGCACGTGCAAAGCTTCCCCGTTCTCCCTTCCTCTCCCGTCTTTGCACGTGCTCCCCTTCTCCAACACAGGCTTCTCGACCTCTCTCGTTCTCAGTCGGCGATCTCTCTGCAGCGACGATGAATTCGATCGTCGCCATGCCGGTATACGTGTGCACATACGCACAGCAGCAGGAACGATGCGTATACCCGCACGAAGAATGCGATGCAAGATCCTCCATCTCGAGATCTCCTTCAATCCTCTCTCTGTAACGTAAGCTGCTACGCTAGATTTTTGCGATCGGTCCGCCATAATATAAATCTCAGCCGGCTCGCCTTCCACACGTGCGTCCAGGGTCATCGAGCGAGCAATGTATTCAGCGAGGAGCGTGGGATTAGGGGGTGGCGTGGGCGCTCGGCGTTTGACCGACATCGTGAAGAGGAGAGGAAGGGAGTACGAGATGAGTAAAATGGACAGCAGGAAGAAGAGAAGCGACCGAGCGAGCGCGCCCGCGCAGTGCTGGCCGGAGGAGCAGCTGTGATGGGAATTTGAAACTGGAGCAGGGGAAATTAAAATCATGTCGAGGAATTAGTGATGGGATCGAGGACTCGAGGGACACGCAACGCACGCAGCACGAGATGATGCATAGAGAGAGCACACAGAGTGAGAGCGAGAGAGAGGAGGGGGGGGGGGGGACAGCATGAGCTGAGCATGGCCGGGGCTTTATTCCCCAGACAGGAGGGCCAGCGATTTCCGGGGGATTCGATTGTGGCGTGTGATTTGATGCGCTCCATTTCCACAGCACTCCAACCCCCCCTCCCCTCTCCGGCTCTCCCCATGTCCCCGCCCCGGCTCATCAAAACACGTCTGCCCCTGCCAGTTGAATAAAAAACCACACCCCAGCGAAATAAATCAAGGAGGAGACACGGTTAAGTTTAAACGATTTGACCTCCTAAGAGAAAGCCGGACATGTCTGGTCGTACTTGGTCCAACACTCCATCTGCTTGTCTAAAAGCACCGAAAGATGATGATGGATCCAATACCATCACTGCATCGTTCTTGCCACTGTACTACTACTCCTTACTGCCTGATTAAATTCCGCTCGGCTCGTTATGTATATAATTTACCAACACTTGCGATCGAATAGATTAGCACCCGAGAATATAAAATTATCATCTGTATTTCTTTAAAAGGAAAAACAAAAGAGACAGTGTGCGAATGAATAAGTAAAAAAACTACCTCGACTGCATCGCATCAAAAATAGCTAGTGTATGATCTATTTCTTTTATTTATAATTCAAGCGACTAACAGTTATGGCATCTTGACTTGGTGATCGCATATGAGGATTATATAGTTTGCTAATACAAGCCGGGATAATAATAGATGCAATAAATTACGTAGTTATTGACAGCGTCAGGGCCATCAGATGCAAAACCGTGCACGCCAGAGTCCTTTCATTCACTGCTAGCTAATTAAAGCTCATTTATGTCGATCTCTTCGTCTTTTTTTTAGCTTCGCAAAATACACCGTACTATTTATTTTAGAAAAATGTTAAAATATACGAGGAGAGTCATTTTAGACTCCTATCATTGCCCATGGAAATCTGGCTTCAGTTGTACTGCAAGTGCTCTGAGCATGTTGAAGGCCCGTGCAAGTGCAGGAAAAAACAGCCCAAGAACTGTTCCTGATTTGCCTAAATGTTTACTCTGCAACAGTGAAGCCGCATGCTGTTCTCAAGGCATTCTTAGCATTCCATTTTTTCTTAATCGACGTATCCAACGACATTTTTCCAATGAATATGAAAGGCTGGAGGCTTTTTAATCACCTTGAAGCCCTACCATATCGACCTTCCCCTTCCCTGCCTATGCTCCACAGCTACTCCACCAGGAGTTCGACTCGTGACATCCTGTTTCAGTAATCAGCCTCGCTGAACTGAGTTGATTATAATCACCTGGCTTGCAGAATGCATGCCTAAACTACTGGTAAAATATCTTAAGCTGAAAGGAGGATCAAGTTCAAGTTTTTATCAGACTTGATTTTTGTAGGATGGAAAAAAAAGAGAGTGCTACATGCTGCCACCGATATGCCTGCTTATTATTCTACAATGAATCCACATGACAAGCATAAAAGCACATACAGAGCATCCTCCTCCTCTGTACTCTTCGGTGCCACATTCAATAATGCAACCATGGAATCCATAAAGGTACCAGTAACACACATAAGCCAAAACGCTAACATCGCAGCAGATATCAACATTTTTCAAGGGACCGAGGAGGGCATATACAATTAATTCTATCGATCCATTCAAAGAGAATGTAACACACGTATTCATTAACCTCCATATCAGATGACAACATTCGAGGAAAACCTGCTTCAAGAAGTAAACTTTAAGAGCAAAAATAAAATAATCATCATCATAATAAACAACGACGCAGCTACTCTCCCGGGTTAATTAGGATGATCCTGAGACGGTGGTGGAGGTGGACAGGTTGGCGTCGGAGTGGTCGCCAAAGATACGCTTGCGGAAGTCGGAGACCATGAGCGGAAGCCCCTGGCGGAGAGGGATCTTGGGCTCCCAGCCGAGCATCTCCTTGGCCCGGGTGATGTCCGGCTTGCGCATGTGGGGATCGTCCGCCGTGTTGGGGCGGAACTCGATCTTGGCATTGGGATCGATGGTCTCCTGAACCACCTTGGCGAGCTCCAGCATGGTGAACTCTCCGGGATTGCCGAGGTTGAACGGACCAATATGTTCACCGTCCATCAGTCTCATCAACCCTTCCACCTGCACTTTGTCAATCATCAGTGAGCAAAAGCTTTTCCCACTGCACGGTAAACACAGGCCACTTTGTGATCCAAATAGTGAACTTTTCTATCTATAAGGGCAAAGGGGGAGTTGAACAATGAGCTACTGGGCAAAGGACTCATCATAACGTGCAGCTGAAAAAAAGAGAGCTTTGCGGATTTGGAACATGAACCTTGCTGTTTCTTAAGCCTTAGACCCGCCCTACCAAACCCAAGAACTTTGTTGGGCCATGTGAGCCACCAATTCAACGTGCAAAAAGCAAAAAGGATCACAGTTTGAAAATGGTAAAGAAACAGGAAGAAGACCCACCAGGTCGGAAACATATTGGAAGCTCCTGGTCTGCTTCCCATCGCCGTAAACTGTCATTGGCTCCTTCCTCAGTGCCTGAATCATGACATTAATTGCTTTATTTGTTAAAAATGGAGTAACTCTAGCAATCGGCAATGGTAGTCCGAGTTCCAAACCTGAGCTACAAAATTGCTGACCACCCGGCCATCGTCGATGCACATGCGGGGCCCGTAAGTGTTGAAGATCCGAGCAATCCTCACCTGCGCGAACAGAATTGTGTTCCCAGAAGAAGTCCTCAGAAGGTTGAATCTAAACTAAGTACAAATTTAGAGGTTAAATGACCTCAATTTGGGCACCGCGGTGGTAATCCATGGTCAGTGTCTCTGCAGTACGCTTGCCTTCATCGTAGCAGCTCCTAACTCCTGCAGTCCCCACAAGCCAACCAAGCTCCGAATAAGACGGGTTCGTGGATTATATAAAACCACACGCAGTAGCAGACAATGTGTCCAGCACACAAATAACATGTGCGATATGTTTCAGATCTAGTAACTAGTAGATTTGACAGGCAGCTCGGACGTCCAATTCAGATCTAAACTCAAATAAGCGAAGGATGCGGAGACGGGTACCTATGGGATTGACATTGCCCCAGTAGGTCTCAACCTGAGGGTGCTGCAGGGGATCGCCGTAGACTTCGCTGGTGCTTGTGAGGAGGAACCGGGCGCCCACTCTCTTCGCCAGGCCCAGCATATTGAGAGTTCCTACCACATTGGTCTTGTGGACACCGCAAGAATTAAGGATTTTAACAGCTATCTTTGCTTGCAAGAAGAAAAAAAGTCGACTTGGAGGACAACAACGTCTCACCGACCAAAGGTGAAGAATATGAAGTAGCAAATTGTTCTCAGAAAAGATCATACAAATCAAACTTAAAATTTATAAAGGAAGATTTCTTTTTTACCAGTTGTTCCTGAAGAAAACTAGTAATGAGCCTAATTGGAACGAAAAAATTTAAAACCATCAATCAAAAGAGGCGCTTAATACCAAGAGAATAAGTCGAATGAAGTATCCACACATGCAAGGATCGATTTTTTACTGCTAGAAAATTAGGAGCAGAAGAAGAAGATGCAACGAATGCGAGAAGATAAGAAAAAGGATATGATGGTTTTGACGGGGTTGAATTTGTAGTGGACGGGGGAGGCGGGGCAGGCGAGGTGGTAGATCTGGTCGACCTCCAGCAGCAGCGGCTCTACGACGTCGTGGCGGATCAGCTCGAAGTTGGGGTTCCCGAAGTGATGCATCACGTTCTCCTTCCTCCCCGTGAAGAAGTTGTCGACCACGATCACGCTGTCACCCCTCTCGATCAGCCGGTCCACCAGGTGGCTCCCCACGAATCCGGCCCCTCCCGTCACCACGATGCGGAGCCCCTTCCGCTTGATCCCCAGCGGCACCTTCCCCCCGACGAACCCCCTAGCCGCCGCCACCACCGCGCTCCGGTGGCTGTGCTGCTGCTGGTGGTACCGATCCATCGCCGACCGGAGGGCGAGCTCATCCGCGAGGGCCGTGGAGTACGAGCCGTCGGAAGAGGAGGAGGGAGCGAGGAGGAAGAGGACGGAGGCGAGGGCCATGCCGACGAGAACGAAGAGGAGCCTCTGCTCTCGGAGGAGGTAGCGGACCGGGCGGGAGAACCAGAGGAGCCGCTTCTCCGGCTTCGGACTGTACCCCGCACCCCCGTCGCCACCGCTCTCCACCGCGGGGGCGTCGTGGCCGCCGCGGTAGATGAGCTCGGAGGCCATCGCCGGTGGAGGAGGATCCAGAGGCCTCGCGACGAGGAGGAGGAAGGAGGAGGAGGAGGAGGAGGCCCTGGAGCAGCGGTGGGGGTGGCAAGACGAAGGCTTCTTCTTGTAGTCGTAGAAGAGGAACAGAAGCAGGGCCTGCGTGGTAATTTTACCACGCCCGTCGCGAAGGACTCGCTGTCGGGCTCTCCTCGGGATCGGACCGGGGACGGTACAAGAATACTTCCGACACCCACGTCCAACCCCGCGGCACGCTACCTGCCCTGTAACTAAAGGTTAGAGTCGGTCCCACGGCGGGCCCCGGATACCTAAGTCCAACTGCAGGGGTGGGTCGCAGGTGGAATAGAACACGCAAGGTAGATTAAAATTTTCCTTTTAAAAAAAAGTATCCAAACCTGCTCCAGCGGAACAGTCTTGTTGAAGTGAAGTCAATGTGAGAGAGAGGGGAAGAAGAAAGAAAAAGAGCAACGCTGAACTTTCAACTCTCCCCCGATGCCTCTTTTTACGGGGCCGCCGTTAACGTTGCTGACAAGGGACGATGGAATTTCCAGGCTGATCCGACCGGTGTTAGCCTCGGTTCGCACCATTTCTTCCTCTTCGAACTGCTAAGTAAAAAAAGAAAAGGGGAAGAAACACACGCAGAAACACGTGAAGACAGAGCAGAGGGGCTGCGTGTTTGAAGAGTCTCCCCGGCGGCACCACCGGCCGCTAAGAGTCCAGATGGGCAGACATCACATAATGCATGTGACAAACAGATCACTGCAGCACCGGCTGATTAATTAGAAATTTAGCACCACAAATTGGTTGGTGAGATGTGTTTATTTGCTTCTCCGGCAGTGTGGGGTCGGTTCGGTCGCTGCAGCGACAGCGGCCTCATCGCGCGCGCCGTCGCTGCGGACCGAGTCCGAGTTAGGCGACCAACGAAGAATCTGATGGTGCATGAGGACAAGTTCCTCCGGACCTCCTCCTCGCCTCCGCATTGAATGCCCCACGTTGAGAGAATTCTTTCCACGCACAGGGATCAATTAAACAGCAGTCCCGCCCTGTCCAAGTTAGGTAAACATGGAATCAATATTGGAAGATGCCAACTCATCGAAGAAGTTGTATAATTTCTCTTCATGATTGTTATCGGTCTCAGTCAGCAAGTCTGCATCTTTGTTTACAGGATGCACACAGCAAAATTAGATCTTTTTTACTCGGACCATTCACTAATAAATACTGCTTTGAGGTCTTAAAACCAGTAAACCAATTTCACATGAACTCGACATTACAGATAACAAATAAGAGAAACCACCTATTGGTATCAAGTTACTTTCTCAACTAAATTTGGGTAAGAGGTTCCCCTCACTCTTTATCTTTTTAGTATCTTCCCTTTTCCAGCTCCATCGGTCCAATTCACATGAAAAGAAAATGCCGTCCGTGTCTTCATTGCCAGTTCAGAATTTTTCAAATTGATCTATACTTGCACCTAATCGAATATATATATACAATATGTGCAACTGTACACATAAATATTTTTTTTTGGGGGGATCAATCACTTCCATTAGTTCCCCTCTTTATCTGACAACGACGGAATTTGTCGTTCAGCATTAGAAGAAGAATCCCTAATTTGTTGATCAAGTTGCTAACAAAGCATAACTTTTTTTTAAACACTAAACAAAACTAAATTCTCCCGAGTTGGAAAAAACAATATATATTTTTCGATGTATATGTTAAAAAAAATAAAAAGGGATAAAAATTTAACAGAAGTCAACCATCTTAGGAGATGGGCATGAGGTTGCAATAATTGTTCGGACGGACGGGCCATCCGTGTCCTCACCTCTCTCACTCTCTCTCTCTCTCACTGGTGTGATGATATATGTGTCCCCCTTCCCCTTCATGAGAGTTAACACTTGTGGCGCGTGGCAAGATGCCTTCTCCTCCCTTGCACATTGCACAGGAAAAGAGAAGTATATACTTTTTCATGTTGCGGTGGAATCTCCCTGCGCATAATATATATTTTTTTCATCTTTGTTTAACGAAACGATCGCTGAATCGTAATTAATTAGTCCAATAATGTGGCCTGGAGCTCATGTAGTCATTCACTCTCCATAATTTTATTAACTATTCCTACCTACTCTTAGGTCGTATGAGGGAGAAGAACGTGCTCTAATTGACTGACCATGAATGATTTTTTTCTTGTTCTTTATATACAGTCGGGTTTCTTAAATGCAAATTGTTTGCACTGCTAAGTTGAGTGAGATCAGAGGAAATGAAAGGATGTTTGGACGAACCGTATTATATAAAATAGCATTCCTCCTCCTGCTAAGAAAAAATAAAGCAGCATGTTGAAGAGCAAGTTCTACTGACCTCTCCATAATTAATTAAGTCATTGATAAATTAAACGCACCACCAACTATTTTGTCCTTATACATCAAGTTGGCTGATGGGCGAAGGTGGAGAGGAAATGAAAAGGAAGCCTCAACGCCAAGCCACGGGCAATCATTGCATCACATTATGAACATCCATCTCTCTGTTTATATATATTAATGTTTTATATATTTACAAGGGGGTTGCCCTAGAAGGTCAATAAATAATTGGATCTCGAAGCAAGCCTTGTTGGTGAATCATGATCCTTCTCCATCCCTTCTCCATGTGACCCAGCCAACTCTCTGACACTTGTATGTATATATATTAAAAAACAATTAAACAAGCCAAAATTTTATTTTGGTCAAGGATTACAGCACCATAGTTTGTCCTCTTTCTCGAGAAATTTTTTTATGCTTTTGATCACCTGGTAGATTATTATTACTTTAGGACCTATACAATAGATGTACCCAGTGATTTAACACAATAATATGCTTCGTTCCTATACGGTAATATACAATATGTAGAAACACCGATCACCTCTGATGTGTGTATATATATATATATATATATGTAGAACACCGGAGTTGATCATGAAAGCAAGGGAAGCACCGTCCCTTCTAGTTTATTGGCTCAAGTTTGCAACAATCCGTCCGTCCTTTATTCTACGTACATCCTCCTCAACTTCAGATTTGGTGGAATTTACAATCTTGCTGTTGTTTCCTTCACAGAGGTATCCAGCCCTGTCATTCATGCCCCACCGCAGAACAATGACCAAATGAAACCCTTAACTAGGAGAGAATAGTTACTGATGGTTTGGAGGGCTGACCTTGATGAGCCCACTCTCAGTGCCGCAGAAGATGATGTCATTAGCCGCGAGCAGGCTCGTCACCTTGCAACCGGCGGATAGCCGGCCTACTTTCTGCTGCTGTCCTCTTAGCCAGATCTAACACAAGATTTATAGGTTAAAGTCTGGTGGTAAATTGTTGATGAGTTGGTTTAGAAGTTTCCTGAACAGCGTGTCAAATATACCTGAACTGCACTTCTGGATGAGCTGCAATTCAAGTAAATGAAGTCTTCGACCACTTGCATTGCCTGAACGCTCGCTCGCCTGGGCATGTTGATCGATATCTGAGGTTGCCGACGCTTTCTCCAGTCCTGCGGCAACTTAGAATTAGATGTTGTGTAGTCGACAGTGCAGATTGGTTGGCAAGGCATGGAAAAGTTGATACCTTCATACAGGATCCTTCAACAGCAGCACCTGCACTGTAAATCCAGTCCTTGTACAGATTTATCGAGTTTATCGGTTTCTTTTGCATTCTCCAGCCGTTAGCTGGTGCTCTGATCACGGTATTGCTGCCATCCATCAGGTCTACCTCCTGTGGAGATTTTCTCTTCCTCTTTAAGTTCCACAGAATTAATAGTTGTGATATGATCATGAACATGACTATTCCAATGAACCTGTATGCTCGAGTCCGTGCAGCCAAGGTAAACTTTCTCACGAGCCACGACTAAATGTCTGACATGTTTATGCTTGCATAAAGTTTGGATACTCCTGGACGCTTGGCATACCTAGAAAAAACTAGCTGATAGTATGAACCGGAGAACATCTTTACAGAATTCAAGTTCCAAGTCTGCGCACCTTAAGCCCACGGCTGCATGTGATCACAAGGATCTTGTCACCATACATTCCTAGTTTCTGAACTGGCTCTTTCATCTCTATCACTTCAATGCACTCCAGCTTCCTTTGTGCCATTTTCCATAGCTATAAACAAACAAGTGTACATTGTCATTGGTCATTCCGATCAAAAGCACTTCGTCCGAGAGTATATTTGATCGCTTACTCTGACAGTTTTATCAGCCGATCCGCTTAAGAAGGTCTCCCCTGATTCAGAAATAGTGAAGCAAGTAACAACCTTTTTATGTTCCTTGGCCTCCCAGAGAAGCATCGACTTTTGACCTTTGATGTCCCAAACCTGTTACATTCATCCAAACAAACAAAGTTAGGACTTGATTACCTTACATTTAAAGCATTTAGTGGGGCAATATATGTGGCATTTGGTTAGTTTCATTTTTGGTAATAAAGAGAGGTTTTGATGGCTTTATTTAACCAACTAGCTGGGGACAATTTCTGCATCGACATATTTGATTCTGTCCGAATGATGCTTACCTTAATCGAGCCATCTGAATGACCAACGCACAGCTGTCCTTTAAAGAAGAGAAGAGCAGATGCAGCTCCACTGCCCACTTGTCCTACCTCCAAAATTTGAGTATGCACACATGATACACGCTGCAGTTGGTCAGGGAAATGAGATATGATGGGGCATTGACTTGTGTGGATCAGCAAATCTAGGAAACAATCTAAGCAAATAATTTTGGTTCAATTTCTTATGAGATCTAGTTTAACCTGGTTCGACCTAATTATGACCAATTTGTAATCAAATTTTTGTCGATATGTGACATCTAGAGTTTTAGGCATGAACAGTAGCCCTCTGGTTCTCAGCTGAACCAGTGGTTGGGCTTAAGAACACTCAGAACATGTGCAATGGTCCTACATCAGAGATCAAGAGTTACAAGCCCATCCATTTGATGAAATTTCAATCACAAATAAGTAAAGGTAGTTTAATCTGTAACCATTTCTGCATATAAATTATCAATCTTAAGCACCATCATTTACCAATTGTGTTGGGCTGTATAATAACGTTCTTCACTAAAGATAGAGACATTTTATCTCATTTCCTCTAGCTGCACAAGACTTGATTCTTGACTAGAATACTAATGTGTTATTGAACTAACCGGTTTGGTGGGGAGAAAATAGTCAGTTACTCTAAGTAACTCTTCAGCCATCCAAGTGGAATTTGATAGCCGTCTAAGAGACTCACGTATGCCCTCTGAGAAGTTCATAAGCTTCTGCTTTCCTATAAAGTAGAAAAGAACACTGAGGGTTAGATGATAGCATCTAAAGGAAATATCATCATACAAATCTGAGTCTAACTGAGAGAAATTATATAGATGTACTAGTAACTAATACTACTGCCTTGGAGTTCTATTGTTAGTAGAGAATATTAGCTCAAAATAATATATATTTCTGGTGATCTTTTGGAGATGCTCCCCTTTTAGTTAGGATTTTAGAGGATCTGCTTCTTTTGTCGTCCCCATCAAGTACAAAATCATCTTCATCGTTAATCAGAAGTATAAAGGCTGGTTATCTTTCATTGATTATAATACCTTTTCCAGAACTGTAACTCCACACACAATTGCATTACCTTTTCCAGAAGTGTAACTGTACACACAAATGCAAGACAAGATTCTCTCATCAAGATCTGAGCCTGGGTGGAGAAATTGAGCTATTTCATGTAACAAAGCCTCGCAAGCAGAATATTTGAGGTTACTCTGACCCTGTATTACAATTTCACTCCCAAGCCATGCAAGAAATATTAGGCAGTCATGCGAAACAATCTTGACGTTACTCTGCATTCCCTTTGCCAAGGCATCAAACACGATATCTCCCATTTTCACTATGCTTCTTGCAGCCTTTGCACTCCACGTGTTTATTTCGCCATCCTGCACAAACCAATTCTAGTTTTCTCAGTCTAAATGGACTATCCACCAAAGCTGACTATTTCATTTTATGCAATGCAATCTATGGACTTGCTCGGCCATCACCTGTAAGCTTGGATCAAGCCAGTCAATGTTTTTTATCATATTCTTGTTACGAGTAGATACTAAACCAGCTCTTTTCAGCAGCCACGGAATTGTGTATGGTTCCCCTGTCCAAGAATAAGTCCCCCCAATGTTTGAAAGAATGCGTGCAGACAATGTCTGGGTCCTGTAACTCTTCACATTTGCAATTGAGTCCAGTAAAACCTCCATGGCTTCCTCTTTGAAAACACTCTTACCACTGGGTCCTTCCTGTATTAAGACAAAAAATGTAAATTATCAATATATAGATATGTCCAAGTAGGACTTTTACTATTATTGTATCCCAACGGAGAGAAACATTGAAGAATTTTACCAGCATGTCCAATTGAAGCAGGATATTAGCTGCCATAAGTTGGTGCTCAAGTTCAGTTTGTTTGATACAGGCCATCAGTGAGTGCATAATGCCCATTCTTCCCTGTTGTTGTATCTGATGCAGGAGACGAATGGCAGATGACCTGAAGCATTTGGATCGTGGAATTCAGTATGCAATGATGTTATGAGATGATAAATACATATGAAGACAAACTAAACAAAATAATCTTGATAAATACAGATTATACAGCCGTACCGTGGTATTTGTAATATCTCATGGAAGTACTCAAGTGCTGCAAGTTTGGCATGCTTCTTGTTACTTCTCAGGAGATGCACAAAGGGCTCCACTGGAGTGAACTGTGACAAAAACTTCTTGCAGTTTCCGTTGAGGCGCATGCACCTAACAAGTATAGCTGCCAAAGCAATGCCTTCCTCCAAGTTTTTATGCATTGCAACATTGACTAGTTTGGACAGGATTTGAGGGGAACTAATGGTTGCTAAATGCACATTGTTTGTTACATAGTCAAAAGCAGTTACCAGTATTTCAATCATAGCTATTGATGCTGATGAGGGTGTCAACGGAAGTACTGCAGACTCCTTATTTTTATTATCTGGACTGCAAGCAACCTCCACTAGTGATGGTAGAAGCTCTAAACTTCTAATCTCCGAGGGTGATGGATTAAGCAAATAGATGAGAATCGCGGCCTCATGCACATTTCTCTTCAATGCATTGGCCAAATAGTATAAATGAGAGTCCTTCTTCTTGATGTCCTGAATTATTGTTTTATCTTCTGATATAAGGAGTAAAAGTATAGAGACAGATTCTCTAATTATCTTTTCTTTTTTCGAAGCTGAAATAATTTCCAGTAGTTGGTCAAGGATCTGTTGCTTTGTTGAGCTGTGATTTATCCCTTTTTGTTTCTTCAGTAATTCCCATATAGTTGTTACTTCCAACTCGGCATCTTCGTAGTTACCACGACCTTCTGGAAGACAAATGGTTGAAACTGCCTTTTCTATTACTCCAAGCAATTCAACCTGATTATCTTTTCCGTAACTTGAACTCTCATCACTCCAGTCTTTCTCGCTGCTCGTGAAGTTCTTTCGTCTCCTTGCAAAACTTCCTCGATAAACAAATTCAGATATGTTGTACCTCTTACGGAATCTAGCTGAGAAAGTGCTAAAGCATCTTAAATCTTTTCTCGGCGATCTTCCTGGAGATGCCCTCTCATTTACATAATAGTTTTGGAAGGGATAAGTTTCCACCTCTTTCATATCCATTACGCAGTAGCCAATATTGTTAAGTGAACTCTGTGATCTCCTAGATGATAGGCAACTTTCATTTGGTTCATTGTCTTCCTTGTCCGCCGGATATCCTGGAGATTCAAGAGTTAAAGCCTTCACGAGTTCTGATCGCGAATATTGGGCTAGACAGCTCCTGCTAAGAATCAGATGATTCATTGAGAAGAACCATGAAAAGAATGAGAGATGGCTAATTAGCAGCAGCGGATATACCTCTCACATTTTTTGCATGCTAAAACTCCTACATCCATTGATAGTATATCTGCTGGGCACACTGCATGTTGTGTTCTCTCCTGCACCAGGAGAAGCAGTTTCTCTTAGAATTGTTAAAAGTTAATTTCTCTTACTTTCAGAAGCTGAATTTGTTTTGTGCTGGACCATCAAGAAAATGTACCTCAGAATCACTCTCTTCTTCTGAAGAGCCAGCATGTGAATAGAAAGATACAGATGAATCTGACTGTGATTCTTCTAGCATTTCTTGAAGGCATCTAATGTCAAAGCTTTCCTTTATTACCCCAGAAAAACTCATGTCCATGTTTAATAGAGCAGAGTTTTCATCCTTCCTTTCTGTTAAATGTTCTCTATCATCAGAGATGGATGTGAAGGCCTCATCCTTGACTTGTACCACATCTTTAACACTAAGCGGATACACCATATGTGCCTGCAAGAATTGACTTGATGGAAAATAAATGGATGTCCCTAATTACCTTCGCATAGTTGTGCAGTAAACAAACAACGACACACTTTGGTTCGTCATCATTGAAAAACAAAAGAAAGGAAAAGAGCAAAGAACTTGACACAATTTCAAAGGCTTCATTTTTTTCTTCTTAACAATGGCTAGACTGAATTGCTCAAGTACAGATGCTGGCAAAATCTGTGAAACATATATTCATGAAAGATGTTTCTTCGGTCCATTCAGGCAAACTAGTGAACATCAAAATCATAAATGGATGGCTAGCATCTGCATGAGAGAAATTAACAGTTCTATTTACTTCTAATTCCAAAGTGAAAATCGACAATCAGGTACGAGTTCTGGCTCCAGATTTCAAATGTTGAGCTATCAATCTCCTCACAGTTAAAATTCCATCTGGATAGAACATTATTTCTTCGAGAAAATAAATCAGGAGCTTTTTTGGTTACTTACCCTCTGAAAATTAAGCCAGGAAGGCGCTTCTTGGAGAGCGTTGAAGCATCTGTCACTTGTGCAGCTTGTACATCTGTTCATGGAAAACGATCAAGAGTAAGAAGCTGCATCAGTTTAAGATCTTCGAATTCCTAATCCTTTATCTGCATTCGGTGAAGTTTGTTGAGTACTCTTTAGTTTCTGAGCTAACTCGGTGACCTTTTAATCTAATCTTTCATTACTCTCACTGCATACAATGACAAAGATGCCTATGTGCAATTAATTTCAAGGAAAAATGCCAATTTTCAATTAAATTAGCACTAGCGGAAAGGTGGAGAAAAATAACAATGCAGCCACACCTATGGCTACAAAATAGATCCAGCAGTGATGCCTTCAATGTGCGCAATGCAATATTGAGCATGTCCTTGTTTTTGTCCTTAGTAAATAGAACTTTGCACGAGTGTTATGTTCTGTTGATATAAAGCTATGCATTGCCTAATAATGTCTCCTCTTTTAGAAAAGTTATGCTATTATGATTACAACCGTGAGTGATTTTAATCAGAAATCATCCTTTGTTTTCTGCTAAATCATCGGGAAATATGGATTACTCACTCATAGTTTTCTGCTTCCTTTTTACTGGACTCATCATCGTCTGAGCATTTCTTAGTCCACGGAGGAGTCTCCCCGTATGAAACAACCTGGTAATACATCAACCAGTCCTTGTACCTCCTCACGTGTTGCCTCGCCATCTCCTCCACCTCCTTCTCGTCCCCCATATTGCCCTTCAAAGAACCAAAAAGGTTCCGCCACATGGCCGGCGCAAGGTCCTTCCGGAAGCAATCGGGGGCGACCAGCAGAGACTGGAGCAAATGCATGATCATCTGCCACTCGTCCCCCCGGAGCTTCCGCGCCAGGGCGAGGTAGAAGTAGGAGCAGCAGACGAGGTAACGGTTCTCGACCCCCGCCGTGCTCCCGTCCTCCTCCAGCAGCGCTGGCATCTGCAGCATCTTCTCGGCGGCGGCCAGCCGCAGGGTGCGCTCCTCGCGGCACCGGGACTGCAGTGCGACCTCGATGTTCTCGATGCCCCAGTAGAGGTTGGAGAGGACGGAGTGCTCTGAGAACTCGAAGAAGGCCTGGTGCGAGACGGCGAGCGCGCGGCCGCACTGGAGCTGCAGGGCCTTGCGCGCCGCCGGGTCGGAGAGGAAGCGGCGGAAGTGGCGGTTGACGGAGGCGACGAGGCTGCGGACGGCGTCGAGGTCGAGGCGCTGCGCGAGGTGCAGGGGCGGAGGCGAGGCGCAGGAGGAGGAGGAGGAGGCGGCGGCGGCTGAAGCCATGGCCGGAACTGCGGGGAAGAATGAGGTGGGCAGGGGAAGGGGTGGAGGATATTGACGGAGGCTGCAACGGTGGTGATGGTGTGGAGTTGAGGAATGGAACGTTCGCTCGTGACTGCATGCAGACAAAAGGGCGAAGGTGGTGAGGACCCGCTCTTCCCTGCCCCTACTCTTCTCTCTCTACTCCACTGCAGCACGACAAGGTCGCCATTGCTGCAATTTTGGCCTCCTTGCTTTTCCTCAGGACAAGTGGCTGACGCTGTCCTCCTCCTTTCCCCTCTGTAATCCCTCTCTTCCCCCTTGGGAAACTTGGAAGCTCCATGGACGGTGGACGGTGATACCTTATGCTCTCACATCACCTGCAAAAACTTAAAGTGCCATTAATTACGTGGGTAACATTTTATATACGCATACGATGATAGCGCGTAGAAACTGAGTGATGGAATTAATTGCACATTATGTGATCATGTACAGTTAATAATTGAGCTCCAGGATCATCCCAGTATTAAAAAGTACCACTCATTTATAAGCAGTCCTTTTTTTTTTTTGTAGCTAAACCTTCCATATTCCAACTCTTCAGAATTAAAAAAAAAAAAACTTTGACCGACATCGAGACTAAATGCCCACTTGTAGAAGACTATTTAGGTTAAATATTAGGAACCAATGTACTTTTTTTTTCTTTTGCTTTAAAGTGGGAGTAATTAATTAGAGCGAGGTTCGATATGTACTAGAGTTAAACAGCACGCAGCACTGCTTTTATATATGCGAATCCAAAAGAAGCCTCCTGCGACGCACTGTCACTGCAGTTCCGAAACAGGGACTGGTGTTGTCGAGCATCCGCTAAACGTGAAGGAATTTGTTCTTGAATAGATGGAGAAGGAGAAGCCACGGCCGTGGAAGATGAAAAAAAATTGGGAGGCCGGCGGAGGGCTTTTCTTTGTCTAAATCTAGATGCAGAAGAAAAGTAATTAATTGCAGTGATCAAGTTGCAGAAGAGAGGAAGGGAAGAAGGATCACGGTTGGCCGATCGGGTTTCATGGAGTTAAATCCGGATACCTTTCGCTTTTCCATCGATTATTTTAACACATATTTTTAAGGCTCAAATCATGGAGGTATATGTTAATTAGCGGGCAGGGTCAAACGATTCACTTTTATTTTTTTTCTTTCTCAAACACATGCCCATGTCGCACTGCCCCCACATGCATGTAATGCGCGATCCCACTGTGAAGGACATCCATTCCAGCCACAGCCAAACTAAATTCCCCATCTATCCTTATTTTAATCAACCCTTTTTTAATCCACCAACCACGCTTATCATTCCCGATATCCACTTAATTAAGACTTGCTTTTTTGTTAAAAAAAACCTGCCAAGGAAGCCGGTGGCCACCGAGCTGGCCTGCTTTGGTCCCTCTCTCAGAAGGATTCAGAGTACACCTCCCCATCTTCTTTATTATTTCCCTTGTTGTCATCTTACTGCGCAATGTGCTTCTGCTTCCCTACACCCTGTACATGGGGTGTGCTGATAGGGATATAATATAAATGCATACTTTACATAAAGCAGTGAGACTGATTCAGCATTATAAATTGGTTAATTCATTGAAATGCCTCACGGATTCCTTGTCGGCGAAAGTTTCCCTCGTAGGTTTGTCCTGGAATGTCAAACAATTCCTACGACCAATCACGCTGCCAATAAATCTATCACAATATTAAATATCCAAAAAGTAGGAGCATCAATTATTGTAATAATGATCTCGATTGTCTTTTACACCCCCGTTGACGCCTGTCCACCAAGCGTGTTCACGGACCGGGTCATTCCATTTGTTTGTCCGGGGCCTTCACCAAGTCATAAGCTTTCTTGGTCAGTCTGGTGCATGCTTATCGAACTTGAGGTACCTGTTAAATATGGCGAGAAATCACGTTTAGCTAGATAGGATAACAACTTAAAAGAGTCACTTGCCTGCCTTCTTCATCTGGCCAAACAAATACCACGAGGGACAAACCGGTGAAGTAGATTGTAAGCTACCCTACTTTCCCTGGTGTACTAGGAACAATCAAAAGCAAGTGGGCAATCCTAGAAGAGACGGATGCTACAATCAAACGGCACAAGTTGAGTCCAAAATGATGACTGGTGGTTGTGACGGGGGAAAAAGTGGAAGAGCATTTTCATTGCTCGAAGAAAAAAGATAAATACTCCAACCATCAAATAATTGAATGAGAGCGGAGAGAAGGAAAGCTGCTCATTTTCCATCCTCAATCCAAACACGAGAGGAAAAACTCAGCCTGGTAAGACTCGCACTTGCTAGCTAGTGAAAAGAATAGTTCTATTTCCAGCACAGGCAATAGAACAAATAAGCAAACCACATTTTGGTGATCACGACAATGCATCAACACGTTACAGGAAATCACAGGAAGAGCAGCTCAATTTCAAAGCTTCACCATATCAAGGATTGAAAAAAATAATATATAAGATATTTATTTCCTGTAACTGATACCAGCATTCTAATCCCTACGAGCTTAAACTTGGAACTGTCTAGGTCAAGTTATGAGCCAGGATGAGTTAATTTCAATTTTACTCTTCAACCATACTAGTTTTTGTCCATCTCCTTTATCATTTGGCACCTAAATGATTTTTCTAATATAGGAAGAGGATCATTTGAGCTATTCCTTGGAATTGGACCCGTTCCGGTGGGAGTCTATTGGTCCTCAAGTAAAATGTGTGTCGTACAAAGGAGCCACCTGCAGGTAAAGGACCCCAACAACTTAAAAGGAAATAAACAAATTTAAATACTTTTAAACATAATTCCTATGCTACATATTGAATCTGATCCCATATCATGGACAGCTAGTTGCAACCTGAATATGTATTCACATAATTAGAAAATAGATATTGCGTTCTTCACAAACAGTTGCGTCTGATACTTTTTAACCTTCCTTTATGCATATACAGCAGCAATAACTCTCATTCATCTGTTAGTAATAAAATAAGAAATTACGTACATCCTTATGCATCCATGAATGACCCTTGGCCCTGACAATTGGGCCACAATATCAAGAAGCCTCAACGTCACAACCACTAGAGGCGAGTCTCATGGGTCAACTCACTCAACTCCTGCCACCAATCTTTGTTGAGGGAAATATTACTAGATAAACTTAGATAGCCTGACCACAATTACTAATGACGAAACCATTCGAAGAGGAGTCTGGGTTTATATGGCCCATGTTGACCACAATGTGCTATCACAACCTTCAGTTGTTAAAAAATCAGGCAAAATGGAGGTAGAAGCAATGGAGTGTATGAACTGAAGATTGCTGAAGATGTTAGATGCCATCTAACAGGTTGAAATGGCAAGTCAATAGGGATCATTTTGGCAACTATGTAACTGAATCTCTTTACTTCTCTCAGGACCAACAAGAAAATTTATGCTTCAGACTCGTTTCAAATACGGATCCATGCCCTTACTGCTCTCTCTAGGTAGGAATAAAGTTATTGTCTACTTTCCAAACATGTAAAATAAGTTAATATAAAATTAATAAAGAGACGCAAATACACTGTGTTTGAGACAGAAGAGAAGTTAGAGATACCAACAAAGAAGTTGGAATCCGTTTGCAACAGAAGGAAAATGCAAACATATCATGATCCGTCCAATTTATTATGATTGAGAGAGCAGGGAACATTTGTACTTATCAAGTTCCTAAGAAAAACTTGGAGAAAAATCACAAGAAGACATGCGGTGGTACATTCTGTTCCCTCAATGCTTAAAACATGGAACTGAAAAGATAAAAAGCTAATGATAGGGTATTCATTCTGCTAAAACTACAGTTGGAGCTCGAAGAACAGTTGACATAATTCTTAGAATTAATTTAATTGACAGAAGATCATGATTTTCCAAATTCTTCATGCGAATAATCATCGCAGGGAAACCTATTATAAAGGCAATTGACCTGAAGTTGAAACACTGCCGTCATGGTCACTGATTGATTACCTTTGGAGACTGAAACAGGGCCAAAAACTTCCTTAGGTGGACTTAGAAATAGACCCTTCCGCGGGGATCTCCAGTGTTGCTCCGTCATGTTCTTGCGTAGGTTTAATAGCTGTAACAAAGACTTGCATCATGAAAAAGAAAGAAAAATTTGAAGCACAAAACTAATTGGTTCATTCGTAAGTAAGAACATAACTACGTAGGGCTTTCTGGCAACATCAACATCCACTTGATCGATTAAATATAGTTCTCAAAGCGCACAGATTTGCAATTTCGATCAGTAAATTAAACGCGGAGAAGAAAAAGAGGATAAAAATATCCGATTTTACTCGGAAGAAAAGCTAGGGCAGATATCACAAGTTTACGGACTAAAAAAGTAAGGTCGGACGTCGTCGGCGTCATTACCGTAACCGCCGGAGGAGGTGAGTTTAGCTTGGACGATCATGTTAGAGATGAAATGGGAGGCCTCTTGGGCCTCGTCGAGGAGGCGCTTCACATCCGCCTCCGCCGCCACGGCCCGGTTCTCCTCGAACTTCCGCCGGATCTCCTTTGCCGACTCGACCAGCATCAACGTGTCCCCGGCAAACGTCTTGCGCGTTGCCCTCAGCAGGGCGCGATACGCCGCCAGCACCTCTGCTCCCCCCATCTCTCTAGGGGTCGTCGTGCCGTGGGTTCCTTCATAAACAAAAAATTAAACATGCTAAGAGTAGATGGGCCGACGACAGGTTGTCGAACCCATCTTAGCAGATTTGTTAAATCCAACCCATTGAACTCATTTGATCTATAGCCCAAAAGGCTTCAAATTTAACATGTTTCAGAATCCAATCTTGCACGTCAAGGTGGACCTAGTAGAAAAAGAAAAAAAAAGGGGTGCTTGTACTAGAATTCACTGTCGATTCATGCTGGAAGTTTGTCATGAAATCTTGTTTCAGTGCTTCCCATAGTCGATGCATCCCGAACAGATGGGTGGACGGCCACTAAATCCATGGTTATTTGACACCAGGGAATGGGCTTCAATTGTGATGTCTAGCAAAATACTGAAACTGATCGAAACATACAAGTTCCGTAAATAGAGGAGCACATTACTGATTACTTACGTGCTGCTGATCACAATTCAAAAGATTATGGATTCTAACCACTCGAGGATCGGAAATTGGAAGAACGAGTCCTCGAAAATGGAATGGCCTATATCACAAAAAATGAAGAAAAGATTTGCAGCACTGTTGTCGCAGCATAAATTCCAGCAAAGTATGGCATAATTTTGAACAAAAAAAGTAATATTCAGAAGGCAAAGTTTAAATTGATCATCGGATGTAGCCTGTCGACGTCTCCAGATTCTTTAACCATGATTTTAGACAACGAAGCCAGAGGCCAACATTTGAGTTTACGAAACAGGAAAAAAAGATCATCTCTTGATGCACATCTACTAAACAAGTGAACATCTAAATGAGCATCATTCTATCTGTTTTTCCTTATTTTCCTTTTTTTTTTTCATTTTTCCTTTCTCCCTCAGCTGTCGAGCTTACAGATAGGATCAGACTTATCAGCATCACAAATCAACATGGTCGATCACCCTGGCATCTCTTACATTGTTGCATGATTCATCATTAAAAATTGTAAGACATCCTCGCGAGGATTCTTCCTTGCCAACTTGCATGGTCCCTGAACCTGCAGGATCAACAACAAGCTTAGATTATTTCCTGGAAGGTATGTTGAGATAATTTTCACATGGCTAGAAGATAAACACAAAGTAACATGGATCAAAAGTTTAGTATGAAATGCCACCACAAACTTTCTGCAATCGTGATAGGAAATGATAAAAAGAGGGGTACTTGAGCACACTAGGAAAATGATTTTTAGGAGCATTGGAAGTTCAGATATTATAAACATACTAATATCATCTAGAAGCACCGGAATGTTGTGAAATGCAAACATTATCACTATGATGATGGGTAACAAGGCTCGCAAGTTGCAACAGATTGCTTCAGCAGAGGGTATGACTGAAAATAAGAATTGCAATTTAGTACTTTCTTTTTCGAACGGATATGACCTTGAGGTGAGTTGGACAAACTCTCCAGCAAGAACTACCGACAAAATGTCCATTGTAATTATCACAAACAATCGTATCTTGAGCAATGTAACAAGAAATAGGGGAGTTGCAGTTTAGGACTTTCCCCATCCAGAGAAAGATGTGCCCAAAAAATTAATGCTTCAATTGAGAATACGTATGATGCAATGGGATCTGAATTTCTAATTTTCTATGACATCCTTTGTTTCAAAATATTTAATAACATAATAAGATGAAATGTGTGAATGTGTGAGAGGATATAACCATATAAAGCTTTATCAGGTTTTAAATTGACCTAGGAAATGTTTTGTTGCCTTTACATCATCAAATAAACGCTACCAAGCTTTTGAACCTCCAAGCTTCTTTGTCGAATAGTTATTTTGTCATTCATTGCTGTACTTAGACGTTCTAGCATGTTTAGATGATGTCTATGAAAAAAGGCCACATGTTAAAAGAATGTATCCTAGAAATAGTTCATTCAAAATCAATGTCAATATCAAATGTTTCTAAGTGTAAAGGAAAATCTACAAGCACCTAAAATTATTTCCTTAAATACATATCCCGATCAGTCTGTTGGTTTTCTTAAACAAAATCAACTGGAATTATTGAAACCCATGATCGAACGACTGTATTTATTTTTGTAACTTCAGTGTGTAATATGGAAGAGAACCCATGATCGAACAACTCTATTTATTTTTGCAACTTCAGTGTGTAGTATGGAAGAGAACCCATGATCGAACAACTCTATTTATTTTTGTAACTTCAGTGTGTAATATGGAAGAGAACCCATGATCGAATAACTGTATTTATTTTTGTAACTTCAGTGTGTCATATGGAAGAGAACCCATGATGGAACAACTCTACTTATTTTTGTAACTTCAGTGTGTTATATGGAAGAGAACCCATAAACTTCAAACTCCCAACACTACTAGGCCACCAGGGTCATGCAGGGTGGAATGAAATGGACGGAATGTGCAAATCGCACAGAAGCAGTCCAAACCTATTACATGCTCAAGATCGGGTCAATCTGTATCCAATCCACCAAAACCTAAGGATATCATAGTGCAGCTTATTAACGAAATAGCCATTCAAATGGAAAATTTATAAAGGAGAAAAAATACATACAAATTGGTGATGAGAGTTTCAATGTGATATGCAAATGTGAGGATTGAGTGGCACCTCGGAATGAAAGAAAATAAAAGGAACAATTCAGATAAAATTTACCTCACCATAAATTCTCATGAAACCTTAAGATTCTTAAGTTTTTCACAATGTGGTATTGGAGAAGTTTTGATCCACTGACGCCTTTGCAGTTCCATGTGGCAGTATCGATTAAGTACACTTCTATAATCTCTGAAAACATTGTGTTCAAGGGTGTCTCTTGAGGAACTTCCCTGAGGAAACTGTTGTTCAAAATCTTCCGATTTAACATAGTACTCCACTCCATGTTTCTCAGTAACCTTAGGGATCAGATACACACGAGTCTTTTGCAAAGAATATTGTGGCTCTGGGAAAGGTAAGTATGCAATCAGTAAGAAGAGCAAAATGGGCAAAATCTGAAGCAGAACTATGAAACTGATCCCTCCATCTCCTCCTTCTCTCTGTGCATTATGCTCCCTGAAATCTCGGCCCATTCCTCTGGGCCTGGTATCTCGTTGGGCACGGAACACATCACCCTGAGTACCAAAGAAGAAGGACCTGAATAATTCATCTGGATCGAAATCCTCGCTAAAGAACTCATTCCTGGCTGTATTCCTCCTCCTCCTCCTCCTAACGTTAACGTTAAGCGGGTTGAACACATACGCTTCAGCTGGCCTAGTCTGATCATAATGCTGCCTCGACTGCTCATCACTCAGACACTTAAACGCCATACAAACGGATTTGAATGCCTCCTCTGCTCCCGGTGCCTTGTTCTTGTCGGGATGCACCTTAAGCGACAACTTCCTATAAGCTTTTCTTATTTCCTCGCCCGTAGAATTCTTCTTTACCCCGAGAATCGCATAGAAATCCTCGGTCATTTCTATCTGGCGGATCTGCCTAACGTGATCTTCCGTATAGTTTTGGTCACCACTTGAATCTTCAGCCGGCATGGAGCAGGATGGCTCTTCGTGATTTTGTTCTACGACCTCCTCCTCGCGAATCGTGTCATTGGAGCCATCCAACTTCTTGCAATCAGCTATTAGATCATCTAGAGGAAGGGAACGATCTAATCGTCGCGCGATCCTAATGAATTTAAAAGCCCGCTGCTTGTCTCCGGATGCTAAAGCAGATTTCGCTATCTCCACGCACCTTGTAGCTTCATCTTTGTTGCCATCCATGATTCATCCAATCTCCCCGTTCTACAATCCAAAATTTCAACCAAAACACAAAACTTAAATTATATCAAAAATCTGCACACCAAATTCAAACAACAAGCGTATCCCGACAAACTCGATCAAAAGACTCAAAACAAAACCTTGGAATTAGGGCCATAGGATTAGGGATTAGAGAGCATTCAACTCGAATCTAAGGTTGCAAACATCTAACAGTAGCAAGTAGATCAATAACATGAGGTCGATCAGCAGTACAAAACCTTGAAAAAACCAATCGCGGCAGGTCGAGACGTCGAGAGTCTGTTCGAGTTGAGACCTCTTGCAGTGTGGGCGGAGAAGGTTCCATACATGAAACAAGTCTTTTTGCGAAAAATACCAGCAGTGGTTGGAAAAGGTTAAAAAAAAAAACATGGCCTGAGAATGGATTAGTCAATCTGCACCGTCAAAATTAAAACTCGCACCATCCCCACCGTTGTACGAGATCGGTGTTGGGAGATTCCCACGGTAGTATCCCTGACGAACGGCTTGGATGAGCTTGCAGGTTCCTCAGCTGCGTGCTCGAGGAGGCGAGGATTACTGCTTGGAGATTCGAATTAGCTCATCAATATTCGTGCGAGGCCATGATCGACGATGCAAGCAGCGTCGACAGAAAAATCAAGTTTAAAATATAATAAAAAAATAAAAATAAAAATAAAAATACTAAATTAATTTGTCAGGAGAACGAGTGTCTTGTATAATTTTGATTTTTCTTTTTTATTTTTGAAGAAATTATTCTTAAACCAATTTGTATAAATTTTCCCTGATTCGTATGTTCAGAACAGTACAAAATTATAGAAGATCTGCTGCCGTTCAGTTTAATTATATTTCATGTTAAAATGGGAAATAAACACGGTGATGAATCGAGTTCGCGGGGCGTTGGACTCGGTTTGCTTGCCTTTTACTTCGTTTCGATCACACTCAAGTCTAACTGAGCTGACGTCATCGTCTCATTCGACCTTTGTGGATTCGAAGCCCATTTTGTCACGTGCTTCAAGTGGAAAGGGGTTTAGAAGGAGAAGAAAAAGCTCTCACACGCTTTTTTGGTTGCCCACTTCGTACCCGGTGGGCCAGCAGTGGGCCCCATCAACGCCTGTGAAGACGCATTCAGCACTACCAAGTATACGGCTGAAACAGGAAATCCGAATCTAAAAGCGAGCAGCAGGCTTGTTCGCCAGCAGTCGCTTATTTTATTTCGAGTACCCAAACCCTCGACGCCGACCCATCGAGCGGAGCCGCCTCAACCAGCGACCAGGTCGGCTTCAGATCTCCAAATCCCTGTTCATTTGTTTGGTACATCTCCTGCAGCTGCTTCTCCTAAAACTCCTCTGCGTTCCACACCTAGGTTTTATAGCTAAATTTTGGATCATTGCTGCTATCTGTGTATTTCATGTTTCCGCTATACTTCTGCCGTTTGATTTTTTTTTTCAGAAATAAGATCCGTTTATACCTTTCGTTGAATCAGAAGAGCAGAAGAAAAATGTCAGATTCGCATTTACATGCGGATTTCACTATATTTCTTTTTCCATCTAGAACAAAGATGCTTTTGTTTTCTTCTCCCGTCAGAGAACTCTTTTTTATTTTTCTAATTGTTTACGACATGTCTTTTAGGAGATATGAGTAAGCGATACAGTCGTACCATCTACGTCGGCAATCTCCCTGGTGACATTCGCGAAAAGGAAGTGGAAGATCTGTTCTACAAGGTCTGATATCTTTGTTTCTATCTTCCAAAGAAAGGAAGCTCCTAGCTGCTAAGTGGTTCTGGATTCATTGCAAATGTTCTGTGCCTAGACGTTATTAATGAAAGCGAACACAAGTAAATTATAGGCTGAAACATTGTGCGTGAGTAGTTTTCATTCTGGTAGTTATAAGGATGTGCTTGCCGCTCAGGTTTTACACTTTAAGTTGCTTTTGAATCTATTTAAGCGTCAGGTTTTGTCGAAGGACATGTAGTCCTCCTACGTTTGAAGATATGGTTTATATTTTACTAATCTTTGTCTGTTATATCCATTAATTCCACCAATTATCCATGCGAGTAGTATAGCATGTTCTATTCGTATTGTTTTATAATATTACTTGTTGGGTGCATGAATGACTTGAGTGCATTTTTATAATTTATTTGAGTTTTCAAATGCTTTTGACCTAAATCTTTTTGTGGCTACTGTACGTTTCTTATTTGCATTCTCAGAATTTACTATGAGGTCAGAAGTCAAGAATTATATATGGTTTTTGTTTTAAAATATTCAAGTTATGCACAATATATTCTCTTCCTTTTGATAGATCATTATGTTTGGAAGAGGAGTTAGGAGCTTGAATGGAATAGTGATGATATGTTTTACCTTTTCTCCTTAAAATTTCTTGCATGATATCAGTCTTATTATATGTGCAGTATGGACCCATTATCGATATTGATTTGAAGATTCCACCAAGGCCTCCAGGCTATGCATTTGTTGAGGTACTGCTCTTCCCTTTCGTTTGTAAATATTGATAAGGAAATATCCTTCATAAAGGTGCTATATACCATCTTTCCCATTCCTTGTCAAGTAAAAAGTATCCTTTTTCAGACCATTTTGAGTGAAATTGGAGTCATATAGTTACATTTTAAATTGCCTTCGAAGAACACAAGTAAATGAATTTCAATAGCAGTGCTAGATTTTCTTGATGCTATTATTCTTGCAGTTTGAAGATCCTCGTGATGCTGATTCTGCCATCCGTGGTCGAGATGGGTATGATTTTGATGGTCACAGACTGCGGGTATGCATGTTCTTGGTGCCAAATTATCTGATGTTTTTAATGGTCTTCTTGTTGGGGTAAGACTGTGCCTTCCTTATGCAGGTGGAACTTGCCCATGGTGGAAGAGGGCAGTCATCATCATTTGATAGGCATAGCAGTCACAACAATGCAGGTCGCCGAGGTGGTGTTTCCAGGCGCTCAGACTATCGTGGTGCGCTGTTTGCTGATTTGAGTCTGCATGATTATGCTTTTGACAAAAAATAGTTTTGTTTAATTTATGTGCTTATGGATGTGTAGTAATGGTCACTGGTCTGCCTTCCTCAGCTTCATGGCAAGATTTAAAGGTTTGTTCCTGATTTGCTTTTTTCATGGCTGCAGTATGATATAATGTATTAAACAACCCTGGAACTTCTTTGTTAGGACCACATGCGCCGAGCTGGTGATGTCTGCTTTTCAGATGTTTTTCGTGATGGTGGTGGTGAGCTGCTCTAGCTTTATTTTACCATTCATTTTATTTATCTTTTCTTTCACAGGTCAGAAGCATCTATACCTTTTTGCTTATGTAGTCAGGTCTTGTACAACATTGGTATGTACACCCAGATGAAAATAATTATCTCACATGCTACATTTAGTAACTGAAAAACATGAGATACATTTATTGGCTGAAAGAAAAGAAACCCAACAGTTTTTAATTGGCCATTTTTATGGACAAACTGCAGTTTTTGGTTGTTGACTCCTTCGCCGTTACGTACCTCTTAGATATTGTCCTCATTCTTCTCTTTTTTAACTAATTCTTGGAACTAGAACTTGAATGTGTTCTTGGCACATGGATCATCAGCCTTCTGTATGCATAAATTTTATCATTTCTAGTTTTATGCCTGGCAATATTTTTACTCAACTTATTTCACCTCCGGTCAGTTTTAAGATGAACATTGCTGATCTATTTTGAATAAGTGAACCGATTTGCATTTCTTAGCATTAAGTTTTCATGTGTCCTGGTTCTAGTTTATTTCATGTTTGACCTGATGTAATATTGAAATATTTTCATTCCTTATCTATTTAGTTGGAAGCAAACAATATAAACTAGGTTATTTTGTTTATTCATAGAAAGATCATCTTTGCAGGTACAGTTGGAATTGTAGACTACACCAATTATGATGATATGAAATATGCGGTAAGTGCAATATTTGAGCGAGTGCTTGGTTTTATAATGTACACATCTTAGATGCATCTTTGTTTTCAGCCTTGGTTTTATAATCGACTTGCTTTGATGGGAGTCGACTTTCTTATTATAATGATAAATACCTTTGTTTCAAAACAATTAACTCTTTGAATTTGATTCAATCCTTTTAATTGCTTATTTGATCACAGATTCGGAAACTTGATGATTCTGAATTCCGAAATGCATTTTCACGGGCATATATAAGAGTATGTATTGCCATCTATCTTTCCTTGATTTGCCATTTCTCAAGGATCTTCCTTTTAGATGTTTCCTGTCATTTCTTACAGGTGAAGGAGTATGATTCCAATAGGAGTTTGTCCAGGAGTCGAAGCCGTAGCCGTTCGTATTCGAGAAGTCCAAGTCCAGCTCGCAGTAGGAGCCATAGCCGAAGGTTTGTTCTGTATTCTATTGTCAATAGTGATATATTAAGCAATGATGGCAGAATTTGATATTAAGTTTTTAAGCAGCAAGTCTCCGAAGGTAAAGTCACGCCGTTCCTTGTCAAGGTCTCGCTCAAGATCTGCACCGTCTCGTTCTCGCTCAATATCCAAGGGCCGATCTGTATCTAGGTACACCTAAAATGGTTTAGCTAGTTTACTGTTTGGCATTTGAAACTGTTTGGAGTTTTATAGCAATATCTTTTATTTATAGAAATTTTGCAATTCTGTATTTTAATCTTACAAAGATGTAAATATTTAGCTATCATGTTAACTATATCAGAGGGCTTTTTATATTTAGATTCCTAAGAAACATTCAGAGATATAGATAATGGAAAACATTTTTTTTGGTCTGAGGTCTATTAGTTACAAAATTACAGGTTGTGGCAAATATCTGTTTTCTTTTGTTCTTGCCCTGGGCTCAGGTTTGAGTGGAGTGTGAGAAGTAAATTAGAAACAAAGTAAGCCAGGAAAGACAAAGTTTAAGATAAACTCTTCTTTTTTGGTTTGTGCAAGTGAGAGAATGCCAATCCTCAAATAGTTTAGGAATAGCTGACAAAAGTTCTTCATTCTATTCCATTTTGTTTATTCTTCATATTATTGATTCAAATTTTCTTTCTTGCCAATATGACATGTTTCATTGTGATGGAGGATAGTAGATGGGCTTTAATCATTTGGACTGCTACACTGATATTCTATGTGACGAAAATTCCAATAAGACTGATGTCTTGAATTCAACTTTAAACTTTGAATGGCTTGAGTTGTTCAGGATAGGATTTTACCATTTTATGATTATAGTATTAACTTAATTATACTATTAGGTTATTTTTGCATTGGTTGTCCCTCCATAGTAATTGTTCATGATTCTGGCCGAGAGTAGCTTGCTACTGTGAATGCTGTGTGAATGGCTTATTGGATGTTGGTGCTTGCTGTGTCTATACCTCCTTTTCCCTTCTTTTGATCATCTTTCTCAGTATTAATCCATTCAACATTATTGAAAATAATGACTTAAGGTTGGACATGGCTTGAAACTATTTCCAGAAGGGTTGAAGCATATTATAGACACTGGAATTGTTTTCTGTTTTCTTACTAGTTCTAGCTAACTCTGATATTCTCTTCATGATTGTCTAATTAATATTGTTCGAAGTATTTGCTTCTATTTCATTTATAATTGTTGCTTCAGTTATCCCTTATCTTGTTGATCCTGAACAGTCTCCTGAGAGATGGACGCGGCTTCAGTGATGATTATTGTCACCTTCTATTTTGTAGTTCACAGTAATTTGCCCGCTGAAAGGTGGATATTCTAAATAGGGAGAGCTAGATTTTACATTACAGTTAAAAAATTTTGTGCTTTGCCCCCTTCCCGAAAAATGGTAATCATGATCCATGTACATGCTGCCCAATTATTGAATTTTAACTTGTTTGTTTTTTAGATTTGGGCTTAAGCGGGAATCTCTGGATTGCATATTAGGATCTGGATTGGATTTGGTGCAAATTCTTGCAACTCTTTGGTTGTTGTGAGGTATGCTGTTTCATAGACAAGCAGTTTATGAAACTTGCATAACGTCATGTTGTTTATCACTAGTGGACCTTTTCTGATAATGGGCCTCTTTGGGGGCAGAAAAGATTGGTTGCAATAACGAGGTGGATTATGCAGTGAGTCAAGTGGAACTGGTACTCACTGAGTAAAGTGCTAGGATCAAGTTAGCACCTTCATTCTCAAACATTCTCTCAGTACTATAAGTTGCGCACAGAGATTCTGGCCATAACTTTTGGTACAAGAAATCATCCTTTCAACGGCTTAGGAATGTTGGTCTTTGCATAGGTACCTGATATTATTTCTATTTTGTCTACATGAATCTGTTCGAATAAACTCTGTGCTACTAAATAGCCAAGCACTAGCATTTTGTGAATGATTATATGAGTTCGTTTCATCCTCTGATAAGGTTTTTAGTATTTTCTGCCTTCCCTTATGTAACTCTGACGTGGAAGTGGCGTTTGAGGATTTTGGATCCAAGTTGTTAAAGCAGCAATTTGGATATTGAATTCAGTTTTCTGGAACTTTTTGCAGATCACGATCGAGATCCAAATCTCCTGTATCTTCTGTAAGTTCTATTAGTACAAGTAATATGGATATTTAAATCTTTGCCCTTGCATTGTTCAACTAAACTATATTTATGCAGCCTGCCATCGGCAAACCTGCGAGCAAAAGTCCTAGTAAACGGAGCCCTAGCCGGAGCAGGAGCTTGTCCCGTTCGCCTGTGGTATGTATCTCGAGTTGATTAAGGTCCATTGCTCATCCCTCCTCATCAGAGTATCTGCTTCTTTCTTTGACGAATATTATTTCTCACAGGCGAAATCTGATTAGAGGGACCTTGCTGCTGGGGATGGCTAAGATGGAATTCAGATGCTGAGATAGATTACGATGTTCGAAAGTATTCTTCTAGGTCATCGTCAATTACCAAGACAATCTGGTCCTGATGATCCAAACCTTAATTTTGCTGTTGAACTTTGTTTGAGGTGTTTATGGCCCATGTTGAATTGATTCTGATTTTTTTTTTCTATGTATAACTAACCATCTCATGTTGTGGAACTTGGCCATTCCTTCGTCGTGCTCTTAGTAAAGATGGGACTAGTACTGGTGTAGGTTTAATTTTATTTGATCACCTTGGCTGCTTCACGTGGATTTGTTACTTATTATGCGGTTGTTTTCTTTTGGTGTGTAAATAGCAATTTAGAGTTGTTTGCTCGCTTGCTATTTCTAATAGCCAAAAATTTTGTCGGCAATGGGCCTTTAAATTAGATTAGTTCGTATTTGGTGAAAAATATTTTAGATGGTCCGGCATGGGTTGTGACCACAATAATTTTATAGAATCTGTAGGCAGATTAGACCTCCGAGTCGCAGTCCGATGGGCTGTTCATTGGTAGTAATGGTAATGGAATATCTTGTTTGGTTGATGATGGTACATATTCCTCTTTTCTAAAATTCTTTTTGGTGCTATGAAGCTGTACATCCTTTCTATTCGCGTGATATGTGAAATAAGGGGGGACTGCTTTCCCCTTTCCCTCTCAAAAAAGGTCCTTGTGGTCTTATTCATCACTTTCTTACAATTATCCTATCCTGCTCGTCCCTTCTCCTGTTGCCTCACCCATCACGAATCTATTCGTTAGATTTCGAAATCAAACTAAAAGTAAAGACACGTTTTAATGGATCATCTTTTATCCTATAAGGAGCTCGTGTGTCGTTTTAAATTTGAGATGGAAGTTATCGGCCAATCATTTCAAATCTCAAAATCGATAATTAAGAACCACCGCTCGATCTTCCAGGAGATAAGCACGCAGGGTTTGCTTCAACCGGGGCCAATCAATCAAAAATCCACATTTGTTTTTAAAGTATCTATTTCCGGAACCAACAACTCAACTCCTCCTCTGCTCGCTCGTCTCTCCCATCCCATCCATCAATGTATCGTCTCTATCCACACGCCACCCAGGTGGTCCAGCAGGCACCAACACCTCTCATTCGCACAGCCACAGCTCCCCCGAAAGCTGTCTCCGCACTATCTTTTTTCTTTTTCCTAGTTGTGTTAAGTGTACGTCCGGCAGCTGCCTCCTCCTCTTCTCCTTCTGTTCTTCCCACACGGCCTCCTGTTGTCCCTTCGGTCGAGCACGGGCACCACTCGCGCACTTGCCGAAGAATAATTTGATGGATCCCCCTCGTTGTCAGCCTGTTGGCTGCTGCAGTGGCGTAGCCTAAATATACGCGATCCATTCTTTTATTTATGCTTTTGTATGATCACATGCACATAAATATATGTATGATATATATATTTCATCGCCTCGTGCGAGAGATCCTGCCTGTCTATAATCTGTCTCGTACGCACAAATAACAAGGTGAATGAGAAAAAAAACAACTAAACCAATTTTTTCAAGCATGATGTGGTCGGGCGACGCAAGATCATCTCATATACTTAGGAGTTGAAAATTTTGGCAACCAACATTGTACTTGGACACTTCAAATCTTCGTGGAAGGGAATCGTCAGACGTAAGTATAGCATCCTGCGTATGTCTTTTTAGCTAGTCGTCATGCGTGCTTGGACACCGTTAAGAAATAGGCGGCCGGGGAAAAATGGATTATTTTAGTCGTCATGAGTAATTTTGTTAGTTAAAGAATAAAAGTTAGACGGTTGTAAATATAATTCAGCTGTTTGTTAGCATTCGTAAGTAGATCCTAAATAAAAATATAAAATATCGTCGGCCGTCTATTATTAGATGGCATGGGCCATGGAGGATGGCGCTCCGGCTCATCTCCTCATTCCCTCGAATCCCGTCACCGCACCCTTCGCCTCATCGTATATAATTAATATTAAGCAACTCAAACGAAGCAGCCTCCTCCAAAACCAAAAGATCTCGTTCTTTATGCTACGATGATCTCAGTCCCTTCCCTCGCCTCGGCCTCCTCCTCCTCCTCCTCCTCCACCACCATCGTGACCACCGCCTCCGACGGCGCCTCCTCCGCCTTCTCTCTCCTCTCCGACGACATCGTCCTCAACATCCTCGCCAAGCTCGAGGCCGACCCCCGAGACTGGGCTCGCCTCGCCTGCGTCGCATCCCGCCTCTCCTTCCTCGTCCGCACCGTCTGCTGCCGCTCCCGGTGCTCCCGCTCGCTCCCCGCTGACCTTCTTCCCTCTCCCGCCGCCTCGGCTGCCGTCTGGCCGTCCCTCCACAAGCTCTCCGTCTGCTGCCCTGGCCTCCACTGCGCCGGCGTCCTCCTTGAGCACTCCGATTTCGGCCTCGAGCGCGATATCGGCCCCCATCTGACGCCCCCTGTCCCCTCCTCCCTGTCCTCGCTGCCCTTGCCTAACGATCCCTCAAATCCCCCTACTCAGATCCCTCCCGAGACTGCCGATTCTTGCTGGTCCCTCTTCGACGATCTCTACTTTGACACCGTCTACGACCGTTCCGAGGCCCAAGATGCCGCCTCTACGCCGATGGATCATTCTCTTACCGAAGTTCCCATCAGAGTCGATTCGATGGAAACCAAGAAGAGGAGGAAAGAGTGGATCGGCCCGATAGGTGTTCATGTGGCTACCGGGCCTTGGACTCTTTGCCGAGAACAAGGCAACAAACTGCTTGCAAGCCGGTTCAGAGGCGATTGCCTCTACATATGTGATTGGCCTGGATGCATTCACGCAGAGCAGAAACGGAAATACATGCTCTTTAGAGGTGTTTTCAAAAACTTCAAGCAGTCGAGAGTCTGGAAGACAATATGCGATACGAACAGGGGCAAGATTGCTTTGGACTGTGCTTTCTGTGTTTGCAGGGAGACCTGGGATCTTCACTCTGCATTTTGCTTGAGGAGGGTCTTTGGGTTTCATGATGATGGAGAGCCAGTGGTCAGGGCTTATGTTTGCGAGAATGGGCATGTCTCAGGGGCATGGACAGAGAGGCCATTGTATGCTTAAAGATTGGAATCTGTTAGCTATCCGGCGCATGTTTTAATTGTCTTTTATTCTGATTATATATCGTTTATCTAGAATTCTGCCAGTGCTGATGATGATGGGATTTGGAATTATTATATTAACTCGGTTCTAAGTGTGTAAGTTCTTTACGAACAAACCATGCTGAGGCATTAGTCATTTTATTTTTCCATCTCGGTGAATGCTTGGAATTGTGGTTTGTCACTGACTTTTTTCTTCATGAAAATGCCATTCTAATGCTCCACATTTTTGCCAATAACTGTGTTTGTTATGATCTCAATAAGCAATGATGATTATGCTTATTGCTCGCTAATAATACCACATCATGAAAAGAAAAGCAGTTAGAAATTAGGTAACTTGAATCTGTACACAGCCTACATGCCTGGGTATTGCTAGTACGTTGTGTTATACGTTTGCATCAATTTTATTTCCTTGCTTATGATGGTTGACAGGTTCAGGCTCATCGGCTGCATGGTAGGAACAAGTTATAAGAGTATTCCAGGTAGGATATCTTCTCAGCATCTTATATCTGAACGAGTGCTTTACCAACTTTTCACAAAGTTCATGCAGTTGTAGTAAGTATATTATCTCGGTTTGTGCTAAAGTATTCTAGGAAACAATCATTTTATATACCGTGTGCTTTTTAACACTGTTCACGAGGTTAATGTAGTCATGGCATCTACTTTCCCAATCTAGAGGTTCGTTTGAAATCGTCTAATCGCTTAATTCTGTGTAAGTGTGTTGTTGATCATGATGCTTTCTCCAGTGCAAATACAGTCTTTCCATTGTTGGAACATATGTGCTCTGCTGAATTTTATTGATTATAGTCTGATGGTACAATCCTCTAGCACCTCCTTATATTCTTTTACTATCTTCGTTCTTATCAAAGAGACTCTCCACATTGATATCAGAAAATGCACATGCTAGTTGATATCTCAGTAGAATTTTTGCATAAAACCTTTCTCATCTTATAAATGGTCTGAGTAGGTCCTTTTTCAGAGAGCATTAACTTGCTGCAGGTGATCCAAGCTGCTGAGTAACTGGGAATCAGACATTTTGCTTGAGGCTGTGCATGTTCCTTGTCAATTGGAAACTAAATATAGGCACGAGGTTTGCATGGTGTTAACCTTCATGGATCTGCCAAGAAGGGTACTTATGCTTCCTGATTTTTACTCTTGAGCTTTTCTGACAGATAAATCTTTAACTTGTTGAACTGGATAGACGAGGATGCTTGATAGTATTAGGTTGGTATCAGCCTGCGTAAGCCAATAGTTCTCTCAGAACTTTTGCTAATTATTCTCTCATGGATCACATTTTTCGAATTCATTGTAATTGGGGGTGGGTGCGTATGACATTGTACCTTTAGCACCGGGTGCTTCTCTTATCCTTTTTTTTCAGGTTGTACCGCGGGCAATTCGACTTTAGAACCTCACATTTTGGTTCATAAAGGATCTGTTAGCTCATGCATCCCTTGTCTCTGTATAAAAGCAAATACCAACTTAGTATTTGACTTCATTAGCCTCAAGATTCTAAAGTTTTAAACTGAGTTTTTTACGCCCCTAATTAACCTTCTTTAGACACTCTATGTTTTGTGTTAATTGATGCACAATTATTGACCATAATACAGGGCGTTTACTGGATAGATACACATTTTGGTATTATATATTTACAAACGCTAGTGCCGATATTGAGGCAACTCAATGGTGATTCAAGTATTTAATCTTTTGTACTTTAACATCAGTTCAATTGCATTGATTAATGCATATATATTCTCAATAATTTTCAGGATCTTAAACCATCTACGATTTGGAGACTACTCATAGATGCTGAGAAAGATAAAGATAGAGGAGTCGAGGCCTTCCGTCCTTCCCCAAAAACCAAACTCACCAATTTAATAGTTCCTTTGATGGCATCTTCACGAATCATTATACTTCACAAAATGTGAATGACAATTACCTCAATGTTTCAATGATTAGTCCTCGTGACTACCCGCAAGATGTTCGTGCCAAGTAAGCTAATAATTATCCTGTTAATTATTTGCTCGTTAGTAAATGTTTTGAGTACTTAATCAACATGTTAGGTGCATTAATGCTGTATGCATCTTCCAGAAATGCAACACCAATTTCACGCCCTTGAAAGGATAAAAATCTTCTTCAGCGGGAGGCCGGGCATCCGGGACCAGGGACAGTAAATTTGAAAAATCATATTTTATTTATTACTTGATATCTGATAAATGCTTGATTAATATATCTTACTGAACAGCCGGTGGATCTCCGCAACTTATTAACCAATAACTTGTAAAGTATTTACTTCTTAATATCTAAGCGGCTGTATGTCTTATGTTGGCACTATAAACTTCCCTGAAGATGAGTCGAGATGACAAACGAGCAAGACTGCTTTGGATAAGAATTTGGGCCATGCTAATTTTATAGTAAAACTCTTGTTGTACATTTGAATAAAGGAGATGAAACTTTTCAAGTGCAGACTTCTGTTTTCTACTTCTTTTTTTCAAATAAATGAACTCCAGTTAGCTCAAGCCACTGCAAATTCACATAGTTATGTTTGTTTTTAATCTCTGATTCGTTGCGATCTTTTATCGAAGTAGATGGGTAGCTACCAATGCTCGCTTTGAAGAGGGTGAAAATAATGTTCTTTTTTTTATAAAGGAAAATTCTGATCGATATTATGTGTTACTTTTAACTATTTGTTATACATTGTCATAAACTTTTAATAAAAAACTCAACTAATATGATCTCAAATCATTTTAAAAGTATCTCCTTGCAGGCAAGGAATGAGTAACAAAAAAGAATACTTTCTCAGAGGACCGCACAGCACTACAGAATTCTCTGTGGCCTGCAAATGAACCACCTTATCTACTTAATTATTCCTTCTTTTTCCTATCATTCAGTCTTAAGTATAACTGCAAAGTAATGAAGTAAAGCAACCCGTATACAGATATAATGGTAGAACACAGAGAGCTACTTGAACCAAAAGAAACTAAGGTATACCAATCACAATCTCTTCGATAGTTTATCAACTGGAACTCACTTGGTTTGATCCTCTTGAGCCAACTTGTGATTTCCTCAAGCCACGTAAGCCTGATTTCGATTGGACCCCACGGCTGTCCAAGTTTCCTAGCACGGTTTTATTATTTTTTGTGGTACAAGTTCATTAAGCTTCTGGGAAGAACTGAGATCAAGAGGAGGTACACGAAATCGCTTTCTCTATGAAAAAGAACTGAAAAATGAGAGAAAAAAGAAAAGGACGACGAATCCGATATAAGAAACAATAAATAAGTCCCATCGTCGTCGTCGGAGTGGACCGAACAAGATGAACATCATAATTATTCTAAGATAAAGATGCATGCATGCATGCATGGTGCAGTACTTAGCACGGTCTAGTGGAACAAATGATCCGTTCGGCATAGTCCACGAAGATAAATCGTATCGAGCCGTACATGGTACACCCACAGCCCGAAGAGGAAGAGGAACCGTACCGAGCCGAGCACAGCACGGTTTGATTGGACCGACTCATTAAAAAATATATATTCAGTCAAATTTTAAGTCATGCCTTCAACCTTGAGGTGTACGGCACTCGGTGCTGATCTGACTTTTTAATAGGCACCTACGACATTAAAAATCGCCCCTGTCGTCTGTCCCTGATCACATATCTCTTCCTTTCTTTGGATACCTCTACTGCTTTATCTTCTTTTCTTTCCTCCTGAGGAAAATAATCGAGCTTCCATTTACTTCAATACATACAGCGATATATGCAAGAGAACTGAGAGAGAAAATATATAGCCAGCAATGAAGAGAGGCAGGAGCTTTTCGTCGAACTTGTTCTTCTTGTTGCTGCAAGTATCGCTGTTGTTTCCTCCAGGGAAAAAATATTGTTTGGGAGGGCAAAGTTGGAGCAGAGACGACTTCCCACCGGACTTCGTCTTTGGAGCTGGGACTTCAGCTTATCAGGTAGGTACTTCATTAACTACTAATTCACGAGTCGGGACTGACAGAAGAAATAACCGGAGTTGCTTAATTACTTTTTCTCCTTCAGTCCTCCTACACGCACAAACCAATTTGTGATGAACAATAATAGTCTGCCGTCGTTCTCATCAGAAGGACATGGCATGGTCAGTGACTAAGCGATATGTAGATCGATACAAAAAACTGAACACTGATGAGTTGGGGTTTAATTTATGAAGGTGGAGGGAGCCGTGGCGGAGGATGGAAGGAGCCCCGGCATTTGGGACACCTTTACGCATCAGGGTAACGTGTTGCTTGCTAGCCTTCAAATTTAGCGAGTCTGATGAGCGATGGGGATGCTATGAACATTACAGGGAGGATGCCGGATAAGAGCACCGGAGACATCGCTTCTGATGGATACCACAAATACAAGGTGTCTTCTTAATTATTAAAACATCGTCTACTTGTTATAATTCCTTCCACAACTTGTATGATATGAAGCGATCATTAACTGTGAGGAAAAGGTTTTACGATAAGGGAACATATATTTCTCAGGAAGATGTGAAGCTGATGGCTGACTTAGGACTGGATTCCTACAGATTCTCCATTTCTTGGTCAAGGCTCATCCCAAGTATGTATATATTCTTATCGATCGACAGTAATTGAAGCAATCAGAGTAGTGTTTATTATAGCTAAGCAAAAGTTACAAATATCTACGTTCTCGTTAATTGATGTGATAAGTCATGCATGCTTCTTTAAATATTCCCCTACAGATGGAAGAGGAGATGTTAATCCAAAAGGCCTCCAATTCTACAACAACTTCATCGATGAACTTTTAAAATATGGTAATTAAATAACATGCATATATTATTTTGAAGCAAACCAGAAGCCCATTCAAGCAGTTCATATATATGTACTTTATAAAATAACTCATATATATAGGAATCAAGCCTCATGTCACGCTGTACCATCTTGATCATCCGCAAGTTCTCGAAGATGAGTATTTAGGGTTTTTGAGTCCAAAAATTGTGTAAGTTGTCCTTCAAACCATTCAGATAAACTTTCATATGTACTACAACTTTGTTGTTATTTTAAATAGCTAAAGCTCTAAGCTCCTATCCAGGGATGATTTCACAGCTTTTGCAGATATATGCTTTAAGAACTTTGGTGATAGAGTCTCCAGATGGACTACATTTGCAGAACCCAATGTCCTTGCATTAGGCGGGCACGACATTGCACTCATTGCACCGGGAAGGTGCTCTTTCCCATTTGGAGTTAATAACTGCCCGAATGGTGGCAATTCGACGACGGAGCCCTACATCGTGCTTCACAATTTCATTTTAGCTCACGCCTCTGTCGTCAAACTATACAAGAGCAAATATCAGGTTAGCATTTAGTTTTTGCGGATTGATATCACTCTGTATATTCACTTCATGATCAGAAAAAAAAACAAATGTTTATAAAGAGACTTTTAAACATATTGCACCCATATTTGCCGTTTCATTATGCAGGCAGTGCAACATGGTTGGATAGGAATCAATGTGTATGCATTTTGGTTTTATCCATACGCAAACACAACTGCAGACATCGAGGCAACTCAAAGAGCACTCGACTTTTACATCGGTTGGTGAGTTCTTCAGAGGAGATCTAACTGCTTCAAAAAAAAATTGAGTTCATGTCTTAATATATATGTATTTCCTATAATTTTTTTAGGATCTTAAACCCTCTATTATTTGGAGACTACCCAGATGTGATGAGAAAGATAGTGGGCTCAAGGCTTCCATCGTTCACAAAGAACCAGTCTCTCCAAATAAAGGGCTCATTCGATTACATTGGTCTCAATCATTATACTTCAGTATACATCAAAGATAATTATGCGAATGCTTCGTCGATCAGTCCTCGCGATTATGTGTTGGATGTCTTAGCCTTTATGTTAGGTAAGTTAAGGAACTATCTTGCAAGACTACTCCCCTAATTATCTAGCAGACCCTTCGGTTGAAACGTTTAATATGATAATACTTGATGAATCTATTTGATGATGTGCACAGGTTCAAGGAATGTAACTCCTGGAGAGCCGGTAATATCAATTCTTCTTTAAGAGAAAAAAAAACACTTTTTAATTGTGTAGTTTAATCATCTTAATATGTTGTTATTCTTAATAAAACAACAGTATGACCCAAGCATGCCAGAGATGGTGGATCCTCGGGGGCTGCAACACCTATTAGAGTACATCAGAAATGCCTATGGAAATCCTCCTATTTTTGTCGAAGAAAATGGTCAGTTTATCTATGTTCATTCCTGTTGTATGATGAACGGAAGTTTTTAAAAAATGATCAATTTGATCAGGCTATGGAATAGGAAGGAATCAAAGTGGACTAAATGACAAGGAAAGGATCGATTACCTGAGCGGCTACATCGGTAGCACACTCGATGCAATTAGGTAGGTTATGACTAATATCTAAAGCAAAAGATCAAAAACAACATCAAGCATGCGTAAGTAAATAAATAAACATGGATAGTGCAGGAACGGAGTAGATGTGAAGGGCTTCTTCGTTTGGTCATTCGTGGATGTGTTCGAGCCATTGGCAGGGTATGAAGGGCCATGCGGATTGTATCGCGTGGATTTTGAGGACGAGAACAGCCCAAGAACACCGAGGCTCTCCGCCCAGTGGTACTCTGAACTCATCAAGAGCAACAGCAACAAGAACAAGGAGGAGGAGGAGGACTACATATATGGGGTACCAAAACAGGACCGATCAAAAGATGATAAGAGCAAATGAAAGAGTCGAGTAGGATGCATGGTTCGATCTGATCATGGGGATTCTTTAAACTTGGCGTTTCTTGTCATTACTTACTAGCTGGAAATTGTTTTTTTTTTAGCTTTTTCTCCTGCTGCTGCTGTTTATTAATTACGGACTTCCTCAGTTTTTAACTCTGCATTCGGTTGGAAGATTAAATTCATTTCTATCAAATCAGTTTAAATTCGATAAACAATAAATGAAGCGAACTAAAATTTTCATATCCTAATATTCATTTATTTATTTATGTAAAATTATGAGAATAAAAAAATAAAAGATAATATTGTTTTTAAAATTGTAAAAGGGGTGAAAGAGAAATTTAAGAAAAAAATAAAATAGAAAAGACAAAAATCATCTACTTATGAGGTGGTGATGTCTGTCTAATGTGCTTGGCTTGTCTGTACTTGGTATCTCGTTCCACTTGATAGATGGATGTGCGGCCATCTGTTTAATATTGTGTGCACCGCTGCTGCTTTTTATCATATCTACTTCTGCTACTTGTGAGCAAAAGACTCGAGCTTTTTCCCATTACTTGAGTATAAATAATATATATCCATATATACCGAGAGAGAATTTATATAAAGCAAGCGATGAAGAGAGGGAGGAGCTTTTCGTTGAGCTTCTTCTTCTCGTTGCTGCTGTTATTGCTCCTGCATATCGCTGTTGTTTCCTCCAGGAAAAAAATATTGTTTGGCACAGCAAAGTTGGAGCAGAGACGACTTCCCATCGGACTTCGTCTTTGGCGCTGGGACTTCGGCTTATCAGGTAGGTACTTCATTAACTACTAACTCATGAGTCAGTTTGTTCATTCTCTGCATAAAGTTGAGGCAACTCAATGGTGATTCAAGTATTTAATCTTTTGTACTTTAACATCAGTTCAATTGCATTGATTAATGCATATATATTCTCAATAATTTTCAGGATCTTAAACCATCTACGATTTGGAGAATACTCATAGATGCTGAGAAAGATAAAGATAGAGGAGTCAAGGCCTTCCGTCCTTCACCAAAAACCAAGCTCACCAATTTAATAGTTCCTTTGATGGCATCTTCACGAATCATTATACTCCACAAAATGTGAATGACAATCACCTCAATGTTTCAATGATTAGTCCTCGTGACTACCCGCAAGATGTTCGTGCCAAGTAAGCTAATAATTATCCTGTTAATTATTTGCTCGTTAGTAAATGTTTTGAGTACTTAACATGTTAGGTGTACTAATACTGTATGCATCTTCCAGAAATGCAACGCCAATGTCACGCCCTTGAAAGGATAAAAATCTTCTTCAGCGGGAGGCCGGGCATCCGGGACCAGGGACAGTAAATTTGAAAAATCATATTTTATTTATTATTTGATATCTGATAAATGCTTGATTAATATATCTTACTGAACAGCCGGTGGATCTCCGCAACTTATTAACCAATAACTTGTAAAGTATTTACTTCTTAATATCTAAGCGTCTGTATGTCTTATGTTGGCACTATAAACTTACCTGAAGATGAGTCGAGATGACAAACGAGCAAGACTGCTTTGGATAAGAATTTGGGCCATGCTAATTTTATAGTAAAACTCTTGTTGTACATTTGAATAAAGGAGATGAAACTTTTCAAGTGCAGAATTCTGTTTTCTACTTCTTTTTTTCAAATAAATGAACTCCAGTTAGCTCAAGCCACTGCAAATTCACATAGTTATGTTTGTTTTTAATCTCTGATTCGTTGCGATCTTTTATCGAAGTAGATGGGTAGCTACCAATGCTCGCTTTGAAGAGGGTGAAAATAATGTTCTTTTTTTTATAAAGGAAAATTCTGATCGATATTATGTGTTACTTTTAACTATTTGTTATACATTGTCATAAACTTTTAATAAAAAACTCAACTAATATGATCTCAAATCATTTTAAAAGTATCTCCTCGCAGGCAAGGAATGAGTAACAAAAAAGAATACTTTCTCAGAGGACCGCACAGCACCACAGAATTCTCTGTGGCCTGCAAACGAATCACCTTATCTATTTAATTATTCCTTCTTTTTCCTATTATTCAATCTTAAGTATAACTGCAAAGTAATGAAGTAAAGCAACCCGTATACAGATATAAAGGTAGAACACAGAGAGCTACTTGAACCAAAAGAAACTAAGGTATACCAATCACAATCTCTTCGATAGTTTATCAACTGGAACTCACTTGGTTTGATCCTCTTGAGCCAACTTGTGATTTCCTCGAGCCACGTAAGCCTGATCTCGATTGGACCCCACGGCTGTCCAAGTTTCCTAGCACGGTTTTATTATTTTTTGTGGTACAAGTTCATTAAGCTTCTGGGAAGAACTGAGATCAAGAGGAGGTACACGAAATCGCTTTCTCTATGAAAAAGAACTGAAAAATGAGAGAAAAAAGAAAAGGACGACGAATCCGATATAAGAAACAATAAATAAGTCCCATCGTCGTCGTCGGAGTGGACCGAACAAGATGAACATCATCATTATTCTGACATAACGATGCATGCATGCTGCAAAACTGAGATCAAGGGTCGCTTGCTGAATCGACAGATCCACGAGGAATTCACTTGATTCGCTCCGAGTAATCGCTTGATCACTTGCCTAGCCACTCGATGCCGAATAGAATGAGCACGCAGATTCGCTCATCTAGTAAAAATACAAATTAATATGTATTGAACCTGACCGGTTTGGGGTAGCTAGACATATATTTGAGTGTTTTTCCGTCCTGATGCATTTAAAATATTAATTTCTAGAAATCATCTAGTAAAAATAAAATTTTCGGATGTAACCCGCCATGTCAAATAATTGACCTATTTTTCGTCCACCGTCGACTGCATCTTCTCCATTTCGACGAGGGCGCCTCGGGGAGGGGGGTGGGGTGGGGGAGGGGTGGTGAGACGCTTGAGTTTGCAGAGGAGAAGAAGCGCATACAAGAGGGAAAGCAGCAGAGGGAAAAGAGGAGCGGGAGCAAAGGAGATGGAGGCTTGGGAAGAAGCATGAGTGCGCGGATGTTGAAAACTAAACTTGAAATTTATAATTTTTATATTATCTAATTCTTAGTTTATGGTTCATATTTATTGGTTGATTTGGTTTATAATTACTTTAAAATATATGGTTCATAATATTCCAATACTTGTAAAATGTATGGTTCAAATATAAATAGGTGATGTAAGTGTCAAGGTTGTTCATTCCCATTTAATATAATTACTTCTCTATTGAAGAAAGTTCTTCCTATTTTCTCCTCTTTCATACTTTCTAGTTCAAGGAGCATTGTGTGAGAGCTCTATATTCCAACAAAGTGGTATCAGAGCGAGGTTCTGAGAAGATTATTTGAAGATGTCGTCATTCTCCTTTTCTTATCCATATCTGATGCTCACTTCTTTCAATTATGAGTTTTGAGCAATTCGGATGAAGGCAATTCTTGGCGCCCAAGGTCTATGAGATTTTGTAGAAAAAGGCTACAATGAGCCAAGAGATAAAGAAACTCTTTCTGAAGAAGAAAGAGGAGTTTTAGAGAGAGAAAGAATGGAGGATCAGCAAGCTCTCGTCATCATCTATCAAGGCATAGATGATAATATGCTCATGAAGATTGCGAATGCGACCACAGCAAAAAGAGCATGGGAGGCACTATAAATCTCCTTCCTAGGAGTTGAGAAGGTGAAGAAATTACAACTTCAAACTCTAAGGGCTGAGTTTGAATCATTCTCTATGATAGAAGATGCACAAGTGGTGGAGAAAATTCTGCACTCTCTTGATGAGAGGTTTGATCACATTATAGTGGCAATCGAAGAATCGAAGGACACTGAAGTTATGACCATTGATGAATTAAATGGGACTTTGAGAACCCATGAAGAAATGATGAATCAAGGCAAACATCAACAAATTGAACAAGTCTTGCAAGCAAAAGATGAGCATCCATCATATTTTGAAAAAAGAAATCAAGTTTCTATGACAATGTATTTAAGAGGACAAGGAAGAGATGAAGAAGCAAAGCTTGTTGAGTACAAAGAGGAAGATAAAGAAGCAAAGCTTGTTGAGTATAAAGAGGAAGATGTAGATTGCTCCCTACTTCTTATATTAAAAGAAGATCACGTGGATAACTCAAGTATATGATATTTGGACAATGGACCAGCATCATCATTTAAAACAAGATCTCTTGAAGACATTTATAATGAAGCCCAAAGGGTAGAGGATGATATAAATTTATTTGTATTTATTGATCATGAATATTTGAGTTTTGAAGAAGCTCTAAAGAAAGATAAATGGAGTCAAGCTATGAATGAAGAAATCCAAGAGATAAAAAGGAACGGTACTTGGGAGTTAAAAACTTTTTCAAGTGATCATCAATCAATTGGAGTTAAACATGTGTATAAGATCAAAAGAGATCTTAATGAAGAGATGAAGAGATATAGTGCAAAGTTTATAAAAAAAGTCAATGAGCAAAAACAAAAGGTTCACTGTGAAGAAAATATTTTCAAAGAACCTCTCAAGTTTGATAGCTTTGAAAAACTTAGACTGAAGCTCGGAGTTCAAAGTATTTCAAGTTTAAGGGGAAGTGTTGAAAACTAAACTTAAAATTTATAATTTTTATATTATCTAGTTCTTAGTTTATGGTTCATATTTATTAGTTAATTTGATTTATAATTATTTTAAAATATATGATTCATAATATTCCAATACTTATAAATTTAGTACTTAATTTAGCACTTTATTTAAGTATAAATAGGTAATATAAGTATCAAGATTATTCATTCTCATTTAATATAATTACTTCTCTATTGAATAAAGTTCTTCCTATTTTTACCTCTAGAGCTCTATATTCCAACAGCGAGGCACCAACTTCTGCTCTTTGCTGCGGCGGAGTCCTCCTTTGCAATGCTTCTCGTAAGCAGAGGAGATGTGGGCGGGAAGAAAAACACTGCAGGGGGGATGGGAAGAAGCGGAGGGGGAGATCAGAGATGGGCGGGGAGGATTTGCAGAGAGACGGAGAAGACGACGTCGGGAGGATTTGCAGGGAGGCCGGAGCAAGGTTGCAGTCGTCGGCAGATCGGGAGAGGTGGAGATCCCTTCCGGCAGGCGGAATGGAAGAGAGAGCTCGAGTTCTCGCAGGAGCTCTGGCGCTCAATCGAGGACGCGATGAGGCAAGAGATCAAAGGTTCGGCGGAGCTGCGAACATCGTCGATGAGGAGAGGTTGCAGCCTCTGTGAGGGTCTTTGGCGGATCGAAGAGGAAGGAGGAACCGGCAGCTCTCGAATCACCGATGGCAAAGTCTGTGAGGTGCGGCGGAGCTCCAATCGGTCGTCGGAGTCAGATCAGAGGGGAAAAAGGAGAGAGCTCGAGACCTTGATGGTGGACTGCAGGGGGAGGAAGAGAGCTCGAATAGTGCGGAGTTCGCCGTCGACCTTGATGGTGGATTGCGAAGAAGGAAGGGGTTCGGGGGCGAACATGGGCTTTGGACGGTTTCATTCGATTTTTTATGATTAAAAAATAGGTCGATTGTTTGATGTGGCCAGTTGAAGGGTTACATCCGGAAAATTTATTTTTGGTGGTTTTTGAAAATTAATATTTTAAATACGTCGGTACGGAAAAACACTCATTTTATGTGTTGGGCCCTGCTGCCCTGTTTGGGGTAGCTAGGTCTGACTTTTTAATAGTGAAAGGATAGAAATTGCAGGGCCAGTAGAAATCAGGGCCAGTGAGCGAGAGAAGCTGGGACCTACGACATTAAAGATCGCCCCTGTCGTCTGTCCCTGATCACATCTCTCCCTTTCTTTGGATACCTCCACTGCTTTATGTTCTTTCCTTTCCTCCTGAGGAAAATAATCGAGCTTCCATTTACTTCAATACATACAGCGATATATGCAAGAGAACTGAGAGAGAAAATATATAGCCAGCAATGAAGAGAGGCACGAGCTTTTTGTCGAGCTTGTTCTTCTTGTTGCTGCAAGTATCGCTGTTGTTTCCTCCAGGGAAAAAATATTGTTTGGGAGAGCAAAGTTGGAGCAGAGACGACTTCCCACCGGACTTCGTCTTTGGAGCTGGGACTTCAGCTTATCAGGTAGGTACTTCATTAACTACTAATTCATGAGTCAGTTTGTTCATTCTCTGCATAAAGTTTCCTCTTTATTTCATTATTTTCCTGAAAGGAAAGAAAACTAACTGAAAGCAGAGCAAGAAGAGGTGCTGTTAGCTTTTTTTTTTTTTTTTTTTTCCTTGTAATCGCACAAGAGACATCGTGAACAGTAGATTTAAGTATAGTTTGACAAATGGCATGATCGATGCACAAACTGATGACTAATGAGGCCGGATTTTAAATCTATGAACTTGGCGTGTCGATGCAGGTGGAGGGTGCCGTGGCGGAGGACGGCAGGAGCCCTAGCATTTGGGACACCTTTACGCATCAAGGTAAATTTATAAAGTCTTGTTACTTAGCTCGCCACATTGTTATCATTTCTAGTTTTGCTAGTCTGATGAGCACCGATGGATGATGATATGAATATTTCAGGGAGAATGGCGGACAAGAGCACCGGAGACATCACTTCCGATGGATACCACAAATACAAGGTCAATATATATATCTTTGTTCTCAAAACATCTACCTCTGTTTTATATATATATTTTTTTCTTTCACAACAAAACAAAAAAAAATCTACTAGTTATACAATCAATGGATCGATATATACTTCAGGAAGATGTGAAGCTGATGGCTGACTTGGGACTGGATTCCTACAGATTCTCCATGTCTTGGTCAAGACTCATCCCAAGTATATATAATATACACGCTTTATGTATAAACAGGCATTGTTACGGTAAAGAATAGTGTTATAATTAATCAAGCAGAGTTACGATATCTGACGCTCCTTCCAATATTCCTCTACAGATGGAAGAGGAGATGTCAATCCCAAAGGCCTCCAGTTCTACAACAACTTCATCGATGAACTTTTAAAATATGGTAATTGATTAACATGCATATATTACTTTGAAGCAAACCAGCAGCCCCTTCAAGCAGTTCATATATATATATATATACTTTATATAAGAGGACATTGTGAATGAATCATTTACCTACTGTTATTTTGGTTATAAACAGGATTAGCTCATCTGTAATCTTTATAATATATATATATATGTATAGGAATCAAGCCTCATGTCACGCTGTACCATCTTGATCATCCTCAAGTTCTTGAAGATGAGTATTTAGGGTTCTTGAGTCCTGAAATTGTGTAAGTTGTCCTTCAACCATGCACTCACTATTTGTGCGTGTTTTTTAACATATATCTACTAAAACGGATTACCTTATAAGAAGATATATATATGGTCCTATATATTCAGGGATGATTTCACATCGTTTGCGGATTTGTGCTTTAAGAACTTCGGTGATAGAGTTTCTAGATGGACAACATTTTCAGAACCGAACATAATGGCACTCGGTGCATATGATAATGGACTCTTCGCACCGGGGAGGTGCTCCTATCCCTTTGGCATGAATTGTATGAATGGTGGCAATTCGACGACGGAGCCTTACATTGCATTTCACCATATCCTTTTAGCTCATGCCTCCGTTGTCAAGCTGTACAGGAGTAAATATCAAGTTGGTAACCTTCCTTTTAATTTTATAATCATAATTGTCGTTCTATTTCCTCCACTATTTTACAAATCGACTTCAACTAATTGATGCATAAATATTTCACCAATCACATAGCTCGTGCAGAATGGATGGATAGGTATTAATGTATACACTTTTTGGTATTATCCATATACAAATACCGCTCCAGACATTGAGGCAGCTCAAAGAGCACTCGATTTCTCTATTGGTTGGTGAGTGATTGAACTAGTCTTTGATGTTTTTATGCTCACCATCCATAGGATTACTTGTGCTATGATAGTTAATCCGCCATATATATTTCTGATTATTTTTTTAGGGTCTTAAACCCTGTATTGTTTGGAGACTACCCAAAAGTGATGAGGAAAATAGTAGGCTCAAGACTTCCATATTTCACCAGTAACCAGTCTCTCCAAATCAAGGATTCCTTTGATTACATCGGCATCAACCATTACACTTCACTGTATGTCAAAGACAATTACCACAATGCTTCGTCGATTAGTCCTCGGGACTACTCTCAAGATGCCTTAGTCTATTTCCTAAGTAAGTTGAGAACCATGACACTCCTTAGCTTGTGAATACTTTGATTTAGCATTTAGTACCAGTAATAATACTCGATCGAATTGCTGTCGCAGATTCAAGGAATTCAACACCTGATGCGCCGGTAACATCTATCAAAGCACGCCTTCTCTAAATTGTGTTGTTTGATCTTTTGATTAATTGTTATTCTTATTAATATAGTATGACCCAAGTGCGTCACAACCGATGGATCCTCAAGGGTTACAACACGTCTTAGAGTACATCAAACATGCTTATGAAAATCCTCCTATTTTTGTGGAAGAGAATGGTCGATTCATATTCATCCCTCTTTGGATTATGAGAGCAGCTAAAAAAATCACCACCTGGAAGTGATTGAAGTTTTATTTGTTGCTGTCAGGTTATGGAATAGGAAAAAAGGAAGGTGGACTTAATGACACTGGAAGAATCGATTACATACGCAGCTACATCGGTAGCACACTTGATGCGATGAGGTTATAACTGAGAAGTATATATATATATATATATATAAAGTATAAGAGATCGGATTAAAACAACATCAGCTCCATATAAAATACATAAACATGTACACTGCAGGAATGGAGTAGATGTGAAAGGCTTCTTCGTGTGGGCATTCATGGATGTGTTCGAGGTGCTGTCTGGGTTTCGAGGGCCGTGCGGACTGTTTCACGTGGATTTCGAGGACGAGAACCGTCCGAGAACGCCGAAGCTCTCTGCCTACTGGTACTCTAAACTCATCAGAAATAAGGACTACATATATGGGGTACCCAACAAGACGGCTCAGAGCAAATCAAAGAATGGCTCGACTGGGATGCATGCTTCATACTGACGGATCCATGCATTCGAATTCTACAAACAATCAATCGATCACTACTATATGTATACAATATATATCTAAAACAAAGAGGAAGAACCACTATATATATATAATCTTTATAGTTTTACATGTACAAGAATAAAAACTCATATCACGTTGTACCATCTTGATCATCCCCAAATTCTTGAAGATGAGTATTTAGGATTTTTGAATCCTAAAAATGTGTAAGATGTTCTCCAACCATATTTATCTATTTCTTCTCGAGTACTTATGTCATTATGCATGTATTATAATTTACAGTTTTTTAAAAAATAATTAAAACATTTAATCTATAAAAGAATTTTATGTATTTAGGAATGATTTCACAGTGTTTGCAGATTTGTGCTTCAAGAGCTTCGGTGATAGAGTTTCTAGATGGACAACATTTGCAGAACCGAATATGGACAACAAAAGACTCGAGCTTTTTCCCATTACTCGAGTATAAATAATATATATCCATATATACTGAGAGAGAATTTATATAAAGCAAGCGATGAAGAGAGGGAGGAGCTTTTCGTTGAGCTGCTTCTTCTCGTTGCTGCTGTTATTGCTCCTGCATATCGCTGTTGTTTCCTCCAGGAAAAAAATATTGTTTGGCACAGCAAAGTTGGAGCAGTGACGACTTCCCATCGGACTTCGTCTTTGGCGCTGGGACTTCGGCTTATCAGGTAGGTACTTCATTAACTACTAACTCATGGGTCAGTTTGTTCATTCTCTGCATAAAGTTGAGGCAACTCAATGGTGATTCAAGTATTTAATCTTTTGTACTTTAACATCAGTTCAATTGCATTGATTAATGCATATATATTCTCAATAATTTTCAGTATCTTAAACCATCTACGATTTGGAGACTACTCATAAATGATGAGAAAGATAAAGATAGAGGAGTCGAGGCCTTCCGTCCTTCCCCAAAAACCAAACTCACCAATTTAATAGTTCCTTTGATGGCATCTTCTCGAATCATTATACTTCACAAAATGTGAATGACAATTACCTCAATGTTTCAATGATTAGTCCTCGTGACTACCCGCAAGATGTTCGTGCCAAGTAAGCTAATAATTATCCTGTTAATTATTTGCTCGTTAGTAAATGTTTTGAGTACTTAATCAACATGTTAGGTGCATTAATGCTGTATGCATCTTCCAGAAATGCAACACCAATTTCACGCCCTTGAAAGGATAAAAATCTTCTTCAGCGGGAGGCCGGGCATCCGGGACCAGGGACAGTAAATTTGAAAAATCATATTTTATTTATTACTTGATATCTGATAAATGCTTGATTAATATATCTTACTGAACAGCCGGTGGATCTCCGCAACTTATTAACCAATAACTTGTAAAGTATTTACTTCTTAATATCTAAGCGGCTGTATGTCTTATGTTGGCACTATAAACTTCCCTGAAGATGAGTCGAGATGACAAACGAGCAAGACTGCTTTGGATAAGAATTTGGGCCATGCTAATTTTATAGTAAAACTCTTGTTGTACATTTGAATAAAGGAGATGAAACTTTTCAAGTGCAGAATTCTGTTTTCTACTTCTTTTTTTCAAATAAAGGAACTCCAGTTAGCTCAAGCCACTGCAAATTCACATAGTTATGTTTCTTTTTAATTTCTGATTCGTTGCGATCTTTTATCGAAGTAGATGGGTAGCTACCAATGCTCGCTTTGAAGAGGGTGAAAATAATGTTCTTTTTTTTATAAAGGAAAATTCTGATCGATATTATGTGTTACTTTTAACTATTTGTTATACATTGTCATAAACTTTTAATAAAAAACTCAACTAATATGATCTCAAATCATTTTAAAAGTATCTCCTTGCAGGCAAGGAATGAGTAACAAAAAAGAATACTTTCTCAGAGGACAGCACAGCACCACAGAATTCTCTGTGGCCTGCAAATGAACCACCTTATCTATTTAATTATTCCTTCTTTTTCCTATCATTCAGTCTTAAGTATAACTGCAAAGTAATGAAGTAAAGCAACCCGTATACAGATATAATGGTAGAACACAGAGAGCTACTTGAACCAAAAGAAACTAAGGTATACCAATCACAATCTCTTCGATAGTTTATCAACTGGAACTCACTTGGTTTGATCCTCTTGAGCCAACTTGTGATTTCCTCAAGCCACATAAGCCTGATCTCGATTGGACCCCACGGCTGTCCAAGTTTCCTAGCACGGTTTTATTATTTTTTGTGGTACAAGTTCATTAAGCTTCTGGGAAGAACTGAGATCAAGAGGAGGTACACGAAATCGCTTTCTCTATAAAAAAGAACTGAAAAATGAGAGAAAAGAAGAAAAGGACGACGAATTCGATATAAAAAACAATAAATAAGTCCCATCGTCGTCGTCGGAGTGGACCGAACAAGATGAACATCATAATTATTCTAAGATAAAGATGCATGCATGCTGCAAAACTGAGATAAATGGTCGCTTTAAATAAAATTATTAATTTAAGTTGATGCAGTGGTAAAAAAAAATATTTTTTCATTAAATACTTAAATTGAAATCCAATCCTATTAATATATATTTTATATGTATTGAGCCCGTGCTGATCTTGTTTGGGGCTGGTGCGGGGCAGTCCGACCTTTCGTGGATCGTGTTTGGGATTGGTGCGGGGCAGCCCGACTTTTCGTGCCGTACCGTCGATAATAATGGGGTGGATGGATAGAGAGGTTAAATGAGTCAAGTGAATGAGTTAATCTCTAAGTGAATCGATACAACTGAACTTTGTTTAGGTTAGGTGACGTAGCTAGGTTCGTGCTAGACATGTAAATAGGCCATGCTCGGGCCGGACCGAGCACGGTCCGGTGGAGCAAATACTTCGTTCGACATAACTCACAGCCCGAAGATAAATTATATCGGGCCGAGCACGGTACACCCACAGCCCAAAGAGGAATCGTACCTAACCGAGTACAGTACAGTCCGATTGGATCGACTAGTTGAAAAATATATATTCAGTCAAATTTTAAGTCATGCCTTCAACCTTGAGGTGTACGGCACTCCGTGCAGATCTGACTTTTTAACAGGCACCTACGACATTAAAAATCGCCCGTCGTCTGTCCCTGATCACATATCTCTTCCTTTCTTTGGAGACCTCTACTGCTTTATCTTCTTTTCTTTCCTCCTGAGGAAAATAATCGAGCTTCCATTTACTTCAATACATACAGCGATATATGCAAGAGAACTGAGAGAGAAAATATATAGCCAGCAATGAAGAGAGGCAGGAGCTTTTCGTCGAACTTGTTCTTCTTGTTGCTGCAAGTATCGCTGTTGTTTCCTCCAGGGAAAAAATATTGTTTGGGAGGGCAAAGTTGGAGCAGAGACGACTTCCCACCGGACTTCGTCTTTGGAGCTGGGACTTCAGCTTATCAGGTAGGTACTTCATTAACTACTAATTCATGAGTCAGTTTGTTCATTCTCTGCATAAAGTTTCCTCTTTATTTCATTATTTTCCTGAAAGGAAAGAAAACTAACTGAAAGCAGAGCAAGAAGAGGTGCTGTTAGCATTTTTTTTTCTTTTTCCTTGTAATCGCACAAGAAACATCGTGAACAGTAGATTTAATTATAGTTTGACAAATGGCATGATCGATGCACAGACTGATGACTAATGAGGCCGGATTTTAAATCTATGAACTTGGCGTGGCGATGCAGGTGGAGGGTGCCGTGGCGGAGGACGGCAGGAGCCCTAGCATTTGGGACACCTTTACGCATCAAGGTAAATTTATAAAGTCTTGTTACTTAGCTCGCCACATTGTTATCATTTCTAGTTTTGCTAGTCTGATGAGCACCGATGGATGATGATATGAATATTTCAGGGAGAATGGCGGACAAGAGCACCGGAGACATCACTTCCGATGGATACCACAAATACAAGGTCAATATATATATCTTTGTTCTCAAAACATCTACCTCTGTTTTATATTATTTTTTTCTTTCACAACAAAACAAAAAAAAATCTACTAGTTATACAATCAATGGATCGATATATACTTCAGGAAGATGTGAAGCTGATGGCTGACTTGGGACTGGATTCCTACAGATTCTCCATGTCTTGGTCAAGACTCATCCCAAGTATATATAATATACACGCTTTATGTATAAACAGGCATTGTTACGGTAAAGAATAGTGTTATAATTAATCAAGCAAAGTTACGATATCTGACGCTCCTTCCAATATTCCTCTACAGATGGAAGAGGAGATGTCAATCCCAAAGGCCTCCAGTTCTACAACAACTTCATCGATGAACTTTTAAAATATGGTAATTGATTAACATGCATATATTACTTTGAAGCACACCAGCAGCCCCTTCAAGCAGTTCATATATATATATATATACTTTATATAAGAGGACATTGTGAATGAATCATTTACCTACTGCTATTTTGGTTATAAACAGGATTAGCTCATCTGTAATCTTTATAAAATATATATATGTATAGGAATCAAGCCTCATGTCACGCTGTACCATCTTGATCATCCTCAAGTTCTTGAAGATGAGTATTTAGGGTTCTTGAGTCCTGAAATTGTGTAAGTTGTCCTTCAACCATGCACTCACTATTTGTGCATGTTTTTTAACATATATCTACTAAAACGGATTACCTTATAAGAAGATATATATATGGTCCTATATATTCAGGGATGATTTCACATCGTTTGCGGATTTGTGCTTTAAGAACTTCGGTGATAGAGTTTCTAGATGGACAACATTTTCAGAACCGAACATAATGGCACTCGGTGCATATGATAATGGACTCATAGCACCGGGGAGGTGCTCCTATCCCTTTGGCATTAATTGTATGAACGGTGGCAATTCGACGACGGAGCCTTACATTGCATTTCACCATATCCTTTTAGCTCATGCCTCCGTTGTCAAGCTGTACAGGAGTAAATATCAAGTTGGTAACCTTCCTTTTAATTGCATAATCATAATTGTCGTTCTATTTCCTCCATTATTTTACAAATCGACTTCAACTAATTGATGCATAAATATTTCACCAATCACATAGCTCGTGCAGAATGGATGGATAGGTATTAATGTATACACTTTTTGGTATTATCCATATACAAATACCGCTACAGACATTGAGGCAGCTCAAAGAGCACTCGATTTCTATATTGGTTGGTGAGTGATCGAACTAGTCTTTGATGTTTTTATGCTCACCATCCATAGGATTACCTGTGCTATGATAGTTAATCCTCCATATATATTTCTGATTATTTTTTTAGGGTCTTAAACCCTGTATTGTTTGGAGACTACCCAAAAGTGATGAGGAAAATAGTAGGCTCAAGACTTCCATATTTCACCAGTAACCAGTCTCTCCAAATCAAGGATTCCTTTGATTACATCGGCATCAACCATTACACTTCACTGTATGTCAAAGACAATTACCACAATGCTTCGTCGATTAGTCCTCGAGACTACACTCAAGATGCCTTAGTCTATGTCCTAAGTAAGTTGAGAACCATGACACTCCTTAGCTTGTGAATACTTTGATTTAGCATTTAGTACCAGTAATAATACTCGATCGAATTGCTGTCGCAGATTCAAGGAATTCAACACCTGATGAGCCGGTAACATCTATCAAAGCATGCCTTCTCTAAATTGTGTTGCTTGATCTTTTGATTAATTGTTATTCTTATTAATATAGTATGACCCAAGTGCGTCACAACCGATGGATCCTCAAGGGTTACAACACGTCTTAGAGTACATCAAACATGCTTATGGAAATCCTCCTATTTTTGTGGAAGAGAATGGTCGATTCATATTCATCCCTCTTTGGATTATGAGAGCAGCTAAAAAAATCACCACCTGGAAGTGATTGAAGTTTTATTTGTTGCTGTCAGGTTATGGAATAGGAAAAAAGGAAGGTGGACTTAATGACACTGGAAGAATCGATTACATACGCAGCTACATCGGCAGCACACTTGATGCGATGAGGTTATAACTGAGAAGTATATATATATATATATATATATATAAAGTAGAAGAGATCGGATTAAAACAACATCAGCTCCATATAAAATACATAAACATGTACACTGCAGGAATGGAGTAGATGTGAAAGGCTTCTTCGTGTGGGCATTCATGGATGTGTTCGAGGTGCTGTCTGGGTTTCGAGGGCCGTGCGGACTGTTTCACGTGGATTTCGAGGACGAGAACCGTCCGAGAACGCCGAAGCTCTCTGCCTACTGGTACTCTAAACTCATCAGAAATAAGGACTACATATATGGGGTACCCAACAAGACGGCTCAGAGCAAATCAAAGAATGGCTCGACTGGGATGCATGCTTCATACTGACGGATCCATGCATTCGAATTCTACAAACAATCAATCGATCACTACTATATGTATACAATATATATCTAAAACAAAAAGGAAGAACCACTATATATATATAATCTTTATAGTTTTACATGTACAAGAATAAAAACTCATATCACGTTGTACCATCTTGATCATCCCCAAATTCTTGAAGATGAGTATTTAGGATTTTTGAATCCTAAAAATGTGTAAGATGTTCTCCAACCATATTTATCTATTTCTTCTCGAGTACTTATGTCATTATGCATGTATTATAATTTACAGTTTTTTAAAAAATAATTAAAACATTTAATCTATAAAAGAATTTTATGTATTTAGGAATGATTTCACAGTGTTTGCAGATTTGTGCTTCAAGAGCTTCGGTGATAGAGTTTCTAGATGGACAACATTTGCAGAACCAAATATAGTGGCTCTTGGTCAATGGAATCATGGCACCAGGGAGGTGCTCCTATCCATTTGGCACTAATCTTCATGATTAACCATTATTTTCAATAAAACAGAATGAGTAAAGTGCATCAATGGATCCTCAAGGGTTGCAGCATGTATCGGAGTACATTAAACATACCTATGGAAATCATCCGAGTTTTGTGAAGAGAATGGTCAGTTCATGTTCATCCCTCTTTAATTATTAGACTAACTAAAAGCTCACCACTTAACATTAAGTAACATGTTATAGTCCTATTAGAGTTAAATTTTTGAATGACACAGGAAGAATCAGTTACCTAAGCAGCTACATCGGTACCACACCTGATGCTATTAGGTTATAACCGAGGGCCACATATATATATATATATACACACATAATAAAGAGAAAGAAAGAACAACTAACTTTATATATATAAAGATATAACCATATTATGTGTTGCAGGAACTGAGTAGATGTGAAAGGCTTCTTCATTTGGTCATTCATGGATGTGTTTGAGGTATTGGCTGGGTTTCAAAAGACGTTTGGACTATATCATGTGGACTTTGAGGACGAGAACCACCCAAGAACACCATCAAGAACAACAACAACAGGGAGGAGGACTACATATATGCTGCGCGAATCAAAGCATAATAATATACGGGTGAAGGAATCCATGAACATTAAATAGACCTAGGGATGGAATCATACTTTTCAATCTATAGCTACCTAGCTCTCATCCGTATGTGCTAGTGCTGGTTTGGAGCATGCACACCTACCCATCTATCTGCATTTACATACAGTCTTAAGTGGTGGTGATGATGAAGGCGACTATTTATAGACCTGCTGCAAGAAGGGGATAGGCATTGAATAATAGCATTTCCTGGAACGGAAACTAATACTTTTTTAATCCCGTTCAATGGCGTAAGAATTTGGACAGACTAATAGCATTAATCACTTTAAACATTGCAGCCTCGCGGCCATTAGTTGTGCAAACTTTTGAATCACATGATGAAGGAAGGGAAGCCAAAGTCCACACGAAGTGGCTGCCTCATGTGTGCCACTCACTCCATTTCCATCACCTCCCCCTTATTTAACTTTGAGACTGTGACCGCCGTAGTGGAGGACATCTTTTTAACCTCTTTTAACTTTTTTATCGTCTATACGATCATCGAAGGACAAACTTAGCGTATTTTCTCGTCTTTAATCAGTGGAGAGGAGGATAATATAATTACGCTCCGAGAAAAAGTTGTCCCCAAAAGAAATCGTCGGTTGGGGGTTGGGGTAATTAAATTTTCCCACAAGCAGTGCATGCTTCTTTCATTGAGATGGGTGGGTTGGCTTTTTCCATCGTTCAGATCGCGCAATACGAGTGACGATTAATTTTCCTTGTCCCCCATTACCTACATTTAATCATATGCACCATAAATCGCCAAGTCACTTCCCGAGGAATGCTCAATTAAAACCACTTCGATTCGACTGAGGGGGAAAAAAATTCCAGCGAATTTATTTACGGATGGCGAAGGGATGTTCGAGCTCTTCTATTCCTAGTAGTTATTAAATGTTATTATAATAAAATTATATTTTGTAAAAAAATTTGTCATGGTAATAAATAACTAATTTATTATATATAGAGAGAGAGATAAAGGTAAGTGGTAGTAGTTGCCGTGACGACACGCAAAAATGTAGAAAAGGTTAAAGTTTTATATATAATAGGAAGATTATTTAATTGTTTATTTATTTGAAAGGAAGTAACATTTTTAACGATTACGATTAAATACGGAGAGTGTTTCAAATTTTTTTATTTTTCGTCACATAAATCGCTCCCCACGAGACATACTTCCTGCACCTCCCAGTCGTCCATCCACCAAATCTACTTGTTGCTTTCGATCGAGGGGAGGATCTCCGATCCGTGATCGCGGACCTCGGTATATTCCGGAATCCCGTTGCGTTGGCCATCGCATATGTTGCTGGCTATCGTATTCGCCGATTTCTGATCCAAAAGTTGGGTCCTTTTTCGATCTTGATGGTAGGCGGATGCTCCGAGGCTGCATGGTGGGGGAAGGATGAAGTTTTGCAAGACGTACGAGGAGTACATGCGGGTGAGGAGGGAGAAGGAGCTTCCGGCCGTTGGATTGAAGAAGCTCAAGAAGACCCTGAAGCGGTGCAGGAGGGAGCATTCCCGGCACCAGCAGCAGGATGGCGAAGGAGGAAGCAAATGCCAGGCGAATTGTTCAGGTACTTCATGCACTACGGTATTGATGGCTCGTTTTTGGTCGAGGGCTTCTGAACGTTTGAAGGCAAAGGCCGGGTCTTTTTTTTTTTCCTAGATTGATTAACGAGTGTTTCCTTTTTCTCGTGGGGCGTCTCTCATTTTCTGTCTTTCGTTGTTTTGCCCTTATTACGTTTGATTTTGAATAGGAAAGTTTTGATTTATTATAGACTTTTTTTTCATCGGTGCCGCGAGATGCGAAGTTTGAAGAGAAACAAGTTTAATGGTCACTGCATCATCTCAGTTTTTTGGACGGTGCTCCAATTTGGCCTATTCTGGGTCTCCCTGCTTCTGTCAGTTGTTTGCATTAAAAAAGAGGGCGTACACAATTATTTTAGTTCCAGAACTACGTACTCATCTTTCATTGATAAATCAATCGACTGAATTAGTTTTATATATGTGGTCACTATAACAGCTATGTCGTTCCTGATTGTTATTTATTTTTTATCCGAAGTTGTTCCTGATTATTTTAATTCAATTTTGTTTTTTCCTGTTGTCTTTTAATGGTTTCAGTCAGAAGAAGCTTCACTTGGGAACTTCAGACTAGCTGTAAATAATATGCTCCCCGTTCTTCAGACTGCTAGAAATAATATGCTCTCCGTTGAGTATATTAGCAGAATACCTATATTTCTAAGTTTCCTTGATTTTTCTCACTATTTATATTTTTATTTGGAAATTGTAGGAAGTTCACCTTCATTGCCTATTTAAATCAACACCTCTAATATGCTTATATATATATATACACACACGAAACCTTTATGAGTTATGATATAAAGACTTTGCTGTTGCTGTGATTTGTCGCAAGTTTCTCTTTCTGGACTGCTGATTTCTTCTGTTCAGATCCATCCCAATTGCACTAGTCTCCACTTCTTTACACTGAATGTTCTCTTGCCAACTAAATGGTTCGTGTTGTAAAAGGAGGAGAGTTTGATATATGTCTTCCCTTTGAAGATGAATCCTTTAAAACAATACATACTTGCAGTTAATAGTAATTCGTCATGTTTTCTCCAGACCACTCAAATCCATCTTTTCAAGATCCGAACCAAATTAAGCATCATGTAGAAAGTATATATTAGCATCATGATTCCTGGGAATTCTTTTCTTTTGATCTAACATATTTTTCCCTCTAAAGCTATCTATCTAATCTCTTGGCTGAACTATCTGAGCTATTTATCTTTCATCTCGGCCGATCATTGTTCAAATCTAAACTTTGTGATTATTTTACAAACATGAAATGAACTCTTTAACTCCTTAGATCTCAACATACGAGAACCTTAGCTAGCTAGACTACTATCACAATTTTCTTCAGGAATTTCCACTTAACATCCGTGTTTTATTTATAGTTTGTGATGGAACATTCTTCCCTTCTCTATTCAAGGAGATGTCCGCTGTCGTTGGTTGCTTTAATCAACGAGCTCGGAAGCTACTTGAGTTGCATTTAGCATCTGGCTTCCGGAAGTATATTATGTGGTTCAAAGGTAAGTCTTCGCAGAACCATGGAGAATTAATAAAAGAAGGAAAGGAACTTGTTGTCTATGCAATCATAAACTCCATTGCCATGCGGAAGATATTAAAGAAGTATGACAAGGTACACGTTCAGCCACCCTGCAAAACATTGACAGACCTTTCATTTTTGTTCCAAAACTTTGTCTGAATCACACTTCTCAAAGTTTACATGTAATAGATTTTGTCTAAGTTGAGGCACAACCTCTGCAGATTCATTATTCGAAGCAAGGGCAGGCATTCAGATCTAAAGCACCCAGCATGCATATTGAAATTCTTCAATCCCCATGGCTATGCGAGCTGATGGCCTTTTACATTAACATGAGGCAAAGCAAAGCCATTAATAACTCCATCGTTGAGATATTTGGTGACTGCTCACTCTTATTTGATGATGATGGCAAACCAACACTTTCATGTGGCCTCTTCGATTCTATGAAGATTGAAATTGATTTGACTTGTTCGATCTGCTTGGTAAGTTGGTTACTGGCTACCTATACTTACCCTAAGCAAGGAGATATTTTGTTTTACTTTCAACATAAATATTATCCTTCATAGACATAAGTAATTGAGGCCTGCCATCTGCGCCACTGAACTAATTCTTTTTGCACCAATGAACAAATAACTTCAAAAGTTCCACTTTACTACCTGTGAGTTAAATATGATGGTTATTGCTTGCTAACAGGACACTGTCTTTGACCCCGTTGCTCTCACTTGTGGCCACCTATTCTGCTACATGTGTTGTTGTTCTGCTGCATCGGTAACGATAGTTGATGGGCTAAAGTCTGCAAATCCTAAACAAAAATGTCCTCTATGTCGACAGGTACATCTCTTTACTGAAGCTCTTTTGGTTCGGGCATTTGGTTGTCCACAATCTAATTGTTGCAAGTACCTTTGCAGCAAATAACCTTATTGTGCAATTAAAAGCACAATAACATTATTGCACTGTACTATACAAATAGACACTACTCTTAAGTTGCATCTCCAAACACAAACATCCAAACGCCTCCTAGCTATCTTGTGCGCGCAAACATATGCGTAATTTGATGCAGTTGCATTTTGCAATTCCAGGAAGGAGTATATGGAGGTGCGATGCACTTGGATGAGATGAAGATCATGTTAAGACAAAGGTAATATTTCTGAATCCTCTTCTGGTGCTCAAACCGCTTTTGATGCTGGAGGATTCCCTCATTTTTTGCCTCGAACAGCTGCCCTGCGTACTGGGAGAAGAGGCTTCGGACTGAAAGAGCAGAACGCGTTCGCCAGGCAAAGAAACACTGGGAATCAATGAGCCGGCATTTCGTGGGAATCTAAAGCCGACTCATAAATGGCGGAGATCAAGCAATGCTTATGTCAACCTTTATTTGCTTGAATGAATAAAGGAGAGGATGTGATGGATAAAAATGACTATCCGGGTTGTTTCGTGTGTATCTTGTCAATCATCACTGACCCACCGTTCTGAAGCTGATATCCGGTCTAGTTCCTTTAGAGAACCAGTTTGATCTCAAAATTGATATTGGTGAAAATTGATGAAGTTCATAGTGGTTATTCATTATGTTCTTTCACTAGTTTTTATTTTCTTTTTTACACATTTCTATCTGGAGCAGTTTAATCAGGAATTAGCGATCCGAATATTTTTGTTGTTTCTTTGTTCTGCTATTGAAGTTTGTTGCTCTAACGATTAGTCCGCTTAAGTTTTGTTTCTAGTGATCCTGTATGCATTTGTTATGCCACCGTTATATGGATCAGGAAAACGTCAACGGCCGCTGTTAGGATGAGCTGACAGAGTAATTTCCTTTTCAGTAAAAAGGCGGAGAGAATAAAAGGGCATGTGAGAACCATTTAGAAGCCTAATTATATAAACATAAGATCTCTACAATTTGCATTTGTAGTTAAATTATTTAAACTTTCTTGCCTACGTAACATTGCAACTTATAATAATAATCATAAAAATGATTAGAATCTGACAGAATTGTCGCTCACAAATGGATTTGTGAGTAATTAAACTTCAACAAATGAATTTTTCACTGCACCTTCATGTACCGAGATTGTTTGCAAACAAATAAAACTCACTAATTTCAACAGATGAAGCTTAAAGTTAAAACATAAAGAAGCTTCGTTGGAAGGCCGAAAATTCAACATGGTTGCAGAAAATAAATGAACATTTGTTAGACAGCAGCATGACCCATGACCCAGCAGTTCTTCCTGTGAAATGCCTAGAACAAATTAGAAGCAGCACTCTGAGTCTGTGTGTGGTTATTATCCAAGAATAGTCCTTTCGTGTATGTGCATCAAGTTAGTTCAGCCTCCATCTGAAGATTAATCAAAGATGCAATCCCTAGCAGGATCAGGTATCCGGGATTAGAATCATGCCATTGAAATCCAAAAGACTGACAGATGTGAGCAGATGTTTACTGATTCAACTTCCGTGAAAGTGAACAAAGGATACTTCTTCAACTGGTAACCATCAACAAAGACGCCATTGGTTTCTCAATCGCTATGCTTACGCATGCCTGTGATTTTTTTGATGAACTGCTTCTCACGTTTATAACTGTTTAAAATGACAATGAAGATTTATTAAGCTACTCAAGCAGCACTGCGATTAACGCCAATTTTTCTCTGGATGTAGTAGAAAAAAGATAAGAGGATCAAGGAAAGATACGTACATAATAATGGATGAGAGGGAGAAGCACGCAACACCCGTTGCCAAGTGAATAGGAAGGGTCCGCCAGAAGTTCTCCTTGTCTAAGAATATTCTCTCTGATACGAGTGTGATGGCGGAAGAAAGAAGCAGAACTTGCCAGCCAGACGGCAAGCATCGGTAAAATGAAAATGATGAAGAGACCTGTTTGATAAATGCAAGTTGAGATTTTATCATATACCCAGTATTCTGTCACACAAAGAATAGTGCTGTGCTGCCACATTGCTCAGGAGCTTACGAACCTTGAAATAATTGTTGATGAACAATGAGGAGTATATAATTCTCAAGATCATATCTTAATGACTGTCAAAGGAGAACATAACTGCAATTGCAGATGTAAATCTATTCATCTCTGAGATGCAACTATAAGAAAAAAGTATGATGCAGGAAGGATACTTAATGAGTTTGCAGCAATTAGCCCAATTGCACCAGCAGATTGAATCAAAATGGCGTTTAGAAGTACGTAAATCCCAGAGAATACAAGCAACGCAACATTTGACCGCTTAATTTGTTTCTTGTCGGCAACTGAATGCAGAAAAGCTTCAGATGTTCCTAGAGCACAGAAAACATGATCACAATGATATTAGATATTGTTTTGGCAATTAACAATTGCTATATCATGCCAATAATATCCATAAGATCATCAGTTGTTAAAAGGAAATAAGAATCCCTTGACTAGCTATGATACTACTAAGAAGATGGTGGGTTCCTCCAGCACTCATAGTTCTGTTTTATATTTTTCAATGTTCTACCTCAAACAAAATACAGCACTACGAACCATGTTCTACCAAATCTGTATTGTGAATCCTAATTGTATCTTTTCCACTTATTGTCATGCAGTACAAAGAAGACCGAATAAAGAAAGTAATAAGAGGGATCCGAGTTATAACTAAATGCAAAATCCTAAGACTAAGTTTTAGGGGATAAAAAGGAAATGTGAATGTTTCCAAATGTGCAGATTATGAAATGCTAACCATTCATAGCTAAGGTAATGACATAAAAACAATAATAACGGAGGGCAGCAGGAGCTTCCCCATCACTCCATTTGCTCCCGTAGAGTAGTCTAATCAAGGTATATGAATAACTTGGACCAAATGCGATTACCACAAGCCCTGCAAAAGTTGATGAGATAGGTATAACATCAGATAGATTCTAGTGAGATTTAACCTAGAAATAATATTACATATTGAGACATGGAAATCATTAATACAGACAATTAATGCAGGAGATCATGCACAATGACAAAGAATTGAAATTTTTGTGAAGTTCTTCTCCAACCTACTTAAATCAGTTACAATTCAAGTGTGATAAAATCCTATCTCACATGGATATTTCACTAACAAAGTTTGAATATTGTGATTGGCAGCAATCGTAATACATACCATGTTTAGCCACAAAAATATAGTTAATACAGACGACTCTAAAAAAAAATATTTAATACAGTCCTACAATTTTCTTAAAAAGAAAACCGAGCAAACATGAGAAAACTTAGCTGAACAAGAATCGTCTTACTATCATCTGAGGGGGTTCCAACCAATTTCATGAAGTACAAGTTCAACGTACAATACAATTTTTGCAAAATGTGAGAAAATTTTGCATCAATAAAGAAAGTGCGAAAATGCTCAAAGAAAATACCAATAAGCAAGACAAGCTTTAGGGCTTCCATCAGAGAACTTGCTAACCTGATATTCCTTTGAGATGATTCACCTGTCAGCAATGAAAGATAAAATGTAAACCTTCTGATACAAAGATTTATCAGTTCCTACAGGTGTTGAGAGAAAAGAAAAACATAGAAATCTATGATGCAGTTACAGGAAATGAAAAAACAAATACAGAGTGATATAGTGTCATTTCATACTAAACTGACCTGATGCCATCTTCGCAAAGGTAGAAAAAGAGCTTTCCTCAAAAGGTAGAAAAACCAATCTCACAACCAGACTTCCTGCAAGTATTACTGCCGTTATAGGTATCTTTTAAACTGAAGAGCCAATCTATAATTTTAGTCTTCAATCAAGTGGGTAGAACTTTGTTTGCTACTTAAGGATTTCAAAATGTTAGATACCTAGTTTATCAACAAGGCCGTACACAGCTTGGTTGTATGGCGTATCCAACCATACAAGTACCATCTTTTCACCTTCTTGAAGAATAAGCTTCCAGAAAGATTGGCCAGTGAACAATAAGCACATCTTTAGAAGAGGCATATCACATTTCTTCAAGTTTGACAATCTGAAAGTACATCTTCATTATCAAAACTTACAATTTACAAACACATACGTTATGTGTCAACAATAATGCAGGATATTGCAAGTCAAAATATTAAACCTGAAGGGAAGAAGATCAGAATATTTAACTGTGTGGAAGAAGAGAAAATAAGCCCAATAGCCCAGCAATAAGGAACCTCCATATGAAGCTTGAGATAAAGCAAATACAATCCCTTTTTCCTGTGAACATTATACACAACAATTTATCAGAAGGAACAGGTTGAGATTAGACATAACTAATTGCACCCATGAAGAATGACACTGCTATACTTGAAAAGTGACCAGAGAGAACCATTTGCATGCATCCCTTCTAAACAGAACAAATTTAACAGGGATAGAGATATGTGCAGTATTATAAAAAGAGAAACTAACAAGTATAACAGACCAGAAATCACCTCTCCAGTCAACAGAAAACTCAATTTGAATAGATCAAGTGGAACTTATGGTGCATCACTGACACATTAAATTGAATATGATACAACTATCAGAAGAAAATTATCTTTCATGCAAAGAATATTTTACAATGACTATAAGCTATAATCTAATGTAAAGCCTCATACATAATGAATTTTCTTTTGTTCTAGAATTCTAGGTTGCCAATATATGACAAGAAAACAAACAACTGGTTATGGTCTTACCATGTTAGGTTTACAAAATATGAGGATGTAGGTCGTTATGCATCGCAGAATAGTGGCAGCAGTTTCAACTATCAATCTTAGCTTAAGGAGAAGCAAATTCTGTGAAAGAATATACAGAGGTTCCGCCAGCAACTCCAACATACAAGCAAGTCCTGCCATGTGGAAAAATAATGTAAGATGTATCAGATAAAAGGAATAGATAAAGATATTCAAAGGAGGCATGAACTGAAAGGGTTCCAAAGTACACAAGTTTTATTAGATTAGTTATGCATTTGGTTGTCAAATTCATCCATAGTAAATATTTCAGCAACTATGCATGATCTATTAAATTGCATGTATCTTGATATATTAGTAACTATGGATCCTACTTCTGACAGAAACACATAAATAGGTTCCTTGGTTGTTTTAATGATGCTATAAAGATCAAACACAAATGTACTACTGCAGTTATCTTTGTTAACATGCAGAAGCATCATTAGCTGCAAGCGACAGTTAAATATCTAGCCTTCCTAGTGCTTGGACTAGTCAAATAATGGTCACAATTAGAAAATACTTCAACTTTCATCATCTATTTACTACTCGTATTATCATCTTGTACCAAAATTTTCTATGTTGGCAATTATATATGTACAGAACATTATGTAATATATTCATGATTTTTATCTTTCAACATTCTAAATCACTATATTGATGCACATCAAATAAAAAAACCATGCAAACTTCCAGACAGAACAAGCTCATTGCTTGAAATCAATAACAATATCCAATCACTCAAAGAAGGTAGTAGTTTAAATTGTCAGATAAGCCACACCATGGATCAGTATAGCTTGTGCATATGCATCTGAAAGAGCAAGCTTCTGAAACCAGCACACAAGGAGGCAGGCCAGCAAAGTAAACAAGACTCCAATTGGAAAAGTCAACCAAGCCACTTTCAGCAACCTTGAGGAATTGTCCCCTCCTGATGAATCGTTGCTGTTAGGCACAGCTTTTATATTAGAAGAAAGTTGGTAAACAGACAAGGGAAAGAGCATCATAAATTGAATCTTTCACTAAAAGATTCCATTTAGCTAATCTGCTTCTGAACCTGTATCAGCTATGCATTTATATAAGCAACTAAGGTGTCGAGATAAGCATTGCATTATAGCAATGTCAATAAGGTATTGAAAATCCAACACAAGCATGCAGGCAAGTGTGACAGTGGTTGGTCCAGTCTATGCCAACTCTGGTAGCTGCAAATCATACCAAGTTCATAAGAGCATCATTTCAGTGGTTAGCAAACCTTAAACATTCTAAACCATTGTTCAAACTGACAGCACACCAACTCAACCTACTCCATAGGAGAAGCCACATATGTTATCATGCACGCCTTCTGTTTGAGCTACAAAAATATATTTAACTAATATTCATGGAGAAGCCACATATGTTATCTTTCTAAGTTTTATGTTTCTTCTGTTTTTTTACTTTCACATCCCTTTTGGATGATATTGTATCGTTTCAGAATGGTGAAATGAATGCAATGTTCTTTTAAAAAAAAAACTAATATTCGTGGAGGAAAAATGGGCTGTTGTTTCATTTGCAAATCATGGCATATCAAGCAAGCTAACTTTTTCATGACTTGCAGGATACAATACCTATGTGACAATTTGAGTTTCCAATAACTCAGAAGCTATGCCTTCTCATCTAATCCAGTAATAAGAAGAAATTAAAATATAAGCAGGTTAGGGTCCATACATCTCATACACCTCAAACAATAGATAACCAAGCAAATGTGACCAGCATTTCATCATGATGGAAAATGAACTTGCCTAGGATGACCTGAAACGAATCTCCTCAACACTGATAAAAACTTAAATCATGATTGCCTTGTCTAGCCCAGTTGGGAAAGTAAGCTTGATATCAGCTTATTCCTAATCATCTTATTTGGTGCTCGTATAACAACCTATGATTTAACTATCCTGCCCATATATTTAGTGCAGTTCTTTATTGTATCCAAAGATTCCAGACTATGTTTGATGGCTAACAGAAGAGTAAAAATAAACAAAAATGGTGGTGATATTTACAACTATGTAGGTGACTGCATAAATTCCAAGTATGATGACATCTAAATCTAAGTTCTATAATCTCCTTATGGTTACTTCTAGTCAAGTCTTAACTGATCTCTGAAAGCTTTAACACCTAGGCTTTTCATACCTGAACCACCTTCGAGTTTTCTGCCTCATTCCTTTTATAAACCATACTAATTTTGTTAAAACACTCACACTTAATTAATCTTCCCTGGTATCACATGTTAATTCAAGATCACCATGACACTACAGCAACTTTCAGGTTCAAATAAATGACGACATCATTTTTATAAACAAAAAAGATAAATAGATGGATGATATATGGACAAGATACTACCATCCAACATCAGTGCGCATGCAAGCACGACGAAAACCTTCACGACTTAGAAACAAGATACAGGTAATAAAAAGATGGAACTGTACTGCATAGAGCTGCAAAACAAAAGTGAAATGAGGGACGTAAGAGGATTAAATTAAATACAAAATAACTGGAGCAAATGATTAGGCTAATTAATTATAACCGAAATATGTATTGGACTTGTACTTCTAGTTAATAAGGAAGATGGCAAACCCAAATGCACCTGCACTTCCTTCAGTTTGCATTATCAGACTTATTCATGTGATCTATGATGATTATGGTATGAAAAGATATCTAATCTTTAAGAGAGTAACTAGAACAAAAGAAGATTAAAGACAAGAATAAGTAGGCATTGTTCCATGACTTACTGGAGCACTGGGATCACTCATCTTTGACCACTGGCAGTTCTCTTTCAAAAAAAGATAACAACCTGAGTGAAGATTTGCAATTCCTAGTTTATATTCAGTATTCTGCATCATGTAACTCTAGGAATAAGAACTACCAGGAGCATTCTAGCCTAGCACGAGTTTTCTTGACTGCTTCTCATATGAACTACTAAAGAACCTGAAAAATAGTGATTCCAATGTGCATGTAATTATCTCATTATAGGTTGCAGAGATTTTCCTTAGTAGAAGCACAGGACGGGTCTAAGTGCTCTTCAATATCCCTTATAAGAGATAAATATTTGCAGTTCACTACCAAATTCGTTGAACTAAAATGTGCCACAAGCTCAGGGCTTTCACGAGTGCTATATTAGTTCCTATGAGGTGAAAAAATAAGTATCAAAAGCATCATTTAGAACAAATATTATGCACTGGCGTCCAAGTACTAGGCATGAAGTAGACTTTTCTTATAGGAATTTCTTTCCTGATAATTTCACATCTAGGTTTTCAAAATATTATTAAGAAACCAGTTGCGTAAGGATAAGGAAAATTACTGCATAGTCCGCAGCACTGAGGTGTCTCACGATCCACGAATTGAACATAAAGGGGATTCCCCTGGACAAAAACTGCGTTGCTGAAAACCAGAGAGAAGAAAACTCATCTAAAAAAGGACGAATCACGGTATCAAGTTAGAGCGCAGATACGACGAACCCATGAGGTACTTAAAGGTGCGAGCAAAGTTGGGGCGGGCGGACATGGCCGGGGCGGTGGAAGCGCTTCCATCTGCGGTCATCTGAGATCCAACGGCGCTCTTTGGCATGGAGGCGGCGCGGCGCGGTGCGTCGCAGGCACCGACGACGAGGCGGAAGGCGAGGTAAACTCGGTTGGCTATTTAGGTCAAACCCCGAGGTCGCCCTTTTGGAGTTTTGGTACCACCGCTGAGTTCGAAGGAGGTTAACTCAGCTCAACCTTCCTCAGATATGAAAAAATTAAAGATTCATTATATTTAGTATTTATAAAATAAATTTTTTAATATAAAAAATAAGCATAAAGATTCTTTTTAGAAAAAATAAAATCTGGAATAAGTCTTAGCAGCCTTTTAACAGAATAAACGAAGGGAGATGCCAAACTTTGTGGAGGCCGTAAAAAATAGCAACAAATTACACAATTAACTTCTTCCCGCAAATCACAGCATAATCTTTGTTCAACAAAAGGGAAAATGAAACTTAGGGTTCGATCTACTTCTGAATCTAGAGGAGAAGATGATTACTTCGTACGCCACACGAGTATATATGACAAGAGACCACAGATGGTTTTCATCTACAAGGCAAAATAACAGAGATGAACCGTGAAAGGATCTAGAGCGAAACAATCTTCGACACAGACTGTGCTGCGATAGGCGGCAAGCTTGAAGAGCAGAAATTTTGCCACGACTCTGCTAATGACGATCCTTCATCGTGCTCCAGAGTACTGTCGTTTACAAATTCAGTATGAATGGAGATTATCATGCTCCGAGCTGCTTCGCGTGCCTCAGGAAGTCTGTCATTGAGCAATTCAGCTGCCACTTGAAGAAGAATCGCAAATCCAAACTCTTTCATAACTGCGACACTCTGCATGACATGCAACCGAGTAACCAAGAAAATATCAGCAAGTTGTGTCAAATCATTGGATGTTTATTGTAGGATAGTTATAACTGACAGATTTGTTACCATCCTGGAGACGCATTTGCACATGGCAACAGCAGCTTTTGCTCTAACTCTAAGGTTCCGATGATTCACATAAATTTGAAGCTTCCTGAGCAACGGAAGAGGAGATATAGAAACAGCCATCTTCTCAAGTGCCTTTTCAGCTTCTTCACAGACAAATTTCTTGTCTTGAGATGCTTTTAGCAAAAGTTGCAGCAGCTGAAAGAGTGGCAGGTAAATCAATTGCAAGTGTATTTCAAATGTCTGCTACTAACAATCTAGATAAGCCACTCAGCTAGAAGGCAAAAATGTCAGCCTTTATGTGGTGCTCGGGTATGGATACTGTTTCACATCATGCGTGCCATCATCTACTAACAGAAATTACAAATTTGAGCCCCTTTATCAAAAGATAAAGGTTCCACTAAAGAGAACATTCAGAAAGAAGTTATATACCAGCTGATCGAAAGAATTGTCCTCGGTTGCAGAGAGTAGAAGATGACCAAAGGAATGAAAGATATCAGTTGCGGCCATAATTGATGTCTTGCAGAGTGCACTCCTCGGACTTTTCATTGTTTTGACTATTACTATTATCACATTTCCCCTAATCATCAAAGATACAGTGCAAGTTATTAGATCAACAAAGTCAAGTAAACTTTTCATATTCTGTCGCCTTATTTATCTTAAGAATAAATGCTAAATTTCCAGAATTCTAATGTTAGAATGTGCAGGCAGAGTATAGAGAAACCTTTTAGTTTACCAACGTTTCCTAGTTCCTACTCAGTGCCAAATTAAATACGTCAGTTGAAGAAATATCAACAACACGGACCCACTTGCTGCATCCTTAATTAAAACTGCATGTTTATTCTGACATTCAAAAACTGTTGATCAGGGTCTCAGTCTTTGACATGTGCACAAGAATCAAGGATTGGTCGACAAGCGGATTTCAGTTGGAGGCATGGAAACAATTGCAAACAATATCTCATTGTTCATTTTTATTTTTCCTGTGCGTCTAAAAGAATCAAAATACTTGAGTGCGACCAGAACACAACGGCCCTATAATATGAATAAATGTTGATGATCTTGCTGCGTTAACTGTCATTTGAGCATATAGTTCTCCAGATTTTGTTCCCTCTCCCAGGAAAACCTATAGCTAATACATATTCTAGATTTTCCTTCAAGGTCATTCAACTAATTGTCCATCAAATTGTTATTAAACATATTTTTGGTGAAATTGGATTTCAGCTATTCGCTATCTTTTCACATTGGCATCTCAACAAACACTTAATCCACATAAAACATGCATATCATGCGGATTATCAGAAAATACACGGGCAATCAGTGAAGTTTTATTCTTCCACCACAGGCAAGAAAAAGTTGAAATTAAGCAAAAGATTTGAACTCACAAGATCGGGACCAGAAGAGAAGAGTGATGGAGAACCATCCGCCGCAGGTGATTCAATGCTTCACACACTGTAACCCAATCCTTCAAGCTCAACTGTTCCAGCAAGACCTGATAATTTCAACGTCAAACCCAAAACCATCAGTAAAATTCTTATAATCAACCGCGTCGATGCCTACAATTGAAATCACATCTCACGGAACGTACCTCCATCTTTGATTCGGGATCGGGGAGGGCTTCGAGGTCCTCGGAAGCGACGTACTCGACGGACTGATCCACGGCGGCAGGCGGCGGCGCATTCTCATCGTTCACGGGGGGATCGGCGATGACCTCAGCAGTGGCAGCCTTCTTTTCTGGGGGAGGAGAATGAGGAACGGCCACCTTGGCAACCTTCTTGGGCCGTTCCAGCGAGGCGGGGAGTGAGTTATCGAGGCTTCTCAGCGCCATGGATTCTCGTTAGCCGCTAGGGTTTGGAGGTGAGGGAGAAAGATGTCGGTACGACGATGACCGAGGCGTTTGAAATATGAGAGAGGGAATCTTCTTATAGACGTTACTTTGGGTGTTACAGCGTCGTCTTCCCCTTCGCAGCAGGCGCCGTTTAAATATATGACGTGGGACTTGGAATTCGACCGTTGAGACTCGAGAGTGCATTTCTGCCGTGTCAATGGGCCGAATCCGGAACGGATCGAACCCGACATAGCCCAACTTGTCCGAGCCTCATCCAGAACGGATTCGAACCCGATACAGCTAAAATGCTCCAAGCCTCACGATGCACTGAAGTTAGTTTAGATTTTTTAAAAAAAAAATTAAGAGCTCAAGAAGTGTATGAATTAAGCATATTTAAAATTCATTTTCCACATAAGTAGTAGAGTAATAACTGAAAATATAAGTGATATTTTTAAAATTAAATAAAAGCGCATCAAAATTGATATAAATGATATTTTTAAAATTAAATAAAAGCGCGTCAAATTTATTAAATTAATAGAGGACAAAATGCTATCCGTATAACTATCACGGTAAATTAAAACACCATTCGCCAACGCTGTGACCAAATAGTTTCCCTTGGAATTCCACATTCTTACGAAAAATGTATACATTACATTCGATGACACTTAACGAACAGATCGTGAGTAAGAGCTTTTGTCGATGAATGCAATTGAAAACAAAACCTATAATCAGCAATGAAATAATACTAGTAAGATATATCCTTTTTGAGGGATATAGTCCAGAGGAGATCTGAATCAGAATTGACTGTGATTCTTTCTTCACGGACAAGGTTTGAAGTGCTTATCAGACCACCAAAGCTCATTCCTGTATCAGCTGCAGAAAAACGAGGTAAACATGTCGGTTATGCAATCCTGAACAACATTCTAAGGAAAATAAATAAATAAAAATAGAAAAGAGAGCAGTTCAAAGGACTCGATATACTGACACAAATCCCACTGCAGACCGGTCGTAGTAGTGCTAGCTGATGGTGCACCAATAGGAATCAATCCGCAGTGTGGGCCTTCTATTGACGACTGGATGTCGATCTCATGGGAATGAGTTTTCGGTAGAAGTTGGATCAAGCAATCATCTGACAGAAGAACCATCCTTATATTTGAGAATTTGTACAAAACATTGATATTTCCTGCTTCATGGTCGAACCTTCCTCCAAGAGCTCCAGCAACTAGAATGCATAACTGCAAAGAACAAGCAGCTGAGGTTAAAAGAGCAACTAAATCATATAATGTTCTTGCAGGTTTGCAGCTTAAGTTTGCCAAAGCTTACGTTTGACTTGTCCACTTCAGGAGTAGAGTCACAAATGAAAGCAACACATTTGTGTAGGTCAGTTGTGTCTTGATCATATGATACATCCTCTATTTTAACACCCTGAAAAGTGAACAGAGAATGTATGCATAATAGCACAATTGAGGCATTTGATTATCTGTCTTCACTGTCCTCCAATGCAATAAATCATGCATCATATTAAAAATTACAATTAATAGATATTTTGAGTACATACAAAACACTGGCTAGTTTATGAACAGCATCAAACCACATGCCCTAAACCAGATGACATGCATGAGATGTTGAGTATATATGTAGATTCTGAATAGTTTGTATGCAAGGGCTTCTGTTGTGTGGAAAACAGTTCAGCCTGGGATATTTTAGATACAGTTACTTTTATGTTTTCAGGGTTTTTAGGACGTATATTGCTGCACTTTGGCTGTAGCCCTAAAGTACGTTATAGCCCACAGTTAGTGAACTAGATTTCCAAATAATTTGACGAAATAAATTTTATAACGACAATCTTATTATCCTTTTTTTCTCATTTCTCGCAAACTCTCTTCCATTTCTCATAAATTTCTCCAAATTTCCGCTTCTTGCAATCTCTCTGATGAAACATGAATACTTCACGAATTTTCTCTTGCAGTTCGCGAGTTCTTCAGCTTTTTTTCTCAATGATTGCTACACAGTATGCCGGCTGGCTGCTTGAGACTAATAGGTAGCGAATAAAAAGGATCCATTTTTAGAAGCCCTACCTTCACCGTAATTTAGAAAGCCCTGTCTCAGCAAGCGTATATCATTAAAAATAGGCATTGAGTAGTCGCATCAAACATATTACTGTTTCTAGATTAAGCAAATGCATAAAGAAAGAAATTATCGAACGTCTATGTCTTAACAAAATTATGACAGTTTAAAAGGTTATAGCATGCTGCTAAGTTTAGATATTAAAAGTCAAAGATAATTATTGCAACCCTATCAAGTGAGTTATAGGTTAATAACACAAATTGCAAATTACTATTATTCTTCTCAGGCAATATATTAGGAAATTAAAGGAACATAAAACTAAAGTACGCTATTGTTGTACACAAAGTGTACATTCCTCTGATTAGAGTAATTGGGCTCTATACAGGTCTTGGGTTCAAGACTCATTAAGTTCTAAAAAAAAAAAAAAATACCCTATTGTTTTAGGGGCCCAAACAGCTGGTAGAGCTGCAAAGGAGAAAGGGCAATCACAAACACTTTCTTTTACAACACCAGAAGAGCACTGATCACTCGATGTTCAGAACAAGTCGAGAAGAAAACAGATTCTTTTTTTTGTCAGACACTAAAGCATAATTGGTACTTGCTATGCTTTTTTATTTTTCCTCTATTGTGTTTTTCTTTTCTGCTAGCATGCCAGGACAGTGACAACTAATAGCCAGCAGAGCGTGGTAGAACATAAACCACTATTGTGGACAGGCAACCCCTACTGCATTATTAGTGCATAGATCCATTTTGAGCAAATCAATCATGCAATCATTCTTCACAGAATAAACAACATGAAAACAGACCAAATGATCAGCATGTTCGAAGCAGCATAAAACACGATATTTTTGTGTCTTTTTAGAAAGAAGAACACAAGATTTCAAAATAGACTTTGGGAGTCGATGTTAACCAGAATAAGACAGCAATCTTTAAAATAGAACATACCAGATTGAAATAGAATTCCTTGACTTCAGGTCTTATTGAGTCCATGTCACCTCTAATTATATCTGGTTTGTATCTTCAAGAATTTCAAAATTGGGAATTCAGTCATTTTTCTAGAATTTTGAATTTTGTCAAAAATCAAATCAGCAATATATGCAAACAAGTGACGAAGTGCTATAGAAATTTAAAAACTGTAGGGAAAAGAAGAATTGCCATTAGCAACTATCGCATTTTCGCACACTACTAGGAGAGTTTACAAATTTTGCTGTACCTATGGATCTTGAGATCGACTCAACCAGTATGAGAGAGCCAATGGCTCCGTTGAGAAATGAGACATTTGGCCATTCAATGTAAATATAGTAAATTTAAAATATTTTTAACAGTGTGACATGATTAAAGTTTTAAAAAATTGCAAACAATAGTGAGTTGAATATCGTTTCCCTTAAGAAAAACACAGATAAGTTAACATGATCTCTAAGATATCATTCATATAAACATTCCTTTTATATATGTCTTATTCAGATCTTAAAGAATAGAACTTTTCTTAAATGTATTGCTCTTTCATCTTTATTTATGAATATAAAAGACTACAATATCCATAAACTAACTTGGAAAAAGACCATTTATGGTCTACGACTATGTCAAATTATCATTATGAGGAAAGTTGTTAGTGAGTAAGATCCATAAACTACCTTGTAAAATGCCACTGCAATTTACAAGTAGGTCAATTTATCGATATAACTATTTCCACTCGGACACTGTGACGACTTCCTCGGCAATTTAAAGCTTTCTCGATTAGCTCATTAATTTTCCAAAGTTTTCTTCCTTTCATCGCGTTTCACTTGTACATAAGCATAATAGTCTAACTGAACATGTCAAAATAAAATGTAGTCATCTTAAAAATAACTAAATTTCTTTTTCTACTTGGTCAATTGCTACTATGAAGCTACGTTCATTATTTCCTTCTTCAGCTTTGCACAATGCATCTCAGAGATATAATGCAACAGCATCTATGTTTCATATATGTTTAAAGCAGAGCATTCTCATAATTCATGATTTAAGAACTAACCAACCATATAAAGAGGAAAAGCTATTGAAGCAGAACAAGCACAAACAATATACGTATGCGTGCATGTATATATATACACACATATAGCTAAAGTTGAAAATACATCCAACAAAGATATAAAGTCAAAAAGAGGTCGAACGCATCATCCAGAACACGACCTGTCCAAAGATCCACCAGGCAAAAATTATCATCCAAATAAACACGAACTTCCAAAATAAAACACGATGAAAGTCGCAACCTGCATCGAATTTCCAGCGGATCTTGGTCGGGGAAGATCTTCGGCATCCCGTCATACACCCGATTCGCCCCTCCATCGGCAAAGATCCGCAGCCTTGCTGCTTCACCGAAAACAACCAATACCCCACGTCATCCACCTCGACGCAAACCCTAGAGGCAGCACCGGAGGAGCGAGAGAAAAAGGCGGAGGGAGGGAGGGAGACGCGCTCACCGTGGCTCCACAGGACCGGCGCGAAGCGAGGCAGGCGCTGGTTAAGCACGACGAGGGCGTACCCCGACGAGGGCCCGTCGGCCGCAGGCGGCCGGAGAAACGTGGAGGCGTGCCTCATCACCTCCATCAGCCCGCTGGCCGCGGGGGGGAGAGGAGGAAGATGTTGAAGAAAGGAAGCAGACCCGTTTCGGAAACGGGAGAGGTGGTGGAGACGCGGCAGATTCTAATAATAAAACGAGGGCGTTGGGAGTCGGAGGAAGCGGTAAGAAAGTGGCGGGGAGCACCGATTACCCCCGCGCTCGAGATAATTAGGGTTCTCCCTCCTATCAAACTTCGCCACGCCGTCGAAGCTCCTTAATTTACAACGATCCGTCGACGGAGTGCACCGGAAGGACCGGATCCGACCGCTGAGGGAGCATCACGCACCACGGCATCAAACGAGAGGGAAGCCGTGGGCCCGATCTGGGCCGTCGAACTGCGTCAGAAAATTCCGGGACCGGGCACGGGAGGTGCCGCGCGCGCGAGGAAGGCATGGCTCGGTTATTACCCGACAGAAGTCCCAGTAATTAATAGTCCTATAAATTATAAACATGGCATCATGCGTGCCATTTGCTTGGAGGCAGTCAGAAATGTATATATATTAATTGAATATGTATGCAGTCAGAAAAGAAAGTTTGGCCACCAGCGCATTTAGAGACGGAAGAAACTTTAAACAAAAATAAATGTTGAACGATGGGATATGGAGATACGTATCTTCTAAGTGGAGGACCATTCAATTTTGTCGCCTTTCCTGGTTCACACAAAGTGCTGGTTTGAAACTCCAAAAGGTGACTTTTGAGCTTTCGGTCATATTTAGATATGGGGATTTGGCCCTGTCGTCTTCTCCCTGTGAAATGTTATATTTGATTAAAAGTATTATAGCACTATAGCAAATCCAATGTCTCTGTAAAAAAAAAAATCCAATGTATAGACTAAGATACGCATCTCCAGAGGTAATTGATTGATTGATTGATTCTGATAATATTGCTTTGACAGGTTAATCAACTAAGCGGAGTGGAACTTTTTGCACGTCAGCTGAGAGTCGAACCGAGGTCGAGGGAAAATAATTTTAGCACTGTACTAACTCTAATTTATTACTTCATATATATAACATTATATATATTAACAAAAGCATAAAAGATAAAAATTAAGTTAGTGAGATGGTGATTAATTTTCTCGTCGTCCGCTGAGGTCGTATTGGGTTTGGGGGGTCCGGAAGAAAAAACATAAAAGATTAGCTAAATGCGGCAAGAACGACTCTTTAAAGCAAGTAGTAACTCGTCGTTGTACTTCTTCTCGGTAATCAAACGAGTTCAGCAGACCCGAGAACTTTAATTCTGGGTTATCTACTTGCAGTTTTAATCAGTATAAAGAACGCGGTAATGAGCACGGTTAAGTGGGGCATCTCTCCCTCTCTGATCTCTGCTTCCTCTGTGCCTCGAACGGCGAAGGTCCATCCTTCTTCCGCAATATCCACGCATCCAACTACTTCATCACCACCAACGCATGCACGGTCGAAGAGAGAGAGCACTTCACCCTGTGGATGAAGTCCCCAGTCTTCAACGGCAATGGCTGCACCGTCTACAACTCGAAGGGTCAAGTCGCGTATCGCGTGGACAACTACGAATCCAAGTGCTGCAGCGAGGTATACCTCATGGTTCTCCAAGTCAATGCTTTGCTAAAAATACTCAGGAAGGTAAAAGACGAGCGCAGCAATTCCGTTTATCAATTAATAACAAGTTAAGTCTAATTGTTTGGTTATCTTTTACAGAAACGTACAGTCTTAAGTAGATGGGAAGGCTACAGATGCAGCGTTTTGCAGCAGGAAGAAACCAAGCCGTGGTTCGAGGTGCACGGACCTTGTGGATTTTTCAGTTCCCAACATCCAATCTGCAAGGTTTGGAGTGAATCTGGAAGTCTCGGGATGTACGAGATAGATGAACCGATAGACTCATCATACAGAATCGTGGACATCTCCGGTCAGAAGACTGTTCTTGCTGAGGTGAAGAGTTATCGATTAAACTTGCTTGCTACTTAGTTGACATTACGTTACGTTGCTCTTTAATAAGATGGCATGTTGAATTTACAGGTGAGGAGGAAGCACATCGCACTAAGGATATCGCTGGGTGATTGAACCACTGCACAGACACTCCCCCAACCTCTCCCCCCCTCCCCCCTCTTCTCGTACGTGGAGGCTTGGCTGCAGGCCTCGTAACATTTATGATGTCTGAAGACGAAAATTGACGTTTCAATGAAAAAGGTGATTTTTTGAGTCGACTAGTCTGGAACTTTTCGATTCAATGATAAACATGTTCTGAAAGTTGCTCGTAGAGAAAAATAGTAATGAAGGCAAGTGAAGATACACGTGGGTCTGTATGGAAGAATAAACCTCAGGATAAAAGTGCATAAACGATGGATAAAGACGAGCAAAGAGGAAAGACAATGATCCAATGTGTACCAGGGAATGTAAATTCCACACCTGCACAAAAATAAGATTATGTAGATTCGAAAGTAATATGTCGACCATGACCGTCATCCAAGAGAGCATGCCAACACGCGCACACAGAGACTGCTGAGAGCACACCCATGGCTGATTCACAGCCGGGAGTTAACAAAAAAGAATATCCTTATCGCAAACGAAACTTGTCGACAGTTATGTTGTATATACATGGAAATAGGATATTCCATTAGGAAGGTTCTTCCGACTAAATAGCCTAATTTTGATGATCAAAATAAATATGTTAAAAAAGACTCGGCACATGCATATGTTACATTAGACCTGAAAAGAAGCACTGCCTATAATGATCGCCAATCCTCAGAATTCTTTTCTGTGGAAAAGCTTTCGAGAAAAGAGCTGTACAATATAATATATCCACTACATGAAATAACTGAGAGCCTTTTTCTTCCTGGAACCACCTTCACCATACAGCTCATTCCACTGGAGGAGCTCGCTCATGTTCGAGGAATCGGAAGAAACACTAGCGCAAACCTACACGGAACAATTCATGATACATGATGTCAATATTACCTGTTCCTTCAGAGAAAAAATGCATACTATTTTTGAAGTTGCATGTGCCTAAAGAGATTACACTGAATCGTTGTTTACAGAAGAAAGAGAGTAATCTAACTTGAAAATTGCTTTGTGCATGCGTAGATAAACTAAAACCAGGAAATACATGCAAAAAAAAGATTGAAATAACTGACAGAATAAAACTTAAGAATTGTGGCAAAATTGCTGGTTTAAAAGATAAAAAAACGAAGCTTACCTGTTCATGTGCAAATTTGAAGTCATCCGTGCTTAAGGCACGGATGTCATCGCTACTGTGTAAGCCAGGTAGAGGCCTATCCTCCGATAATGCAGCATTTCTCTCCTGCATAGAAAGCTAAGTTCATCACAATCGTACGCTGATCAAAATGCTCTGGGGCCATCTCAGCAGACTTGCTCAAAATGCCTCTACTCGTTCATCTAAATTATTTAATGTTTATTGATTAACTTCTTTTGCTGACTTCTTTTCTTCCTAAAAGTGCTCAAAGTCTATTCTTCATGTTTAGAAGAATTAAGGCAAAGAAAGCATGTTCATTTCCCGCAGGGTGGAACTTATCACAAAACTATAGAAGCCAAGTTCTCCTGAAAGGAAGATCAATGAAGTCAAACCCAATGACTTCTCTTTTTTACTTTCCCATAATGATTTCGTGTGCTCTCTCCAGCCAAACCTACTTCAACTTTAAGACCTTTCAGAACTCCATTTACATAAGTGAAGCTGCGCTAACACCAACTCAAATAAAGGCCAAAACCATTGTTAAGTGCAATGGAAAATGAAATCACCCAACGATATTATATGTATAGCAAAGACAGAAGAGAAGTGGGCATTGGAAACTAACCTTCTTTTCCTTTTCCAGGATTTCTCTAATGGGGCAATGTGCAGCAGCAATACAAAGATTCTGAGATCAAAGAATATGCATTTAAAATAAAAAAATATTTTCCCATAACAAAAATAATGTTATTCCACTCAGGAATAAATAAAGCATAATAGTATCCAACATCCAGACCTTCAGATCACTCCCTGAATACCCATCAGTCATGGTCGCTAGAACTTCCATATCAACATCTGGTGCTAAATCTTCTTTAGCCAATATTACCCTCAGTATCTTTTCTCTATTGGAAGCATCCGGTAAGTTTACCATTAATCTGTCAAAATAATAGAAAGATGTGTTTTAGATTAAAGCACATCTTTGATAAACATTAAATAGAATATGCTGATTCCCACCTTCGTGGAAGCCTCCTTATCACAGCCTCATCAAGGTCAAAAGGTCTATTGGTTGCAGCTAACACCAATACCCGTTCCTTATCTTTAGTTCGTAAGCCATCCCAGTTGACCATAAATTCATTCTTCATCTTCCTCATGGCTTCATGTTCTCCAGGATTTTCACGCCTTCCCAGCATGCTGTCAACCTATAAGCAAACAGGAATTTTAAAAAAAGCCTAATCAAAAGATTAAAAATATTTAAATGTGTTCCTTGCAAGAGAATCTTCAAAATGAGCCATAGCACAACAGTATTGAAGCTGTATCATTAGATTGTTGGGAGTAAAAAAGTTAACTTAGCTAACCTCATCCACAAAAACAACACTAGGAGCAATTTTGCTTGCCAACGAAAAGACTGCTTTTACATATTTCTCCCCTTCGCCAAACCACTGTTCCAATTGGAAATTTAGATACGGCATAAAAATAAATATATTGATTTTTTAAAGAAAAATTAAGGTATTCACGTGTGATTCTCAATGCAATATCACCTTCGAACTGATGCTTGACATTGATACATTGATGAAGTTCGCACCAGCTTCTGTAGCAACAGCTTTAGCAAGCATTGTTTTGCCCGTACCAGGAGGACCAAAGAGTAAGATCCCTTTGCATGGCTACATAAAAAGTAGATAATTATCGGGCTATAATTAACTTGATGAATAAAAGCTGCAGAGTCAACTGAATGTCCAACTTCATGAAGATTATAATGATCAAAGAAACAAGAATGTGAAGAACAGCTTGCTTAAATCCTACTAACCAGGAAATTGCTTGAATTAAACTATTTCCTCGCCACCAAAATGGGTCTTATTGTTACTAATACATATTTCTCTTATTACTTATTACCCATTAAATTCTAATACATACTGATTTAGCAAATCATCAAGGAAGTGTGATATAAATGAAACCAAAAGATTAAATAATGGGACTGCAGAAAAAAATTGATATATTCCAAACTTTTGAAAGAGTCTCTATACCTTTGTCAATTGACCCTTGCAGAACAATTCTGGCCTTTGCAATGGGAGCATCACCAACTCCTTCAATGTGTCCTTAACAGTTTCCAAAGCTCCAATGTCATCAAATGTGACTCCAATATCATTAGGAGGGATTACATCAGCAAGAAGTCGTTTTTCAAATTCATTCTCAGTAACCACATCCTGAAAAGGAGGAATTCAAGGAAGAAAAGTCCGAATGCATGATCTTCAATTGCGACTTTAAAAAAATAACAGATAAGATGTAGCTCAATAAACTGTTTGAACAGGAAAAGACCATGCATTCACCTTAAGTGATTTTTTTGTACCCTTGGAATCAGTCTGAAAGTTTTGCAGCATTGTGAGACCATGCATGATGCTGAAGGTTTCCAATATCAACCATAGTTAGTTGTTGATAACTATTAGAAATTAGAAAAAAGTGGAAAGAAAATGAAGAAAACCTTTCACTAGAAAGAATGAGCTTATTTTTCTTCCCAGATGCATCAAATGTCTCATTCTTAAGGTGGTGACTGAGAGCGAAACCAATAACTTTGTCAACACCTGGAAAACTTGCCAAGTTAGAGATGATCAAAGGAACTGGAAAAAAAAGGATACTCCTGCAATAAGGAGGAAAAACTCACTTTCGGTTGAAAGTGTTTGATCCTTTATGCATATCTTTTCAAGATCACTGCTCTCAAACCCAATGCGATTCAAGAACTGAAGTATTAAAAAAATTGTCAAGACAACATATAAGATGCAAATGGGGCCACTGAGATATATGCAAGGAAAAATCCAGTTAAAATAAGAGCAGTTAAGGTCAATCTATTGATTTAATTATTCCTTTGGTTTCACTATATCACCTCACACCAGTAAACCAAGTGCTTGAAACTTTCACAAGATGATCATCAAATTCTGCAATCTGATTCTTAACATTGAGAAGTCTTAATATTGGCATCCTATTAAATCTCCTTTATCCCAGTAACTCTTTAGAGACATTTACGTTCAACACAAGTATTTCATCTATTGCCAAATTAAAGTAAAATACAGAACAAGTACCGAATTGATGCGACCTGAGACAATTGCGACAGCTATACTCTGAGCTTGGTAGCAACTTTTAACAACAGCACAACAACTATTTTAGCATTGGAGCCATTTTTTATGATGTTTGGGATCAAACTATGTAGACACACAAATGTAAAAATTCATCTAACACTCAAGTAATCTCAAAAATTGAATAACAACATTTTCAACCTGTTATTATCTACATAGTTCAAGATTTCTAGTAGGTATATACATATAATAGATGAGATCATAATAGTTTTACTTTTACTAGTCAAGCATTTGAGGGGTTCTTTTTGGAACAAAATTTCAACCAGTCAAACATTTGAGTTTTGTCCATGTTGTATTTAAACATCTGGCTTCCAATCGTTGTACCTGAAAGGTTATTTGATTTTTGACTCCCATTTTATCCAAGTAAACCTGTTTAGGCCTAAAAGTAAAACTAACTTTATCTCTCATTTTGTAGCAGCAACAAAAAACTCAAAATTAGCCAGTCCTGATAGGCACTGGCCTTAATTGTGTGAGAAGCCAATTTGTATTTTGTGAAATAGCAAGAGTAGATTACTGTGACACACAAAAGCAATAGACTATCTTAAAATACATGTGTTCTGCAGAAATTCTGGTTGATCTTGCCCAAAAATATCAAGAACTTACAGAACGAATACTTTGAATATTTGACTTGGCTTTAAGTGTTTCAACATCATTTTCCAATTTCTTTTTCCAATCTGAAACTTGTCCTTCATCCTGGATAGTAAGAGACGAGTAGTCTTATATCTGTAACGATGCTCTTCAAAAAATTTGTTCTCAGAATTTTGAAATAACATACCTGAGGTGGATGTATGATAATTTTATTAGGGAAAAGCTTCGCAAGTTGCTTCACTGTTTTTGAACTTTCTTTGCTTCTCTCATGCAGCCTACTGAAGCAATCCTGCTTTCACCAATAAATTAAATTAGACATATATTAGAAAGAAAGAAAATAATGATTTTAAATAATAATTCCTTCATGAGCATTCAGTAGTGAAAGAAAAATAGATTAAATCCTAAATAACTAAACAAATCCTTTAGTTGAGATGTACTATGTTTTGGCTTCAAGCATATATCACACTGCTTTTCTTGTGCCACTTTCTCAAGCCAAAATGGAATATACAACCAGTAAAAGAATTAGAACCAATAAATTACTCTCATATTGCAAATTCTAGTGTACTACTCGTAGACCATTTCATATTACTGCACTAGAGAAACATATGAGAGTGTCATAACATATTAGTGCTCTGAACCATCTTCATACAATTTTATTTAAAAAAAACTCAAAAAGACATCTCATCAAGGAAAAGATACGTATATGGTAAAGAGAAGGTGATGCTAAGCAAAGAGAGGGACATCCAATGAACCAAATATTAGCGAGTAACAAATATTGCTCCAAAGAAAAACAAAAAGAAAATCCATACCGGCAAAGCAAAATCAAGTAGTGCAGTTTGGTTGCCTCCAAATTTTGTAAAAAGAAGACCACCAGGGTGAGACTACATGAAATAGATACCACAGTTAACATTGTCTTTTTGACATGGTAGCCAAATAGAATCAGATAATAAACAAAAGTTACCTTCTCTTTGCGACTGTCCATCTGGGTATTCGAGCAGACAACAAGAACGCCTGCTGGTAGGCAATCGATCTTACTCTTCACTGTTACATATGAATCAACACCTCCAGCCACAGATTTCTCAATGTCCTTTAGGAAAACTACTAAAGGACCATGTTGACATTCTTCAGCAACAAACTGGATCAAAAAGAAAGAGGAAAATTAGTACCAAGGAAGAGACAAAAGCTGTCATTTGAATCAAAGGAATTAGCAGCCACCTCAAATAACTCATTTAATGCTGGTCTTCCTGTATCATCTCGCACTGAATTATCTAAGCTGAGAGAGTCAGCTACAGAGGGAAAAACACATTAATAGTTTCATCAACACCTTCCTAAAGCAATTAAGGTCTTGATATTATCAGAGTAAAGAATGATGTAGCTGAGAGACAAACCGGCACAAAAGAAGCCATGGTGTTCTTCACAAAGACCCCCAAGGTCATTACCTTCAGGAATATGTTTATCAAATCTAACCCCAACCTTGGCAGATTTATTTTCTTCAAAAACAAGGAGTACTTTCCCACGATAACCAAAATTTGGTCCTCTGTATGCATAAAAAAAAGAAATAGACTATGTTAAGTGTTTGACTTTATAATTGAATAAAAATAGATGTGCAAATTATCAGAGGTCACTTCTCAAAAACCAAAAAATCACAGTACTTGTAAAAAATTAAGGTGCAAAGTCGAGAAGCATGAATATACATGCATATTTGTTGAGAAGATAAAAGATATGGTGTAAGACAATATTAACATGAAATCAGCCTCTTTTCAAACAATGTTTAACAGGAAATTAGCCCCTTTTCTACATATGGTATGGCTGCAGAATCATCCTTTCTTTATGCAGAGTGATTCTATAGTAGTAGGGCATTCAGCACCCAAAATCTGACACTCCAGCTATGATCTGTGGCCGGTTCCCCACACACACCAAATATTTTGACTAAATATAACCTATATCCAGAAATAAAGGATTATACCTATAGAAGAAGATTAAAAGATTTTGGTTGGTTCAGATGTTAATAAGTACCATGTTTTTGTCAGAAAATAACATTAGCAATCTTGGTGTTATATACAATGTGTATCTTCATTTCCTCACCAACAAACTAATAACATTTAACTAGCCATCTAAAAGAACTGTAGTACAATGGAAAATCAAAGATCAACAATAAAACATCACGACAGAATTTCAGTAAAATCAGGATAACATAGAACCATAATTTAGGATCAGAACAAACAAACCTTGGACCTAGAAGAAGTTCTTCAGTTGGTTGTGATGGGCCCACATACCTCACTCTATCACCTGGATGGTCCATTTGTACACATTCATAGTCATGCGGTGAACAAAATAAAATTTGGAGAGCAAATAAATGTCATGAAAACATTCAGCACATTACAAAATAAGGTGAGAAGAATGCCTTTTTTCAAACGGTATGATTTTAATGAGGAAGTTGGTGCATCTTGCTTTGGCAAAGAGTCCAAATCAAAGACAGATGACTCCACAATATCAGCTTCAACATTAGAAACTGGCCTCTTATGTTGCAGACGAGATAGTGCAGCATGTTGCTTATCAAGGAGGCTTGACTTATCCAGCTTAAATTCTTTAAGAAATTCAGACTCCTTCGAGGAGAGTCCCTGAAATATAATTGTTGCGTGAGAACCAAGTACCCATTAGAAACTTGGCACATCATCCTGCCAAACCTAGGAACTCTCCAATCTCAGTAAATTCTTAGTAAAGCATTCAATGAAGGCACATGAAAGAGACTATAAATATAAAAGGAAGGAAGGAGAGAGGAGGGAATGCTTACACCCAGTAATGATAGACAATCAACTATGAGCACTCTAGCATTGAAGTCTTTAGCAAGTGCCCTTACCAAAGTCTCCTGATAGATTTCAGATCCTATATACAGAATGGCAAAAATCAGCTCTTAGTTAAAACGAAAATGTACAGGTTTACAAACATGAGCAGTAGAAAAAGCAGCATACCTAGTGGACCAGACAACAAAACACGTTGGCTCAAAGATGAGATTTCTGTTGTATACTTCAAGAACTCTTTATGTTTCAGGTGTACAAATGCACATGAAAGAAGAGGCTGCTTTGTGTTCTCACTGTTTAAATTAAGAGATAAAATGATTTATCTAAAAAAGTTTCACCATTACATGTAAAAAAAACAAAAAGCAAACCTACATCCTTATAAAATAAGCAAATGCAAATAGAATATACCCAAAAACGTTATAGTTAAGTACAGAAAGAAAGGGCCGCTGAGTATTGATTGAAACAGTCTTGATCCAATATTATCATTCTCAAGGTACACCGACCATAACTGACAAGTAGTTTACAAAAATGTTGTGGGGAAGATTCATTCCAAAACTTCACAGAACCGATCATCTTCAGTTCTGGTTCCTGTTTTGAAAACATGCATAACTGGAACAGGAACTGAAACCAGAACTAGTTGCTATGCATGTAACTATAGAGGATTGCTCTAGAAGTTTCTTATCAGTTTCCTTTTTTTCCCATATGTTGCAATGCATGCAGTCCTGTATAAGCTTGATGTATTAGTCATTAGATAAACTTTTTTCTTCCATTATATTGCCACAAGGCAATAAGACAACAAGGTACAACCTGTTAAAATATGTTTCTTAAAAATAACTTATCTAGGTAAGTTCTCCAAAGAACTAAAGAAATATTCTATATATGACTAATGATATGCAATAGATAACATTCTCATGTATCAAGATTCTTGTATTAAACATTCTCTAAGAACTTTACATCGTGCTTGGATATTATGTTTTGTACACCTTATAATTCCTTCACAAAAATTGTGCTTGGATGTCATTGTGAGAAGGAAATAGATATGTAACTTCAGAATAAATGTGTAGAATTTGTGGTAAACCAATTTTTTCAAAAAATTAAGCTGTTAAAAAATGGTCCAATCTGTACATTTATATCCTTAGAACAACTTAACCCAATACCCAACATGTGGAGTGACTTAAGGGGGTGCATATTTTTTCAAACAACTAGCAAGATTCAAATCCTTCTTTAATAGCATATAATGTTTAACCTGGTAACCACTCTTTCCAAATCTTAAGTTAATAATGACCACTATATAAATTTGTATTCTGAAATATAAGGTCTACAGTTGATAGAATAAAAATGTGTATTATAGAAAATGATTGTACATCAATAAAACCAGATGTCAACTAGAGTAGAGGGACTAATATTCTCCAGTATCATTCTAGAATTTGCAACATAAATTGTAGGCATGCAACAGTAAATCATGGGAACACGTAGAATTGCAAGAAAGCAATACACTTTGAAAAGCACATAAACAATATACCTGAGATAGTAGGGAAAATTATTGAAAGAAACTTCAATATCATTAGCATCAACAATCCCTCGTTTCAAGTTATCCTTAAATGCCTGGGATCTACTTGATAAACTTGATGGAAACTCAAAATCTTTCACAAATTCCCTTTGATCCTCAAATAACTTGCTGGCATTCGAACTTAGCTCTATGTCAGTTACAGGTTCTGCAAGCACAGATAGAAAACATGGTTTTAAGAACAAAGGACAACATTGTGTGCACGGTACATAGAAGAACCAACTTTGTTAAAACCAGTCATTTAAACATGACCTAAGAAAAAAGGATAATTTTTTCCAGAGCTTGTACATCAAAATATGCCTTTAAATCATGCACAGATTTCCTCACCACTTGGTGCAGACAGAGGAAGAACAGAGAGATCCTTCTTTATGGTAGATAAAGATGCTAGCATTGAAACCACAGCTGCAGCTGAATCTCCAGTTCGACTTTCAAACTTAAACCCTTTTTTGGACGAGTCCTTTATTTCTTGAGAACTGCGTAGGGTATGTAAAATTGGTCCATGCAGTTTCTCCTTGGACAGCTGCTGAAAAATCTGAGATTACGTTAAGGAATTTCCACAAGAAAAAGATGGGAAAAAAGAAAGGGGTCATATAGAGTTGTCCTCTCCACAACCAAGCCCGATCAATTATTTGTAGAAATAACATGCCCACTTTTTTATATTCATATAAGGTTAAATAGGATCAGGAAGTAAAACTTTCCTTAAGCTGCAATTTGAGAAAACAGCAAAGGTATGTCCAACTTTATAAATTCAAACCAACAAGTATGATGTTCAGAAAAACTTTGATAAGGCAAGGAACATCCACAAAAGCATATCGGGCAGTTAGTAAAGGATACATAAATATGCTTTTCTGGTTTACTGAAGACAACTTCATCTCCTCCAGTCAGAACAATGGAATTTTTCTCAACAGTCTTTCCATTTACTTGTACAACCCCTTTTGTTCCGACAGTTTCGAGCAAAGTGACAGAAGTACCACCACGCTGACACAAGAAATTTAAGAAGAAAAAATCACAGTAAGAATAAAGAGCAAATAGTTTATCCAGCGAGAGTGACCAAGATGGTACCTTCATTTGCTTCAAAGTACAAAGAGTGGTTCCAACAGATGGATCAAGCAATTGTAGATCACAATTTTTACTATGGCCAACAGTGAATGAGTTACTGGAGATGGAACGGGAAGGATTCTGGAGAGAATAAATCAAGAATATCATGACACAATCAGAAATAGAACAAAAAAATCATAGGAGAGTAAATAAATCATATAATTGCCTTCTATTTCTAGACAAAAACTCTAGATGTTCAAACTATACATTGTTTTGTGGCCATATGACATGTAGAGCTAACCAAACCTACTGCTTCATGCGATGAATATTGGCTTCAACTTGAATAGTCTACAAATTAGCCAAATAAATCATTCGGAGTGTAGGTTCAGTGTGGTTTTGACAAGAACCAGAAATACACTTCACATGTAGAGCAACCACAGAGACTAATGTGAAACCTTTGTCTTTGGCCAAAATTCTGTGATATTCTGGAGGTTTGTATAAAGAAGGAAATCATGAAATTTTAGTCTTCCAAGATATGAATCAATAATTTGCATATAATCTAGATTTGCACCAGAGCTTTCACAAGGATCTTATCGCTCCTCATTGTTTAACTGATGTCCTAAGCACCTTTTCTCCACTAGGCCTCCATACTCATCTTAAACAGGAGAAATCTTATGCAATTAAATGGATGATACATATTATTAAGAATTGATTTTCTTCCATGTAAACCACCTATTGAAATGTTAAGATTCATGCGAAGATTGTTTTTTCCTTCATTACCATTCAGAAAATAGGGCGAACAACGTTTAGCTGAATAGAGGTTCTTGTTTTGTATTTCTTCTAAATAACTGCAGCATTTTACTGTTCCTTTTTCATTTATATAAATAACTAGGCATCAATCGTTCAACTACACAACTATTAATTCTCCAATCTCTTGTACTTAATATAAAGAGTCCGTACTTGGAAAGAAATCCATAACCATAGAGAACTTTGATTTTTATGAAAATATTCACTCACTCGTTTTCGACAAAATGGAAATCCAAATATTTAAAAAGAAATGCTTCATGCACATCCCATCATATATTATCTCAGAAAGAATGCAGTTCAAGGAAACACAAGAAATTCAGATAAAAAGTAGATAATGGATTATAGAATCTATTCTTGATGCACAAGAAAGAAAAGCAGGAGGAGATACAGAATAACTCGCTGTTGAAACAATGCAGAGCAACACATGCAAAAAACAAAGAATTTAGGATGCTCAGAACATCAAAAACACTAAACAAATAGTGGAACGCAAAAAAATGATAATAGCAATCGAAAAATCTAGTGCATCGATCCAAACGACCTGAGAGAACTGCGATACAAGCTTGCCCCAAGCAATCGAGCTGGGTGGCCCATCTTCTCCCTGTTTGGATGGTAGATCTAACTGTGGCGAACAATCTACATGCCCTGCAAAAATATCCAGCAGAGATTGGTAATCCAAGCCTCACCCAAACAAAGCTTGTGCCTTCAGCCTGGAGAAGGAACAAAGGAAGAGATGAACAAGCCAACCTGGCATGGTACCTTGCAGGGGCAACTCGAAAGGGCCATCCGCCTCCATCTCCACCGCCATAGCATCATCAGGCGAGGGGGGCTCCGAAGCACCGCCATCATCACGAGAAGCCAACGCCGGCTCATCGAGATTGACCGGCTCCTTCTCCCTCGGCATCAGCGCCCCCGACTCCGTCTGAAACATCCCAAGGGAAGGGGAAAAAAAGGAGAAGGCTCAGGTCGCCGAGAAAGAAACGGCGGGAGAAGATCAGAATCAGGGTAGGAAGGCCTATCATCGGGAGAGCGGGGGAGACGAAAGGATCGCACCTTCGAGCGCTTTGCGCTGAGGGGAACCGCTGCCGACGGGGGAGACGACGGGGCTGGGCCACGCTTCCCGGCGGCCGCGGCGGCTGTGCTGCGCCTCGTCTCGACCATCTTCTCTCCGCCTCTCCGCTCGCCCCTCTCTCCCTGCGCTGCCCTCGGCCGATCCAAAAAGTTCCACTCCACAGAGAAAGAGGAGCAATAAAGAAGCGGAGAGAGAAAGAGGACCAGAAACAACAAGGGAATACTATATAAACACCAGGATGATAATAATATCATTCACATAATCCTCTTGTTTATTTCAAACACGCAATAAAATAAAATATTACAAACCGCTGATTGTTAGAGCAGACCTCAGGGGTGCAATTTTAATTACGAACACAGTCGGTGACCAAAACGTAATTTTGCCAGATGTACGTATTTATAGTAAAAAAATTTCACCCCATATTTAATGCATGAATCCTCAACGTAGATTACTACCATATCAACAACAAAATACGTAATCGTAAAGGGAAAAAAAAAAAAACGTGTTCCATCATGTCACTTTTGGAACAGTAAACCTAAAAAAAATTTAAAAAAAAAAGTAAATAAATAAATCTAGTACCGATGTGCTCTGTCGCGGAAAACTGGGGTGAAGGTATCAATTCTTTATAGATTTATATATGTGGAAGGCAATAAGTATCGGTTTTTATATATGTATTATACATGGCAGAAAATAAGTTATCCACTTTTTTATATTATCGAATATAAAAAAATCACTCCGATCGCGAACTGAAAACACGAGCCGACTTCCTCGTTCTTCCGGGTTGAGTTGATTCCCGATATTTGGGTTGAGCCACGCGCGACTCGGCCGAGTCGACTCGGTAATAATTGGGGGATGAACGTGAGCCCGTTTGGGTCGCACCGCTTGTTTGCTGTTGCGGCATATCTCAAATGCGATGGCGTTTCAGGACATAATATCGTGAGCGAGCTGTCCACCTTTGGATTCGGTTTTGACCTACCGTTGACCCATCAACGCATCGTAAAGTTGGGATGCATTTATATATCCACACGAGGAGGTCAACTTCGAAAAGGCTCGAATTGAGATTTTAATCGAGATTCATTGGCTCTTGCATTCAACTTCAAATTGCAGCAGGAGATAAATAAGAAGCAAAATGCTGGGCGTGCAGCGAGGGAGGAGAAGGAAACGTAAACACAAATTGCAGCGCCGTGCTTTTGATTAGCCCACGAGTGCTTTTGACGAGTTGACCTGGCAATAGCCAGCTGGCACCGGAAAAAAAAATATATAGATAAAGTCAACATGAGATTTGACCACCGATTTGGATAAGCTCTCGTTTGAATTGGAGGGTAATGTGGAATGGATCACAAGTTGCTGCATCTGGCATGTGGCCTATTACCTTTCGATGGGAAATAATATTGACTTTTTAATTATTCCAGCCACTTATTTATGCATCTGTTGTTACATCATGAGAATGACCCATTATTATGATTTCCATCGATGATTCCAACGTCATCAGACCACACCGCCGATGCAAGTAATTATATAATTTAACTGAAACGGTATATTGAGACTGGGATTTATTATTTTACACACACCCGCTCGCACTCACGCACAGAGTTAGGTATGCCGATCTATTTCCTTCACATGCTCGGAAAGCGACATGTGCATGCACCGCACGCGCTGCCCGTCTCCCCCATCCGTCGCGTGCGTGTTAGATTTCATATCGCTGCCGCTGTCGCGATGTTTGTCATATTGACGCATAAAGCAGAGCATCCAAACCAAAAAAAGGCGAGCGAGCTCGCATCTTCTGTCATCCTTCGCTCATCCTGTGCTTTGACTCACTTATCGGTCAAATCCGCTGATCCATGATCGAGAGCAGCTGCAGGAGGGGTGGAGTCAATGGGCGGTGCTCCTGGCCCATGGAAGTTAAGTTGCGTACCGCCGCATTCGGCCGACGAAGAGTTCGGCACGGTCCACCTAATGCATCGAAGAAGAGCCGTGTCGGCCCGGCCCATACCTCGTGAGATTTAATAAATAAACTCACGTTAAGCCTAAAAAGTTAAGAGGTTTGTTTCTGATAAGATGGAGTGGTTCGAGAAGATTTATAAACTCTCAGACAAAATGATGAGCGTGCCGTGGTGTCTTTCTGAGTTCTGATCTCCCTTGATTCTTGATCAAGAAAGGATAATTGATCTTACGATCGAGTGAGGCCTGAAGAGTAGTGACCACGGATTCATGGCGGAGTAATTTCTCCCCTTGAATGGGAAATGGAGACCTACGAGAGGTGGTTGCTTGATCTGTATGTAGGGCACAGGCAGTAGGTGGAATAAATTAATCTGGGAAGTCTTTCTTTAAGTTGTGTTTCAATAATTTGCCTAAACCTTCGAGCATCTGTGTTACTGTGTACGCATAGATGGATTGCTTAAGCAGGGGAAACATCACTCGTTCGCATTCACGTGAAGAATTGCATATTTGCAGCAGAGCTTAGCTATTTGTTTCATGGTAATTAGCTGGATGATAAAAATTTTATCTATATGTACGTGCGCTGTGGATGATGAAATGCGCCAACCCAATTATCTCCTCCTCCTCCAGCTTCTTCCTCCTCTCCCTCTGTTCGCCGTTGGTCTCCGGTGGTGGCGATGTCCTCTCCGGATGCTCCGACTTCGTCTCACAAAACGATCAAAAGCTGAGATCTTCTTCCAACTTCGTGCCGAAGAGACATTTTAATACAACTCCGATCCTCTCTGCCGAGAGGGGGAGGCGACGGCAACTTCATCTTTGCTCTCCGCCCGTCGATGAGGACGTGGTATTTAGCACGGACGCCATCTGTTTCCACGACGACAGGAATCAGCAGCGACAGATCTAGCGGGAAGCAACGCATCGGGCTTTCGCTCCTTCCGCATGATTAAGTCGCTGATAGAGTCGAGGACGAGATGCCGTGGGCTGGCTTGCTCCTTTCTGCGGACTGGCCTCCACGCATGGGTTGGTGGTGGCAGTGACGACATCGCCACCGCGGGACCGGAGACCAACGGCGGACCGAGGGAGAGGAGAAAGCTCAAGCGCAGAAGAAGAAAATTGGCTTCTAAATATGGTGCATTGATTTAGTCGGGGGCGCATTCGATGATTCAAAGCACGCACATATACAGATACACGGACGATGATAGATCTCTGTGCTAGCCAGCTAAACGCCACGAATCAATATGCAAATCTTCAAATGCATTCAAATGCGTGATGTTTGCCCTGCTTTAAGCAATCTATACATAAATGCCCGAAGGTTTAGGCATTATTTCACATGCAACTTAAGAAAGACATCCTAAATTGAGGGTTTGAGACTAACGATAAAAAGCCCTTTTGCATCAGATGTAACATCTGTACTCCTAAGAAAGTCAAATTAAGATTCTACTTTCTCTTTTATTGCTGCATGAGTAAGAAGCATGTTTGTCCAGCACTGCCGGGTTATTTGATTTCTGATGACTAAAAACCCATGCTATAAGAGAGTGACCATTTCAATTTGAATTGCTGAAGCATTAGTTTATATGGTGTATGGTTTATGGTTTTAGTATCTGAACCTTGCTTCTGATTCAATCCGGAACAGTGGATCAAAATTTAATTTAAGATTGCGGTCTAGCTTGCCTGGTATAATGTACGACCTTTCTCCTCTTACTTTCTCGGTCATACAAAATTTCTCATTTACTATCGTAAAGTTATGTTCTTCAACAGGCAAACAGTGTTGTGATTATGCTGCACTAGTTGTTAGCATGGTATTTTTCTTTCCCATATTTTGTGCTTCTTGTGATCAGTATTTCTTTAGAAGCACGTTTAGTTTTCCTTTATTGTTAATCTGTTTCCTCTCTCATTTTTCTTAATCGACATATACAATCTGCAGAATTAATTAAGGCTCCAGGCGTTGATGAAATTTTACACGACCTTGGAAATGTGATTCTGATTCTGCTTCCTAGAGCATCATCTCATCTTTCTTTAGATACATGTGATTTCCAAGCCTACCTCTGGGGAATAAATAGGTTATTCAGCACCGTAGAGATTGCACAGTTCCTGGATTATGTACCTTCAACAGCTAGATGTTTCCTCTTTCATGCATCGAACGTTCGTTACTTATAAAGTTTATTTTTGGATAAATTTACCTTATACGGGTGGGTTAATTTTTTGTTGTTTTGCCTACCATCTTTTTCTAGGGGCCTCCACTAGCTGGGAGGTATGATGCTGGTGCTTTATGTATGCAAGAACACTCCGAAAAGTTTCAGAATCTCTTGAATGATGCATTAGATAAAAGAGCTGAAATTGCGGGCAGAGGGAGCTTTGGCCATTAGGGTGAAGATCGGTTTTTTTCCTACAACTATCTTGGTGAATGTTAATCACACAATGAAATTGATGCAAGAGGAGGTAGCTAGCATATTCAACTATTACATGTACTTGCTTTCATTGTTCCAGTTTATAAGAAGAAAACACTATTTATCTAGTGGCTTTTGGACCAATCATCCCAACAATGAAGTCTAGCTCTGATGAAGAGGTCATCAAACTTGCAAATGACTCGAATTAGGGTCTCGGTTGTGCTGTTTTCTCTGGGAGATAAAAACGTGCAATTAGGATAGCTTCTACAGTTGCACTGTAGGGCGGCAAAGAATGATTTTACTTCCACTTACATTACATGCATCAGGTAATTGTTTGTCGACATGGCCGCCGAGGACGCTTCCTCCAATTCGGTTGCCAGGAGTAACATGCCACCGCCGCAATACATGTACCCTTATCCTGCGTACGCGCAGCCGCCGGCGTACGTCATGATCTACAACATGGCACAGCAGAGCATCAGCCAGGCCTACTACGCCTCGCCAATGCCGCCGGCGTCGCAGGGATACTCCTACACGCCGAATCCCCGCCGTCGGAGTACTACTTCTACTGGTCGATGGGCCCAAAATCGTCGGCGTCGACGCAGCCCCCGTCGCATCATGATATGTTCAGCGATGAAAACCCCAACGCGTGCGATCTCATGCTACCGCTCGACCGCCGGTATCTGCAAAAAGCCTTGGCGGCCTCCTCCTCTCCTAGCTAGCAGTCATGTAAGAACCACCTGCAAGAGATGCATTAGAGTCTCAATTAATTGTATGAACTTGTACTAAGGCGCTGCTGCTCGTTATACTTCGAAGTAAACGCCTAGAAAAATTAAAAACGATATACGAAACATAAGACTGCACTTGTTACAATCGAGATCATAAGCTCCAACAACAGGGTGATGGCTGTCTGCAGGAATAATGGTGGTGACAAAATGCAGTGGTTCAAGATGCATAAATTCTCCGACCAAATTCATTATAAAAACAGCATAACTAGTAATTAATATATGAGTTGTTGATCAGGGGATGCCGCGAGGGGTGACGGGGAAGGGTTATGGCCTAATTTTCTGGGTCTGACCTAAACTTATCTGGCTCGAGTTCGGACAGTTTGGATGGCAGTGATGATGGCGAAATCGAGTTCTCCCTTCGAATGGGAAATAGCTAGCAGCGGATCCCACACAGTGACAGTAGATGGAATATTTGTAGGACGCTCTGTCCGTGAATGAGGAGGCCTGCAATTACACGGGGTGGTTGTTGGCAGCAGAGATGTACAGAGCTGATGCTTGCGTTATCCCCTGTATGCATACTTCAGCATCAAACTCTTTGATTTTGAATGTTTTCTACTGTGATAGAAAGGGTTTAATGCAAGGAGTAGCTGTAGGCAGCTACTCGTACCACGAGGCCTTTCAATTGTCGATCGACAAGCTGTCAACGATTAATTTCATCAGCCGCTGCTTCATAAACCACCAGTCGTAGCAGTGAAAAAAAAAAGAGTTTTTGAAGTTCTTCTCTTGCCCGACGAAGCGAAATCTCCTTGTTTGATTACTCTGTATCACCGAGGCGGACATGCCATCTTCTAAAAGATAGCAAAAAGGGGGATTTCCAGGAACACGTCTGCCGGGCCACCAGGAGGGTGCTCAAAAGTTGCAGAGGATTGGCAAAGGTGTCTGTCTTAGTCAAGAGGCAATCTTTGCGGGTTCACAGACATACATATAGATAGATTTGCAGAGATATGTTTAACGTCAAACATTGAAGATGGTATCGAGTGATACATGTCAAAAATTAATTCCATAGCAGAACTGCTGCCTTGTATTTTTCTTTCTGAACCTGCTGCAGATGAAAAGAACTGCCGCAAATAAAGCAAGCGATGACAATAAGTCGGCAGCAGGAACTTCTCCATGGCTGATAACAGCTAATTTCTAGAATCGACCAAGTGCAGCTTCCACGAAGATAAGTTCTAATTTACAGAGCAATTTCACACGGACAAATAGACAAACACCCGAGCATACCAAAAGGACAATGATGTATGTAAATCCTACGAGGCACACATGCATATTTATTTAGCCCGTGGATTAGGAGCAAAACCAACCACTGGCACTGAGAAATATCAAGATAAGCTTGAGCGTATACATTAATTAATACGAATTGGAGTCGTGCAAGATGAAGTCAGAAACCTTTTGGAGCCATCGATGGCAGATTTACTTTTTAAATGATGTCCACGGTGATTTAATCCGAACCTACTACTTAATTCGCTAAAGAATGGTTTGAGGATACATCGAGAAATTAAAATAAAAAACAAACAAGCCATAGTAAGAGTAAAACTAAGTCATAACAGAAATTAAAACACAAAAGAAACCAGCCTAAGAGGCAAACTAAAGTCGCGGACATCCGTCGGCCGAAGGACAACGAAAATGCCGCCAACATAGTGGCCGCAAACATAGGCAGCATAAGGGCAACAAAAGCCCGAAGGACAACCAAACCAAAGTTCAGATAGTAGCCGCTAAATCGACGGCATAAGGTAACAAAAGTCAAAGGACACAACAAACATCACTAACCAGTAACCAGACATCATCAGCGGCAGAAGGCAAAGCCAAAGGACACAGCAAACATCACTAACCAGACATCATCAGCGGCAGAAGGCAAAGCCAAAGGACACAGCAAACATCACTAACCAAAATCTACTTGATAAACTTGATGGAAACTCAAAATCTTTCACAAATTCCCTTTGATCCTCAAATAACTTGCTGGCATTTGAACTTAACTCTATATCAGTTACAGGTTCTGCAAGCATCGAGAGAAAACATGGTTTTAAGAACAAAAGACAACCTTGTGCGCTCGGTCCATAGAAGAACCAACTTTGTCAAAACTAGTCATTTAAACATGACCTAAGAAAAAAGGATAAATTTTTCCAGAGTTTGTACATCAAAATATGCTTTTAAATCATGCACAGATTTCCTCACCACTTGGTGCAGACAAAGGAAGAACAGAGAGATCCTTCTTTATGGTAGATAAAGATGCACAGGCGGCAGGCCTAGAGCTTTTCTTACCTTATGCCATCGATGTTAGCGACTACTATCTGAGTTTAAGTCTTCAATTGTCTGGGCTCCTTCTTGCTCGCAATATTAACTATTTTTAACTCTAGGTCACTTACTACATCCTCATTTACTTCTGTATTTACATCTGTGCATTGAACGGAGCAGCAGACGCAGAGAAGAATAACTGTTCAGATCGTGCAGCAGCGCCTTCTGTGCTATTGTGGCGAAGCAATATAATTTATAGTCAAAATCGAATCGAATCAAATCAAATCGCAGTTGCAAAAATCAGAGAATCTGCAGGCCTTTATGCCGTGAGGCAGGTAAGAAGAATTGTTCCCACCGGAAGAGAAGTGATGGAAGAAACAGGGCAGGTGCTCCCGCTGCCTGCTGTGGTGGTGGCCGGGGAGGTAGTCGAGAGGAGTGGCGAAGCAATAGAAAGCTTGGGGAAAGAATGGGTTAGTGTTCGAGTTTTTAAGAGAATTTGGAGAACGTCTTAAATCTCAAACGTAGGCTCCGATCTCGATTGTAGGATATCAACTTCTCTCCTCACGACAACGTGAGCATCCGAATGCAAATTGACTCGATCGGAGACAATTTTGATTTTTGACTGAATGTTGATATATTTGGTTCACCCTCTTTCTGTCGAATGGCCATTAGTCTTAGAAAATTATCTTCAAATGAATGGCCCCTTCTGCCAAATCTGTAGAATAGGATAAATTGTGGATGAACTTGGCAAAGAAGATTAGAGGTGATGCTTGGATTATGCTGTTAGCTTGTTAGTTTACATTACAATTATTTGTTTGAATTTTGCTCATGGTAATTGAAGTCTCACAGGGCAGAAATTTTTAATCTTTCTCAGCAAGGATAAGAGCCTTTTAAGTCTCCGAAGCAATTGATGCATATAATATGCGTGATATTAATCTAAATGAAAAATCAACGAACGTTAACAGGAGGGATATCGATATACTTGCGAAGGGATACTGGTATTGTATTTGGCTGCATACATAACATATTTATGTGAAGTGTAAAGAGAAAAAATAACAGTCTACCAAATAGTAAGAAATCCCTAGTTGACTAAATCAATACACAGCTTTCCATATAAAATCTAATTATTTAAACAAGAGTACACTACAACATAACAGCCACCTTGATACCAACACTATATACCCTACAGTTACTATTGCCAATCCCAGACAAATAGTATAATAATCACCCAACAGCCAGTCATCCCACTTATTTTAACTAAACCTGCCATTTAAAAATGGAATTTTTTGATATTCTCTCTTTGTTCAGGGGCCAACATCCATGCCATCCCAAATACCTAAACAGGATTCCGCCATATTTTTTAAACAATGACTGGTATTTGCATAGCAGTTCTGCATTGTTCTCCAGTTCCATGGGGAAGTTCTTTTCCTGCATTTGGTGAGGCAGTCGTGGATTTGCTACGGCTTTCGTAGAGTTGAAGCCAAAACCTGTAAGATCAGAAAAAGGAGAAATCGGTCGTTTTCCTGCCATTGTGGAAGCTCGATGAGTAATGCCGGACGCATCCCCCACCCTCTGCATAAAATATGGCGCCGGAAATAATTATTGCTTTCTTTCTGCAGGAAGAGGTCCTCGTTATGAGCACTAGCAGCAAAAGTAATGGATTAAGTAAACCAAGAGAATTTTGAAGCAGCAACATTAGGAGAACATCCCATTTTTCCATGGCATAAACCTGTCGGGAATGTCAAACCCCTTCTTGCATATTGTAAAGAGGCAAAAAAGGAACCAAGAAGTTAAGGATGAGATCTGATTCTGTCCAAGAATGAGAAAATACCATTTAATCAACTTGGATATCAAAAAATCATTTCCATTCCCAGAAACTGATGGGACTGAATCAAACTGTTTAAACCTTTTTTTTTATATAAGGACTTTAGAAACCGAATCAGATTGTTTGCACTGAAAACCAGATCAAGTTAAGTAAAAGATCAGATCAGTTCACCTCAATTTGATTTCTACTATTTAAAAAAAATAAAGCTACAAGCTCTGTTTGCGATTAAAAGTGGTCAAACTAAACTGGGTGCGTAATAATTAAACAACCAAATAACCATAAAACTATGCAACCTCTGGATTTAACAAAGAAAGTACATTTGGACATTCACATTTCTCAGCACTGTGGGTGCCATGAACACTGATGTGGCATATAACACAGTAATTTTTAACCGGATAAGTAAACATAAACAAATAACACCTAGGGAAAAAAAAGACTGATGAGAAGAAAAACATTCTCTATATGAACGAGTCAAACACAACTGATGCGGCAATTCAGAGTATATTTTTTTCAAAGACCTTGTGCTGAATCTTAAGAAACTCGAGGTTTAGGAATTGAGAGCCGGCTCATCGCTAAAGTGAAATACAATCATTTTAATATATTTTTATTTATTTAGTTAGTTGGACGCAGGGCTCAGACCCTCCTTTTGGCTCTAAGGCTCCTCTAGTTTTCTTAAAGGAATTAAATCATATTAAGAAGTTTTATATTCTAATTACAGCATAAACAACAAAAACTTCTATAACTGAGGTTCAATTAGTAATATTAATACTCTGAATAGAACCAATCAATCAAAGAACAGTATATCATATTCAAATACTAAGTCAAACAAGAGACTACCCTTTTTTTCCCAACAACCTTGCACTTTCTTCACAGGCCATCTCTCCATGGGTAACTCATAGGGTCACAAGAGCGCCAATCTTATTCACTACATCATTCCTGACGATTGTGCCCCAATCACCTATTAGTAACATCATTTTTCTGACGATTGTACCCCAGGCACCTATTAGTATTAATAAGATGACTTTAGCATCATAAGGAATTTACAGACATTGGTAATAAGAAAGATATGATTAATCTAGAAAATACCTTTTTATCTATACTTTTAATTCAAATACAAATGCATATATATCCTTATAAGTTATGTCTATACACAAAGTGTATTTCTAGTTAGAGCAATTAAATTATATACTATAATAATATATTTTAAAGAAAAGATCAGATAATAAGAGTATAGATTAATAATATCTAATGTCACTTATTGTCACTCTAACTCTAACCAAATAAGCATATATTTCGTAAATAAGTACGATATAATATTATTTCAATTCTAAGTCTACTATCAAGCATATAATATAATATATATGAGAAGAATTATGTATCTATGATGTATCATTTGAGAAAATCAGGAAGACACATCATTGACTATCTTCTATTCTGTGACTTATATTTTGTGTACAAAATGTAAGTAAGTCGATACAATCTTTTAAAGGGGCATATAAAGCTGAGCTTATATTTTATGTACAAAATGTAAGTAAAGGAGTAAATTGTTGCTACTTTTATGTTGTCATGCACCTACATGAGAGAGATATTATTGTTTTATTTTAAATATTATTATTATATAAAAACCGATCTCCTCTCCCCCTCCCCCTCCCCCGAGTCTTTGCCCTTTGGTGGTACAAAGGACAGTGGATCTGGAAGATTTGTCGGTGTTGAAGGGCTGCGCGCTTGCTGTCTGGTGAAGTCAGTGGTTGAGGGCAGATGATGGCCATTTATCAAAACAGTGATCCCAAAACCTATCCAGGTGAGATTCGAAACTTTGGTACAACGATGAAAGAGGCTGCTCATTTTGGCCAAGGTCCTTACCGAATTGCTTCCTCAACAGTACCCGGTTTAAGAGAATGCCTTTGAGTTACAGGAATCCCTTGTGGAAGCCCTTGACGGTTTAAGAGAATGCTGCGGTCGCTGATCACTGGGGTGAAGCTTATCCCGTGAATTTCATAGAACCGATCATCTTCCATTATGGTTTCTGCTTTGAACACATGCATAACTGGAACAGTAACTGAAACCAGTACTAGTTGCTATACATGTAATTGTAGAGGATTGCTCTAAAAGTTTCTTATCAGTTTTCCTTTTTTTCCATATGTTGCAATGCATGCAGCTCCTGTGTAAGCTTGATGTAAAGATTTTTTTTTTCCTCTTCCATTAACTTGCTACAAGGTGATAAGACAAGGTACAACCTATTAAAATATGTTTCTTTAAAATAACTTATGACTATACATGACTAATGATATGCAATAGTTAATATTCTCAGTATTAAGATTCTTGTATCAAACATTCTCTAAGAACTTTAGATCGTGCTTGGATATTATGTTTTGACCACCTTATGATTACTTCATAAAAATTTTGCTTGGATGTCAATGTGAGAAGGAAATAGATACGTAACTTGGTAATAATTGGGGGATGGGTTTGGGTCACACCGCCTTGTCTCGAATGCGATGCGATGCGTTAAAGGACGTCATATCGTCAGTCAGCTGTCCACGTATTTGGTTTTGACCTACCGTTGACCCATCGAAGCATCGTAAAGTTGTGATATATATATATGTGTGTGATGAGGTCAACTGTGAACATACATCAAATGCTGGGCATATAACAGGGGAGAGGGGGGAGGAGGAGAACGGAAAGCACAGGATTGCAGCACTGTGCTTTTAATTTACCACGAGTGCTTTTGACGAGTTGACTTGGTAATAGCCAGCTGGCACCGGAAAAAAAAAATACAAAGTCAGCGTGAGATTTGACCACCGATTTGGAGAAGCTCTCGTTTGGTAACGTGGATTACGACCTTTGGACGTGAAATAATGTTGACTCTGCCGCTTCTTTATGCATCTGTTGTTACATCATGAGGATGACCCGTTAATATAATTTCTATTGACGATTCCAACGTCATCAGACTACGCAGTTTGATTTAATCAATAAAGTATGATTATAAATGAAATTAATATTCATTTTATATGACTAAAATATGTGTTAGCCCTCTTGAGTTAGGTATCTTTGATCATCCTTCCCACATCCTGCGGTTGACTCACATGTCCGTTGATCCATGATCGAGAGCAGCTGCAGGACCGGTAGCCATGGATTCATGGGGAAGTAATTTTCTCCCCTAGAATGGGAAATGGAGGCCTACAAGAGGTCGGTGCTTAATCTACGAAGTCAGTAGGTGGAATACGCTGGACTTAGTTTATGAGGTCAGAAGACTTAATTCATGTAAATTAATCTGTGAAGTCTTTCTTGAGCTGTGTGCGAAATTTATAAATGCATAGATGGATTGCCGAAGCAGGGCAATCGCACGATTCGCATCCACATGGAGAATGGCATATCTGCAGCAGGGTTTAGCTATTGGATTCATGGTAATTAGCCGGATGATAAATCTGTATCTATATATATATATATACGTGCGCTGTGGATCATCAGATGCGCCGACCAAATCGAAGCACAACATGTCCGAACCAATTATCTTCTTCCTCCTCCCTCTCTGTTCGCCGTTGGTCTCCGGTGGTGGCAATGTCCTCTCCCTCAGGCAGCAGTGCGCCGGATGCTCCGACTTCGTCCCCCTAAATATGCCAATGTATGGTCAAAAGCTGAGATATTCTTCCAGCTTCGAGCCGAAGAGCCATTTTGGTACAACTCCGGTCCTGTTCTCCGCCCATCCTTGCTCTCCGGCCGTCGACGGGAACGTGGTACGTGGAGTCCTTGGCACGTACGCCATCCGCTTCGACGGCGACAGGGGCTCCGGCTTTGGTTGCTCCCTGGGCCTGGAAGAAGCAGCAACGAATCTTGTGGGATTGGCCTCGACGTCGCAGCAGATGGGTTGGTGGTGGCAGTGACGACATCGCCACCGCCGGATCGGCGACCAACGGCGGACCGAGGGAGAGGAGAAAGAAAGCTCGAGCGCAGAAGAATATTGTGCATTGATTTAGTCGGGGGCGCATTCGATGATTCAAAGCACACATCTATATTTGCCAGCTAAACTCCACGAATCAATACGCAAGTCTTCACATGCATGCAAACGTGCGATGTTTGCCCTGCTTTAAGCAATCTATACCTAAATGCCCGAAGCATTATTTCACATACAACTTAAGGAGGACATCCTAAATTAAGGTTATACCACCTGCTGCGTAAGCCCTGCATAAATTAAGACTGCAGACTTCGTAGACAAAATGTATCAGGAAACTTTAGGATCAGACTGCCATAGGCCATAAGCTTTTGGCGCTTAGTGTTTCTTCTAAGGTCTAGGCTTTAGGGGTATTTTTCCATACGCCATAAGCCTTGACCATGATAAATTCAATTCTGCTGCTTGCCTCGCTCGTCTTCTTTTGCGCCGGGACATCCGACTAACTTGCCCATTTGCGCCTTTGTCTTGTCTTTGAGCTTGTTGCTCTATTTGTCAGAAGCTTCTCCGCGAGGAACCGAATCCTTCTTCAACTTCACCTCCACACTTTTTCCATATACGCTGAGCGCAACATATTGATTCGGGTGCTTCTCACGTGCGATCAAAATATCCTCGGTCCGCAGGCCATAGCCATGCGCTAGAACGTGCCTGCTCTTGAATCGAGTTCTGAGGTCGTATAATGTTTTTCTAATTCCTTAGTTCCACCTTCTTCTCAAGGGAATTTTAAGCTCTCCTTTTCTTCTAAGGGTTCAAAGCCAATGCCAACCGGGAAAGTGGTATCAACATTTCTTTCAACTCTTCAATAAGGAAATCCAAATACATGAATTTGAAGTCCACTAAATATAAGCTTCAGTTCTGCTTTACATGGTCGATCTGTAATCGAGGAAATAAGATGTGTTTGCCATCTAAACATGGAATGAAATTTGATGATTCTTTGAGCTGATGGAAAAAATTAAACCCTTCGATCTCTGAGGACAGAGGCAGAAGAGGCATCTCATCGGCTAAAAAAGAGAGTTATACAACTGGATTGAAAAGGAGAAACCCACGGTATCTTTTCCAATTATCTTTGCCATTATGTTTTATACGTCCACTGATGAACATCGGGCCCCTGACCTACCAAAGTGATGTAGGTGTGAAATTGCACGATGCTTTTCTAGGGAAAGGATCTCACTAGTTCTACCAGTCGATGTTAGAATCTTACTTGATAGCAGTTAGCAATGATGCTTCTCATGGACAAATAAGAAAAACCTTCTAAAGCTGCATGGGGATGCAGTAATTATATGATCAAACTTGGTCTTCGTAATCGTCACATGTATTTGTGTCCTTTGTAAAAGACTAGGTGCTCGTCTTCTATTATATATTGAAAGATTCTTTTGAAGCTATTATAATATACCATGAGTTATTGCTATGAGAACATTTTCTGCAAACTGTTCATGTTGTATTTTTAATTTCATATTTCAGATGGTGCAGAAGGCTTTTGAGACTCAATACCGGTCACACTTGAGCTTGGTGGTAAAGATGCTTTCATAGCTGTGAAGGCGTAGACTTGCCTTCTCTACGGGAAATCTAATTTCACTTATGTTATTTGCAAGAGCTGGTTTTAACATTATCTTTATATTTACAGCATGGCATTCCTAGCTGAGGATAGTTGTTCACAAAGTCACATTTGAATCCTTTCATGGTGCACCAATGAGCTAAAATTACTATATTTAAAATATTTAAGCCTAATCACGTGAGGCCTCCAATGCATACTCCCACAATTGCTCCAATGACGTGGTAAGAGGGGCGGCGGCAGCGTTAGGAGGGGCGACGACTGCAGCAGCGGTAGTAGGGGTGACGACAGAGGCAGAAGGGGCGGCGGCGGCAGCAGAATAGAGGGCGGCATTGGCAGTATGAAGGGCGGCGGCGGCGGCAGCAGGGGCGGCTGCAGCGGCAGTAGGGGCGGCGACAATGGCACCGTGGAGGGCAGCAGCGACAGCATGAAGGGCAGCAGCGGCCATATGGAGAGCAGCGGAAGCGGCAGCAGGGGCGGCGGCAGCGGCAGCAGGGGCGGCGGCGGCGGCTTGGGCGGCGGCAATGACAGCAGGGGCGACAGTGGCAGCACGGGCAGCGGCAATAACGGGGACGGGGACGGCGGCAGCGGCAGTATGGAGTGCGTCTGTGGCAGCATCGAGGACAGGCCTGAGGATCTCGCGAAGACGGGCGATGGCAGCGTTAGCAAGGTCGGCGGCATCCAGAATAGATTCGTTAGTGATGTCGGCGGTGATAGCCGCAGAGAGAGCACGCATTGCGGAAGAGCCAGCACGCAGTGCAGCAATAGTAGCATAGATTGCGGCTTTCAGAGAGGCAGCATGGGTAGAGGCAGCGGTGACAGGGGCGGCGACACTGGCAGCCGGCATATTGGGGGAGGCGGGGGATCAGGGATCAGGGTTTTGTGCTTTATAAGATCTCCGACATACTGGGCGTATATGTGGGCAGGAACACCGAGTGTTCCTTGCTGTTCCGCCTTTGTTAATTATTACCCCCCTCCCCCTCCTATTTGTAGAGAATATTAGTGAGATTACGTTGTGTGTGTGTGGCTACCCAGTGCTGGCGATTGTGACGGTTATTGTTCGTTCCAGGATCAAGTCCGGTACAATTTTTTTAAGTGAAAGAAAACGGTTGGTTCGCCGTCTGACACCGCAGCTTTTTATTTATTAAATATATATAAGCTGAATTTTTTTTAAAAAAATAAAAGTAATTATTTTTTAATTTTATTAGAGTATATAGGTTTTTTTTTAAAAAAAATAAACTTGAGAACTTATCAGCTTTTATTTTATAAAGTCTTCGCTCTTAAATTAAAAAATTCTAAAATTAACATATCAATTTTTATGGGAATGGGTATTCAGAAAGTTGAAACTGAAATAAGGAAATATTGCTGATTTTTCTATATATGCATTGAAGAAGAAATATGTAGCATGAACATTTGTTCATGAGGTTTACTTTCAGGCGAACTGGATTAGGATGAGGGAGCAATTCTGCATGACAAAACTCGATGCACTCATTTATATATAAAATATGTTTTTCTAGAACAATGGTACGTTAGGACGCGTGCAATGTAGTTCGAGACGGTGGATGTGGGATCTCACTGTGACAAAATAATTGGAAATAGTGAGATGATTTTAGTTCCTTCTCTTTTATTTCTGAAAACATGGTGAGGTTGAGGCATTTAGCCAGCAATAGATTATTGCTTAGATGTGTGCATTAAGTGAATAATAAAATCTAAACGGTTCAAATAGTTTAAATCATATATCGGCTTTGTTCTTCCTATGAAACTTATGGGCTGAGACAGAAATATTCCAAGTACATTGTTGGAGTCCTTCCAGTGGCTTCGTGTTCTTCTGAAATACTCATTTATAATTCTCAACTTAGCTTCTCGTTAAATAATTTTTGGATAGTAGTTATTTTGTGCGTGTGAAATTAAGCATTTCAAGATAGCCTATGTTATCTGCACGGTATAACGGAATGAAGATTCCAGTTTATATGATAATTCACTATTTAGACACAAATGCCTGCCGTATGGAATAGCAATGGACTTCAGAGTTGCATTTTGTCATCGATAATAACATTTTTGTTTATAGCTCCGGTGTGTGAGCTTGACAAAGTAACCTTGGACAGTACATTTCTCCTTCAGTATTTTCATTTGCTAGCGTTGTCTTGTTCTGATTTCTAAGATTATTCATTCTAATCGATAAATTTAGTGTTAATATTCAGAATTCAGTTCGATATACGTGTTACATTTTTGAGACTTCAAATTATCCTTTTCATCTAGTTTATGCAAAAATGTTATTATGATGCAATGCATAGTATCGATTCATGTGAGCAACAAAGAGACAGAGCAGAATGCCAGCTTCAAATAGGAACAACATCAGACCCTGGAGGGATCGATTTCCTCTTTGAGTTTGACAAGATAAATAAAATATCTCAAATTTACATTCATTCTTTCTAGAAATACAATAAGCGATGGAGGGCAGGAGGTGCTCCATTTCCTTCTCTTCGAAGGAAGAGCCTCACATCCTTTAATAGAGCTGAACCTTTAATTATTATTATTTTTAGGGTGGATTTGATCAGTTTGGCCAAATACAGAACTTTTTTATTTTTCATCAGTTTGGCCAAATACTTTGAAGCAAATGAAGGTACCATCTTGGTCACTTTCGCTGGATAATTTATTTGCTCTTTATTCATATTTTGAATTTTTCTTCTTAAATTTCATGTGTCAGCGTGGTGGTACTTCTGTCACTTTGCTTGAAACTGTCGGCACAAAAGGGGTTGTTCAAGTAAATGGAAAGACTATTGAGAAAAAGTCCATTGTTCTGACTGGAGGAGAAGAAGTTGTCTTCAGTAAACCAGAAAAGCATATTTATGTATCCTTTACTAACTATCCGATATGCTTTTGTAGATGTTCCTTGCCTTATCAAAGTTTTTCTGAACATCATACTTGTTGGTTTGAATTTATAAAGTTGGACATACCTTTGCTCTTTTCTCAAATTGCAGCTTAAGGAAAATTTTACTTACTGATCCTATTTAATCTTATATGAGTATAAAAACTGGGCTTGTTATTTCTACAAGCAATGGACCCCTTCATTTTTCTTTTCCATTTTTTTCTTGTGGAAATTCCTTAACGTAATCTCAGATTTTTCAGCAGAGAAACTGCATGCACCAATTTTACATACCCTGCGCAGTTCTCAAGAAATAAAATTCCAAGAAAGGGTTTAAGTTTGAAAGTCGAACTGGAGATTCAGCTGCAGCTGTAGTTTCATTGCTAGCATCTTTATCTACCATAAAGAAGGATCTCTCTGTTCTTCCTCTGTCTGCACCAAGTGGTGAGGAGTCTGTGCATGATTTAAAAGCATAATTTGACATACAATCTCTGGAAAAAAAATGATCTTTTTTCTTAGGTCATGTTTAAATGACTGGTTTTAACAAAATTGGTTCTTCTATGGACAATACACACAAGGTTGTCTTTTGTTCTTAAAACCATGTTTTCTATCTATGCTTGCAGAACCTGTAACTGACATAGAGTTAAGTTCGAAAGCCAGCAAGTTATTTGAGGATCAAAGGGAATTTGTGAAAGATTTTGAGTTTCCATCAAGTTTATCGAGTAGATCCCAGGCATTTAAGGATAACTTGAAACGAGGGATTGTCGATGCTAATGATACTGAAGTTTCGTTCAATAATTTTCCCTACTATCTCAGGTATATTGTTTATGTGCTTTTTAAATTGTAATATTGCTTTATTGCAATTCTACATGTTCCCATGTTTTGCATGCCTACAGTTTATGTTGCAAATTCTAGAATTGATACTGGAGAATATTAGTCCCTCTACTCTCGTGGACATCTGGCTTTATTGATGCACAATCATTTTCTATAATACACATTTTTATTCTATCAACTGTAGGCCTTATATTTCAGAATACAAATGTATATATTGGTCATTATTAACTTAAGATTTGTAAAAATTGGTTACCATGTCAAACATTATATGTTATTAAAGAAGGATTTGAATCTTGCTAGTTATTTGAAAAAAATATGCATCCCCTTAAGTCACTCCACATGTTGGGTTTTGTGTGAAGAAGTACCAAGGATATAAATGTACATATTGGATCATATTTTAACAGCTTAATCTTTTGAAAAAATTGGTTTACCACAAATTCTACACATTTATTCTGAAGTTACATATCTATTTCCTTCTTACATTGACATCCAAGCGCGATTTTTGTGAAGTAATTATAAGGTGCTCAAAACATAATATCCAAGCACGATAGTTCTTAGAGAAAGTTTAATACAAGAATCTTGATGCTTGAGAATATTATCTATTGCATATCATTAGTGATATATAGAATATTCCTGTTCTTCGGAGAACTTACCTAGATAAGTTATTTTAAAGAAACATACTTTAACAGGTAGTAACTTGTCTTATCACCTTATGGCAATATAACGGAAGAAAAAAATTATGTATACATCAAGCTTACACAGGAGCTGCATGCATTGCAACATATGGAAAAAAAGGAAACTGATAAGAAACTTCTAGAGCAATCCTCTACAATTACATGTATAGCAACTATTTCTGGTTTCAGTTACTGTTCCAGTAATGCATGTGTTCAAAGCAGGAACCATAACTGAAGATGATCAGTTCTATGAAATTTCGGATTGTGTTCCGAGACAACCTTCACCACAGTGGTCAGCGACCGCAGCCTGTCCCACATATTGAGCCCGTAAAGGGCTTCCATGAGGGATTCCTAGAACTCGAAGGCGTTCTCTGAAATAGGTACTGTTGAGGAAGCAATTCGATAAACACCTTGGCCAAAATGAGCAACCTCTTTGATTGCTGTTCCAAAGTTTCGAATCTCACCCGGATAGGTTTGGGGATCACTGTTTGATAAATGGCCACCATCTGTACTCAACCACTGACTTAACCAGACAACAAGCTCGCAGCCCTACAACACCGGCAAATATTTCAGATAAATTGTGCTTTACGCCACCAAAGGGCAAAGACTATATCGAAGATGATAAAAGCACAAGTTAAAATATAGAAACTACCAAAGCACTTGATAGCAAACTTAAAATGATGATTGTAATACATGCATTTTGATTCGAATTAAAAGTATAGATAAAAGGTGTGTTTTCTAGATTAATTAGATTTCTTATTACCTACGTCAGTAAATTCCTTGTGATCCTAAAATAATACTGATAGGTGCCTGGGGTACAATCGTCAGAAAAATGATGTATTGAGTTACCCATGGAGAGAGGCCTGTGAAGAAAGTGAAAGGTTGCTAGGAAAAAAGGGCAATCTCTTGTTTGACTTAGTATTTGAATATAATCTGCAAAAGGTTCTATTCAGAATTTTTTGTTGCCTATACTGTAATTAGAACATTTTTTTTTAATATGATTTAATTCCTTTAGGAATACTATAAGAGCCTTGGAGCCAAAAGGAGGGGCTGAGCCCTGCATCTAACTCACTAAATAAGTAAAAATATATTAAAATTATTGTATTTCACTTTAGCAGTAAGCCGGCTCTCAATTCCTAGAACTCGAGTTTCTTAAGATTCAACACAAGGTCTTTGAAAAAATATATTCTGAATTGCAGCATCAATTGTGTTTTACTCAAGCATATCGAAAATGTTTTTCTTCTCATTAATCTTTTTATTTTCCTCTGATGTGTTATCTATTAATGTTTACTTTATACGATTGTAATTTGTGTGTTATATGCCACATTAGTGTAACATGGCACGCACAGTGCTGAGAAATGGGAATATCCAATTATAATTTTTGTTGTTTAATCTAGAGGCTTGTAGCTTCTTTTTTTTCATATTTAATTTTTTTTAAAATAGTTGAAATCAAATTGATGTAAACTGATCTGATCTTTTACTTAACTTGATCTGGTTTTCAGTGCAAACAATCTGATTCGGTTTCTAAAGTCCTTATATATATAAAAAGTTTTAAACAGTTTGATTCAGTCCCATCAGTTTCTGGGAATGGAAATGATCTTTTGATATCCAAGTTGATTAAATGGTGTTTTCCCATTCTTGCACAGAATCAGACCTCATCCGTAACTTCTTGTTCCTTTTCTGCCTCTTTACAATATGCAAGAAGGGGTCTGACATTCCTGTCAGGTTTATGCCGTGGAAGAATGGGATGTTCCCCTAATGTCGGTGCTTAAAAATTCTCTTGGTCTACTTAATCCATTATTTTGCTGCTAGTGCTCATAACGAGGACCTCTTCCTGCAGAAAGAAAGCAATAATTATTTTCGGCGCCATATTTTATGCAGAGGGTGGGGGATGCGACCGGCATTACTCATCGAGCTTCCACAGCGGCAGGAAAACGACCGATCCTCCTTTTCTGATCCTACAGGTTTTGGCTTCAACTCTATGAAAGCTGTATCGAATCCACAGCCGCCGCACCAAATGCAGGAAAAGAACCTCCCCACGGAGCTGGAGAACAATGCAGAACTGCTATGCAAATAACAGTCATTTTTTTAAAAATACGGTGGAATCCTGTTTAGGTATTTGGGATGGCATGGATGTCGACCCCTGAACAAAGAGATAACATCAAAAAATCCCATTGGGTGACTGGCTGTTGGGTGATTGTTATATTACTACATTTGGCTGGGATTGGCAATGGTCACTACATAATGTATAATGTTGGCTTATCAAGATGGCTATTATGTCGTCAGAGTAAACTGGGGCGTTCCTTAAGCATGAAATATTTTCTTATATGAGCTTAAAATTTAACCTTTTTTTTATCGAGGTTGGTATGGGGCAGTTGGTTGCAAGGACTATCTGCTTCCTGCTAAAATCCTGCCATTCCAGCGAGGAAGAGGCGAGCTCGAAGACCCGCATCGTAGCGTACCTGCCCCTTGCAATTAGTCGCATACCTCCTCCTCTGTTCCTTCGCCCGCCGATCGATACTCTGTTCCTTCACCCCGCGCTAGCGACGCCGACGTCATCGCCAGAACAAGCTCTCCATGATCGTCTACGTCGTCTCCCAGCTCCGGCGACGCCGATTGCGACCCACGGCGAGCTCAATTTCGACGCCATGCCCATGCTCTCCTTCTTCTCGCAGCAGCAACGACATTGATCAGCTACGCCGAAGGAGCATGTCGTCGTGGTCGCAATCGGGATTTAGTTGCGTTGCTGACATTGGCAGTCCCTTACGTGTGGGAGGAAACCACGACGGTGGCGTCAGGTTTTGTTTCGTCGACCCGCCGCCACGAGATCTTTTCCTTCCGCCGGCAGAGGGCGGGGGATTTTATGCCAGCTTGCTTCGAATCGATCCGAATCAACGAAATCAAAGCTGGAAGAATACGTTGAAGTGGATTGTGAGATTGGGCGGATCGATTGACGGCCACAATCGCAGCGGACCAAGCCGGGATTTGAGAGTTGTTCTTCGTCGTCGTCGCCTCGCGGTGGGAAGGAACAGAGGTTCCACAAAATCGGTGCTTGAGTGCTCGATCGATCCGAATCGACGAAATCAATGCTGGAAGATGAGTTCCTTCTTCATTGTCGAAGCCGAGCAGTGGGAAGAAATAGAGAGGTCGTTAAGAAATGATTGACGCAGGAAGACGACGCGGACGTCGTTTGGGAGCTCGTCGCTGCCGCCCGGTGAATAGTAACAGAGGTAATATCATGAGGCGGCGGAGGTGGTTGTCGACAGCAAGGGCGAGCGACGGAATGAGGCGGAGGGAAGGTACGATGGACCGGCCGGGGGTCGGATGGACGAACGAGAGAAGGTGAACCGAGCGGAGGCAGCCGGGGTCGGATGCTCTTCAAATTTTTATTTAAAAACCGGTCAATATTTCTACGTGGCATATTGACCGGTCAGTTTAGTAAAAACAATTACCCAAATAAACTTGTTACTGCGGTCAAAAGCTCCGCCCTTGATCCTTGGCACCATCCAAACCAAATGTCGGACTTGTCACGCCATTGATGCTCAAAGAATCTGAAGGACGCACGCCATTAATGCGTTGCAAACGAAGGACGACCTGTGAAGCACCAAGCATCAACAATCAACTCCAAATCCATGTTTCGTGCCACCGAGACCGACGAAGCAGCTGACCGTGGTAAGGCCACGGTAGCTGCTACCGAAGCATCCGTCGGGGAGAAGATTTAAAGAAGGAAACGGATGCTGCTGCTAATGCTGATAGCGGCAGCAGTAAGGAAGCTGCGGCTATCACAAGGGTCAAGAAGCTTCTTCCCCCAACTATCACTCAAGTTGTTAATACTGGGGAGAGCACAGTCGCCGCGCAGCAAGTATCGAATAACCCGGCGGTCCCTCGCACCATCCGCAAGTCCGCCGCCACCTCTGCGGCCAAGGGTGCAAGATCCCACTCGGATGGGATGAAAGGAGTAGGCGAGGCGGCGGACGATGCTGCTGCCGACTTTGAAGCCGCCGGGGGCCGTGGGAGCGGCCCTTCTGCCTAGGGCAGCCCCCGTCTGGCTGCCGCCCGTGGGGTTGGCCTGCCGCCGATGTCTGCGGCCAATCCACAATCTTAGCTTACCTTTACTTTTATGTGTTTTTGTTCCCTTCTACCGCCGATGTCTGCTTAGCTTTAGTTTTGTTTGTTTTTGTTTTAATTTCGTCCAGGGCTTGTTTACCTATCTTACTTACTATGGTTGGTTTGTTTTGTATTTTAATTTCTGCTTATGGCTTGTCGACTCCCTTACTGTGGCTTGTTTGTTTTGTATTTTAATTTCTGCAAGTTATTTTTTCCGATAAAAACGTTAAGTATACTTAGATAAATATAATTAAACCTTATTTACCTTCTGGTGGTCTAAATATAAATTTTGACTGCAGAGTTGACTGAATCTGGAATTTTCAAAACTAACAAACCAAAGCACTGCATTTATATCAGTTTAAATGTGATATTTATCTTATTTATATTTTCCCATTATAAAGTATTTATGGCCAAAGAGTTTTTTTTTTCTCTAAAAACGATACTATACCGAGTTTATATTATTGCTTAAAATATCAAGAATCCATTACAATTAAAAATAAAATTAATCCACTATATAATGCAAAAGATTAATTCATTTGTCAGAGTCCTTTGTTTTTCTTACTTGCCCTAACTTATAAATATTTGTTTCTCATCTCAATCGAGTTCTCTGAACCATCTTTATTAATTCAGTTATGGATTTTATAAAAAATTCGAAGTAGTAGGTTAGGATTAAATCACCATCGACATCATTTCAAAAGTAAATCTGCCATCGATGGCTCCAAAAGGTTTCTGACTTCATCGAGCTTAACTCCAATTCGTATTAATCAATGTATACGTTAACGTCAAGCTTATCTTTATATTTCTCAGTGGTTGGTTTTGCTCCTAATCCACAGACTAAGTAAATATGCATATGTGCCTCGTAGGATTTACATACATCGTTATCCTTTTGGTATGCTTAGGTATTTGTCTATTTGTCCGTGGAATTACTCTATAAATTAGAACTTAATCTTCGTGGAAGCTGCACTCAGTTGATTCTAGAAATTACCTGTCATCAGAAAGGAGAATTTCCTGATGCCGACTTATTGTCATCGCTTGCTTTATCTGCGGCAGTTCTTTTCATCTACAGCAGGTTCAGAAAGAAAGAAAAATACAAGGCAGCAGTTCTGCTGTGGGATTAATTTTAGACATGTATCACTCGATACCATCTTCAATGTTCGATCGGAATGCTGTCGAGCATATCTCTGCAAATCTATCTATATGTATGTTTGTGAGCCTGCAAATATTGCTTCTCAACTAAGACAGACACCTTTGCCAATCCTCTGCAACTTTTGAGCACCCTCATGGTGGCCCAGCATATGTGTTCCTGGAAAAATCCTCCCTTTTGCTATCTTTTAGAAGATGGCATGTCCGTCTCAGTGCTCACTTCTTTTACCTACTTAACTCGATCTCCTCCTTTCGTACGAAGTAATCGAACAAGGAGATTTCGCTTCATTGGGCAAGAGAAGAACTTCAAAAACTCTTTTTTCTCATTGCTACAACTGGTGGTTTATGAAGCAGCGGCCTCGACGAAATTAATTCTTGACAGCATTGTCGATCGATAATTGAAAGCTCTGATGGTATGAGTAGCTGCTGATGGCTACTCCTTGCATTAAACCCTTTCTATGACAGTAGAAAACATTCAAAATTAAAATACTCTGATGCTGAAGTATGCATGCAGGGGCAGCGCAAGCCCTGTACATCTCTGCTGCCAACAAACACCCCTTGTAATTGCAGGCCTCCTCATTCACGGACCGAGCGTCCTACAAATATTCCATCTACTGTGACTGTGTGGGTGCCGCTGCTAGCTATTTCCCATTCGAAGGGATAACTTAATTTCGCCATCATCACTACCTTCCAAACTGTCTGAACTCGAGTCAGATAAGTTCAGGTCAGTCCCAGAAAATTAGGCCATACCCCTTCCCCGTCACCCCTCGCACCCTGATCAAAAACTCATATATTAATCCCCAGTTATGCTAGTTTTAAAATGAATTTGGTGGGACAATTTATACATCTTCAACCGCTGCATTTTGTCACCACCATTAATTCCTTCAAACAGCCGCCACCCCTGTTGTTGGAGTTTATGATCTCGATTGTAATTTGTAACAAGTGTGGTCTTATGTTTCATATATCGTTTTTAATTTTTCTAGGCGTTTGCTTCGAATTATAACAAGAACAGCAGCACCTTAGTACAAGTTCATACAATTAATTGAGACTCTAATACATTTCTTACAGGTTCTTCTTACATGACTGCTAGCTAGGAGAGGAGGAGGCCGCCAAGGCTTTTTGCAGATACCGGCGGTCAAGCGGTCACATGAGATTGCACGCGTTGGGGTTTTCATCGCTGAACATATCATGATGCGACGGGGGCTGCGTCGACGCTGACGCGTTTGGGCCCATCGACCCGTAGAAGTAGTAGTCCGACGGCGGGGGATTCGGCGTGTAGGAGTATCCCTGCGACGCCGGCGGCATTGGCGAGGCGTAGTAGGCCTGGCTGATGCTCGGCTGCGCCATGTTGTAGCTCATGACGTACGCCGGCGGCTGCGTGTACGCGGGATAAGAGTACATGTATTGCGGCGGGGGCATGTTACTCCTGGCAACCGAATTGGAGGAAGCGCCCTCGGAGGCCTCCTTCGATGGCATGCTGCCCTTCTTCTTACCGCCGTCCGCCTTCTTGTCGTTGCTGTCGACCTTCATCTCGTTGCTCTCGGCCTTGGCGGCCACCGCAGCGGCCGGCTTCTCCGGCGGCGGAGCGGGGGTGTCGGCGTTCTTTGCATCAGAACTTTGGGGCACCTTTGTGTTGCCCTCTTGGATTTTACCGTCCGGTATGGGGGGCTCCGCTGGCGCTGCGGATTTGACTTCAGTCTCGATTTTGTTTGCATCTGAATCTTGAGCAGGGGCGGCGGCGGGGGCGGGGGCAGTAGCAGGCGGGCTAGTTTCCGAGGCCGGCGGGCTAGTCTCCGAGGCCGGGGGATTTGGATTCTTCTCGGCGTTCTCTGGCGATTCCTTGGCCTTGACCGGCTCCTTGCTCTCTTTCTCACCGCCGGCGTCGCCATTGCCGGGTTTGCTCTCCGGCAACAACGCAGCGTGCTTCTTGGACCTCTCCAGCTTCCTAATGAGCACTTCCGGTTCAACGCTGGCCTTCACCGTGACCTTGTGCTGCCTCGCATCAATCTCGCAGTCATAAACACCTGAAGAGAACGAGACGCTTGGACATCTCATCAAACAAACTCAAAGCCATAATTCCAAACAACTCCTCGACGATGAAATCTACCTGGGATGCTTCTAAGGATTCTGTTCACCTTCTTCTTGCATCCCTCGCAGTGGATGGAAACCTTCAACACCCATATCTGCACAGCACAACACCAATCAGGGTCAAACAAAGCCTTGAGAAATGGAACCAACGGACAAGAGCAGGGAAGGAGTGAATCAGAACCTTGCATTGGAGAGACTCTGAAGCTTCTCCTCCTGATGCCATGACAGATGGAGAAAACCCAGAGGAAGATCAAAAGACAGGCAAATAAAGAGTAAAAGGCATGGGAGGAGGCAGACTGTGTTTATATAGAAGAGAGTCGGCAGCTGAGCGTTGGCTGGATTCATGAGCTGAAGAATTAAAGTGATGTGTAATTATTTTTATATTTTTCAATATATATGAAGAAAATTACGTGTCGATGTCAGTTTTCAGGCATTTGATGGGTCGGGACTCAGAAATCCATTTATGTGGTTTACTGAGGGATGAGAATGAAGGCATTACATTTCCTTTTAATAAATAAAGATGTGGATTGGCCAACCAGAGCCATGGCCATTATCAAGCTGCTTAATCACAAACTTTCTCTACGGTTTCTCTTTTGTAGATTTATTTATTTGTTTATATCCTAAATGGCATTTTTCTTGCTGAGTGTGCCTCATCCCAATTGAAGTAATTCCTTATAATAGGAGTATTGCTGCATAAAGGAGCCCCTTCCATTCTTTAACGTAAAAGTTAGTGTGTATAAATCAAATTCTTTCTCCATGGGTAGTGTTAAGTTTTGTGGGATATATCGACCACCAGATCAACTCAGTTTGCATAATCTGAGTCAAACGCTATGCAACTTCCTGCAGGACTCACGTGGATTGGCTAAGTGCAAGGCTCCCATGGCCATGTGGGGAGAAAGGAGAAAGTAATGCCTGATTTTAACCCTAAAAGAAACAGAGGAAGAAAGGAGGAAAAGGAAAAGGGGAAAAGTTATTCTTTTTAATACCCTGTAATTTTCATTCATTAAATCATTTTGGCTGGACTGCTATTGGGGATTTTTTTATATAAAAAGGTAATTATGGATTCATTTGTATCCCCTGCTTTAATTATTACGATAAAGCAATTAAAGATGAAAATAAAAAAGTTCCAAGTATTTGGCCAAACTGATCAAATCAACCCTTAAAAAAATAATTAAAGGTTCAGCTCTAATAAAGGATGTGAGTCTCTTCCTTCGATGAGAAGGAAATGGAGCACCTCCTGGCTCCTGCCTTCCTCCGCTTATTATATTTTTAGAAAGAAAATGTAAATTTGAGATATTTTCTTTATCTTGTCAAACTCAAAGAGGAAATCGATCCCTCCAGGGTCTGATGTTGTTCCTATTTGAAGTTGGCATTCTGCTCTTTGTCTCTTTGTTGCTCACATGAATCGATATGATGCATTGCATCATAATTGTTTTCTTGTCTTTGTTATTTTTATCTGAAAGAAAAGAAAGAGGGACAGAGAGAGCATATCATTCAGGAATCTCTCCTCAAATCAATAAAATTGTCTTCTTCCTCTTCACCAAATGCCACCATGAATGAAGTGTTGTGCTGGTTGGTGATTGTAGCAATTGCAGAATTTAATGTTTTGAAAAGGTATAAATAAATGATAGCAAAAATTATATATATACTAGAAGACAAACTAGTGGAGGAGACAAACTAGTGCTCTCTTGTAACCATGAAATTTTATCTTCATGCTTTTTATTAAGATGTTTCTCATTAAAACGCATGCTTTGATTGCCTAAATGCTTGAGCATTGTTTAGGATTTATATTACAATTCTATCTACCCAAACTAATTCACCCTGATCTCTTACACTCCAAACTGGTTAGCTAATCCCAGAATCACAGGCACAGATTCATATCTCTTTCCCTGTAAAGTGAAAGTTCAGTGGATCACCAGGTTGCCAGCCTTAAGGAATCAGTCAAACAAGCTTACCGAATCAAGGTCTTTCACTGTTCCACTCTGAGTCCCCCCTTCAGGTTCAGATTCAGCCTTAAACACCCAACTCTCGGAGACCAAAAAAGTGAAGCAAATTCCTTCTTGGAAAAGGCCAAAAGTCCAAATGGTGTTTGAATAGCTTTTCATCTTAAAGAAAAAAAAAACTTCTTCAGTTCCTTGGTATGCGCAGCGACATCGCAGTTCTGATGACAATATCAAAACTTAGAAAGGGCAACTAAAATTGGCTGGCGGAGATAAAAGTTACAGGAGCTTGCATTAATTGCACCCTGCAATATGCAGTGGTCATTTATGCTTTCATTTCGAGAAGGGGGCGGAGAGGAGAGTCTGAAGAAGACAAAAGCAGGTGAGGTGGAATATTTAAGCTCCTCCTGATCTGTGACCTCACACACACACAGCCCTATTGTTGGGTCTAATCATGCTCGTACTCTTCAAAAATCTCTCTCTCTCATGTTAAGTTCAACTCAACCCTGCCATCGTTTGCAGCGAGATCAGCTGGGAAGTGACTCCACTTCTTTTTATGTCTGTGTGTCTGAGAGAAAGAAAGAGAGATAGTGATATTGGTTGCAGAAGCAAGCAATGGTGTAGGGTGAAGTGAAATGATGATCTCTTTGACTGTGGTGAGTACGGGTCTTCTTCTTCTCCTTCTTCCGATCACTTGCACTCTTCTCAGCATCGCATGGTCCAGTGTCATCTATTTAAAAATAACGTGGATGGGGTAAATTACAAATGTTGCTCTTTTACCAAGGATAAATTTCACAACAAAAAAGATATCAAGAAACATCATGCATCATCTGATCGCTTGCATTTAGGATTTCCTCACTCAGTATATACTTAAGCTTTGAGATTTAGTATCAAGCATCTTACGTAGAAGCTACATTTTTTGAATCTATAGGATCTACTCATGTAAAATTTTCTTTAGCAAAGGAAATGACATCAATAGTGCACATAACCCTACAAAATTTTCTCCCACTCCTTTTTTGATCACAGTCTAGGACTTGGAATGGCAGGGGAAATTTCCTCGGCTGATGCTGAAATGGGATGGAGAACTTGAAGGCCAGTGATGGCAAATGGAGCTCCTTTCATTACATACCAGTACTACGTGGCATCAAAGTGCAGTTTAGGAGAATAATTAAATAGAGAAAGTAAAAGCCGAAATTTGTCGAGCATTATTGGACTCGTTAACTTGATCCTCACGAGGATGGTCTGATGGATGTGGAATTATGGGTGATTGTGTTAAGGAGATCTGCTGCCTTGCCTACTACAAAAGGGAAAATAAATTGAGGTAGGTTCGTGAAGAAACAATCATTACTGTTGTTGACACAAGATTCTGGGATCGTCTTTACCTGACTAGGGAAAAGAACAGCTTAGCTACTACAGCAAGTTAATTAAGGAGAAAGAAAAGTGGCAACTCCAGACAAAAAGAAAAGAATAAAGAACAACTAGTAGCCCAGGCAAGAAAGCACATCAGCAACCAAATAGAGAAAGATGAAATTGCCAAGGACCGCTTCAAAGAGAAGCACTTTTCAAGCCTCTCGAATTGATCGATGCCAGATAGCGATCACTAAAAGCATCTTTAATTGCCTCCTGTGCAATTTTTTCTGGTATTTGATTACGGCAAAAGATTGATTTTTCTTTTTTTCAAGGAAAAAAAACTAATGACCAACATGCCGAATATGTTTAATAATTATTTATTGATTGTATTGTAAGTTGTAACAATCATATCATATCCATTATTGTCATCTATTCGATTTGCAATCAAGAAATCTATAAGATAGATACGCTAATTTTTTTTATAATTACATTAAAATATATAGATAGAATAAGGTGTCTTATTACATGGTTTCATACTGCTTTTGTTTTTGATTTGGTGCTGCGTTCTCGCCAACCTCATACAGACTCTTCTTCAAACATTCCGTGATCTCTCTCTCGTTTGGTACACCGCTTTGATTATGTTTGATTCAGACGGTTACAAAAGAGATTTGCTCCAGAATAAGAAAAAACAATATATTCTCAAATTGTACTTCGTTGCTCTGCGTTTCAATGTTTATAAGCATAAGGGTAATAAGCCATTCTAAAATACTCATTAATGCTAAAAAAAGGAGGGGGGAAGAGATTTGACTCCATTACTGATGACGACACATCAAAGGAAAATTGAACAGTCCCTCCTGCGGAGCCAAGTATGTTTCCGGATTTAATAATAGAAACAGGACGAGACCACATATGTCGGAAGAACATAAAAATTGAACAGTCCCCCTCCTGCTGACCGAGTATGTTTCCGAATAGCATAAGAATTAGCCCCAGATAATTCACTATACTGATGTTAAAAAGGCTCGATCATTCATAACGACCAAGATGTTATGTCGTATGGCACAATTATACTTTTTTGGCAAACAAATGTTTCACGGTCCGTCTATTAAACGTATGAAGAAAGATAATTTTGTTCAGGACCTCAGATCTGAGCCCTCGATGCACTACAAAATACTAATTGGTGTACAGGCATGGCAACTTTCATCTGATATTGACACGACTTATCTGGTGCAGAACCACAAATTTACACACCAATATTTTTGATATATAATATGTACAGATCATTTCTTTCAACGAGAAAAAGGAGATTGTAACAATAAGTTACAGCAAGGAGGGATCCCGAGGAAAGTGTATCCCGCTACTAAAAAGATTCTGGCTTTAGGAAATTGTAGCATTCCAATTGGGTCATCTCTCCACCAGTCGTAGGATCGAACTGGCATCGAAAGAAACTGCGGGGACAAGGGAACACATTGTTAATAACTAAAATAAATAAAACGTAGGCAGGAGTCTCTCATTGCTCCAATGCTACGTGGAGAAGGTAAAGGATAAATTAAATGTGCATATGCATGCATAGCATAAATCATGCGGGAAAACTGGTGAGCGCAACAAGATTATATGAGAAAATGAACTGCATACCTTCCATCCATACCAAGAATGACCACCGTATTTTTTTGGTGGCCAAATGCAACAATGTATTGCGTACTTTCATGCAACCGGAATTGTGCTACTGACCATTCAGAGTTGAAATATTTTGGCAGTACACCTAACACGCAGAAAGGGTTAAGCAGAAGTATTTCGTTAAATTTTGTTAAGCAAACTAGAAATAAAGAAGAGTTAACAAATTATGCAGTTCCCTACAGCGCAGTAGTTCCAGGCCCTGCATTATGCTAATAATTAAGAGAACAAAATACTACAGGCAGCCAGTGGGAATATGCTGCAGAGACCATAAAACCAAAAGGATGGCAGTTAATGATAGGGTTTTATAAGAGAAGTTTATAAAAGTTTTATGCAAGCATAAGTGTTGAGAGGGAAACAGCCCCATTTGCAATCAGCACCAAAGACCTATATGGGCTGTTTGGTTGGAAGGAATATAGCATTATCCCTCCCAACCAAACAGCCACCCTAATAATATAGATGTTGTTTACTGACGATCTAATCACTTGGAGTAGAATGGATCATAGGGAAATAAAAAGAACATTACAAGATTGGAAAAAGAACATCGCAACTGTGACTAATTGGAAAAATATTGAAAAACTATAGGAGCAACTGTAACATGACAAAATACTGAGACGTGCTGCCCATATGATTTTGGATCTGGGCACCCAAACCAGCCAAAAGATACCCGTTTGCCAATCCAGTGAAAGAGCAACTTTTTACCACATTAACCTAGGGCAATCACAATCCTCTATCACTCAAGTAGAGGCCCTTGAAAACTCAACCAAAGAAACACTAAACAGTAATCATATAACTACCTTAAAATGGATCTGCGTGATGCTCACTGGTGGGCTTCAAAAGTTTATCATCTGGAAAAATCTAACCCAATAACAATTCAAAATGAAGCTTCATTTAGCTGTTCCAATTTATATGGACTTCCTGCAACTACTTTTTGTTCTTTGCAATCCTCCTAAATGGTACACCATTCCACCGGACCATCCTAGGCAGGAAGATGCCCCGGATTGCTTTTATATCAGAAACTTGTCCAACCATTGCTTTTATATCAGAAACTTGTCCAACCAATATGATACTGGTGATTGTGAAATACATATCAGGTTCTTCCTACTTCCTACATCATTACCCTACAAATAGTTGTTCGAAAGATTGAATATAGAGTACTTGGAGAGAGATTCCAGGGGTAAAATATGTTGTACTGGGAATGTTTGCAACATCTAAGCAGTCATCCCTTTCTTACCCTATGACAGACATGCTTCAAGAAGCTCGCTATATCCACATAGGCATTTGTCCAATATGAACTGAATTCTTCTGAGATACATGGCAAGTACTTAATCTGACTTCATTAAATGAATTTTGATTAGTGGACATAACTGAGCACAACTATGAATTTATTCCGCATAGTCCTTTATTCTGAGAAGATTGTGAACACTTGGAACTTATGATTATTAGGTTACTGAATATTGGTCATACTCCATTCTTTATCAGAATAATTAGAAAATCACTTGCAATCAAGCCTAAGGACTTGATGTTCCATACTCGATTCAAGCAACTCTCCTAATCAAAAAACCTCCTAACTTATAGGATAATAATTTTTAGTTTTCCGAGGTTTGTCAGGAGACAAATGGTTAATCTGATTAAAGTAACAGATGCAATTTGCAAAAATCAAACAGGTTCACCTTTGATGAAAGAAAGATGTGAGCTGGTCGTTGGTGCATTTGGATCTGATGCAGGGCGAGGCTTGTCATTTGCTGTTAATCCTAAGTTAACCTTGAGGTTGAACACATGGACAGTTCCCTTGTCGCTAGAGACAGCTAGCCACTGCATGTTAGCAGAGAAAGCCAAGCTATATATCTCCGCTCTATCAGCACCTCTTCTTACCTGTTTAATTAAGTGTTAATGATATTTAAAGTTGCAAACACCAGAAAAAACATATACATGAAAAAATATCAGAAATTAGCCAAATTTTAAGCATAGCATTTTTGGATGAAACACCTAGCAAGACTTTTTCCACTCTATGCTATCTGCCTAAACAAGTTGGCCTAGGTAGACAACAGTCATATGGTTGAGGATGGACCAATAGGACCTATGCCCTACCAATGTGGTTGGCTTGCTTCTCATGTAAATACAAGAAATAGAATTAAATAAGTGGACTGTCAAGCAAAATCTCTACATGTGAAGTAGTTTAAATGTTAGTTTTGCTGTTGATATATCTAACATCATTTAACATAGAAATCAATAATAATTCATTATCTGATACTAGTTCAGTTCTTTTCCTCATTTGAAAACATGTTTTCCTTGCTTGAAAAACAATGGCATTCGCAAAACTTCATAGGACCCATAGCGGCTAAAATATGGAAAGTAATATGCATCGCTTGTTTAATAGAAAGGCATGCATTATCGAAATTAATTGAAAAGTTCTTGGGCACAAAAATATATATAATTACAAAATTTTTATAAATATAAGCACAAAGAATCTCCTTGAATGCCAATTCAATTTCTTGACTCTCATTTAATTGGGAACCCTAGACATATCTAAGAAATAATAACAGGTCATATTTTTTATAATCATTCAAATTCAACTTCAGCATCTTGTCAAAGAACTAGAAATGAAAATATCTGCCACCAGGATTAATCACAATAGCAATAAACAAACAGCAAAACTACAGACAACATGATACTACAAGCATCACATTTGACTATGTTCACTTGCAAAAATCAACATCATAACTATTGTTGAGCTGGGCAAATTTCTAGAACAGAGGTCCACAATCTTACGGTAGATGAATTTCTAGACTCAGAGTGGCCAAACTGGGCATGTGATGATAACTGAAAAGATACGCCACAAAGATATGAGATCACGGTCGAAAATTTGTATACTTAAAGCCGTATGCTGTATTGGCATGCCTTCTTTAGATACGAGGTCAAAGCTAAACTAGAATATTCACAAATAATGTATGTGAAATCATCACAAATATCTTCCGGTAAAACCACTCTTCACATCATTATTCTGCCATTAGAATATGTAGGCTGTTCTATTCATTGAAGCTGTAATTTTTAAGCACAAAGCATCTCCAAACGATTAGATTTAGAGAAATTTCACTCAATGCATCTCATCTGATTTGGCACGTTTAAATGCAGTTATTTCAAACAAAAGTATCATCTGGAAGTATACCGCATGATATTAATCAACAAGCAAGGCAATATCCATATATGATGAATTAATTTAAAGCAATTTCTTACTTCTTGAAGGAGTGTTCCATCGACAGTGCTGAAAATCCTGACGAGCGTTCCTTTGGTGCTGGCTGTTGCAATCAACCGCCCGTCTTGCGACAGTGCAAAGCAAGCGATCCTCGAATCATGTGCCATAATGAACTTCGTTTTTCTCGCCCCATAGTGTTCCACCCTGACTTGCCCTTTCTGACCACCCGGGCAGACGAGCACCAGAGACCCCTGCTGCTGAGAAACAGCGCATAGTCCTTTGGGATTCGGCACCGTCTCAATCTGATGCACCAACTTCAGGTCTGAGAAGTTGTACACGAATATCTTGTGGTCGAGCACCACGATGATCCTGTCCCTCCGGAGCCGAACGGCACGGACCTCCGAGCGGAACGAGAGCTCCCCGATGCACCGGCTCTGGTGATCGTCCCAGATCATGACCTTATTTGGCGGATAACTAGGGTTCGGCCCGCCGCCAACTAAAGCGAGGATATTGCACCGGAACAGCATCTCGACGACGCCGATGCCCCCACCGTCGAAGTCCCGACGGAAAATCTCGCGGAAGGGGTCACAATTATAGATCCGGAACCCCCTGTCGCTGCCCGCGGCGAAGCAACCGTGGTCCTGGTTGAAGGAGAGGTGAAGAAGCGCCGGCGCGGCGGAACCGAGGTCGGCCGAAACTCTGGGCGGCGACGGTGGAGACGACACGGCCAGGACCGGTGGGGCGGCGGGGGAAGCAGAGTCGATGGAAGAGCACGAGGTCGCGGCCGAGAGCGAATCCGCGTGGGATCCATCTTCGATGACGGAACTAGCGGCGGATTCAGGCTCGTGCTCACCGGGATCGATGGGCGGGGGCGAGGACGGCGGCGGAGACTGGGGGTCATCCTCCACGGGAGGAGAGGGGGCGAAGGACGGCAGGGGGGACTGCGGCTCGTCCTCCACGGGAGGAGGGGGGGCGAAGGACGGGGAGTCATGGTCTGGGCTGGTATTTGGCCGTGGGAGGGACGGGGGAGAGGAGGAGGGAGGGATCGAGAGGGCCGCCATGGGATCGGGGCGAAGGGGGAGGAGAATGGAAGGGGAGAGAGGCGAGGTCCGGTAATATCACGAGACCGAGAGGGCAAAAGGGACCGCCGAAAGATTAAAAAGAAAACCGTAGGAGAAGGGAGGAGAGGCGGCGGCGGAGACGTTACCTCGTCGAGGAGGAATAGCAGCAGAGGAGACCCGACTTGGCCATATAATTACTTGGTAAGCCCCGCTCTGTGTGTGACGTGACGATATATAACGAGGAATTGGGGAGTTGGGAGGAGGCAGCGCCGCAGCTCGGCACATTCTTTTCTTGGTTGAGTCGAGTGGAGAAGGTTTATTTATAACCATAAGTTTGATTTGGCCCTTTATTTACCTTCCTCACGGTCAATCCGGCAATAAAAAGTCGATGGTGGAATGAATTATTTATTTAATATTCGATCTGAAAAAAAAAGATTAAAACAGATCGTAACGTTCGAGTAATTAGATCACCTGGGCTGGTAGAAGATGAGGAAGCCCGACTAATTAGTAGATGGTCGTACAATTATTGAGAGCGACTTTGTCTCTTCGAACGAGATAACGATCGAGGGGCCCAGCAGGATGCAAACGGGTAAGAGGATCCAAAAAGGGTTAACGGGTACGAAAATTTACTCGTCGCGTAGATTGGATATGCGTTCGTTACAGATTATTAAGTAATAACAAATCAAATACGGTTAGAATTTTAGAATAAGCTTTTATTCGTGCGCTTATTTACGTTGATGCCCCAGCAACAGGACGTTAATTTGGTGCAGACTTTTGTTGTCGTGCTGTGTTAAACGGCCTCGATATTTTCCTAAGATTAAGATATTAAAATGAATACAAGGACGTGTGTACCGTAATATCATGCCAACGATAGAAGCATTAGCTAACGAAAAAGAGAAGAAATTAATATACCTCAAATACTCTCCTAGTCATTCATAGAGCATTATTGAATCGTCTCACTCATCATTTGATCGTTCTTTCTGAATACTTTATCAATCTATATAACCTCTAAATTTATGATGATTCTAAGAGGCATGTCTCTTCATTTGGACTGTTATTATGACTGTCATTTATCCCTCTGGGTGGTATTCAAATCACATGACTTTACCAAAGCTTTTATCTTCTAAATAACTAAATATTGAACCATTGCTACCCAGATACTGTAGTACAATTTTGAATATGTCTTCAAAATGTAAACTCATACTTAGGGTTGTGACATATTATCGGCTAATTTTGCGGCATGTTATATTAATTTGAATGCAGGGATCATCTGCAAGTAGCTTTATATATACAAAAGTGGGTGGAGTGCTAAGGAAGCGAGAGCTCGAAATATTCCACGACTCATCCATCTGTGTTTGGAGTTTAATTCGCGAAGGACCGGGTCAAGTTTACCGGATAAGCAATTAGCGTCGCGTGCTCCGCCTATTAGTACAGCGCATCCTTCAAAGTCACAAAAAGGAAGGATTGGGTAAAGAGAAAGAAGATGAAGTGACCGAGCAGGCAACCTGATTACTATTTCTATACAACATTGCCACTCAATTCTCGGGTAACAAAAGAAAGGAACAAATATAACGACGAGGAAAATTTACTCCACGAGAAACCGAAGCTGTCGGCATCGCCGAATCCTGCATCGCATCCGACGGTATCGGAGATCACGTCCTCAATAAGAAGCCCACCGAGCGCACCGCCGAGTAGCCCCGCGCCCACTCCAATCCCAAAGTGCTATTCCTCGGTGGTGGCCGTGTCACCGCCGGCGGAGCAGCCCCGTAGCCGTACCCACCCGGAGGATACCTGTACCCATAAGGAGGCGGTTGCGGGAACACATGCAGCGGCGGCTCACAGTACGCTGGGTACGCCACCGCCGAGCTCGGCCCCACGGGGTACGCCATCACGGGCTCGTCCAGCTTCCACCCAGGTGGCGCGCCGTAAGCGTATTGGTATGCCGGCCCCTGAGGCGGGTAGATGGCCGGTGGGGCGTGGTACGCCGCCGTCTGTGCGCAGCATGCGGCGGGCGGAGCCGAGGGCTCCACGACGCGCTCCCCGAGCCTGTAGGAGAAGTTGAGGACACCCTTGGGCTTGCCGGAGCCAGTCCTCAGGACCTGGTAGCTGACGAACTGGACCGGCCGCGGGCCGACGTCCGCTCCGACGAGGAGCTCCGAAAGAGGGACGCGGACCACGCCGACGTCGCGGTCGCCGAGGACGCGCTCGGCGCGGAGGAGGATGTGGAGCGTGTGACAGCCGAGGTCGGCCGGCACGGAAAGGCGGAACGTGGTGTTCCAGGAGGGGTTGCGGCCGCCCTCGCGGTCCGACGGCGTGCGCTGCCGCTCCCGGGTGTTGCATGAGACGGTGACGACGGCGTAGACCGCCATCTTAGTAAAGATGTTGACATCTTTGAGGCCCTTGGCGGAGGCCAGGGTGATCTCCAGCGAGCGTTTCTCCATGGCCGAGCTCGATGGGGCTTCCGCAATCGAAGAACGCGAATAAGAATTTGGAAGAAGCGAAGTAAATTGGGGTCGACGGCCGCGAACGGTGTATTTATGGCGATGTCATGTAGCGGTTTCGGCGAAGTGACGTTGGCTGTTTCGTAGCAGTTCCGGTATTAGATAATAACGCGTTGAGATGTCAAAGGACTCATTTACCCCTTCCGGCTTCCGAGTACGGCGGTGATGGTTTCCTAAATAAAGGGGTAACCGTGTCTTAAAACGGAGGGTTGCGACGAAAGAGGGGGCATGTCGCTGCTTTGAACGGTTCAGCGATGACAATTTTGGGAAACGTGCGTACGTGGCATCAGATCCACGGTTGCCTTCCGAGTGTTTTAAACACAAATAAATTGCGGCAGGTGGAGAGAGCTTTAAATTTTTAATCCGATCGAATGTAGTGTGGGCTGATCTCTTCTAATAACTCTCCAAGTCCACTTTAAGTTAACGCACTGGAATTTGAGTTGAGTGGACCAAAGTCCAGATTGATTACAAAAAAAACCAACTTAAAAAAAACAACGTTCGGGTAATTATTTATGTGAGATTTTGGTTATAATTATCTACTAATATCAATGTTTAAAATCCGGCCCAAAAGAGAACAAATTTGGGACCAACTATAACGCGGCCGGCCCGAATAGCTACATCGGCATCTAGGGTTTTTCGAGCTCGTATAAGAAGCGCGACGTTGCTCTCGCTTCCCTCTTCCGCGGCGGCATCGTCTGAGGTGAAGCTTCTGAACCAGCCATGGTTCACGTCAGCTTCTACCGCAACTGTGAGCCTCTCTTCCTTCCAATCGTTCCATAGGGTTTGATTAGATTGAACTGGATTTTTTTTCTTTTTTCCTCTTCGACTTGGATCTGTAATCCGATGTTGATGCTGATCTGGTGTAGAAAACCTAGCTAATTTGTAATCTTTGACATCCACAGATGGGAAGACCTTCAAGAAGCCCCGCCGCCCGTATGAGAAGGAGCGGCTGGACGCCGAGCTGAAGCTTGTAGGCGAGTACGGGCTGCGATGCAAGCGCGAGCTCTGGAGGGTTCAGTACGCCCTTAGCAGGATCCGTAACGCTGCCAGGGATCTGCTCACGCTCGACGAGAAGAACCCCCGCCGGATCTTCGAGGGCGAAGCGCTGCTCCGCCGGATGAACCGCTATGGGCTCCTCGAGGAGGGTCAGAACAAGCTCGATTACGTCCTTGCGCTGACCGTCGAGAACTTTTTGGAGCGACGCCTTCAGACGCTCGTATTCAAGTCAGGAATGGCGAAATCTATCCATCACGCACGCGTCTTGATCAGGCAGCGCCACATCAGGTCAGCTAGCTCCTTAGAAATTTATAATGTACACTGATGATGAATATTTTGTGCTAAAAGGTCGTGTTTGTGCGCCAATTTTGCTTGTGATATGTTGCTCCATGACATTTTGTCTTTTACATGTTGATACCGCTAGTTATAGTTGTATTTTAAGGTTACGATGACTTCTCATTTGATGGTAATTTTTTATGGGCAATAATGTGATAATTGTTCTTTGTTAATTGAGAAGTTGTTGCAAAAGCATTTCTTACGTGATCTTCTTTTCACCTGTTCCTTTTTACATGAGCACATCCTGTGAAAGTTTTGTTATTCATTTTGTTGTTCCAATTGTTTCTAGTTTTATTTTTCTCAGGAAGCATATCTTTAACTATGTGCTTGTCTGATCTAATTCATGCTTCTCGAGCCAAACTCATATTGTATTTGCCAAATACATTCGAGGATTTTGTCATGGTTCTCATTCTAGATGATTTCTGTCCCTTATTTGGTAACCTAGCAATTCTTTTGGTAATGAACTTGTGTTTTTGTTCTCGGTGATAAATTTTATTCTATATAGCTTAGTTTCTAATAAATAAGTTATTTTTTGTTACGTCCCAGTAATATAAGTTATCCTCAACTGCATGTAAGTTAATATTTGTTAGCATTTTTTGAACTATGTAAATATGATAAAGATTCCAATAAGCATATTCCTATTTCAACATGATTGGATTTTAGTATCTAACTATCCATCCGTATATACCTGAATTATCCAATATATGATCCTATGGCAACTTTATCCTCTGTTATTTCTTTAATAAAAAATGTCTACATACATGAAATTTATGCTGTATAATTTATTGTTTGCGCAATTTCCCTTTTGCCGAACACTCCACGCTGGTGTGTTATGATTTGCCATATAACATGCATGTAGGCAGCTTTTGGCAGCTATTCATGTTGAATACCTCGCAGGATATTGATAGTGTTGATGGTTATTTTTGTAACATATATCTTACTTCAATTTCTTGCCAGAGTTGGAAGGCAAGTGGTGAACATACCGTCATTCATGGTTCGGGTTGATTCTGCGAAACACATTGATTTCTCCCTCACTAGTCCATTCGGAGGCGGCCGCCCTGGAAGGGTGAAGAGAAGGAACCAGAAGGCTGCAGCGAAGAAGGCAGCTGGTGGCGATGGTGACGAGGAAGATGAGGAATGAGTGATATGCTTTATTACTACTTGTACCGGTGGTTTTCTGCATTTTGTTTATTTGGAATTTCTGTTTACTCTAGATTTTCCAGGCAGGTTTAGAATTCTACGACTTTCAATTTGCAATCATGCGGCCGCCCGGCCATGGATTTTGTTGTCTATTGTTTTTTATTTGCTGAAGTTTTTCTATTTATTTAAAGTTATTCTGCAATAGGTAGCAATTATGTGGACAAGTTAATCGGCTGATTCTTACGCTTGCATTGTTGGTCTGTCTCTTATACACTGCTGATAATTCTTTTGTGCCCTTTTAATATTAGAAGTAGATTAGTAGACCAATGGCTTTTTCAGATCTATTGCTAGCATAATCCAAGGGGCTGCTTTGCTGTGGTACTATGGATTTAATCAAAAAGTAGATTTGGAATGTAATCTTCAGTTATTCTAAAGAAGCTACTTTAGAGGTCAAACAGATTTTAATGAACTCTTCAATTTCTTCAAACAATTGCCAATCTAGACACTGCCGAAGCGCGCAAGTCGAGCAGTATTCCCCACTTCGGTTCAAATTATGGCAACGGCCGCTGTTTTATTTAACAAGACTTTGCGCACACCACAAATGATTGCTCCTGATGAATACATCATCCACAGATTGCGGCGACTTCCAGAAGAAGATCGCGCAACTGCGTTGGTTTGGAGAGCATGGCCATGTGATCAGTACCCTCGATCTCCATCACTTCGGTCCCGGGACATCGGTCGATCATCCAACGCTGGAACTCCACGGTCATCGACATGTCCTCCTTACACACGATGAACACCTTCTTTGAAGACCCGTATTTCTCCTCGCTCAGCATCCCTTCCTTCAGCAGATCCCCAAGGAACCAACTCCCCTCTCTCACCAGCATTCTGCCCAGAGTTAAGTCCTGAGAAATCAAATCCAGAAACTTAATTATATATATATGTGTGTGAGTGGCATATGAGAAACATAATATGAGTACTACCTCCGGTGGGCAGAGTTGAAACAAACGGCTCGCCAAGTACTCGGGCCCAAACTTGATGGAACTCTTTGGGTGTTCCGGATCCGGATTGATCATCACCTCAGAATCTAAATAAGCTTCCAGTGGGTGCTGCTTGAAGAACTACAGAATATTTAAAGATCAATTAAATAGCTTTTTTGTGAATCTAATACTATTTTATGTACGTATTGTGTGAGCGTCAAGCCTTCGTACTTGCTCCGAGAGCGCAGCCAAGGAGACGGTGGTGCTCGGCAAGACGGCGGTGACGAAGACAGCGGCGGAGACCTTTTCCGGGAACTTCTCCAGCGCGAGGGCGACGCTCGCACCGCCAAAGCTGTGGCCAACGAGGACCACCTTCTCGCCCTGCGGGACGGCAGCCAAGGCGACGAACAGCGGCCCGGCGTAGTCGTCGAAGCATCGTAGCTCGTCGATGCGCTGCGGGTGGACGCCGCTAGCGGCGAGGTCGACGGCGGTGACGGCGTGGCCGGCGGAGCGAAGTAGGGTGGCGAGCTTGTACCAGCACCATGCGCCAGCGCAGATGCCATGGACGAGAATGAAGTGCTTCATCTTGCTCTCGCCTCAGATCTCACCCGCCTCCAAAGACATGCCTCATTTTATAAATGCTCGGCACCAACATGGATCAGTTCATTGTTGACTAAAATTTGGGTTGAATAGATTAATTGAACCCTGAATGCCAGGGAGCAAGATGTGGTCGAAAAAGAGACGCATATACAAAGAATTCAAAGAAACTATTCGTAAGAATAATGCAATTGACCTTTAGAACCAGGAAGCTAAATGGCAAGCTCTCGGACGCAAAAACCTGGAAAGCACCAACAAAGGCTTCGACAAAGTTGAACGTCATCCATTCAAAGCAATGAAGACAATTCTTCAATCACAAACAGGATTTTAGATTTTATTTAAGCTCCTGACCGTCGATATGCCAATTGAACTGTTAATGAGGTTTGTTAATTCAAGGATAAAGGGGGTAATTCAACGGAGACCTGAACCGGGCACTGCCTTCTGAGTCGCAATTCTACACCCGAACGGTGACTATCAATTATAACCGGGCACTGCCTTCCGAGTCGCAATTCTACACCTGAATGGTGACCATCTATTATAACCATGCTTCAATCTGAACCGAAATTATTACATCGTACAAATTATAAATTCAGTGTTATCGGTTGAAATTTACGCGTTTATAAAATTTTCCTACAACAACAATCCACAATCCACTCAACTGCACCTTCCATAAAAGTATGTATATTATTTCGAATACAACTGAGTGTCTTTAGATTAATAAACTAAAGATTCATTAGCATGTTATTTTTTCCATTTGACAGTTTCAAAAACAGATTTAAATGATAATCTTCAACGACTAATACCGTCGTATGGAAAAATTAATAATCTAAAGTGTTTCCGGATCTTTATGACTTTGAACCGGATAAGAATTAACATTAGAGGCGGCTCAAATTCAATTTGCTCAGAAAAAATAGTTGATCCGTAAATAAATTTAGATAAACATGGCGAAATTAATATATCGTTTGTAAACGGACCGCAGCATTTATATTTATTCGAGAATTATCGTCACTGTACTCATTTAATCAAAAACAGTAGAAACCTATCCGGCAAATGATTACTTTCCTGCAACAGTTTGCTTAATTTAATCCAAAAGCACTTAGAAGCGATCAAAAGTGAAAATTTTAGAAAGATTTAAAAAAATTTAAATGATCAGACTTGCTAGAAAGAAAACAAATTAACTTGGCGGACAAAAAAACGATGGATTGCTGAGAAGCAATGCAACGAAAAGGAATACGGATGTGGGTTGAATCCAGGCCCGCAGGATCACTGCCCGAGGGCATCAACGCGAGCAGACATGAGAACCCTTTTTTTTCATTCTCCGTGCACCTTACCATGCTTCCTTCCTGCGCTCGGTCCAGAGCATCGGCTTATTGTACACGGATCTAAAATCTTCGCCCAAAAAAGCTCGTCAAAAGAAGAAACTAAGATGGTGAAGGAAAGGAAAGGAGAATAGAAAGAAACAATGTGGGAGTCGCCGTTGATCAGATAATTGTAGTCTGATATATTAAGTCGACATATGAACAATTCCGAGAAAGGGATCATCACATCAGCGGCGAATACGATGGATCTGGTAAAATAGATCGGAAAGAACACGGAAAACAAGACGACGATCACAAAGCTAGCGATGCAGAAAGCGGAGAAGAAGGCTCAGAAGGATCCATTGGTTTGTTGTTCGATCAGAGAGATCAGATCCCCAACCTCTCAGAAAATAGGTAGATTTTTGAACATCATTGCCTCCGATTTCCGGTAAAAAAAAACAACTACAAAACAAAGAAACAGAGCATAAAGTGAATTAGGGTGAGGCTCACCGGCGATGGAGGGCGGACGGCGTTAATGGTGATGAGAAGAAGGGAATATATAGAGGGAGGGGATGTGTCGCCGTTGGTTAAGAATCGGCGTATTAGGGTTTCTGATGAAGCCTTTACCGAAATAAAATTACCAAAATAACCTTTGAATGAGCCTGGCAATATGAGTTCTCATTATATCAATAAATTGATCTTTTACCATTTCAAAAAAAATTAAATTTGATTTTTAATTTCATTTCTCATAAGAGCATTGTTTTGTATTTTCGGCCAATAATATATATATATATATAATTTCATAATTTTGTAAGTGCGATAATTGGGTTGTCAGTGAGCCCTGTTGTAAACCCAGGAAAAAGTAACACTTGATTCGGGTCCAAGAAGAGAAGGGCGCTGTGTTCGAATCACCGAGTCCGTGTAAATGTTCTTTGGTGAAAAATAATAAATGTTCTTCGATAAATAATTTTGTTATTGCATCACTCTAAATTTATTATTTTAAAAAACTGAATCCAGCAGATAAGTTTTTTTTTATATCTCAAAACTGCGATTCCCAGATTATATTGGAGAAAAAAAAAACAAGCTTCCGTTAGCAACCAAATTACTATTCCATTCATTTCTCCGTTCCCCAAAGCCTCCTCCCTTGTGAGTTGAGGCAATTAACTGGGAAACGAAGGACATCGTTCTGAGTCGTCTTTGTCATCTCCAGTTCTACAAGAAGAAGAGTGTTGTATAACTTTCTAGTTAAGATCTCAAATATCGATCAAACATCCCAGATCGACTTCTCCACTTCACCGCCGCCTTGTTCCATTTGCTGCTGCAGCGCCTGAAGACTCTCCATCCTCTTCCACCGCACTCCTCCTAACTCCACGCCCTGCTGCTGCTGCAAGTGCAGCCTCCTCTCTCCCCCAACTCCGAGGAAGTCTACCGTCATCACATCCCCGCCGCTCCCGCAGCAGCTCATCTGCTTCATCGTCGCATCACCGCCGGCGACGGTCATCGACATCCCGCTCGCGCCGCTCGTAAATACACCCCGCCCGTTCATTCCCTTAGCGCCGTAGAACTGGTCGTCGAATCCCCCTTCATCGACGGCGCCGACGAGCGGCGGCTCCTGCTCCCCGGCCTGCGCCAGCAGCTGGTACGGCGACAGCCTCATCCCGCCGGCTCCGTACGGGACCGGTCGGTCCGGTCCGACCATCATGGATCCAAGGCCCTTCTGCATCATGATGGTGCCGGCGATGCTGCTTCCGCCGCCGGCGGTCGCGCCGATCTGCGCCGCCTTCTGCAGCAGCGCGGTGGCCGACATGTGCGCCGTGGCGTCCATGGGCCGGGGCAGTCGTGCCGTCTCAGAAAGCCCGGTGAAGCCCGTCGATCCAATGGTGGGCTGAAGGCCCGATGAGGGGGAGGGGATGCTGAGGAAGCTCGATAGCATGCCGCCGGCACCGGCGGTGATGTCGCGGGCAGGGAGAAGGTGGTCGGCGAGGGTCTTGAACGTGACTGGGCTCTTGACGTCGTGGGCGCCGACAGTGCCGGAGGTGGTGGAGTGGTGCATTGGCATCATGAGGGTGGAGGCTTGACCTTGCAGGCTGGAAGCCATGGTTGCCATGAGCGGCTGGTTGAGCTGCTTGTTCTCTTGCGCCAGGGCGTCGCAGAAGGCTCGGTGGGTGATGAAGCTGTCTCTCCTGCACATATCACACATGCGGACGATTCATTTCACTGGAAGAATAAAGAAACTGACATGATCTCCATTCTTTTTATACCGTAAATTTTCACTGCTATTGGCTTTATGATTTTGCTCAGGTTCCCTGCAGTATTATATTTTTCCCTAAGAGCAGAACTGGGGCTCTAAAATTGTATCATCGATCTCGCCACTTTGCAAAGCCCGAAGTGGGAAAGGCCACCACGTGAGAAGTGGAAAACTACGGATGAGGTTCTTTTTCTCTACTGCGTAGGGAGACAATGTGGCGGCGGTCAACTTTTGCCATGTACTTACTATATTCTCTTAAATTGTCAAAAGTTTGAATCATAGGATGAATGAATGGGACCGAGCTCCGTGGGAGTAGGTCAAACTTTTGAGCTAACACGTAGCTCAAGAATCAAAAGATGGACTTTTTCTCTCAGTGGGCATTGTTTCGGGCACAGCATGCATCAGGATGCCTGCTCTGTCAAGTCCAACTCGTGAAACAGTGGCGATTTTGGCAGACATACACATGTACCACTGCTACGCTTCTTATCTGATAATTGTAGATTTATTTCCGGGGGAAACCAAAAGAAGCAAATGAGGGGAAAAAATAATAATAGATATTGACCATTTTGAGAGCTTGATGAGTAGAAATCTACGTATATGCCAGATATGGAGGCTGCCTAGTTGCACTCCATTTCTCACGGAAGCCATTCATCCGTAGTTCAAATGACTAGCAATTTTGAAATAAATGTAAAGAAGATAGAATGCAAACATAACACTAGCTAATTAAACGCAAGATTCAGCTTATCGATCAGAAGGATGCACAGAAATGGAGATCAAGTAGATGGTAATTAATTAACCTGGAGAAGATGGTGCCGCAGTCGCACTTGTACTCCCGGGTGCCGCAGATCTTGGAGTGCGCCTTCCAGTCGGACTGCACGGCGTACTTCTTGGAGCACTTGTCGCACTTCCACTTCTTCTCGCCGTGCTTGCGGCAGTAGTGCTTCTTGACGCCGGTGAGGTCGCCGAGCGCGCGGCTGGGGTTGTGGTGCACGCACGTCTCCTCCGGGCAGACGTACACCCGCCTCCGGACCGTCTCCGTGCTGCTCCGCTGCCGCAGCTTCCACGGCAGGTTGTGCCCCCGCCGGTGCAGCTGCAGGTTTTGGTCCCGCTGGAAACCCTTGAGGCAGATCTCGCACACGAACCGGTTCGTCGCCATCAGCGTCTTCGGCGACAAAGCAATCACCTCTGCGTTCGGATCTGCACATTCAAATCATTATTTTTCACCCATCGCGTCCTTCATATCTCAGTTCATCTGAGTTTTCTTTTATATACATGTGTATATAGTTAAGTTATGGAGTTTACTTATACTCCATAGATAATTGTTTTGCTTGTAAATAATTAACTTCCATTCTTGGGTGTTAATTACAGCCGTGTAAGCTGGTTTGCTAAATTCTTCAGAAAAAAATTAAGATGACGATGATGATGCAACCAAACGTCAGAGCAATTATTGAAATTCCAAACCAATAATTGAACCCCTCTCTACCAAACAAAACTAATATTATGCAGCGTCGCTTAGTTCTAAACAACATCTGCAGGAGAGACAGCAATTTATCTCAGAAATATTTTTCCGGAGAACTAAATTAAGTAGCAGACGCATCAAAAATTAAGGACATATATCTAGAATGAGAGACTTAAAATTATTATCTGACCTGGAGTTCCAGGGAGATTCCTCTTCTTCTTGACCGGAGCCTGCTGCAGCTGCTGCGGCAGCTGTGCCTCGGAAGCACCCGATATATCGCCGTTTCCGGCGACCGCCACCGCTGCCACTGGCGGAACGTAGCTTAGGAGATGGCTTCGCTTGTGGACCTCCTCTTGGTCGCCTGAGGAGAAACTTCCACCATCTCCTGTTACGTTTGACATGCCTAACTCACTCTTATCCCCTCTTCCTTTGCGCTTCCTTTACTCTCCTTGTGGCAGTCTGCGAAAAGAAAAGAAAAAGCTCTTTAATTTGGCGGTGGCGATGAGGCTCTCCTTGCAGAGAGAAGGGTGAGGGGGGGAGGGAGGCTTTTGGGAGATGATCATGTCCTTTTTATGATGTCCAGGAAGGAGAGGGTAAATATGACATTTAAAAAAATCGTTTCCTGTCTTTTAGTCAAATGGTGTTATTTTTTATTCGTTCTACACGGTAAACTTGTTTAGGGATCGGCATGAATTCTTTTGTCTGGAACTTTGTCTCCTGGACTCCCCCCCTCCCCACTGCCTCACTGCCTCAGCTACATAGCATTTTTTTAACCCTACTGGATATGCACAGTAAATACATGTTCATCAAGCTTATACCCTACTGATTTAAACGAGACTGTCCATGGATAAATTTCATTCTTTTTTCCAGGAAAAAACAAAAACAGTGTGGAGGAGCTTATGCCTATCCACATCGATAGCATGCTATCATTGAGTTCCTGCACAAATAATGAATACGGTCATACTTTCTATTTATTGCGATTATTTCATTCTGTACTCATCGCTGAAATCCTGCGTTGTCCATGCAGCCACAGTGCTTGTTATCACAGTCAGGTCATATCGCCAGGCAATGGAGAATAATTGCAGATTGAAGTGGACCAAGCTGATGACTTCATGTGACCACAGAATCAACCAATCCTTCATTGCATCGCCAAACAGTGATTAGGTACACATTTAGGACTCGCGCACTCGCACAAGGGTAAGCAGATCAGAGGTTGGTAGAGACGGAGAATCTATTAGGGCTAGAATATATAAGCTAAACTTTAAAATTATCATCAACTTCTCGTGGCTTTCTGCATCCAAACTAAGGCCAGATTATTAACAGCTATACGCCTCCAAGTTCCCCAAAAGTCAATAATATTAATTACTCTCCGAATCCTCGTCGCCACTGCAACCCCTCTAACCACGTTTTTATATATATTGCCAGTGCTCGAGAGTAATTAATGTGGATTTATTAGGCTGTAATCGGCTGTGGGTTGATGGCTATTGGAAATTAAATTTCAATAGCCATTCGTGAGCTCTAGATTTCTATTTCGCTCACAGCAACAATGTCGGCTGTTTTGGATACAAGCTGGCTTGTGATTTAAGGCGCTAATGGCTTCTGCATTGGTCCAGCGTCATATGGATGATGACTCTGCAGCTTCCCTTGCAGGTTAGCCCTTCAGATTCCATACAAGAACTGCAACAGCTCGAGGCATCACCACCGCCGGCGAACAAAGCGCATGCCCAGGGGAAAAAAAGCAGCAGAATGGACAAAATGAGGGAAGAAAGCGCCGTATTGATCAAGTATCAGCAGCTGATAAAAATATGTTTAACCGTCTTCTTCGTGCCTACGTGCACCTCCCCGTCTGTATCGAATAAATATTCGATGATAACTAAGGATGGATAATAAATCGATGTCCTCTTCCTACGAGGACCGGGTGAAATCAACAAGCAAACAAAAAACGAAGAAGGAGGGCCGTCGCAGTCGAATCATTTCCTTTATTAATTCTCCAGGAAAAATATAAACAATTAGCAGACGAGCGAAGAATACAGCCAAGGAAACAAAAAAGGGGGAAAATATAATGCAGGAAGGGACGATGAATTTAATCAACGTCGAAGTATGAGAAAGCTACGCGGTTGATTATAGGATACTGACAGGGACGTTGGGATACAGACGAAGTGGTTGCATTTCTTGGATCAGTTTACTGTGTATTTAATTATAGATGATGAACGGTAGCTGCTTCTTTCTGGAACTTTGGGGAACAAAAAAAAAAGATCCAGACTTGTAATTTTTGTTTTCAATCCATTTAATTATTGAAAAAAGTAATTTTTTTTCAAAATTAGCTTATAATAGAAAGTCTTTGATTGCTTTGAAGGAAAAAAGAGAGACAAAATTCCCTTGCAGAATTGATAGGGATATATACAGCAATTGTTGAATCCTTCTCTCTCTACACGTATATATGAATGCCATTTAATTTGACCCGCCTATGTTGATTTAGAGGGATTTGTTCAGATTTGGATAATGATTGAAAAAAAAATATGAACACTGGTCGATATACACACAGTGAGAGGGGGAATAAATAAATAACAGATATTAAACCTACCCCCAAATAATTATCCTACATATGAACCTAAATACTAGACAAAGCGAGTCCCCTACACTCCTCTATCTCTCTCTCTATATATCCCACTAGACCACCCCCACCATTCTATATTTAATAAAAAATACAAGAATGATTAGATTCATATTTATCTCTACAGATGCACTCTGAATTGTTCACATTATAAAACTATTTTTTTATAAATTTAATATTAATCGATATTTTGGTAATATTTTTTTTCTTTCACATCCATCAGATATAATTTCTAAATTTATACTCGTAAAAAAAGGGTGCTGGTGGTATATATATATATATCTCCCTTTTGCAAGCCCACGCCTGGCTTATTGATTTCCCAAGCCATTGATTAATTTATGTATGCGTACCAGAGATTTCAATTCACTCTTAAATGCACTCCAAGATCCTCGCCGTGTGATCTCTTAGTCTCCACATGACCGCCCTAATTATTTTGCCACTGCGACGGGAGGGTTTAATTCCCACGACATGATGCCCTATTTTTGTTTCTTTACTCACGACGATTTAAATAAGGCCAAAGATGAAACTACATGTGGGTAAATTTTTATTATTTTGATGGGCTCAAGCTCGATTTGAAAGCATCAATAATTTATGTTGAATTTTTATATGAATTTGGTATTGCGTACTGCAGAAGTCTTAAGAAAGCAGCTATATATAATACACATGGATGATTGACGGAGACAAGGAGGCGATAGCATAGAAAGCCGGCAGTAGAATTCACACCGAGGTCTGCTTTGTCGATCAATGCTCGACTGCAATGGCGCAAGGTGACAAGCAAGAAGGGGTGTCCGTCTCGGAAATCCTTGGAAGTTGCTGTCCAACTTACACTAAATTAATCACATCTACGGAGGAAATATTTATGGGCATCTGCACGTCCTGGCTATATGAATCGGTGTTTTTTAGCGAGTCAAACCCAGTCGATTCAGTGGAAGAAAGCACGCCCTAAAATTCCCTTGTTTTGCACGGCTTGCTTGCAGATTGGAAATCCTCTGACTCCTGCTGTGGGCTTCAGCTGCTTCGATGGACTATTTATTTGGAGTTTTTAAGGCATTTTTTAAAACAGGTTTAGATCATCTTCTCAAGTGATTTTTTTTTTCACAGCAAACGCTTCAAAGAAAAAGGATCGAGTCCGGGCCAAGATTGGGCCGGTCCGACCCGGTTCGGTTCCTGGTTTATAAACCCACGAATCTATAACGCAACGTTACGCTGATATTTATCCTCTTCGTTTGGACGCTTGGGCGCCTAGAAGGCTTTAGGGTTCCGAGATCTGATCCTCCAAGTCCAAGGTACGTTCCCTCCGCGTGAATTCAACTTATCTGGATCGTCTGCAGCCGTGCAGTTCCTTAGTTCGATTCGTGGCAGCGGAGTGGTGTGTTTGACTCGATTATGTGGTATTTTATTTAAGGAAGATCTTACTTCTCTCTAGACGGGTGCGCTCATCATTCGACAGCTGCAACTTTATTTATGACGATTCGGATTTGTGCAATCTTAAAATTGCTGTGTTTAGGTTTAGGTCAGCTGCATTCTGTGATTTTACGGTAACCGTTTCGAAGATTACTTCAGAAAAGTCTCTTGACTGAAATTGTTTGATCACAAACTGTCTGCGTTACTTATTAGTTTCTGGACCCAGTCTGTTAATTCTACCATACCATTGATTATAAAGTTTAATGTAGGCATGCTTATTATCCAGGGTATTTCCACGATATTTTATTCATACCGAAGAATGCAGCTATGTGATCTATATGCTTGTGGTTTTAGAAACCCCAGTTTGGGCCTGATTTTTTAGATTATCTCATGCTTGTTTATGCAAGTTGTTTAATCTAACCGAATTGTTAGTATGTATTTGTAAAGGGTTTCATTTTAGTAATCCTTACAGTATTTTTATGCATAGCCATGGCAGATTCTGAAATGGAGGTTATAAACTCAGATAGTTTGCAGTCAGCAGCAGGTTCTGCAGCTTCTGGCGACGTGGACCATCCAACAGAAAACTTGGGTACAGAACATTCAAGTACCGAGTATGTATTCATTTTATCGATCCGATTTTTTTGTGATGCTATCAAACTTTTGAACCAAATGGAGATAAGATCTACTTTACTCATTTGGTTCCTTCATTTTACTCATTTGGTTCCTTCATTACCTCTTATCAAACTTATTATTTAAATGAAAAGAATGATCTTTGTCGATCTTGTTGCCCGTGTAGTTTTTATATTCTTTCTTTTGAAATCAGTCAGATTACTTTCTATACCTATGTATAGTTGTACGTGTGTAGTTTTTATATTCTTTCTTTTGAAATCAGTCAGATTACTTTCTATACCTATGTATAGTTGTACGTGCTCAATGCCTTTGGAGAGGATGTGGCCTATAGGATTCGTTTTCATGATAAAATATTTTCTATTGGAAGCATCTTTGGGGAAATAAACATAAATTTGGAGAAAAGGAGAACTAGCAAGCATGACAGTCCAGTTCAATCTGTCAAAGTTGAAAAACAAGTATTAGCTTGAGACGTGTACAAATGCATGCTCATCTAGTTAGAGCAATCGAGTTGTGGGTTTAATACTTACTAAATTAAAAAAAATAGATTAGCTTTATAGATGATATCTATCTATTTTCCTTTGATGTTTAAAACCAATTAACTTTGTTCCCTCTTAATATGTCTACTGGATACACGAGCCTATCAAATAATCAAGATTTTATAGTTTTAGGTAGTCATTCTTAACAAGCTTACTCTGCTCATTCATTAAGTTACCTTGCTCCATTGATTGTAATGTTTATCTGTTGAATTTTGCAATTTAATATAGTTCTGCGAAACTTTTTCAGAGGGTGTGGTTGCAATATGACATGCTTCTAAAAGTTTGATCACATCGCTAGATTCTTTGCTTGCCACTTCTTTATTTCCTTTTTCTGCTCCTGAATTTTGTTGTTAATGTAGTCAGGCTGAGCCAAAATGTGATGTCAGTATTGGAGAAATTAGAAATATAATGGAGGTTATGGCAGCAACTGGAAAATTCTGGTAATTGGTTTTTTATTTATTTTAGTTATGAGTTTCTATTCTAGTTATTCTACCTCTGTGCATATGTCATTTTGGAGCTAATTTATTCACATGATCATGATGTTATATAACTGAAGCTGGCAATTTGCATTGTCACATGCCAGCTATTTAAAAACCACAACCTTCTAAATGAGTCTCATCAAAATCATCTTGTCGGTCATAGTCTTGTTGTATGTGCACTATAGTATTTGACTTTGTGCCAAGATTACATGTAGATAAGCATATATGCCTGTTGACGTACTTGGATTTTGGTTTCATGTTTCTTTTAGCTTTACAGCTAGATTAAGATTGGATGTAGAATCTGTTTATTAGTCTTTGATGTCCTTTTTTTTTTAAATTGAACTACCACCGGACAGAAAAGCTCTGCTGTTCAATTTCATGTCTACTACTGATTATGGTTGTTGATGTCTATGCAGGCATGACTGGGATATGCTGAAAGGATTGCTATCTTTCTGGATGAAGCAGGTATGGTCGAGGTATGCCAAAAATTTTTCACTTGAGTTATAGATGTACTCATAATTTTTGGTAGAAAATCACGATGTATATCAGGTTGGTCTAATCTGGATCGTCACAAAGTTGAGAAAATCTGACGTCTCATTTCAGTTACAATCTGACAAAAATAAGAGCTGTGTATTTAGGATGTGTTTGGTTGGGGTGGAAATGTTTCCACCATAGTTTTGAAGTATAAATTATACTTAAAAGTTTAGGGTGGAATGTGGATTCCACCAAACATTACCTCATACCAAGTGTGCCATTAGTTCTTGTAGCTGCATCAATGCCTAAAAATGACAAAAATGGTTCTTTGAATGGGTCAATGTAGCATTAATATGTAATGGTTATTTGGTATAAAATGAAAAATAAGGAGCCACTGGTTAAAACTAAATTGCTTCCACTTGAAGAAGAAAAGATATTATTTGAACAGAAACAATGCAGTGATCTGCTTTTTCATGAGCCAAAGAAGGTAGTTCCTCCTTTCCTGCTTTATTTTGCACTGTTTAACACTGCAGTCGCTAGATGTATAACATAGTATTTTTGTACCTCAATAGGAGAGCGTTCTCTTTTCCTCATGTATATATTTATATGCATAAGTCGAGAATACTTTCTCAAATTTACATCGATCATGGTTTCTTAATTTCTTAAATATTTCTTAATTGATCCTGATCCTTACAGCATGATGGTTACCTGTGATCTTGGTATGGTATTAGTGAAGAATCTGTTGACACTAACACTTGTTTGATATAAAATATCTGAAGATCTTGGCAGAATACTATAAATCGCAAGTAGACAATAGTGGTGGGTTGCAGAAGAGTTCTCTAGTGATTGAAGCATATCCAGAGTTGGTGAAACGTCTAGATGAAGGTAAGATTGAGAACATAATTACACGAGCAATTGCTTTAATTTAGTGTTAGTGAACTTGTCTTGAAAGTCATTGCTTTTCCCTTGTTAGCTTCCTGGGTGAAACATTTCAGAACTGTGATGCTGGTTTTCTGATCAGATATTTGTGATTAGATTTCTGTTGTTGAGCAATATTTAGTTTTTACCGAAAAAATAGAGCTCAAGTATGATATCGATGAATAAATAGAACCTCAGATGATACTAAAACTCGTTCCTCCATTCAGTGATCTCATCTTCAAACCATTAACCAATACTTATCACTCTCAAGATTTTAGTTTTTCTGAAGCATTTTTTTTTCCACATTTGATTATTATAGATTGGTTAAAATTCTCAGTGCGCATCTTGTCAGTTATTGATATTTTATTTTATTAGCTTGATAGTTGGAGTTCGCTAAACCACATGTTCGTTGCAGCTCTTTTTAGTTTTACAGAAGGTCCTCCTTTCACATTGCAAAGGCTCTGTGAGGTAATTTGTCCATTAAGTACTATCCTTTAGGTACATCGTACTGATTTTGTGCCTGGTCATCTGCTCCCAGTTAGAGAGCTTTATTTTTCTTAGTTGTGTTCTTATTACTTGGCATTTTCCTTGGACAGATCCTTTTGGTACCTAAAAGTACGTATTCAAATCTTTCAAAGCTTGCACTTGCCTTAGAGAAGGTTAGTAGACGCATGCTACTTGTATTATGCTTATGTTATCAAATGGGCTGATGCTTTAACGGATTGACTGTTCCATATCAGCACAAATATTAGCAGCGGTAAATATTAAACTAGGATGACCTCAACCAATCATGAAAGAGATGTTGGGAATTACATTATTGACGTGGATAAATTTTGAGAGTTTGTGATATCTTTTTTCTTTAATTAATAATTTTTGCATGTAAGCTCCGCACCATTTATGTGAAGTGTCTTCTTCAAATCTTTTGTTGAAATACGATTGCTTTCAACCTAATTCGTTCTTTTTTTCAAAACTGCTACATGCTAGATGTTAATCTTAATTTTTCTCTCTTTTTTAGAATTTATCGGTCACCTCCACCTTAACCAAGTGCACCGACCCCTATCCTGGATCGAGGGGGCAGAAGCACGAAGAGCCCAACAATGGAAATGATGCATCCCCAGAGAAGTCGACTTCTGTCCCAAATGGGATCGAAACTACCACCGTCGATGGTGATGAAGAAATGACCGATGCCGAGCCTGAGGAAGATCCGACCATCGCCGATACAGAAATGCAAGAAGAAAAGGTCTGTGATCCATCAACGAATGAGCCTGAGACCGTTCCGGATTCCAGTACGTGCAACGAAACTGGCACCACCGATGCACAGCACATTCCTTCAACCTGAGAGGCACCTTCGATGGATGACTGATTTCCAGATACTTGTGTGACAACTAGGTAGGGTGAGTTCTAAAAATGGCATTGTCTTGCATGTGGTACCTGTATAAAATACCCGACCTTTTTGAATATATACTGTCGAGGGATTCATCAGTTCATATATTTTTGTGGGCATAGTTGTTACAATTGCCCGTGTCATGCTGTACCATTTGGACTAGTAGCTTGTCTGGATTCCTGTTGCTGTGTTGTTATTTGATTCAACTTCATGGGCAACAATACTTGTTTTTTTATGAGATCTTTTGTGCTATTGTTTCCCTCAATCAATGCCTTAACTTACCTGATAAGTTTTTATTTAACTCCCAATGTTAGGCTATCAGACTGCAACAAATTAAAGTCTGAATCTGACCCCACTCACTAAACTAAAATCTTCCCCCATTAATACATAAACAAAGAAACAGTCTCCATCCATATTAAATCATGCCTGACCTAATTTGCTACTTAACAAGCCATATGCCTAATTTATTTACAACTTAGCAAACCCTATCTGTATGCAGGTCCTCTCTCTCTCTCGGCGTCAATCCTGGCTCCATGTCTTCTTCTTCCCCCCACCCGCATGGTGGACTATTTCGTCAGTTTGCACGGTTGTCACTTACGGCAATTAATGAATCAAAAGTGTTCCGTAGCTTATTTAAAATAAATGAGAACCACTTGCGCAAACAAGGGAAGGACCAACCTCCGAGAAAAGCTACATGAAATGAATTGTGCTTGCCGCAAGAAGCCTCTCCCTTCCTTTATTCACTCAATTAAAGCAGCCAAAGGAGGGAGGACTTTTAGGAAAGCAAGGAGGCCCAAATCAAAAGTGCATCATTATATATATATTTTTAATGCACATATAATCGATATGTTTCAAGCAAACACAGAGCTTACCTGATGTGATGACCCCCTCCCAAGAAAAAAAAAAAAAACTCAACAACTCTTCCGCACAACTCAAAGCATGGGGGTCCATGTTCTCACTTAAATCGATCGATCACTCCATGGAGTCAATTCCTTGCTTGACTAGATTTAGCACTGCACGAGTTTTGTCGAAGCATTCATTCATCGGTCACCTTCGTTGTCACCTCTCCCAGTTCGCCACATCTACCGAGGTTTATAGTTTTTTATTTATAATTATGCTGCAGTGTACGAGGGTGTTCATAGTACGACTGCTGCTGCTGCTATCTTGCTCTTTGATTTAACTTGCAATTGCAACTCCATCTGCATCTCCTCTCTCCTCACCGGAGAAGAAGGGCAAGGCGAATAAATAAGGGCAGATTACTGAGACCTGAATAAGCGATCTTCAACTCCTCCAATCAAAGCAATCAATTATGCAAAGGCACAGTAAATGGAAGGGTTTTGAAAGAAGGAATAATAGATATCAGTTTATTGGGACCAATTTCTTTTTGGGTGGATTCTGGCATATTAGGCAGTGAAAGAGACGCCTGCAGATAAAATATATTAATATACACATGTTCGCATATATGATAGCAACAAGATATATGAGAATAAAATCCGTGCTTAATTGTTTAATTTTCTAACACATACAAGGTGATGATTTTAACTCTTAGTTTAATTGCATTAACTAGCTATTGTTTTTTATTTTATTCTCAGCCCACCTCACGCAACAATCTATCAGATACCAATTCAAGTATTATTAGATCTGACGAATTAGAGCGTACAATTTACTCGAGGCATGTGGATGAATAGTGGCGAGAATGGAGACAAATTAAGTTAGATCTGCCATCTAGGTTTTTTTCATGTTTCAAGGTCAAAATTAGAAACAAGTATATATCGGCAGCCAATGAACTTTTAGATCCTACCTTTTTTTTGTGTGTGTTTGTGTGTGTTTCAGCTAAAGTAATAAGTTCCCCCTGAAGCTACAATATAACGTGTGTATATATGTATATATATATATATATTAATGCTGGGTGTGGAAACAGTTGTCTTCTTCTCTTCCCTCCTGTTTAATTTGCTTCGTCGTCATGCGCTGCGTATGCTGCATCGAAGTTAATGTCAGCCGGATATCATAAGAATCTTTCTATAAAAAAATTAGATTCAATTATCGCATAGATAACACGGGAGAGAAGAACGTACAGGAACCCAATCAAAGCGTGCATGTATTATTAACTGGCGAAGGAATTAATAAAGCAGAAGAAAGAATAAGGGGAAGGACAGCGATGCATCGTTGGATGGTTTAAGGAAGAAGAAGGTGCATCTCCTCCTCCTCCTCCTCAAAGTTGGTCGCTTTCGTGCTTCGGCCAGGAAGACCATTTCTCCTTTGAAGGAAAGCGACGTTAACCTACCGTTTCGATCTCCTCGATTATTGATCGATGCACGCACGGTCTGACTCCACCCTCCTCCGGCCACGGTCCGGCCGGCCTCTCCATATGTATACATCTCCGTCTGTGTCTATATATATATGTATACGAACACACACGCGAGGTGTTTGCATTAATCACTGCCTGGCCGACCGGGACTGCGATCGAAGTTAATTGGATGTCGAAGTTTTGGGGAGGAGGAGGAGGAGGAGGAGGAGGAGGGGAATAGATATTTTTACAGCAGCAGCAGCAGAACATGCACACGTGATAGCGAGAAGGGAGCAGGGACGCAATTTTATTTATACACATGTGTGTGTGAGAGAGAGAGAGAGCGAGAGAGATGGGGGAAGGAAAACTTTGGGGGGAGAGGGAGGAGGCGATGGGAGGGGAGAGGGGGACCAATCTAGGGCTTTTGGCTTTGCCATTGTAATGCATGCCCAGTGGCAGTGGGGTAGAATCATTGGCTCCTCCGTTTTCCAGCTGCAGAACAAGGACGCCAATAATGTCCTCGCTTTGCCCCGATTTCCACGTGAGGGGCTCGTTGAATTGTCGTCGCAGATCCAGAATCTACTCACCGCTCCATTTCAAACTCATCGAACGGAATCTTGATCCCCATCTCATCAGCTCCTCTCAGACTTTTCAACGATTCGTTACTTATACGTAAAAGAATACCTTGTGTTCTTAGCTTTATATGCTGTGTACGTATACGCGTGTGTGTGTATATATATATATATATATATGATGAGGGAGGGAGGGTGTGGGAGTGCGACCAGGTCGTCTTAGATTCCGTGGAGGGGGGGTGGGAGGGGAGTAGAGAGAGTTTGACTACTGTGGTGGACATCATGGCGGATAACCTACGGAGCAGCATGGAGTCATCTGAGCACAACATAAATGCGCCGGGAGGAGGAGGAGGAGAGGGAGAGGGCGGCGGGATCAAGGAGCAGGACCGGCTGCTGCCGATCGCCAACGTGGGGCGGATCATGAAGCAGATCCTGCCCCCAAACGCGAAGATCTCCAAGGAGGCCAAGGAGACGATGCAGGAGTGCGTCTCCGAGTTCATCAGCTTCGTCACCGGGGAGGCCTCCGACAAGTGCCACAAGGAGAAGCGCAAGACCGTCAACGGCGACGACATCTGCTGGGCGCTCAACACCCTCGGCTTCGACGACTACGTCGAGCCCATGCGGCGGTACCTGCACAGGTACCGCGAGACCGAGGGCGACAGATCCGCCGCCGCAGCGGCCGGAGGAGGTGGAAAGGTAAGCGGGTCTGATGCTGGGGATCAGGATCATGCGGCCGGCGGTGGCGGCGGTGGCGCTGCTACTGCTCACTTGATGTTTAATACCATGGACAGAAATAATAATCCCTCTTCTTCTTCGTCGAGGGGTTTCTAGCTCGGTAGATAGTTGATTAATTATTTCCAGGTACTAATTAAGATTGGTCTTTGATTCGTCATGACCATTGATTGATGGCGGTGTGCTTGTCGATTGTGATCGATATATATATATCATCACAATGAGGGCTGGAATTATTCGGGAATATTAGTGCGGCCATCTCTCTTCTGTTCTTGCTTTGCTTGATTAATCGTTAAGAGTTAATATTAATTGTCGATTCATGTTAACTCGGAGCTAATTAACTGTAGATCTCTATATACGTTTGCGTAGCAGACTGATTTCCCTACACATCTATCTACCTTGTAAAAAAATTCCCCATTAACCATAAATATATATGGAGAAGAAGCCACATTTCATTCTTCATACGGATCAATATGTATTTGTACTACTTCAGTCCATCTTTCATCTACCATCTCTATAGATTACATGTACAATAATAGATGTAAATCCTTGATATGATTAGGAAATAAGAGAATAAAACTTTAAAGTCCAGTCCTCATTATAGACGATCAAAACTTCCCATCCGAGTTACCCCTACCGATGACTGGTTGTTATATAAATAGACAACTTTTGTATACATAAATATACACTTTTTAGCATTCCGTTCTATAATCTTGATCATTCTTCTTCTTGAGGTCACAATAAAAAACCACCTATATCATATAGCTATTATTAGCCTCTCATTATTTAGTTTAATACTCTAGGTAGGTCTTGGATGCTCTATCATTTTCAATCATATCTAACTTCCTCTATGTTTCTTCTTGCTAGGCAAGAATACACATCAGTTTGTTTCTGATCTCATTTTTTCCAGTTTAGAATTCATGTTTCCTCAGTTCATATATATATATATAGGGTATTTGCTATATGTATATATATATATTCATGTTTCCCTCTCTGTATGTTTTAATCTTGTTTCCAAATCAAGTATAGCTAGTGGATGATGAAAAATTACTGAACCAAACGACTAGCTAGTAGCTAGGAAATGATTATATATACAGCTAGTTCCTAAAGAGAACTTATTTGCACATCTAAGAGAAAACTAATCATGACTTCTTAGGAGGTGCCCTTGTAGCATATTTCATATGCAAGTGTTGGAGATATATCTATATATATATCAGTTAGAGTAATTAGTTAAGTTCTTCTCATAGCTTATCTTTATATATGTTATAGTAGCTAGAAAGATAGTTAGGTCTGTTAGAAACTTTATATATATATATATGCAGAGAGAGAGAGAGAGAGAGGTGGGAATGGGATGGGATAAGATCGATCGGATCACATGATCTGATAATGTAGGGCAGTGTACTTATTATGATATGGGTTCGCTGGGAAGAGCATCGATCGCACAGTTGATTCAGTCTTTTCATGAAATGATACAGGAGTGAAGATTATCTCCTTTTACACATCCACACACACACACACATATATGCCAAGCTCTCAGGCAGGCAGTAGTACTGCATCTGCATCTGCATGCAGTCTTCATTTTTAAGGGGCACCAATGCTTGTCCCCCTCTTCCAGCTCTTATTACTGAATCTGAACATCTACATATACATTTAGATCATGCATTTTAGCACAGCACCTACATCTGCAATGTGGTTGCAGATTTATGGTTAATTATTATCACTACTCACCAAGTCAATTTAATTAATTGTCTGATCTCGCTGCTCATTAAGCACTGAACCAGCTAATGTTAATCATATATATATATATATATATATATATATATATATATATATATATAGTGTTGAAAGAGAAGTTGGATGGTTGAATCAAGGTGGATGATTAATACCGTTTTAATTCTTCCTTTTAGTTACATTTCCAGTTGAGGGCAGAGGCAGGAGAGAGATCTTTGCTTCTTCGGTCATCTGTTATCAAATGGCTCATGCATATAGTTCAATGTGGTCAAAGATGAAACTAAAATAATGAATGCTTTTGTTATAACCTGTAGCCATTCGCTGGCTTGATATTAGCTAGCTGGTGCATGTACTATATGTTGTTCTTTTTGAAAAAAAATGCAGCAATTAATAGACTGGAAAAAGATAGAGTATATATTTAAGTTAATTAATCATCTGTAATGTACTTTTTCAAGCCCTCGATTGTGGTCCTAATAAGCGTACATATGGAATAATTAATATGCAAAGCTAGAGAGCATTGGGAAAGCTAAGCATATCACATATTTCTATAAATTTGAAATTTTCTCAGGTTCTGTAATTTACAATCATCCAGGTTTCGTTTTAAACTCCACCGATTAAAAAAGAAAAAAATAAGTAAGTTTCTTTCGTTCCATCATTCCACTCACCATCACTTGGCCTCTTTTGATGGGTGAAATTTTTTTTACTTGGAGCAGTCAGCTATATCACGCTCGTAGCAGTAAGTATGAACCGTGCATTGCATGAAGTCTTTCGGGATCGGATCATCTCCGGTCCACCGTGCGTAAAAATACATGCAGAGATACGGTGGAAGGAGACACGCTCTCTCCATCCATCCCTGTAGCTTTCTTTATACGTTGTTCTCTCTACTTCCCTCTCATTCTCCTTCTCTTTTCCCAGGGAAGGAGGGAGTGAGGGAGGGAGGGAAAGGGGTTTCCTTTTTTTATAAAAAAAATGAAGGCCTCGACCGCAGGCACATGGCTTAATTCGATGTGGGGGGGGATTCGCTAGGCGTCCATCCAGCAAGCGAGGAGGTAAATGGATGGGCATGGCAAAGCAAAGCGACTCACTCGCTCGCTCGATCACTTAACTCACTCGGGCATTTCATCGAACAGAGTGCTGGCGGTGGCCTGAGCTGAGGAGGATGAGGGTACTTGCAAGGCCCGAGGAGGAAGTCGAGGATTGGCGAGTCAATCTGCGTTCCTGCTTCGGAAACATCAAACATGTTATCTTAGTGCGGCTGCAAAAGCTGCTGCAACCCACTCTCTCTTTCCTGTGATGAATGCATCATATATTTTTGAAGGCCCCGAGATGCTTCGCACCTGTAAGGAGAAGCAGCAGCGGCAGAAGAAGAAGAAACGTGGTGCGGTAGATGTGGCCTGATACCCAACCGCATTAAGAAAAAGCTGCCCCGTTTGACTAAGTCTGGCCTTACTGAATAGAGTTGAATTTTTATTAGACCAAATCCTGTGATTATTTTTTTTGCGTGTTGTTATTAGTATTAGTATAATGATGTATAATATAGACAGTATCAAATAAAAAAATAATATGTAAGATTTACTTTAGATTTTTAGAATAAATTCATCTAGATCTTTTCTAGCTGTAAGAATCTCTTTGATGTCATATCAATTTTACTACGCGCAAAAGAGAAAAAAAGTTATAATATTCTTCTTCTTTTTTTCAATCACTTTGTTCCTAAAAACTTTCGTCTGCGTCGTATTAATTTATATAAAAAAATTTCCCAAAATAAAAAAAAACATGAAGAATATAGAATAGATTCTGAAAATTAAACCGGTGAAATATATATTCCAATCCACCCTGTGACATTAATCCTCTCATGCATCTCCTGTCACTTCCGGTATGTAATTATAATATATTTATAGCATGAGAATTATGGAGGCGGGTGGTGATGGGTGTTAAACTTCGATCTTGGCAAATTCCAACGTCTTCTTCCCCTGCAACTTGCTGGTGACGTAGTGGCGGCTGTACTCCCCGTGATTGAATCGCCGGTACCGGCACGGCCGCTCCTCGCTCACGAACTCAGCCAGAGGCCCCAACTCCACCTCGTAGCTCGGCGCGTAGAACGTCACCACCGAAAGCCTGTCGCTCTCCTCGCTCGTCACCGCCCTGTGCTCCACGCTCTTGTACTTCCCATTCGTCAGAACCTGATCAAAGTGAACCACCGCAGTTGCCCCTCCACGCTGCCGATCAGTAATCACACACGCGCACGCACAAAAAAAAAAGCATGATTAACCGAAAGCTCGAATCGATTAACCTCGATCGTGTCGCCGACGTTGATGACGAGGGCGTTCGGGATGGGGCGGACGGGCACCCACGCGCCGTCCTTCAGAATCTGCAGGCCGCCGGCGCCGCCGTCCTGCTGCAGCACGGTGAGCGCGCTGCCGTCCGAGTGCGGGCTCAGCCCCAGAACCAGGTCAGGCCTCGCGCACGGCGGGTAGTAGTTCATCCGCACGGCCTGCACGGCCTCGCCGAACATCTCGTCGAAGTAGTTCGAGCGCAGGCCGAGATTCCCGGCGATCAGGGCGAGCAGCGTCCGGCAGAGGCTTCTTATGCTCAGCGAATACTTCTCCAATGTCTCACTGTATATATATATAGTGCTCGAGATTACGATGTGATGAGGAGAATTGGGATCGGAGCTGTGTATATACCTCAGAGCAGGCGGATTCGTAGGCCAGAGATGAGGCTTCCGGATGGCGGCTGGCTCTACGCCCAGGGCAAGCATGTTGCACCAGTCCAGCTTCTGGTCCTCCGAGAAGATGAACGCGTGGCCGTAACCCTGAATCGTGCCCGGCGGCATCGGGTACTTCTCCTTCTCCTCCAGCGGCAGCATGAAGAACTCCCTCGCCAGCTCCTCCATCTTCCCCATCAATTCCTCCTCCACTCCGTGGTTGATCACCTTCACACCATCACCATACTCGTAATCAAAAAACGGAGAGGGCGTCCGAGTCGATCGATAAAGGCGCTAACTAAACCTGGAAAAAGCCCCACTCCTCGCAGGCAGCGGCGAGCTTCTCCATCTCTTCCCCGTCGGCCAGCTTGGACAGGTCGACGACGGGCACGCGCGGGGGCCGCGCCGTCGTCGGCTGAGGCAGCTCCGGCCGCTCGCTCGGGCGGCGCACGTACCGCTCGGGGACGAGCGTCGGCCTCGAGCGGCGCAGCTCCTGGATGTCCGGGACGTCGCCGACCCTGAGCTCGGAGCAGAGCATCGCGGCCATGGATGGATATGTGGCGGCGAATCTGCACTGCGGTGGCTCTGCACTCTGCAGGTGGGTGACACCGATATATATAGAGAGGGGCAGAGAGAGGCGGGGAATGAGAGATCTCGCATCGCACAATCACAGCTAGCCGTCCTTGGTGCACTCGGGGAGCAGAGCAGCAAGGCATGGAGGTGCACTGTCCAGATTCGGTCGCCGAGGACCGAGAAGAAGAAGTGCTGTTTAACTCATTCGCCTCTCGCAGGGTCGACGTCGATAGTGGCAATATATGTTGCTCAAGTTGATGACAAGAAATAATGGAAGAAGGTTAAAGGCCAACCAGAATTTGCCCCCATGATGATTGCAGAGTTGAAAAAAGGAAGCGACCGTGCGACACTCCACCGTCCAAAAACATCAATTGATTCCCTTCTCTTCTCTTCTCTCTGCGTCAAAATTATAAGCGTATATTGAGTTGAAGGAACAGCAACCTGTTCAAGCGCATAGGAAAGCTCAAGAGTCATCGGGAGGAATATTTTGAAGTTGAGAAACATTTAATATTATCATCATCAGCGTCACAGAGTGCGATATCAGCTGCTGCTGGGCTTGATGTCAAGGTTTTGGACTCGACCATGCTGCCAAAGCAGGACTCTTGTATCTGCACACTTTTTTTTTTCTTTTGTAGGAGGTACCCTTCTTTTGAAGGACAATGCCAGCTTATTAAATTAGATACCTATGCAGTTATTATTATTACTGTGATTTCATTTTTTAGATTCCTTTTAAAAAGGCCATCTTTTTTTTTTCCTTTTTCTGCTGATGCTGGAAACTGGAAAATAAAAATAAAAATAGAAGGGAAATTTTGATTTTTTTTATAAAAGTGCATCTAACAGAAAAATACCTGCCAAAAAATAAATTACCATAAATTGGACAAACACACCCATCGAGTGAAACTTGACGACTTGGGTCGTTCTATTATTGGACAGGGTTCATTGCATCTGCCAACCCCCCCACGTTTCAGCTTCTTATTGGTTCCCCCGGTGGACCTTCAACCGGGGCCCTTCTGCGTTCCCAGTAGAGTACCACTCGGACGCCGCCACGTAGCATCCGAAAATTTAATACCAGAACGAGGAGCCGGGGTGGACTTCAGATGGGATGAATATCCGCCGTAAGTTCCCATAATTGCGGTCCAGATTTCCCTGATGCGGTCGAGACCCGCCGCATGCTATTTACTCCTTTTTCTTTTTTTTAAGAATGGGAATAAAATAAATAACAAAGCGGAAAAAAACTGGAATATATCTTTTAATTTTTTTTAAAAAAACTTCTCGCCTGTTATTCTCTCTCTCCTCTCCGCTTCCCTTCCTCTTCCTGTTGTTTTTCCCCCAAATCTGTTCCTGCTATTCATTCACTCCCCTGGGCAATCCGTATCGCTGGGTCGATCACCACAGCTGCTGCCTGTCTCCTATTGCTGCAGTTGGAACGTGGATTCTATGGCCGAGTCATTTGTTCGGTACTTCCGATTTCATTTCAGCTGAAAATTAGGGTTTCGTGCTCCGTTCCGCGTTGAGCTGGGGGCTTGGATTCGTTGGTGATCTCGAGCTGCAGGTTCTCGTTGGTGTGGTGTGATTCGTGAGGAATTTCTGCCGCCTTCATCGTGGGGTTTGGATTCGCGTTGAAAATTGGTGCAGTCATCTTTCGAATTGGGGGGGAATTTGTCACTCGTTGTTCCTTTGATCCCTAGTGAACAAGGTTGTGTTTTTATGGATGTTATTTTTGGATTGGTTATAAGGCCGATAGTCCTGTAGCTTCCTGGCGCGAAGGGAGTGATTTCCATCCGGTTCCCTGTAAGATTCAGGAGGCATCGGTTGAAGAAGATAAATTTTGACCTTCCATGGAGATGGGTTATTTCTGCTTCATTTCTTGCAGTGGTCACTGTTTTTTATGTGGAAGAGAAGCATTGGAACGGAAGGTGGTATTCCTTGGGTGATAAGTCTTTTGGTTTGAAGTTGTGGGAGAAGCTCAGATTGCATCTTTAGCCGAATAGTGCTTTCTGAAAGTTTCGGACTGATGTTTCCCCCTGGAACTGATCGTACACAAGATGCAGGTGGGATGCTAATACCATGGAGGTTTGTCTGGCCTTATGGTGGGAACACGGTTTTCCTAATTGGTTCTTTTACAAGGTGAGTTTTTCTCCCTTTTTACTCTATTATCTCTTGATCTTTTTTCTTCTTACCTGTATGTCAAGGGGGCACAAATAAAAGCTGCCCAAAATGATTTGTTAGTACGGCGTGTTATGGTTCATAACTTCTCAGACATCCCGAACAGTTGGCTTGAGTATGTAGGGTTGTGCGTCTTTCTTTGTACTGAGAAAGAAGCACCAAATTTCCTTCTTAGATATTCTACTTGAGTATAATAGAAAAGGTCATTTTGGCGTTTTCTGGAATCTCACAGCTGCTGTTTAATGGTGGGGAATGGAAATAATAAATCACCAATCAAGATGGATCATAAATTACATGACTAGGACCGTTATGCTGACTTACGTTTGTGCATTTATTGGACATTTACTGAAGCATGAGTATAGAATTCCAAACCTTCTATTTTTTTTCTTAAAACCTTTTATCTCCTGAAATGCCGGCTGGTTATATAATGGACTTTGGCATGCACAAGGAATATGGGTTTTTGTAATCTTTTGGAAACTATAGATTATTGTTTCTAATCTTCATCGAAGGTGGACTGATCGCTTAGCGATGGCTCCAGTGGAGGGCTGCCCTACTGTATTTCAGACTATGCACAGTTTAGCACCTGGTGTTCATCAGGTCAGCATGTGTTTTTTCTTTTTCCTGATGGCAATCAAATGTTTACTCTTTTTGATATTACGTATGAGTCAACAGGATAGGCAGTCTTCTTTATTGATTTTCTGAGGGCCCTTTGACTTTTCTAATTATTTTATGTAACATGAAGTTTCAGATACTATCCGTTGTATGCATGATTATGTTTATTACCCCTCATATAGAGGCTATACATATGGCAATTCTCTTGATGTAATGTATTTGTGATTTTGCACTTTCACATGCTGCATCCGTTCATCACCTTTATCGCCTTTATCTGCAGTATGTGTTCTATGTTGATGGTGTATGGAGGCATGATGAGCGGCAACCTCATGTGATGGGTAGTTATGGATTTGTGAACACTCTTATTCTTAACCAAGAACCTAATCCCCTACATCCTCTGTTGAGTCATGAGGCACTTGGTAGTGGAATGAGCATGGATGTAGACCACGTGAACATCCCAGTGATGGTAAGTCTACAATCACAATAGATTATGCCAGTTAAATTGTGCATTCATTCACCATATTCATATGCGAATTCATGTCTATGCCCCATTTCATTCATACAGAAACAAAATTTTATTCAACAGAATTTACTTGTGCTGTTTATGGGATGTTATCACGCTGCAGAGTTAGACATGGTTTGGTTGAAATCCTTCCTATAAACATTGAGATGGTCAGGTCTAACATAACTTTTGACTGTCACCTATAGTTACTGTGATTGGAGTCAATAGATATATGAATTCACAGACTAATTGCTTGAATCTTGGATAAGGTCCTAAATTTTGCAGATGTTCATTAGAATATTTTTTTAAACCCATTTTAATTTAGACAGACCAATACGATAGATACTTCCTTGTAGGAGACTAATCGAAGGATTTCAGAGGCTGATATTGGAATCTCTCGTGATCGTGTTTCTGAATTCCTGTCCACTCATACTATTTATGAGTTACTTCCTGATTCAGGAAAGGTACAGTAGTTCCTTTTATTTCAACAACTTTAGCTACTCTGTAAATTCAATTCTTTCACTTCTTGATTGAATCTCAGGTCATAGCCCTTGATGTCAGTTTGCCTGTAAAACAAGCATTCCACATCCTTTATGAGCAGGTATGTCAGTTGCAGGTTTCAGTTGTTTAACCTTTGCAAATCAACTTTACCGTAGTAGTTACTCTTTTATGTCTGTTAAACCAATGTATGATTTAAAATCTGGTAAAACATTGTTTTATGATTACTTCATGGTTTGATATCTTGTAATAATACTGGGCTGTGTATGACCAATAATTATCACTACAATCAGCAAGCCTAAGCTACTTGCTGAAGTTGTCCTGGAGATTGCTCAGTATGATACTGCCCTGCCTGAAACTGTAAGTGTTTGGTGAAGGTTCTTGAATCTTCAAAATATATATAAGGAAAAGAAGATGCGAATTCATTGTTCAGGCATATCTAATAAATATATTTAATCCATTTATAGTGAAAGGCAAGATTTTTTAAAATCATAGTTTAAAGACTGAGTTCGAAGGTCTTCAGATGCTTGGTTACAAAAATTGCAAGAAGAAAAATCTTGATGTGAAGGTGATGATTTTACTGTGAGCCTGTGATGATTTCCTAAATGGGAGGAATAGCTGGCACAATGAATTGCTGATACTTGGGCTTATACATGCCTATTGTGATAGTTTGTTGTTTTTCACTTTATCTTTTTGTTGAGAAATCTCCTTCCGCATTTGAGGACTGATACATAAGATTTAGAATTGGTTATTCATAATTGCTCCTAGAGTCTGTCCTTTTTTGAGTGTTTAACTCTGTATGGTTGTTTGTTTTGTTCCACTCATCTTAGTTCTGCTGCATATTATTTTCACTTATTATATGTAATGATTCGTCCAGTCTTGTTAATGAGATGACTTTTGCCTTCACTTATTCACTGTTCACACTAGAAATTTGCCATTAAGGCACTCTACATGATTATTAACAATATGTTGCATCTTTACTGAAGTTAGGCTTCGTTTATGGAATTGCTGAAGCTGTTTTTCTTGTTAGTATTGCTGACTAATTATTTCATATTTAAGCAGTGATGCTAAATACATGCTTTTCTTTAAAACTGAAATGTTGTCAGGGAATTCCTGTTGCTCCCTTATTGGACACTAGCAATGGAGAATTTGTTGGAGTTCTTAGTCCATTGGACTTTATATTGATTCTCAAAGAGGTATAGTATGAAACCACTGATCCTTTTGCTTTCAGAATTTTCTCCCCTCAAATGAAATTTCTTAGTTTGTGGTTGCTTCTAAGATATTGGTGAGCATTAACTATGATAAAATGGTTATGCCTGACTGGTTTGCGCCAATGAATTTTCAGCCAACTAGCAGTATTAAATCCTTAGACTCCTACGAGCATGGTCTTACCATACCACTTTCTTATTGGCACTTTCGTCTGTCGAGGGCATCTGTGGACAATTTGAGTCTGTGCCTAGAATGCATTTATTGACGTAGACCCATGTATCACATGAGACAAAAACTGGCATGGGCTTGCTTTTATGCACATGGGTTATCCTAGTAAATGAAATTCTGCCCCATTACTCCGAATGATGGGATCAATGCCTCTTTTTTTGCTGTTTTCTTTTACTTCATATTGAAAATGTGCAACTAATATCTACTTTTCCCTTTCACTTTCACAGCTCAGTAGTCATGGTTCAAATCTGACTGAAGAAGAGCTTGAGACTCATACTATCTCTGCTTGGAAAGAGGCAAAACAGCAACTAAGCAGTCAAATAAGTGGACATGGAAGACAATCCCACCGACAGTTAATCCATGTAATTTTTCTGGTTATATCTTGTCACTCATTCTTCACTGTTAAGTTCCCATGCCAATGTACTTAGTTTTGATCTAGTTGGTTTTTGTGATTTTGTCGTTTTGTTGTAGATGACACCAGAAATGAGTTGATTCAATCTTTATTTATCGTTTTTAAGAAATGCTATTTGTTCCACATTTTTATGTCTGAAGGTTCTGATTTGATTTTTCTAGGTGCACTTTTATTTCTTGATAAGTATGTTCTAAACAAGTATTTTAGTCATCCTACTATATTGTTAACTTTAATGTATAATCCATGTGTGCCTAGTATCTTTCAATTTCATATTACAAATTTAGCATCTGCACCAGTTAATGTCCCTTTTTTTGTAGGCCGGGCCTTATGATTCATTGAAAGATGTAGCACTGAAAATATTGCAAAATCATGTGACAACTGTTCCTGTAGTTCATTCATCATCACAGGAGGAATCTTTTCCACATTTGCTTCATCTAGCATCTCTTTCAGGAATCCTGAAATGTAAGTTCTTATATATTTTGGTTTCAGTTAAACTTTGCCTCGTATTGCAGTTAACTAGTTGGTCTATTTATCCAAGTTTTGGATGAGACAATGTGGGACGGAGTCCTATTCCATAAAATTTTCAAGTATAATTTATACTTCAAAATTATGTAGAATGAGATTTATTTCCACATAACCTTATACCAAACATGGTCTGATAGTTAAATGGATGCTTTCTCAGCAAGTTTGTATTAAAATTTCAGGTATCTGCAGGCATTTTAAACATTCTCCCAGTTCATTGCCTATTTTGCAACAAGCAGTATGCACTATTCCTCTAGGTACGTGGGCTCCAAGAATTGGGGACCCAAATGGGAAGCAGCTGGCAATGTTGAGACCAAATGAATCACTGAGCTCAGCATTAGCACTATTAGTCCAAGGTGAACGCAAATCAAGGAAAATTCATTATCATAGACAGTGTAAATTTGATGACTTTCTGTACAGTACTAATTCAAAATAGAGTACCCCTCGCTGGAGATCTCTACGCAGGGGCCACCACTTGAGGATTACACATGCAGACTTGAACGTAGATTATATACCTGTTGGTATGGATCTCCCAAGCAAAATGTCTGGAAGATCAAATCTACGTCCTCGTTTTAGTTTATTTTACTTTTTTTTCCTGCCTCCACGTGCTTTTCTTTGTTCCATATTATTCACGATAAATATTTGTAGAGCTTGCTTTTGGTTTTTTTATGTCTTGCACTTGACTATGCATGAATAGTAAAGCTCTTCGGAGAACACTAGAAATTCTTTTCCTCCTGGATTGTTTTATTTTTTAAATTTTAAAATGGTGAAATTTGTTAGACAAAACGTATATCAGAGTAGAGATACATGGTTAAAATCGATGCAAACTATGACCTAAACATGTTATTCTTTGGATCTCAATCTTCTTAACTAATCTTGTTTTATAATTGATTTCATATGCAGCTCAAGTTAGTTCCATACCGATTGTTGATGATAATGATCGCTTGCTAGATGCATACTCTAGAAGGTATTCTATAATGACTTAACATAGGTGGAACGTTCAGATATCTTATCTTATGTAAAAAATTTATGCTTCAAGGTGTCGTATTCAGACTTTCAGTTATATTTTTATGGCTTTTTTTCAGTGATATTACGTCTTTGGCTAAAGACAAGGCTTACACACGAATTCATCTGGATGAAACAAGTATTTACCAGGTAAAAACTAAAACCTCGCTCTCCCTTTTTTTCTGCTCACTCTCCTTGCAATGACTGAATCATCAAATGCGTCCCTTTTTTTTTTGCTCATTTATTATATGAACTTCAATGTACCATATACTCGCGTGCTAGATAGTCCAAGTTTGCAATTAGGCTAGAGTTGGTATAGCAGTTTTGGAATGCTTGGCCAACGTCTGGTCTATCACTAGAATCACTTTATTGAATTACGATTTTGTTTCTCTAAATTCAGGCGCTGCAACTCAGAAAGGATGCAAATTTTCCTCAAGGATCCTTCAATGGGCAGAGATTCCAGATGTGTTTACGTTCAGATTCACTGCTGAAAGTGATGGAACAATTGTCTAGTCCTGGTAATGAATCCCACTAAGATCTACAATGTTTTAAATTCTATTCTAGAACTCATGGTTGAGAAGTTTACCTATCTGTTGAGTCAGGGGTCCGGCGCCTCGTCATTGTAGAAGCAGGAAGTAATCGTGTAGAAGGCATTATTTCACTGGGTGATGTATTCAGGTTCCTGCTCGGCTTGCCTTGAGACACATGAAACCCTCTGTGGATCATTTAACTTATGCCGATGGTGTTTTAGCTCACAGCGTCTAGATAAACCAAATGAGATTATTTGTATTCAAATGCTTTTTCCTTTTATGATTTATTTATCAATTCAATAGGCCTCATTGGTTTAGAGCCTTGTGTCATTAGGAAAGGCCACGCGGAGATCTGTAAATGAGCGGAAAATGATTTTAATCTCAATTATGAAAATTATTTTCCATTCCGGTAGTCCAGTACTGATGGCTTTATCAGATAACACAGATATTGAGCTCGTGGGACTGCAGAATGGCCTCAGTTTGGACTCCCAAATGTATCATGTTGATGATGGCAGTTCCTTCCGTCTGTTTTCCTCCCTTGGCGATCTATAGGCAGCACTGCTCGGTGTTGACTTGAACATGCAAGCTGCAGCTCTTGGTCAATATCTGCTGTCGCTATTGCCATTTTGTTTATGATACCTTATTATCTGGGACAATATGCAATGTTCAACGTCATCTTCCCATGCTCCAGCAGTACTCTCTGGCTGCCTCTCCTGTTTGATGAAGAATGACGCTGCTTGTTTCCCCAACATGAAATGAATGAAGATGCCTGCTTCGACCAGATCCTCTCTTTTCATGCTCAACAGATGTGTGCGTCAAGTTCCCTGTTCTTTTGATCAGTTGGAGGAAAATAATTTTTCTTTCATTCTTGCTCTGTAAAACTGCATTATTACTTGATTTATCAACCGTGCCCGGTTGGACTGCGTTTGGCAATCCTACCCAAATCACAGTTGTCTGTACAGGAGAACAATCAACAAGGACTGTCGTTGCTTTGCCTCCTTCCATAATACCTGTATTTGCCAAACAGTACAACATACCAGTGAGCAAAGAAATATAATGGACTTAATTTAGTCGTAATCTTCAGACCTTGCAGTTAGGGCTTGCATGTTCCTTATTTTTTGAAGATATAGAAAAATGCTTATGAGGAACGAGATGCATATTTCTGACTTCTTCTTCATAAGAGAGAAAAAAAGAAGTCTCTAGTTGACTATTTGCCTTAAGATGAGATCACGATTTTGACATAATACGCTCGCAGGTACGAAATAATTGTTATTTTATTTTTAAGCATCGGGGCATCCGCCAGTTGGCCTTCACCGTCTCATTTAATTAATCGACCATCCATGCCAAGCGCAATGAACACACATTACGATCTCTTTGCATATAAAATAACTCGAGCTCAATTGATTTCTCTCAATCTTCTCTGGTACTGCCCGACGCCCGCCCGTACGAATCTGGAAATTAAGAAACTTATCGTCTGCTGAACTTGTAATTAATTATTATTATTACCCACCTTTTGCATCTCAGTGGCCCTGCTTAACATGAACACTATTAAATTGTTGATGCCTAGTGATTAGATTTAAGTCTTTTAGTTTCGGGTTATATTTGAAGGCATGGAGAAGCTTTCGGATAACACGTGTACTTTAAATTTGACTAATAATAAAAAACTAATTCTTCCATCATGATCTCAACCGCCCAGATTGTGATGGGTATTTTTTTTTAATCAAATAAATTAACGCACGTCAAACTTCGCACTCGAATATGCCAAGAGAATTTAATGCTCGCTTCTTCGACGTTTTATTCATTTATTATTTTCATCATCGAGTATAATTTAAATTACCTTTTTGCTTTTATAAGCAATATATATATATTTGAAAAAAAAAACAGGTGATGCGCTCTTATTTCCACCTGCGGTGGCGGGCTCCGAGTTCCGTAGCGCAAACAAACTGACGGCCTGCCCGCCTCATAAATTTGTTCTTCTTTTCTCTCCTTCGGAGAAAAAAACAATAGAGAGGTTTCTTTTCACGCCTTTGCGGCATCTGCCTGCGTGAAAATTCTGGTGCGAGTCCTCCTCGGTGCTTTGGGAGGAGCACAGAACAGCGCTAGCGGCGGTGGCGGGGAAGGAGAGGTACTTGGGCGGCTGCAGAAGATGGATCGACAGTTGGGTTCGATTCTCGACGAGCAGCGGGTCAGATACCTTCCTCCATTTTTCAAATCTCTAGGACCCAATTTAGGGGGGTTTCCTCCTTGCTTGTAGCGTCCTGTTGTCCGTACTTGATCTGTCGTGGAGCTTGGTTTTACGATTTTCCTGGACGAAGAGAAAAGGCTCGAGTCTGAGGGTTCTAAAGAGTAAATGTTAAGTTGTTCAATATTGGTTCCATGGGTAATATACGATTTATAGTTAACTGAGGAATTAAAACGGGATGTTTCTGCTGTATGTTTGATTTATCTAGGGTCAATCAATAACCAGTACATTGGGAGGTGGAGCAGTGAGTTCGTATTGGAGATATCTTGCATGTGCTTTCTGAGTGAAAAACTGGAAGACGTAAATACAACCATTTTCTGATTATTTCTTCCACTGGATATCTCATCGCTACCTCATATAAGAGTATTCTGGTCAACGAAAATTTTCTTTTCTCGTTCCATAGAAAATGATGTGGTAGGAAATGCTCCGCTTTTCATTACATTATACTTTTATGGATACTTGATAAACGCTGATTGTTTTGCAGTTTGCCTGGTGGAGAAACTACAAACACATTCTTCTTTTATCCTATCAGAGTTTTGGAATAGTGTATGGTGATTTGAGTACCTCTCCTATGTATGTATACTCAAACTCATTCGCTGGAAGGCTAGACAATTATAAAGATGAGCAGACCGTATTTGGTATGTTTTCATTGATTTTCTGGACATTCACCCTAATTCCACTACTTAAGTATGCCGTCATAGTCTTGGGCACCGCTGATAATGGCGAAGGTGAGACTCGTGAGGTTTGAGCCTTCCTTTTTCCTTTGTTAATTTCTTTTCCTCCCTTTTTTTACTCATATAATTGAACTGCTCACAGGTGGAACATTTGCTTTGTACTCATTGCTCTGCAGACACGCAAGACTTAGTTTGCTTCCTAACCAACAAGCAGCTGATGAGGAGCTCTCTTCATATTACAGGACAGGATACAATCGTCACACTACTATTTATTCTCCTCTAAAAAGGTTTTTGGAAAAGCACCAAAAATTGCAGAAGTGCTTACTTCTTGTTGTTTTATTTGGTGCGTGCATGGTCATAGGAGATGGGGTTCTAACACCAGCAATTTCTGGTAGAGTGCCATTGCTAATTATGTACTCCTCTTGGTTAATTTTGGCATTCTTTATTTTCTCTATCTAAAACAAACTGTTCTTTCGCCTCCAGTCTCATTCTAGACTTAAATTCTGTAATATTGCAGTTCTATCATCGATTTCTGGGCTGCAGGTTCGAGCCAAGGAATTACTCGATGGTATGCTTTTGGTTGTTTTCTGGGCTCCTTTTTAATAAAATATTATTCTTCGTGGTGATGGATAACTTTTTCTAGAAATTAATCCCAAGTTCTCTTACTATGCAGACATGTTTTCTCTTTCTGAAAGTATTCTCCATGTCTTTAGTGAGCTAAAACATAACTACTGATATAACTATTTTCAAAAAGAAAATACGCATCATTTATCCAATTTAGCTTAGTGGCAATTTCTAGACCTCATGCTCATTCAACTTCTTGATTCTTGCTTAGACATAGTCATCTAAAAGGTTAATGAAGCATGGAAATTGCTTTTAGTTTCTTTTTTTTCTTCTATGATATTTCATGATATTCTCATCGCATTCCACGTGACATAGGTGAGGTGCTAATCATTTCGTGTATTGTGCTGGTTGGCCTTTTCGCCTTGCAGCATAAGGGAACTCAACGGGTAGCCTTCTTTTTTGCACCCATTGTTATCGTTTGGCTCTCAAGCATTGCTGTAGTTGGCTTGTATAATACAATTTATTGGAACCCTGGAATATTCCGTGCTCTTTCTCCACATTACATTGTCAAGTTCTTTCAGCACACAGGGAAAGATGGATGGATTTCCCTTGCAGGAATACTTCTTTCAATCACAGGTTGATCTCTGAGCATATTCCCCCTTTTTTGCTTCTATGAATAATGTTCAAGTCCTATCGTACAAAGCAATCTATATCTGAGCTCGAATATTTTGCAGGTACTGAAGCTATGTATGCCGATCTAGGTCATTTCAATGACACATCCATCAGGGTATGTAGCTTTATAGGAATATTTGCTGGAATAAAGCTGCATGTTGTACTATCACAAACGCATGGGATCTAAAGCAACATGACCCTATATTTTCACCATGGCCAATTATTTTTAGGTTTTAGTCATTTTCGAAGAAGCTAGATTTCAGTCGATCGCTATTCATAAAGAGAATCCATTATCATTTAGTGTGATGTATGTTTTCTTATATAATATAATATGCTGGAAAACTAGAGCATCTGTATTTGTAGTTCATTGAATGTTATCTAAACTCTCGTGAGAAAGTTATCCTTCATATGTAACAGCTCAATCTTTTGAAATGAAAGTTAATATGCTAGCGGGGAAAAGCCTAGTTTAGAATTTGTAAAAAATCATGTACTAAAGAATATATAGCATTAGTTAGTTCAGTCTACTCATATATATGTGAGGAGCGGTAAGAACATAAAATATTGATGGGGTCTTTAACAACTTAAGTTTTTGGGTTAACTGGTTATCCAAGTATAAGTTGAGAACTATGAATTTGCTCACGGGTATTTTTTTGCTTAATTATTTTCCGTATCATTTGTATGTTGAATGTTTATGAACTCGTTTTGCAGGTTGGATTTGTCTGCGTTGTGTATCCATGTCTAATATTGCAATATATGGGGCAGGCAGCATTTCTTTCTAAAAACATATCTGATGTATCTAACAGCTTTTTTGAATCTATACCACGTAAGCTTCCAAATGTTTTGTTTGTTAACCCGGAAAGCTCTTACATGAATATTTACATGTACAAAATTTTATCTTTCTTGCAGGACTGGTTTTTTGGCCTATTTTTGTGGTTTCTACTCTTGCTGCTATCGTTGCTAGTCAATCTGTCATCTCTGCCACTTTCTCCATTGTGAAGCAATGCCATTCGATGGGTTGCTTTCCTCGTGTTAAAATTGTCCATACATCAAGATGGATCCATGGCCAGATATACATACCTGAAATTAATTGGATCCTCATGGTTCTTTGTCTCGCTGTTACACTTGGCTTTCGTGACACAACAATTATCGGAAATGCGTATGGTAAGACTTCTTATATTGGCTTTTCAAGAATCCCACTGGCATGTCATTCATGGCATGACAGTGCATTTGGGACCTGGTCTGTAACTACTAACGTATCTCATCAAGCATGTAGTTCCACTGTTCCAATCGATCATCTTCATGTCATCCATATTGGCTAAGCAGTATTTTCTAATCTGTGATTTCAGGTATAGCAAGCATGACTGTGATGTTTGTTACGACATGTTTGATGGCACTAGTTATAATTTTTGTGTGGCAAAAGAATGTGGCTTTTGCGCTGTTGTTTCTAACCTTTTTTGGGTCCCTTGAGGCTGCCTATCTTTCATCTTCAATGATTAAGGTCCTGCAGGGAGGATGGGTGCCTTTTGTGATTTCCTTCGTCTTTATGGTGGTTATGTATGCCTGGCACTATGGCACTTGCAGGAAATATCTCTTTGATCTACAAAACAAGGTCTCCATGAAATGGATCCTCACACTTGGCCCCAGTCTTGGGATTGTTCGTGTTCCTGGAATTGGACTCATTTACACAGAACTAGTTAGTGGTGTGCCTGCTATCTTCTCCCATTTTGTGACCAACCTTCCTGCTTTCCACCAGGTTCTCGTGTTTGTCTGCGTGAAATCAGTGCCACTCCCCCATGTCCCTCCGGATGAAAGATACCTCATTGGACGGATTGGTCCCCGAATGTGCAGAATGTACAGGTGTATCATAAGATATGGCTACAAAGATGTGCAGAAAGATGATAACTTTGAGAATCAGCTGGTGTTGAGCATTGCCAAGTTCATTCAGATGGAAGCTCAGGAATCATCCTCTGGAAGTTATGGTTCATCTCCAGAAGGAAGAATGGCTGTTATAAGAACTATTGGTACTTCTGATACTGGGTTGGTGATGAGGAATGCTGAATCTGAAACACTACAAGGCTTCAATCCTCCTCTTTCTGCGCCGGAATCACCAAATGGTAGCCATCATCAAGAGGTCCGGTTTGAACTGTCTGAAGCAGAAAACAGGAACTCTGAGACTGAGGTGAGAGAAGAGTTACAGGCACTGTTGGAAGCTAAGCAAGCAGGAGTTGCCTATATTATAGGCCATTCTTATGTGAAGGCAAGGAAGACATCATCTTTCTTGAAAAAATTAGTCATTGATGTTGCTTACTCGTTCCTCCATAAGAATTGCAGGCGCCCGGCTGTGGCTTTGAAGATCCCTCACATAAGCCTCATTGAAGTGGGCATGATCTACTATGTTTAGTAAATTCATTTTTAATCAGGATACTTATACTCTAAATGTGAAAGGCGAAATCAGAAAACTCCAGTGCTCATTATCAAATTTATAATCCGAGAAATTTTTTGCTGTTTCAGAATCTATTTTTGGTTTAAATTTGCCCATACCATACATAGTGCTCATTGCTAAACACCCCCAAGTTATGCCATGGATTGTATTCATAATGGATTGTCTGCAGTTCCAACTCCGAGCGTATCTTCTCACCATTAAAAAGTTTTATCTCAATCGAGAAATATATAAAGGGGGCTCAAATGCTAGATTTGCCCCGACGCCCTCCTCGTCGCTACCCGCTCCGTCCGCCGCCGCATTGTAAGCCACCCCCCACGCCCTCCGCCCTCCGCCCTCGCCCACTGCTGCGAGCACCTCAACCGCCTCGACCTGGACGTGGAGGAGATCGACAACGCCGCCTCCGCCGCCGAGTGGATGGCGGGGGGCGGGGAAGGCATCCGTCGGTGTTTATTAGTCCTTTTGGTGCCAACGCATGCCTCTTGGAAAGGGCATCTTGGTCAAAAGACTTCATGCTTTAAGATATGTGCTAAAGCTGAAGTACTCGAGCATGATGCAGATTTGTCCACTCGATCGACATCATTCGTCGCTCGCAGCAGAATACGCCCCCTCTTCCCCGTCCGCTGCCTCCGATCAGCGCCGGTGCAGGATCCATCTTCTTTCCGGCCACCGGCGGCCTCCATCAGCTTTTCCTTCTGCACCCTCCATCTCTTCTCATTCGGTGTCTCCTGTCCCCCGTCCCCGCCTTAATTTGATTGTGGAATTGGAGCTGTGAGGTTGCGGCAGCTTGAGATCCGGCGGAGATGCCTGGCTTGCGACTTCTCTTGCTCTTGATAGTTTTAGCCCCTCTGTCTTCGACTTCGTCGGGGGCGACGATGCACAACAACAACTGGGCCGTCTTGGTCTGCACCTCCCGCTTCTGGTAACCTAAAAAAAAATCTATTTTTTCCCTTTAAACTCCGGCACATTTTAATTCGGGCTGCGTGACAAATTTAGATGCATGTTTCAAACCCTGGTAATAGGTCCCAGGCGACTTAATCAAGGTTAATCCTTGTTATTTAGACTAAAAGCCCTTTTTACTTTAGTTGGAATACCTGCTGGTAGGCACAGAGATTATGAGAGGATTGGATGTAGAAGAATTTATAAGTAGAACCGACTTGAATATTTTCTGTACGTGAGAGACCAATATGGTAAAATGAATCTAGGTCGGATACTCAAAATTATGAGTTATGTGGTGTTGCAATGATTGTCGTCTCAAAACTTTTGTGGAGTAAACCGCATTCTGAAATACTTCCAAATGACTTGGTAACAGCTTATTTTCCTTCTAATGAACAATTGTGTCTTTGATATCTTGTTCGTGTTGATTCATTATTCTTGTAAAGGGAGAGGATATTTTCTTGTTGATGGAAGGAAGCTGATTTCCTGCTCAATGTCTGCTCTGAAATTCTTGGAAACTGATATAATGTATATCAATTATGTCATATTCTGTTACTGAAATTTAAATCTTCCTACCTGCTGAAGTTCTGGTAAATCTTTAATGTTTAGAAAAAATAGTTTTAAGTACAGTAGTTTTTCTTTTTCATAGACTTGTTATTACGAAATACTCATTGAAAAAATGGGGATATTTTATGGATAAGTAAGACGTGATTGCTTGTTATATTCTAGCCTACTGACATGCCAAAAGCATATGAATATTTATAGCTAGTGGAAAAATTGGAAATAGGGTCTTTGCTTAACCATAATTAAGCTTATTTAAACGATAATCCATATGTAAAGTTGCACTGAATTAGATAGTGTTGTGAATTTGTCATTATAGTGCTTGAAATATCCTGTTTTATTGGACCACTAAATTTTTTTCTATCTTCTCTCTATTCCATGCTTTTATCTTGTTGCTTGACTTATTGATATTTGTCTCTTGTCAGGTTTAACTACCGGCATATGGCTAACACTTTATCTTTATATAGGTAAGCTGATAGCATGTTCATATCTTAGGTTTTTCATGCTTTTAATCTCATCGCATGCAGATGGATCAATGATATTATTTTCTCTCAGGACAGTGAAGCGACTAGGAATACCAGATGAACGAATAATACTTATGCTGGCTGATGATATGGCCTGTAATGCAAGGAACAATTACCCTGCTCAGGTTTTCAACAATGAGAATCACCAGCTTAATTTATATGGAGATAATGTTGAAGTGAGTCCCTTGCTCCAGCAACTAATATGATTATTATGGTGATACTCAAGATCTTAGCTTTATCACCATGAATTATATATGATGTTGATGCATTACCTTTGCCAAATCGGACTTACTGATTTATACTTGTCGACCAAACTACTGGTAAGGAATGACTGATGCATGCAAATTCCAGATCATTTATTAACCACTTTCTCTATAAGCCAAATTTAGAAAAATGAACTAGACGGATGTTGATCAGGAGCTGCTTTGCATGCAAGAACAAATTTTATAAAATAAGCACTGGAAGTAACAGCTTGTTAGGGAAAATGGCATTTCCAAAAGATCAGCTTAGAACACTGTTTATCTAGGTTTGTTATTGATAGTAGGGAACATCAAAAGTAAAGAAGTTTGGGACTCTTGATTTCTCTGTCGTTATCCTTATCCACAATTGGACCCTTATCAGGACTTTGTCCACCCAAGGGAGCAACCACTGCAGAAAAGAGATTCATCGATTCAAATCACAAGAAGAAATGAAACTTATAAAAGGTTTAGTAATGTCCACATCTCTGTCCATTATAAAGGCTTCTGATTCTTCTTTATAATCCTTAGGTTGATTATCGTGGTTATGAAGTGACGGTTGAAAATTTCCTAAGAGTTCTAACTGGGAGGCATGATCCAGCTGTTCCTAGATCAAAGCGTCTTTTAAGTGATGAAGGAAGCCACATTCTTTTATATATGACAGGCCATGGAGGTGATGAGTTTCTGAAGTTTCAAGACTCTGAAGAACTTCAGAGCCATGATTTAGCCGATGCAGTGAGGCAAATGAAAGAGAAAAATAGGTGGGAAATCGTATGAATTCCTTTTTTTTGCTGGTTCTCTTTCTTTGTATCTCCAAAACTCCAACTTCCAAGTATACCTGTGCCTCAGTTAACAGGCTTAGATATAACTTCTTGATCTCTTATTTACTTTGGTCTTTTCAGCATTTCATTTATTAGTTCCCGTACCTTTTGCTTATGCTGTTATCTATAAATTATTTACTAGATTCAAGGAGCTTCTCATAATGGTTGACACCTGCCAAGCTGCCACTCTTTTCTCTCAGGTCCAGTTCTCACATGCAATATAAATTGAAACTAAGAAAATATTGACTGATGCTTTCTCGATTTATTTCATTGTCCATCAAATTGTTGTTAATATATTGGAAATTTCATCTTAATTCTTGTTCAGCTTCAATCGCCTGGGGTTTTGGCTATTGGAAGTAGTAAGAAAGGCGAAAACTCATACTCTCATCATCTTGATTCTGATGTAAGATCAAGCCGTAAGCTTCCATTTGTTTGTTTGGGTTTATTATATCTTAAGATCCAGCTTTATTCTTGTCATTCGGTTTCGATCAACTTTAACTCTGTTGCAGATTGGTGTATCCGTTGTGGATAGATTCACCTTCTACACCCTTGCTTTTTTCGAGAAGCTAAATATGTACAGTAATGCTTCTTTAAATAGGTACCTTTTTCTTTGCTTGCCTTCTAAAACCTCTTATAATATTTTTTTGCTGGTGTCCTGCAACATAGTATCACCTTTGCTGCACTCGGCGGTTTAGTTATTCACAAGTCTACGTTTATTTCTCAGCCTTTTCAACTCATACAACCCTAGCATGTTGATGTCTACGGCATACTATAGAATGGATCTCTATCAGCGATCATTGTATGAGGTATTTGCTGAAGTACCCAAATAGATCATTACATTTACTCCTTTCTGATGTCAGACGTTTTTCGGAATCCTTGGTTGAATGAAACAAAAATTGATAGCATGGTGATTTATTCCTCTTAAGTCTTAGACTATTCCTCAAATGTTGCTGTGGTCATCATGACAAGGTGCCCGTGACAAGCTTCTTCGGATCAGTCATGAAAACAGTTCACACCAACGCGGCATATACAGGCGTGTTTGCTACAGCGAAGACGACAATGGGCGCACCAATTTTAACTGAAGATGGTGAGAACCACCAAATAATGTTCGAAAATGAAGCTAATCTGGACGACCATGGCAAGCAGGATGCAAAGGTACGATCCGTAACACACCCATTTCTATCTGAGATGATCGGACCTAATGACTTGTAATCCTCAGGAGGTGAATTGTCCCTACCACGAATGGGTGGAGACTTTACAAGGAAGATTAAGGGATACGGATGCTGATATGCTGTTGCAATTTGGTTTTGGAACCATGGTTCTCTTGCTGGCAATCTCTACCTGGCTATCAACGTAAAAGCATTTGGAGATTAGGAATGAATTCTCCTCGGCTTATCACCTCGCGGCATAAGAGAACATGGAGATTTACCAATCTACACAGTTAAGGAGAAGGGTGCATATCTGCTTCATTTAAACTGAACTCAGCTGTGCTATTATGATTCATTTGTTTGCTGCCCCCTCCTCCTCTTGTCATAGTGTTGTAACATTGAAGAATTTGTTGCCCAACACGAGCAAAATTTAATGCTTCTTTTTCTATGTGGAGCATCATCTACAGCGCTTCTCATTAGCTTCCAACGAAATCAATATGTAAACCCGCGTCTGGATGATGAAATGCTTGGTTGATGAATCTTTAATTTTTTTTTATTTTACTTTATTGGGAGTCAGGATTTTAATCTCAGTTTTGCCAAAAGTGTCTCAATCTGGTCTCTCTTATTTCCGAGTTGTGATTTCTTTGAAGTGTCCGCATCGTGAATTTTTCTAATAAAAAGTAAGTTCAAAAATGTCGGAGGATCTATTTATATGGAATTCGCGTTACGGGCGGGACGGGTGGCGGATTTTTGCTATGTCCGCTAACGACCCGATCCGCTTTTGACTCCGGCACGCTAAAAGGTAAATAATAATGGGGGATTTTGGAGAGGGAGACGATGGCGGAGGCAGAGGGGACGCTACAATCTCTCACGGAAGATGACCGTCGCGCGCTTCGCGGGAGCAAATTTGCGCCGCTACCCGCGCCGCCGCAGCCCTCTTTCCGACCGCAAGCCAGGTCGATCTCCCCTTTTTTCGCCTTGTCACACTTGTTTCGCCCTTAGGGTTCCAGAGTTTGCCTTCTTCTTCTTGCACTTTTTTTCTTTTTTTGGAAGCACAATTCAATCGTGTTGTGCTGTAGCAGAATGAAGTCGTGTTGTATTCGCGTGTTGTACTGTATGCCTCAAGCTCTCGCTTTTGGCAGCTATTGATTTCCTTTGTGGATTTTGGATAGTCTGAGGTCATGAAGAAGGTAATGAATGTTAGGATATTGACACGGAAAAATTGATCTCAATTAGTTGTTATACTTCAGTACCGATCAAATCAAGCTACGGCCATCCGAAATCAGGTAGAAAGATTTTAACTCACATTAGCCTTTGACTAGCAGATTAAAGAAGAGCCTTCTTAAGCCAAATGTTGAGTTTTTGACAAGTTAATCACCGTCAAGTCAATTGTCAAGAAGTTGAATCGCGAGTTTAACGATCGCCTAGTTAGACACTGAAGGTTCAGAAAAATACTTTGTTCACATTATAAACTTTCAACATCATGTTCATTGTTACTGCAATGTGGATCCTGATTGGCAATGGGGAAACCTGGTTGCTTGTTTTCCTGCATTGATTTTGTTGTTTGCAGTTTTTTTTCATTTAATGAGGATCATATGATTGATTATTTATTTTTTTGATGAAAAGATGTTTTCATTTTCATTGGTAGATCTTTCTTGTACAACATTCTGAAGATTTCACTTCTCGTTTTTTCGTTTTGACACAACAAACACGTCCCGTGGCCCATTTCTAACCTATAATCGAGACTTTTTCGGGTTTTAAAGGAAGTGGAAATAATTTCATACCCTCTCTCCTCCCGATTTCTAAACGAGGCTTCGTGCTCGTTTTTTTATTTTGACACCACAAACGCGTCCCGTGGCCCATTTCTAACCTATAATCTAGACTTTTTCGAGTTTTAAAGGAATTGGATATAATTTCATATTCTCTCTCCTCCCGATTTCTAAACGAGGCTTCGTGCTCGTTTTTTCATTTTGACACCACAAATACGTCCCGTGGCACATTTCTAACCTATAATCGAGACTTTTTCGGGTTTTAAAGGAAGTGGATATAATTTCATACCCTCTCTCCTCCCGATTTCTAAACGAGGCTTCGTGCTCGTTTTTTCATTTTGACACCACAAACACATCCCCTGCCCCATTTCTAACCTACAATCGAGACTTTTTCGGGTTTTAAAGGAAGTGGACTATTATCTCTTCTTGGTGCTTACTAAGCAATTGTAGGGTCTGTAGGTCACTAAAAGAATGTCCTTCCTAGAACTACTAAAGCAAATGGTGTTCAGAATGAACAATATAAAATCCTTGATAAAGTAGTTTTCTGATAATGATGCTGCTTTTCCAGATTATAGTAAAGATTCTAAAGATGTTTTAATGATAATGATAAGTTTCTGGGTTTCTGATAATGATGTTCAACCCTCTGAGTTTCAATTTTTTGCTTCTACTAGGTTGGCTCACCCAGGAGGACCTATGACAACTAACAAAGCTGCTGCTTTGGCAAAGTTTCTCGAAAGAAAGCTTCAACAGCCTGATGGTCTAAACTCTTTAGATCCTACTCTTGTCGAACTCGCTGTCAAAAATGCAAAAGAAACTGTAACTGCTAGTAAAGGTAAAACTCTTTTCCTGATAGTCTCAATTTTGATGAATTGTTCAACTGGTTTTGCACGCTCTATACATTTTGATGATTTCACATACAATTATTTTAGGAGTTCCTTCAGATCGGTTCCCCTATTTTATGTTACTTTTTGTTTATTACTTGTGGTATGCACTTCCTTTGCTTCCGCTTCTCTTATTGGATGTTTTTTAGATATCATATATTATTAACAATTTAACATCAATTTTGCATGTGTGGTGTCTATGTAAATCCTTATAGGAATCTTTTTTTCTAATGGACGATGTGTGTGCCTCTTTAACAGAATTAAAATGGTAGTTCGGTATTTTCAATTTTATTATTGTATTTGGCAAATGGAAAGAACTGATTAGAAGACAGCTTTATAGTTATAAGATTCTGCAATCTACTAGAATTTGCTGAAGGGTTCTTGTTTAGTCTGCTTTCTTTGTTTTTCAATATTGCAGCTAATACTTAATTATCCTTCTTACCTAAAAACCAATTTAGGCTCGTCTTCAACTCAGGAAAGGAGAGTGCGGCATGTCACTTCCTTCGAGGACTCCTCTGAGGTAGTACTGAGCTTATTCTTCTTTTCGTTATGTTACAAGTAGATATAGCATAGAGTGAATTTTCTATGGGCGTGTACATTGAAGGAATGTGAAGAGGTGGATGAGGCAGCAGAAAAGCAAAAGAAAAGAAAAAAGAAGAAACAGGTAATGTACTTTTTCCTAAACCTTCAAGGTTGTCTTGATCTGAAGAGCCCACAAGTTACATGCAGAAGTTAATTCCGGCCTGCAGCTTCCTTGGAGGCCTTTTCTAATGTGGCTCTCTTTAGTTATTTTATTACTCTCTTACTTCTTTTGAGAAACTACTCGTTTACGAGCTGGTAATGCATTGTGGAATATCCTTGTTTACATTTCAGAAATACGAGGAAATAGATAACTCGGAAAAGAAGCAGAAGAAAAAGAAAAGGAAGAAAAAGGTAATCGATTCTCTTCTTTATATTACTTTCTGTTTTTGGAAAAAAAAATTACTTTGTTGATCCCTACATATGCTTTTTAAACCACAGATGACGAAGACCAAAAAAGGCTCATCAGACTGCAAAAAAAAGAAGCAAAAATTATGATCCATTTCTTTTCCTCGAGGGCCTGAAGTCCTCCAGATTAAACTTGTTGTGAAATAGATCTTTAATTTTTAGATGAAAGGTCGTTCTCAACATTGTTTTTCAGGCCCGAGACTGATAAGTTTAAATTATCATCGCTTATCCTTGGCGCTCGTCCAAGTTGTAACATGTTTCAGCTGTTCCATTTTTAAAAAAAAGAAAGTTCAGATGAAATAGGTGCTTTATGTGATTAATAGAGAAGCTGGGTTGGTCCAGTTTTCGAATTCATTTTTCCTTGTATGATGTTCAATGATCATTCTATATCAATTGTGAAATTAGCTTTCTCGTCTTCCATTTCCTTTTTCTATAAGCTACTTTATCGAACTGCTTGCTGAATTAGTAAACCACATAATTAATCAAATTGTTTGCTGATCCCCTTTGGCACCGGGCATTTAAGTGGCGGTACTTCATTTTTTGCGGTGAAGTGTTTATAAGTTCTTAATTTTTTACTGCTTGCTAAATTCTTCACTTTTCTTTTTCGTCAATGTATTCCCACTTTTCTTGCTGCTTTTAAGGTATCGGAGGGTCATGTGTTTAATCTCTTGTTTTTAAATTTAAATTTGGTCCGATCTCTCTCTTTTTTTCCCTATCTTTTATCATTAACAATAACAAATTGAAAAAAAACAACTAATTGTCCTAAATTCCGATAAATATATGATCTAAATCCGGGCAGATCTGGTAGTGCTAAAATAAGCAAAATAAGGGTGGATCATTAATTCTCAGATAAAATCATCTAAACAAAATGCTCAAGTCAACGCGACCTTCAACAAGATGTGGTCATTCAAAATCTTCATCGGGACGACGGGATGCAAAACTTCATGTCTCATTTCTGCATCATTTTGTTCATACAGATTACATATATTGTGCATCGATATCCAAGAACATCAAACTCAACAATCAAGGAAAACAGCGAGACATTCTTTTATTTGTAGACGTCCAAGTGGATAGCTTGTTCATTGTACCTCGTGTGCCTCAAACATCATAGTCTTAACCCTTTTATTCTGACAGGCACCGAGCAACAGGAATTCTCAATGATCAAAATTATAAGATAACAATATCTCATTACATCAATGCATTTGCTCAAGACATACAAAGGAGGTATCACATGAGTCCATCAGTTTCAGCAAACCTCAGAATGACGATGAAAGATTCAAGGTTAGGAGGTCGGGCAATGATCCAGAACGACCGTTGCAAGTCTTGCTTGAAATGCAAGGTCAATTACAAATCCTGCTTCGCAGAAAAGACTAACAAGAAAAATATATCGAAGCAGACATTTCAAGCTAGCTTGGGACATCTGAACAACAAGACATGTAGTCTGTTTCCTGTGGAGAAATTAATGTTTGCATAAACAATAGTAGGCAGATCAAGTTGGTTCTTAATCTACCAGATAGAGATGTATAAGAAAAACAAAATTTTAAGACTTGATTCAGGATTGGGCATAGCTTATTCCACGGGAAGGTCGTCAATGGAGGGTATAAACAGGAAGATCAGTAAAGATAAAAATCGGGAGGGACTTGGCAAGGAATAGTGAGATTTGGAGATCAGTTTCTTTCTCGACTTCAAACAGAGAATAATAATATGCTGTGCCTCCATCTGTGCCAAGAACAATGAATAGCATGTTGAAGTTGGAGACCTGATTCATAGTTTAGAATAACTATAAACAGAACCTTCTGAGTTTCTCAGGTTGAGCCGGACATGTCAATGACACTGCTACCACTTGATGTAAGGTGTTGAGGTTGGACGAGCGAGTGAGTGAGGAAAGCCCTATTTGTATACAGTGACCCAATGGAATCACTAGACGTATTCCCAGATGACATTCTGGCAGAGAAAGAATCTTTGCTGGAAGTGATTTCAGGTCGTAATTCTGAAGATGATGAAGATGGGGCCAAGGTCGCAACAGACAACCCAACAGGATATGGGGCAACCGGCATGTCAGAGAGTGATGACGCAGAAGGACTATAGCTCAGAGATCCCATTGGATGATCAAATTTGCATGTCGTTCCAAACTTGCAAATCCCATGTTGAGAATAGTAAGTGCAAACTTGAGCCCCCTGTCACAAGAATTAGAAACACAAACACATTTCCAATCAGATTGAAGAATGAAAAGTATTTCAAATGTAAGTGCAGAAAACATATGTTGCGAGCATAGAAAGCAGTATTAGTAAAAGATACAAAGAGTGAAATATTCTGTACTATTTCATTGGTTTGTTCTCCTTAACTCTTACCACTTTGGGATGACATCCTGATAATTGAATTAAGAGCATAACATGAGATCTCACATATTTTGTAAGGTACTGAACTATAGTGATACATCTAGGACTTGCAGAAACTCCATAGTACAATAAGCTAGATTGCTTGGTTCTCAATCTATAAAATTTATGCAAATCTATGGCAAACAAAAAATTGAGAGTGAAATTATTTAAATTGGCTCAAAGATGCAACATTTGCAATGGTTCTCAATTTCATAATGTGTCTATTGCGTTAGATACCAACACTTCTTCACCTAAGACAATTAAAGGATAGGTTTAATAAAAGACCAAGAAGCAAATGCTTTTCAGCTAGATAGAGTAGTAAGGCTTGACCAGAGGTTTTGGATTCAAAGCCCCTGAAATAATTTAAAAAAAAAACAGAAAGCTAAGAATGAAGTTGGACTAGTTTTTTATACATAAACTTAGCCCGTCAGATTTAGTTCATATATGATTTGTTACGACCTATGCTAGATCAGAAAATTTGGCATGATTCTCTTACTAGAAGTTGGCATGCCTGAATCCAAACAATCCATGCGTGCACAGAAGCACACCCCAAAAAACACCAGCTACTTTCTAGAATTGAGGACTTCAAACTCAAAGTTTTTGATGAATTGAAAAATATGTCTCAATTGTATTAGAACTTGCAGTATTTGCATTAACAGTGTACTTTTCCAATTGGACATGCTCTAGATATTTTTGTATGCTTACAGTTTAATGGAGGACAAGAACCAGAAATAATGTGCAAAACAATGTTGTTGCAACAGCCACGATCTCAGATTTGAAATGGCTTATGGAATCAGATCAACTTTCTATTGACAGATAGTGACAGTGTAGTGAAGCATACCGGACGGAGAGGGAAACCTAGAGGACTGAGAACAAAGTTTCTTCTTGAAATGCTCCAATCTGGAGGATGATGGTATTTACACGTGGGTCCAAATTTACAATCCCCTGTTCTCATGTAGAACTGGCACTCGGGTTGCCCAGGCCTTTCTGGGAACTTGTTTCCTCTATGACTAGTTATTGAAGGGCCAGCTGAAGTGGATACTGGTGCATGAGGCCCAACATAAGCAGAGATTGAAGGTGTCGTCTGGTTTGCTAACCCATATACTTGCCCAACTTGAACTGGCTGTTGTCCTCCATGAGAAACTACTGGGCTCATAGGCACCTGCTTTGCAGATAATAAAAAAATCAAAGGCCTGAGCTTTTCTTGTGTATTCGTTTTCATTAGAATAAAGTAACAAAGGCCATACAAACCGGATAAGGACTCCAACTCTGAACTGGTACAACTCCAGAAGAGAGAAGCATAGGAGCATGGGATCCTGGCAAATAAGAACCAGGCAAAATTGAAGGCCTCGGAACTTGCCAGCTAGCCATAGGCATATACTGGTGAGGTGGAGGAATCGACTGAGGCTGCACCAGTGGATAAAATGATGGTGCAGGAGGGGGCACTGAAGCCCCAGCAGGTTGTGGGTGATGGAATTTACAAGTTGAACCGAACTTGCAATTGCCAGTCTTCATGTAGTAGGAGCATTCTTTCTCCCCCTATAGCACAAAAACACCAAGACAGCATGTCACGGAAGTACGATGATCGGTAATTGAGGAATGCAACGAACATATGTGTATAACAAGAAATTCCAACCGATCGCAGAGGATATCCATAATCATTTAACAACACCGGTCGGATGGATCCACCTCCTTGCCTGGGATGCTGATACTTACAAGTAGTGCCAAATTTGCAACTTCCAGTTTTCATAAAGTGCTGCATAAAATAATTAATTTACCATAGTTTAAAAGGACAATTTTCCATAGCTTAGGACGACCCAATTTCCATAGGCAAGGTCCACGCTGCCAGTTATTGGTTCAAAACCAAATGCAACAAATGTAAGTTTATAGTACCTCACAAATAGGCTGATCTGCTCGCTCAACATAATCCACTGCTCCAGTCCTTCCAGTTCCACCGCTAGTTAACTATAGACAGCATCAACAACAAAAATTTCAACAAGATAACAGCCAAACACCAGTAACACCAAACACATCGATGAACTTCACATCTTGGGAAACCAAAAACTAGCTAGTTTAGACACAAAGGTTGCCATCATTTTTGAAGAAGCTGCATTCCATCAACTTGATCGATATCAAAGCAGCAGATATGATCTGATATAAATACGTTGAAAACCTAGTCGAATGAATCCAACCGGGGAAGGTGGTCAAAATTCTTACAGCTCCACGTTCGGCGGGGTGATTGTACCGGCACCTATCACCATAGCTGCAGGATCCGGTGCGCATGTAGTAGGAGCAGTCCGGCTCACCAGGCCTCTCCGGGTACGGCGAGTTGCCGCCGGTCACTCTCAGTCTCCACATGGATTCTACAATACATCCAGAAATCTCAGTCAAACACTCACTTCCATTCATATCCCCATCGCACGCCATAAACCCTAACAGAGCACACTCCCAACCCCACTCCACTTACCCCCCCAAAAAAAAACAACCGGAAAACAGATGGAGAGAGAAAGGAGAGAGAAATTCTAAAGCTCGGGGCCGGCACTACCTTCCAAGCCGGTGATGGGATCAGGGTGGGAACCGTCGGCCGGGGCGGCGCTGGACTCGCTCAGCTCCATGGGGACGGCAGCGGGACTGGAAAGTTCTGGAACCTACCGGGATGAGGCGATCGAGCTGGATTGCAAAGGATGGGGTCGATTCGGGCCTCAAAAAGTATCGGTTCCGTCGGAGATCTCTCTCTTTCCGCTGCTGCTCTCGCGGAAAGAGATGGAGAGACGACGGATGAACAAAGCGAGCTCCTTTTCTTTTACCTTTCTTCGTATAAATTTTTGTGTGTATTTTTTTCCTTCTTTTTTTTCCTTCACTCCTTCCGTCACTGTTTTATACACGCGCCAAGGACAGGCAGAAGAGCCGAGGGAGGCGGTATTTAGTTTTTTTTTTTCTTAATCTAATCAGCCTTCAAACTGTAATAACTTCGAAATATACCTTTATTATTTCCAATTTCCGAGAATACCACCGGTGATTCTCCAAAATGCGAAGCAGTGTCCCCTTTCCTGATCGCTGGCCGATATCGCCGAAGCAGGGGATCGAGTGCGTCGACGGACAAGCGGAGTTGGTGCGGTGCGCTTCATCTCGGAGATACGCACGAGGACGGACACGCGTGGAGTCCTGGTTGAGGATGGTGGCTCGTCTCGTCGATTAAGGTTTCAGCGGATCGGAAGCGATGAGGGTGTCGGCAGTGAGTTTGGAAGGGTGTTTTTGGGAACCTGGAGGTGGTCAATAGGGGCAAAATAGGCAAACGAATTATTTCCTACCTCGCCGGAGTGCCCGCAGGGGATATTTAAATGAGGGTGGGATCTCGCCTGTCATTCGATGGACAGGAAACACATTCCAACCTCAAACGATGACCGACGTCTAATCATCGTGTTTGCTGTCCGAAGGAAGACTGGCGAACCCGAAACGTACAGGAGGAGCATGGAGAGGATCATGGAGCGTGAACGGCTACGATCGAGTTCCAGAAAGAAAAAAAAAATTTCCCCTTTGCGTGACGAATAAATAACGTCATTAGTATTAGTCTTAGTATTGAGTAAATAAATTAGATTTCATGGTGGCTTCAATCTGCTTGAATATAAATTAACCTACTAGGAAAAAATATGTTTATGACAATTATAGCCAGAACGCGCGAAGACAATAAGGAATTATGCAAGTAACAAAATACCTGAACTTAAACTCTCTGCCAGCATACCTCTGATCCAAGAGCCAGATCTGGTCATTCATCGACATCTTCATCGGCATGACGGGATGCAAACCTTCATCTTTTTTTTTAGAACCCAATTACACCCAATTACTCTAACCAGATTACATATACTATACGGGATGCAAACCTTCATCTTTGAGGTGTCATTTCTGCGTAAGTTTGTCCATACAGATTACATATACTATACGACGACATCCAAAAACATCAAACTCGGGTTACAAGGAAAACAGCATGGCATTCTTTTATTCGAAGACGTCCAAGTAAATAGCTTGTTCTTTGTACCTCGAATACCGAAAACAACATAATTTTGAGCCTTTTATTCTGACAGGCACGGAGCAATAGGTTTTTTCAATTATCAAAATTACAAGATAACAATATCTCCTTGCATCAATGCGTTTGCTTATGACCTACAAAGGAAGTATCACATGAGTCCTTCAGTTTCAGCAAACCTCTGAATGACGATGAAAGATTCAAGGTTAGGAGGTCAGGCGATGATCCAGAACAACCGTTGCAAGTCTTGCTTGAAATGCAAGATCAAGAACGAATCCTGCTTCGCAGAGAGTCGCATGAAAAATATACCGAAGCTAGCGTTTCAAGCTAGCTTAGGACATCTGAACAACAAGACATGTAGTCCGTTGCATGTGGAGAAATTAATGTTTGCATAAACAATAGTAGGAAGATCAAGTTGGTTCTTAATCTACCGGGGAGATGTATAAGGAAAACAAAAGTTCAACACTTGTTTCAGGATTGTGCATAGCTTATTCCATGGAAAGGTGGTCAAAGGAGGAGGATATAAACAGGAGATCAGTAAAGATAAAAAACGGGAGGGACTAGGATAGGAATGGTGAGATTTGGAGATCAGTTTCTTTCTCGACTTAAAACAGAGAATAATGATATACGGTGCCTCCATCTGTGTCAAAAACAGTGAATAGCAAGTTGAAGTTGGAGACTAATCCATAGTGTAGAATAACCAAAACGGAACCTCGGGTTTCTCAGGTTGAGCTGGAGATTTCAATGGCACTGTTACCACTTGATGTGAAGTTCTGCGGTTGGGCCAGCGAGTGGGTGAGAAAACCCCTATTTGTATACAGTGACCCAATGGAATCACTAGATGTATTCCCAGATGACATTCTGGTAGAGAATGACTCCTTGCTGGAACTGATTTCATGTCGTAGTTCTGAAGATGACGAAGATGGGGCCAAGGTCACAACAGACAACCCAATAGGATATGGGGCACCTGGCATGTCAGATAGTGATGACGCAGAAGTATTATAGCTCAGAGACCCCATTGGATGATCAAATTTGCATGTTGTCCCAAACTTGCAGATTCCATGTTGAGAATAGTAAGTGCAAACTTGAGCCCCCTGTCACAAGAATTGAATTAGTAACACAAGCACATTTCCAATGGTTGTTCATCCTTCCTCTTTTTACTTAGGGATGATATCCTGATAATTAAATTAAGTGCATAACAGTAGATCTCAAATATTTTAAGGTAATGAACTATAGTAATACATGTGGGTCTTGCAGAAAGTAATAGTACGTGAGCTAGATTGCTTGCTTCACAAGCTATTAAATGGAAATAGTAATACAAGAGAAGGGGGGGGGGTGTAATAAATAATCTCAAGAGTTACTAACACTAAGTCCCCAAAAGACTATCCCATTTTACAGCCTCATACGGAAAAATAATGTCCTCGAGACAGTGTTGAGAAAAATCTGAAGTTGTTACCTGAGAGTGAAGTTACGTGGATTTCATGTGCTTGCTCATATTTAATATTTTTCACTGCTTTGATTATCAGAAGTTATTTGCTAAGTACACTCAGATTTAACTCACATGTGATTTGTCTATGAATTAAGCTAGATAAGAGAATATGGTAGGATTCTGTATAAAAGCCAACAAATCCATGGGTGCACAGAAGCACACCCCAAAAAACACCAGCTACTTTCTAGAATTGAGGACTACAAACTCTTTTTTTATGAATCGCAAATATGTCATTAATTCTATAGCAACTTACAGTATTTGCACTACCCAAGTGCGATTTTTCAATTGGACATGCTCTACATATTGCCTTGGACTTCTGTGCTCTTACAGCTTAATGGAGAACAACAACACCCAGAAGTAATTTGCAAAAACAACATTGTTGCACATCCAAGATCCGAAGATTTGAAATAGCATTTGAAAATCAAGTCAACATTCCAGTGATAGATAGCGATAATGGAGTAATGAAGCTTACCGGACGAAGAGGGAAACCTAGAGGGCTGAGAACAAAGCTTTTTCTTGATATGCTCCAATCTTGAGGGTGATGGTATTTACATGTGGGGCCAAATTTACAATCTCCTGTTCTCATGTAGAACTGGCACTCAGGTTGCCCAGGTCTTTCTGGCAACATAATTCCTCTCTGACTAGTAACTGAAGGACCAGCTGAAGTGGATATTGGTGCATGAGGCCCAACATAAGCAGGGATTGAAGGAGTTGCTTGGTTTACTAACCCATAAACTTGTCCAACTTGAATTGGTTGTTGCCCTCCATGAGAAACTACTGGGCTCATAGGCACCTGCCTTGCATGTAATAACAAAGAATCAGAGACCTGGTCTTTTCCTGTGTATTCTCTTTCATTAGAATGAAGTAACAAAGGTCTCACAAACCGGATAAGGACTCCAACCCTGAGCTGGAACAACTCCAGAAGAGAGCAGCATAGGAGCATAGGATCCTGGCAAATATGAACCAGGAAGAATTGAAGACCTGGGAACTTGCCAACTTGTCATAGGCAGATACTGGTGAGGTGAAGGAATCGATGGAGCTTGCACCACTGGATAAAATGATGGTGCAGGCGGGGGCTCTGAGGCTGCCCCACCAGGCTGTGGGTGATGGAATTTACAAGTTGAACCAAACTTGCAATTGCCAGTCTTCATGTAATAGGAGCATTCTTTCTCTCCCTATTGGACAAAAACACCAAGGCAGCATGTTACGGAAGTACAATGATAAGTATTGTGAAATACATACATATGTGTATAACAAGAAATTCCAACCGATCGCAGAGGGTATCCATAATCATTTAACAAGACTGGCCGGATGGATCCAACTCCCTGCCTGGGATGCTGATACTTACAAGCAGTGCCAAATTTGCAACTTCCAGTTTTCATAAAGTGCTGCAGAAAATAATTAAGTTACCATAGTTCAGAAGGACAATTTACCATATTAAGAAGACAAAAATTCCAATAGGCAGTCAGTGCTACCGGAAGTTGATTCAGAGCCAAATGCTGCGGATGTAAGTTTATAGTACCTCGCATATGGGCTGATCAGCTCGCTCGAGATATTCTACTGCTCCAGACCTTCCAGTTCCAGCGCTAGTTAACTATAGACGGAAACAATAAAATAAAATTCAACAAGATAATAACCAAGCACCAGTAACACCATTTACATCGTGAACTTTACACCTTTTTTTATTGGGGTAAGGATTTCACATCTTGGCAAACCAAAAACTAACTAGTTTTGATACAAGGACTCTGATCATTCTAAAGAAGCTGCATTCTATTAACTCGATCGATGCGGTAGAATCACAGCGGCGGGCACGAACAGATAATAAATACAAAATTGAAAACCTAGCTGAATTAATCCAAGATGTGGTCAAATTCCTTACAGCTCTGCGTTCGCGGGGGTGATTGTACCGGCACCTGTCTCCATAGCTGCAGGATCCGGTGCGCATGTAGTAGGAACAGTCCGGCTCACCAGGCCTCTCCGGATACGGCGAATTGCCACCGCTCACTCTCAGTCTCCGCATGGAATCTACATTACATCCAGAAATCACAGTCAAACACTCACTTCTCCCATTCCCATCCTATCGCACGCCATAAACCCTAATAGAACCCACTCCAACCCCACTCCACTTACCGAGAAAATCAACTGCAAAAAGAAACGGAGAGAGAAAAAGAAAGAGGGATTCCAAAGCTCGGCACCGCCACTACCTTCCAAGCCGGTGCTGGGATCAGGGCGGGAACCGTCGGCGGCGGCGCTGGGCTCGTTCAGCTCCATGGGGGACGGCAGCGGCACTGGAAAAGGTGCTGAACGTGCCGGGATGACGCGATCGGGCTGGATTGCAACGGATGAGGTCGGTTCGGGCCTCGAAGAGTATCGGTTCTGACGGAGATCTCTCTCTCTCTCTCTCTCTCTCTCTCTCTCTCTCTCTCCGCTGCTTCTCTCGCGGACAGAGATGGAGAGGCGATGAATGAACAAGGCGATCTCCTTTTCTCTTAACTTTTTATTCGTATAAACTTGTGCGTGTATTGTTTTCTTTTCTTTTCTTCGTCGCTGTTTTATACGCACGCGCCAAGGACAGCGAGAAGAGCCGAGGGAGGCGGTATTTAGTTTATTTTACTTCTTTTTTTATCTAATTAGCCTCCGAACTACAACAACATCATTATCGTTTCCGATTTCCGAGAATGCCACCATCGGTTCTCTCAAATGACGAGCAGTGCCCCCCTCGCCGATCGCTGCCTGATCTCGTCGAAGCCCGGGATCGAGTGCTGATCGACGGACAAGGAGAGTTTGTGCAGGGCGCTTCATCGTCGAGATACATGGGAGTACAGACACTCTTCGAATCCTAGTTGGCCGCGGTGGCTGCTCCGTCGATTTGAGATTTCAGAGGATCGGACGCGATGGGGTGTCGGCAGTGAGTCGGAGGTGATCAATAGGGGCAAATCGGCGACCGAATGATTTCCAACCCCGCCGCGCGCCCGCGAGGGATATTTACGTGAGGGGAGGATCTCGCTGTCATGCGAGGTACAGGCAACACAATTCCCGCCTCAGACAAGGACGAAGACCGAGGTCGGATGTGAGCTAAGAATCGTGTTTGCTGTATCGGTAAAGACCGGCGAATCCCGATCTCAGAGGAAGAGCATGGAAAGTGGGCCCGACGAGGTGCGCCCGGGATCATGGAGCGTCGACGGCTGCGATCGAGTACCAGAAAATTATAATTTTCCCCGTTTTTACTGACGAATAAATAAAGTGTATCTTCCTTAATTTTATGTGTTTAATAATCTTTGCAGGGAATTAGCAGTCGGTTAACGCGCCTCGATATGTAATTGAGTAGGTGCGACAAGCTGACGACTTCTTCTTTCATTTTTTTTTCCCCTTGGCTGTGTATAAATATAAGGTGGAATATGTAGAGATAGTTGAGGCAGAAGTGGAATTCCGCGTGTTTAATTCCTCCCTTTTGGCTGTTGGCCAAACTATGAAGTGCCAGTGCTTTCGGTTTTATTAAAGTTCGAGAGCTCGCTGCATGTGTTTAATTAATGAGCTTTAATTATAATACATGTTTGATTAGTTTAAATCCCAACCCTGAGCGGTCATATTCCTTTGTATATATATGGATAGTCAGATTCTTGTTGACTTTTTCTGTATAAAAGTTATATTCCAAATGATAATTAAGAATGTTGTGCAGCTAGAAAAGGCGATGACTCAGCCAAGCGTCGTTTTTGGGATTGGCGAGCGGTCTCTTCGCTGGCGATACTTGGAATCAGAATCTTAAGATCGACGCCGAAGGTCGTGAGATACGAGAACGAGTTATACTGAGTATAAAAATAGTCAGTATAACTTTGGATAATTTTCATTAATGCTTAAGAGAAGGGGATGAGAAGGTACACTTTTTTTTATCTTCTTCTAATCCCCAGGGTTTAAGGCCCAAACATAGCCTTCCATTAGTGAACGTACAGTACAGATGAGGATTTTTTCTTTGTTTAGATCTCCTCTTCAGTTTATATATATATATATATATAGTCAGCATCAAAACTTAAAAAGAGAGTTGAGTTGATGATATAATCTCTACGTCCACGCACGGCATCAGAGCCAGAGTGCACCTGCGTTGCGGAGGAGGGGAACGAGCTCGCCGCCGAGGTGCAGCGACATGACCCTGTCGGTGGGTCCGACGAGGTTGCCGCCGATGAAGACGGCGGGCACGGGGGGGTCGCGGCCGAGCATGCCGGCGAGAGCCCGCTCCATGTCCCTCCCGGTGGGCTCCTGGTCGAGCTCGTGGATCGCGGCGTTGACGCCCAGCTGGGTGAAGAGCCTCTTGACGGTGTGGCACATGCAGCACGAGCTCCGGCTGAACACCACGACCGCCCTCTGCGACGCCAGGTTCTTCACTCTCTCCATCGCCGGCCGGCAGCTGATGACAGCGCGCGAGATCGCCGGACCAGAAAAAATGCAGGCGGTCCTGCACCGATGGGGCCGAGAGGCACTGCTTGCTTGATTTGGAGCACGAGTTTGGTTAAATTTGAGTCGTGGTTCTTCTGGTGGTCTGAGCTTTCTTCCCGGAACGAGTCTTTATATACAGAGAACGGAGGAGGGAGGGGATGGGAGTGCGGTGGTGGATTTGGATGCACGGAGAGGAGAGGCAAGTGGTGGTGAAGGGACAGAAGATATGGAGAGGAGAGAATATTCACCGTGATATTAAGTTAATCTGGCCCCATCGTTATCATTGCTGCGAAAGGGACATTAACAATGAGAGAATAGCTAGTTGTTATTTATTCCTATTTAAGTTTCTTTGGGTATTTTTTAAAAAAATTAAGATAAAAAATGAATGTATGTGTCTGTATATATATATACATCCAATAAGTGGTGATCTCGATCCTCTTATTGATAAAATAAGATTCATTTTGGGACTCCAAATTTGAAAAGGTTTGAAAGTGGGTGTATAAAAACAATGCTGTCTAATTCTTTTCGGGATGTGGGGTTACCTCAATTTCTTTTCACCAAAACAACCCCCTAATTATATACCTTGTGTTTGTGATAAGGTTTGGATCAACCTTCCATCTTCCTTTTTTTGTTTTTTTGGTTATGTGGGCCAAAAATTATTCACCACTACGAGATGCCAAGAGTTTCTTCATTTGCTTTTTTTATTAAAAAATTAAACCAATTTCACTCTCTCCATCTTTTTTGTTTTGGCATTTCTCGATTTATAGGAAGCTTGAAGAGGAAACATATATGCATAAAAATTTATATTCCGCGGACACATGTTGGAAATCGAAATGGTGGGCTACGTTGGTTTTTAAAAGGGAACCAACCACGAAGGGGAACCAAAACGGGGGCCATCTTTAAATCCACGTATATATAGAGAGAGATTCTTACCTGGTATTCATGCAAGATAATATCTAAAATGTCAACTCATCTCACTAGTCAACTATATATCTTAGTCGGTAAATAAATAATACAAAGGTGTAATTATTGATGGGATCTCATCCACAGGGAACTGACCTTACATGTTCTCAAAGGACTAGCACCAAATTTTCTTTTTAAGAATAAGACAAATCTCTCGTTAACTCATCCATGCGCGATAAAAAGCTATAAATTATAAAGGAAAAAACATGGTAAAAGATATACATCATTATATTATATACATCATAGTAATAATACTTATTTTATTAATGTCTAATCCAATAAATATTATTATCTCAATACGATTAAGAAGGTTACGTTTCTCTTTCACGACGCCTTTTAATCTATTTAAATAGTTCATTGGATATAGTATTACTATAACTATATTCATCTGATAAAATATTAGATAATATTAAAAAAATGGCATTTTAGTCTCCTCTTGATGATTTTAATTAGGGTCAGATTATTCCGAAAGAAGAATAGATATTTTTGAACCAAACGCGAGTAGTTAATTAACCCTAGGAACCAAACTAGATATTTGTTTCCCCCCGAGCGGATAGGAAAGGAGAGCATGGGCGGATCGCAGCATCTCATTTCCCATCCATCCGCCGCGGACGCTTCGCAAATTAATACCGATCGTTCTCTCCTGGCAATCAAACCCCTTTTTAAAGATTCCCTGCGATTAAATTATATGCCAATTGCCAAACAAGAATCGTCGTGAAAGAGGGAAAAAAAAAATCAATCTCACATGCATACACTGATCACGCACGCACGGCCGGCCCGTGGCTTTCGGTTTTGGCCGAGGCAGGCGGCGGATGCTGATCTCGATCCTGTTAGAATATTTTTTTAACTTCGTGCAATTTGCCCGATGATGCATTGAATATCAGCACTATTCGATCCAACAGGAGGGGGGATGAGGAGGAGGAGTACGTCGCGTCCGCCGAGTTAAAAAAGTATTTGAAGTTATAAAGACCCAAAGAAACATTGGATCCTTGATCCTGCTGCATGATGACTGGTTTCCAATTCATTAAGATTCTCTCCCCACGTTGCAGCTGATAGGAGAGGATGGAGGACAAAACCAGGCCTGGCTCGGTGTCTTTGGATTCTCTACTGCTGGACACACATCAAGTCGTCGAGCTGCATCATGTCGAAGATGTACTTTTTGCTTGCTGATTATTCTACCAGTCGATTAACAGGTGCATGCGTTGGAATATCTACCCCAGCAGTCAGCAGAGGAGAGGAGCAAGAGATGTCTCCGACTCATCGCGTACGTGTATGCTCTCTCGCTCTTCTTTCCTGCGTGGCAGGCATGCATGCACCTGCAGAAGCCTGCTGCTGCTTGCTTGGTCGCATGCAGGAGTAAATTCCAATTCCATTCCATGCTGCTGCTGCTGCTGCTGGACGTGCATCGAAAGCGTATAAATGTTTAGCTGTAAACCGGAGATGAAAAGGCTGATGAGCTTCGCTGGCCTTTTTTTTTGTACTGCGAAGATACATAATGTTCCAACGGAGGTGGACAGGCAGCGAGCTGGCGGCAGACTGCAGCGTATGGCTGATGGTTCGGAGATCACATCACATATCTCTGAAGTCTGAACCTGTGCGGTGTGTTTTAATAAGTCCAGCTGCAAGAGACAGCGCTCGTTGGATTCTCCCCCGATTAAAAATTAAATTAACTCTGCTCGTGTTCTACGTATTTATCCGCATCCGCGAGGTGAGAGGAGGAGGATCCGGTTCTGGATTTGATTGGTCAACTCGGTCGGTCCAACACTTTGATTGATTGTTGTCTCAAATGATTGTTGCCATTCGACTTCATTGCATGTATATGGATGGGCAGGTGATGTTGAGATTTTTGCGGATGACTGGTCTACCATTTTGTCCTTCCCGTAGCTGGCTGTGGCTGCTGCATCTACCTCTCTTCCCTTCTCTTTTTTCTCTTCTCTTCTCTTCTCTTCCCAGGACTGCAGCCCAGAGCAGCTACTGCGATAATTTTTTTATATAAAAAAGATCACCAACTCTCTCCACATTTATGATCCATCAAGACAACGAGGTCCAGCTTCTACGTTTGACTTATTATTACGTTAGCTAGAACCACTACCATAGTATGGTCCAGCTCCTCCTGCCCCCAACCGGAACTATTTCTTCTTCTTCCTCCGGTGATAAGAAGATATTGAAATTTTTACCGTCGTTCTAACCCACATTTGAAAAACTAGGAATGAACTTTATTAATGAAGTCCAGTGGAATAAAAATCTAGAAACATAGCCTTAAACTTCCCCCACATAGCGACGTTATGAGGCGCATATTTTTATACCAGCAAAACGGTAGAAGGCCTAAAACATGGATCGTGATCATGTGGGAGAAGAGGAGGAGCCACCCCCCGACCCCTGACAGCAGCGAAAAGATTGTGGGGACTCAGAAACTGGTCAAAAGAAGAAAAGATTCCTCTTACTTATCTTTTACCTTCTCGGACGTAATAAACATATCAGCGTGCGGCGCCGGCGGTAATCGTTCCATTAATAAGTCAAGCCTCCGAGCAGCGAGTCGATCTCCGATTCAACTGCTGTGAGCCGGTGACCGACCGCCGCCTATTAAAGAAAAAGGTACCCGCACGTTAAATAACGCTGCATCCAGCCGAGGAACCCGAACTCGGCATGTAACGCCACTCCGCTTTGTTATTTATTTATTTTATCTTTTGTTGCCGAGCTTTGCCGTCGCAATGGAGTTCAAAAATTGTGTTAACTTCGATTTGAGTTCGACGGCTATAAAAATTAGTAGGGTACCGGATCCAACCGGACAGCTCGGTCCGCGCTGTCAGGCCCCGCCCGCCATGGAGAAAGAAGGGAGGGGCTCGTCGTCGTCGTCGTCCTCCTCCTCCTCCTCCTCCTACTGCAGTCATGGCGGTCATCCTTGCTCCGATCCAATCAAGGGGGAGGAGGAGGAGCTACTCCACATACTCGTACTAGAAAGGGAGCAGGGCAATGCTTCTTCCCACATGAGAGCATGGGGGAAATGGCAGGGTGGAATCTTGGTGGTGGGGTTGAGAAATCCTGAGATCGAGAGATCTTGTACCTCCTCCCACCTCCAATCCCTTGTGTCCATTGTGGTCATCCTTGCTCTGATCCAATCAAAAGGGCCTTGTCCCCTCCCCCCTGTCCGCTACCTGCTGGTAAAACCCTCCCCCCTAACATTTCACATTTCGGTAGCCCCTCAGGCCCACGCAGGCCACCCACCCCCCCTACATTTTTTCCTCCTTCCCCCTCTTGTCTACAAATTTTTTAGATTCCTCAGGACTGGTATTCGCTGTATACAATACATCCAAACACATGGTGGGCTGCCCTTTGCTCCTCTCCATATTGCCCTTCGCTGAGGCCTCTCCTCTCCCTCCCTCTTCCTCCAGCTCCTCCTCCTCCTGCTCCCCTCCTGTTGGCTCGATCATCGCTCGCTTGCACCTCGGGGCCTCACTCTTGGGTGCCGTAAGAATCAATTCAAAAGGACTGCTGAGAGTTATCGGCAATGTAGCACGGTATATGTCAGCTCCAATGGTGTGTGTGCTTTTTTATTTATTTAGCTTGTCGTTTGGGATTCTGTTTGGCCTGCACATATGCTGCTTTGCTCATTGTTCTTTAATGGAAAGTATTCTGAAGCCAATTGGTGGCGCTGGCGTTTCTTCGATCGACTGATGGATCACCGGTCGGTGCTGCCGGACGCTTGAGTTTGATCGCTCGACATTTCGATTTTGCCAGCTCTTCTCTGTGGATTTGGAGTGTCATACCATTGCCAGCCGGGTTTCGTTTTCCATCGCTAGTTGTGGTTTCCTGTCATCGGTCGCTTCGAGAGCCAGTTTGGAAGTATTAGCAGGCAGCATTTGGGAATCTCTGAACAAAAAGATGCGTGATATTGGTTCCAGCGTTGCTGCCAGAGGTGGGAAAGGTGCTTGGCCATTCTTTGTATTGGTGGACTGACTAATGGCCGTAAGACGTTTCTGCTGATATTGGAAGCTATTCATGTGGAACAGATATTGAATACCTTCCATTTTGGGCATCCCTTCCCTCGAATAGACGTTGGGATTGTCTCTTGTTGCGTCGTATTTTGCCGTCCGAGAATCAATGTTTTGGTTCATCAGAACATATCATACCTCTACCAGATGTCAATTTCGATTGCAGCCGTAGCAGGAGCAGCTGTTGGTGGCTTTGTGTTTCTGCTGTTTGTTGTTGGGTTTCTGTGGTTCTATATATGGCACTGTAGGAACCCCGCAAATAGGAATTCTGAGACTGGTTCTTCAGATCCATCTAATCTAGGTAAGTGAAGCCATTAGATACATGGCTGCAGAGAGCATTTAAGTTTTCTGATTGCCCGTGATGATGTCTTCGTGTTGAATTTTATTTTTTGGCACTTGCATGTGGGCAGTGGAATGGAATAGGAGGGATAGAACATCATCTGCTGGCTGTGGTCTTGCAAATGAACATCAGGGCGCCAGGCAATTCACTCTAGAAGAGTTGGAAGAAGCCACGAGGAATTTCAGTGAAAGCAATCTTGTTGGCCATGGTAGCTTTGGTTTAGTGTACAAGGGTTTGCTTCTTGATGGCACAATCGTAGCGATCAAAAGGCGTGTAAGTGTTCCAAGGATGACATTTGCTGAAGAGGTAAATTTTTACTTGTTTTTTTTTCTCTTGTGCATTTTAAGAAAAACATTCTTTTTTCTGAACCGACAATGACATTAGTGATCAAGCGCGTGAATACCACATTTGACACACAAATCTAAATTGAAGGATATATGAGGTCGACGTAGTGATTCCTATTTTAATTTCCTATTTAGTTCAAATAATTGTTTTTTTAATCCGTAACATTGGAAGTTTCTGTCACATCGGATAACTTATTGCAACTAACTTTTAGCTATGATTTTTATCCTTTGTGCTACATTTTTCTTTAGAGCACTGAATGTTTCGAGTTATATGTTCTCCAAGTAGCCAGACAATAGAAGCAGGAAAGATGCTCTTATGTTTTCGCTCCTTTTGCATGAATTTGTTCAGGAGAATTTGCCTTGGAAGAATATTTTTCCTTGAACATGGCTTGCTTTACCAGGACTACTATACTTGTTCCACAGTAGTGCCCGCTAATCAATTACATTTCTTTATTTGCAAACAGGTTAGAAGTTTATCAGGAATCAAGCATCGCAACCTGGTTACTCTTATTGGATACTGCCAGGAAGGTGGTTTGCAAATGCTAGTGTTTGAGTATTTGCCCAATGGAAGCATATCCCGGCACTTGTACGGTAATGATTAAATCATTTTTAAGCATAGGTGTTTTTTTCTACATTTAAATATGCTTGTGCTATTTTGCAGATCAGGAACAACATTCACTAACAAGGCTTGAATTTAAACAACGGCTCACTGTAGCTATTGGAGCAGCCAAAGGTGGGTTCAATCTTTTCAGTAGACTAAACAAAATAAGTTTATGCATCATAAGTATTACCAAAAATAGATATTTTCTTCATCATATCATGTAATTGAAACTGTTTCCTATTTTTGAATTGCAGGATTAGCACATCTGCACAGTCTTTCGCCTCCTTTAATACATACTGGCTTCAAAACGAGTAATGTCTTGGTTGATGAGAATTTTATTGCAAAAGTAGATGGTGCAGGCATTCTCAGGTTACTTCAAGGAAATGGAGAGGTTGGATCTCAAGGAACTAATAATGTATTTCAAGATCCAGAGTATGTTACAAATGTGCAGATTGCTTAACTCTTCTTTCCATTCAACTAAACAGGATATTAAGTTGATTTGTATGCATAATATGTCTTTTTCAGGGTCAAACTATTGGGGAGATATTCGGAAGCTAGTGATGTTTATAGCTTTGGTGTGTTTCTCCTGGAGCTCATAAGTGGACTGAATGTGGGAAGCTGCATCTCGCTAGATTCTTTCAGTTTCTTAGCTCAATGGGTAATATTTCATACACACTTGAAAAGCTGTTCAGATTTTCTAGTGATAAAATGTACCCCAACATGCACACAAGAAACGTCTTAAAAGTATTGATATATGATATCAAACTCGTACGGCAACATTCAGCAACTTACATCTCTTCCCAAGGATGACAAATAACGATGGCACAGTTTCCACGTTGCAATCCTTGGTTGTAAGTTCCTGAGTTAATAGTAGTATAAATGATGAGAATATGTAAGGAATGATTCTTTACAAGCTGAAAAACCAAAATTTGCTGCATATATGCAAGAATTGCTAAGTCACTGGCACTTTGAGAAATAATATATTGTCTAAATGAAGTTTTGCGGGGTTGGAAAATCCCAATGATGGAGCAGAGATACCTTGGGTATAGGACTAGTCGATCGTGCCATTCGTGTTTATTTACTTAAAGGCTTAGTAAGCACAACTCAGGTTTCAGCATTTTGGTACTGTCTAATCCAATAGGTTTATTGCAACTGGTACAACCATGGTTTATCACTTCATCACACATTCTTTTTTTGTTGCGTACTATATCAGAAGAATTTAAGCAGAAGTTGAGATCTCATGATTTTCCCATTGTTAAAAACAGCAACGATCTTAGTGACAATTTATGGTTGTTGATTTACAAGTGGGAGATAATTCCTCATACAACGCCAATCCTGTTGTTATTTTACAGTGTTACAGGAGTACCGTAGGAATTTGTCTTGCATGTTCTCTTTTCTAGTAGCAAATGTTGCTGCCAACATTAAGGTTGGTCTTTTGGTAATATGGCGGACAAATTTCAGTCAGGAAAACAGTCTTTATGCTCATGGATGAAGTTGCAAATTTTTTCTGCTCATGAATTACATTGCAAATTGTTACTCTCTCCGGGCCTGAACTAGCCAAAGTTCTGTACACTGATCTGACCTTTTCTAGGAGAGCCTTTATCCTATCAGAAAGTTGCTCCTTTTGAATAAATCAAGATTCAACCAGGGGAATCAGCCTGTTTTGTGCAGGGCAAAGCTACAACTGATCTACCTGGCCTCTATATCCATCCTTTTCCGATGGTTTGCAGTAACGTAATTTTTTTTTCTAATGCTACCTACAAAATCTCGGGTTGCCCCCTAGATGTTGAATTTTATCTAGCAAGACACGTTATGATTATATTAAATCTTGGGATTCACCTTTTGTGGTAAAATTTGATGATTTTGACCATATCTATATCCTGGTATCTTTCATTCTTTACAATATTGCAGTGTCTTGGATCGATTTATTTTGCTGAATGCTATTTTATACTTTGATAATACACAGATGTCACTAGTTCCCAAGTTCTTCTTTTCTCTCGATTATCTCTCTAGCTCACCTCTGACATTTGTAAGCTCATTATGCAAGGTGGAAGCACACGCCAGTTCGACTGACTTCATCGATCGCCGTCTAGGCAACGGTTTTATCTCTGAAGGCATGAAGGATCAAATCGTGCTAACTCTTCAATGCCTAAATCCCTCGGGGCAAGGCCGCCCAAAGATGCGATCCGTAGTGATGGAGCTCGATCGAATTCTCGAGACTGAGATGGCACTGACAACGGTCATGGGCGATGGCACCGCCATAGTTACCCTTGGAAGCCAGCTATTTACTTCGGCATGATAGGGAGTGAAGCAGTGTTGGCTGATCACAAGCAGTCCAAAGGATCAATCTCCTCGTTGCTGGTTTCCTCGATCCTGTTGGTGACGATCCATTTGCATTCATGTCCTTTATAGTGTCAATCAAATGCCATGTCTGCTTAATTTTGTGATCTCGCTGGCCGTACTGGCCGTTTGCAAAGCAAAACTGCTTCCACTGCTCAGGTGGCAAATACTAGCTAGCCCTAGTGAAGCACATAGTTATCACTAGAATCAAGCTTCATGTATGGTGATTTTTAACTGATTCTTGTTCAAATGTATTATGCTATGCATATTTGTGAAATAATTATGTTGAGGAATCTCTCGAGGTGCCTGTTGATGATCTTTTTCAGAACCAAGCAGTGCTCGAGGAGTTAATGCCGTTTCCCTTCTCGGTCCCAGGAACGACTTCAGCTCAACTGAGCTTGAGATCTGAAGTCCATAGCTGTTCCGCTTTCAATTCGGTTAAAACTTTCCAGAAGCTGTTACGTCACAGAAGAGTTTCAACCTACCTTTTTCACCACTATTGACATTATTATATGGGGTTGCTCGTCAGTGATGTTCATACAGGGAGGGATCGTTGACTGAACCCCCCCCTTTCCTGACCTTGCCTGGGCCAGATATGGCTCACAATAAAAGGGCATGTGAGACTGCAACTGAATTCATCTCTCTCTCTCAGCAGGTCCACGAGACACATGGTGTATTTAATGCTCCGATGCATGGGAAGATCCTTGAAGTAGGCCGGTTGGGAGGCTCCGTCTTTAATGCTCCGACCGACTGCTTCAGATAAGAAATTGCTGTTGGTGCGACAAGCGCTGTCTTTGAACGCTCCATGCATATTATCTCAAAATTTCTACTTTTGACCGGAAACTTGAACCTCGCCAGTGCAACAGCTTTTGCTCCTGTAGATAGATAACCTTGCAGGGTGTAACAAGTGGATTCTTATTTGTATAGTTCAGTTTTCTAATTTGAATATATGTATATATTTAACTCTAGTAAATCTTGAATCTTCTTATAATGGAAAAAAATGTGAATTCACATTTTAAAATAATATTAAAAGTATGCGTAAAATATTCGTATTATAGTTTGAATAATTGGATCCCACGCCCACTATAAATCCTAAATTTTTATTCATGATAAAAATATGCATATTATGTATATATATACATATCTGTAATACCTGTATGTCAAAGTTGATAAGTACTCATAATCAGGAATAAAACTATTCTATTTAAGGATCAATAATCGGAAAGTAGGTCGATTTGGTTAAATTCAGGAAGAACCAGGGGCAATAAAGTCTTTCTGCTGGTCCATGCAAAATTACGAATAAAAAATGGGGGGCGTCTAGCGATCGGGGGCTTTCGAAAACCCTATCTCAAAATCCCTCCCATACGCTCACTGTCTCCGGCGAGAAGAGTCGACGAGCCTCCGAATTGGGGTCGCCCGGCGGCAGAGGAAGGCGTATCTATGGAGAAAGAGGGCGGCGCAGCGACCGGAATTGGAAGAAGGTGTTGACGGTGCTGATTTCGAAGGATCGCGACGTACGTTGGCGAATTCGAGGATTTGAGGTTGGTTTTCAGAACCCTGGCTATGCAAAATTGGGTCCTTATGGGGTTTAAGGGTAGAGCTCATTGTTGTCCGAAACTGGTAGACTCAAACACGAAAGATGGTTGGGGTTTTGTGATGCCTGCATGTGAAATTCATAAGTTTCCTCTGTTAGTTTGAATGTTCCTGCTCATGCTTCGATCTGAATTCCAATGCCAAAGATGACATTTTGGACTTTCTGCAGGGGATTTTGTTAGTTCTATTTCAACAAATACTGCTCTGTCTCGTTTGTGGCTACTGTTTGCTTTGTTTTTTGGGTGCGATCAAATTTCTTCTACAGATTCTGCATTTGTACGTTTTGAATAGCTATTGTATAGTTGTAATAATTTTTATTCTTATGTAATTTCTGATTTTTAGAATTTATGGAGCCAGTTTCATTCTTAGTTTCGGAGGTAGAGAAAATACTAATATAAGGCATGTCGGAGTTTGGGAACATTAGGAGTAGATGTTAATAAGCTTATGTGGAGATATGTTGTGTGTATATATTTAGTTTTTGGAATTTTGCTGAATGGTCGCATGCGGGAATGGCGACGACCAGGTTTTTGTTTTAATGGTTGTCAACTTGCTGTCGTCAGCAAGTTGGCATGTTGAAATGAGTGTTTATAGAGAATTGTAGCATGCACTTGCTTAACAATCATCAATCTCTACTGAAAATGGTCCCATATCATGTTGGCATGAAAGGTTTGAAGATGAACATGGTATTCTAACCAAGATAATTCATTTGCAGACTTGAGAATAGTGTAACACGATAATAATCACAATCGTTCTGTTGACTTAAGCTCACGTAAGAATTGTAGGGGATGTCACATAGTAGATAACAGAAGTTGTCATGCTAGTCCTACCCAACACAACCATTTTACTGAAGTTCAACATACCTTTCTTCCTCTACCATATGTTTAAATCCTACAATGGACAAATCTGTGTTTAAAGGTTAAACCTGATTATTTTATTATTTCTCAGGATAAACAATTCAACAAACTTAGTTTTACAATGCAATCGTAAGCCATAAAATCTTGCACATCAGGGCTCTCTTCAAGATTGTATTTGATAGTAGAAGTGGTTGTTGATGTATTATTCTTCTGCTTGGTTTTCACTTCCCAACTGCTGAACATGCATGCGATACAATGGCAGAAATTCTGACACTATAGTTGACCTTAGAAGCTATCCAATGGGTACAGAAAGTTCAGTTTTAGCACCTACAGAAGAACAAAAAACATTAGTTATATTAGACATAAAGAACGAGGTTGTAGAAATGTTGAAATGACAGAAATGTGATATTTCAGAAATGCCAGGTTTCAGGGTTAATTCAGGAATAGCAAAACAAAATACAAAATGGGCAGAAATTTAAGTCTGTTACAGAAGTTTTAGGTACAAAATTGATAGTAAAACTGATACTTTAATTGATACCGAACTGATGTTGAAGTTGATGCTGAATTATGGATATACAAATTTTAGGTTGGGCAGTGTAGTCTATGCTGTGTTCTTCGAAATGTGCAAGAGTCTACATTGTTATTCAATTATATCAGTAAAGTAGAAACAAATTATTTATTGTGGCATGTTGAATTAAAGAACAACAAAAAGGGTTTTCACAGTACCGTTATTGGGACTATATGGTTAGCTTACAACCTGCTTAAGTGCAGAAATTATAGTAGAATGTTATAACTGAGTTAAACTTGTAGAGGATTAAAAATGTGTGAGTTGATTTCTGTTCAAACTCTGTTGTGTGATTTCGATAGTGGCAGATTGGGGTAAGTTAAGAAAAGTGACACTGGATAACAATTATTAAATCAGGGGAATCAGGAGTAGTGTGGTTAAAATTCAGGAAAACAGGTTTGGGAATAGGGAACCTTATGGGTGCAAACATGAACTTTGGTCTGTTTGTATATTCTGATTTTTAATATGCCATATAGAGTCCTTTTCCTACATTGGATTTTACATTGCCATATGGATGCAGAGCGTGGAGATTTATTTCTACAGATATGTAGTGAACTAGTATAGGAGTGAACTTACAATAAAAACTGCTTGTTCTGTTTTGATTAGTGCATGAAAAATAGATTGTTGAAAAAAACTGAGATAGGGTAGCAAACTGGAAAGTTGATGGTAGTGTTGCTAGAAAATAAAAAAAATTTGTAAGTTGAGAGGTAAAGTAGGAAGTATAGTTTTGCAGAATTTTTGGTCAGTAATTGTTACGGTAATAAACTAAAGCTGGAAGTTTAAATTTATTGATGAAAGGTTGGTTGTGAATTTCTCAAGTTTATTCACTTCAGTTGATAATATTCTTTTTTTTTTTTTAACCTTCGGTGCTTTTGTGTCAGTTGATAATGTTAATGATGCTCTTTCCAATATTCTTCCAGGTCCATTGCCTTCTCTGGAGAGAGAGAGAGACAGACATTATACTTGAGCATGCCTTTCCTAAGATTGTTTTCACGCGTGCATTTGCCACAGGTTCTCAGGTAGAATTGATTTTGCTTAGATATCTTCTTTTAGTATCGACACATATTACATTCCTTGCTATTTCCATGTGGGTCTCGAAGGTTGCACTTTCTGTATACGAACACCCGGCTTGCTTGGTCGACTATCCAAATCGACTTAAAAAAACACTCCCCATGTATTCTCATCTAACTATCCTCGTTGCACTCATCTCTGTGGTGGTGTACTGTAGATCTCTTACTTCACAAGCTTAATATACAGCAAAAATTGTTTTACAGGCAGTTTGAACAAGATGTGGAGACCGTCATCAATGTGTTGCAGCCTGGACCTCTTGGGATCGTAGAGCATAAGTTCACAGCGGCAGAGGTGCAAAAAGCAAAGGCCACAGTCCAAAGAGCAGTTGATAATTGGCGAAGGAATTCTTCACTTGAAAAACTTTGCGACATTCAGAGCGTGCAACATCTCACAACTAACGAATCTAATTATCCCGGAGTTGCATGAATCAAGGGCCTTGCAGGCTGCAGATTCTCCAGAGGGCTCGGCTTCCTTAACATCTTTTAGAGGGAAAAAAACATGTCGCAAACTATACCTTTCAGGAGTTCTGAATAAGTTTACAGACTACTGTAATAATAGATATCTTTTCTGCTTCAGAAAATTATAAGCAAATCAAAATGCAATTTCCATAGGGCAAATGTTATAATTTGGCTTCCATGTCGTATCATTATAACACATTACCGGGGTGTAATATTGTGATCTATCATTGTAACAGTATCAATTATGATGATGTAGACATATTTGATCCTCGAGATACATGCCTAAATGATGCCGATGCATGTTGTTAGTTTTGGCCTTTAGATCAGACCATCTTTATCTCGTAACGAATATTACATGCAAGATCGTCACATTCTTTAAACACGTCAACCATCTCAAAACCTTAGACGCAACAAAGTCGACATTTTTCCGCTCACAAAATGCCAATCTAGAAGAATATTAGTTAATAAAAAAAAAACGAGGGTATCAGTTGGCGGGAACCAAATTTGTTCACCCTCTGTCTCGCACGCGCGCCTCACGTGCCGATCTCACGCCCATATAACGTTGCCCCTCAGCGGTTGGAGCAATTTTTTTTGCTCTCTCTTTCTCGCATCTCGATCTTTTTATTCTTTGCTCCGTGTGGGGCGAAACCCTCGTCCTACATCTGCGAATGGCGAAACCCTCCTTTTCCGGGAGCTCCTCCGAGGACACCGCCTCGAACGGCTCGATCGCGTCCGACGACGAGCGTAAGAATGGAGCGGAGGCCAACTCCGAGGAGGAGGTCGATGAGGAGGAGATCGAGGCCGTAGCACGGACGGCAGGCCCTGACGACGAGGAGGTGAAGGACGAGGAGGAGGCCAATGATGTTAACGGCGGCGAAGACGACGACGATGAGGACAAGGGCGACGAGGCGGAGAGCGACGATGATGATGACGATGAAGGCGACGAGAAGGTGAGTCCTGCGTAGATGCTAGGCTGCTCTCTGATCGATGGTCTTTAGATGCTTAGTTTCTGCTCTTTTTTTTCCTTTATTGATGAATGATCGGTCTGAAATATGTTAGTGCTTTTGTTAAAGTCTTCTGCCCCTTGGCTGATGCGCTTAGTGCGGAGTCCCGCTATTTGCAGCAATGCTTCTCTACTAGATTCCTGAACAGTAGCTGCGTTGTGCCAAAAGACCCACAAGCAAGATTTTTGTGCCTTTTTCAATTTTGGAGGGGACTATTTGTTATTATAATACATACGCAGAAGTTTTTGCTTCTCTAATATTTACTTCCAGGATGTTACTTTATTGAACTTCTGTCGATTGTGAATTCGTCTTATTTCTGAATGACATTAGTCGTTATACTTATTTGTATTATACATGGGGAGATCTTTTTGAATCAGACTGCAATTCTTACAGGAAAATACTGAAATTGGAAAACGTGAAAAAACCAGGCTGAGAGAGATGCAGAGACTGAAGAAACAAAAGATTCAAGAAATATTGGAGAAGCAGAATGCAGCTATTGATGCTGATATGGTTAGTTATCCTAATTAAATACTATAGATGGCAGAGATTAGCTACATGTTGCTCTGTACTGCATTTAGAGAAACCATTCTCTGAACTTTGGCCAAATTTATGTCCATACAATTTCATGCAGGGAACTCATTCTCTAATAGACTCCATTCCATCTTTTGCTATGGATGGTGAACGAGAGAGAATGAGTCTATTTAGTAGGCAAACATTGATCATGCTGCATGCCAATTATACACATTTATTTTTGACAATGAGAAATTTTGGGATAATACGCATTGATTTTTATGAAAAACATGGTTAGGGTGCCAAATTCTCAATTTAGAGAACAGGAACTCCTGATGATCTTGTTGCTTTCTTTTTAAATTCCTATCATATTGACGACTGCAATTTCATTTTTCTGAAAGTCATCTTTGAAACTTAATGCTTCTTCTCAATATTGTTCGACATTGACCCAGTGGTGCTTCCTCCATGGATCCTGTTGCTGTGGAAACAACTCGAAATTGGATAACTTATTCTTTGTGTTCACATATAACCCTTCATCTGGACATTAGAAGTTCTCTTATTTTGGCTTCTGGCGGTGACAGTATATTGTCACCAACCAGAAGATCCATCATAATAATTTGATTATGTGGACTCTCTCACGTCCTTTTTTCCCTATATTCATATGATACCCATTACTGCTGTAGTTCGATTATGCATCACATTGTCCTGCCTTTCATGGTAACAATGGAGTTGATACTTTTCTCAGAACAACAAAGGAAAGGGGCGACTGAAGTACTTGCTCCAGCAGACCGAAATATTTGCTCATTTTGCAAAGGGTGCCCAATCTGCATCAGAAAAGAAACCAAGAGGAAGGTAATTTGTCATTCTTGCACAAAATATGCACACTGAACTTGATAGCAAACTTGGTATTGACTTATTAAAGCTACAAAATTTTGCCATGATGGTGCTGTTGAACTGAAGTTGATGGAATACATATTGATCGCTTTCTGTAACTTCTAGTCTTGTTAAAAATTCCTTGATAACCACAACTAAACCTTATCAACTTTTATTATATTAAAGAAAATGTGCCCTTTATTAATCAGAGTTGATAATTTGTTAATTTGTTGCATATTATTCTGGATCTTATCCTTATATTTATTTTGTGCTGGAGAGCACATTTGTTTGATCCTATATGCATGCTTGATATATTGAGCAATTCTTACATGCTGTCCTCATTGCTGTTACTGATTCACAACAAATGACATTTTGGATCACACTTTTTCATTGCTTTAAGCTAACGTTTTTTAGTAACAACCAGTTTAAGCTAGAAGAGTACTAATAAAGATCTAGAGGTGATGAAGTCCTGTTGACCAAAATTTAGGCTGCTGTAGATTTTATTGATGATGAGTTCTCTGAACCTAAGTTCGAAACATAAAAAAAAACAGTGTCTAGATTTCTTTTTCCTAAATTTAGAAAGAAGTCAATTATGTCAACTCTTCAACCGGCAGGTGTTACAGAAATTTGATTTTGGGTTTTTGGTCTAATGTGATATGTTCCAACTGGATGGAGTACTGGAGGGATATTAGCCTTGGTTTATTGCATATTCTTGTAAAGTAAGCTCAATCTGGAGTCTCCAACATCATTTGGAATTTCGTTTTTAGCTTTTTATGGAAGGAGCCTTAATCACAGAGGACTGAGGAACAAAATCATGCATCAACCTGAATTAGATCACATAAATAATTGTTTCCTTGTATCCATCACATTTGTCCTGAACCATTATAAATTAATTACTGATTTTTCCAGGGGACGTCATGCATCTAAGATAACAGAGGAAGAAGAAGATGAAGAATACCTAAAAGAGGAAGAGGATGCTTTGGGTGGTGCTGGAGGGACCCGTTTGGTTTCACAACCATCTTGTATGCTTTTAATTCTGTTGGGAAAAACTTTTCGCATTTAATGCCTTTTTCGTTCACTTTCGTTGTTTTGTTTGGATATAATTGTCGAAAACAATCATTGGCTTGGCTTCTCTTGATGAAGCCAATGAGTCTTGTTTGATAGCAAAGCTTCCACACCACACTTTCTTCAAGGTTGGTAACTTTTGGCTTTAGTGGACTGTCATTCTATTCCTAGTTTAGGATTTGAAGTCCACTAGTCTTTTCGATGGTTGAATCATTTTGTGCTTTGGTCTTAGTTCTGGAATTATCAGCCTTGGCTATCTTAGGCTGTCCTATTCTAGAAACATGATAGGAAAAACAATAGATCATTCTTCTTTTTCAGGCATTGCAGGCATTATGATGTAAATTACACAATTTGGGGTAAACACCAGATAACATTATGAAGTTGGTCACACATCAATATCATTGTGCTCCGAGTTGTACCCTTAACTATCAATAACAGACAACTGCAACCCATCTCCTCCGTCAGTTTGGATCAGTTAAAAGATCATATATGCAGAGGAACTGTGCTCAACTAGCAAGTTTGACTGATAAGAAATGAACAGAAATTAATGATATGCTTTTTATGTTAAAAGGCATCATTTACTGTGATAGTAGTCATCTAGTTATTTCCCTAGTTTTGCAAAAACAGAAACTGTTTCACTTTTAACAATGTAAAACTGGGAATAATCAGTATTCATCATAGTTATGTTAATATGCCAGTAGATGCTTTGCACTTGTTTCTTTGTACATTTTATTTACGTTTCATCCTTATCAAGGTATATATGGTTAAATAAATTTTCATGTTATCTATAATGATTTTTTCAATCGAAGTGTCTATTTCTGATATCTCCTCCGTCAGTTTGGATTAGTTAAAAGTGTCTATCTTTGAAATTTCTTATTATCCGTGCATCTACATCTACAGGTATACAGGGAAAAATGAGGGATTATCAGCTAGCTGGATTGAATTGGCTGATACGATTGTATGAAAATGGAATCAATGGGATTCTCGCTGATGAAATGGTACTGCAATTGAGAGATTCATCTTTTGCCGTTGATCAGCTTATCTTTAACTTTTGGTAATTTTTCCTTGCTGTTTGACTGAAGTATATGTTTGGCTATTTGATGTCCCTCTTATGTAGGGTCTTGGAAAGACATTGCAAACCATCTCTCTACTTGGCTATTTGCATGAATTCAGAGGTATTACTGGTCCACACATGGTAGTAGCACCAAAATCTACTCTTGGGAACTGGATGAGAGAAATCAGACGCTTCTGTCCTGTTCTGCGTCCTATAAAATTTCTTGGGGATCCTGAAGCAAGAGTTAGTGAAAACTTCAAACTTTCCTTAGCTTGTTCATTTCTATTCCATTTGTTTGCTGCAGGAAGAATTTTGGGGTATAACTTTAATTTGTTACTGCCACTCACAGAGACATATACGTGAGAATTTGCTGGTGGCTGGGAAGTTTGATGTGTGCGTAACTAGTTTTGAAATGGCCATCAAAGAAAAAAATGCTTTAAGACGATTTAGCTGGCGCTATGTTATCATTGATGAGGCCCATCGGATTAAAAATGAAAATTCTCTTCTTTCCAAAACAATGAGACTCTACAGCACCAATTACCGTCTTCTTATCACTGGAACACCTCTCCAGGTATTGTATTGTTTAATAAATCCACTTTAGTGAATTTTTATTCTTGAAAGCATGTTAAGTTTCATTCACTATTCCATGCCACTCCACATCATTTTTCTTGAATTTTTCAATCTTGTAACTTATATGTGTACCTTCTTGTGCATATGCTTTAGAAATTCAAATGTGCATTTTTCTTCTGCATCACCATCTGTTCTTTTAACCATTTCTTTCTTCAAAACTGAATTGTGTAGATTATTTAAAGTCATGATATCTCCAACAACATATACTCATGAAATTTATTTAAAGATTTTCCTTATTTTTCACCCTATAAACTGTGGCAGCATTAACTGTGATCTCAAAACTGTATATATACTCCACAAACAATTAGTTCAAACTTTATCATGTGATATTAAACATTCATTATGTGCAGAACAATCTTCATGAGCTGTGGGCTCTTCTTAATTTTTTGCTTCCTGAGATATTTAGTTCTGCTGAAACCTTTGATGAGTGGTTCCAAATATCTGGAGAAAATGATCAGCAAGAGGTTGTTCAACAGCTTCACAAGGTCAGTTTCATCTACAGCAAGTCATTCATGCTTACTTGTTTTATGCATTAATAAGCATTATTTTCCTTTTTTCACTAGGTTCTTCGTCCATTCCTACTCAGGAGACTAAAATCTGATGTTGAAAAAGGGTTGCCTCCAAAGAAGGAAACCATACTCAAGGTGGGAATGTCCCAGATGCAAAAGCATTACTATCGTGCTTTGCTTCAAAAAGATTTGGAAGTAGTTAATGCTGGTGGAGAGCGCAAGCGTCTTCTGAATATTGCTATGCAGCTGCGAAAATGTTGCAATCATCCATATCTGTTCCAAGGTGCTGAACCAGGGCCACCTTATACGACAGGGGAGCATCTTATCACAAATGCAGGTAGTTTCATTTCTTGTTCAGTTTGGTCTAACAACATTCTTCCTTTCTGAGCATATGATGCTTTTGCAGGTAAAATGGTTTTATTAGACAAGTTGTTGCCAAAACTAAAAGAACGCGACTCCAGAGTTTTAATATTCTCACAGGTGCAAATCAGTTCTATTAGTTCATAATTTTTCCTTGATGAACACACATTGGGCAGGGTTGCTTATGTGTCATAATATGTTTAACTTGTCAGGAACCTAATGTAGTCCATCAGAAAACTTGAGTTCTATAGTGCTTAAACATATTTATAAATTTCACAGTATGGTTCACATGCATAAGCAGCATTTTTTTTCTTTTCTTTTGTAAACTTAAAGTGCATGCATCTTTTGGAATACAGATGACTAGGCTTTTGGACATCTTGGAAGATTATTTGCTGTATCGTGGGTACCAATATTGTAGGATCGATGGGAACACTGGTGGAGAAGAAAGAGATGCTTCAATTGAAGCCTTTAATCGACCTGGAAGTGAGAAGTTTATTTTCTTGCTTTCTACGAGAGCTGGTGGACTGGGGATCAACCTTGCTACTGCTGATGTTGTCATTCTTTATGACAGTGATTGGTATTCATCTTTCTTTGCATCCATTAATTTCTGCTAGTCTTGCTTTTCATCATCAACATGTCATTGTGGTGACATCTACTAGGAACCCTCAAGTTGATCTACAAGCACAAGACCGTGCACATAGAATTGGCCAAAAGAAAGAAGTTCAAGTGTTCCGTTTTTGTACAGAGGTGCAATTATTTTTGTTGGATATTACTTAATGGTTCAATTTTTATGGACCCGTGTCTATAGGATTATTCTGTATTTTTTGACACACCTGTAAATTGCAGTATGCTATTGAGGAAAAAGTCATAGAAAGGGCATACAAAAAACTTGCACTTGATGCATTGGTAATTCAACAAGGTCGATTAGCAGAGCAGAAAAGTATGTATATTTCCTCTTAGGAGTTACTGCCTTAAACTTTAGCAACTAGCTTGTTTGAGGATATCAAATATATTTGTGCTTTGTTGATTTCCTAAATGCAGCTGTTAACAAAGATGAACTTCTACAAATGGTAAGATTTGGTGCTGAAATGGTCTTCAGCTCCAAGGACAGCACAATAACAGATGAGGACATTGATCGTATCATAGCTAAAGGAGAAGAAGCTACAGCAGAGCTTGATGCAAAGATGAAAAAGTTTACAGAGGATGCTATACAATTTAAAATGGATGACAGTAAGTTAATTCCTTCTTTGATGTCATTTCTTAGCTAAGATCTACATTGGATTTGTAATATTTGTAGTATTTTTTGCAGCTGCTGATTTGTATGACTTCGATGATGAGAAGGTATATCTGCTGAGATTTGGACATAAATTTCGTTCTGTTCACTGTATTTTTTCAATCTAGTGTTATATAATATGCTTCAACTCTGACTATGCTGACTTGGAATCTGCGACACTTCTTGTTTCCTTGTTATTGCTTTATTTTTACTTTCAATTTTTATTAATATGAAGGATGAGAACAAGGTTGACTTTAAGAAACTAGTCACTGATAACTGGGTTGAGCCATCTAGGAGGGAGAGAAAACGCAAGTAAGATGTATCATTGGGGGCAAGTTATACATGTTAATTCATTCCCATTGCTTCTAATTCACTCCTTTTGGTATGTTTAGTTATTCAGATGCTGATTATTTCAAGCAAGCACTGCGCCAAGGTGGTCCTGCAAAATCAAAAGAGCCACGAATTCCTCGTATGCCCCAATTGTAAGTTGATTAGTTTAGCTTAGATGCTTTGTGTTGATACTATTGATGCCACACACCTAATTAATCTATTTTTTTATCTGCAGGCATGATTTTCAGTTTTTCAACACTCAGAGGCTGAGTGAGTTGTATGAGAAAGAAGTTAGATATCTCATGGTATGCACCTTGTCCATCTTTTGCTTTTTCCACACTCAATTTACTCCTACTTTTTTTTTACCCCTAAGCTTTAATATCAGAACCCATATATTATCTTGTGTATTTCTTTGTTTTTGTCATTGGCGGGTGCACTTATTCTTGCAACCTATAAAAACTATTTGCTTCATTGTAGTGGGACTAGAAAAGGATTACAATATTCAATGCATCGGTTTGGTACACTTGGTGCTAGTTAGTACACGGATTAATAAATGTTGGCCAGTTCACACAAGTTGCAGTATGTACAACCCCATATGGCAAAACCATACTGACATTTGAAATCGTCTGGTATGCAAGCTTACCTGTAAATGGTGCACTTGATTAGTGAATCAGGTAGATGTTGTTGCAATATTTTTGTGAAAATTGCCACCAAATTTGATTATATGGAAATTCCAGGGTCATCCTAATTTTACTCATAAATGCTAGTACTTATTCGATACACTTGAATAATTGTTTTTTTTTTCAGATTTCTTTTTTAAAAAGAGGTAAGATCGTGCATCATAATACAAAGATTACATCATATGCAGGGATCCTTATTGTTTGGCAAAAATTTCATTTAACCCATCCACCTCTTGTAACTTTCTTTAACTAGGTTACTTATCATTTCCATTTGATTTCAGCAAGCACATCAAAAAAATCAATTAAAAGATACAATTGGTGATGAAGAGGAAAATGAAGGTACTCAGGCTTAACTTTTCATAGTATGTTTTTAATAATGTGCTGAGTAATTGCTTTAATAATATGTTGGTAAACCAGAATCGGGAGATCCATTGACGGCAGAGGAACAAGAAGAGAAGGAGCGGTTATTGGAAGAGGTGATTTCATTAGGTGATGTCCATGGAGACAATGCAAGTCCTCCATATGCTTATATTATTTTTTGTATTCCTAGGGGTTTTCTACATGGACAAGGAAAGACTTTAATACATTTATTCGGGCATGTGAGAAATATGGCCGCAGTGACCTCAAGAGTATAGCATCAGAAATGGAGGGCAAAACAGAAGAGGAGGTAGAAAGATATGCCAAGGTCTTCAGACAGAGATATAAAGAATTAAATGGTATTTTTCCTGCATGCTTCCCTTATTATTTTCTCCTGTCAATTATCTACCAATTATGAGTATAATACTGCAACTTGTGCTGGAAATTTAAATTCTAGTGTCTCTAATATTATTTGGTGCTTTTCAGATTATGATCGTATCATGAAGAACATAGAAAGGGGTGAGGCAAGGATCTCACGGAAAGAAGAGATAATGAGAGCAATTGGCAAGAAGTTGGATCGCTATAAGAACCCGTGGTTGGAACTAAAAATTCAGTATGGTCAAAATAAGGGAAAATTGTATAATGAAGAATGTGACCGCTTTATGGTAGTTCAAACTCTTTAGTTTCTTCTAACTTGACCTTCCATGTTCTTTTTACTAGTTCTCATCTGAGCATTTGGTGTTTATTATTTCAGTTGTGCATGGTTCACAAACTTGGTTATGGTAACTGGGATGAGCTCAAGGCAGCATTTCGGACATCACCCTTGTTCCGGTTTGATTGGTTTGTTAAGTCTCGAACCACTCAGGAACTTGCTAGACGCTGTGATACTCTTATACGTCTAGTAGAGAAGGAAAATCAAGAATTTGATGAGCGTGAGAGGCAAGCACGGAAAGATAAGAAGCATTCCAGGGTACAATTAAAATTCATTGTTGTCTGCATATATTGAATATTACCCCCTCATTTTGTTCATTGGCTTTTGAAATAGCCAGTATAGAAATGTATTTTTTTTTAACTATTAACTGTGGTAGCTAACCTTTTTTTCTTCCATTTCTGTGGTCATGTAGAGCCTATGACGGTCATCCATCATGATGTTTTTCCTACGAAATTTGTCTTTTTTGTCCTTGTAACAATCTTTTTAATACTTTGCTACCTTTCAGACCCCAACGAAGCGGTCATTAGCAAAGGCACCTGCAATGGAGACTCCCGCGTTGACTTCTTTCAAAAGGAGAAAACAATCATCCATGGATGACTATGTGAGTTCGGTAAGCTTTAAGTTATACATTTTTGTATTAGATGACTGAATCAATGATGGGGATAAGACTTGAATTTATCAGATTACTGAACTGGTTGGAGTTTGTCAAGTAATTAGCATAATGTCTGTGGTACTAAGAATCTGCAAGTATTAGATCAAGGCTGTAAACAAGCTGAGCAAGCTAATGGATGTTTTACTTACTGTACAAGCTCGCTCATCAAAAAGCTTGTCGATTGCTGCAAACTTCAAGCTTATTTTGTCAAGAAACTGTGGAGCTCAAGTTTTTATTAAGCTCGACGTAGTCTCAGCTTGAGCTTGTATCTGATCTCAATTTTGACTGCTTGCGGTCAAACTTTAGTTCTTTACAAGATTGCTAGATATGTAGTTAAGAAAATAAATAAACACCAACTTGATCTTATTTTAACCTTGAGTAGTATGGGTAATATATGTCTATGGACAATGTACCAATGAGTTTGTAGATGAACCCCTCTTTGTGAATTATTCGCAAGTTTTATTCACAAAGCCTAACGAGTAGTGCTTATTTCGTTTATTCAATCGATTATTTAATTGCATCCTTGATTAGAGGCTCCTTGTGATCATCATGTCAATATAATAGAATGATTCTATTTATTTATGCTTAATCATTAGTCAGCCTAAACACATTTACAATTTACATTGTGACAGGGGAGGAGGCGAAGATGAGGCGATTATGGTCCTTATTTTGGAGCATATGAGACGCTGGAAGGAATTTGATGACTAGATATTCATATGATCGGCATCTTCGTGCAGCTAGAGAGGCATTTCTTTATCTTACAGAGTTTTTAAGGTTCATTTGGATACTACTATGCCTGTTCCTCTGGACCGCGGAGGCGCGAAATCAACCAGCCCACTCTATTTTGTCATCGAGTGGTTTCTGATTAATGGAGGTAGAATTTGTTGTGCCGTAGAATACATTTAAGTCAATTAAGTCAAACTATGTATACACCTAGAGTACAATGTGGAAAGAGCGGAATGTGCTTAAACTATTCAGAATGCTTTACATAATTAATTATATTATCGTATTCGTGATTCATCAGCTTAATTTATATTAAAACTCAACTCAACGGCACAACTATGCTAATAACGTTATTAGCATAATTGTGTCCTTGAGTTATCTTATTTTAGTGAAGATCAGCATTATGACCTTGAGTTATGTTATTTAGTAAAGATAGTATGTTTATTAATTTAGGGATTACTTGCTCTTCCAGGTTAAATAAAATGAAAACATTTTTTTAGTTATCTGCAGGTATTTAATTTATTCAACGGGATATAATTATGCATGCGTTGGAATCCTAAGTTATCGTATTATTAAATAACTCACGATACAACTACTCAAACAGTTGGCATGTTTCATATTCACAGTTCATTTTTTTAAGCAAAAAATAAAAAACTGATACATATTATACTAAGAACAAAAACCAGCTAAATCCAAAAATCAAGCATGCAACAATGGAAAAAATACTAAATAATTTATATGCAATTATAATAAAATTGATTTGATCAAAAATTAGTATAAAGCTGACTTCATATTAGTTTTTTTTTTCAACTTTATACTAACTTTGTACTTATGGTGAATATTATCGATTGAGGATTTTAAAATAATATATGTCAAAGAAGATTGTTGTTTAAATAATGAATTAGATGATTTATTTCCCAGGAGGAGGGAGGGAGGCACCCGCAGAAAACGAATGATTAGGGTTGAATCAAAGCCTACCAAATATTTAACAGAGTAGCCTATCGTCCATCTGCATCCGATTTCGTTGTCGGGTTCCATATTCGGGTTCATTTTACCATCCGATTCGACAAGTGGTAAAGTCATCCTACGATCCAGAATGTTCTAATTGATACACCGACGGTCCAGATTTTCCGCTCACCACGATGCGCTCTCAACCCTCTCTCTTTAAGAACCCCCTCAAAACCCCAAAGTCCCCGATGCTCTCCCCCTTCGGCGCCTCCACTGGGAAAGCTTCGTAGCGGCGCCGCTCCGTTTGGACGAGCGAAGGTAAAAGACCTCTCTCCTCTCTTCCTCCGCTATCCTGAAACCCTAGTTCGTCCCCTCTTCTCTCCCTTCGACTTGTAATCCCAGAGTTCGTCTTCGTAGTTGTGCGGTCGGACCTTGGCCACCGTGAGATTATTTCTCTTGGATTTTTCTTTTGGCTATATTGTTCTTTTATTCATGTTTTTGGGCTATATTGTTCTTTCATTCATGTTTCTGTTGTTTGTGGGTAGATTCACTAAAAGGAAATGTTGGTGCTGTTCGAAACTCCTGCGGGCTTTGCCCTGTTCAAAGTTTTAGATGAAGGGAAGCTGGATAAAGTGGAGGTGATTGTTCCTTCCTATCTTTTTTTCATTTAGTCTTGGAGGATGCGTTTTTTATGATCTGTTTTATGTTATTGTTGGTTGCTTATTTTACTTTCTGCATTCGATGTTTCAGGATATAGGGAAGGAATTTTCAACGTCAGAGTCAGCTAGAAAGGTTATTTCATCTATTCCTTCTTTGTTTAGTCTCTTTTAAGAAACTTTTAAGTAAAACAAACATTGTTCCTCTGTGTTGATAATGCTCTATCCCTTTGTCTTTCTATCAGATTGTGAAGTTGAAAGCTTTCAGTAAATTTGAGAATACGTCGGATGCATTATCTGCTGCAACCTTGTTGATTGATAGCAAGCCTAGCAAGGACCTTCGGAAGTTTTTACGGGCCCACTGTGAGGGTGAAACTTTGGCGGTGGCTGATTTTAAACTTGGCAATGCAATTAAAGACAAACTGGTTAGCCAATTGTATTACATAAAAGCTTAACCATGTTTTGTTGAATGGTTACAAGATCTGATTAATGTATTTTCTAAAATTTTGCAGAAAATAGAGTGTCTCCACAACAATGCTGTGATGGAACTGATGAGAGGATTGAGGAATCAGCTCACAGAACTCATAACTGGATTAGATGTACAAGATTTAGCTCCAATGAGTTTGGGATTGTCACACAGCTTGTGTAGGTACAAGCTAAAATTCAGTCCTGATAAGGTGTGTTTTCTAATTCATATCTTATGTTAGGAACTGTTAGTGGTGTTTTACACGATAACAATGATCTTTTTTCCACAATTCATAAAAGATACATATTAATCTAAAACACAGTCTTACATCTATCTAAATGTAGGTTTTTAATCATTTTCTCTTATGTGTTTTTATTTTTGATGACTTTTAAAGGTTGATACAATGATTGTTCAAGCCATAGGGTTGTTGGACGATCTTGATAAAGAGCTCAATATATATGCCATGAGAGTTCGTGAATGGTATGGATGGCATTTTCCAGAGCTCACTAAAATTGTACAAGATAATATTCAGTATGCAAAGCTTGTTAAGCTAATGGGCAACCGTACAAATGCTGCCGATCTTGATTTTTCTGAGGTAAAACAATCCTATTTCAAAATTACAAATAAACTTCTGCTTTGATTTCTGATAGTTTTGTCCTCTTAGGTAATATCTGAAGAGACTGAAGCAGCACTAAAGGAAGCATCAGTGATATCAATGGGGACTGAAGTTAGTGAACTTGATTTGATAAACATCAAGGAACTTTGTGACCAGGTTCTGGCACTTTCGGAGTATAGAGCTCAGCTTTATGATTATCTTAGAAGCAGAATGAACACAATTGCACCGAATTTAACTGCTCTTGTAGGGGAGCTTGTTGGAGCTCGTCTTATTGCCCATGGTGGTAGTTTATTAAATCTAGCAAAGCAACCTGGGAGCACAGTTCAGATTCTTGGAGCAGAAAAGGTATGTTTTTCAATCAATGCCTTTGTCACTGGGATAATTGTCTATTTTTTTTGCACTTAACTATCGGAGAGACTTGGGAGCAGTATGGAGATATGGATTTCATGATTGTATTACACATCTTTATAAATAGAGTATGTTTTAGTAACTTGTAAAGTAAGGTGTTTCAAATCCTTGTTCATATTTAATGGGTGTATTCCAGTATGATGGTCCTATAGTCTTGGCGACTATTTTTTAAGTCATTACGACACCCGCTTTGCCATTTCTCTTGGAAGTAAAGAAAAGAAAAAAAATATCAATCACTAGAAAAATTGGTCTTTGTGTTAAATCTACTTGACTCTTTTTTCCTACTCTGCTCATCAATCAAGTATATCAGTTGAGAACAAAAACAAAACAGATCTTTGAGGTAGAGTGATCATCTTGACCATCTAGTTGGGATACATGGAATTAAATCCTTCTTATTTGAAGGTATTAATTGTCCGTAGCCTTGATTGATGTGGCTAATGTAATTGGATAGTTCTACGCAAGTTTCTCAACTGATCATTTGGGAACATGATCTTCCACTAAAATTATTGTTGTATATAGACAAGTCTCACTTAGCTTTTTTTTTATGACATTTTTATTATCCACATCTACTGTCTTGTAGAAATCTCCAAGTAAAATTTATTTTAATCACATTTGCAGGCACTTTTCCGAGCTCTTAAGACTAAACATGCTACACCAAAGTATGGGCTAATCTACCATGCATCGTTAGTTGGTCAGGCAGCTCCTAAAATCAAAGGGAAAATTTCTCGCTCCCTTGCTTCAAAGGCTGCCTTGTCTATTAGATATGATGCTCTTGGTGATAGTGAAGACAACACTCTGGGATTAGAAAATCGGGCCAAGGTAACATCTAGATTAGGATATTTTTTTGGTAATATGCATAATATCTATTTTCACAACATTAACATTCTTAAAATTATTGAATAGCTTGAAGCCCGTCTTAGGGTTCTTGAGGGCAGAGAGTTGGGTCGTTCTGCTAGCGCAACCAAAGGGAAGCCAAATATTCAAGTTTATGACAAAGATAGAAAGAAGGGTGCAGGGGCTCTGATTACTCCAGCAAAGGTACCCATAGGAATTTAAAAGTACCTCATATGTGAAGTGCCTACTATCTAAATCTTTCGGGGTCTCATTATGTTTTTTTATTTTCCTTCGTAGACATATAATGCATCAGCGGATCTTGTGCTTCCGCAAACAACTCCTGCGAAGCCTGATGGTGAAGGTGAAGTACGGCCAAAGAAGAGGAAGCATGAGGAGGTGGAACCAGCACCTACTGAGGGAGCAGGTGAAGAGACTCCTAGAGATGAGGCCAAAGGTGAGGAAGAGAAAAGGAAGAAGAAGAAGAAGAAAAAGATGGCCGAGGTAGAGAATAACGAGCAAGTTGCCGAACAAAATTCCCTAGATGAAGCAGAAGAGCAGACTAAAAAGAAGAAAAAGAAAAAGAAGCATGAGGATCAAGAGGCAGAGTTGACAACCCAACTTGAAACTGAGTCATCAAGCAAAAAAGAAAAGAAGAAGAAAAAGGATGCTGAAGAAGCGCAAGCATCAGGCGATACACCAAACAAGAAAAAGGAAAAGAAGAAAAAGAAGCAGGGCTAGATGAATGGTGTAATTTCCCGAGTCAGGAGGATGTCGGGAAATTGTTTTGCTGTTGTAGTACTAGGCTTAGAGGCACAATTACGGGAACTGGATTGATATTTTGGTAGTTTCGACTTTGCTGCATTGTGTTTGAAGAATGCGTAATTTGTTCACGAAAGCTTTATATGTTGCAATTCATGCATCCAATGCCACCATGCCCATGAATACAAGTTAAGGTTATTCAACATCGGTCTCGTTTTGCTTGTTCATTTGCTCATGCCATCTACTAAAAACAATAAAACATGCAATTATGAGAGCCTCTATGTTCCTTACAAGAAAGTACACATACTTTGCAAATTAAGAAAAACTTGAAAAGTAACTTGAATTGCACACCATGAGCTGGGTTATAGATAATTTTGTCTGTCTCGAGTACAAGTACATCAAATCAACCATGGCACACGTCGATCAGATTACATAAATCTAGCTTGCCAGGAAAACACCTCAAAGACTGGCAAGTTGGCGAAGATTAATGGGGGAAATATATTTGGTATCCCCATCAACAATATGCTTTGCGATAAAAAGATTGGCTGCCTCGCTGGGGTGGTAAGGGTCCCAAAACACGTACGCCGATCGCTCAGCGCACATGCTCGAGGTCGGCCCGCATGGAATCATGCCTTGGTATTGCCCTCCAGTACCGCAGCACGCATAACTAGCCGTCCTGAATCCTGCCTTACGATCACTGAAATGTCAAGCAGATGGCTTGCGGAGATCAGAAGAAGCAAACAACACGTTTCTTACCGTAAGATCGATAATTTGTGATCAATTCCATGACCAAATCATACACATTGGCGAGCACAAATTTGGCCCCCGGCAGTTTGTCATTCAAGTCAGCAAGCAGGTCCCTGAGCTGAGCATTGTACTGAACTGCAAGTAGATTTGGCAAACTCACACACTCGTTCTCTTTGACCTGGTTAATTGTCTTCTGATAAGGAATGCACCCCACCGGCCCTATGTTTGACACTACAACTTTCCTCGCGTCGAGCCTGTAAAGTCTCTGCAATATATATGTGCAAACCAAAATTACTCCTTTGATGCAATTAAATTAATTATTCTCCGCGAGAGGAGAGGTTTTTGCTAATATTTACCATGAGCTGACTTCGTAGGGCAGTGATGAGGTCGTTGATAAATCCATCTGGGGTTTCGATGATCCTTTCTCCCACGTAGAAGAACGGCAGGAGGTAATTGTTGAGGAGATCGTTTGATCCGATGGTGATGGAGAAGATGGATCTCTTCCACAGGTATTCTCTAGCCTTGGCTTTTCCCAGTAATCCATCCAACTCCTGCCTGGTGATGTTGAAGTAATCAATCTGGATGTCCATTCCCAGCCTGTTTACAAATATTTTCCCGGTGCCGTTGAGTATTCCGGCAGCTCCAGATGCGTAGTTGACTCCGTTCAGAATGACCGGTCCTTTTGTTTTAGGAGACAAAAATGGCTGTGCGTAATTTGGTTGCCCAAGTAACTCTCCTTCAACAACAAGAGAAGGTCAAATTAAAATGCTTTATTTCGACGGAGACTCACGAAACAAATAATTAATATTCATCCTTTTTTTTCCCTTCTCTTCTTTGAATTTTGATCAGATCGAGTTCAAACTATGAGTGTTTTATCTGCTATCATTTCAAACATCAGATCAGAACAAGAGACGAGGAGGAAGCGCGAGGGCAAACCGATGATGTCCGCGACAGTCCTCCCATTGGTGAACCGGCCGGTCGGCCACCCGCCGGAGGCCGCAAAGTCAATGCCGTTGGGTGGCAAGTCGGCCCTCGACAGCGAAGGGAGGTAGTTGTTGTTGCCGGCGTCGACGAGGGAGTCGCCGAACACGAAAGAAGCTCCCATTGAGGACTGCTGATTGCCTCCGCTCCTCCCTGCTGCTGCCACCGTCACGGCGCAGCAAAGCACCGCCGTCAACGCCCACCGCAATTCCATGGCGATCGTTAAAGTCCTCTCTCTCTAACGTGGAGCGATGGAGGAATCAATTGGGATATCTATTCCTCCTCGGCGACGCTGTGGGTTTATAAGAAGACACTGCACGCATGCTGCAGTTTTCTTGGGGAAGAGCTGAGGGTTAGCCGGGGTTTTTGCTAACTTGCTGGAGAGTTAAACTTGCAGCACTTGATTGCAAAATTTAACAAAGTCTTTGTATATTTCTAAAAGTTATATCAGAGAACGAGAGAATGCTTGGAGTGAGGGAAATTTACATAGCGATTCGGTGAGAATAATTAAGCTGAAGAAATTAAAATGAGCATGCAACCGTCTTCCATTCTTTTAATACCTCTTGCCCCTTCGATAAGTGCTAGCTTGCATCAGACAGAACAAGGATAAGATTTACCATTCAAGGCCATTTTAAACTTTGGGGCAACTTCATATAGATGCTCTTATTAACTCATTATGCAAATTTACAAGAAGAATAAAGAATCAAAAGGGTGGAGCAGGAGGGAGCGGGGGGCCTCCAGAAAATGGCCCACAGCAGTCTTCCAGAAACCAGCAGCAACAGAGGAAGTAAAAGCTGCCAATTAACCAAGTTTAAAACCCCACCATATAATCGCAAACTTTTGTATATATATACATGGAGTAGATGCATAGGATTAAGAAAAGTGATTACCATGAGAAGATGCAGCAGCCATCTCTAGCTTCCAGAAGAGGAGCCCAACCTGGCTCCGGTCCAGCGAGTCCCATTGGTTTCTCCCTGATCACAGAGATATCAGGTTCTGGATTATATACATGTGGGTATGTGCAAGCACATGTTCCTCAGCTAGAATTCATACTTTAACTGACAGTCTCCAGCTAATCTTCCACAAAGCTTGAAAAAAGTTTGCTCATTAGGCTCATTGCTGGTTGAGGGTGTCTGTTCATCCAGAAGCATTCCTCACCATTAAGGGATGATGTAACGGAACCATGTTTATATACTCCCCCTCCTCCTCCTCCTGCTGCTGCTGCTGCTACTACTACTAGCTGGGAGGAATTGTCATGTATGCTGGCATGATTGATACAAAGTATCCCCAGATATTGCTTACTCCTTTGATTGATGTGATAATTAACAGTGTGGAGGGAGGGCATCGATGACTTGGCATCACATGTGTGCCCCATGCCTAGCTGCTGCCTAGGTGTATGTACATGTATATATATGCATGCATGTGAGTTTGATACTTCTTTATGGCTTTGACTTTCTCCTAAATTTAGGGGGGGATTGTACTTGAGAACATGCCTCATCTCATCGCTTAATATTTTCTCCACTTGCAAATACTAAATACTATTCAGATTCAAACTTAGAACTCCAAATCTCTCTCTCTCTCTCTCTGTGCACTGCACACAGGAGCTTCATTCAGCATCATGGTTCTTTAAAGCAAGTTGGGTCGCTTTCAACCATTATTCTCTTGCTGCAGCAAGTGCCAATACTAGTCGAGGAGCACCACGGTGCTGTTATGCGCCTTCCATTCTATCTTGCTCGCTCGGTAGATCCATCAGATGGGGCTCGGATTGCGAGCAAAAACCAAGCAATGGCGCAGCAGATGATGCAAGAGACAAAATGGTCCTGCATATATTCCTCTACTCACTGCCTCTTTTGCTACCCTATTCAATTCCATTAACTACCACTTAGAAAATTAACCTTGGCCTCGTAAAATTGAGCTGCAACTCCACCTTGTTAACGACAAGATCCGGACATGCCCTCCGAGCTATGTGCGTAGCAGAAGAAAGGCAACATTTTTAATGCAGACCAACCCCAAGGCATTGAATACTACCAAACCATTGTGAAGCGTGAGATTGTATTTGGGCGCCACAATTTCCATCCATGAAACTCTCTGAAGGTAAAAGCAAAAAAGTTACTTCTTAGATAACATGAAACGTAGCGGTTACATTGCAAGCTTTGATCATGCACTCGGCCACAGTTTGCATCACAGTGAAGAATTTTCCCAGGTCAGTGGAGCGATCCTGCCCCGCCAAAGTTAGCGTCTCCTAAAACTACAGTTGCTTCACAAATCACAACCCCTTTCTATTGAGGCATTTCCACATCAATCTTGTGGGCACAACACAGAAGATAATGATGGCGATGATCCTGGACGATAACAAGATTAATTAGAGGAAGATGAAGCATTCCAGGGAGACGAGGGGATTCTCCAGCGACTCCGCCTCCACTTGAGATCCTGCCGTACCGCCGTCGAGCTGCTCCGAGCACAGCTTCCCTCCTCCCTCCTCCGAGGGGGTCTGATCCCTTGTCTTTCCCGCATGTGGCGCCGCCGCCGCCCTGCATTGTTGTCCTCCGCCCTGCCGCAGCTCGGCGGCCCGCTTCGCGGCCGGGGACACCGATCGCCTCCCGGATCTCTCCCCGGGGTCTCGCTTGGCCGCGGCGGCGCGGCTCCTCGCGGCCTCCCGGGCGGAGTTCGTTCTCGCAACGGCGGGGTGCTCGGGCCGCCTCGCCGCCGGGGAGGGGGAGGACCTTCCACCTACGCAGCCGACGGCGACGCTGCGGTCCCGCCTGCAGGCGAGCTCCCCGGAGACGGAACGCTTCCGCTGGTGCTTGGCCGGGGAGCGCTCGTCCTTCCTCCCCGCGGCGGGGCCTCGCCGCTTCTCCGCCGGGGTGGCGGAGCCGGCGGAGGCGGAGATGGCCTCGCTCTTCACGCTGACGCTCCAGGCCTCAGAGGTGGCCTCGGATCTGGCGTCGCAGCAGCTGCCGCTGTCGGCTGGGAAAGGGAAAATGCCGGGGATGGGAAGTGGCTTGCCGACGAGCTCGAGCTCCCCGTGACCGGCCACCAGATCCGCCGTGGCTCCTGCGGGGGGCAGGCGAGGGCGGGGCGGCCTGGGCGTCTCGGAGAGGACCTCCTTCACCGTCTCCTCCGCATCGGGCTCCGGCAGCGGCGGATCGAGGGGGGGCCCGAGAGAGCGGCGAGGGGGGGCGAATGCGGCGGTGTCGGCGTGCTTTTTGGAGATGGCGCTGAAGCAGCCCCCCATCCTCCCCCTCCGGCGGCTAGAAGAGCGGCATGCCTCCTTTCCCTTTGAGCAGCAGCTGAAGGGGTTCAGCTTTGACGGGGCGGGGATGGGAGCGAGCGGAGACTGGAGAGGTGAGGGACGGATTTCTCTGCTGCTGCTCTCCTTCCTGTTGCTTCTTTTTGTTTGTTTTGTATGGGAGTCGTACTGCGCTGCAGTGTGGGGCGTTCGAAAGGATGAGCGTTCTTTTACTTTTGGAGTTATAGAGGAGGGGAAAAGAAAGCTTTAAATGCATTATTTATGCATCGACATTCGACGATTGACATTACTTCTCTCCTCTCTTCTCTCCCCCAACACGAGCGAGTCCGTCCTTGTGATCGGATCATCAACCTGCAGTCCTATTTATACGCATATATACCTAGAAAAGATTGTTCCAACATTTACCTGCAATGATAAATCTAACCAAATCGTTTGGGTTCTGCTCCATGTGCATCCAAATAATTGAGTCCTCCTATTTCGGTCAGGTAGGTAGGACTTCTACTTCTCATTTCTCTGCTCGAATACATTTCTTTCTTCTCCTTCTCCTCCTTCTTTTTTATCGCGCTCACTAAATAAGAACATTAAATAAAAAAGGTGCGATGACACAATGGTCGGTCGCACAATACCAGCTTTATCGTATCACACGATTCACCAGCATGCTCAACACCTGTCTCCTGCGGCGACGTCTCTTGCCTCTCCCCACCTTCATTGGATTCCCGGCGAGAGATAGGGAAACGTCGAGCGGAGCAGCGGCAGCTCCGGCCGGGGCGGTGGATTCGATGCGTATGATTGATTGAGATGGAACAGCAGAACTTTATAACCAGAAGCAGCAGCAGGCAGCAGGAGGAGGAGGAGGAGGAGGAGATAAAGGCTGTGCCGCCGCGCCTTCCTCCGCCCCTCGGTTTTCCTGCCGCGGAGCTTTGCCGGTGGCATGGACGGCATCGACGCACGTACGGTGGGATGAGCACCGGCCACTGTATATATAATATAATATGGTTTTGATCGGATGAACAGGAACGGGGCTTTCATTCCCGTCGATTTTGAATCTAACTCTCTCTTTTTTTAAAAAAAAATTCTTATATTTATATTTATTGGTCCACTGGAATTAAAAGTCAAAGCAAGGAATGACTGCTTCCTCCGGACCGAACAAAGGAAAACGTCGACACGGAAGAAGCTTCCGCTGGATTTAATAATATTGACCCAGTTTTATCTCCTATATTTATATAAAAATTTACAGTTACTCTGGTTCGCAATTTGTTGTCCCTGCTCGTGTATTCTTCACGTTTCGTGGGGAGACGGAAGTACTAATTTTTTATATTTAATAGGAGAAATAATTAAGAAATGGGCTCTCTCTCAGCTTTGAACTGGAAAAAGTGTAGAGAACAAAAATGAAACATTGAATCCAGAAAGTGACCGATTTCTAATTAGTGTCGTAGGTTGGGCGGTGAGATCACCGATTGGTCGGTAATGTTTTCTAAATTTAAATATGTAACCCACGTCCTAAAACATTTACAAAACTACACCGCTCGGTGACGTAGAAAAAAATAAAAAGGAATAGGAATTCGAAATATTATGTGATAATTGACCGATTGGTTTTGTTTCTTCTTCGCCAGTCCACACGGAAGGGTGGGGGGAGAAGTTAGCGAAGGAAGTGAAGGCCAAAATTTATTACGCCAAAGTCGTCATCGTCGACCGCCGCCTTCCCTTCCCTTCTTCTCTTCCCCTTCAGTTTGCAGTTCCTCCTCCTTCCTCCTTCCTCCTTCCTCCTTCCCCGCTGTTTCTATCTGGTGAAAGCTTGATTTGCCCGGAAATTTTCCCCACTACTGCCTGTTGATCCGTCGGCGTGTCTCATGGCGAGGCGTTACGAGAGAAACCCCTTCGACGAGGAAGAGGAGGTCAACCCCTTTGCGGTAAGTCGTATCACATATCTCATCGTCCATCGTATTTCTATTCTGTGCTGCTCGTCGGCCGTTGCCTTGTTAGGTTTGTGCTCTTCCACCGAGTTTGACCGATGGATAGATCTGATGTGCTTGCTTTTTTTTCCCCCTCCTCCATTGGATTTAAGGGTTTTGCCAGGAGATTATGGGTTTGCTTATCCATTCAGTTATATCTCCAAATTTCTGGTTCGATCGTAGACAAGATTAGAATCTTCGTTGAGAATTCAGAACTTTTTGAGCAGAAGAGTGAGGTCCTTCTCGTTATTTTTCACAATCCGGACTCACGTTTGTGCTGATGGCTCTACTATGGTCACCTGCCTTACAAAAACACCTTCGATTAGGAAATTGGCCTGTTTGTAATTTGGTTTTCGGAACGAAGGGGCCGTTGATAATTTTGGGCTGCAAATTTGACAGGACTCGAATACATGACAAGTCATGACATGGAATTGACGTGTGAATGAATGTGTTCTTTTAACAGGTTGACCGTGTCGTGTTTGCATATTATCACATTCAATCTAAAACTTGATTTTGATTTAGAAAACACTAATTTTTGTTTGAAGTACTTAATTTTTTCTTCACTTTTTCTCGGTGCAAACATAGTCCTCGATAAAAGAAATTAGGTTAGTGTCTCATGTCGGTGTCAGCTACCTAACTAACCTCTGTGTTTTGTTTTCTGAAACTAATAATTAATAATGTCATGTTTGTATCAAATAAGTTATGCCATGTCATTCGATAACATGACACGATTGTGATCCATTGAACCAAATTATCAGCAATATAGATCTTTAAGTACCAGATTGAAGCATACAATAACTTTTTAAGCATAAACACTAGCATCTTGTCGATGAACCTTTTATAAATTTAGTAAGTACATTCACTAATCTGTTGCATTGATTAATGATTGTTATGCAATTGCCAATTTGTTGATGGCAGATGATTCTTTTATATTCATAGGAGGAATGTTTGTGTTGCTACATTCCACAAAATTGTTGCTTCACTGTGCTACACAGGCATTCATGTTCTATTCTTATATCCTGTGGTAGGATTCTGGAGTCCGCGGAAATACAACTGCATCAAATTATAGTGGAGGCTCATTCTATATGGTTGTGGGTTTATTCTAGTAGTTCTTTTGTTGTAATTATGTGGTTGAACCCAATGATGAAAGATCTCTCCTTGACTAAAATGAACTTGTTTCTCGGCCTTTTTTTTTTGGTTATATTCCAGCCTATTTTTGACTTTGCTAATGCTAGTTGCAACTCTGCAGAACCCAACAAGTGTTCCTCCTGCATCAAATTCCAGGCTTTCACCGCTTCCTCCAGAGCCTGCTGATTTCTACAATGACTACGGAGCAGCCGTTGATATTCCTATGGACTCAGCAAAGGTGGGTAGCGAATTTCAGTAAGCTGTTTATCAAACAAAAGCTGACAACCTAATAGGAGTTGCTGCATCTGTTTGACATGGACAACAAGTTAGGCTATTAATATTCAGCTTCTTTTTGCTTTTCAAATATGCTAGAAAATACTTAATCATAGGCACACCATTTTAATACTAGATTATTTTTCTTATAACTTGTATTAAGTTATTGTTTTAGCAGATTCTATTTTGAAGTGGTTATGTAATCTATCAGTCTTTTCATATAGGATCTCAAGACAAAGGAAAGGGAACTAAAAGCGAAAGAGGCAGAACTGAACAAGAGGGAAAAGGTATATTTTGTGTCTTTTTATTTTTAGATGAAATGTAGGAAGTACTGCATGACTATGAAATTTTCTTCACCGTAATAGGCAGGCTTCATTTCAGTCAGTCTTTTGGCAACTTCTTGTTTCTCTCACAATAAGTTTCTTGTTTCTGTTTGCTATACCTTTTATGCTTAATTAGTTTGTTTCTGCCTTATAGGAAGTTAAACGTAGAGAAGATGCAGCAGCCCGGGGTAACATTTTCTTGGTTTCTTATTTCTGCACACGTTTATTTTGGTTTGTTCTGATTAGTATGACTGAAGCTAAGATGACTTTTCTGCTTTTGCAGCTGGGATTGTAATAGAAGAGAAAAATTGGCCACCATTTTTTCCCATTATCCATCATGATATTTCAAATGAGATACCCATCCACTTACAAAGACTGCAGTATTTTGCATTTGCATCATTATTAGGTATGCTTTGTCTTCTTATACTTTCATATGTTGCATTACTGATCTTTGTTCTGGGGCATTTTTTTTTCTAACTATCTAGTCGATATTTTCTTACTTGACATTATCGATGTGTATAGGAGTCTGTTATCAGGAAGTGTGGTCGCTATCTAGTGATATATTTTGATGTCTGTAACTTTGAGCGCTTCACATATGCACTAAATGACATTATGGATTTTGCTCAGCAAATTAAGTCACAAAGAATCTCTTCCCTTTTCTTGCTTCTATATTTTCTATTTTGGCATTCTGGAAATGAAATCACGTTATATCGTATAACAGCAAAAAAATACTTGTTCAGATTTGGGTGTTTTAAAGTGTGAAACTTGCAGGGTTAACTGCATGCCTAGTTTGGAATGTCATAGCAGTTACTGCAGCTTGGATTAAGGGGGAAGGTATTATTGATATTGAACCTAAATTTAACTTTGATTTGTCGTTCAAAGTTGATTTCCATTTATCATGATGAAGCTAATTCCTCTTGTTTCATGGCTAGGCGTCAAGATCTGGTTCCTTGCCATCATTTACTTTATTGCAGGCGTCCCAGGAGCTTATGTCTTGTGGTACAGACCTCTTTATCGTGCCGCGAGGTACTGTTTCTTAGATTTACTTCTCAAGTTTTTATGAAATAGAACTTTGGTGGCACATTTGTATCGTACAACATATATTAAAATGTATTTCGGCAAAGAAACATGTATTAAAATATCATGAGCCATGATCATTGGTGAGATTATTCCCACACCCTCAACTGTTATTGTCACGCCCTTCTTTCCTTAATACTAGGTATTATATTTTTCTCGATAAATTCTTTTTTTTGCTAAGATCTATTACGTGTTATTTAATATTGATTTTAAACAAATTTAGTATTTTGTTTAAAAAAAGTGTCAATTTTCCATTGATTATGAAGCTAAATTTTTTTTATTAAATTTTATTTTATTTTCAATTTAATGAGTCTTGAACCCACAACCTTTGATATCAAACCTTACTGCTCTAACTAGATGAGTACCCACTTTTACTCAATTTTGTTAAAATCTATTTGATCTGCATTTACATTTTAACTATAAATCTCGCTATCAAATTTAATATCGTTTTACCTTTTTACAACAATTTAGTCAATAATGCACGTGCTTTTGTAAAAATTAAAAATATTTTTTGATTACTTGCTCAGCTTTATTAAAATGCTAATGGCAATTTGATAGAAAATGTCACTATATAAAGCAAGCAAAATCATTGTAAAAATAAGTGAAAGAGGTACAGTTATTTTCTTATTAAATTGTAAAGAAAGAAAATTTGACGATTTTTTAGCTTATGAAAAGTTAAACCAAAAAGGAACGGGTAATTTAGATAAAGAATAGCGGAAATTACATAAGGGGGAAATAGAAGGAAAGATGATAACAATTTATGTATGGGTGGTAATAACCCCACCCCAAAATCATGCCCGCAATCTTCTACCAGTCTTGTATTTATTATAAACTGGTTCTCTCGTCAGCTTGTCTGGTGCTGTTCTATGTTTCCAGATTCAGTTCAGACATGATGTTCACTGCTTACCCGTTGCAGTATGAATGTTTCTTATTCAACCTGATTTACATGGCATTTGCATATCCTATAGGACTGAAAGTGCGTTGAAGTTTGGATGGTTTTTCTTGTTTTACATGGTAAGTTCTTTGTTTGTGTAAAAATGTGCTTATCTAATCCAGTGATATTGTTTTCTATCATAGAGATATGCTTGTGTTATATAATGGCATTTATCTCTTCTGCAGCTCCATGTAGGTTTTGTGATATTTTCAGCAGTGGCTCCTCCAATCTTCTTTAAAGGAAAATCATTGACGTAAGTGCTCTTTTTGCCTCTTTTTCTCCATGTTTTTGTTAGTCATCTACATTAAATCTTTCCTATTTCTTTTCAATTTACTTGAGAGAAACTAAATGAGCTTGTCCTTGTTACCCTATTAATTTTGGAAATTCAACCTTATAAGGTCCTTGCGGTTTGTTTCTTGGATTTAATGTATGTCTTTGGAAAGTGGATTACTTTAATTGAACAATAATTATCCTACAATGAAGTTCATGTAGGATACCATGGACATAAAGGTGTTGCATAATATCCTGCATTAAACGTATGTAGAGCCCAAACCACCCATGGAACTTGATACCTGCAAGTATAATAGGCTTGTAGTGGACAATTAAAGTTGATCCTGATCGTAGATTTTCCTGTGTTCTACTATGCAAAAAATCAGTCAAAATGCATAGCCTCTGTTTGTCTAATATATTGCCAAGAGTTCTGATCTCAAAATGCTCTTTTGACAGTTCAAATCTCAAATCTGTCAATATTATATCAGATCGGTGATTAATTTAAAATGATTAAGATCGACCGTGTGTTATTGTGTGGTTGCTTCTCACTTGCTTGCTATGTGCTGGTTGCATGAGCAATAAAAGAACGTTCTCAAATTTCCTGCTTCGGGCTGTAAAATATTCTAAAATCAAAACCCCACCCATTGACCAGTCTTCCACTTCGAGGCCCCTTTGAAGGAATTGAGTTAGCAAGTCGACAATTGTTATAATCAAGGGGCTAACAAAAGAGGCTTCCTCAAAGAAGAGAATCGCAGAGAAGTGGAAACGAATTGGGCAGAGATGGGAAGAACGAACTAAAGTGGAAAAGTTGGATTGAATATTAACATACCGTGCAGTTGAATTATTTGCTAAACATAATTACTTGTTTCCGGCTAATATCTACTTGTGTATTTCTACTGCAGAGGTATCCTTCCAGCGGTAGATGTTATCGGCGATAACGTCGTCGTTGGGGTAAGTTCAGTAAGATGCAATTACTTTATTGTGTTCTTGTCCGACTTGGGGATTATATTTCAGACAACATAATCCTACACTACCAAAACTATTTGCATAGTTTTATTACTATATGAAATTGGCTTAAAATTCCTGGCTAAGCTGATGCTTATGGGTATGCTGAAGACAAATCCACACTATCTTGGCTTGGGAAGTTTTTGCATGCTAAAAGTTGCAGTCGCGAGATTCTCTGTTTCTTGATGATAAGAGAATTTAAGACAAGCAATACTGTATCATCATCCCTGAGCATCTAGTTGCTCTTTTAACATACTTTACGTAAGAGCTAGATTGAGCTGGTTTCTCTTTATCTATGTGGGTGTGTATATCTCGTGCTAATAATTGTCTTATTTAATGTGTATGTCTCGAGTGTATAATTCTCTTTATATATGTGATTTTTGGAACCAATTATTTATGTTTTTCCTTGGTGGGTAATTCTTGCTGTGTTATAACCTTACTCGGTCCTTTTATAGCTTTATCTGACACGAGATATTTCTTTTTACTTGTAGATACTCTATTTCATTGGATTTGGATTGTTCTGCCTGGAATCACTGCTCAGCGTCTGGGTCTTTCAGGTGATCTTCTTTAGCCGATTTTAGAAATGGTAGTAGATTAATTACTTTTAACAATTTAAGCTTTTGGGATAAATAACCCTCCTAATCAAGTTTAATGTAATAGCAGAGATTCTAAGCTCGACTACCGAAGTCACGTATTAAAAAAGTATACCTTCTGTAGATTAGTTCGCATAGTCGGTCCAGACACGAGGGACCGCGTTTATATTGGGTTTTCCCTAACCTTGAGCATTTGAATTTAGAAAGCTATTGGCTGTTGGAAATCCCATTCTCTACATCAATCAACATCCCGTTTGCATTAATTTGTTATGGATATATGTGTGGGCCAAAAACATAACCACTTCTTTCTTTTTTTCATCTTTTTAATATTTACCTTCATGGTTGGTTTTGTTGACAGCAAGTATACATGTACTTCCGAGGGAGTGGGAAAGCTGCAGAGATGAAGCGGGAAGCGGCACGTGGTGCCATGAGAGCCGCCATATAATTCTGAGGCACTTCATCTCTTCCAAGGCAACACGCAGCAGTTGATATCAATAGTTTGTGTTTTGTAGGGAGATGGTTTCCTGTATTTTTATGTTTCAAAGGCCTTTTTTCTTTAATAATCCTGTGATATGCACTTATGGCCGTAGGAGACACACAGTGGATGAAATATATACAGTCATAGCTTGTGTTTTTATATAGATCAGTTTCGAGTTATAAAGTCATATGATAATTTATTGTATTTATTAGAACTATTGACATATTTATTGGTTGTTGCCCACATATTATGATCATGAGATGAGGTCAATTTTTTTGGTATAACATCAGCATCAGCGAGCCATCTTTTTAAAGTAGAGCCAAAATTGCGCTAGGAAATTTTAAGGGAGCCAAGACGATCTTACCGAGTATCTTCTCGACAAGATAAATATTGTTGCTGCTTTTCATCAAGAAATAATAGATCCTTGTTGCTAACAAGTCGGGCATCAGAAACTGCAAAAGAAGAGCTGACAAGCTTTTTCTTCAGAAAGGCTGCAAATTATGATCATGCATTTGTTTTGTACAGAGGATGACAATGATGCACAGATACCTAGTGGTGTTAACATAACAGCAAGTTCCAGAAACCTTGATTGTGAAAAGCTTGAGAAATTGGAAAAGACCAATTTTCATACTAATTACTGGATAATGATCAACCATAACAAGATTCGAAATGGCAAGAACCCACTAAGCTTGCTCCACTCTGAATGCCTGTCACAGAGCTTGAACCACCTAAGCAATTGATCACTTTCTTTGCAAGATTACATGGATTGATCTTTCTCGAACACCACATTGATAAGTGGAAGCATGAAAATTAGGAACCTTGAGTAACAGAGTGCTTATAATCTAAAAGAGAAAGACCATATATGTACATTCTGGTTTCCAGTTGGGCCTATGCAATTCCAAATTAATATATCCACTTGGGTAGGTATTAAACAGTAGTATATTATCATTATCAGCTACAGTATTGTCGATAAAATAATTGCACATCACATTTGAATCTAGCATAACCGGATGGAGTAAGAAATCTGCAGCCGCCTTCGTTAAAATATCTTTTCTCTGACCCTGGGCTGCTTAGAAGGATAGGTAGGTTTCTCAAAACTCACCTAAGCATGCTCAGCAGCCATCAAATTCTTCAGCCTTCGCAGACAGTGGAGAAGATTGGCCTTGCAATCAAAAAGCTGCATCCTAATCTACAAATCTACTCAAAAATCCTGCTTGAAAAGAAATATGGTCGGATGCAAGTTTAAAGATCACACATTTGGCCTATCTCATATTCTTTGTACAAATTTTCTGCTCAACCATCTCAAAGCCTTTAGGTTGCAGCATCCTGGAGAATTCTGATGACACTGACATTGTCAGATTTAGGTGATGGTTCTTCCTCTCGCTCTGGTTGAATGTTCAAGTCTATCTGGGGGGCCTTGAGAGGAGATGGTGATGCTTTTTTGTGCTCAAATCCTTCATCATTAGTCCTCTCATCATTTACCAATTCCTTTTTAGGGGAATCATTCACACACTGACTAGTATCTAACGGGTCACTCCCTGCTTGTGGTTTCTCAGTTGATGGGCTGGGCTGTTGTGTTTGTTGCTTCTTTGTGGTTTCAGCGTCCTTCTCAGACTGACGCTTCTCCCGCCTTAGCATGAGTGTCCTAAACCTGCGTCTGACAGTTAGGCAAACATTGCATGTGCAGGTCTGCTTGTGCTTAGGACCCTTGCCACTGGGGGGCTGTATACAGACAATACATGTGCAACCAGGTCTATGTCTTGGATGCTTTGTTGTGGGTTGGGATGAAGGGGGGAGGTTTTCACCAGCACCAAGAATAGCAAGGTTGGCGAGGGTATCCAGTCCATCTGAGACTTCAATACTCTCAGTTTCGACTTTGATCTTGGACCTCTTGGATGTACCTGCATCTTCCCAATACAAAATTGATGTTATCGTATCTATCCCAGAAGCGAAAAAAAAAAAAAGTAGTAAAGCCTCAAAAGGAACTGACATCTAGTAGTTAACTACATTGTTACACTTGGTATACAGTTCCTAATTGTCGGATCTCAAAGATATCACTTTAATAAAAACTATAAACATCAGCGTGCAGCAAGCTGATAAACCTATATGATCGCAACTTGCAAAGTCATTAGGAATGATTTAATTCATGCATCAGTTCACTGAAGAAAAAAAATACGAACAGTATTCTCTAGAAATCACTGCGAAGATGTTCATACTTGTTTTAGAAGGGATCAATTCTGAAAGTTGCTCCAAACTCATTTCCTGAGCAGCCGTGCATGAAGACCTATAAATTCAAAGAAAATAAAGGTCATTTAAGCAGCCAAGTACGTTTGATGGAACTATTTCACGGCTCAATACTGCCATTCTTTACTTCTTTATTAAAGGGTTTATCAGTTCATATAAGGAAAAATTACTTATAGAGCAAGGGTTTTCTGTGAACACAATTTGAGTTGTAGTCACCACTTACAGAAGTGAGGTTGTGCATATAGACCCTCCCCTAAACGAAGAAACTAGCTTATGTGAGTGAGTCACCTTTTTCCTTTTTTAGTTTATATGTATAGCTACCTATGTCATACTTTAATTCAGCAACCCAAGAAATTCTTAGCCACTGATATAATTGCCTACAACCAAAATTAGCCTGTTTTTCTAGCACGAACATAATATCAGAATATCCCTAACTGAAACACCAACTATCTTGACTAATGTATACAGTTCAATCAAAGCAGAGTTATCTGGCTCAGTCAATATATTAAATTACAAATATGACAAATTAGATAGGTAAGCAGTCAAGAAAAGAGAGATTACCCAGCTTGATTAGTGCTGAAGTATGTAGGTTTCCCAACTACTGGTGCTTCCTGTCATGAACCACCACAAAATTGCCATGAGAAATGTGGTGCATTAAGATGATTTTTCTAAGAAATTAAGCGGTATCTTGAATCATGCAAAAAATCGAAAAGCAGAGTACATACATGATGAATAAAATTCGCTACCAGAATTCATACCATCATTGTCCAAGAAAATTGTTTAGGAAAGTCTAAGCAGGGAATTGCACATCAGTTTCAGATATGGTTTTCAACTGATTGCAGTGCTGTTGTTGTATCAGAGAACAAATATGTAGGAAGGCAAAGTCAAGAAGAAACACAGGTAGACCAAGTTGTTGATTCGACCAAGGATTCACCAGCTAACCAAGTATCCCAGGATCTGCTGTCATAAAATACCTTGAAAGCTAGCTCACTAGGTTGCTTCCATGTCTTGCTCATTTGGTATTATAACCCATAGGGTATCTTCTTTTTTTATCTCAATTTTCTTATTTGGTCCTTGGCCTATAAATATTTCTGCATTCCATCTATTTTAAATTTATATTTTTAGGTTTTTAATATATACCCTAATTTTGCAATTATTTTTGGTCTTCATGATTTTCACAAACCACATAGGACAAACTCAAAGGTCTTTGAAAGGGACATCCGCCATTCCAATAGAATTGAATCATCATCCACCTCCTATAAGAGATCTGAATGCACCATCTAGTAAAATTTACAAGGCTCCTTAGAACATGAGTAAATTCACGTTTAACAGTTTTCCAAATTTCGACATTTTTTGATACTGCATATAACTAATTATATTGATGTTCTTGCATTTCTTAGTTTGTATTATAGAAAGAGTACACAGATAGAATATCCCAGAAGTATTAGTGTAAAAGAATATAATAAACCATCTATCATTCAATGTTCTAGTCCATGAGAATCCACTGTGATCAGCAACATCATGAGGACATGAAGAACCATCTAAGGAAGGGATAGACACACTTCCTGTTTAATTATTGTGCTCTACTGATCCATAAAACACAAAATAGGTAAAATCGGAAAAGTGAGTTGTCATGGTAAACAAAGAGTAGAACTTGGAAGCATGTTACCTCATATTCTTCAAACTCATGGCCCTCAATCAAAACAACATTAGGAATGCAATTAGGAGGTGGACGGAGAAGTTGTTGAGCTTCTTCCCATGTTACTTTCAGTTGTGCTGAATCCTCATTTTCTATCCGTAGACGTTTACTTTTTAGACCAAGATTGCTGCCTTTCCTTCTAGTACCCAGTAATGACTTAGCACCAGGCCCATCTTTTTGGGTAAAACCTTCACTTGCAAACTTCGAGCAGTTCCACTGCTCTGCTGTACTGTTCATGTTCCTTGATTCTGCACTACCTTTGAATTCCTTCTCACTGCCTTTGCCACCATCTGGAGGGGTAGATAAGCCATTGCCAGACTTAAGGGTTTGTGACTCCTACCAGTGAATGTGAGGAAAAGAATGTGAATAACAAAAGAGCAAGAATAAAGTAGGATACAAGGTTTCAGTATGTAGCAGCTTTCAGCCCTATTGTGCACAACTAACTGATATATTGCACAAACTTTTCAGAATTCAGCAAACTATAAATACTTATCAACAGAAGACTAAGAAACCTGTTCAGTAGTGACACCAGAAGCCTTTCTGAAACCCATAATCAACTTTCCCTCTGGATCTATCCGACTAAAAGTTACTGCAGAGACACACATTATAAGATTAATGCTAGCTCAGAGAAACGTTCATATTCACATAATTACAACTTTTAGGTGAATGCTTATGCTTAGGGAGAAACATGATATTGGGATGTTAGCACTTGCAACCACGTGCACAATGCAGCAAGAGAAATCATAAAGAGATGAATCTAAGATGAACAAAGCAACTTGCCTGAGAAAACTATAAAGTTAAAACTATATTACTCCATATTTTGTAGCATAACTCTAACTGACTATTCTCAGAAACATCCAACAAGTTGTACTATTGGACTTTATTGGCCACTTAATAAACTTTTTTACCTTTAGCTCAAAAAGGAAACATATAGTAACCTACCAAGAAAATTGCACATACCTGCAAGACTAAGATTTTATCATTAAATATATATCTGTCCAAGAAAAGATCTACTTCTGCTTTGAACTACAATAGACTGGGACCCACAGGATGGCACTAATTCAAATGTAGTTACAGACCTCGAAAGTGAATCATTTTTAAGAAAGTCTAAATCATACCTGTGTCACCTGCTTGCAATTGCATTGACTGTATACAAGGTGTAACCCCCTCCAAAACATACATTCTGCTGTTATTATTTGGCCAAAAACGAAACTGAAACATCCAGTCCTTGCCATTTGCATCTTGAACTTTTAAGGGAAGTCCCTCTGGCTGAGAAATTGTAGGGAAGTAGGCCTGTTTCAAGACAGAAATTCTCTATATAAACATTATTGTATAGACATAAACAACTGCAAAAATAAAAATAGATTCCTGCTATCTAAATTTGGAATCTGTGCATCTTTATTATTTCCAGACAAGCAATGTTTCTTAAACACCCAACAATTGGATATCATAAAAATAATAGCATGACTAGTGAGTACTGCCAAAATCTCAAGGAAAGACTATTTTATACTCCTATGTGAGTGGATCCATGCCATAATGTTATCAGTTCTATAAATTAATTATTTAACAAATTAAAAACAGGCTATAAACAGCCTTTAAAAAAATCAATTAAGAATGAAAACGCTTATATTGGGAAGGCATCCGCATTAACAAAAGTTTTACCATTGTGGAATGGTGATTGCTACAACACAATCATGATTATAAATGATTAAAAGTATCTCATACTCAATGAGAAAGCTGTAGGACTTACCTCAGCACACTTTTTGGGCAGCACCAGACGTCCAATACGACCAGCATCACTGGCACTTAACATCTTTTCAAACAATGGAGTAATCACGGAGTTTGAACTTATAATATGTCAAGAAAACAGTCGAATCTAAAAGGCAAGAGCAGTGTAAATTAACCATAAATCACCATCACATGGGTAATGATATTTCTTTTTTGCAATGTATCCAAAAAGCATACAAGAACAAGAGTGCATTACGATGTGATGGTGAAATATATATACCCACGAAAGGATACTCTCCAGATATTTGTTGTAGTTCTTGATTTGTTATTCTTGGCCAATAACGAGGAAGTAATTGTGATCGTGCTCGGTTATCTAAGCGAGGTTTTCCATTACGTATTTGAGTTTGCAACTCAGAATCCATCATATTTTGATGGTAAAATTGCTTTGTTAGTGTAGGACCTGCTTGACATGGTAGTTGGTTTGATGAAAATCTAGTTGTTTCCTTTGAGTTACCTCCCGGCTGAAAAGAAGCAGCTAACCCAACAATTAGAGATGAAGAATCTTCTTTGAAAGTAGATGTTGGAAAGGAGTTTGCACATGAATTTGCAAGTGCATCAAGATTAGCTCCAGTAGAGCTGGTTGAACAATGCTCAGCATTCACTGTTTTCCTTGTGGATGCAGATTCGTTATCTTCAGTGAGGCGGCAAGAATCTTGCAAGATATCACCATTAACTTCTTCACCATGAAATGCACTAAATTTATGAGCTACATCCAAACCTGACTTTCCATTGGCAAATCTTTCCCTTGTGACATTGCTGATGCTGCCAGTGGGTCTCTCAGAAACATTGACAAATTTCTTGTCATGTGAGGAAATGGAATAACGCCCACCAGGTGTGAGTTTCTCGATGAAATTAGGTCTATCAAATTCATATGATAATCGTTGCTGCAAATCAGACTGCGCACTTGTCATGTTCCAGATATGAGGTCCTTGACGCCATTGTCCAAAAAATGGACCACTCATAGGTTTCAAGTTTTTAGCAGGAAACTCCCTCCTCTCATTGGCTTGTTGGGGCATGAGCATAGGTGATGTTGACATCTGATTTGGTGCCTAAGGAAGTATAAGCTTTTGTCAATAAACAATAGGTAAATGCTTTCAAAGGCCTAAAGCACTCTACTTTATAGATTTCTAGTGAAATAAATGTGATTGGAATAATACCATATCATCATATACATTGGAAATAAACAACGAAAGAGCTGGTCCCAAATAGGGGTTTCTGAGAAACAAAAAACGAGTCTTTACCCTAGACAAACTAAATAAATTGTTAAGTTTACTCTAAAATTGAAAAGCAACATGGATTTATTTTAACGCATGCCAGTACGTCAGCAAAGGAAAGCAGAACAATGCTTAAACAATATTAAATTTTAAAATACAAATTCCTAGGGACACAAATAAGGACCAAAACAAAGACGACGACCAGGAAGCATGGCAGATAATCTGTAACCAGCATAGCTCAAACAATAAAAACTTAAGAATGATAAGGTTCAAAATTATATAATTACAGTAGTGACACGTTACCTTATCGGTAACATATGGTGTTCAAAGCATGCTAGTTGTTGCTAGGTAAAGATCATGGAAGTAAATGGGTAGAATAATCCGCACATGATGGATGGAGATAAAGCAGTGGAGAGTTTGATTTTCTGTGCTCACCATAATGAGAGATTTCTTGGCGCATGCAACACAATCAACTCCACCAGCATCAAGAAAAACATAAGTAGAAGCTGAAACGATACACCCACAATGCACTCTCTGAAACAAAAACCGGAAGTTTTAGTAAGAAAATGTGCTGAAAAAATTAACACAAACCTCAGTGTTTCGACTAATGAGCACCCAATCACATCAGAGTGCTACTAAACAAACTAGTTTCTAACCTTGCCACACGTCTCGCAGTTTCTCCAACCCGCATCATCCGAATGATACGTTTCACAGAAATTTCCTTGCTCAAACGTGCATCTACAAGCAAACAATAAGACGTAAGAGAACGCTTTGGAAACTCAAAAGTGGACATAATAAAATCACTGTTCACGGTTTGAAAAAAGAAGGCCGAATAGTTCGAAAGCAGCGAGGCTGCGCCCCAATGTTGGACAAGAATAACAACAACCAGCGAGTTCACATTAGGCATAAAGAAACACTCATCATGTGCAGCCACGAAGTAGAGGGTGATCGAAGAACTTCGAATTACAAAGGTCGCGGCTTTAAGTCAATAATCAATGAGGGGAAGTCAATGGAGACGAGCCGCCGTCTTGCAGTAGGGCTCCTTCAACTACAATTGCTCAGCGACCTCATCCTCGCGGGAACGGACGAAATCGAATACCAAACAGCGAAGGCCAAACCACCAGATCCGCTCACGAGAACGTTCCGACGTCCCAACAAACGAGCGAAAGAATCGGAAAAAACCAAGCACGAGAAACAGCGAAAGGATGAGGAAGGGCACGGGGGCGTACGAGCAACGGTCACAGAGCTCGGCGATCTCGCCAGAGCGGAGTCGCCACCCCTTCCTCCTGGCCGGTGGGGCTTCCGGCAACGCCGCCTTGCAGTGAAGGTTGAAGCAGACCCTGACCCCCGCCGCCGCCGCCGTCGCCGCTACCACTACGGCAGCTGCCGACGAAGACGAGGACATGAAGACTACAGGGAAGAGGAGTAGGAGCTCAGACAAATCGAAGCCGCCCTAGAGGAGGAAGAGGGAGAGGCTGCAATTAGGGGCCGGTAGAGAAAGAGGGGATCGATTGGGGCGGGCGGCGAGTGGGGAGAGAGGATTTGGGAGGAGGGATCGGAGGAGGAGGAGAAGGGGGGCGTAGCAGGAGAGGAAGAAAAAAAAAAGATGGGCGTTTCTTTAATGCGAGAGCGTGTGTATATATATGGAGAGAGAAAAAGAGGGCGCAGCGTGCGTGTGAGTGAGGGGGGGAGGGGGAGGAGTTGCTTGTTTTGTTGGCGTCGTCGCCCCCCCCTCGTTTCTCACATTCTCCGCCTCCTCCAGTGATACTTGGCATGGGGTTATGGATAGGGAGGACATATTTCCCAATTAGCCCATGCCCGCTCGTAAGATTTATAACGGACAAACTGCAATTATGGGCGTTAACACGGTGGGGTTAAATCGTCTTTTTAAAAGCTTGGGGGGGGCGGTGTGGGTGGGGGTTAAATGATTCCTTCTCAAAAAGATAACTCTATCAGGAAACCTGCTTAGTTTTAAAAAATTATATAAGAAGTGTTGAGATTTTTTTATGATAAAAACATATATAATTAATATATTGTCCGAAGTTTTATTTTTTTTCATCCAATCAAACTTTTTTTATTATTTTTTTAAATATCTGGTTATTGCATAACTTCTTATATATATATAAAAATTCTTACGACGATTTAGACAGCAAAATTAAGGTTAAACGCTCTCCATATATATCGGTGGTGCACATTCAAATATACTTGATATTTAAAATTTTAGAATAATTACACTGATATTTTTTTTACTGCCTTTAATAACACTCACGCTGCTTTAGATTAATAAAAATCTTTTGTCTAAAATTTAAAGTATGTGCTTATATTTTTTAACTGATATAATATTTATTTCTAGTAATTTTTTATTTTATATTATGGTGAAAGGATGATCCTGCGTTAAAAAAGTATTATTAAAGTGTAGAAGAAAAAAATATATACGAGCTTAAATTTTAAAAACAGTAGCAGTGCAGTTGTCCTTAGAATTTTGGTTAAATGACGATGTTTCTGTGATATCATGGACGCAGAATAGTGAAGCGGATTGCTTTGCCCACTTTTAATGTTTTAAAAAGCTGTAAACAGCACACACCATGATTACTTCGTTGACATCACAGTTCGCCCAGAGACGATAAAAGGAGAAAACACAGCGCTCATGGCAGCGCCAACAAGATGAAGACGAAGACGTAGTAATCTGATGGGTCCTTTCGATATAAACCCGGTATGCAATATCGAACCAGACGAATCCATGAACGACCCCAACGATGGTTATGAACTTATGATTCCTGACAAACCCAGGTATAATGCTTTCATTCCTCGTCTTCTCACCCCATCTATAAGTTTCAGCATCATTCTCCCCCCTCCTAGGCCTTCTTGTGGAGGAGATCGATGGCCAATTACCGTCACGTCGGCGGTCTATCGGACAGGGCGATCGACATCGAGAAAGCGGGGAATTTCCTCGGCGGGCTGCAGTTCTCTGATCTGACGTACACCGTGACCAAGAAGCAGAAGGTCGACGGTGCGTGGGTGTCGCAGGAGGTGGACCTTTTGCACCGGATCACCGGGTATGCGCCCAAGGGGCGCGTCACCGCCGTAATGGGGCCGAGCGGGGCCGGAAAGTCTACCTTCCTCGACGCGCTCGCCGGCCGGATCGCCAGCGGAAGCCTCGAGGGTAAGGTGGCCCTGGACGGCGAGGAGATGAGCCCCAGCTTGATCAAGCGCATCTCCGCCTACGTGATGCAGGACGACCGCCTGTTCCCCATGCTCACCGTCTACGAGACGCTCATGTTCGCCGCCGACTTCCGCCTTGGCTCCATCCCCCTCGCCGAGAAGAAGGAGAGGGTGGAAAAGCTCGTAGAACAGCTCGGATTGACGGTATATTTCTAATCGTCTACGTCATTTCATCGAGCACCTTCAAGCGTAGGAAATATTAAAAGTCCGATTAAAAACTGCTCTGTTTCCAGTGGTCGAGGAACACGTACATCGGTGATGAAGGCACGCGCGGGGTGTCGGGCGGCGAGCGCCGGAGGGTATCGATCGGGGTGGACATCATCCACGGCCCAACGCTGCTGTTCCTGGACGAGCCGACCTCGGGGCTCGACTCCACCAGCGCCCACAGCGTGATCGAGCGCGTGCACCACATCGCACGGGGCGGGAGCACCGTCATCCTCACCATCCACCAGCCGTCGCACCGGATCCAGATGCTGCTGGACCACCTCATCATCCTCGCCCGTGGCCAGCTCGTGTTCATGGGTGCCCCGCCGGACGTGGCCAGCCATCTGGACGGCATGGGGCGGAAGGTCCCGAAGGGCGAGAGCGCTGTCGAGCACCTTCTGGACGTAATCCAGCTGTACGATCAGTCGGAGTTCGGGGTGGCGGCTCTCGCTCAATTCTGCATCACCGGGTTGAAGCCACCGCGCATCTCCGACGAGGACCACCACTCTGTGTCCACCGTCGTCGGGGCTCAAAAAGAAGGAGAATGGTCGGCCGGCGGCAGCGCCAGCTGGCCGCATCGGGGGGCTAACGAGTTCGACCACAGCTTACGCAGCCCCTGGGCCTCCGCCAGATCTCCGTGGAGCGGCGGCGGCCAGGGCGGCAGCGTCATCCTGGACGCGCTCGGGCTCACGCCCTCTCGGCAGCGGCGCCCACAGAATCTGCCTAGGTGAGTCTTTCTCAAATGAATTAAAGCGGAGAATCTTGGTGGTTCGTTCTAAATCCACCTGTTGTTACTGCAGCCTATCGCCGGCGTACTACTTCTCGAAGGAGATTCTGTCGAGCACGCCGACACCGCACAGCAGTGACTACACGGTGAACGAGGAGGACTACCTCACGCCTAATGTCCGGCACGGGGGCCAGCGGGGCGGCTCATACGGCCTGAGCGGGCGTCCCAAGTTTGCCAACTCGTACGTAGTGGAGGTGTGGGTGCTGATGAGGCGCAACTTCACCAACATCCGGCGCACGCCGGAGTTGTTCCTCTCCAGGCAGATGGTGCTCACTGTGATGGGCTTCATGATGGCGACCATGTTCCTGAAACCCAAGGACACCCCGCAGGGCGTGGCGAACCGGCTCAGCTTCTTCATCTTCACCGTCTGCCTCTTCTTCTTCTCCTCTAACGACGCCGTCCCGGCCTTCATCCAGGAGCGCTTCATCTTCGTGCGCGAGACCTCCCACAACGCCTACCGCGCCTCCTCCTACACCATCGCCGGCCTAGTGACCTACCTGCCCTTCCTCCTGGTGCAGGCCCTCACCTACGCCGGCATCGTCTGGTACGCGCTCAAACTCCACGGCCAGTTCAGCTACTTCCTCATCGCGCTCTACGCCTCCCTGCTCTCCACCAACTCCTTCGTAGTGTTCGTGAGCTCGGTGGTGCCCAACTTCATCCTGGGCTACGCGGCGGTCATCGCCTTCACCGCGCTCTTCTTCCTCTTCTGCGGCTACTTCCTTAGCAGCAGCAGCATTCCCAAGGGATGGCATTGGATGAACATCATCTCCACCATGAAGTACCCCTACGAAGGCCTGCTGATGAACGAGTTCGAAAGGGGTCGCGTCTTCTACAACATCACCAACCTCCAGAACCAAACACAAGCAATAACCGGGGCGGACATCCTGGAGCAACTGTCCATTAGCAGGGAAGAGTCGCAGAAATGGAGGATGGTGCTCTGCCTGTTGGGGTGGGCGGTGCTCTACAGACTCTTCTTCTATTTGATCCTTCGATTCGCGTCCAAGAACCAAAGATCATGAGGTTTGATTGCATGAAATCTTGCCACGATAAGCACCACTCGATTCGCGTCCAAGAAAGAAGACCTCTGAACCTGGAATATATATCAAACACTGTATCAAAATAGTCTCTCTTTTTTTTAAAAAAAAAAACAGTTTATCCGTGTAACATATTCAACGATTCTTAGCATAAACTCCCAATCTTCCATGAATCTTGATTTGGATTCTCTCTATTGCATATCTATACAATATCTCTTGTTGGATTCAGGGACTGTGGCGCCACCGTATATAGATCGGATTGAGGAAGCATCCCAAGTTTTGCCCTGAGTTGAACCGATCGTATCGAGTAACTTTTGCAGTTATCCTAATAACAATTGCATGATTGCATCTTTCAACAATTCAGACAATTTCCTTTCTTTTAACTTCTAATGTATTCTCATGATATATTTACTCATTCTCGAAGTTTTTTTCAGGGGAAAAAGACCCTTTAATAAAAAATGTGTTTTCTCAATACAGATTCATCCCGATCTCCGGACATATCAATTGCTAAATCGAGGAGGAGCTCACATGCAAGACAAAGAGGAAGAAGAGCTCATCCCTTGACTGCCTCCACGTCCATGGGGACCAAAAGGCCCGTCTGAGCGGGGGGATTTGCAGCACCCTTGAAGAGCAAAATCGCGAGGCTTCCTATGCTGAAGTAGATGAAGCAGCCACAAAGGTGGGTGACGAAGGAGCCGAAATCAGTTCCCACGACGCACTGCCATCCCGGGCCATACGACCTATCAAACTCCTGCATAAAGTAGCATCATGAGAGGAACTGAAGAAACGCATTAAACCATCGATCTTCCTCGATATATACACCATGATGCTGAAACTGACCTCCTTGATGAATTGGGCGATCTCTGTGGAATTGATGGCATCAAACTCATCGAGGGCCTTCCCGGCAGATCGAAGAGCAGCCTGCTGCATCTTCTGCAGCATATCAGTCTCTCCAACGACTGCCTGGCTCTCCAACATGGTTAATGGATGAGGGCGCTGATTCTAAAGCTATGTTTCTTACTGCTGGGTGTTAGAATTGGGAGAAGAGGGTGTTCTTAATAATCTCAAACTGCGATGCCGAAGCACAATGGCTGGTGGCTGGTGGAGGAGCCACGTATGTCGAAGATTAAGCTTGTGGCGAGTAGGTGATGTCCAGGAATATACCTAATTAATTGATACTTTTGTGAGCACTGGACTTGCAGCAAGAATCTAAAAATGTTCTTTTGTGCGAGTAGAGATGCATAACTGTTCCTACGTAGATAAATTTACTCCGTCCATAAAAGAATTATAAATTTACCCCAAAACTTTTCTTCACTCCATGTGGATCGAGTCCTGTGTGGAATTGAGATGACGATGTGGATCTCAGTGAGAAAGCAGTAAAATCTCTGGCCTTTGGCGTTGACTGCTATGCTGGATCTATTTGCCAGATACATTATTTCAGATCCTAATGTCATTGAATTCGTCAGAAAAAGTATGAAATTTCAGAGTGTTCATATAAAGAAGCAGTGATGATGCTGGAACCCCGTGGAAGGAGGAAGGCCACTTATTCTTTTTATAAAAAACAATACTCTCGGGAACACTTGGATTCCTCAAGATTTACTAAAGTGACTCGAATTGAAGGCTAATCAGTAATCAGCAACGGAGATTCCAAGGTTTTGGCATTTCATAATTGAGTATTACTTTATTCCCTGCTAACAGTTGATTGATGAAGTCTTGTCCTCCTCTGCTCGTTTGCAAGAAGCATCTTCTTCCCTGGTTTACTTTTTGTTTTGTTAGTTCTCCATCCTCTGGGAAAACTGGGATTGTAATCCTGACGTCCTCTGGTTCATTATCACCTGTATCCAAACCTGCTGGATCCGGATAAATCCACCGGAATAGCTTGACGTGGAAGTCAGAGTTGAAGTCTACCACAATTTGGAACGAAAAAACTTGATCTCTGATTCTGATTGGTCTTCAAGGCGATAACGATAATGTGGGACTATTCCGTATATGTTAAAACAGTTGACTTTGTCCTAGATCTTAATCAAGCGGCACTCCAACAACTGAATTCAAAAAACTGGGCAGGTAGAAAGTGAAATTAAGACAAAAGAATGCCGTGCGTATGTTTTGATGGATCGGCAAAGAAAGTGATCTTTTTCTTATTTGTCCCAACTCGGAGCCTTCCTTCTTCCCCACGAACTAAACACACAAAAGCCCTAATCCTTATCTCTCCCTGCCTAAAATGCGTAAACGTGTAGCCGATTCGTATGAACAAAAATATCACATTCGATCTTTTTCAAAGTGTAAAGCGAACGTGTGAAAACATTTGGAATAAGTACTCCTTCCTTTCCTTCTTCCTTCTTTTTTCCTTTTTCCGAACTTTGAATCTATTTTTTTTTCAAGGACCTTAATAATAATTGAACTCATGAAAGCTCCATCTTCGAAGGACAATAAATAGATAAATAGGGAGTCTTTAGAACCACGCGATGATGACAGAGCTATGCATCACATATATTATCTAATCCCATCTAACGTTCATCATCCGATTCCCCTCCGACGTTAAACTCCACGGGCATCATGTGCGTTCTCGCCCGGGTCGGCGGCGGCCGGGATTCATGGGCACGTATTTAATGAACTGGGTACGCATATTTCACACTAATCCATGACTTGTAAAGTCGTTACTTGATCCTTATCCGTATGATATTTTAGGTTCAACGGCCTGAGAGAAAGAAGACCTGTTTTTTTTAGAATTTGAGAGAAAGAAGACTTGTTGTTGCGTGTTTACTTAATTACTAGCTCAGGAGGGGCTGGAGTGAGATTTTAGAACTCATCGACGGTCAAAAAGCTTTTATTTCAAACACAATTGGATAAAATTTAGGCTCCATGATTAATATATATATATATATTTATTTATAATTTCGAAGAACGTCAAGTAAAAATAAGCGGGCGATTCAACGCGGCCAGCTCAGTCTTCGGGTCCAAATTTGTTTAAAAAAATTAATTAAGCCAAACTGCTGCCGTCTATAAAACCCAGCGGCTTCCGGGCATCTCCTCCCAAACCCGATCATTAGCTCTCGCCTCCCTTCTCCCTTTCTTCCTGATCTCTCGTAGACTCTGAAGTCGCCGGAGACACAGCGCCCGAGTTCAGCCATGGCGGGCGGCGCTATCGTCAGCTCCGGTGCCGGCAAGGAGTACCCCGGCAACCTCACCCTCTTCGTCCTGCTGACCTGCGTCGTCGCCGCCACGGGCGGCCTCATCTTCGGCTACGATATCGGCATCTCAGGTTCTAATTAGTCCCCCCCCCCCTGTTTTTCCAGCTCTCGTTCTCGTTCTCGTCCTTAGGAGTAAGCAGCAGTGCTTGATATCGTTCGAACTGAAAATGAAGGTGGTGTGACGTCGATGGACCGGTTCTTGATAAAGTTCTTCCCCGATGTGTACCGGAAGTCGAAGGCGGACACGAACCAGAACGAGTACTGCAAGTTCGACAGCCAGCTGCTGACCACCTTCACGTCGTCGCTCTACCTGGCGGCGCTCGTCGCCTCCTTCTTCGCCTCCGTCGTCACCCGGCTCTTCGGCCGCAAGCTGTCCATGTTCGGCGGCGGCCTCACCTTCCTCGTCGGCGCCGCCATCAACGGCGCGGCCGAGAACATCGCCATGCTCATCGTCGGCCGGATCCTCCTCGGAATCGGCGTTGGCTTTGCTAACCAGGTACCCCCTTTTTCTCCGTTCAGCGATGGAATTTTCTTTTCTCAATAGTAGATTTGAACGATGCCTCTTAATTAGTCAACGGTTGCTACTCTGCTAAATTGACTACTTTGGCTTAGGTGATATAAACAAACACTTGCGCTGTAGGATATAATATATTATTGAGTAAGAAAAGGATTCGGCAGCTGTTGCACGCTGCTAAAGCTGACTATTCTGGTTTTTTTATCCTATGAACCCTTCGCTTCATGACCTGCCAAGGGTTGTTGAAATGTATTATTGCTTTTGTGAATGTTACTCGCTCAAAATTCATCTTTTTTTCCCCAACAAATAAGGGGAACACGAAGATGATGCCTACTGGAAAATTGTTAATTGGGAGTATCTGATATAAGGTCGCCATCTTCTAGAAAAGAGAACTTTCTTTTGTTGACTTGTCTGCCCTGCCACAAGTCATCCAGGATTCAACGTCCAAAACAATCGACTTCATATGCAGTGGAAAAACTGTCTCAGTACAGAGTTTAAATGGATTGATACATCCTGTGGATTTTACTTATTTAAGTAATTAGTTCTAAACACAGCATCTGCTCTCTCTCATCTTTTCCCCTCAAAACAATTAACTCACTATGTTTTTAATTAATATTACCGCAGTCGGTGCCGGTGTACTTGTCGGAGATGGCGCCGGCGCGCCTCCGGGGCATGCTGAACATGTGCTTCCAGCTCATGGTCACGATCGGGATCCTCGCGGCCAACCTCATCAACTACGGCACCGACAAGATCAAGAGCAACTGGGGCTGGCGCGTGAGCCTCGCCCTCGCCGCCGTCCCGGCGGCCATCATCACCATCGGCTCCCTGTTCCTCCCCGACACCCCCAACTCGCTCATCGAGCGCGGGTTCCCCGAGCATGCCCGCGACATGCTCCGGCGCATCCGCGGCACCGACGACATCGGCGCCGAGTACAACGACCTCGTGGCCGCCAGCGAGGAGTCAAAGCTGGTGAAGCACCCCTGGGCCAACATCATCCAGCGCAAGTACCGGGCCCAGCTGACCATGGCCATCCTCATCCCCTTCTTCCAGCAGCTCACCGGCATCAACGTCATCATGTTCTACGCCCCGGTGCTCTTCAAGACGCTCGGCTTCGGCAGCAACGCCTCGCTCATGTCGGCCGTGATCACGGGCCTCGTCAACGTCTGCGCCACCTTCGTCTCCATCTTCACCGTCGACAAGCTCGGCCGGCGGAAGCTGTTCCTGGAGGGTGGTCTGCAGATGATCGTCTGCCAGATCATCGTGGGGACGCTGATCGCGATCAAGTTCGGGACGAGCGGGGAGGGGCACCTCTCGAAGGCGTACTCGGCCTTCGTGGTGGCGTTCATCTGCGTGTACGTGGCCGGGTTCGCCTGGTCGTGGGGGCCGCTGGGGTGGCTGGTGCCGAGCGAGATATTCCCGCTGGAGATCCGGTCGGCGGGGCAGAGCATCAACGTGTCGGTGAACATGCTCTTCACCTTCATCATCGCGCAGGCGTTCCTCACCATGCTCTGCCACATGAAGTTCGGGCTCTTCTACTTCTTCGCCGGCTGGGTGGTCATCATGACGGTGTTCATCGTGTTCTTCATGCCGGAGACCAAGAACGTGCCCATCGATGAGATGGTGCTCGTCTGGAAGTCGCACTGGTTCTGGGGCAAGTTCATCGCCGACGAGGACGTCCACTTCCGCGGGGCGCAGGCGGAGATGGCAGCTCAACACAGCAACGGCAAGCCCAAAGCAGATGCCCTGTGACGAAATTTAGTAGCCTTTTGATCCATAAGAAGCTTTATTGTTAATGATATTAAATGTTTGCTTGCGACGGGCGTACGATGAATTAGTTGCTTAGCTAGCTAGCTAGGTATTTAATTATAAATTCTTGTAACTAAGACGTAATCTGCTCGAGATTGTTATCGCATCGCCTTGTTAGTCCGATCGTAAAGGTTATCTCCATTCGAACCAGTGAATCTAATTCTCGTGTCCCAAGAGCGAAGCTTTCCTTTTCGGAACACGATGCTTGCGCTTAATTAAGTGCCCTTTTCTTCTGCTTGGATAAGGAGAGATCTCGTATCAGTCACGCTTTTGGGGTGAAGGGTGCGCGGACATGAGTTTAATTAATGATGGATAAGATTTTAGCTCATTCAGATCTAATTGGAAATCGTAGTTTATATAGCTGCCCTCTGGAAACAGGCCTCGTTTGATAGAAGAAGCCGGAGTTTGACAGCCCAAGAAACAGATGAAATGATTCGCTGATTTCTTATTATTAAATTCACGGTGGAGGAAACATCACGATCGCATCCCAACTTTATGATACCAAAGCACTGCATCGACGCGCTGTCTTCACGTGGCTCTGACGTGGCACCTGCGGAAGAAATTTTTTACTGCGAGATCACGATCGAGAGTCAATACCTTCTTTAAGTTATAATACGCATGCATCTCATCTGCTGTTCTATTTTCCATGCTGCTGCAGCAGCGGCGGCGGCGGCGGCAAGCAGGAGGAGAAGGAGAAGGAGAAGAGATTTGAAGCGGAAGAGGTCGAGGGGCACGTCACGGTGCACGATGGCAAGGGACAAGGAAGGGCGCACTTGCGTGGCCCACCCGACCGACCATCCTTTAACTTGTTCGTCGGCCCTTTTGAAAAAGGAAAATAATAATCGCAAGTGCCAAAGTAAACCATCCCTCGCTTCCCTTCCCCTTCATCCACTTGCTCCGTCCCCTTCTTTCCATCTGCCGGCGGCTCTGGGGATGGAAGAATAGACCAGTGTTCTTCGCAGCGAGTTCTGGTTTCATTTAGCTGAACAGTTATAGAAGCTGGGCGATCCAAGTATATTTTGATCTTCGAGGAAAGCTTCATTGGATTGTGTTTTACCGGTAGGAATTAGGAAAGGTATGTGTATTTGTAGCAAACCAAGTCATCTTTTTCTTGAGGCATGAGAAAGAGAAGAGCTTAACGTTTTTGAGTTTTAAAAATTCTCAGAACTGCTGAGAAATAGAGACGGACGTATTTGTATCGTCGCCCCAGCAACACTCGCATCATTTTAGCGAGAGGCAGAGGCGTTCTCCAGATGAACCCCCACGGCCGCCACCACAACTCCGCCGAGGCCGACTCGTCCGCGGCCTCCCCCCCTCGCGCATCAAGCGGCCACCAACCGCACCACCCTCCTCCTCCGCCTCCCGCCCGATGGCACCCCGATGACCCCGCCGCCCCGCTCGTCCGCCTCATGTGCAGCTACGGCGGCCGCATCCTACCCCGCCCCCACGACAACCAGCTCCGCTACGTCGGCGGCGAGACCCGCATCGTCGCCGTCCCCCGCTCGGTCTCCTTCACCGCCCTCATCTCCCGCCTCTCCAGCCTCCTCCCTCCCGGCGGCGGCGGCCAGTCGCCGTGCCTCAAGTACCAGCTCCCCAACGAGGACCTCGACGCCCTCGTATCGCTCACGTCCGACGAGGACGTGGAGAACATGTTCGACGAGTACGACCGACTCGCCCCCACCGGCGTCGGCCGCGCCGCCCGCCTCCGCCTCTTCCTCTTCCCTCCTCCCTCCGCCGCCTTCGGCTCCGTCCTCGACGCTCCCGGCTCAGCCCACGAGCAGTGGTTCGTTGACGCCCTCAACGGCCGCGGCTCCGGCCCGCCTTCCCTCGATCGTGGCCGCTCCGAGGCGTCCTCCATCATCTCGGAGCTGCCGGACTACCTCTTCGGCCTCGAGGCCAACTCCGACGAGCAGCCGACCCCCAAACCCAGGGCGCAGCCGGCATCCGAGCCCGGCTCGCCCTTCTCCGCCTCGTCTCAGCGCTCGGCTCCCGCCATCCCCGATCTCCCGCCGGTGAGGACCAGGCCGGAGGTGGAGGCAGACCGGAGCGACCCGGCCGGGCTCGTGGCCGATCCGGCTAGGCCATATGCTCCGGACCCGAACTTGGGCCCGGTTTACTACGTGCCGGCCCCGGCGCAGGCGCAGCAGGTCCCTGTTCCGGTGCCGGTTCATCACGTGCAATCGATCGGCCCGATGGCCGGCGGGCAGGTGCCGCTCTGGTTTCAGCAGCCATTTCCGGCGGCGGCGGCTGTCCAGGGTGGTCCGGTTTACATGAGCGGCCCGACGATCGGACGCCATTACCCGGTCGGAGTGGGGGCGGAAACCTACGAGGCACCGCCGGGGATGATCATCCCGATGTATCGAACTCGGAGCGTGGGGGTTTCCTTAGCGGGAGGGGAGGAGATCGCGGTAGCGGGTTCGGAGATGATGGTTGGAAAACCAACTCGTTGAACCGGGTTCAACGATCAACGAGTAAAATGATGCGATTTGATTTGGGTCGGTTTGTTTCTGTTCGTTTATAATTTGGTTTGTAAAATTTATATAAGACAGCCTGCTGCCTGCCTCCTTAATCCATAAGTTGAAATATGCGTGCTGGGATTGGATTATTTCCAAATCGTGGATAATAACTTGGTTGTATGGAAGTGTATATTAATGAAATAAAAAAAATTAAGTTGTTCGAATATCTATTTTTTACAATGTAAATAAACTATGATGCAGTGGAATGTTTGAAAACACGTTTTGTTTAAATAATCCGACGTAAATTATCGTAATTTATTTGGTGCAGGCGCTGCATGATGAACGAAGTCGAGGCCGGTCGTGCAACGCATGACTCGGTTCGGGCCAGGTTTTGTGCGCCAACATGCGATTGGCGTGGTGCATGCAGCTCGTGAGTCTAATTGCAACCACGACTTCTGTTAATTAATTAAGTAATAATAATCGGTAGGTGTTGAATTGTTGTTAATTAAAAAAATCGGAGGCAGCATTCTAATGATCTTCGTCTGCCTTCTTCAAATCTCGCAATCGTAAATATATGTAATTTTATTTATATCGCCATGGCCGGAAAAGGCGGCTTTAAATATTAATTTCCTAAAATTAAAAGCTTTGCTTTTATCTTAGATTGTTTCTTTTTTGTCCCTCTCTGTTCGGCGCTGCGTTTGGAGAAACGAGGTGCCAGAGAGAGGAGATGGGGAGAGCTGGAGAAATTGGCACGACGGAGTTCTGAAAAGTCCGCCTTTTCGATCTGGGAAAAGGAAGTACGAGCCGGTGATTCCGGTAAAAGGCAACCCTAGGGCGCAGGGATTCGGTTCTGAGTGGTGGATTCAAGTGGCCGAGGCGGGGGATTGAGGAGCAGAGAAAGGGCGGAGGGAGGAGCAGTGGCACGCTTTTTTCTTCTTCTTTTTTTGCTTGCGATGGCTTTTTCTTGAAAGGTATCGAGGAAGGGGGAAAGATGGTCGTGGACGACTGCTGTTTTTTCCACAAGGTGATTTCATCCGGCCTCTGTTCCTTCGTGTTTTGTCACCGTTTGTTTTAGGTTATTTTATCTCTCCGTTTATTTGATCGAATCAAATGTGGTAATAAAGGGAAAAGAGTTTACGCTTTGAGGCAAAAGTTGGATCCTTTTTAGTTTAGATATGGTTCCGTGAAGAAGTTTGTTCCTTGATGCAACATTTGATCCGTTTTAGGGTTTTCAGCAGCAGTATCGACGGTATCAATCTGGGTCCGCATTGCTGTACGCGCTCCTTCATTTCTTCGTTCCTAGACGTGTTTTTGTGTTGATAATGCACGGAGTTGTTTCTGGTTTGAGAATTTTCTTTTCTTCCTAGATTAATTTGATTCGTCTGGTCTAACATACACAATGTTTCCCCCTCTTGCTCTGTCGTCCTACTCCCAGTGCGGTGCTTTCTGTGATGCTTGATCTCGTTTTTGGTTAGTTTCGCATGGTACATTTATTTTGCACGATATCTAATGAGGCCGATATTAAAATTTATCTGGTTAATTTTCGTACGAATAATTGGTTTTCTGTGATGCTTTCCATGCGCAGGATGTGCTAATGATAAAGCATACAAAGAAATATCCACTTGTATTGTGGATGGCAGTATTGGGATTGATCACAATAAGTGGCGTCTACATATTCTCCGTATGCATGAAGCAAAGAGGGTTCCTAGTAACACCTAATCAAGTGGTGGTGAAAGCATCAGAGGATGACTGTCATGATCCTAGCATCCCACTGAGCGAGTTTCATTATCTGCATTATCCACGGCCCTCTACTTATAATAGGTAATGGAATTACATTCACTGTGACAAAGTCTCTACAAGTTCCTTTTGTAATGAGCATTTAATTTATGCTGCAGGGAAGAATGTGCTTGTACGCCAGTTAGGTTCTTTGCAATTCTATCAATGCAAAGATCTGGAAGCGGATGGTTTGAGACATTGCTAAATAGTCATGTTAATATCAGCTCTAATGGTGAAATTTTCTCTGTAAAAGAGAGGAGGAGTAATATATCATCAATCATCAATACACTGGATAAAATCTACAATTTGGATTGGTACAGTAGTGCTGCTAAGAATGAATGCACTGCAGCTGTTGGTCTCAAGTGGATGCTTAATCAGGTAAAATTCTATTGGATATTAACCGTTGATGTGGCAATGTGATAAATGTAAAATTTTTTATTTTATTTTCTTGTAGTATTTTCTGATTTCAGCTCAACTGCAATGTTCAGCGAAGTTGCCAAATGCTCTTCTTTCCTCATGGTTGAAGTTTGGCTTCATCTATGTTTTTGAGTGCATGTAGAAATATGTCATGTTGATGCAGCCCTTAGAGCTAATTTTTAGCATTTTGATATGAGTATTAGGAGATAAGAATCATTTCCCTCAAAAGTTGGTTCTCTATGTGTCTACAATTATTGTTTGTTGCTCCCCCCTTTAGGGCTTAAAGTTGGTTCTCTATGTGCCTGACAATTATTGTTTGTTGCTCCCCTTTAGGGCCTACCCTGCCATCCATGATGAGGCTCTTGTGATGGGAAATATAATCAATGTCGGTATCGTTTGATATATGCTAGTCTGATATGCTTCTTAACCATATGAAACTGCAACAGGTTTTGCAGTAATTTTGGTTAGGGTTATGGTTTGATCTGACAATGGTTCTTTCTTTTTCAAGTTAAGCAACTAGAATCAAGGATGAGGATAGATTGGATGCAACATATATCATATATACGAATCATGTTGTCATCATAAAAAAAGATTAAATTGGTGGTGAATTAGGACCTTTCCGGCATTTTGCTGATTTCTTTCACACTATATTAGATTGTAGGTTAGTGTTCCTTTTAGGTTATTTCAATTGCAGTCCAACTTCCGTGTAACTGGATGCATATCCAAACTTGCTAGAAGACTTACTAAGAAAATGTTTATGCCTTTTTCAATTTTGAATAACCAAAGTTATTCATATCGGTAGTTCATATACAATATAAGCTTAGGATGAGTCTTTCCGGAAGACAGATTACAAAAGCAATGGAACTGTAGCTTGTTTGTGATTGATTTTGTTTTTTAATGGGTATGATTGATGAAATTAGTTGGTTTCATTTGTGATATATTTTGTTCTGTTCTGTTAGAGACGGTGGTGTTGAAGTCGCCCTTTAGTATTTACTTCTCAGAAGGCAAATTCTGAAACTTCTTTGCAAATTTAGAACAAATGTAGTTTAGTCCATTTGAGAAATTCATGACAAAGTATGTCGGCTTACAAGGCCTGATGGCGTTAAGAGCATTAAGTTGGAAGGACTAAATGATTGACAATTGGGCTTAATCCCCTATTAATACTAGCAGAGTCATCCAATGCCATATACCAATACATTTATCCATAGATTTCCTAACTTTGACGGTTGGTCTTTTTAGCTACATCCTTATATTTTCAGTGCCGTGGTCTCCAGCTACAGAAATGCTGTTGGAACTGAAAACTACCTTGATCCATATTTTTTGAGTTTCCAACTCCGTGGACCTTATAATTCAGTTGGATAATATAGTTCTTGTTGTGATTTGCATGTTTCACGGATTAAACTCACAGCGACTCTCATGATTCTTTTTTGTGTAGGGTTTCTTGCAACACCATGAAGAAATAATCGAATACTTTAATAGGAGAGGAGTTTCTGGAATATTTCTTTTCAGAAGAAATTTACTTCGTCGTTTAGTTTCAATACTTGCAAATACTCATGATCGGGGTGCCAAGCAACTAAACGGGACGCATAAAGCTCATGTACATTCTACAAATGAGGTCATGTTCTTGTCTGTTAACTCAGCTCAAGACAAGTTGCTTACTTTTACAACACTGACCACTGGTGCAGACTTTGACCTTGCCTGAATGATAAATCTTACTTGCAAGACAGTGAAGTTTATAAGTTTTGTGGCGTGCAGGCAGAGATACTTGCCAAATATAGACCCGAAATCAATACGACGACATTGATCACAGAACTAGAGCGTACGGATAAGATGGGTACCGATGCTTTGAGCTACTTCAAGAGCTCCCGTCATATTCTGCTCTACTATGAGGATCTCGTTAGCAACAGCAGTGTGAGTTCTGTTTGCATCTTTTACCAGTTTACTTTATGAAATCATTACTTTTTGCAGCTCACACCATCTTAAAACTGATACTAAGGTTTGGTCTGCAGAAGGTGATGGATGTCTTGGAGTTTCTAAAATTGCCGAAACACAAGCTCTTCAGCCGACACGTAAAGATCCACAAGAGACCATTAGCCGAGCAGGTGGAAAACTGGGATGCTGTCTATACTGCTCTGAGTGGAACACAGTATGAAAGCTTCTTACATGCTGACTATCAATTGTAGCAACAACTGTGTTGTTGTAGATAGGGGTTTTTCTTTTCCTTTTTTTTTAAATTTATTCTTTTTTCCTCCTTCCCTCGTCGTCTAACATATTCAGTCTTCTTTCCCACCCAACGAGTGTTGGATAAATTTTGGTCCTCTCAATTTATAACAGGTTTTGTAATTATCTGTTCGACTCAATTTATATCCAAAGTAGTTGAGGGATTTTGTTGCCTCCCCATTTTCTATTTTCTTCATTAGAGACAAAAAGGATAGCTACTCTTCTGACTTTCTAGTGACCTCTCATTTCAAGGAAAATCCTGAAAGCTAAAAATTAAGCAGAATGTATGTTCTAATTGTTTTTCTTCAATGTGTGATCTTTGAAAATTCCAGTTGAATGTTCATTATTATTTTATAGATTTCATCGTATTGTACACCTTGACCTTTTGCTTTTCTTTTCTTTTTTTCATCTGTGCCTCCAGAGCATGCTTCAACAGATTTGTCAACAGAGAAAGAGGCCACGTCACCCGGACAGTCGCCAATCTGCATGACGTCACCTTCATGCGTCTCGAGGTCTAGGGACCTGTGCATGCATGCCTATCTTTTAACATGCATCTTTATATACATCATATGTATATAAATGTTTAGTTAAATTAATTAGTTAACCTTCTGCTAATTAATAGACCGAGATCCTAATCATGATTTCTGTTATCACAAGAGCGCCCTAATTAATTTTTAACCTTCCTTAAATAATTTATCATTCTTTTGCCAATATTATGTTCTCCTTTTTATGTATTCAACTAAAACTGTCACGACTTGCCCAACAACAACTAAAAAGGCTTCCGTTTTATTAATTATAGTTCATTTTTATCCTTAAAATATATTATTATTATTATTATGCTAATTATCTTTAAAAAAATTGTGATTTCCTGAGATAATGGACGGAAGACCACAACAACAACAACGTGTAGGCCTAGTTATTATTATCTAATCATCATGCTCTTCGGCCATGCTGGAAGTGATGCTCTTGACCACCTTTTTCCTCTTCTGTAATGCGTTTGACCACCACCTCTGTATTTAAAATTTTATCCAGCTTTTTAAAGCCTGCCCTTTTCCTTAAGTTTATTGTAAAAAGAAAGAAAGATAAAGCAGAGAGTAGCGAGACGATCTTTCTTGAGCTGCAGTGCAGTGTAGGTGTATACAGTGTTCAGCACTATTTCCTCTTGTGTCTTTAAATATTGGAATTGAAGCTAATATAATAACAATGTAAAAGACAGGACTCGTCAATCATCATCATGAACTCCATCTTTCTGTGGACCATATGATGAGAATTCAGAATAGATTAGACAAACCACGTACTTAGTGCCTTCGGCTCCATGGCCGACCCTGCTAGGTGATACTAATCCGGAGAAGTGGCACGTCGGTTCTTCGACCTTTTCTCCCTGCGGAACTGCTGGTGCATGAATCCAACAAATCAAAGCGCAGCGAAAGCTCATACTAATTGTTAAGAAAGAAGCACGAGGACGGACCACCACCTAAATCCTCGTTTAATTAACTCGCATATTCCTCGGAGAATAAGAAGAAGAGGGCGACTGCGCTCGACAAGATTAATCATTATGCATGCTTTGCCTTCCCCACCATCAAAATTATATCGTTTTTGCAGCTCCGCTGTTCGACCAAGTGCGTCTGTAGGCGCCTGCAGATGGAAGTGGACGGCTCCGGTCGAGCACGTCGCGTGACCTTCGCCGGATTCCCCGCGAGCTGGGGCTCACAATGAGTAATGCCTTGCGTTTTTTTCTTAGGGCGAAACGATTAGTCCCACTTGCGGACTTGCAGTCGGCACGACCACATCTCCATTGATGGCAGGGCGCCTCTACTTAAAAATATTTATTGGCACGGCCGACCGTGCCCCTTTATGATCTTGTGCTCAGCTTGGCGTCGATGGAGGATGACAGGATCGTGAAATGGATTCATTAATTAATTGATCGGGGCGTACCATGTTGTGCTTCCTATCAGATCAAAGCGGTGGGCAACTTTTATGCTTTTCTGTCTCTGGAGCTCCGCTGCTAAGTCAACAGCGCAATGCTATAATGATACCACAAGCACACATGCCTGTCCACATGATATTTTAGCAGCACACGTTCTTCAAGGTCTCTTCTCTGTTTCCAAGAACAAGGAATTAAGTGAGGGAGGAGGAGTACTCGGGGGGTATGATCATGATAAGGTTGGCTCCACGCCCAAATCATGCTTTTGCTTGGGAAGTTCTACTTAGCAAGTTGCTAAAATAATGGGTTTAGAAGTTGCTGTGTCATTTTTGAAACGAAAACGCTGTTTGCATCATCTTTTTTTCCATGAATAACGGTATCTTGATTCAGGATGGAAACTTTGATATGAGCTCTTCTGGTTCTGGTATTTGATACAGTTGCTGCTCTGTCTGATCTTTAGCTTTAAGCATACAGGGGACATCATCATCAGTCAAGTCTTTGAATGAGGTCATGTAAAAAGTGGCAGTACCGTGGTTAATCATGACAAAAGAAGAGCCAAAATTAATCAATAGCTGTACAAAATGGACAACTCGATACAACTTCGAGGGAACAATCCAGCATCTCTCATTGTCAGCTGCTGAAAGGCATTCCCCTCTCCCAGCTTTAGTTGCCTTTGTAGGCAAGAAGACAGCCATCATAAACTTCTCGGACTGTGGAAGCCACATCGCTGTGTGCGGGGAAAAAAGCTATGTGCATTTCCGTTGAGCTTCAAAGGCCACGGAAATGGAATCAGTCAGGAACACAACCTGGGCAGCGATCTGGAACCACCACCGCCTGGACTGGTAGCTCTGTTCTTCATGACTTTGGTCATCTGCGTCTGCATTTTCTGGCACATCTTTTCCAACTCCATCACCCTCCACTGCATGCCCTGTAGCTGGGCCTTGAGCTTCTCATTCTCCGTGCTCAGGTTAAGCTTGCTGGCGTAGAGAACGATCTGCTCACCGTCGTCAACTCGGTGCTCCTTGTGCTTGGCTTCCTTTGGGATGCTTCTGAAGCTATCCGTGCTCTGCAGCAGGTTCTTGAGCTTTGATTGCCGGGAAAGGAGTGCCTCCACTGCCGTTCTTGGCGGGAGTTTTGTGTTCCTGGCAAGGTGCTTGCAGGATTCTGATGAGAGCTTGTCGTAGTTTATGGCACAACAAATCTTTATCTTCTCTTCCTCCGAGAGCTGAGGATGAACCTGATAAAAGAAGGATTAAATTTGGTTCGATCCTGTGCTTTTGTTAAACATACCTAGCTTTATGTACTCATACGTTAAGCATCAAAAAGAGAAACATACCTCGAGATACAAGTCAACAGCTCGGTAAACTGCATCATGAGAATCCCTAGCAGCATCTGGTAGAATCGTGATTAGTGGTATGAACTTGGAGGGCTCCAAGGAGGGATCCGGGGCAACTTCAGCCAAGTAGGAGTCGATCAAGCTCCCTACGCGCTTCATCCGAAACGCCAATGACTCAACTCCACTGGCAATGAAAGAATCCAGGAATCTCAAGACCAGACTGACATCATAATGGCTGCCCATCCCGGTTGGAGCAGGAATAAGCAAACTGTCCAGTGTCGCTTGATCAATCTGGGTGCCGATCATGCTCTCCAGTTTGCTTTGGCAAGACTTGGCCAATCGCAGCGGTGAAGAAACGCGGAGAACTCCGAACAATCCCTTGCAGGAAACGCAGTTCCTATCGAGAGAGTAAAGCAGGTCAATAACGACCTCAGCGGTCCTCCTCTTCCGGGAGGGAGAACCGGAAACTCCACACTTGAGGTAATGAAGCAGGAACCTGCTGATCGTGGCGTTGTCTAATTTTCGAAGAATCAAATTGTCGACGACCTTCTGAATCGTGTCAGGGTTCAGAAGCGCAAGATCATCGAACCACCAGATTCTTTGGACGCTACTCTTTGTACTTATAGTGCTTCGAGTATCGAAGGAGAATCGAAAAGCCGAGCTCTCGGGGGAGGAGCTCGGGGGACTTGCCTCACTGGCTGCGGCGATCCTCACTGCTAGGGAATCTGAAATCTTCTCAAATATTCCTGAAGAGACGGCTGCTGGAAGGAAACCTTGGCATTGCTTCAAGGAATTTATGATCTCCGGCCACGACCAAAATGGAATCTCCATGAGGCATTTCTTAGTGAGTTTCATCAAGTTAGGGGAGGCCTCCTCTTCCATCTCCATGTAGCCGGCAACGCAGTGAAGAAGGCAGGCGTTGGAGGGAGTTATCTGGGTTCTGCCATTGTTGTAGCAGAACCTCGTCATGAGCTCGAATCCCTCGGCGCCTCCGGGCAAATTGTGGAGGATTACTTTAAGGGATTGACAAGAAGCTGGGCCTGATGGTTTGTCGAATAACTTCTTGAGCCTGCCAGAGAAGGATGAAAGGATACCCTGCAAACAGATGCACCCCATGAATCTTCCGTTGCTGTAAGAACCGGAGATCGATACCCCAAGATAGTCTTCGAGAGTATTTCATAGAGAAAAACTAAGCAAACTAAATTAATATGAATTGGACAGGGAGAAGGGAAGAGGCTTGCCTTTGACACCAGGAACGTCTCCTCCCCATTGACATCCACTTCAAGATCACAGCTGACAACCATTGCTTTGCTTTCCAAGTAACCTCCACAAGCGAGATTCAGCAGAGGGAACCCAGGGGCACCTTAAAGTAAAATAAAGAAGAAGAAAAGAATCTTCCTGGCTTGTCAGGGGGTAGCTGATCACTGGGATACGCAGGAGAGGACTACCATCATGGAGGTGGGAAAGGCCATGTTCTTATTCTCGGGTAAAATATATGCCTTCTGAGCTCTGCCTGGTCAATGAAGAAGAGTGAGGTGGGGAAAGGAAAGGAAAGCGGAAAAGGAACCGCACAGAGTCGCAAGGCCCATTAGGCAGATGGGAAAAAGCTTGGGGTGGGGGGGAGAGAGAGAGAGAGAGAGAGAGAAGTGAGACTCAATGGAAGAAGAGGTGTGCAGTCTGCTGAACAAGTGAACCGAGCAGGTGCTTGTGAGACCATTAGAGAAACACAGGGAGATTGTAAATTACTTTATGCTTCCTTTTAGCTTCAATTACCTAAATAATGCACTCCAGTGAGCTAATCTTTTTTTGTGTTTTTTTTTTCTCTCTCTCTCCCTCCCTCCTCATCAGATTCACTGGCTTTTTATGCCTTTTGTCGGGCATTATTTAATGTTAATTTTTTGTCCATTTTAGTTTAGGATAAAAAATATTTATTACTTTTTCTAACAAATTTAATTTTAAAAAAATGCTATTTGAATTTTAAAAAGTAGGGAAATATTTTCTCAAAAAAATAAAATAAAATAAAATTGTTCCTTTGAGGACGCAGATATGTTACACGTGACCGTAACATGACATCGGTCTCGTGTATATAAAAATATATAAATCATAATGTCTGGCCGCGCAGTCAATAATGCGACGGAAACGGGTCCGGGTCTGACTCAGATGTTGACCCTCCTTGTTGGCCATCAAGGACGGCTGGGCTCGTCGTGGACCAGTTTTTTTAGCTCATCAGTGCCCAACAAAGTCACATGCAATTTGACTCAACTTGCATGCTGTTTCACTTGTATCACAAGTAACTTGAACTGCCAATTTAATTATTTTTTGTTCATTTGCTTTTGCACTGAATTCTCTCATTTCCTTCCTCCCTCGTCAAAAATATATAACTGCGCCGCCTCCGCATGCATGCTTAATACGTCCGCTATATTTAAGCGAGACCAACGCATGCAAAGCTTGACTCGCGGAGAAGGAAGTATGAGTAAATTACGACGTCCGAAAAGGAACACGAGATCGGTTCGTGCTCGATGTGGATCGATGGCGATGCTGGCGAGTTCGGGGTGTTTCAAATCGATGCGATCAGCCCGAATGAGGTGTAGGTATATCTGGCATCTGCGTCTTCTCTCAGGGGTTTCCCATGGGAGGAGGGGAGAGGGGAGGCGAGGAAGAAAGATAAAATGCATTTGCCAACAAAAGCCAAATGCCCTCCAATTCCTCCCCCACCCCTCTTCGGCCCGCGTTGGTCGCCTCTTTGTCTCGTTTCTCCTCCGGAACTCCACGGGGGAGGGCCAGATTGACCATCGAGGAGGAAGGAATCGCTCCTCGCGAGCCTGCCCTCCCCATTCGGCGTCTCCAATCTGCAAGGAGCCTCCTTTCCCCCCTCGTTCAAGGAAATACTGGTTTAATCTTATTATTCAGGGAGAAACCGCGGGGCGATCGGGCAACTCTAAGAACGAATTGCTGCTCCTTCGCCTGTTTGCTACGGTTCTCCTTGTACTCGTGTGTCCTCCTGCATGGTATGTTTCCTGGCTTCTCGAAGACGAAAACAGATATCTTTTATCATTGTAGCGTTCCTGTTACTTTCCGCCACGATTGTGGTTATGTGAAGGCGAAAAAGACGATCTTGAAGTTTTCCCGAACAAAAAAGAAAAAAAAGGCGATTTTGAGCGCTTCTTGGGGATGGCAGCCTTCCGTTATTGGCTTATTGGAATTTACCCATTTGTTGGTAAAAATTTAAAGGCAACCTGTTATTTCAGATAAACTCCATGCCTGGCTCTTCCTTCCGGTAGTCAGGAAAAAGAGCAGCGTTTTAGCCAATCATCGGTTGCGTTATGGGGGACAGATTTCTGACATGAGAACGTTAGTATTGGTTTCTCCCAACCGTCAAAGAGATGATGGCTTTAAGAACGAAACCTTTGGCTGTTGCATGTACTCTCTTTTTTCTGGCTCTTGTGCCGAATTGGTCGATGGGAAGACAGCAGCTCTTTGGTTTGAAGAATTTTAAGGTGAGAAAGATGCTCCGGCAAACCATCCACTTTCCTCGATTGCTTATAACTCATAATCAGCATAGTGGAATATTTATTGTTTTACTTGATTATCAAGCTCTTGTTGAATGATTTTGGTACTTTATCATCTTCACTCGAATGCATTTGGAGGGGTATTACTTCCGCCTCTTCTGTGGCTTCTTCAACTATGGAGCTTGATGATTCTGTTGCATGAAATGACAATTAGTTTGAACGGAACTAATGAACTATGCACATCATAATGCAGGTGGTTCACGGTGGACTTTTTATCTATAGATTTTGTGCTGGCACTACCTTATCCTGCCTTTTTTTTCTTCTGGATATATACCAGAAGGGATGACATGTGTTCTTGAAGTTTCAATAAAAATCGATATGCCTTCCCTGGTGATGTTGCCGGGTCAAACATGTCTCTCTTTCCAATATCTTTTACAGCCATCAAAGGATGTATGCAGATTGTGTTATAGTTGGCACCTAATCACTTTGGTTGGCAGCTTGTTTTAAATAGAGGAGCCTGATACCAAAATGTTGTTCATATTCTGACTAACAGGCAATAAAGTATAAATTTTGTTCATGATATTGCGGCTTGTCAAATTAATACAAACAATAAGATAAAGAGAGAACAAGAATTGTGATGAAACTGTCGATCATACATTTATGTGATTACCCAAGCTTCTAATTAGGATACCCTACACGATGCTAGGAAGTAAACTTGCTATCATGATTGTATATAGAGGTAGTAATATAGTATACAAAGGACAGCCCCCTAAAGGATAAACTGCAACCCTTGCTCTGTTATTGCATCCTTGAATATAGTGCATATTCTTCGTGATGTGTAATGCGTCCAACGCATAATGACATGTATTTACCATATAGTTCTTTGCTGCTGATCTTTTTGGATTGCTCAACGTCAAATATCGGATGCTGATGCGATACTACTATTATAGGTGGAAAAAATGTTCCTTGATTGTGGGCTACGTTTGGAGGATATAAATGAAATTATGAACAGTGTGGATTTTCCCAGTTGGGAGCACACTATCAAGGATTCCGGACGAATCTATGCAAAACCTATTTTGCACCCAGGAGATGATAAAGGTGAAGATGCATCTCCTCTCTCTCGACACCTTGAGCACTATCTTGAATGTTTGAGAAAACATCACGTCCAGGCTGATGATTCGGAAAATTGGCATTCTTATAATCTGGGACCATTACTTGGATGGTATCCTACTTCAGGAAGGCGTCTGGCTGATCAAACTACGAAAGCCAAGGCCTCTTCACATGCAGTCAAATCAAATACATATATTGAGCGTGAACCTGCAACTCGTAGGTATGGTCCAGCACCGTCTGCTGTCTCCAAATCTGGAATTTTGCTGAATTCTGATGTTTTGCTTTCAACTAATGCAGGTTCTTAGAAGCAGATGCAGCGTCTTTGCAGAAGCAGCAGGAGGAGATTAACAAAACAATTATGATGGCGGTTGTTTGTAGTGTGCTCGGGACATCTTTTGTTGCAATAATTCTGTTCATCATATATAATAAATGCCGCAAAAGGAGATATTCGTTCAGTAGAATGAGAGATGACAGACCACTCCTAAGTTTCTCTATCACTGACATGGCTGGTATGGGAGCTTGCATCTCTTGTGATTTTATATGTGATCATAATCTACATATGTTGATTTTCTAATGTATTTCCAGGTTCTGTAGCGAGCTCTTTCAGCATGGCATCTTTAAGTGAGAAATTTTCTAATGTACTTCCAGGTTCTATAGCGAGCTCTTTCAGCACGGCATCTTTAAGTGAGAAGAGCAGTAGGTCGGGGACATTGTCTTTCAATGACGCTGCTTCATCATTCTCATCTGACTCGCAACTTCCACCGCTTCCACTTCCACCAGGCAGATTACAAAACCACAGGCCTTCCGATGCATCAATAGATCTATTTTGTGCATCCTCCAATGGACTAGCACAACCTACGGAACCTGCACAACCTTCATCACCTTCAAAACCTGCACAACCTCCAAATCCGGGAGAATCTCCAACTCTCCCATCTTCACATCCTCCACAACCACCTCCTCCAGCTCAAGAGGCTCTACCTGCTGCTGCTCCTCCTCCTCCGGCGCCCCCTAATGCTCCTAAGCCTCCTGATCCACCTCCTCCTCCATTCAAAAATGCCAGCGGTCCTCCACCTCCTCCCCCACCCAACAGTGGCGGCGGTCCTCCTCCACCTCCTCCACCAGGCGGCAGGGGTGGCGGCGGCCCTCCTCCACCTCCTCCACCAGGCGGCAGGGGTGGCGGCGGCCCTCCTCCACCTCCCCCCCCAGGCGGCAGGGGTGGTGCTGGCCCTCCTCCACCTCCCCCCCCAGGCGGTAGGGGTGGTGCTGGCCCTCCTCCACCTCCTCCCCCAGGCGGCAGGGGTGGTGCAGGCCCTCCTCCACCTCCTCCCCCAGGCGGCAGGGGCGCCCCTGGTGCTCCCCCTCCGCCTCCCGGGAAAGGAGGTCCTCCTGGTCCTCCTGGTCCTCCTCGTCCAGGAGGAATGGGAAGAGGGCGGGCAAGCCCTATGGCCGCAAAAAACGCTGCAGCAGCAAAAGCCAAGCTCAAACCATTGTTTTGGGATAAAGTTGCAAGCACTGATCAATCAATGGTGTGGACCCAGCTTAAGGCGGGTTCATTCCAGTAAGATCCTCACTATCTCGTCTTTTGGATCCTTTCTATTATCATATTTATGAAAATGATATTTTTGAATTGCAGGTTTGATGAGGAGATGATTGAAAGTCTATTTGGTGCTGCTGCTGCTAAACCAAAAGAGAAGGGAAAAGAGGCACAACCAGCAAAGGCTACTCAAGTTAAGATTCTTGATGCCAAGAAATCCCAGAATTTGTCAATTTCATTGAAGGCATTGGGTGTGAGAATTGACGAAGTTCGTGATGCCCTTATGGAAGGTAGTTTTACATTTCATCATGATGTGAACTCCTCAAGTTGTTAATTGTTTCGTAAAAACAAATTCTTAATAAGTTCATCTAAATTAGGTTCATTGAAATGTGGAAAGCACATATCAATAAAATGCGTTACTGAATGGAGACGTGGTCATTTGCAGAAGTTTATCATTTTGTACATGGCAATTGAATTTTATTGCACTTCTTGATATAGCTAGGAAATAAGAATAATATCCATAAAAACCAAAACGAGAAAAAGTCGTTCTATGTACTCAGGGGTTCACAGTTGTTTTATGTACGCAGGAGTTCAATTCTAAAGAAACTATAGGCTAAAATAAATATATCTTTTGACCTGATGATTTGCAAATCTTGAATTGCATATATTATCTTTATTTTGGTTCTTTGGTGAAACCACTCGTTTACATGTAGATCATTATTCAAGTTTGCTGTGTTGCAGTCCCCGCTTGCTTCCATTGCGTGCTTAATTTACTTTCGGGTCCAGAGCTATGTTAAATTCATGCACTGATACCTGATTTGTTGTTTTGAAAAAGGAACTCTACTTCCAGTAGACCTAATCCAAACGTTGATCAAGATGGCTCCTACATCTGATGAGGAGCTGAAGCTTCGACTATATAGTGGCAATTGTGCTGAACTTGCGCCAGCGGAGCAGTTCCTGAAGGCATTATTGGAGATCCCTTTTGCCTTTCAACGATTCGACGTTCTTCTTTTCATGGCTGGTCTGCCAGAAGATGTTTCGAATTCCAAAGAATCGTTTGCAAAGATAGAGGTGAGATCTGGTCCACCATACGTTATTCTTGTCTCAACCTTCTTGTTTTCTTTTGCCATAGAATCATGAAACTAATTGAAGATTGCATTTTGAAGTAAACCGTGGTTCAGCAAAGAATACTTATTTAAAATGCATTCACTTTGATATGTTTTCTGATCCAGGTTCTGTGTCTCATAGTGAAGCATAGCTTTCTCAAATCCTGTTATTACGTAGGTTTTAGCGGTTCACGAAATGATCATTTGAGAGGAGATGGAACGCTACCATCCTGTTCCTTTTAATGTTTGAGGACCAAAGGTTCAAAACCATTGTTTAACATGATAATTTCTTCTCTGAGGTCAACATATTGTGTATGAGTTATGTTAAATGGATGACTATACCCTAGGAAGTAGAACTTTCTCCAAAACTATGATTACTAATATGTTTTCACTCTGAAGCACATCTTCTTTTTCTTATCAGGTGGCCTGTGGAGAACTAAAAAACTGCCGTCTCTTCTTGAAGCTATTAGAGGCAGTACTTAAAACCGGGAACCGTATGAATGATGGCACCTACCGTGGGGGGGCACAGGCGTTCAAGCTCGACACACTCCTGAAGTTGGCTGATGTCAAAGGAGTTGATGGGAAGACAACATTGTTGCACTTTGTTGTCAAAGAGATAATAAGATCAGAAGGTGTGCGAGCTGTACGTCTGGCCAGGGAACGAGCTGGGGGCCTCTCTATTTTGGGTTCTGATGACGCTCTTGATGAGTCACAGCTCCATGAATCCGAAGACTACTTCAATAAGCTCGGTCTCAAAGTTGTTTCTGGTCTCGGGGATGAGCTTGAAAACGTCAAGAAAGCGGCGGTCATCGATGTGGATGCCTTGGTGTCTCTGGTGGGAGGTCTTGGAAATAAGCTTGTGAAGGTAAAGGATTTCCTCAACACAAGCATGAAAAGTCTTGATGAAGACAGCGGGTTTCATCGGACGCTCAAGGAGTTCGTCGAACGCGCTGAAACTGATATCACGTTCTTATTACAAGAAGAAACAAGAATAAGAGCTCTGGTAAAGAGTACCACTGACTTTTTCCACGGGACTGGGGCAAAGGATGAGGGGCTCCGACTGTTTGTGATTGTTCGGGACTTCCTTTTGATTCTAGACAAGGCCTGCAAAGAAGTGAGAGAAGCACCAAAGAAACCGAAGAAAGAAGAACCACCCAAAAATGCAGAGGCCACACAGGCACAGGCACAGGGACAGGGACAGGCACCGGCGCAGGCACCGGCACAGGGAGAGGCACCGGCAGCAGCACCTGCACCGGCACCGGCACCGGCACCTGCACCTGCACCGGCGGTGCCAAACCCGAAGGAGCGTCTTATTCCAGCGCTGAAGGATCGACGGGCTGTTAGCTCTAGCTCATCCGACTCATCTGACTCAGACGATGGATGATAAACCACGTTCGGTTGGAACAGGTAGTAAGAACTACTGCGCCTCTACTTTTTTTCTTTCAAGGCACCGACTGAATGGTGTATTTGATTCATCCAATTCTGGTTTCTCACTGATTTTTTTCCTTCCTTTTTCCTGTGATCTTCCACAAGGTTCATATATATGATGCTAGAAACTACTTTTTGAAGCCCCATCGGTGATTGATTCACGGCGGAGAACAGTTTTCTGTCTCTGAATCTGATCAAATCTCCCGTCCAGAGAAATCAGACTGAAGATGGAGCACGGATTTCAGAACATTGAACATGTGCAGCCCAATCGATCAACGGAGAGAAAGGGTGCATTTTTTGGGTTCGACGCTGGGATTCAACACCCAGACACGAGGGAATTAGTAGGCGAGTTGTATATTTGGAGGAGCTTGTACTCAGAGGGGGAAGGAAAAACATCATTAGGTCAGTCGAATTTTGGATCGAATGTAAATTCGTTTCCTTTTATAATATGTAAATTCTTCCGTGTCTCTTTGTTTGCCCCCCTCCCTGTTTCACTGATACCATCATATGTATATATATAAACCAAGGGAGCTATAATACATAACATAAGGCATCCTTTATTAGAATAATACATTAGGTGAAAAATAATAGAGGCAAAAGGATCCAGGAAGCAGTGATAATAATAAGACATGCTTTATTACAACAATTACAAACATGATCATCCCTTTGTTTTATAGAATGAAAAAGACATCCGGTAGAATCCTAACCATAGAATACTATCCTAATTGAAATGCATACATTTGTCTGCGGTTTGAACTATTAATTTACCTAATTAGAAGTAACCAATTAGGTTTACGACGAAACTTAGAAATCGAGATCCAATTTGAGTAACCAAAAGCGCCCCTTTGATATTTCAAAGAGAGGAGGATGGGTTATTCACATTTAATTTAATAGTCAGAGGCCGTTTGAAAGTTAAGTAGTCGGAGAAAAAGAGAGATGTCTCCTAGGATGTAGAAAATCATAACATACTTAGGATGTAGAAAATCATAACATAAGAATGATTTTGTATTTAGCACACTCACGTAGTACTTCATCGTAAGATTTATATAAGATCCTCTAGATATCATCATATACATCCAGAATATATTTATATATTAGATATGATTATAACAGTAAAATTCTACATTAAAAATTATAGATTTAATACTTATATCTGACTAAGAGGATAAGATTCTACATTCAAAATTATATATTCAGTACTTTTAAGTTCTAAAACAATTATTATACTAATAAAATATATAGTATTTGGTTCAAGCTTCATCCTAAATATGAAACCTGCGAGTCTCCTTTTCATCGCCTCCCTCTTCATCCTTGTGGACGTCTTCATCATATGAACGCCTCCATTCCTCTCCCCTCCACCAAGCTTTTGGGCTCCATCCTTCGATCACCACCACTTCTCACCGCCATTTGCATCCACACCTCGAGCTTCGATTGTCGTCCGTCAGCAGGAGCTGCAGTCAAGGAACCCCTCGCCTCCCTCCAATGCGGGCAGCTGTTGCAGTCCCTCACCAACTCCAAGTCCCTGCGGCATGGCCTGCAGCTCCACGCCCACATGATCGCTTCTGGCGTCCTCCTCCGCAACACCTACCTCGCCACCAAGCTCTGCGCCATGTACGCCGCCTGCGGCCGCGTGCGCCACGCCCGCGCCCTATTCGACGGAATCCTCCTCAAGAGCTCCTTCCTGTGGAACGTCATGATCCGGGGCTACGCCTGCGGCGGGCGGCCGCTGGAGGCGCTCGACTTGTACCGCGAGATGCTGGGTTTCGGCAGGAGGGCGGATCATTTCACGTACCCGTTTGTTCTGATGGCGTGCGGTGATTTGGGCTTCGCTGAGGTTGGAAGAAGGATTCATTCTGAGATAATTACTTGCGGATATGAGGCCGACATCTTCGTGGCGAATTCTCTTCTGTCGATGCACTCCAGGTTGGGACACATGGAGACTGCTCAGAAGTTGTTCGACAAAATGCCTAGCAGAGATCTAACTTCTTGGAATACGATGATTTCTGGTTATGCGAGGAATAACGATCCACTGAGATCCCTATCGCTCTTTGCTTATACAACTCTCACTAGGGGCCATCTCGATGAGGCTACTCTTCTCGGCGTATTGCCTGCATGTGCAGATTTGATGGCCTTGCGACAAGGAAAGGAGATCCATGCCAACATGTTACGTTGTGGCATGGAATTCGATGGATTTTTAGTCAATGCTCTCATCGATGTTTATGCCAAATCCAAGTTCTTGGTAGGTGCACACCGATTGTTTGAGAACACGAGCAAGAAAGATATTGTCTCATGGAATTCCATGATTTATGGTTGTGCTCGTCATGGTGATGCAGTTGAAAGTTTGAGTCTTTTTGGTAAAATGAGCTCAGAGGGTGTAGTTCCAGATACAGTGACTCTCATAGCAGTGCTTGGAGCGTGTGAGCGGGTAACAGCCCTGCAATTTGGGAAGAGCGTTCATGCTTATCTCATTCAAAAGGGTCTTGAAAACAAAGTCAATTTGGGGACTGCACTGATAGATATGTATGCCAAGTGTGGAGCTCTAGAGTGTGCTTGTCAAGTCTTTGACGAATTGCCAGTGAAAAATCTTGTTTCCTGGAGTGCAATGATTTCAGGATATGGACTGCATGGAAGGGGAAGGGAAACAGTTTCTTGCTTTAAGGAAATGATAGCAAATGGTATCAGACCTGATGAAGTTACATTCATGTCGGTTTTATCAGCATGTAGCTATGCAGGACTAGTCCATGAGGGCAAGGAGATCTTCGACCAGATGTCAAAGGTGTACTTATTGAAACCTACGGCTGGTCATTATGCTTGTGTGGTGGATGTTCTTGGAAGGGCTGGGGATTTGGAAGAAGCTTACGAATTCATCATGGACATGAATGCAGGACAGAATGCTGATGTTTGGGAAGCGCTTCTTTCTGCTTGCAGGATTCATCACAGCATAGAGCTGGCTGAGGTTGCAGCTCAGAACATATTCAGTCTAAAGCCTGAGCACATTGGTCCATATGTTTGCCTCTCCAATATGTATGCTGTGGAGAAGAGATGGAATGATGTCGAGCGGGTCAGAGCTTTGGCAAGAATGAATGGTCTGAAGAAACCGCCAGGTTGCAGCTTCATCGAGTCGGATATGGCAACTCGTGGTGTATCTGCTTGGAGATAACCCAGATCTCAGTCCACTCGTGCAAGAAGAAAAGCTAGATGAATCGTGACCGCTGTTGAGAGAGTTGGGTTATATTGCGGATAGCAGTTTAGTTCACCATGTTCTATGATGTCAAATTTCCTACAAGGATGCAAAGCTGTAATTTCTGATGCTGGCTACGTGAGGATTTGTGGGTGTCTGTGGAAGCATGATCCTCATTGACCTATGAGCTGGAATCTGTGCCTCAGAAGAGAATTGAGATAAAAAAAAGGGCGATCTCAAATACGAGTTCATGCTGTGATGCACTGGAAGAGAAGAAAGTTAATGTTTTCATTCTTGTCCTTGCAGAGATCTCATGATTCGAACCCAGTGGAACTGAGTCAATCTTATTCAGTAAGCAGCCTACAATCTTAGTTCCTGTGAATCGTATGAGTTCACTCTTGAAGAAAGGAGTGCTCTTACGTATAGCCTGGCCTAAACTTAATCCATCTCCCATGCACATTTGAAGCAATAACTTGCATTCTATGTTGAATGAAGAGCCAAATACTAGCTTGATTCTTTTAGTATTCATCTTGTGGGTTTCATGCTGCTTATCAGCTTATGGTTTTTATACGCATCTTTGAAACTCTTTAAATGTTCTCAGTAAAACTGGAAATTTAACTTGCAAATAGCCCGATGATGGAAGAAGCAACGTGTAGTTTGACTCGAATGGTCAAGTCTTAGAAAAGCCTTTTATTGCAGCCGTAAAAGTAAAACACTGCATTAAAGCAGTGGCGACGACTGACTCGACAAAAGCCCAGTGGAAGATAGCAAAATAGGTGAAGCTGGCTTTGTACCACCACCTACAGGCTACAGATGAATGATTGATTGCCGGAGGACTGAAGGAGGGCATCATGGGCCATGGCGACGCTACAGGGGCAAAAGATAAACCAGCGATTTATAATAAGAGCAGCAGGTTGAGTGAGGTACACCAAAAGAGATACCAACACAGCAAAAGGCTGCTCCACCCCATCTCTCAGAAGCATTCGCACAAACAAGTGGCAGGCATCTGCATCCGAGCCTCTCGATTAAAGCCACACTCACTCACTCACTCTCTCTCTCTCTCTCTCTCTCCCTCTCTCTCTCTCTCTCTCTCTCTCTCAGCGCAGAGAGAAACCAACATCGAGCTCCTTCTCTTGCCTAAGGAATTTGGGTACGAAGGAGAGAGGTAGGCGGGGGAAGATGTGGTGCTACGTGGGGAAAGCCACCAAGATCTTCTTCTTCGTGGTGGCCGTGCTGGTGGTGGTGGGCCTTGTTCTCGGTTTCGGCTTCATTCGCCGCGGGCCGCGCAGCAGCAGGATCCACGGGGGCTGCGGCGACAGCGACAGCTGCCAGCCGGCGCTTCCCCAGTCGATTCCGGCCTCCGCCGCCGCCTCGGCGCCGCCGCTCCTCAGCCCACCGAGCCCTGCCGCCGTCGGTCAAGCTCCTTTCCCCCATGCGAAGTAGACGACTCTGGCATTCCCCCTCTTTTTCATGCATGCTCGTGTTCTTGGTCGACTTTTTTTGCTTGAGCTCTCAATTGTCTCCCAGCTGTTTAGTGTTCGATCCAAATGTTGCTGAGTCGAGTTTGATATGCTTTGGTAGTATGCATAGGGTAGTGTGGAATGGGATGCAGTTTATGAAGTGTTCAGAGGTTGAAGACCTTTCCAAGGTTACTTGCAAGTTGCAACAGGAACGGCATGGAAAAAGGAAGAGCGTAGCATTCATTGAACCCTAGTTATTAATGCTGTGCAGCATCACGAGGACGACGCGTCGTTCCCGCTTCTCACTCTTCCATCAAACTGGGCTTTGATATTTTTTTGGGCTGCTCCAATAAAGCGTCATCCTGAGTAAATTCGATCCTAATTCATCGAAAATTAAAAATTCATATTTCGTAGTATGTGGACAAGAAAAGTCGACATTTTTCTCATGAAGAGGCGAACAGCATCTTGATTACATTACAGGGGAAGAACAAAGCCGACGAGTAGACGAGGTCTCAGACTGCTTCTACTACTACCTCATTCTCTATTCTAGACCGAGTAATCCACTACAACCCCTGCGATCTTTATACTAAGTCAGATGTACTTGCTGCAGTCCTGCGCCTTACGCATTCACCATCTCCCTGGCGTTCTCTTCCATCATCCCCGGCTCCATGGAGTCCGCTCCGCTAGCGTCGTCCAGCGCATTCGGCCGGCCCAAAGCCTTCAGCGCCGGATGCGCCGCCTTCTGCCCCGATATCATCATCGCCCCAAATGTCGGCCCCTGCAGCCAAATCAATCGCAGCAACTCGTAAATTTTCTTTTAGCGTAAATGAAGCTGGAATGAGAATGACAATAAAAATGCGGGATTGATTTTTTTACCATTCTCGGTGCGCCGTCGATCTCCGCCACCTCCATGCCGGCGACGATCATGCCGGGCACGACCTCCCTGGTGAGGCGGACGATGGCGTCCTCCGCTGAGTTCATGTCCAGTGCCATCATCCCGATGCGCCTCAGCCGCTTAACGCCGGTGGCTCCGAACGGCCCGTCGACCGTCGTGGCCGCAAGAGCTCACCACGCCACCTTGGCCTCCATCACGTTCGGATCCATGCACGACCGGGCGCGTCATGGTTCGTGGACACCACACCAGCGCCCAGTCAGTCACAACACCGGCGACGCCGCCCCCCCTTGAGGACGAGGCCCTCGCCGGCGACGGCGTCGAAGAGCTTAACGTTGGTGCGGGCGAGGACGCGGCTCATGAGGGCGGACGTGGGCGGCCTCGTCGTACGGCACGCTGATCTCGTCGAGGAAGAGGCGGGCACGGCGGAGATCTCCTGTTAAAAGTAGTTACCAGTCTCGACATCGTCGGAGAATAAATACACAACTAGACCAAATCGCGACCGTTGGTTCGACTAAATGAGGGAATAAACCGATGGCTGCGATCGCCTTACAAACCCAACGTATCGATAATTTTTTCTCTCCTGTCGACGAAAGCGACGGTCAGCGCGTGTTCCACGTGTTGAGTCACCCAGACACCGTTCGGGAACCCCATCCTTTTTTTTTTCTTTTTTTAAATTATGGTTAAAAATATCTCATTGCTTGTAAGAATTTAAATAAGTAGATGTTTTTTTAGATTTATAACATGATGATAAAATTATATATTATTTTTTAAACAATTTATCCAATAAAAAGAATTAGTTCTGAGACATTAATTATGTTTGAATAAAAAATTTAAAAACCATATGGAAACAAGAGAAAGAAAACAAAAAAACCTCATCCACTTAAAAGAACAGAACAAGCAGCATGCAGCAGACACATGCGTTCATGTTCTCTCAGAATCACGTGCACCAGCCATGCCTGTTTGCTGGCTCGTAGCGATGACTCGAATCCTTTTTATAATATTTCATTTAGGGGCAACTCTATTATTCGCTGCTGATTGCCGTATGCTGAGACAAAGTCCATTTAATCACATGCGCCCGCACCGTACTTCTAATCATAAAATTTAAAAAAAAATGACAGCATTAATTTGAATCCAGCACATTCTTCTCAATGCTCATCCACCCCTCTATATTTAATCCCAGACCTGGTCCGTCCCTTCCCCCTGTTTTTTTCACAAGGAGATGAGGATCCACTGCTTTTTCTTTTGCCTGCCCCATCATTTCATGCGATGCATCATTCGGACATCCTTTTGAACTTTCACTGATCGCCAAAGAGCCAAAGTGCCCCCACCACCACCGCCGAGGAGAGTTTGGTAACAAGTCACCTTTGAGAAAGCTCGCACTGTTCGTCATGCTCCGGGGACCCTTTCTTTTTTGACCCTTCTGTAAACCATGAACAGCTCACTTGGAACTAAAATACGGAGCCCAAGAGAGAAAGAAAGGGGAGGGAGGATGAGGACGATGATGATGATGAATTAAAATAAGCAAAGGGGAGATGCGAATGATGGCATTCACGTGAAATAATTGCGAGCCACGAAGTCTGTTCAGTGTCTGTTCAACTTGTGCTGGTCGACCTTCTCCGCTCTATAAATAGCGCTCCAGCGAGTGTTCTCCAGCCAGCTCAAGTGGCCGTCCAGGTCGACCATCATGCCGCCCAACAATGTCAATGAGCCCCTTCTTTCCTCTCCGACCGAGAAATCTGCTTCTCCATGCAGAGCTCCCTCTCTCTTCCTCTGCTTCATCGCTCTCATCTCTGCCACGGCCTTCGTCGCCATCCAACTCACTGATAACACCATCACAGTTATTCCTCTTCAGCCCTCCGATCTCTGCATCAGTTCCCCCAGACCTACCTCCTGCCAAGACATTGTCTCACGAGCCCTGCTAGGTGCCGGCACCGCAAACCTCCGGCGGAGCTCGACCTATGTCTTCCGCTACGTCCTCCAGCGTTCTCTAAGCCAAGCAAACGCAGCCATGAAAGCTGCGACGGCGGCCGCCGCCAGGATCGACGAGCCAGGGCTGAAGTCGGCCCTGTCCGACTGCGTCCAGCTCATGGACGATTCCCGCGACCGCATCCTCAGCTCTGCGTCCGCAGCTGCAGTCGCCGACGCCCGGACGTGGATGAGCGCCGTACTGACGAACCAGGACACGTGCCTCGATGGCCTCCGCGGCGCCGCGGAGTCCGCCCTGCAGCCGCACCTTGAATCCCTCGGGGCTCTCGTGAGCGCGTCCCTCGCCGTGCTCAACGCCGTCGAAGCTGCTTCGGAGCGTGAGCGCAGCGACGATTTTGGCGGCGGCGTTGTGAAGGCCCTGGAAAAATTCCCGTCGTGGCTGTCGAACCGGGACCGGGAGTTTTTGGAGATCACGTCGGCGAACGCCATTAAGGCCGACGTGGTGGTGGCGAAGGACGGCAGCGGGAAGTATAAGACCGTGCAGGAGGCGGTGGACTCGGTGCCCGACCGCAACAAGAAACGATTCGTGATCTACGTGAAGAAGGGGGTGTACAAAGAGAACGTTAGTGTGGGGAAGAAGAAGACCTACGTGACCCTCGTCGGCGACGGCATGGACGCCACCGTCATCACCGGGAGCCTCAATGTCATCGACGGAAGCACCACCTTCAATTCCGCCACCTTAGGTAATATATATATGTAAACCTCAATAATTTCTAGTTCGCAAATGTGGCATCAGATGATTCATTAAACCGCTCTGTCAATGGAGAACAGCTGCCGACGCCGACGGGCTGATCCTTCAAGATCTCAAGATCGAGAACACCGCTGGACCGGAGAAGCACCAGGCCGTGGCCCTCCGCGTCAGCGGCGACCAATCTATCATCAACCGCTGCCGCCTCGACGGCTACCAGGACACCCTCTACACCCACAAAAACCGCCAGTTCTTCCGCGACTGCTCCGTCTCCGGCACAGTTGACTTCATCTTTGGCAACGCCGCCGTCGTCCTGCAGAATTGCACCCTCGTTGCCCGCCTGCCCATGAGCAACCAGCAGAACCTCGTCACCGCTCAGGGCCGCACGGATCCGAACCAGAACACGGCCACGTCGATCCACGCCTGTCGCATCGTCCCGTCCGACGACCTCGCACCCGTCGCTAACTCCATCAAGTCATACCTCGGGCGGCCATGGAAGGAGTACTCGAGGACGGTGGTGATGCAGTCGTACATCGGCGGTCACATCGACGCCAAGGGATGGTTGGAGTGGGATGGCAACTTTGCCCTGAAGACATTGTTCTACGGGGAGTACCAGAACAGGGGACCAGGCGCCGGGACTAGCGGCCGCGTGACCTGGCCGGGGTACAAGGTGATCACCGACGAGAATACGGCCACGGCCTTCACCGTGGGATCACTGATACAGGGCGCTTCCTGGTTGACGGGGGCCGGTGTGGAATTCACTGAAGGGTTGATCAGTTGATGTGAGTCGTTCTCGAGTACTGTTACTCTGTTAGGTTGTGGGAATCTGATAGTTAATAAGGTGCACTGGTTCACCAAGCAACATCAGTTTATTCTTGAAACTTGATTTCATCTACCAAATCTTATCTCGACGTGACTGCAGCCTTCTCGGGTTAATTTTCTGTCTGCCAAGTTCAGTCTTTCCATCGTCCCATCTTATACCTTTCCCTAGCAAATCTTACTGAACTTCAAGTATTGTCCAACTTTATCTTCAAAACTATATGAAAACGAGATCAATTTAACTCTAAAGTCATTCATATTCAAAATTTGATCTCTTATATATGAAAACACTTATGTATAAATAATTTAAAATCCAAATAGTGAAAACACTTATGTATAAATAATTTAAAATCCAAATAGGGGATATGCTCAAGAATATATAAAATACATATCCAATGAATCTTCATCTATATACAAAATAAAAGTAGAATTGTCTCAAGTGTCTGGCCACAAGTCTCGATATCTATCAGTCTCTCTCCTACCGTGGTCTTGAAAAATAAAAATGAGTCCCTTTACGAGGTGAGTAATGCTGTACCGAGTGAGTTAGATATAAAATAATATAAAATCGAGAATGTAAAGTAACAAAGTCTCAAGAATAGGATAATCTAACTATTCGTGCATAATAGTCAATCTAAAAGAGCAATCAAGAATCACACAAGACTATATCTGGGGCTGGCTTAATCAAATACAGTCGTGGTCAACAATTATCACCTCAGAGGAAGGAATCAAGTATTATAAGTTATCCATATTAAAGTAGAAATACAAAAATATAAAACCAAAGCTCCATTTCCCTTGGATTGTCCACTGGACCTCACTACCTGATATCATAGCTAGTCAAGCGTAAAACCAGTCAGGAGTAACCAGCCTCTTATCCTGACCTCATGCACTATTGTCCCACGCCCCTCTTCATAGGTAGCCTATAGGAGTGTCAATAATATAATTTTCTATCACTACAGTGAAGGTGCTTATAACATATCACTATCCAGTAATATGTCACCATAGTCATATGCATTTTAAAAGTGAAGTAGTATCGAAAATAATCAAACAGATACATATGTTAGATTTAGAGTCAATAAAAGTACAGTATCATGATTAGGAACAATAGCAATGAAAAGCTTATATCAACAACCATGGATATCAAAGATTGTTTATTACTCATTTATAATCATAATCACGAGTTATATTAACAAGCAGGAGAGTCAAAGAATATTAAATATATATAATCAAAGGAATATAATTCTTCTGGACTAAACACTAAGAACTATCCTATCTATTCTGCCTAGAAAATAAATACTCACCTGATTTTATCGTCGTAAGCACGTCCTAATGTGTATCACAATAGTTCGTATCCTCATGCTTAGTTACCAAATTTGTTGTGAATATTTCAATGAATTTTAATTCTCAATTTTATAACAATTTCTCAAATCCATCTTCACCAACATGCTTAAAATGATCTCTAGATTTATATTAATTTTTATCTCAAGTTCGTCGGAAGGTTCGCCAGAGACTCACCGGAAAGTTTGCCGAAACCATCGCTGGCGAAGTTCTCTGATCAATACTAATATTGGTACCAATCAAAAGCTCATTTTTGGGTTTTTCATTCATCAGCAGCCAACCGTGTGCCAATAGCACTCAACTCAGGTACCAATAAATATCTCACGTACCGGGTTTGTCAAGTTTAGTAGTCGGAATGGCCGGTAATCGTCAAAGCAAGCTTCAACGATGGAGTTCTTGCCACCGTCGCTTCTCTATTTCTCTCTCAAAATCTCCACCAAAACTTAAAAATAATAGTTCTAATGTGCTCACCCAGCTCACCTGATGTTGTTGTTAAAATCTTATCGAAAAATTCCTTCTGTAGGCGTCAGAGAATTTATGCCAAGATGAGAAGGCGAAGCTGCTGCATGAAGTGAGGAGGAAGAGAAGAAGAAAGGGAAAGCTAGCACATGTTATTTGATCTAGTCTGCCTATTTGGATTAATTTTTATCTATCAATTTGATCAATCATAAAAATTCATGTAATTTTATAAATAAATACTTAGTACATAAGCAAAACATAGATGTTTTTATTAGATTATAAATAAACTGTTTTTTTAAATACAGTCACGAAGGATCAATAGACTGGCGCATGGTCCTAATTCCCCCTTCGATGCATATAATAAAGGAAAAAGTAAACGATTCTCGCAGAACCTATAAGTTTTTTTTTAAAACAAACATAGACACAGGACGTTCGAGATCTACTTTTTGTTATATTTTCAAGCATTGATTGGAAAAAAGAGAAAAATTTCACGAAGACGACCCATGCCGGCTCGTGCTTTCAGTTTGAGATGTCTGTGGCATTTGATCGGACAACCTGAGGTAGAAGCCGAGACGCCATGGGCCGTGGCCAAAGGCAGGCCGTCATTTTGGGCCGGACGTGACGAGCTCCGATCAGATGTGCAATTTTGAGACTGCCCCTGGCTGCTGCTCATCTTCCTGTGACCTTCACCGCACCAGCTGCAGCTCGTTGCAGTCAATTTCTCGCAGCATTACATCATTAACATGCGGCGTGCATGCCCAAAGAAAGAAAAAGACACGGTACACTGCACCAGGTGAATTCATAAAACAGGTCGGTCCAAAAGCCACGAGCGCCGTGAATTCCCCTCGCCTTCCGCGCCCACCGCGTGAGAAATCTCCGCCGAGGACGACGCGTCGCTCCTTCTCCACCGTAGGCGGAAGCGGACGACGTACTGAGTGTCCCAGGAGGCGACTTGTGCGGTGATCCGACTCCCTTCGGTAGCCGACAAAGACAGCGACGCTGCCACCACCGCGTCGGCTTTCTGGCACACACCCCTCACTGTGTTCCGCGCCCATGCCGATGCCGTCGGCTTCCTTGGCCTCCGGGCGCCGCCGTCTCTTCTCTTCAACGTCGAGTGCTTCCAAAACGGAGCTCTGCTATTTCTGCTCCCAGGCAAACATATTATTGCATAATAATTATATATTTTTCAACGATCCAAAATTTGCACGCATGGGTACATTATGGGAATGGCAATGCCACCGTTCCTCTCCACCTATAAATACGTCTCCCTCTGCCGCTTACGCCTCAAGCCAAGAGTAGCCTTCAGCTTCCTACGCATTTCCATTCACTGCAATTCCACTCTTGCTGAGATCTGAGAGTTTCTTCTACAGTTTTAGACGCAGAAGCGGCCTTAAAGATCTCTTCTTTGAGCCGCATTCCAGTCCAGATGACATTCTCAGTGAGGGGTTATCCTTCCTCTGCCTTCGCCGCGGCAGCGGCGGATCGCTCGCCGCCGACGGGCCCAACTCCACGATCTGCCTCCCTTCCTCGCCTTCCCTTCTCTTCCACGACCCCAAATTCATCCCTTTCTTCTACTAAGCCTCTCTACCTGACCCCTCTCGAGGGCTTCGGCTCCGCGAAGCCGCCTCGAGGCGCGTCCCTGGATGCCGAGGCCTACGAGGCCGAGCGGTACGGGACCATCTCGTTCCCCGACGGGGTGGCGCGCCCGGCCGTGGCGCAGAAGGTCAAGATCGGTTTCTACTTCGCGACGTGGTGGGCGCTCAATGTGGTGTTCAACATCTATAACAAGAAGGTTCTCAATGCCTTCCCTTACCCTTGGTTGACCTCCACGCTCTCCCTGGCGGCCGGCTCCCTGATCATGCTCTTCTCCTGGGCCGCGAGGGTCGCCGAGGCTCCCAAGACCGACTTGAACTTTTGGAAATCCCTCGCCCCGGTGAGTAGATTTGGGTTACTTCGCGACTCATTCGCCTCCTCTGTCCTAAATTTCTAACAGTGGAGGCATTGGATCTGACTGTAGGTGGCGGTGGCGCATACCATCGGTCATGTGGCGGCCACGGTCAGCATGTCGAAGGTGGCGGTGTCGTTCACCCACATAATTAAGAGCGGAGAGCCGGCATTCAGCGTCTTGGTGTCGAGGTTGCTGCTCGGCGAGATGTTCCCCATGCCCGTGTATCTCTCTTTGCTGCCGATCATCGGCGGCTGCGCTTTGGCTGCTGCCACGGAGCTGAACTTTAATATGATCGGTATGACTGATGCCTGAATAAAATTTGTGGATCCTTCATGCTGATTTGATGATAGGCATTATCAGAATATCGAGGCCCTGAAAGATTTCTGTGATTGCAGGTTTCATGGGCGCAATGATATCAAACCTAGCTTTTGTGTTCAGAAATATCTTCTCAAAGAAAGGAATGAACGGGAACTCTGTCAGTGGGATGAACTACTACGCCTGCCTATCAATCCTCTCGCTGCTAATACTCACACCGTTTGCAATCGCAGTGGAAGGTCCCAAAGTTTGGGCAGCTGGTTGGCAGAAGGCAATCTCAGAGATCGGCCCCATCTTTGTCTGGTAATTAGCTATTCCCAATCCCTTATTTCCATGCGTTTCCAGCCATCACTTCATCTTCTCCTACTGATGCATCTTTAATCCTTGCTCTTTTTTTTGAAGATTCTTAAGCTAAATTGAAACGTGTGATTAATTACCCTAATTTGAGCAGGTGGGTGGCAGCACAAAGTGTGTTCTACCACTTTTACAACCAGGTGTCCTACATGTCGCTGGACGAAATCTCTCCTTTGACATTTAGCATCGGTAACACCATGAAACGGATCTCAGTTATCGTCGCATCCATCATAGTCTTCAACACGCCTGTTCTGCCCGTCAACGCCCTTGGAGCTGCCATTGCCATTCTTGGAACCTTCTTGTATTCTCAGGTACTTTCTTAGCTAATAATCAATTTCTGTACTTCCAGCTATGCCACTGGAGAAGAAGAAGAAGAAGAAGGTCATCGAGGAGTTAAAGATGGTTAAAAATTCTTGTTTATGTGCTGCAGGCCAAGCAGTAAATGATCCGAGCACCTCCTCCCAGACGATGTTGCGCCTGCCTTGGAAAGCAAATCCAATAACGCAGCATCATCTCTGCTTGCAGAAGTGTTTGATCATATCACCGTAATGTTTAGATAAAAAAAAATATTACTCCAGTAGAGTTTTGAGCTTATGATATAATGCGTTAATTTTTGTGCTTGCCCTGTTTTGATTCCTTAGAAATAAAATAAAAAAATTATGAAAACCGCAGGTATTTTTTGTATTCCAATAATACACTGGAAATTTATTATTGGCTGGTTAGTCATAAGATAAATTACTGCTAAGCTTTTCCACCTAATCAAACCTGGATGTTATTCAAGGGATCTCTTGCAAATAGAATGGAATATTAATTATCAAATCGAACCAAAATGATTCAACTAAATTTATAATCAAATCAGTTAATGATTGGATTCCCGTCAATCTTCGATAGGACAATATAATGTTAATTGTTTATTATTGATCCTAGTAACTCATCTAATATTATATAATAATTACAAATAAAAAATATCAAGAAAATTTCTTAATATAATATTAAAATTTAGGAAGAAATTTTAGGTTGATATTTAATTATCCTTACGATTTATTAATCTCTTTTTTTATATGATGCCCTTCTTTATCTTAAAAAGAAATCAAATAGGAATTATTTTATTAATACAAAACAAAAAAAATCGTTAAAAAAAAGGGCTAAAAAAACAGTTCAGGAGATGATTTGAAGACGTCCACGGCTTGTTGGTTTGGGAAAAAAAAAACCCTCCATCTCACTATAAAAGGAGGAGCCCTGCCGATAACTCTCCCCCGTTTCCCAATTCCTGCACGACAAATCAATCAGGAAGGAATTCCTCGCTCGATCATCCTCCGTCCGGTGCTTCTGGAAGTTGCAGGAGTAGTTCCGACCCCTCGATGGCGAACAGCTCTTTCAAGCTCGAGCACCCCCTCGGTTTGTGCCTCCCGATTCGTTGCTCATAATAAAACAATAGGAACTTCCACGTCTTCGTTTGTTTGCTTATTGTAATCGATTTTAGTTGTCGGTGGAGTTACCCTTTTAGGGTTGTTTTTCCCGTGCCATATTTTCTGATTCTACGGCGATTTATAGTTGTGGGTTGTGATCGTTTTTTTTTCTTTCATGCTCGTGTGTTGAGCCCGCTGTTTAAATTAGTTTTCGACGGCGAACGTTGATACGATCTGATTATTAGAAGTTGCGTTCTGATTGTATTCCTGGTTTTTTTTTTAGCGTAATTGGATGGTATTAATTTGCACTTCTGGGGGGTCTGTTTGCTCCGGTAGTTCAAGGCTTTAAGTTATCAGTCTTCCTTTGACGTGGATCACAATGTTTCAGTATCTTGTGCATTAGTTCTAGGCTTTAAGTTATCATTCTTCCTTCGACGTGGATCACAATGTTTTAGTTTGGACAGCTTCGACGTCGACTAGATCGAGTTTGTTAAGCATGCTGGTAACACGATTATACTTTGGACTTTGATACATCAGTTATAGTAGTCAATTTTTTTCTTTATTGTTCTGCTTGAGAATGGTAGGTTGACGGGAAGACGTAGGTGAGATGTATGACCTTCCTTGCCGGGTGCTTCTATTTGTCAGTTTTTGGCGAGTATCTTATATTTGTGATCAACTGCGACTCAGTGCCCATGTTTTTTGGCATTTTCATGTCCTGCATTATCGGTGTAGTGTCGAATAAACTCGTGGTTGATTTTTAGGTTGTTTAACTAACTGGTCACCATTTACTCCTTATATGACCAGCACAACTTCTCCTTTCAGAAAGAAGGCAGGTGATGATTGGTTCTCCATGCAAAGCTCTATTTCGCTTGCTCTGCTTCGCCAGTCTCATCGCCGTGACCGCCGTTCTTACTGACACCACCACCCCCACAGTTACTCCTCTCCAGCCTTCTGATCTCTGCATCAATTTTCCCAATCCTACCTCCTATCATGCTATTGGTGCCGGCCGGTGGAGCTCAATTTATGCATTCTGCTACATCCTTCACCGTTCTCTAGCCCAAGCAAATGCCACCATGACCGTCGTGGCTGCGGTCGCCGACCGGATCGGCGACCAGCAGCATAAGTCGACCCTGATCGACTGCCTCGAACTGATGGAGGATTCCTGCGACCTGATCGTCAGATCGGCCTCAGCTGCTGCCGTCTTCGACGCACGGACGTTGATGAGCGGCGTGCTGACGAACCAGGTCGCGTGCCTGGATGGCCTCAGTGGCGGCGCCGCAAAGTCGATCCTGCAGCCGCACCTCGAATCCCTCGGGGCTCTCGCGAGCGCGTCCCTCGCCGTGCTCAGCACGGTCGAAGCTGCTTCCGAGCGCACGAGCACAGCGGCGGGTTGAAGGCCCTCGAAAGATTCGACGGCCGGGACCGGGAGCGATTCGTTGCCTCTTGCCGGCGAGGCTCTGTGCACTGTGTTTTTGGGAATCATATTTTCTGCTCCTAGGCAAACATATTAGGGCTTAACATAGATTTGTATTTTGGAGAATTTAGTCCGTGAGAAATCGGGTTTTATTAATATATTTTTTCCAACGATTCAAAAATTTGCACGCATGGGTATATTATGGTACCTCTCCACCTATAAATACGTCTCCCTCTGCCGCACACTGTTTTCCCTCCTCCCCGTTCAACTCTAGAAAACAAAATAATACAACATCGACAACTGAACCTTCAAATTTCTCTACACCTCGGCATGTTAATTTTAGTTATGCGGCGTTTTTATGGCCGCCTAGCCATATATATCCATCTAATAACCATGTGCAAACCATCTGACTGATGGTGTTTGCTTTGGGAGAGCTTTAAGACACCGCAATCTACGCTACGGTCGAGAAGAAGAAGAAAAGAATGACAAAGAACACCCAATTTATAGGTCATGAAGGTTTATCCGAGAATTCCTGAAAACTGCAGGCATTTTTCTGTGTTCCTACTTATTCATAAAAATTTAGCACATCACAGTCGGAGGAATAAACTAGCTGATACAAAATCTGTGATCAAATATTACAACTCCCACATAAGAAAAGTAATGCAGCAACTAACGACAGTACAGTAGAACATTTCAGGACGAAAACATCCTACGTTTTAAGAACTGCGGTGAATGCTCGGGCATGAAGATACCCAACAGATCTCTCAGCAATACGGGAACACAATAAGCAGGCCACATTTCTGTTAAACCCTTTTCTTCCTCGATGAAGCGGTATGAGAAGTAGTACGGATCCTACTTGAGTGTCTGGGTCTAGAAAAGAGTCCACGCAAAATTGATAAAACAGAAAAAACGGCGAACGGAACGTACATTTGAAGGAGCTTCTCTGATGCTCGGCCTGAATAAATTAGCTCCGCCAGAACAGCAGCCTGAAATGAGAAGTTTAGCAGTCCCAGAGTAGGACTAAATTAGAAGAGATGTATGGTTTCCGTCGTCATAAAAGTAGTATCCTACTTTAATATTAACATCACCGAAGCTGATGGGATCTATTATTATTGTGGACAAGTTTCAACCGTTTAGTTCTTGATCCCAATTCAACACTCAGCAAGTCAGATCAATGGTTCTGACCGATGATCGAGAAGATTCAAGCCCCAGATTGTTTAAAACTTTCATAAAATAGTGAATGTTGTTCCATCTAAAAACTTATGTCATTTAATAAAACATGGTCTTTTCATTTAAAATGGCTTGAACCCAACATATCAAACTTGCACTAGCTTGGGATAATGACTTTTGGAAGCATGGCTTGGATAAGATTTGAACTTCTTACATATTTTTTCAAAGTCATTCCATCTCAAAGCTTCAGCCTTAAGATGAGACATGTTCTTTTAATTCATTTTCTTAGTAGTCTAAGGGTATCAAACCCTCGCAAGCTGCAACTTCATATTGATATGCATCTCTTTTTTACACAAAAAAAGGAAGATCAAAACTACTACCGTGGCCTTTACAAAGGGCCTGAAAAAGATTCTCTGGGAAGAAAAAGCTAAAGTTGGCAACTACAGCATAAAACCACTTAGTAAGCAATCTAACAGAACCTTAGTCTACAATCCAGCACCAAATTCTGAAATATATCTCATTAACTAAAGTGCGAGCTGACCATGTCTTATCTTGAATGCTAATATATATCTTGATGCAAATCATGGGTTCCATAATTTCTGACATCAATGAACAGCAGTTGTTGATTGAAAATCATGTTTAGAAGTTGTAATTGCCTTGAAAATGTAAGCTTAATGATGGCAAGAATACCCAATTTTTTTTTGAAATTGCTGTCAGCATGCATTCATCATCACGGTCAAAGAAAAGGAAAAAGCTGGTGCAATAGAAGAATGCTTTAAAGAAAAAAATGGTGAATAAACATGTCCATAAAACAGATCTACTAATAATTCTCATAAGCATCAATTACTTAGTAGGTCAAGCTTCAATTGGCTAGGAATGGTTGGGTACGTCTTGCATCAACTAAAATGTTGATGACAAAAATACAAAATGACTCATCAGTCATCAAGGATCCAAGTTTTTTTTTCCCTGAAATGTAGAGCACAATTGTTTGACAATCCTCTCCCAAACACCACATCTTTGATTTCCACTCGAAATTTATATTAAGATAAAACTATTACTCCCTAATAATTTAGCGAGGCTTTTCATTCAGGAACGTAACAAGCATGTGTATATGGTGTCTTTGATTTTGTTATGTTCTCTTTTCTAAAAAAATATTGGAGCTTGACCCAACAACCTTTTCTTACCAAAAACTGCCTCATCAAAGATCCAAACTAATATCTAATTGCAAGCAACAGATAAAGTAAAAATATGAGCATTACAATATACTGTGACCTAATATGTCAAATTATCCGAACCACAGAGATGTAATAATTACCTAAAAAGGGTAACAGGAAGGAAAGAACTGAGGATCCAATGATCTTTTATCGAAATAGGTTTTCTTCCAGGAACACAAAAAGAAGAAAACAAAAAACTAGAGCGAACGAAGCATGCGATCTGATGAGTGGAAGAGAAATATACCATAGAGGTGGCGATGGAAACGCCAGACATGAGGGAGGTGGTAGCGACCCAAGGGCGGCGAGCGAGGATGCCGTAGATATTGAGGACGGCAAGCGGCCATAGGAAGGCGATCTCCACCCAGACGAGGCCGACGAAGAAGCGGGGCTTCTCGAACATCAGGTAGTCGCCAAACTCCTTGCCGTACCACTCCTTCAGCTCCACCAGAGCGGCCGGGTAGAGCGACTCAGGGAGGCATAGCTGGGCGTCGATCAGTGGCACCGCCACCGCCAGGACGCCGGAAAAGCTCAACAGCACGGCGTCAACGAGCCCCGAGACGAAGCCCATCTGTCCTCCTAAAAATGCCAAGGAATTCTTCCATTCCTCCTCTCTTCTCCCTAAAAGGCCAAAATGGAGAGCGTTGTTAGTGGAAACTAATAAATAACGTTGTATAGGTAAAATCAACGCGACGGGTATTTGGTCTAGTGGTATGATTCTCGCTTTGGGTGCGAGAGGTCCCGAGTTCGATTCTCGGAATACCCCTTTTTTTTCGGTCTTTTTTAAAAATTACGGCAAGTAGCTATTCATTAACTCATAGCTTTATGGTGAAGAAAATTATTCCCATCATGAAACCAATTTTTCTTCCCAATAATAAAACAACGAAACAAAGTGATCATCACTTCCTCCTAAAACTCTCAACAAGGAGAAAATATTCTGCAGTGATCGAAGACAACGCTAGACTTAACAAGCGAAAAGATCACATGAGTTGGCTCTCCAAATCCGTCGATCTTCTCAAAGGACAAGAAGAAGAAGAAGCAGAAGCAGCAGCAGCAGCAACATCCTGAGTAGCTGAACCAGAGAGCTTGGAGAATCCAAGCTTGCTCAGACGACCGCTCAGTAGATTGCCACATCTTACATCCACTCCTCCTTCAATATCATCATCGGCATCATCGTCGTCGTGCGGCCGAAGCATCGGCGCGCGGTGTCCGAATGTTCGAGGGGCAGCGTGCGTGGGTTTTGCTCCGCGATGATGATGATGAGCAACGCCGCCATTGCTGCTGCTGCTGCTAGGTTTATGCTTACTCGGCGTAGTCTTCCTCCTCCATTTAATGAGAGGTTTCCTCGGGAGAGCACCGCAGTGCACGGAAACCGGCTCTGCCTGCAGTTTGCTCCGCGAGAGGGAAGAAGAAGATTGTGGCACCGATCGCCTGACGACGCGCTCCTCCAATTCCTGCATCATCAGCGTGCTGACCTTGCCGGTTGAGCCGACCTTGACGGATCCGCCGCCGGCGCTGCTTGCTTGTGCTTTTGTCGGCCAAGGCATGGTTTATCCCTTAGATCTCGCTGCAAACAAATCGATGGCATACGAACTTTTAGAGGAAAATTACTTCGTTTATAAACATAAATCATCCACACACAAACAAACAAACAAAAAAGTTTTACTGAAAGAAACAGGACGAGGGAAAAAAGATGAAGCCTTTGTGTCATAAAGAGGGAAAGGGAGAATTGACTTTTGAAAGGTGCAAGGAGAGTCCCAAAAATTATTGGCTTTATGTCAAAAGAGGTGGAGGAGAAGAGATTTATATATATATGCTGCATATAAAAATGTGGAATTGAAGGAGAACCCCAGCATGTAAAATATATACCTCCCTTCTTCAAATCAATTTCCGTTACTTAACGTGCACTGAAAGGTAGTGAGAATATATGGCTACTTATCATTTTCTTGAGCTCATTCATCAAGGTGTTGTTTTAAACTTTAGGGACTGCAACTGCAACCGAAGTGGATGAATGAAATGGGAAGGATATTTTAAACATATCACTTCTTGGTATTGAGTTAGTCCTACTGCTTCGATCTGCTCTTGGAAAGAATTAAGAGAGGATGGATGATTGAGGGCGAGAGATAAAACAAAAAATTTTAATCGAATTTGTAAATTTAGAGAGGCTAAAATGAGTGGGTGGGACCCAACATGGGTCCTTAATAATTATTACCATAAATGCTCTAAAAATTGAATGAATTAATTGCTTGATAAATACCCATGATATTGCTTGTAGCCAACCTTATTTAGCATTTTTTGATTGAGGCGATCTGTTCTTCTCTGAATCAAATAAATATTTCATCGTTGGGAGGGAAGCTTTGCTTTTGAAGTACTAATTTCCTGTCATCAAAAATGCAAGTTAAAAAGCTGGAATCTGACTCACGTCTGTGGCTGCCTAAAGGTTTTGTCAAATTGGCTCAGAATTCAGATGGGAACGGGGGCATGCCATCAACATATAGTAGTATTAGTTGATGGTGATCCCAAAGTCAAATTGCATGACAGTAGTATTAAAAAAAAGGACTTTATGGGAGAGCATGGACAAGAAATCCTACCAATATACACACTCCTGAATAAAAGCTGACATTTGCACATGCTATTTGAACAAGAAATTTGACTTTGAGGTAATGGTTAGAAGTGGCAACTTCCTTATTGCATGGTTTTTTAGTAGTAGCAAATGCCATTGAGGATAAAAGATTTTGGACTGGCAATCTAATGACACAATGTCACCAAGAAGCATTCTACTATCTAATGTACCTACAGAATACATGACAAAAACACTCAGAAAGTACAAGCATCACTGCGTCTCTGATCAACATTTTTGGCAACTGAACCTCCATAGACATGTAACATGATGTTAAACTGATAATGTCTTCTAAAAGTCCAATTAAACACAAAGCTTGCTAACTGTACATTATCATATTTAAGTTTTTAAATAGTTGCTTTTACATGTCTAGGCGTAGTAACACAATCCTCCCTGCTAGCACAAATGGGAAATATTTCATCAAGCACCTGCGCACCCCGTAAATTGGAGAGCTGAAAATTGTATGAATCCGCTACAAAATGACCTGAAATTGAAGAATTTAGTTTAATTATCCAATGAATGAAAGATGAAGCATGATTCAGCAAATAATAATGAAACAAAATGTTCGTATGATAAGAGTATTCTGCATGAGAAAAAAGCAAGTAACTTTGATCTTAGGAAACGTTTAGAAGCATAATTGAACAGGAAATGTCAGCAGGATCAGCCGCATCAAGAAGGCTGAAGAAAGCTGAGAATATTAGGTATGCCTAGGAGAGTGTGTGGAAAGTAAAAACAATCTTTTACCTCATCTCATGCCAAAAATCTCCTCTGGTGGATCATAAATATGTCTCTCAGGAAATAGCTCCTCAAAATCTTGTTTCACTCTATTCCTAAGCAAAGGGTGTGGAAGAAGCCCCTTCAAGAGTATCCTGAAAGGCAATTCTTCAGGAGGTTCTGGAGACTTCGTCATGTCCTCGTAGATGTTCATGGCATCAGCTGGTGACCCATATCTCAGAAATCCCCTTATTACCTCAGCGTATGTCTGAGAATCAGGAAATAAATTCTCTTTTCGCATACTTTCCCATACTTGCATAGCCGCCTCCATCTTCTTACATCTTGCCAGAGCAACTATCAAATCCTTGTACAAATACACATCTGGCTTGTACCAATCATCCTTCTGTATAATCTGAAACATCTGAAATATAGACAGCATAACTTACTGTTAGTTCACCAGAATGGTATGCTACCAGATAGCGAACTAGAAGCATCATGTAACAACTGAATGAGAAACAGACACTGCCACTACGACTGTACCCATCTGATAAGCATCTGAGGCAACTACATAATACAATACTCTGAGCTTCAATAAAGACAACCAACTTCAATTGGACAGGAACGAGAAACTTGTGGAACATAAAGGGTTTAATTTGATGATGGCCAAAAAATGATGGATAAGAAGAAAAATCAATTTTCAGAAACACATCCATGAACAAGGAATAAGAAGAAAATAAACAATTTGTATTTGGCCCTTAATCAAGATGGAAATGAGAATAAGAGTTGGAACCAAGATGCTCAATACTTTTCACTTCTACCCTTAATCAAGAGATAATAGTAAACATGGCTTTAATATGAGGGGCTTCTAACTGGTAGCTGTTAGGAAGGTTAACAATCAAGATTGGGTTAGAGATTTAGGCTCATCAAGCTATCAAATCCATCTTTAACACAAAATGATTACAAAAGCAAGAGTTGGGTGAGTAACTGTGACTACAACCTATAGTTTTCCATATCTCTGCATTGTCATCTTATTCGAACGGTGAAAGCCTGAAGTTCTGGAGTGCATCACATGAAGAATAAAGAAATCTCATCTTCCCGTCAGAAAAATCAAATTGAAAAAGTTCGCCCATCAAGATTAATAATCAAGTCGCACATATCAAATATCGCCCAGCATTTCAAAGTTCATCTTTCCGGGTATATAATAATAATGATTGTGCTATAGTTTGCAAGTGGATCAGAAGAAATCCAGCTAGAATTTTAGGAGGAATAACTTTGTCAAGCACAGCAAACAACCAGTATTCATGAAAGAAAAGACGCCCACTCCTTGCACTGCCTAAAGAAAATAAAGAGAGATATTATCTCGAGTCCTTGAGGGTTATAACAAATAGTTTAAACTTCTTTCTCATACCAGTTGCATTTACGATTATTTCTTGATCTTCTGCTTAGTTCATACAGAAAGAAAACACTACTGTCCTCTTTACGTCAACGATCGAAAAGCTACTCATTACCACTCTTCAAGAGTTGATTGGTGAAACCAGATTGCAGAAACAGCAATCCGTAAAACCCCTATCGTGAAACCTCAGTAGTGCACGTGAATAGAGTAAAACGATATACCTTGAGTGCCAAATCAACCTCCGACTGGCGTTCGAGCTCACCGAGGACGGAAATCTTGTCCATCTTGAGAAGCCGGAGGACGTTGGTCTTGATAAACTTTCCCAACTTCTCTTCGTCGTCCTTGAACCTCTTGAGCCCCTGGATGACGAACAGCGCCTCTTTTCCTAACATCTTTTTCCCCCTCCAGAGCGGCCCCCGAGGTCGCCCGTCATGGTAGTGGCGCCTCAACTCCAACGCCGTCGCGGAAGAATCTCCGGCTCTTATGGGAGGCAAATTGAAAAAACGAAGAGGATTAGGAGATATCTGCTGCCGCAAGGGATTCGCCGCGACAGTGGTCCGGAGTAGTTTAGCGTATGAGGAGGAGAAAGCAAGGATTTTTTCCCGAACACGGATCGCCATTGAAACGAGAGGGGAACACGGGGCGGCGGCGGCGTGCGAATGTAACGTAACTCTGGGAAAAAGGGGAAGAGTGATGCTGCGGGCTATCAGTGCGTGGGCTCGGCCCATCCGCCATTACAAGCAGGCAAGGATCCTCCCGATTCATCATCAGCCGTCTTCGACTTCAGCAATCAGCATCTGCTCGGGAATCGTCGATCTATATTAGTAAATTAAGAGCGGGGATCATAGAACAAGGTTGTGTGAAATCCGAAGAGCGACGTTGTTGTGCACGCCAAATGCCCGCTATAAGAGGCAGCGGATGCCGGAGCGTCTCTGTGCGCCCTTCTTCCTCCTCCACCTCTACATCCTCTCGGTGGTTCGGTGGTGGAGAGGAGGAGCACCCGCGCCGCCGACGCCACCAACAACGCCGTCATGGGCGTCGCGCGGAGGGAGAGAGGCGTGCTGAAGCTGGTGCACCCCGGCGGGTTCGTGGAGGTCCACCGCAAGCCAATGGCTGCATCTGAGATCATGGCGAAGAATCCGAGGCACTACATCACCAAGCCGGAGGTGTTCAAGAACCCGCGCCTGGTCCTCCGACCGGACGTGCAGCTTAACACCGGCGATGTGTTCTACATTGTCCCCAATCATACCGTGTATCGCCTGCTGCAGGCTTCAAGATGAGTCCGGTGTCGAAACATCGAACGAAGCCATTTGAATAAAATTTGATGTTTACCCGTTGTTTGTGTGCTCTTGTATCCTCTCAATAAAAAAACACCATATTTGTGTTCAATATTGGACAAGTGATCTTACGAAAACCTACTAGGATCAATAACGGAAAAATGATATGAAGGGATTTCATCCTGGAATAATACCGACACTGCATGATCAAATGACAATAGTCAAACTGGGGTATTCATTGTTACAATCAGGGTGTGCAATCCCAACATTTGTTTAAACATTGATTACCTAAGTCCAATAAATAATAAGAAATCCTCTAACCAGTACAACTCTCTCGGTCACGCAACAACTCCCTCAAAATTATCGTAGCAGAACCTATTTAGGCAAAAAGACTAAAGACCAAGAATGGAGTATAAGCCTAGACTGGACAGCGTCTCAGAACTTGGGAGCACTTCTTCAAGCAGGCGAAATAATCACTGCAATGAGAAGTAGAAAAGTTAGTAAGGGAATTCATCAGAGGTTTGAAAACTCATTCAACTCCACAGATCGATGAGCATCATGAAATATTCCTACCTGAGGGTGCTGTGGCTGTTGTTGCTGATAGTTGCCATATCCAGGATAGGTAGCATAGGCGTACATGTTTGGATCTTGAAGAGGGGGGGCATACCCATACGTCTCATAGTTTTGAGAATACCCATAATAGTTTCCATTCCATTGGCTGGGATCTTGTTGTGGCTGTGCCAGCAGCAAGCAGAATGAGGTCATTATTTTGCATGCACAGAGGGAAACAGTTCACAACAAGGAATATCACTGTCACCTGTTTATTTGCAGGACTGCGACCCCAGGAAAGCCGGATATTTTGGCTGCCCAATTGGGTACCATTAAGTAATCTCAGAGCTTCCTCCGCATTGGCCCTAAAATCAAATGGTAAATACAAACATTCTTGACAAGGAATTAAAAATTATATATACAGAAATTTTTCATAAAAACAAACCTGTTAGCATATTGAACAAAGCCACAACGCTTTCCCGCAGGGATCTTCACATAGACCAACTCACCATATGGGCTAAAAGCTTGACGGAGAAGGTCGTCTGTAACATTTGGATCCAGTCCACCAACAAATATCTGAAAGCAGAGATAGTAATTATCAAAGTTGCAGTGCATGAGACATCCCTTTATCACTTGGAAAGCATGACAAGAATACCCACTGTGGTATTATTTGGATCACTCTCAGATTCAGTCCCTTGAGGATTCTGGTGCGAACCTGCAACACATACATATGATTTCATGAGAAGGTGATACCACAACCTCCTGCATAATCACAAGCATACAATCTTCAAAGCAATGTGGAGGCAAGCTAACTTGTTATCTCTATTCAATATTTCAACTACTCAGGTCTTGGAACTATATCCATCCTTTAGATTGTCATAAATAATGCAAAAAATAAATTAGTGCTGCACAGAAAAAGAAACAATATGACTAAACAGTTATTATGGTTGTAAACTGGGTTCAGGCTGTGGCCTAGAAAATGTCCATCGAATGGCCGGCATTAGAACATACAGTCAATATGACTTAATCCACCATCCATATTAATTTTTTACTATGTTGTTCAATAACACCAATCAGCTCAGGTCAATACACCATTTTGTATATATCAGTAGGGTATTTCAGTAGCTTACCAGTCTGAAAGGCCTTTTGAAACTAATATTTGGATCAATGCTTTGTCTACCCATAAACTGAAGGGAATAAAAGCTTAAACAGCTTGCGTATAGTTTGCATTCTGACTTAATGAAAATGTAGCAGAAGATGCCACTGAACAAGAACTTAAGTAAATTGAGAACATACCATAGTTTTTATAAATAAACAGGCTGGAAGCAACAGGAATGTAGCAACAGATGCCACAAAACATAAAGAACCAAGCTATTAAACACTGACCTAACAGGGCCCGCACTACAGGACATGCATCTCAGCTGAAGTCAATTCCAAGCCATATATGTTGACACATGGCTTCCTGCTTTGAGACAACATGAGGCTTATAAGTCTTTGTTCTAGAACTATGTGTAAAGGAGCCCAACTTTATTTTAAAGGTAAGTGCTAGAAGGAATATCAGTTGAAGCAATCCCTCTTAATCTCAAGTGAATAACTAGAAAAGAATACTAGCTAGTGCTAATTACATTGCAAGAAAGGCACATGGGTGATAAATACAAGACAATTAACATTAGATGCAACAAACAGTATGTCTAATTTCAAACAAATAAAATCAACAATCCAGAAATAGGCACGGAAAGAAGATTGATGATAGTAAAAACAAACACTGTCTGTGCCACTCACCATCTGCAGCATATTGCTGTGGACCAGAAGTCTTTTTATTGGCAGCAGGACCAATCCGCATAGGTCTTGTCGAACAATAGACACCATTCATCTCTGTCATGGCACTTGTTTGTTCATTAACATCTCCAAATCTAACAAAACCATAACCCTTGGAACGACCAGTAAGTTTGTCTGTCACAACTTTTGCACCCTTCACTGATTGATATCGGCTCTTGAATGTCTCTTGTAACAAGTAATCAGTTACATCTGCAGCTAAATCCCCAACAAAAATTGTATAATCAGCACTATCATCTCCACGTCTCTCACCTGCCCCACATGTTGCCCAATTAAGCCTGAAGTTTTGCTCGATGTTGGGCATCATTTGACCATTGTAAGTTTGAAGCACTCTTTCTGCAGCTGCTCGAGTTATGAACTCAATAAAACCATAACCCTCAGACTGTCCAGAGTGCTTATTGCGGATAACTTTCACAGAAACAACCTGCAATTAAGAAAAAATATACTGTATATCTAAGTCATGAACACTCACAATTTCTAAAATAAGCAGCTTTCTAAAATCAAAGCAAAATTGAACATGTACAACTCCAATTTAGAAAATATGCAAAAATTGGAATGTAGAGGTGTTCAGTTATTGGACTCAATGGGCCCAAACCATTCCCTGGCCTATAGGAATAGTCAATTTGGGTAGAAAACAAGATTCATCCAGCAACATAATGAGAAATGGCCTACAGGACATAATGAATTTGGATTAAAAACTAGATTCAACTAATAAAATATGGCCTATAGGAAATAATCAATTTGGGTTAGAAAACTAGATTCGTCTGATAACATAATGAGAAATGACCTATAGGAAATAATCAATTTGGGTTGTCTAATAACAGAGAAACAGTTTATAGGAAATAATCAATTTGGGTTAGAAAACTAGATTCGTCTAATAACATAATGAGAAAGCATCCAAATAAATTAAGAAGGTCCAGAAGCCATGATAAACAGCTAGGAATAGCCAGGAATTGTTTGAGAGAAGGGGCTGGTCCCATATTCTGCTTTACAATTAATTGTGTATTAGGTGAAACATGTGAATAGGTATAAATAACCAACAGACTTACAGTTTTTTATGCCTGAGTTGCAACTCTCGAAACTCTGGCCTCATAGAAAAGGCAAGTACTCCATCTCCTTCTGTAGAGTGAAAGAGGTGAAGTCTCCAGTAATCACGGCGATTAATCCAGATATAATTTATTTATCTCAATCTGACTTATGTATTTGAAATCCAAATGTTTGATAAGAATGCTCGAGCACGGGAGGAGATATGTTCCTTATCAAGCCTCAGGTTTCTTACATCCCTTGGAAGATTATTTCTTAAGGAGGGGACAGAGAGAAATTCCATTTGTTCCTCTCTATTATACATTAGAATGCTTCCCGACGCCCCCTACTGGAGGAATTTCATGGGGAATTGCAGAGTTACTAGTTAATTAAAATACAACAAATGTACTATTTCATCACCAAAAGATATTTCCGTGCTTTTCATGAGTGTTCAAACAAATATATCGACTAAGTGAAATTTGAATTAACGTCTGTACCCAAACGCTAACAACCAGTTTAAACGACAAAGAGGAATATAGCCCAAATCACACAGCAAGTTATGATGCAATAAACTTGCCAAAACAAATTAAAATCAATATAATCAACGCTAGATGATGAAATCGACTGCAGGTGCAGATATAAATAAAGCAGAACCTCTCCAGTATGGGCGAAGCAACCGTATAGATAGTTCTCGTCCATCCAGTACTGCAGGTCACCCATCCACAGCGTCCGGATCTCGTCAGCCGACAGAGCCTGCGGTGCCAACTGCGGATCCATCATAGGCCCTTGCTGAGGAGTCTGGTACTGCGAGGGCGGGGGAACCTGAGAGGGCTGGTTGTTCCACATGGGCGGGGGCTGCGCCTGGTAGTACTGCGCCTGCTGGGGTGCCGGCATCGCCGCCCACTGCTGCGGCACCTGGGTCTGCTGGTCCGGCGCTTGCGCCATCCCTCCCGCCGGCTGCATCATCTTCGGGAGATATGAAAGGTCGGGGCCTGATCGACAAACTCGAGAGGAAACGGGCAAAACCCTAACCCTAGAAACGGAAGGCCGGTCGAGGCGAGGAGGGGAAGGGAAGGGAAGGGAAGGGAAGAAACGGAAGAAACAGGGGGCGTATTATATATAGAGAGAGACGTGCGGTCATCGATCGGATACCGACTCCCGTCGAAGCAGGGATTTGGTGCGTGCGTCCGCAAGGCAGCTTCCGTGCGCTTCCTTTTGATGGGCTTCCGCCCCCCATATCCATTAAGCCCGCTGCTTAATTCGTTTGAGTGGTATTTGTTTAAACAGTATTCTTTTATTTGAGTGGTGGTGATTAAATAATTTCTTTTTCTCCGAGTCAAAAAATAACAATAATTTTGTTCCTAATTCTTTTTTCGATTCCTAAGACACCGATATTTTTCCTAATTATTTGTTTAAATATTATAGATTTTTTAAAAAATAAAAATATATCATATTATATGAGATGTCGATATATATGATAACAAATATTATATCAATAAAATAAAATATATGGATACACATGTAACTTTTAAAATTTATTTTTTTATTATTTAAAACTTAGTCAAGCGTGTGATATTACTTTGTTACTATTATCAGATATAATTATCTCATTGTAAGAAATATTTATGAAATTATTAAATAGGCAAAAGGGGCATGTGCGGTTGATTCATAAGCTCGATAATAACATTCATCCATTTGTTGTATGTATCCATGGCTGTCTAAGGAATCTAGCTGATTTAGAAACAGCCAATCCATATAATAAAGATGAAAGATTAGATCACATAGGCAATCCTTCCAAGCTCTTGAGCTCAACCTCTAAAGTTTAAAATTACACTAAAATAATGAACAGCTGCAAAGCCCTCAATTCCTACCTCAAGTAAGTTGCTAATTGAAAAACAGGAAATGTTCTCCTGAAGCAGTTCATCAAGTTATGCGCCCCCTCCTCCGACTCCTCCTCGCTGAACAACCAATTTTTTAATCCCATTGGTTTTCTAAGACAGGAGGGGCTGCTTATTGTCATCCCACTTGTTTAATCTCTTCTGAGCTTCCTCCACCTGCAAAAGGAGACCAATGGATCAGAAGTTCCTCTACTTTAGTCCCACAAAGAGATGCCTTCAAGAAGCTCAGAGGCTACATGTCCCCCTGAAATGTCTCTTGAAGAGCAAGACCGTGCATCCTACGGCTAAAGAGGATCATACTTACGGTAGCACGGAGGCAAGGTAACAAAAATTTTGAGCTAAAAATTCACTCATCAAAGCTCTATCCAAGTCGAAGTTAAAACACTTTCAGACAGTGAATGCATCAGAAACTTGGTGCTGCTGTGAGCAACACAAGCATGATGCATAATATCTCTGAAATTTTTCTCTAAACCGGACTCGACAATGCAACAAACCTCTTGAACTCTGATTACTAGAGAGAATCACAATATGATTCCTGAATTCACAAAGCAAAAAATTTGATGCCGACTATGTTGTAAAAGAGTACCAAAATGTCAGTGAGACGATCTGACAACGGTACGTTGAAAATGAGATTAAGTCCAATGGCCTAAGATTACCTCTTTGTTCCAATCAGTTCGGAATGTGACCCACAGCAGAATGAGCGTCTGCATAAATGTTCCACCAATCATGCCACCCCATATTCCCTATATACAAACAAGTATGTCAAGTTTTAGTGCTGCTATGAGTTGATAAAAAGCTGGTAAATGAAAAAACTAAGCTTCTACCTTTGCTCCCAATTTGAAGTAGAAGCCGAGGAGGACACCTGCTGGAATGCCAACAATGTAGTAGCAGCCGACGTTGACATAGGCCACAAAAGCTTGCCACCCACAGCCAACAGCCACGCCTACAGTAGTAGGAGATTGCAAGTATATTGTCAGGAAAAGATCTTCAGGGCTGTCTCAGAAGAACTGCTAGAATTACTGTAATTTTCAAATATTTCTTATCTAACTTTAGATCCAAAAGTAGGAGTAGGGTAAAAATGTTCTGGGGTGAGAGTTTAAAATATCAGTTTGAATTAGAATCTACTAATAAATCAGAAATGACTGCGCAAATTAAACGCATTAACAGACTGTTGGAATTTAACACGAGTTACTAATGTGACAGGGGGGAAGCAACTCAAGTGATCAGTGTGACAGGGGGGAAGCAATTCTTTCTTACCTGATAACACTGGTTGGATACCATTGAGGATGAGGGTGATCGCAAGCAGGGGCGTGAGATCAGCAACAGCTTGAGAAACGACCTCACCCTCAGTGAATATATAGCTGAGGTAGTCGCGGAAGCAAAGGAAAATTATTGCTATCAAAACACATATCACAAAAGACATTGCTGTCACGACAACCACTGAGAAAGCTGCCGACTTGGGGTTCCCAGCACCAAGCTCATTGCTTACTCTCACACTGCATGAGTTCAGATACATGGTAAGAAAACTGAAAATTCTTCTTTCTGTCTAAGCGCTATCATTTATTATTTGACACAATTAATGCTGTAAAAATTCATCTTTTCATTAATTAGATTAACCACAAAAAAATTCACCATAATAAAAAGAAAGGGTTAGCACCATATCATTTTCGCTGAATGATTTTCTTATACAAAAAGGACAAGAGACAAAAATTGGCTGACCTTGCAGCAGCATTGAACCCGACAGAGATCATAAATACCCAGCCGGAAAGTGTCATACTGCATCATCAACACCAAGTAAGATCGAATTAGACTTAGGTGGCAAATATCATCGTTGCTAAAGATTAACAAAACCTCGGTGACAGAATAAAGAATTTAATCGAGTAAAGTTGCCATCTTTGGTGTTATTTAGGAAAATAAATCCATGTGCTTCTGCCAAAAATGTTCTTCTTTACAACCCAAAACCCCTTCTAAAGAGGTTTGTTTGCGTGCATGACATGAGTTCTGCTGTGTGCTCTATAGACAGAGGTAGAGAGGTTGAAAATTGAATCGGATTAAGACGGCAAAGTGCTCACCAAACAGAGAGGGCATCAAGGGCGAGCTCAGGGTTCTCCAGCAGCCCGGCGATGAGCACGAGGATCTGGAAGTACCAGGTCTCCAAGCACAGCATGACGGCGGAGGCCACGGAGAGGCGGAAGAACTCGGGCAGTCCGGTGAAAGCGTTCCAGGTGAAGCCGTTCCAGGTGTATCGGCATCGGCTGCTGGTGGCGATGTATACGAACTGCGCCACCACGATGATCCACCACGACAGACTGAGCACCAGCGACGCCCCCAAAAGGCCCAGTCCGGCCTTGTACACCGCCAACCAGCTCAGCAGGAGATGCAGCAACAGCGTGGCCGCGGAGATGTAAGCGCTCGGAGCCACGATGCTCTGCGACTGCATAAACTTCTGTATCGGGAAATTGACGGCGTACGCGAAGATCTGGGGGATGAGCCCGTATACGAATATGGACGCCGCCTTGGCGATCTCCGGCGACTCTCCCAGCAGCACCAGCAGCGGCCGCGAGAAGGCGTATATGATCGCCAACGGCACACCGGTCACCGTCAGCAACACCGTGGACCGCTGCAGGTAGACTCCCAGCATCTCGTACTTGTGCGCCCCAAACGCCTGCCCGCACAGCGTCTCCACGGCGCTGCCCATCCCCAACTGCGCACCGAAGGGTTCGACGAATTAAGCAAGGGACGGTGGGAGAGACGTGCGAGGCCGGAGAAAACCAAAGCGGCTACATAACCATTACCATGAGGCCGTAGGCGAAGATTTGGATGCCGGTGTTGCCGAGGGAGGCGGCAGCGAGCTCGAGGTTGCCGAGGTGGCCGGAGAAGATCTGGGTGGACATGGACATTAAATAGTTAATCATGTAGACCATGACGGCAGGGGCAGCGAGGTAGACGAGGAGCTTCATCTCGATGACGGAGGCCCGCAGCCAGCGGCGAGACCAGGGGATGGACATGTCGTTGAGCACGCTCTCCAGCAGGCCGCTGACCTCGCCGCCTCCGCCGCCTATAGAGGACGCCGATGTGGAAGTCGGCAGGGGCGTATCGCCATCAGCGGCGTTCGAGTGCTTCGCCGGAGCGGTAGAGGAGCCCATCGATCCGGCGGAGGACGCAGCGAGCGACGGGCTCTTCGGAGTCGAAGGGAGATATGGCCGTGCGGCGAGGGGGATTTAACCACGAGGTCTTCGGGTGCCTTAAAGTAATGTAAATTACAATTACTCCCTTAACCATTTTAAAATTACACCTTCGCTTCTTCATGTAAATTAATCAACAAATTAACTTCTAATTTCCAAATATCTTTGTTTTATTAGCAATAAGTCAACCGCCATTCACTATTTGATTTAAAATTAAAATTACAATAAACTACGGGTTCTTTACGTAAGTAGACGTTGATGATTGATCGAGCAGTACTTTTTGCTTGCAGGCCCCTGCGAGTTCATAAATTGGCCTTCGACCCTTGAATGACAGCTCAATAGGCGATGCTTTCGTCTGGCAATGTGGGAAGTTACGGCATTTAACAAAAACGATTTAAATAAAAAGAGTTGGAGGGCCTATCTGAATATATATATATATATATATGAACACCTTAATCGATATAGGTGACAAATCAAGTCATCTGAAAAGAATCAGCACCACTCTTTCTGGTGTTTGTCACTGCCATACCGTATGAAGACAATTTTTTAAACTTTCCCGTGCTTTTTTGATCACGCAGCACGTATATCTGAACCAACCTTTTCATTTTTCAACTAATCGGGGCATATATATTTTTTAAAATAAATACTGATAATTAAATATCGTCAAGGACATCGTATTAAACAGGCGATGACGATTTCTTTTTTCATGTGGTTTTAATCAATAAACGCCAAATTATTAATACACATGAGACAATGAAAATTGATTGACGAGGAGACGACCGATGGCCAGAGAAAATATTAATTTTAGTGGACCAGATTTTTTTTTTAAAAAATACATAGTACGATAAACACCTCATTCAACCTCGTAATCTACACCGCGCATTGTTTTTTTTTTAAAAAAATAAAATATAAAAATCTCCAGATCTCAACCTCTTATTATTAAGATCATTACCATGTTTTTATTTTAGTTTTAGTTATTTTTCAAGGGTGGTGAGATGTTTACCTATTTATTTTTGTTAGGTAAAAGAAGTCCGTCCTTTGTCCCACTTTAATAATGATTAATAATGGTAAGTTTTGCTTTTTTAAAAAAACTGCCTCGCGATTCCCAGGTGGGAGCAGTTTAAAAAAACGATGCAGGCGGATGGGCGAGGCGAACGTGGCCCGTCGGCGTGGGCGAGCTGGCAGGTGGCGGCGTCCCCGAGGAAGTGGAAGTTTCCCCGGTGAGACTGGGATTCTTGCGGGAGATCCGAGATCGAGTCTTCGGCGCGGAATTTTCTAATCGGTTGATTTAGCTTGCAGGGGCAGAACAGGAAGATGAATAAAATATGTAAATAATAATACAGAGCAGCCCACTGAGATCATCCCATACGTCTGCGGAGGTCCGCGGTCGCCGCACACCGCCGGCAAAGGAGCGCGAGCGATGCTACCTGCCGTCTTGGTTTAACATTAAAAAAAAAACCCCCGATCACATGAATTATTAAATGCCGCGCACATCGAGTAGCATCGGACGGTTCGATATCGTACGCAACTCTGGGTCTTTGGCCCAGCGTAGCTTTATCACATCTGATAAATCAAATGGCAGTCACAGACGCGTAAAAGGTCGAGCTTTTTGCCGTACTGACCTCTTATTATTTTTTAATATTTTAAATAATCGGATTAGTATTTTTTTTTATCAAACTCACCGGTTCTGGGAGCACAGCACCTACCCATTTTTATTTATTAAAAAATAAAAAAAATTCAGTGTACACAAAACGTATTACATCACCGGAGGAGAAAGATGGCTGCACATGAGCATCTTAGACATATTAAATTTTTATAATCAAAATAAGGTTAATTTTTTAAAGTTGCAAGTTTGACCGGTTACAATAATAAAAATATTTTTACTCTGGTGTTTTTTGAAAATTATTATTTTAAGTAAAATAGTACGGTAAACCACTCGTAGAAGGTGGGTGTCCGAGTAAGGCATGAGTTTAAAAATCGAATACGAACTCTATTTTTTTTTTCGCGTAAATCGGAGATAAGCACAGAGATATCGGATGGGGCCAAAGGAAGGAAAAAAAGAGAGGACGCAGGGTAAGGGTAGGGTGGAACGGAGCAGCGGTGACGGGACCCCAGCCTCTTGCGCAACGATTATTATTCTAGAATGATGAGGGAGGTAGAGGAAGGCAAGTGAAACAGGTCGCACGTGCTCGTCCAGTCGATGAGGCGGAGGAAATGAGTAGGACTCTGCGAGGATGGCAAAATTCCAATTCGGACACGCTGCCGTCCGAAAGCCACTCGACCTTTTCGTCGTTTTTTCCCGTAGCAAGCGGTGGAAAAGGAACATGCACCGTAGACTTCTGAATCTCGATCGGACGATTCAGATGGGTTCGGAGCGGTCGAATATAATTAGATGACATCGGGAGATATTTGATCGCCGCTTTTGTTTGGAGATGCGTGTGCGAGGCTTTGAATCCAATTCCACAGTAGGTTTAATTCTTTCGTTTTGTTTTTTTTCCCCTCTTGCGCGTGGTTCCGCTCGTGCGTGCTGCACGTGGCCAAAAATTTAACGAACTGTCGTTCGAGTTTTCCTGGTGCAGAGGCGTCCCGCTTGCTGTGTTCATCTCCACACACGGAGATATCGTAGGCCTTTTTTTTAATAAAAAAATAATTTATTGAGCAACCATTTAAGGGAAAAAAAAAGGGAAAGTGGTTGGAGCACAGAAAAGGTCGAATTAAAAAACACGCAGGCATGAACTGTCGTTTTGATTTATTTTATCAGATCATTTATTTTTATCCGTGCGATGGCATCGGTGTCGAAATAAATATAAGCGGATCCAGGTCCCTGAATGGCCCACGTGATTTATTCTCACAGTGGAAAATGGATACCTCGTTGGTCACGAGATCGGAGTCGGGCGCAGTATTCATGTACGATGAGGCAATAGTTTTGATAACTTGGTTCCATTTATTTTTAGATAAATCAACATAGCCCGACCCATTAGTTTTGATCGGACCGGCCCGCACCCTGCAACAGCGGAGCTCCACGAGATGAGAGAGGACAGAGGCCTCCTATCCCCGCGCGTAGGACGAGCGGACCTAAGTGTGGCGGGCATGTGCCCCACAATTCATTCCAATCTGAGTTCCTAATCTTATCATTGCGCTCGCTCTCATGGCAGGACCGGGCCATGGGGGTCCTTGGCGCCGTGATCCTTTAGCCTGGCTCGAGTCACGTCAACATTGGTCGCACCTAAATTAATTCACCAGGTCACGTCAGGGGGCCGCGACCCGTCCTGACGGGCCCTGCCGTGTGGCACGTTACTGATTCGACATCCGTGTCCCGGCCCCCCACCCCAACATCGTTATCTTGTTTGACAAAATATTGCGTACTATTTTTTGTTTCCTTCTCTATTCTGTCCCCTTCTCCTCCTCCTCTCCTGCTGCTGCTGCTGCTGCCGCTGCTAATTATTACTAATACCTACGCCTTTACTTCGCCTAATCGGTGCTCTAAATGGGTTAAGGTTTGAAGCCCCGACCCCGCTCGCCCGCAGGCCCATGGCGAACCCACGTCACATGGGCTGATGGCTCCGCAGTCCGCCCCCGCTGACGAGATGACGCCCGCGTCAGGTGGTACGAGCGCCGAACGAGTGGCTCGGGCTATAAATAGCGCGAGGCCGCCCCGCTCCCCCCACCTCCCGCGCTCGCTGCTGCTGCTGCTGCTGCTGCTGCTGCTGCTGCTGCTGGCGGTCTCGGTGCCGTCCGACGCAGCCATGGCGGAGCGGCTCCTGGCGGCGCCCGCTCACTTCGGCGGCGGGGATGTGAGCGGCGTCGGTCACGAGGGAGACCTCGCCGACCTCGCCGAGGACGAGGTGTGGCGCTGCTTCCACGCTACCCCCGACGGGGACCGGGATGGCGGGCGCGGCGGCCGTCGGTGGGTCGGGCGTCGTACCGGCGGACTCTCCATCACCTTCGACGACGCGCGCCGACCGAGGCCGCAGCCGGCGAGGTCGGCGCCGGTGGACGTGCCGCCCTGGCCACGGTCGCTGGTGTGCGAGGAGGCGGAGGAGGCGGAGAGGGAGTGGGTTTGGGTTCCGCCGCATGAGTACCTGGCGCGGGCGCAGGAGAAGAGCGTGGCGACGTCGGTGCTGGAGGGCGCCGGGCGGACGCTGAAGGGCCGCGACGTGAGCCGGGTCCGCGACGCGGTCTGGAGGCAGACCGGATTCTCCGGTTAATCGCGACATCCCGCCCTCGACCTGCCCGAGTTAATTTATTCCCCTCACGACTCCTCCATTTCTCATCTCTTTGTTCCGAAAAAAAAAAAAATCTAAAACGAAGAGAGTAAGAATCATTTGGAGTGGAATTTGGGAGAAAAAGAAATTGCTACTGCTGTCGAGATCAACAGCGTTCACATCAAAATCCATGAATGTATAAGCCTAATTAAGATTTGTTCTTCACGAGAGCAAGATCTGTGCGTTTTCTTATCATGGGAGCTTGAACGCTCGGTAGTGGCCAGCAAAACTTGATAGGAGGAACCATTAGCTGCGACACTTTTCGCAGAAAGGGACACCATTCTCCGAGGGACAAAAGTTCCACAGAGGGCCCCTTTCTAAGCAAATCCTGCCATGTAAAGTCCATTTCGATCCAGACCACACAAATTTTGTTCCCATAGAACCACTTTCTGAAATTAATTATAGTCAAAGAACTGTGGGCTCCAACTCCATGTCGAAAGGTGAGTATCTTTTTTTAAGGATGACCAAAACCAGTAGGTAGATGAACAAAAGCTGCACGGAAGAACCTGTGCAGGACTCGACTTGGTACTTTTTGTAAAAAATCACAGTGTGATTACTTGCATAGCTAAAGATTACAGTGCAAAAAGCCATATAAATTTCTGTGCTTACTAAGTTATACAAAATAAGCATTCGAGGGGTGAAGCAGGTCATCGACGGGACAGGCAGGTAGCAGCAGTGAAGCAGGAGGACTTTTGTCGAACACCACTGTCGTCATCCTTGAAGAAGCAAAGGTGAATTGCTCATTCAACCAGCACTTTGTTGTTCTAGGATTCTAAATGAGAACTTACGCTGCTTTCTTGAGAAGATTACCAGGCGCATCATTGGCCAAGGGGAATGTGGATGCTGAAACAACTTCGAATGAACGATGGAATCATTAACGGAGAGGAGGATCGAGGGGAAAAGGAGGCTCACTAGTAATGGACCACAGGCACTCACTGCAGAGTAACCTGGAAGTCTCTGTCACCGTGACAAAGCTCATCTGACCTCTTCTTCTCCTCTGGACTGTATGCAAACAGGAAAAATTAGCCTAAATGATTCTTTTAATCTACAATTTGTTGATGATGTATGCAAGCAGGCAAGCCAAGATCAATGAGCGCCACAAAAGGTTGAAAGCACGGGCCTACGCACACATGAAAGTTGACTTGAGCATAGTGTCTTTTACTTTTAGCTCATCATTGTGCTCCGCCAATATCAACAAACCTACCAAAGTTTTCGATTTCGTCATCCTTGCTCAGCCAAATCCATTGAATAGAATGCAAGAAAACTGACGAGAGAGCATCGTTGATGGAAGCCTAATCATATGCATTCTTTTGACTGAACTTTTCCCCTCCAATCCAACAAAACATTAGGCAAACAACATGCGAGACGATTAACATCAACAAGAAGAGGGCGCCGCACCGGCTGCCCTCAATGACGATGGCAATGGTGTTCGACGGCGGTTCCCGTCCCCATTTCGTACATCCTCCTCAACCTGTCGATGACTGGGCGAAAGCCGGAGCGCAGGGGCACCACGGACGTCGCCCGCAGGTGCTGCGCGTTGCCCCACTTGGGCTGGACAAGCGTCAACCGCAGCATCTCCCCCTGCAGCAGCTCCCCGGCGGTATCCATCGCGGACGGATGCGCCGCCACGAAGGCCGCCCACTCGTCCGCCGAGCACCCCATGAGCACCCTCGCGGCCCGGTCGAAGAACACCACTGCCACCACCCTGTCCGCGGCGCCGACCGACACGAGCAGGCGATAGACGCGCCTGGACCCGGGGTTGGAGGTTCGGCGGCTGCAGAAGCAGCAGGCGGAGAGGGGATCCCGGAGGGTCCGCTCGCAGATGGCGCAGACGTAGTAGCAGAAGGCGGAGGTGTCCATGGCCACCAACGAGCAGTAGGGCGGCGTCCACGGGTTCTCCGCGGCGGTGACCCTCGGCGCCGGGTGGGGCAATGCCATGGCGGTTCGCCTACTCTCTCTTCTCCGCCCCCTTCGTCAATGGATGATGAGTCCCAACGCCCAAACGCGATGCGGGTTCTCCGGTTTGGGTGTGTCCCGTAAATTAGTCGGGTTAGATTTTGAATCTTTATTGATTTTTAAGAAAAATGTGTATATATTTTGAATAAAGTGAACAACGTAAAATAATTATGTAGGTTAGTGAAAATAAAAATATAAAAAAAAACAACGAAACTTGTGCGACAGCTAAAAATAAATATAAAACGTGTGCAGCAGCTGGCCCTCTTTCTCACGTATCTGTGCTTCTCCTCTCGAACGCTTCTCCTCAAAAACTACGATGTCGCCATCTCCTCCATGCGGCGGAGATATTTTGTAAAAGGGTCACTTTCTCCCTTCCTTATCCTGCTGTGAAGGAGAAGACGACGGAACAGCGTGCTGCTGCCATGGCGCAAGCAATCGGAGAAGCCAGGAGCGGTTCTATTGGAGGCTGTGCAGCACTACAGATCAGTCGCAAGATCAGGTAGGAGAAGCATACACTATCATACATGACGATGGATGATCCGAATATATGCTATAATTAATCAAGCAGAATTGTTCTAGATTTTGCGATCATGAACGAGTTCCGGATTACAAAGTTGTGTACACCATCTATTTTGAGTTCCTCTCCCCTTCTCTCCCCCTAACCCTCGCTAGATCTTGCAGGAAAGAATAGAAGATGAAATGTGTTGTTAAAATAGAAGGCACTCTTGTAGACCAGAACAATGAGGGTATAAATATGTAAATCTTAACATTTTTTCTCATTTATTTCATCTGGGAAATTTTCTCCTCTTTACCCATTTTCCAGTAATCCTATTAATTATTCAGTATTATAGAATAAGAAAAAGCGGAAACTTAGCTTATTATACATAATGCTGTTTCGTGCTGTCTGGTTTCAGCTGCTATTTGTGCACAAAGAACAACCCAACTAACCTATTAAACATCGTGTTTCGCTCATTTCCCGATTCATATGCAGAGGAAGGGATTTAAACAGGCACAGACTAGACTACACTGCTGCCTATAGGCATTTACGCCACTTGCTCTTTAACTTGTCATCCAACTGCTCACAAGCATTTATGCAGGATATATGCAAAAACAGATATTGTCGTGTGGGCATATTTGTTACATTACATAATAGGCTATTTCGAGTATGTAAACCTATCGCATTTAGTGCATCCTTCTATATTCTTGGTACTTGAATCTGCCAATACCTGCAGAGTCTCAGAGACTCGATTCCAGTTGCAGAAGGCATTGAAGAAGATAACTCGATTTGGTAAAATGATCTGTCACAGAAATAATCATGGTATACAGCAAGTCAGCTTCGTTGTCTGCGCACTCTCCTGGTACACTACACTGGGAAATGCCAAGCCCATTACTAATCGATTTTAATTCCTAATGGATCGGGTCGTTGCAGTGCATATTGATTGCTTTTCAATTCCTCTAGTGGAATCAATTTTATCTTTTTTCCTTCCGTCTTCTTTATATATCTTCGTCAGTGAATGCTCTTCTTATCACGTTCTAGGAGGTCTCCATTTTTTTTCGCATGGCAAGTTTATGGTGGAATATTTCCAGTTTTGGACATTGGCCTCTCTTCATGAAAGTCCTCAAGAAAGTAGCCTTTGCTGGCCTTACCTGCACCTTTGCTTTGTGTAAGACCTCTATCCTCCGCTCTCTCAATATTTTACTGATCGTTCTATATCTATGGGCACACATTCATATGTGTATATATATACATATATATATTGGTGAAAGAACCAAATATGAAACGGATCAAGTTGTCAAGATAGAAAATAAAAGGAAGTTTGAGATGCATTTTGCTGGTTGCTGGTTGCATGTAGGTGGATCCTTGATTGGGTTAATTTCTGGCGCGCTCAAGGGCCAAACTACAGAAACTGGCCTGTTCCGAGGTGCTGGAATCGGCGCCATTGCTGGTGCAATAGTCTCTTTGGATGTCTTGGAGTCGTGCCTTCAAGGAGATATTTTATCCAAGGTCAGAATTCAAGAACTTGCAGTTTCTACCATCTCCTTTCTCATGGTTTTCTTACTTCTTTCTTTGTGGGGATAAATAGAGGTTTACTTTGTCCGTTCATTGTAGATATTCTCATCAAGTAAGCTTTGTGTTATTTTAAAGGATCCAGATAAGCTGGATCTCAAATCACGTATGTATGTTTACTAAAAGTCTGCATTACTTTCTGCATTTCGATAAGACAAATCTTCTTGACCAAGGGAACCTCCCAAGTAAAAATGCCTATCATCTCAAGTACCCACTCCTTCTGTAATATATGTTTGCAGATAAAGAAATTAAAAGATTAGGCAAATGGCAAGATCAAAAGACTATATCAGGAAAAAAAGAAATTTTGAAGCACCACCAGCATATCCTCTGATGTTGCTACTGAGTACTCTTCTGATTTCAATCTATCTATCCAAATGCTTTGACAATTCACTATAGAAAAGGACTGGTGCCAATATTGCTTTGTTGGTGTACTTCTATTTTTGAAAGGTACCACTGAAAACTAGGTAGCTAACTATTGAGAAGAATTTTAAAAGCAATGACAGGATTCTGGGAAATGAAAGGGACAATAATTAGATAAAAGATTTTAAAGGAATGATGCTATATTAATTAACTAAATCTTTTTGTGGCCATGGCTCCTGGCACATGCATTTATCACGAAATTCCTGCACTAATTGATTTTGGTGTATAGCTAAAACTACAAAAATCAGTTTATGATGTGTCTCTTTGCAGGAAATTGATTATAATGATGTCTTCCTTGTTTCAAATAATTGCAGATTGGAATCTTCCACAGCCTTATCAGCGGAAAGACATTCCGAGAATGGGTCAGCCCAGCACTGCTCAAAGCATATCAATGGCAAGTAAGTAGTAGTTGAGACTATTTAGTTTCGTCCAGAATGAAAAAGAAGTTGAAAGCATTAGACTAACTACTTAAACTTAATGCTTCTCTTGTTTTGAGAAAAAAATAGATAAACAAATTTGGTACAGGTCACAGGAACATTATAAGAGTGATTAATTTGATATCCTTGAACTCAGATTAATGGGACTGAAGTAAGCTATAGAGAGAGCCTAGATATATTCGATGTCAACAGGGAAAAAGGTTTGTCACCTGATGTTATCAAGACATTGCCCATGTTTAACATCGATAGTAATGAGGGCATTGATTCATATGGGAAGAAGATGTGCTGTGCTGTCTGCCTGCAGGTATGCTTCTCCGGACAATATATACATGCTGCGTATATTTTTCTATTCACTCAAACACCTCCATACTGACTGCAACAAGTGAGATCGAGAATGATTTCTCTGAATTAATTTTTCGACAAGGCCTTCTACTCTAATCTTCTTATACTAGCTTCCTAACAACTACCAAAGCAAAAAAAAGAGAAAAGAAAATCATCTGTGATGATCCATGACTGTGCAAAATGGTTCACATGTGAAAAGATTGCCACAGATAGTTTAGCAAAGCCATCACAAACACTAAAAAATGGAGTGATGGAAGTCGAGAATTGTCACAAATAACAATTGGTTTGCGATAAACCATTGTAAATAACTAACTTTTGTTATAGGCTCGTCAGCAAAGAAGCCATTGGAAAATCCATTACAAATTGCGTATTTTCTTCTTAACGCTCCCCATCAGCCACAGTTTATTTATCTGTTGTAAATGCTGTCGCTAAAAACCTGTTATTTTGTCGTCATATGAGTTGCAGTTTAATCTAGGTAATTGATCACGGACGGACAATGTTTCTACACTTTCCGAGACCATGCTTGCTATTATGACCAAAATACTGCCGTACGATGTATTTCTCTGATGCAATTAACTTTACACTATTTCTTATTTTACGTAATTTTGTAATATTCTAAAAGAAAAGCTCGACGTTGCCTTTTCTACGATATCAAACTTTAACATGGAAGAATGTTAACAGGATTTTTTACATGATGAAAGTGCAAGAACTTTACCAAGTTGCATGCACCTTTTCCATGTCGCTTGCATCGATATGTGGCTTGCAAGACATGGTTCCTGCCCTACCTGCAGGCAAGAGGTTTTGGCCCAGAGTTGATGCATGGAAATTTGAGCTTCTTTAGGCGGATGCTTAATCAAGGTCTGCTGAGGGTTCCCAAAAATTGAGCAAGGTTTTGGTGCACGCAATGCAACAAATTCTGTCATCAATGAAGATAGTTAGGCTTCTGTCCTAAACTGATGAACTTGTGGTAGTAGGTTGATGGATGCACAATATATTGTTATGTTGGTGATGGACTACAAGTTACCTTGCCTTGATCTGTTTCTGATCTCTTTTATCTGATACTTTTTACTGGGTGGTAGTAAATTTTATGGAAATCATCGTATAAAAAAAATAATGTCTAAATCTGTTACTAGGATCATGAATTTATTTCAAATCTGGACTCTATTTAGCTCTCCAATTACTTTGCATTAGCCCATTTGAATCTTGAGGATATTTGGATTTCTTCATAATGTATGTAGTTTTAAGGAACATGACAAAGTAGGACAAATGTCCACAACCGCATTAACCCTCACTCCAAGTTTAGTTCTTCACTGCACTATTTCTCATACTCATACCTTGTCTTTGGCACCCGCTTTGCTCTCCTACTTGCCTACAACCTTGCGATTATTATTATTATTATTATTAGTTTCAGCATACTTGGTCGGCGTATACTTGGTCGGCTCAGACGCTTGGCACTGCCGGCAAGCCGCCGCAAGGAATCGGACCACCCCCAGCTGCTGCTTCGCTGTCGCCGCCTTCTCCTTCTCTCTCCCAGCAGCACTCCTCCGCCTGCTTCCGCCGCCGGCGCTCTCGTTGAGCTGGAACGACACCCGCTTCCCCGCCGGCGAATAATTCCTCCTGCGACCGCCGCCGGCGCCATCCATTACCAAGCAGCTCCGGCTACTTCCTCTCCTGCCGTCGACTGCACGGCCGTCAGAGAACGAGAAGTCGTCCTTGTCCGCCGCTCCCGGAAGCGACGGCGGAGGAGGGCCGGCGTGAGGCGGCCGAACCATGCTGGAGAAGGAGGGGGCGTGTTCGGGGGATTCCATGGAAGCGGTAAATTAATTGAGGCTCGAGTTAGTTAAAGAGGGAGCAGTTCGTTCATATACACACACACGCACGCGCACGGAGGAGGAGGATGGAAAGAGAGACGATGAATCGATGACGATGAGATCGAAGCTTGAGGATGAAGATTCGGGTGCGAGCGTTTGTTTCCGGCATGGGAGTGAGATCGAGAGAGCATGGAAAAGGTGACGAAGGAAACGAGGTTGATTTGGGCCGCTTCGTTTTACTCGGTTGGATGCAGGTAAGGAAACGATGATGACTGAGATTTAAGTAAATTTAATTCTCACCCGCTCTTTTATCTGCATCTTAATTAGTTCTGGGACAAGATTAGCATTAGCTGTCAATGTTGGATGCATGCAGTTTAGAAATACTACTAAATATTAATCGAAAAAACCCCCCACCGGGCCCCTCTCAGCTTCATTCGACGTCGACGTTGCGGTCCTCCCTCCACATGGAAACCCTAATCGGCCGCTCATACCATGTGGCGATTAGGTAGCAACCGGGGTCTGCTGACGCAACCGGCACTTGCATAATAAATATAAAGGAGAGGGCCGCTGATTGAGGAGACTTATTGATCGGTATATAAAAAAAAGGTAGCAAACCTGGTCCTTAAAATGACCAGATTCGATTGAAAAATGAAAACTACTTTCACAATAAAAAAATTAATCCAATTCAATATTTAGCTCTTAGAAGTCAAATCAAATAATAATAATAATATGATCCGGAGCGGGGTTATATTGCTCACCTCGCCTCGCCGCAAACGCAAACTTGTATCCTCTCACCTCCGGTGACCCTACCTCCTGCGCACCCACCATCGCAGATCAAATTGACCGTGGAATAAAAGCACGTTAATACGACACGAAGCGTTGATTGCACATTGACCGTTAAATTGTATGAGACGGGAGGCGGTCATCTCACCGTGGCCGAACTCACCCTAGTCAAAACCGCGTCGGCTGACCAAAATTAAAGCTTTTACAAAATCATAAAAAAGCTAAGTTATAAGCATATAATTAATTATAAATAATATATATATATATATAAGGCATCGGGATTCATGTAACCGCGCCTTGAAGTAAAAACCAAATCTATCAAAAGATTGTGACTTTAATCCATGGATTCCCTTCTCCCTGCACCATCGCAATCTATAAATATATTTGGTCTGCAAACAACAAAAAAAAAGAGATAAAAAAAAGAGAGGATGGAAGAACGACGCATTGAATCGCTTTGGGAACACCCGGACAGGAAGCTTCAAACATCCTTCTTCTTCTTCGTCGTCGTCGTCTTCTTTTGAGAACAACCAGTTGCTGTCGCGATTCGGCAGGCGGTTTTCCGTGTCTTGCACACGGTGATTTTATTAATATGTTTCCCTCTTTCTCTCTCCTGCAAAAATTAATCCAATAGCGCAAACGTCGTGAGCTCGGGCATTTCGCTGCGTTGCTCCTCGAATTCTATCCGGCCGCCGAGTTCAACAGCTTGGGAAGTTGGTTCTTATCAGCAGGTAACGGAATCGCAAACCTTACCCTTTCTTTCTCCCGATGGATTTTACGATACAATTTCGATCTTGGCGTTCCTGAATTCTGTCATCGATTTGGTTTTTCTTTTATAATGCTGAATCGGGATCCTTTTTTAAAATGAAAATTGGGATCTTGATTTGGTCCAAATTATTACCGATTCCGTAGAAAAGCCTCGATTGTGTGGGTTTTCTCCCGCTTTTCTATTTCTCTTCCTTCGTTATTCGATTGCAGGATCCATTATCGTGCCCTAGCCTTGGTCGGAGATCGATTTTGCAGGCTGGAATTTTGATCCGGATTATAAGTTTTGTCGAACAAGGAAGCATCTTTTTGAATCTTGAATTTGGGATGGTTGTTTTTCAGGGGGATGAAGAAGTCTGCGACTTTTTTCTGATCGCATATTTCTTGCTCAGAGAAGTTGTTTCTTGAGATCTTGAGATTAGATGGGAAAGTGCCTCAGCAAACACAGCAACCGGGAAGGTGGTGGCAGAAGAAAAAAAAACCATGGCCATTCCCACCGGAAGGCAGCCTCTCCAGCCTACCAACCGCAGCATCAGCAGCAGCAGCAGCAGCCGCAGCCGCCTCCGCCGCAGCAGCAGCGGCAAGAACAAGCGCCAATCGTCAAGCCGTCGCAAGCACCTCCACAGCCCCAAAATCAGCAGCAGCAGTATCGGCCGCCGCCAGCTGCGGTGCCCCGCCAAGCTCCCCCGCTGCCCTCCAAGGCCTCCTTGATCCATGAGACCATCCTCGGCAAGCCCTTCCAAGACGTCAGGGGCTCCTACACACTCGGAAAGGAGCTCGGCCGTGGCCAATTCGGTGTCACTTACCTCTGCACCGAGAATACCACGGGCTTCCGTTACGCCTGCAAATCCATCTCCAAAAGGAAGCTCATCAATAGGAGCGACCGGGAGGACATCAAGAGGGAGATCCAGATCATGCAGCATCTCACAGGGCAGGCGAATATCGTCGAGTTCAAGGGGGCATACGAGGATAGGGATTCGGTGAACCTTGTTATGGAGCTGTGTGCAGGTGGAGAGCTATTCGACAGGATTATTGCCAAGGGGCATTATTCAGAGCGCGCGGCTGCAACCATCTGCCGAGCGATTGTGAGTGTGGTGAATATTTGTCATTTCATGGGGGTGATGCATAGGGACCTTAAACCAGAGAACTTCTTGCTAGCAACCAAGGATGAGAACGCCATGCTGAAGGCTACTGATTTTGGGCTCTCAGTCTTTATCGAGGAAGGTGAGCCCTCTGCTTGTTTTCTTGTATCAATTTCCTCATTCATGAATAAATGGTTGTTGTTAATGAAACTTATTGTTCTTGTCTATCCTGATGAACTGGACGGAAAGCCTTTTTTGTTTGAAGTAGTAGTTGAAACATAACATGAAGTGGATCTTAAAATATAAAAAGTTTTTTCATCTATCAGTAATCTTCACTAACAGGAAAGCAATGCTCTTTTAAGGTATTAGAGGCACGATAGTTGCTATGTTGGTTACCTGTATATATATGTTGTAGGAAACGTGAATGGTATTACTTCCTACTTAACTTGTGTGATATAAGAAAGCTTGCGTTCATAATGCAACTTGTTAATGGAAATTATGCTGCTTAAGTTCAGTTTCACATTGTTGGTTTCTTACTATATCAATAAGGAGAATATTTGGAAGGGATTGAATGAATCTGGACTCAAGAATAAGAAATTAAGTAATGTTCTTTTAAGGTATTCGAAGTGAAATAGTTCTTCTACTAGTATAGATTTTCTACGATGTTCCTTTCTAATGAATGTGATGTAAGAAGACTATTGGTCATAGTGCAAGTAGTTAATGTCAATTATGGTGATTGAGAAAGTTCCTTTTCAGATATTTTTATAGCTGCTCAAGAAATTTCCCCTTTGAATTGGCAAATGTATAGTCATGTGGATGTTTGCTTAAAGTAATCAGCACATGGTATCTTCTCTCGATGCTTTTGGTCTACTAAAGATTTCTTATGTCTGGAAGAGACAATAACGGGTACCATGTGCCTCGTATAGTTTGTTTAACTACATTGTTCGTGTTATAGTTGTCCAAATGATTGAAGTGCAAGCTTCTTTGCTGGGAACTCGATTATCCAAAATTGTCTTTTTATCAGTATCAGCACATAATTCTTGCTGTCACCAACTATTTATTTAAGTTCGTTCTTATTTCTTGACATTGCCACATCTTGCATCTGTGTCGTGTCAAGTCTCTGCAAATAGCATTTCAACTTTCACTTGGCTTTTCGTCATGCCAGCTTCTGCAACTTTCATATTTATAATTGATCTTTGCTTTTAGACTTCTAATTTTCCACGAAATATGAATAAATTGTTACGTGCTTTCTTGTACTATGAGATACGAGCTCCTAAGAAATGTATTCTCTGTCTTCTAGCCTCCAATGTCATAAAATTAGCAGGCGATCTACCTTATTTTATGCTCAATTATCCTACCTGATTGCTCTCTTATAGAACTCTTGTTCTCTATACAAAAGAGTGGTAATTAAAGGAGTTGTAGAAGATTTATGTAGCGCTAGCCATTTTATTTTCATGAGGAAAATATGAAGTCAGGTCAATTCCAAAAGTTCTGAAAAAGTACTACAAACGTAGGTTGATGCAGTAAATATAGTAAAAACGTATGCTTATAGAAAATCAGTCAAAGCATAGAAATGCCATTAATATGGTTTGAAATACTGTGGATATACACAAGTACAGGGACCTAAGATTTTTTACTAATGACATAAACTGTTTGGTTACTCTTCTTTTAACCAGTTTTTGAGCTCAATGATGGGAGACAGATAAAAAAATACACACGTAGCTGACACCACGTCACTCAAAATTATGAGAAAACTAACTATGTTGTTAAAAGCGAAGTGGTCGGCCTATGAGTGCACAGCACTGCACATAGCTGGCCCATAACTGGAACTACTCTAATCATCATACACCTGTATCTACTGCCCTTGGATTGCAATGTCCGCTAGGTTTCTGACATTCAAGCTACTTTTGGTTTCTGATATCGTGTTGATCTCTCTCTAGGGAAATCATACAGGGATATAGTTGGAAGCGCATATTATGTTGCTCCTGAAGTTCTACGGCGTAATTATGGAAAAGAAGTAGATGTTTGGAGTGCTGGAGTGATGCTGTACATTCTTCTGAGTGGCGTGCCTCCATTCTGGGCTGGTAAGCTCAAAGATGTTCAGTTTCCTAGTAGGCTCACCTTAAATTAGTTGTTAAGCAGATCTTGCATGGCATCCTCTTTTGACTGGCTTTGCTGGATTGCAGAGACGGATAAAGGAATATTCAACGCTATCCTAAAAGGCGATGTTGACTTTGAAAGTGATCCTTGGCCATCAATATCATTCAGTGCCAAAGACCTGGTGAAGAGAATGCTGACGCAGGACCCTAAGAAAAGAATAACTGCAGCACAAGTTCTTGGTCTGTATATTGATTACAACATTACCTTTTACATCCATATCAGTTGATTACCTAATGTGACGGTGTAAGTTATTTCAACAGATCATCCATGGCTCAGAGAAGGAGAGGCATCCGATAAACCTATCGACAGTGCAGTTCTCTCGAGGATGAAACAATTCAGAGCAATGAACAAGCTCAAGAAGTTGGCACTAAAGGTAGGGGGGATTTCTTTTCTTCTTCTTTTTTCTTCTTTAGAACGATCAATTTAGAGAAGTGTCATTGTCAGAGACTGAGGCATGAATTAAACTATTCCAGGTCATAGCTGAAAACCTTTCTGAAGAAGATATCAAAGGTTTGAAACAGATGTTCACCAATATGGACACCGATAACAGCGGCAGTATAACGTACGAAGAACTGAAGAGTGGCTTAGCACGGCTTGGTTCAAAGCTGACAGAGGCTGAAGTAAAGCAGCTCATGGAGGCTGTAAGATGATAAAGAGCAAATTGATGACACCTCGTTTATTTTCCTCATCAAATCTCCGGGTGCTTGATCTTGTGGATTTTCTTTCAGGCTGATGTGGATGGAAACGGTTCTATAGACTACATCGAGTTCATAACTGCCACCATGCACAGACACAGACTCGAAAGAGATGAGAATCTGTTCAAAGCTTTTCAATATTTCGACAAAGACAGCAGTGGGTAGGCATTCTGTTAAAGTTTAAACCTTTACACTTTAGATTTTTTGAAAGTTCCTGAGCTTACCACCAGCGCTTCCTGCCGCTTTGATGAAACAGATTTATCACTAGAGATGAATTGGAAGTAGCCATGCAGGAACACGGAATGGGCGACATTACTACTATCAAAGAAATAATAAATGAGGTCGACACAGATAACGTAAGTCTTCTTTCTCCTTTATTGCAAGTGTAAACTTCACCCGCACACTCCTTCATGACCTCGGTTCGCATCTGTCTTTAACTGGATGGAAAGCGATTCAACTGCTATAAATTTTGCAACATCTACCCGTATTCTACTTGCTTCTTTCTATTCTGAGCTCGCTTATTATCTATAAACTATGCTTGTATAGGATGGAAGGATTAACTACGAAGAGTTTTGTGCGATGATGAGAAGTGGAGCTCAGCAGCAGCCGGCGAAACTCTTTTAGTTTCGGCAACAAACACATCGACTCCATCGATCATTCCGACTCTCATATGGCACATTGATTTCGTTCTTGCGTTATTGGTGGAAGTAAGTTCAATTTCACGTGCGAATCAGTAATCATGTACATTACTCCTTTCTCGCTCGAGAGGATTTTATTTTGTGTATATCAGTCAGGCCCTTTGATCCTGCCATGTGCGGCAGTTTGAGCGACCGCACTTGCCACACTTTGCAAAAGAGGTTTTTATGAAGCGTAGGGAGCTAAATATGCGCATGCTTTCTCCCTCCACTTTTATTTATATATATATAGCTGGTACCACCGTAGGTTGGTTGAGTTCAGAGATTGCTTGGATTAGACATTTTAGAACTTTTTAAATTTGTATCAAACTCCAGCACTGTTTCCCATTTCTTGCTCTCACAAGTAACAACGCTTTCTCTGTTTTTATTTGTCATATATATGTAATGTGAGACTTCTTGGAGAAGTTTTTGGCAGTATCTTTCAAACTCGTGGATTCATATAGACGGGCAATACTGTTGATTGGACAACCTGAAATGGTAATGTAGTTTGGTTCAGGAACACACACTACGTGTGTAGAGAGAGTAGAGTTAGATAAATGCATTTTTAGAGAAAAAAGTCTTCTCATTTCTGCTTATCCACAGTAAGAAAAAGCTTAAAAGTCAGCAAAGCAGAACATGAGCTTTAGTATAACTGTGAATAAGTTATGAAGATGATTTGAAGGACAACATGATAAAATCAGCGCTCTTGTTAGCAAGGAAAGCTGCTAATGTCGATCGCAATGTCCATGACAGAATTGCACGACCAGAACTGAAAAAGTATTTCATAGAAATCAATGAAAGATCAGAATCCAAAGCCTGATTTAACAAACGAATTAATAAGTTGCAATAACACCGCTGCAATTTCTTCAGAGGAAGGCCATGTGTCATCATGATAGGCATTTCTTCCATTCTTTCCTGTTCCAATTGGATCTTTCCCGAAATCAATGTCAACCTGAAAATGGCTTAGTTAAAATAACATACAGGGGAACAGAAAAGATATGATGCATACCAAGCATTTAACATGTTAAAGCAATTTTGTATGCGTCTTGTTAATAGAACAACAGGATCCTCCAAAACCAAAGGATTTTTTAGTCAGTCATTACCAGTATGACAAACATGCATTTTCCCACTAAAAGTGACATCTCTGCCAGAAAAAAAGGGGAGAAAAGAACATACGAAGTAATGCATCTGGGTTAAAGATGCTATTGAAGTTCACAGTACATCATAGCATGGTACATCCATATTAAGAGCTAATGACATCTAAAAAATCATTAACAACATGAAGCATCGCTCTTGTATAATTACTTGGGTAAAAGGTCTTGAGTATAGAAAGATGCGCCTGAAAATTGCTGGTCATCACTGCTTCCTGTTCTCCTGATTGTGCTATGTTATAACAGCTAAAATATCTAAAAATATTGTGCAACTTCTAAATAGATTTGAGTTGTCCCTTGTTTTATTATCTTTCCTTTAGATTTTACTTTAGTCTATTTTCTTTTTCTGTCCATACCATCTTGATCCTTTGACTTTCATGGCCCTCCCGTCATCTCCATTGTACCAGAAAAAGCTAATGAACAAGGGAAAGAACATTATCTGCTTACCGTAGAAGCAAGAGCGAATGCTACAACAAGAGCCATTGGACCTTCAAACTTCCGATTGCTTTTAGTAACTAAGAAGTTGAAAAAAAGTTAAATCTTTTGACTAAGAACATATTAACCAAATCATTCATCGTGGAATGATTTAAGTATTTGATTGATTTTGAATAAGTACATTCTCTCTTCTCTGGTTAGAGTTTTATATTATGGGAGGCTGCAGGTTTAATACTCAAGTATTAAAAAAAAAGTTAGGGCATTCGAATATGTAAATTTGTAAACTCCAGTATTTTAAAAAAATAATAGAAAAATATAAGCAGAGGTATTTTCCTGACCGTAGGCAAATAAGGGGAACTAAAGGACAGAACAGACATTTCCCATGACATGCCGCATGCGGGACTCGTGTGGTATTTTTCATCCCTTCTTATTTCGGTCCGTACCGTCTCCCCAAACCATTTTCCCCCAAATCCGCTTCATTCTCCACGCCGACGCCCTCGCCTTCCTTCGCCGAATGCCGCCGCCACCTCGCCTTCGTCTATTGGCGTTCTTCTCGACTATTAGCGCCGCTCCGCCTTAGGTGAACCACCGCCGGTTGAGGTGGATTCACGGAGCAGCCGCGATGGGGCGGTTCGTCAGTAGATCCGGAGGTCAGGGGAGGTTATTGTGAGGCCGCCGCATTTTCCCCACCAACACCTCTAAATCAGCCGATCCAATGGCTGGCTGAGAGGGGAATCGGACAGCAGTGGAGACCTCGGAAAGCCTTGTGGACGCAGGCGGCTAAACTCGAGCTTGCCGCTTCTCGAGTTCCATTCCTCCTCCACGATCTCAGCCACGGTTGATCAGACCTCTACTTCGGATTAAGGTACTTCCCTGTTGTCACCAAGTTGCCAATAGAAGTAGATTGTTACTGCTCTGCTTAATTTATGGTGTGGGATTTGGCATTGTTGAGTTAACTTCAAACTACAATTAGCGAAGGGAATTGGAATGAAATCTAACGTGAGCTGTGAGACCGAATTAGTCGATAAACTGTGATGGATTGTGAATGTTAGCTTGTTTTCTCTGTTTCAATGGGATTGTTTCGGTTGATTGTCGATTCTAGTAACGATTCAAATTAGCATGATGGCCTTACAGGGATAATGATTTCTAAGGATTTATTTTCTTGCATGAGAAGGGATTATAGAGTTGTGACTTGTGAGATGTGGACAGCCCTGTTTGAAGCAGTGCTGAGTTGAATTTGTCGGGTTAATCAAGATTGACTTGATGCTTTATGGGATGCATGATTTCCCCTGTTTTCATTATATAGCTACTGTGTTTGAAATAAATTTGATGTGGATGGAAATATTAAATTATTCTTATTGATGTTGGAGTGAATTAATGCGGATAGAAATATTGAATTATTCTGGTTGATGTTGGATTTAATTAATGTGGATGGAAATATTAGATTAAGCTTGTTTAGATGTTATATTTATTTATTGTGGATGGAAACAGTGAAATATGCTTGTTGTGATATGAGATTGAGCTAGTGTGAATGGTTAATTGAACAAGATTGAGCTGTGGAACAAGAATTGATTTGGACTTAACAATTCATTTGGATTTGAAGGATTGAATTGGGCTTGAATAATTGATTTGTGTTATGATTGAGTTGGATTTGATTCCTTAAATTGGACTGAATAATTGATTTGTGTTATGATTGAGTTGGATTTGTTTCCTTAAATTGGACTGAATAATTGATTTGGAGAACTACCCAGACAGAATTCCAGTGTGTATCTTAACTTTATATTAGTTCAGGAATTATATACGTGTAAATCCTTATTCATACTTTCATTTAATGTAGGTGCTGCTTCGCCACCCTCATCTCTGAACGGCCTTCGTCATCGTCAAATTTACTGACACCACCACCACAATTACTTCTCTTCAGCCTTCCGATCTCTGCATCAGTTCCCCTAATCTTACCTCCTGCTGCCATGCTATTATCTCCCAAGCCCTGCTCAGTGCAGGCACCATAAACCTCTGGTGGAGCTCAACTCATGTCTTCTGCTATATCCTTCAGCATTCTCTAGCCCAAGCAAACGCCACCACGAACACTGCAGCGATGACCGCCGACTCCTGACTGGATAGATGAGCCGCAGCTGAAGTTGGCCCTCGCCAACTACGTCCAACTCATGGACGATTCCCACGACTGCATCCTCAGCTCGGCCTTCGCCGCTGCCGTCTCTGACACCCAGACGTAGATGATAGTCATGCTGATGAACTAGGACAACGAGCCTCGATGCCCTCCATGGCATAGGCGATGGCAACACCAAAGATCGAGCTGAGGATGGGGTCGCAGGAATCATCCATGAGTTGGACGCAATTGTCTAGGGCTGACTTGAGTTGTTGCTCATCGATCCAGTCAGCAGCAGCCGCCATAGTGGTCATAGCGCCGTTTGTTTGGGCTAGAGAATGTTGGAGGACATAGCGGAAGACATGGGTTGAGCTCCGCTAGAGGTTTGAGGTGCAGACACCGAGTAAGACTTGGTAGACGATGGCTTGGCTGGAGGTAGGATCGAGAGAATAGATGCAGAGATCGGAAGGTTAGAGAGGAGTAACTGTAATGGTGGTGCCAGTGAGTTGGACAACAAGGAAGACCGTTGCAAAGATGAGAGTTGTAAAGGCGTAAACGGTCGTTCTCGGGCCTACCCGAGCACAGTCCGACCAGGCATGACCCTGCTGTGTGCGGTAATTCACATTAATCAGGACTTACTTTATCGAGATAGATAAAATAAAAGACATACCTATTCTTGGATCATTCAGTGCAGGTAAACTGTAATATTTTCCGAATTCACTACCACCGGGCTTTGGAAGGCTGGTCAAGATAGGCTCAAAAACATTTGCAGCAGCTTAACGGAGATGGGAAGGAACAAGATACCATTAGCCAATAACCAGTCACCCTAGGAGGTTTCTAATTTTCAATCATACAAGTATTGCTTTTAGTAACTAAGAGGTTGAAAAAAATTTAAATCTTTTTGCCAACAGAAGCTCAAAACCAGATTTTGTTTTCCATTACCCAAAACATCAGTTTAGGCGCACAAAATCCTTCATGTGAATCCAGAAACTGAAATCATGAGAAGACTAAAATAGAATGTCGATCGGAACTCACCCACTGACCGGGAGGCCTCATGCCCGACGCGTGCCGCCATGAGGGAGTACCGAATGACTTCAAGGATGCCTGAAGCTTGGCGGAACCGAAGCAGAGGACGGCAGGTCCGGCGAGGCCGGACTGAGAGGTGGGAGAGGGAGGAAGAACATGGCGACGAAGTGGGCCGACGTCGTACCAAGAGCTGCAATGCATGGCGCAGGCAGGTGAGTACCAGTTGCCGCCACCGCTCAACGGCGAAGGGCCGGCGCCGCATTCGTCTCCGAGTGTGTCATGTCTATCGGAAGGGGCAATATTCTGTTTGACATAAACATCTATATACATCCTCCTATTCTGCTGTATATGGATTTTTAAATATCAATGTGTTAAATTATGGTTCTATAAAGGAACAAGGAATTGGCTTCATCGAAGAAGGAAAAAGAAATTAATAAGCATTTGATCCCGTTTCCTGATTCAATATCTTTCTCGTAACTCTCAACTACTTTTTGAATTAAATCTGTTTTGGGCCTCTAGTTTATCTCTTAAGCTGAAGCTGTCGAAATGACCTATGTTTAGGATCATTAGTGAATCCCTTCGGGCTAATTCTGAAAGCTGCAAGTTAATTACATTTATGTTTTATAGGCACAGGAGAGGAAAACAAATTAAGAGCAGATACAATAATAATAATAATAATAATAAGTTTATGGATATATATAATTTTCATCTTTCAGGTGATCGAATCCAAAGTTGCATGCATTTCCTCGTAAACTTCTGGAGAAATGGCAGCCTCATTGACGTGATCTCCTATCATACAATCATATTCTTTAACACGAATCATGTAGCGTTCACCAAAAACAAGATTAGCAAAAGGAGGAGGAGAGGAAGAAGAGCAGAAAGCAAGAGATCGATCGAGAAAGAGATCGACGGAGTCTTGGATTAATGGCAGATTATATATCCAATTAATTACGCAAGAGCGTCGGCGCCGGCAACGATCTCCAATATCTCCCCGGTGATCTTGGCCTGCCGCTGCCGATTGTAGGTTCTGGAGAGATTCTTCTTGAGCTCGACTGCGTTGTCGGTGGCGTTGCTCATGGCGGTCATTCGGGCGGCGAGCTCGCTTGCCAGCGACTCCTGCAGCGCCCTCAGTATCTGGCTGTTGAGGTAGAGGGGGAGCAGGGCGTCGAGGATCTGCACCGGGTCCTGCTCAAACTGCAGGATGGGGGAGAAGGAAGGCGTCGGAGTGCGGACCGTCTCCCTCTCCACCGTGAGCTTGCCCTCCTTGGTGGTTAGGCGGAAGAGCTCGTCCTCCGCAGCATCGACGCAGACGCCGTTGATGTCGCAGATCTCGCCCTTGGGCGAGAGCGGGAGCAGGGTGTGGATGACCTGGTCGGATTTGACGAGGGAGACGAACTTGGTGTAGAGGAGCTCCACCTTGTCGACGTCCTCGCTGACGAAGAGAGAGAAGACGTCGTCGGCTATGGCCTGCGCCTCTTTGGTGGTGGGCAGGTTGCCGGCCTCGAGGAAGCGATCGACGGGGATGTATGGGCGGCGCTGGAAGTAGCTGTTCCCCTTCTTCCCCACGCTGATAACGGTGTAGGCGATCCCCAGCTGGGAGAGCTCGCGCATCCGCTGCTCCGCCTTCTTAATGATGTAGTTATTGAAGCCTCCGCAGAGACCGCGGTCGCCGGTGACCACCACGAGGGCGATCTTGCGGACGGCGCGTACGCGGGTGAGCGGCACATCCACGTCCTCCGTCTGCAGCTGCTCGTTGATGTTGTAGAGCACCTCCACGAGGGTCTCCGAGAAGGGGCGGCCGCTGACGACCGCCTCCTGGGCGCGCCGGACCTTGGCGGCCGCCACCAGCTTCATGGCCTCAGTGATCTTCTGCGTGTTCTTCACGGAGTCGATGCGATCGCGGAGCTCGCGGAGGCCGCAGTGGATGGCGGTGGACGAAGGCGCAGGCGCCAGGGAGGCGGGGGCGGAGAGGAGGCGGGATGGGGCGAGGAAGGAGCGCGAGGAGAGGTGGTCGAGGTTGGACGCCCGCATTGGGGTGAGGTTGGAGCAAGCCATGCTTGCTAACAGAGCTCAACAATGAAGGAAGAGGATGGAGAAGAAGAAGAAGAAGCAGAGCAAGAGTTTTGCGTGCGTGCTGGTTTTCTTCCTGTTGGATGGTGAGGAAGAGGTGGAGGGAAATGAGAGGCGGAGAGAAGGATGTTTGGATTGGGTTTGGGATAAGGGCTGTCTGTCTGATGGAAGTTCTATTTTTTTTCTCTATCTCTTTTTATATATATAAATGTGGTGGGAAATTAATGTGGGGATTTCATTCGATTCCTTTTAAATCAAGATTTTTATTTTTAAAAAAAATTATTTTTAAACATGAATGCTAGCTGAGCTTACTTTCCTGCATGATTTGTGAAGCAGACTGATTAATTTATGTATTGGTTAGGATGGATATATGATCTAGATGAGTGGGCCCCTTTGGCCTTTTTGGTGGCATCCTGAAGCAGCATGCATGCCTTGGGCTGATGCTTAGCAATTTAAAGGGAGCAGACTGCCAGTTTGCGATGGATCATTCATTCTCGTAAGCTCTTCTCCCAGGTGCATGCAGTCTACTACTACACATGCATGATTAGGAATCAGTAAAGTTCTATCGAGTTTGGTCCCGCAGCACAAATACATCTACAGGAGGAAGTCAAAGCACAAAAAACTGGAACCATGGGCGAGAAGAGAATGAAGGCTGCACATGGTAGGGAAACAACTCACATGGCAACAGAAGCAGCAGCAGCAGGAGAAGAAGAAAGCAGAACTCCCCCTTTTTGATGATAAAAAGCATTCCTTTGCACACAGCACACATATGCCAAGTATACATAAGCAAAAATGGGAGAGAGAAGAGAGCACCTCCTCTCGCCAGTTCTCTCTCATCAGCTCTCATGCATCCATCGTCGTCCGCTTCTTCTTCTCCTTCTTCTCCTTCCCGACTAAACCGAGCAGCACACCACTAATTACCAGGCAAAACCTCAATGTCGTGGGGCAAAAGAGAATTAACTGATAGGAAAGAAAGAGCCCGAAGGCAGCACTGAATTCGTCCGCAGCTCCCCTTTTTCCTAATTAATTAACGCTAACTATTTATTACTCCAAGAAACCGGTCTTCGTAAGCACTGCATTCCTCACCTTGCTGAGATCCCTCCCCTTGAGCGTGCGCCCGGCCCCCTCGCAGACCGAGGACGACGAGATCTGCGTCCTCGCCATCTTCTTCGCCAGCCACTCGTGCGGAGGAGCCTTCTCGTCGTCCTCGTCCTCGTCCTCATCGACGCCGTCGCTCTCGTTATCCTTGCATTTTCCTCTGGGACTGTGGGCGGCGGCGGCGGCGGCGGAAGAACCCCCGCGGCGGTTGTAGATCTTGGACCAGTCGGGGATGCTTAGCGGGGCAGACGCCTGCCGGCCGCGCGCCGACCTCGGGACGGCCATCTTGCCGCGCCTGGCGGCGGCGGCGGTGTTGGCATCCGGTCGATCGCGGCGCTCGGCGACGGCGTCCCAGACCTCCTCCTCCTCAAAGTCCTCGTCGTCTGCCATGTCCACGGCTGGGCGGTGCGTGGAGGGGAGGAGACATGAGTACTATATAGGCGGTAAGGGGGACGGATGGATGCTCGAGATGGGGCTCTTTATTGCACCCCACCACCACCTACAAATTAAAGAAGAGTACTGTGAGGGGATTGAGAAATGTCCGGAGGACAAAGAAGGCAGGTGAGGGATGGCGGAGGGGGCGAGTGTTGAGGTGCAAACATCAATCTAATCCGACGTAAATGTCGATTCAAGGGAGAGAGACAGAGAGAGAGGAGACGGTGAGGCAGAGTTTTTTTCTTTGTTCTTTTGAGCCCACGGGAAGTAAGCGCACCAAACTAGTTTTTCCTGAATTGGTAATAGTGAAGCATGGAGATGGGGGGGGTGGAGGAGTTCTTCCAGTGGCGTGGGAGGGAGCAAGAGGTGGAGCTGCCGCATTGGAGGGGATGACGGGGAGAAGGGAATATGATGGGCATGGGGGACTTCGAGGGAGTTCCAGAGTTTGGATTGGTCACTTCCTTTGGGAACCGGAGAGGCGTAGTCTGTACAGGTCTATGAAACTGCTGCAGCATCCTCTTTCTTCCTTCCTTCCTTCAATTCCCTTCCCTCCTCCCTCCTTCACGGTCTCAGGTGATGGAAGCAGATGGGGAAGGCGTTGAAATGCGTGCCCTCCCCGGAGTTGCTCTGGTTCCCTCTCTGCAGCCTGCATCTGCTGCTCTCTTGGAAGTCATGCTCCCTTTCCTCTTCCATCTTTTCTTAATTTCCTGTTGTTTTCCCCTGTCACGGATGAAGATGAACTATAAAAATTTGCATCCAACACTCCGGTAGCGCCACGTCTCGGTACCTTCGGCAGCCTTAGTTAGATACTGCTGCATGCTTAGATCCTACACCTGCTAGCCCACCTGAAGCTCCAATGGAGAGCCACCAAAAATGCAGGCCATGCCTTTACTTCTCCTCCTTCGGCCAACAGGTTTTTTAGTTTCTTAAAATGTAAAAAGTTGCCCTTTCTTTTCTTTTCCTTCTTCACTGTTCACTCTCCTCCTCCTCCTCTCCTCTCCTCTGCTCTGCTGTGAGATTATAATGGATCCAACTGAAAAAGTCTACCTGCAGTAATAAGAATTCAATCAGAAGTTTGGAAGCCAACCTGCTTTATATACACATATATACATATGTTTTTCTTTTTTTCTCTCCTTAGGAATGACGTGGAAGGAGACCCGGTGGTTCAATTAATGCTACAGTTCATCACCGAAAGTAGTTCATCATTAAGTTGAATTCATCGTCTTTTTTTAATCAAATAATTTTAGGAACACTGGAATTCTATTGGCTAGCCATAATATAAATTATTTATTGCTAAATTTTTCTCCTTTTTCAATAAACAAAATAATAATATAAGTAATCTTTAAATTTTAACTAAATATAACTTATTTCACAACATAAACTCCAACACACTTTTCATGCTAAATTATAAATATAATAAAAACAGAACCTAACTATACTAATCACATAAATATTAACTTTATATGCATAAAAGCTTTCTATATTATTATTACATGGATATTGATTTTATGATTATATATATATATATGTGATACGGTGGAAACTTATCCTTACAATTTTTTTCTCTCGGTAAAATCATGAGTATTTAGAATGTTAATTATTATTCAAGGAATCTCTTTCCAATAGAATGGAACGTTGAACTAAAAATAGCTCCCCTAAATTTATTGGCAAATCAACTGATGTAGGCAAATCAATCAATGATTGGACTCGCGTCAATCTTCAATATAACTCTATAATGTTTAATTGTTTATTATTGATTCTTAGATGCCCTTATTAATTCTTTAACATAAATTAAAGGAGGATTAGGTTAAAATTTGGGAATAACTACATTTTACTCCCGTAGTTATTTAAAATTATAAATATATTTCTTCTAAATTTTATTACAATAAAAATCTCCCTTACCTTTCCTTCCTAGATGTGAATATTATAGTAATTTTTCATAAATATAAATAAATAGAGAGGATTATAATTTAATTATCCTTGCAATTTATTCATCCATTATCCCATTTTTATATGATGGCGTAAAAAAAAGAAAGTTATAGAGATGAATTGAAGACGTCCACGGCTTACTTGTTGTTTCCGGAAAAAAAAAAAAAAAAACCCTCTCGGGCTTTCCGTGCTCTCCAATCCAAACCAATCTCACTATAAAAACAAGAGCCCTGCCGATTACTCTACCCGTCCCTCTTCCGGCATCCCCCCCTTTCCCAATTCCTGCACGACAAATTAATCAGGAAGGGATTCCTCGCTCGATCATCCCTCCGTCTGCGATCGGTACCTTTGCGGATCCTCCCTCCGTCTTTTTGTTTTTTAAAATAGTTTTGAGTTTTCTTTGATGATCGGGTCGATGCTATGGCGATGTTAGGTGTTTTTTGAAATTGCAGGAGTTGTTCCGACCCCTCGATGGCGAAGAGCTCCTTCAAGCTCGAGCACCCACTCGGTTTGTGCCCCCGATCCGTTGCTCTTAATCAAAGAATTGGATCTTCTTTGTATTCGTTTGTTTGGTTGTTGTAGTCAATTTTAATTGTCGGTGGAGTTACCCTTCTATGGTTGTTCTTTTCCCGTGCCATCTTTTCTGATTCTACGGCGATTTATAGTTGTGGGTTGTGATCGTTTTTTTCCTTTCATGTTCGTGTTCATCCCACTGTTTAAAATAGTTTTTGATGGCAAACGTTGATACGATCTGATTATTAGAAGTGGCGTTCTGATTGTATAGCTGGAATTTGTTTTCAGTATAATTGCGAGGTCTGTTTGTTCCGGTAGTTCAAGGCTTTAAGTTATCAGTCTTCCTTTGACGTGGATCACAATGTTTTAGTTTGGACAGCTACAATATCTTTTGCGTGAGTTCTACTAGGCTTTAAGTTATCAGTCTTCGTTTGACGTGGATCATAATGTTTTGGTTTGGGAAGCTTCGATATATTGTGCATTGACTATAGCAAGTTTGTGAAGCATGTCGATAGCACGATTATACTTTGGATTTTTATAAATGAATTCTCGTAATGAATTTTTCTTTCGTGTTCTGCTTGGTTGACCATGCTTGCCAGGTGTTCTATTTGTCAGTTTTTGGGGAGTATCTTATGTTTGTGATCCACTGCCACTGAGTGCCTGCGTTTTTTGACATTTTCATGTCCTGAACTGCTGGTGTAGTGCCGAATGAACTCGTGGTTGATTTTTTGGTCGTTTAACTGGTCAGCATTTAACCCTTCTTCTATGGTTAGCAACTAATATCAGTACAACTCGCCTTCTGATATCAGAAAGGAGGCAGGCTGAAGCTGCTCGCATCAGGGAGAAGTACCCAGACAGAATTCCAGTAAGTTTCTCAACTTATATGTTAGTTTAGTTCAGGAATTATATACGTGTAAATCCTTATTCTAACTGCCATTTAATGTAGGTGATTGTCGAGAAGGCTGAAAGGAGTGACATTCCAGACATTGACAAGAAAAAGTATACTTCTACTTCTATTTTAGTAGGCTTGGTTAATCAACTATTTGTATCACCTAAAACTTATAAACATCAATTGGTACTTGGTAGCTCTATCTATGCTCCTTGTCCCAATAAAGTAGAGAATTTATTGGGAATTGTGATGTGAAAACATCATCTGATTTCTGTAAGTAAATCAATAATGAACATATAAATTACAGTAATCAATACATATGGCTACATACAGAGAAGACTCTTGATTTTATATGTTGATTAGTTGGCAAGATAAATTTACAAGAGAACGTTTATAGAAGCCATATTGCATTGTCCTTCCAAAGGAATATTGCATATGAATGCCGTATTTTGGTTCAGTTCAAACATCAAGTGAAAATGCGGTAACTGGATAGTAGGAGATGACCTTCTTAACTGCCAACAAACAGTTAAAGCTTTGCACCTGAGATGTTTCTGTATGCATTCAACTTGAGTATGAGCAACTCGACTTGTCTGAGTTAGACTCGATATTTTACTAGTAATGATACTCTGTTAAAATATTATTCTATATATTCCTATGTTAAAACTTTATGATAAATTTGAATTCCTTTTTCCTTCACCTTAGTAACTGTTTTTGATTAAAAGCCATTTATGATTGTTTTATAGGTACCTAGTTCCTGCAGATTTAACAGTTGGGCAATTTGTTTATGTTGTTCGGAAGAGGATCAAACTTAGCGCAGAAAAGGCAATCTTCATTTTTGTCAAAAATACATTACCACCCACAGGTCCGCTAATCTATCTTAATCCGGGTTATCTACTTGTTTTACTCACCCATAGTGCTCATCTCTCACTTAACATTTCAGCTTCAATGATGTCTGCCATCTACGAGGAACACAAGGATGAAGATGGTTTCCTTTACATGACATACAGTGGGGAAAACACATTCGGTTCCTCTTGAGATGTGATGGTGCAGTGGTGGTATCCTTGAAGATTGATAAACTTCGAAGGACAGGTGTATATTCGTCTAGCGGTTACCTCTAACTTGTGCTCTCTGGATGTTCCTATGCAAAGCTGGGATATGCATCCCAGTTCTTATCATTGTCAACTGTTGATTATGACTGTGACTTCCACGTGGAGTTCATTTCAATTTGATCGCATATAAGTTTAAACTTACCAGTGAATTGTGCTTTGTTTGGTGGTGCTCAAAACTGGAACTCATGTCCACGTACTGACCTTATTTAATTCAAATTTCTCTAAATTATATAACACCAAGAATAAGAAATTCTGTTGTGTGTCATAAATTATATATTGCCTAGTCTTTGATAAGATGGATGGATAGTAGCTGCAGCAAGACTGCCTCAATATTTTTAATCGCAGAAACAGGGTGAGCCATCACCTTTACTATGCCAGTATGCCTGATGTCTGGGGGAGGAACAGGACGAGTGTATTGATCAGATGGTCAATTGGAGAAGCAGTAAATATACTATTATTCATTATCTCTAGCTTCACCAGCTAGTGTTTGCTCCATTAACGAGCTGGGGAAAGCTTGGCAAGCTCATCAGGCTTGTCTTTCCTTTGTCTGTCGAAATAGTAGGGGTCATATGATTGGTGGGTGGTGGTTATTATATATATATATATATACTGGACAATGTTAGTGGATATAGTTTTATATTTATTTCGTTGAAGAGTGTGCTAATTGACTTCAATTTTCCTCCAGTGAATAGTACGCAGGTACTTCAAAAGTTTGACAAAGTTGGTACTGGAAAAGGTATGCCTGGGGCGTGCTTATTGTTGACAAGTGGGCTATTAATAAATCGGTAAAGGTATTAAGTTAGTGCAGCATGGTGTCAGGGAATAACCATTGTGCATGCATGGCAGCAACAGTAATGATCATCATGATTATGTTATGTACGCATTGCTTCGCAAAGATGGATGGTGTTTTAAATCCAATTTTTTTGGAATTATTCATACGTTCTGGCTTGAGAAGGGAAGCCGTAGAATGAGTTTATTCCTCCTGTGTCTCTTTCTATCGCTCACCTCTTTTCAGTTTCTTCAAAAGGTTAATTTTGGCAAAAAAGTGCAGTCTTCTTTTCGGATTTGGTTGATTCCACTCTGGATAAATTCTTGCGCGAAGGAAGATTCAGAGCCTCCTCAGGCCATCCATCATCGTGAGTCATGACCTCCCTCTCCATGGGCTAAAATTGAGAGAAGTCCGTCCAATGTTGCTAAATGTACGTTCTTCCCTTCCCAGTTTCAATGATCACAAGAGCATTTGCTTTGAGCATCTGTTCTGCTATTCCCCTTCTTGGCTATTTCTCTATCACACATGCCATGACAAGTTTCAAATAATATGCCCCAAGGTGCAGCATCTTACATGTAGAACAGCAAGTTTCTCACATGAGAGGAAGGTAGGAAAAACAACAAGCAGACAAAAAGTCCAGAGAAAAAAGAAAGCACCACTATACTTAATCCAACATGCTCAGTCGAATCACTCGACACAGGACACCACTTAATTAGGGCACCCCTTGGCCATTAGCAACAAATGAGGACAAGGAAACCGCAGGAGAAGACCTGCCGATCCCCAGCCCTCGGACCTTCTACTGCTACCGCCCACCATCTCGCCACCAACAACAAAGCAAAAGCAAAAGCAAAGCAGAGCAAAGGAGAAGGAATTAATTACAAAGGCAGACTTAAATAAGACCCACCACCACACTACTTCCAACCCCCCGACCCTATTTAATCTAACTGGGTGAAATAATTACAAAGGCAGAGTCCCAGAGAAGAAAACACCTCGCGTGATCCCAATTCATTTCTCTCCTCTCTCTCTCTCTCTCTTAGGCAATCATTGCATGGATTGGATCCACCCATGCATCACTATCCACAAGTACAAGGTGGTCCAACCCTTCTTCAATTCCTCCTCCCCAACCCTTATTGCTTGTTATCGTTCAAATAGACATATCTTATCAGTCTTAGAAAAAAACTATTTTTCATTTTTGGAAAAAACAAAGTCTGTTTGTGAAGCTGCTATATTTTTTTGGGGGGCGATGCATACTGTATAGCTCGAGCATCACAAGAGTCAAAGTGCAAAGTCCGTACAGCTGGTATGACAACACCATGCATGCAGCCAAATTGATCTTGACTATGTTATCTAGGTTTACTGGGAGGGATTGATTGCTAAATCAATTTTAAGACACTGCATCAAGCATGTAGAGTATTCTGGAGAAAATGAAGACAGAATATATCTTGGGAGTATTATGATCTGAAGAGTCCTTGATACGTAGATTCTTGCGTCAAAGCCTAGCAGACATCGACTTTGATATAATAATTGTTCCAATTAATCAGCTATTAAATGGGCACTAGGTTAGTTAACTTGGTGGAGTTTTGTGTTGTTGCAGAAGTAGAGCTTAATGCAAGAAAGAACCTTAACAAAATGATAAAGAAAGTATTAAACCTAAAATTTGAGTACTGAGCTTTCCTACCTTTTTCCTGTACTTCATTTTCACTCTCTGCTCATCTTCTTAATTACACTGGTTAATTTGCCACCGTTCTCCCACGCATTCAATTTTCTATAACTAAATAGATGCCCGGAGCAATTGGTGGATGGAAGGATCGGACAAGGTTGTGCATCCTTTAAGACTGATGCTGCTTAGGCCTGGTGGTTTCTTCCAAAACCCTAGAAGAAGAAGAAGAAGAAGGAGAGTAAGGAAGAAGGATAAAAGTAAATACCTTTTTATGATGCATGGTACCGGCAGCAGGCTGGTGAGAACTGAATGCCCTTAAAACTTGCGGAAGCATATGGGCATAATGAGGTTGTTCAAAATGATGGCCCCAATGCACTTAATGCAACCCAACCACCACATCTACTGAGACATCTGACTTCGTCCATAATGAATGTTTTCCATCCTTACAGCCCCTTCCTCTCTCTCTCTTTTTTACTTTACCCTTGCAACTGTAAGACCTCATGCCTCTTCCCTCCTCCCCTTTGCTCTTTTAGCTGCTTTTTTCACAGTGTGCAAGTTTAACTTTTAAGCCTTCTTAGACCGTACATCGCAAATAATATTCTGTATATGAATCTAGTTAATCGACTATTTCATCTATCATGCAAGAAAACACAGGAAGAGGGATGTATGTGGAACTCAGTTTTAACAGAATCATAAAACTCGAGTGATGATTTAAGTGAGCCACACAAAACCTCGTATGCTAGGAAGGAGGGTTATGATCCTAACAACAAGAACTCAATCGCGATTTTGATGTAGAGCTCTTTCACGAGCAAAAGGGGGGCTCGAATCAGCAGCGAGGAGAAAGTTGATCCTTGGAAAGAAGGTAGAGCGAGCAAGAATTCTGCTAAGTGAGCTTTTCATTCAAAAGTGTTTTTTTGTGTGTGTGGTCAAAGCATGCATTTACAAAGAGAATAGTACTCAGCGTGTGAGAGATTTATCATTACACGAGCCATCCATGTATAAAAAGGAATACAGAAACAAAAAATAGCATAAGCTTTTTATTTATCTATCTAATCTATCTTCCAGGATTAGTCAATTAATTAAGCAGGGTTTAGACAAGAGGATTTGGCAACCTCAGGGTGTGTCGATCTCTATAAAAACCCTGGTTTAGCCTGCTGTGATGATGCATGCCGCAATGGCCCCCATCCCCTCGCTTTCTTCCCCTTTCCTGCTTCCCTTTGTGCAGCATTCATCAAAATTGAAGTAAAGAGAACAACAAAAAGAGAGCTTGCAGGGAGAAAGCTCACACAAAGGGGGGAAGAGGATGGCTCTTCGACTTCGATTCCAATAAAAAATTGTAGTATATTGGTGCTCTCATTTAACCTTTTCTTCTTCTTCTCCTCCTCCTCCTCCTCCTCCTCCTCCTACTTCTTCTTCTTATCCGAATCTTTTTCTTCCCATGCCAATATATAAACACCCCCTCCCTCCTCTTTGCCTTGGCATGCATTTGGATTAATGATGGGGAGATTCGCATTCCTCGTCATCGTCGGCGGAGGCTCCCGGACTTTGCGGTCGATCATAAGAGAGGGAGTGCTTGCGTGGTCGTGTAAGAAAGAGGTATTGGCGTGTCTCAATCCGAAGACATGGCTGGGTGAGAGAGTAGCTAGCCATGTATTTTTAGATTGAGCCGCGTCAATATCTCTACCTCAATGCAAGCACCAAGGTATTTTTTTAACCGATCGAGTTTTGCTTTAATCTTGCTGCTTGTTTTCCTTTTCTTTCTTATTCTTTCTCGGAAAGTATGAAGGTCCGTCAGAGGATCGATCGATCGAGCCCGGCACCTTCGATTTCTGGTTAGCTTTCATTCATCAAAACAGTATGAAAGTTCTGGCCAGCTAAAGTAAGTAATTGATCCTCAGTACTTCTTCCTCACTAAGGACGCTGAAAAAAGAGGCCAAGAGGGCAGGATGCATCTACCGGCGACATCGGAGCAAGAAGCATGTTGGAACCCAAATGATCTGTGGAAGAAGGTAGGTGCCAAATAGCGCGTTCTTATATTTGCCCTAGCTGGCTGTATATAACAACACTTCATGATCTTGAGGCTGATCTTTTCTTCTTTTTATTTTGTCAGTGAGATTGCCCAGAATCCCATTTACAGGAGCATATAGGAGAGAGCAGCATTGGACATACACCCAACACCTTGGTTGAAGGGAAGAAAAAAAGCACAAAAAGGAAAGAAAGATCTCTACTTGACTTTGATCCTTACGATGGTGGTCGTCGTACCAACAAAGGAGTTGATGCTCAAAGGGATGATCGGTAGAGCATTAGTTTTGACGAATCTTCAGCGTGTATGTTGTCAGCTGCAGCCCTGCTTCCTTGGGAGGAAAATGAGCATTCTGGGAAGATACGCCTCGTCATCATCATCACCCCCTCTTTGCATCATTTTGGACCGGCGCAATGCGTTGGGTGCCGTCACGCCGGCCCTCCTTTCATTGCAGCATATTTGTTTTGGCAGGCAGTTCAATCTGCAGAATGTTTGTGTGGCTTGAGAGGCAGCTTCGTTTTCCATAATTGCTCCAAGCACCGATCCCGATTGCCGCCCGCCACCCTTAATGATTATGTAAGTCAACTCCACAGCAGAACATGTGGAACCGCTGCAAATTATTCAACAAGAAACTGTCAAATTTCTCCCCCAAGTTTTAGAACAGGAAGGATACTGACAAATGTAGCAATTCCATGATTGCCGACAAATTACTCGAGCTGGGCTTGTGCATTGATTCGAACGGCCATGGATGGCAAGTTGGCAATGGCGTCCCACCCAGAGGAACAGAAGAAGGCGTGTAAAAATAAGGAACTGCAGCAGCATTTACTTCCCTCCCTCAGGAGGAGTTTAATGAAGCATCTGCGATCTGCAACCCTGTTTCGGCCAGCCGGCCGGTATGACAAACTTCACCTACGTTTTTTTTGGTTGGAATTGAAGGTTTCTTCTGCTAAGCATGATACCTGTGACGCCCCCACAAAAAAAAGTTATCGAGTCGGTAAATTATCTGGAGCTACCGAATTAATGAGGTTGGGTGGTGATTTGGAAACATGAATTTATTGCTTTCAGAAACAAACAATGTAGGCCCTCCATTGATTGTGCAGTTCTTGGAGGGCCCAAGGCCTTTGAGGTTGCCTGAGGAACTCTCAAGATGAGAAAGAATAACAAAAGAAATTCTTCAAACAGAGATTTAAAAAAAATTACTTTTGACGTTGATAAAAATTTCTTTTCATAACATACAAATCTATAAAAAAGACAAAGATCTAACATCATTTTAATCTTCTCATACTTTAATATATTAAGAAGGCAAGCATCTCGATGGGAGTCCAGAACAGGATTGCATGAAAAAAAAATTTGGTTGCAGTGTACCCAACTCATGTTACTGCTTTAATAGTAACCGTATTTTTAGCCTGAGCCAATTTTGCCTTGGAAAGAAACAAATAAGCATCACAGAAAAGATGCCGAGTCTTCTTGATCTCAACAGTGCCCGAGGTGCCTTTTTTTCCGGTGATCTTTTGCAGGTGTTCCAATGCATCATTTTGTTGATCTTTTTGATGCTACCAATGCGATGGTCCCGGGACGGCCGGCTGGGCTGGCCGGTCTAAAGACGATCACATCCCAAAGCCTTCTTGTGTTCAGAGCTCATGAGAGATAAAAAGACTCGACCAGATTCCGACATCCAAAGCACGGATCCAAAGGTTCCTTCCTCAGTTAAAGAACAAGAATCCACAGCGTGTCTTGCTGGCAAAAGCAGATTCCTGGATAGCAGCTGAATGCAGCCTTGAATCCCCCTCCCCCCCCCCCCCCCCCTGCCCCCAGTGCAACTAAATGAACTGCAAAAGCAATCTGAGCACTTAATAGCGGCATTTGACACACAAAATTAGCATCTTTATATTTGAGCAGTAACTGAAAACTGGCACGCCATGGTTCATCTCTGGTTTACACATCAAACACAAACCAGCCTCTCACATACTCTTCAGCGACAGGGCACGCATGCTAAGCATCTCATCCTCAAGCATTATATATGCTGCTATCAAACTGACGATTCAATCACCATGACCCAAGCTAAAATCAATGGGGAAAGCATTCGTTAGTTAGTGTTAGTGAGAAAGATGTCGTAGATCTAATTTACATGTTTTCTTGTGCAGACGCCACAATATCGTTCTCTAGGTCAGTCGTGCTGTCTCTTTCTGCTGGCTCTTCTTAGGCTTTGAGGTCTTAGTCCTCTGACTCTTCGAATGGATGCTAACCCATGTGTAATCTCTCGGGATGTCAAATGGATCGACATGATCAATCACTTGAGATGGACTCACTGATTTTGTTCTGTTTAGAGACGTTTTGGCTGCAGAGCTGTTCCATCTTAGCCAGGAGCTCCTGTGGGTCTCAGTTTTGCGACCTTCTTCTTCTTCTTCTGGGACGGGCAAGAGTCTTGGACTGGAGAGAGGCGTGAAGAACTGTTCAGGTTGCTGCAGATAGGCAAACTTGGTAAATGTGATCACCACCCTCACCGTAGGCACAATCGGAATAGCGACCTGCAAGAACAAAGTGGAAATGAGAAACAACGCCTGCAGTATATAAGGAAATATAATGAGCTATTTATGGTACCATGAATGCCCAAAAATTCAGAGTTCATTTTATGTTAACCTAGAGAAAAGGAAGCGTTTGGACAATGCTGCTTGAAGCCTCAGATATGAATTTAGAATAATGTGCACAACAGATTAGACTAGAGATCTTATCCTAATATGCATGGAAGATTTCAGGAGCCAGTTTACCATAGTACAAAATGCCTATTCTTTACCATGCAAGAACATATTTAATGACAGCAATCAAAGTCACAGCATTCATATGTTTATATCTACTCAGTAGTCATGCCAAAGTGAGATGAAGGCAATGCTGGAATTTCCACTTTCGTCAATTAAAGATAAAAATCAGCAGTTAGTTTCCTTCCAATCTCGACTACACCTTATTTCAATTGCATTGTTTTTTTTCTTCTGATTTTTAGCATTTGCACTAACGGAGAATTCTTAAGACAATCAGTATATTGACATAAAACCTGTCGTGTCAGCTTGGTCCAAATGCCAGTAAATTTCCCGACTCAATATCCAACACACCTTTAATATTTCAGATTTAATATGGCAAACAGCTGTACAATCACCGACACCCTCTTGACTGTCAGAGCTAAGATCATGGTGGCTACCAACGCTCGACTAGGAGGACAATAGAAGTCAACCTTGTTTTGCAGACCAAATGCATAAGAAATAATGGATATCGGGATATCTAATTCTATCTGAGGCACAAGAGGAACGAGTTTTCAGGTAATAAAAGCATTTACATGAAATAACGAAGTCAATATATTATCTCTAAGAACCTATTGGAATTTTCCCAATCTCTCCCAAACAAAATAAAGATATGATCAAATGCAGTATTTTCACTAACTTCTTTTAACAGTAATACACAAAAAATCCATACAGACTGAAACTAATTAATGAATTTGAGATATAAGCTCTCGGCCTGGATGATACAGGTGACCAGAGTAACATTTTTTATTAACAAATTTTCTTTGAAAAGTTTCTTTCTCAAATAAATTTCTTGATTAAACAACATAAGGATTTTGCTCCAAGGCAAAAGAATATGATGTTAATCTCAGGAAAACATGCCAGTTTAACATGTTTCATTCACAAGAATTGCAATCTTTGAAAAGGACCAAAGGTTATATCATAGAAAAGTTACCTTTTTTCTTCATTTTTTTTCTAACTTAAAACCTTTTTGAAAAACTAACGATCAAACAAGGGGTTCTCCAAGTTACTGATCAAGTCATCCCAAGATGAACACCTTTTCCTTCAGTCTACAAAGAACCTCTTGTTTGCACTATATCTCCTGTATAGATGCAACACCAGTTTTTCAGACTGGTAGTCAATGGATATAGTGATCTAATGCTCAAAATTAGAACTTATAGATTCTGTGTACTAAAAAAATTGTTTTCGCATGCTTGTTGGTTGAGTTTAGTGCACTAGGATTGCTTTTTACTATGAGCTCTCCTAATACATGATGGTTCCTTTTCACTAGGAGCTCTCCTACCATTTCCAAATCCTCCCAAAAAAAATCTTATTTCTTCTCCAGGGGGACTATAAATTTTTAGCTTCTCGCTCAAACATGACATGTTGCTTCAATGTCAAAATATCATCCGCCCAAAGGCCAGTGTAAAAACCATCATGGCCTAGTATGCTGCAATAAAAAATTTGACCTCCCCAAAGCATCCTACAAAAAACCTATAGCCCACCATTTTGGCGTTCCAATATCAAGACTCAAAAAACAGTCTCCTCGCTATGCGCTGGTCAAAGGAACAGTAAATCCTTTTTGTGCTTATTCAGAATTTGAATCACCAGTATCCGCTGTGTTTATAGAATTAGAAAACGAATTTGGAAGAACTAAATCTACTTAAAAGATTATCTTTTACTCATATGTGGCCCTTTTTTTACCTTAACCGGAAAAGTTCCGGGTGGGAACTTGGTGGTGAGCAACTCCCGGAGGCGCCGCACTGCCTTCACCTTGTTGGCCAGTATATCCAGCATTGGCATTAGTTCTTCGAGCTTCAACGGGAAGTCCTCCGTGAGCCACACAACCGGACGCAGGCTCTTCACCATCTCCTTCTCCTTCCTCCTGGCCACTCGCACCCTCCCTGGCCTCACCCACTCCTTCTCCTCCTCCCTTAGCCTCACATCCACGCTCCGCCTCCTCCTCGCCATCCCATCAAATTCTTCCATCTCCCTCCCCCTCCCCATCCCCCTCGGCTCGTAGCAGCTGTGCCGCGGGGGCATCTCAGTAATGTCTGCCACCAGGAAACCCTCCTCGTCATCCTCCTGGAGATCGAGCGGCACAACGAGCTTCTCTTCATCGTCATCTTTGTCCTCATCCTCCTCTTCCATGGCGGCCCTCATGGTCTTAAAGCTGAAGAACACATTGTGGACCTCGTAAACCCTGGCCTTCCACTCCCCAACCATCTCGGTCTTCTCCCGGCGTCGCCAGTTGGTTCGGCTGACCAGCTGCGCGCCGGTGATGTCGAGGCCCGGGCGATAGGCGCTGGCGTCGGCGACAATGTCGGCCTCGTCGGCGGCCGGTGCTGCCGCATCGGCGCCCTCGAACGCATCGCGCACCTCCCTCCGGCCGCGATGGAGGACGAGGAGAGAGCCCGGGGGCGCGGCGGCGCCAGCTCCGGAGCCGAGGAAGAGGAACGACTGGTCGGAGCGGCGGACGCGGAGACCGTCGAAGCCGGCCAGAGAGGTATCGGCTCGAAGGTCAGCGGCTCGCTTCCAGATGCGGTAGGTGTCGGAGGGAGCGGCACGGGGGAGGAAGGGGATGAGCGGGCTCTCGAAGTGGAACCCGAGCTCCATGTAGAAGTCGGGGATCCGACGGAGGGCGGAGAGCAGCGGGGGGAGGCGGCGGCGGAACTTCGCCCAGGCGGATCGCCGGTGGTGCCGGAGCAGCATGAGCGCCAGTCGGCGGCGCCGAAGGCAGAGCGCCTCCTGCAGCGGCGTCCACCCGGCCGCGTTCTGCAGCGACGGGTCCGCGCCCGCGTTAGCGAGCGCGGCGACCGCGGCGGCGCGGTCGAGGCGGACCGCGAGGTGGAGCGGCGTGTCCCGGCGAGCCACGTCGCGGCGGTCCAGGACCGACGATATCTCCGCCGCGAGGCGCTCCTCGCGGGCGGAGTCGGACTCGGTGACCACCTGGGAGGGGTGGGCGAGACGGGGCAGCGACGCCATGAGCCGGCCCATCGCAGCCGAGTCGCCCACCGCCACGGCGTAGTGCGCCGGGCTGTGCGCGTACTCCTCTACTCTCACCCTCTCTTCCTCCATTCCCCTTCCGCAGCACTCCTCTCTCTCTCTCTCTCTCTCTCTCTCTCTCTCTCAATCTCCGATGATCCAAGCAGAAGAAAAAAAAATCAAGGAAAGAAGAAGAAGATGGCGACGGCGAAGAAGGCAACAGCGGCAGAGAGGATGGGAGATATAATGACACGCCCCTCCCCCTTCGTTTCCTTTTTCTAATTCATTTTACTTTTTGGTTCAATTCTTCTACTTTACTCTCTGGAAGACTGGAGTCGAGGTAGCCTTTATCGGGCTTGGGGATGAAGAGGGGGTTTCATATCATGATCTGATACCGTGAAGGAAGGAGGAGGAGGAGGAGGAGGAGGAGCTCTCTTCGCTCGCTTCTCTTTTGTTTCGGAGTCTTCTTTGTCTTTATTTCTTTCTGTCCCCTGTCATCTTTTCCTTTCGGTTTCTTTATTAATTTTCTTTTTTTTTTCCTTCGGTCGCTCACTCGCTTCTCCCTTTTTTTTTAAAAAAAAAATCCACGCTAAATTTGGGGGGGGGGGGGGGGGGGGGGGGGGGGGGGCGAAGGCGGAGCGGCGGAACCGGACGAGGGCGAGGGCGACGCTGAACATGGGAGGTAGCTTTCTCCTGTCTCGCTCCCGACGGGGAACACGGAGCATCCGTCGGCAGATCGAGCGGGCTCCACCCTCCCGACCGATTACTATTCGTCGCAGCGAGGTTTCCTGTTCGGAGCCTCGCAGCATGGAGGTCAGAGGCAGCGGCTGGTAGTAGTGCTTTGGTGGTGGGGAGGCGTCCTCCAGCCTTAATATGGAAAGGGGGGGGGTGGTGATAAGACCACGCCATTTTTTCGATACCGAACTCTGGACGCTGATGGGGGGAAATAACTTTTAATTACTCGGATTAAAATCACAGATTAAGCAAAGGAAAGAGATTAAAATTTTCTCCTCTATAAATTCGAGGCTCGTATAGAGAAACTAAATTTAGGGGGAATCTTTTTATAAGCTCAGCTTAAATTTGGGAGCTCTTTTTTTTGAAAAAAAAAAAAGGAAACGCTGAAAAGGGAAAAATATGATGGCGACGCGCAGGGGGCGCGGGCCGATCTCCGCGCGCCGCCGCCGCCCCCTCCGTCCCGCATCCCAAATTAATCCTCCCACTGCTTCACGCCATTAAAGAAATATTTTTTTTTCTTTAGCTGTTTTCCCTGCAACTGATACGCCGTATAAGTACGTCTTCCCCCACCGATCCACTTCCATTTATTTTAATCGACTTCTTCATTTTGGCCATCGAAGGGAGGGGTCCTACTTAATTGTTTTCGGACCCCCACCATTTTTTTTCTTCTTTTTTTAATTTTTTTTGTTTGTTTGTTTGTTCCTATTGCTGTCTTATTCTGAAGACACTCACTTGCATTTTTCTTCATTTCTTTCTCTCCGAATTCGAATCCATGCATCGCTAAATATTTTTTGAAGAGTATTCGGAGAGGAAGAAATATTTTCTATACATCTATACATACCTACGTATATATATATATTTCATATGATGTGTTGAAACGGAAAAGGAAACAGGAAGAAGAAGGGGAGGAGGAGGAGAGGAGGATTTTTTGTTGCATGCAAATTGCAGTCATCGTCTTCTGCCCACAGCAAGATTACTGCATCGGGATAGATTAGATTATAACTGTTTAGGGAGAGACAAAAGGTAGAAATATATAGCGAGAGGGTGGGTGTGACCCGGGAGACGGGATGGCGGCCATGAAGACGGAGGAAGGAGATGCAGCTGCGGCGACGACGGAGGCGGCGGCAGCAGCGTCGACCGCGGAGCAGACGGAGGCGAAGGGTTCGACTGGCGGGGGGAGGAGGCCCGGAGGAGGCAGGGCAGGTGCAGGGGGATTGAAGAAGGGGCCGTGGACGCCGACGGAGGATGCCATCCTGATGGAGCACGTCCGGCGGCACGGGGAGGGCAACTGGAACGCGGTGCAGAGGCACAGCGGGCTCGCGCGCTGCGGGAAGAGCTGCCGGCTCCGGTGGGCGAACCACCTCCGTCCCAATCTGAAGAAGGGCTCGTTCTCCCCCGAGGAGGAGCTCCTCATCCTCCGCCTCCACGCCCAGCTCGGCAATAAGTGGGCTCGCATGGCCGCCCAAGTACTCCTCTTCCTTTCTCATCCTCTTTTTCCCCCCTCCTCTCTTTGCCGTGCAGAGCATGATCCTTTTGGGTTCTTCTTCGGCCGCCGCAGATGCCCGGGAGGACGGATAACGAGATAAAGAACTACTGGAACACCCGCCTCAAGCGTCGCCAACGCGCCGGTCTCCCAATCTACCCGCCGGAGCTGCAAGAGGCCATTCGACTCAACCGCATTCCTGGCCAGCAGCAGCAGGAACAGCCTTCGTCGGGAACGCAGCCGCTCTCCGCCGCCGACTCCCGCGCCTCCCACCTCCCCTTCATGCAGATGCCCCAGCTGATGGATCCCCTCGGCTTCTGCCCTCCGCCGGAAGTCACACTCCCGCCCCTCCCGAGGAACCTGTTCTCCGGTCAGCTCGGCTTGGGGATGCCGCTCCAGTCCATGACGCCGCCGTCCACCTCTCCCCCAATTCTGCAGAAGCAGCCCCTTAGTCTGGGCAACTACGACCCATACCCGAGGGTATTCCCTCCAAAAATTGAGCTCCCTTCGACCCAATTTTTCCCGGTGCCCGGTAACAGCGACGGCAGGGGCGCCGGCCAGACGAACAATTGCGGGCTGCTGGAGGCCCTGCTGCAAGAGACCAGCACCGTGGAGGACATCAGGATAGGGGACTTGCTCGCGATGCCGCCGGCCGGAGAGCAGGGCGTGAGGTGGGGACAGCTCTTCTGCGGCGACGGCAACTTCGAAGATTGCATCGATGAGGTCTCATTGGGGAATTACCCTCTGGATTCCGACTTGGGTGAGCACCGTCGAGCTAATCCGTCCCTTTCCTTCTTCCCCAAACTAGGCTGATCTCTTCTCCCCTCCTCCTGTAGCAGGAAGCAAGTTCAAGACCGACGTCGTTAATCCGGTGAAAGACAACATCACCGCGCTCCTCGACATGACGCCACCGCCAATGTCGGACGTGCCCGACTGGTACAACAACGCCGACAGCACGGAGCTCTCCAACGTTACATCGCCGTTCACGGCCAGCGACGACTTCGGGATCGACCTGCATCAGATGCCTTCTTCCGCAGAGCAAGATTGGAACATCAACTCGTGGCCATGGAACGACATGCCCGGGATCTGCTGAACACCGAGCGACCGTCATGTAAATATAAGTGTGTGTACGTACGTGTGCTCCGTTTGTATGAGACTAGTTCAAAACATGACTGAATTTTTCCACCAAAAAAACAAATGGTTATTTGTAAGTAAATATAGTGTCGTGTTTTCACATGAATAATTGTTCAATTTAATAAACCGGTGATGTATATATGTGATGGAGGGATTAATATGGACTTTCTAATCTAGAAGAAAACTTATCGGTCGGCTAATGATTAGAAGTTACCTAGTCGATCGAGGCACAATAGCTGAATAGTTCTGGCTAACAATTCATCGGCAATGGCGACAGGTGTTCCGCCGCTGCTCTTACCGTCAATCTCCACTGGGATTCAAACTTAGTAATAATTCCAATCCGGTGACGAATGTAGATACAGGAAATAGAAGCACTCGGTCTCGGTGCTTCTGGGATTACTTGGAAATGCGATATATCTTTTTAGGGGGAAAAAAAAGATTTCTAAGTGATCGATGCAGTGCTGCATACAAAGGTTTAACTAAAGCACAGCAGGGTGCATATAGATCGCATGACCTATCCATGCACGAAGCATGCATGGGTTGCTTCTGCTTGTCTCATGTCTTCTTATTTATAAGGATACGCTGTTTTTACTGTCTATTATTATTAGATCAAGGTTTCTGTTTTAAGTAAAACCTGTTTACATGAATTGTTTTTTTCCCCTGTCATTGCAAGGTGATCGAATGATCATTACTTGGAAGAAAAAAATATACTAAAAAATACTAGGATTCGGCTAGTAGGGGTTCTCTTGGTTTATATGCATGGCATTTCATGTCAGATGTGAGCAGGAGAGTAGGACAAGAAGCATTTTGGTTTGACTCCAAACAGTGCAGTTTAGTCCTCCTGCTCCTGTTCTGCTCTGCTGCTGCTGCTGGAGTCCACAGTCACCACCTAATACTGTCTTTTTATCAGGCTACCACTGCGGCACTGCCTCTTAACTTTTCAGCAGGTTTATCAAATATATATTTTTCTTAATACGTGTTGTTTTGATTCATCTAAGAGATTCGTCGATGATGTTCTGTGAATTAAATCTATGGAATTTTCTTTATGTCTTTTTAATTGCTTTAGAAATATAGACTCCAGAAACCTGTTTGTATGAAACCTTGACCAAGATGAATTGATCCAAGAGCATCATCCTACGGCGCTTCCGGCAGCGCCGGCAGACGACGCCCTGCATCGTAAGAACGAGGCTCATGCCAAGACGAACATGGGGCCCCGCCACCTTGGCCCAGAACTGCTCCGTTTGCCACACGATCATCTTCCTGCTCCACAAGTGCGCCACGGCGTCGGCGCCGTCCAAGCCAGGGAGCGGCAGAAGGCCGACCCACGCCAAGTGAAGATTCAGCAGGGCCGCAAAGATGTGCAGCCCGGTAATGCTCGACTCACGGCCCCTGCGCCCACCACGATTACCTCGACAGGGCCGGAGAAGTTTCCTGACGAGTGGGGGGGATCTCGAAGGCTACTGGTTCGACGGATAAAGCATCATCTCGAGTAGTTCGGTGAACAGTTTCGCTGTCAGTGATGCTATTCTCCCTGGGATTCCTCGCACGGGCCATTGAAATCCTGAAGTTGGACGAGAAGTGGACGCCGGTCGTCCCCGTCGACCAATCCTTTCCCTTGTCCGCAACCACGTAGAGCTCCAAGGGCGCATTCCCTTTCCTCAGCACTTTCATCTTGATGGCGTTCGAGCGATCTCTCTTCTGGAGGACATCGTCCGCCTCCATGAGCGTCGTTGATCTCCAGGACGACGTCGCTAGAGCGGAGCCCCCCGCACGCGGCCGCAGCCCCGGAAGCGGCTTTTTCACGGGAGCGCCGACGATGACCACCATGACAAAGAGCGAGAGGAGGGACAGCAGGATACTGGAGATGGTGCCGGTAGCGAGCAAGTGGCCAACCTCGTGGAGTGTTGCGAACAGGACGACGGCGGCTCCGATGATGATGGTCGAGGAGGTTAGGGCGGCCGGAATTTGCATTCACCATTAAGAAGCTCTCCGGGCCGGAGTTTTCAGCCTTCGCTTTATTATTATTATTTTTTTACTTATTTGATGAGGCTTGAAAATTGGGTTTGGGCCTTTGGGCTATATTGTTACCCAAATCCATACCAATCTCTCTCCTTACTCTGTGCCGGGTCCCGATCCAATTCTCCAATAAAAAACAGGTGCAGAATTGTGTAAGATCTATCATAGAGGTCGTATGAATTATTTATTTCAGAACTAAAAACCCTACCAGCCGACCTCAAAACCCGAAGCCCTTCTTGTTTCCTCTCTCTCTCGCATCGTCACGCATCGCCAGGCCGTCACACCCACCGGGATCGGCTCGCCGGGGAGGACGAGATGGCGGACGTCGTGCAGTACCGGATGGAGCGGATGTCCGACGAGCTCGACGACCTCGAGCGGCGGGGACTCTTCTCCCGCCCCGAGATCGCCGAGATCGTCCGCCGTCGCCGGGACTTCGAATACCGCCTCAAGCGCCACTCCCCGCTCAAGCAGGACTACCTCGCCTATATCGACTATGAGAAGCAGGTCGACGCGCTTCGCCTCCTCCGGAAGCGCGCCATCATTGGGGAGCTCGCTGAGAACGAGCAAGCTCAGGAGGAGGACGAGGAGGAGGGGACTGAGACGAGAAGGAAGAAGAAGAAGAAGAAGAAGTCTAAGATGTGGAAGAAATCTATATCCGATTTTGCTGGGGTCTCGAGGATATTGGGTATTTACAGGATGGTCACGGTGAGGTACAAGGGTGATTTGGATCTCTGGTTCAAGTACCTCGAGTTTTGCAGACAAAAGAAACACGGGCGGATGAAGCAGGTAAAAATATGCTACCTCTCTTAAGTCTATAGCTGTCGTCTCATTTCTGCGTCATTTTCCCCCTTATTTATGTGAACTAGTATAAAACTTCTATTGTTTAGTTCTGAGGAAAATTGGTGCGTTCGCTTAACATGTTTAATTTTAAGTCTATAGCTGTCGTCTCATTTTTGTGGTCCATGAATGATTCAGCAAACATAATTATTCATTTCTGTGATGATGTCTCTAATTGGTTATCCGTGGTTCGATCCTTATAGGTGCTAGCACAGGCTCTTAGATACCACCCAAAGGTACCTGGACTTTGGGTATATGCTGCAGCATGGGAGTTTGATCAAAATTTAAATGTTGCGGCAGCTCGTTCTCTAATGCAGAATGGTCTCAGGACTTGTCCCAAATCAGAAGATCTCTGGATTGAATATCTTCGTATGGAACTTACTTATCTCAACAAATTGAAGGCTCGGAAACTTGCTCTAGGAGAAGATGTCAAAATGTTGCAACAGAACAACAGAGATGCTGATAAGTGGCAGGAAGAGAACAAGGACCTTTTCATGCCTTTGAATGAAGAACAACCATCGATCTTGGAAGAAGGTGCTTTGGAGAAGAGAGAAGAGGCTTTTTTGCAGCAAGGTGCGTTGGTCCTTGAAACCATATACCATGGAGCCATTGAAACTATCCCATCAAGTTTGCATTTGCGACAGAGATTTTTGGAAATATTGGATGCTGTGGATTTAGCACATTATGATGAACTAAGAGTTGAGGTTATGGAAGATCTTAAAAAAGACTTCTCACACGATGAGGGTTACTGGGATTGGATTGCTAGGTTACAAATTGGTGATATGTCAGTTCTGAAGGATTTGGAGGGATCAAAAGTTTTGTCTAAGTTTGATAGGGTTGTTCAGGTGAGTGATGACATGCAATTTCTCAATGAATTATATCTTGTTTCTTATTTACGTTGCCTTTTAGTGATAAACCTATCTGGTTGGCAGAGCAAGATTTTTCATGCGTCCTATGAGTTATTATAATGTTTCAGATATGCTGTTCCTACAACAAATATCTCTGAAATCTTTTTTATTCTGACGATAGAAGTACAGTGAATTACTCTTTCTTTTTTGTTTGATGTCATCATGTCTCTATATTTATGTTTTTATTGAGGGATTTATCTTTACAAGACTTATTTGCTGATGTTTGCTTTAGGTGTATGAAGAGGCTTTGAATGTGTTGCCTACTGCGAAGATGTTCTCTCTTTATGCAAAATTTTGGTTAGATATGATGGTTCCTCATGGAGAAGATTCAGTTTCTCATGTCAGTGATCTTGTCAATGACCAAGAATTGGTTTCATCTATCACTAAGATTTATGAAAGGGCCGAATCCAGTGGATGCCTTACAGCAGAGCTTGCTTGTCAATACATTTCGTTTTTCTTGCAAATTGGGAGATTAGATGAAGCAACGAATCTTGCAAGGAAACTTTGTGATGGTAAACTATCAGAGTCTGCAAATCTGTGGATTCTAAGAAGTTCCATTGAGATTAAATTGTTTACAAAAAAATCTCCTTCAATCAGCAAGGATGACATGCATTCCATTTTTGAGTTCTTTAAAGATGTTTTGACTAAGTTATCAATCTCAGAAACAGAAAGATTATGGCTTATGGTATGCTACTTTCTCCCACTTCTACTCAATCGCTTCTGGTACAACTTTTATCTATAAATCTTTGAGAAATCTTATTTAGCATAAGATACTTAATATGAAGATGAGGGAGGGCTATGCTCAATTAATTGGTTTAGAAAGCAGTACAGTTTTCAATTTTCTATTATTCTAGTTTGCTGCTCAATATGGGCCATGACCCTTGTATCAAGTTCCATTTACCTAGAATTTCTTTGCTCTCTTGATCTGAATCAGTATCGCAACGCCTTCCCCTGAACTTAGAGTAGCTAATGTTCTTCTCCTACATTTCGCAATTCACTTTGCAGTTAACTTTTGTGGCAGTTATTTTAACAAGTAGACCATACTTATTATCCTAGACCATAAATAGATTTTTTTTTTGTTCATAGGCATTGAAAGTCTTTATAAACAATAAAGCAAGTTTTGAAAGGCTGGTGAAAGTTTTAATTCTTGCACTGGGAAAATGTGATGGTGGTGACTCTGGAGCTTCTGTTTCCTCTGCTGTTGTGAACTGGGTTCTCCAAAGAGAGGGTATTCAGCAAGCAAGAGAGATGTACAAGAGGTACGTTGCAAGTTATCATTTTATATACATTATTCAAATAAAACTCGATATGGAATACTTCTTTCTTATGCGCTCCATATATCACTCTTTACTATTTGATCCAAGAAAATAGTTCCTGTATGTGGTAAATTATCGTATTGCATCGTTTTAAATCACCTGAGTCTGCTTATTTCATCAAAGTTAAGACAAAGAAGATCGCAGAACATTTGGCTTCGTAAATGTTTTATTTTTGTGTTTGATGTCTAAACCATTTGGGCCCACATTTGGCTTAATCTGGGTTTATTTTCCCGTCTACAGATTTCTGTCTTTGCCCCATCCAAGTCTTAAATTCTTCAGACACTGTATCCACCTTGAATCAAACCTCGGCTTCGTTGGAGACGATTATGGAATTGCATGTGCTCGCAAGTTGTATGAATCGGCTCTAGTCATCTACCCCGAAAATAAGGAATTGTGGAGAGAGTACTACTCGATGGAAAAGAAGGTGATCATGTTACTGCTATCATTTCTTTTGTTATAATAGAAAGCATATGCAAATTGCAGGTGCTCACATTCTGATGTTAATCCTTATTTTGAGCCTTTTACTATTATTCTAATACAGGTTGGAACATCAGAATCTGCAAATGCTGTCTACTGGAGAGCTCGAAAGATCTTTAAGGATACAAGTATAATAACCAATGCAGATTTGTAGATTTTGTTTATGACCTCTGATAGATTATTTCATATATTTAGGAAGTTTGTCAAAAATTTTGTTTAAAAGAAAAATTTTGGGTTTCATAATCCAGAGTGTATGGTTGAGGATGTTGTCGTATTACTATTCCTTTGTGTTGTATTAATTGATTCGTTCCTACAAATATTTCGTCCACAAGGAGTCCTTTCAGTCACCATTTAACTGTCCTCGTAGATTCGGTCCAAAAGTATACATTGCATTATTTTATAAGACCGCCGCATCTTTTTAGGTTCTGGGTGGTCGTCCGATTCCGGTGTTTAGTTTCAATAGTTATATTGCTGAATATGTTAAGTTATTTTGGCAACCAGTTTCGGGCAAACAAGCAAATGACCACCAGGATTTGCTTTCCTTATTTACAAGGCACGAAACCATTCCTTTGGATTGTAATGACCACCAGGAGTTCGACAACCATTTGCTGCTAATGCTTAATGCCATGCTAACTTTGAAATCAAATCATAAATGAAGCTCATACAGAGGCAGAAAAGGAGAAGAATTACTGCTGCGTTATCAGCAACATTAAAAAAGAAAGAGGAATACTAATAGCAGTTCATATCTCAAACTCAATACTCCGAACTCTTTTCCGAATACTAGTTTCTATTGGTCACCCCATCGTGACGAGAACTTCAACTCGGAGGAGGAGATCAGAGCGGCCTCGTCCGGCGGCCGGCCGCCCGGCCACAGAGAAGAGCATTTCTGGGTATTGGGTTCTCGTCCCTCCAGGAATTGGCCGGGGAATACACTCGGAGGTAGAACTGCTGCCCCAGGTACTGGCGAGCCCAGTTCTCAGACCTTACATTCCACATCCCTACATTGTCCAGGGGCATGTAGATGGCCGACCAAGATTTAGGGTAAACCTGGAAAAAAAAATCATGCTATCTCAAGTGATCAATCTGAAGCCATTTTTTTTTTTACTATAAATTACCTGAACAGTACAACGAGCAACAGCGTCTCTCAGATTGTAGTTTTTCCTACTTGCTGATGACCATTGTCCTCCATCCATTCTGCAAATTCACACACATATACACACACACACATTCAGCTAAAAGACGATGAAATTAAGTAGTAGTTGAAGCTTTTGATCGATTGGCATCATCCTTACCCGACGATCCAGAAAGAGTACCCATCGATGTGCCATGATTGCACGGTGTTTTCATAGTTCTCGAACACAATCTCGACGTAATCCCGGAAGTTAGCCGCCATGACGGAGGTCTGAAGGTATCCACCGCCGAAGGAGGGGCTCTCAGGCATGCTTCCCAGCGAAAACACCCCGGAGATCTTGTAGAAATCTGCTACCTTGAGCGGTGTGTCGGCCGGAACGAAGGACACGCTGTTCACCGCGTATCTCTGCTTGCCATTGATGACCGGAGCGGAGTTCGCAAGCCGAATCGTTCGCGTCGTGTTGACAAGCCCGTAGTGGTACGAACCTTGCGGATTTGGCCTCGGACCGCTGGCCGTCAGATTCCACCTGGTTCCACAAGAACATCCTCATTGCAGATAACAGCAGAAGATTCAATCCAAATTGCAGATAAAAAGGCACGGCATACCGAACAGATCTCGCCTGGTTGAGGGACCAGTCGATCTGGATGGTCGGTCCTCCCGGCGGTCCGCCGACCGGGCTTCCGGCGGAGTTGCTGTAATGGAGGATCGAGGTGGTGGAGAGCACGGTGGTGGTGAATCGGGTAGAGACCGCGATGTAGTAGTCGCGGGGCGGCTGATCCGCCGTGACGAGCACCGAGTAGCACTGTGCGAGATGAACATCCAAGGAAGAGTAGGTGTTCTGGAGCGTGTGTGACCCTTCGACCTCCACGAGCTTCATGACGTGACCTTGGAATCTTACGTTCAGCGAAGTCGTCAACCCGACGTTGCATATCCGAAACCGGTAGGTTCTGCCTTGGTCGACGGTGAAGGTGTTGCCGCCCTGCCCGCGGCCATTGACGAGGACTCCGTCGGGTAAAGGGAGATCTCGGCCGCTGTCTAACGTGTATCTCAGCGCCTGAAACAAAGATCTCCTCGTCAACATCTTTCTTCTAAATCGATGCAACTTGTCATACCAATAGAAGGCGTGCATTGATGTCCTTACAGTGTGGTTGGCCTTGTACCAATCGCCGATGAGGAGGGTGAAGTCGCCGGCGGGGGGAGGAAAAGGCACGGGAATCATCGGCCGGCTGAGGACTCGAATTCCACCAAACGCGCCGGCAGCCTTGTGGAAGGCGAGGGAGGGGAAGTAGAAGAAGCTGCCAATCTGGTCCTTGAATTGCATAACGTATGTGAAGTTCCTCCCCGGTGGGATCGGGCAGTTGGTACCGTAAACGCCGTCTTGCCATGAACTCCTCCTCTGCTGGATTCCGTTCCTGACAAGGAACACATTGCTGCAATCGGTACCTTCTACTTCGCAAAGCAGGAAACGAAAACAGAAACTAAAAGAGAAAACACAAGACAAAATAGAACTAGAACTAAAAAAGCCCACCGACATCAGTCAAACTAAACTAAGAATTGACCATGATTGAAAAGACGGGTCTCCGTCGTCGTCCCATTAATTAATGTCACACCGTCCACCTGCGGATCCCGAATCCGTCCCTGGGCTTAACTCCATTTCAGTGGTGGACAGCCGGGTGGTTGCCATCAATGGCGGTCTAATTCACTGCTCCAGATCTAGAGATCTCAATCAATCTCATTACGTTCGGTAGACGGATACTGACTCTGCTCTTGCATCAAATGTAAAAAGTGCCAAACAATGAAGAAGAGAAAGAGAGAGAGACCAGGAGATGAGGAAGGGCTCAGGCAAGCTGTTGAAGACGTTGACGATGACATTGTCGTTGGTGACAGCCTCAATCTGGGGGCCTGGAAACTGCCCGTTTATAAGAATTCCCTGCAAGAAGAAAAAAGAAATCAGAACCAGACAAGGATGAGTGCAGAAGGAAGAAGGATGACAACCTGTTGCTTGACGCCCAAGGGCCAGATGTCGCCGTAGGTGATGTTCCAGGTGAAGAAGCGGTAAGGGTCGTCGGCGAGGAGGAGGCTTGGCGGAGCAAGGAGGAGGAGAAGGAGAAAGGAGAGAGTGGGGGAGGTGCTGGTCCTTGTCCTCCGCCCCATCCGGGCTACAAGACTTGGCTGCCAAGGATGGGATCCTCTCGAAGAGCGAGGTGGGGTTAAGAAGAAAAGTAGCAGCAGGAGGGAGGAGCGATGAGTAGATTTAAGGGGCACATTGTTGGCTGAAGCGGCATGGCCGCATGGGGGGAGTGAAGAGGTGGGTAGAGGAGGAGCAAACCAATGTGCTCTTCTGAGTCCCGAGTGTTTTATTTCTGTTTCCTTCTGCAAGGGGGAGGATAAGAGGGAGAGGGAGAGGGAGAGAGATGGGGAGTAGACCTCATGAAAGGGTCACCGGTTCAGCATTCAATGGGTCGTCGCGGTCCTTAACTTCAATTAAAATTTTACCTCATCAAAGGTCAGGCTTTACTTGTGGGTCGTTCCTTCATGGGGTACCTCTACCCGGTAATTTCCAAAGGAAAAATTAAGTTACTTCAGCATCTTTCATGACGATTAAAAAGGAAAACGGCAGCATCAGTTCATCCTTTTCTTTTGAGTTTTCCCAATCTAACATCTAAAAATACTCCAACAGGAGCAAGCAAGGCAAGAAGAGAACGATCGTGCAGCCCCTTTCCGCTGCACGATGACATCAATCCAAATCACATGGCCACAGATAAAAAGGGATTGTTTCTGAAACTTAAGCAAAGGCAGATTCCCTAAAGCAGAGGTCCAATGAACTAATAGTGCACAATTAAAATATGAGCCTGTTGCTTCTGGGACCAAGAGCGAGCAAGAGAGCTTGGGGGTCAAGACAAGTCACATGTGCAAGATGAGCGTCCACTTCCAGGTGATGTGCAGTTGGAAAGCATTTTCCTGCTACAGTGTAATAGTAGATTGCCGGCTCTCAGAGTTCACCGTGTCTATAGCTTCAAAGCTTCAATTTATTATCTTCTCAGGCTCATCTGACTCTCTCACGCACCCCCACACAGGGGGCATGGGAGTCTTCTGGGAGCGAAGTGGGTGATAGCTAAGCAGCCATGAACGATGACGAGAGGAGAACAGAGCAGCGCAGTGCAGAGAGGATGCATCGCAGGGTCACGGGCGATGATTAGATTACTATTTTAGTCGCTTTGGGCACATGAACCACACCTTCGCCCACTATGAAGGGAGGAGGGATGGATCGAGGCATTACGCCGCAGATCCAAACCACACATGCGAGGATTCGGGGCAAGAAAACAAAAAGACTTTGCCGACATTTCCTTCCACCCTTTTACTCCCTCTCTGCCTTCCTGACCTCATTCATTCTCCAGTTTAACAAAACCCAAAATTACAGTTAACTTCTTTTCTGTAGAGAGGACAAAGTTGATTTCTTTCTAATTTTACCTGCATCTTTATATACGAGACGTTTGTATTTATTATTATTTACTAGATATAGGCTCAAGAGTAAAACTTAGCATTAGATATTAGAGGTGTTCAAGAATTATTACAATGTTAAAAATCTTTTATTTTATTATATGCCCCGTATATTATGCATGCTGTTTAAGATTTCTGACATTAGAATATAATGTGCACACAATGCATCCAGTAGAATAACAATATTTTGAAACAAAGTTTCTCATATTAGTCATTATTAACATTTGACTAGTACTTTATTCTGATGTTAAATTCTTTACTTTGGTAGGAAGCAACGGAGGGTAGATTGGATTTCCTTCCATCTTATACGAAGCATAAGTGGGAGTGGAATCTCGATCCATCATCATCTTGCATGGTTTTGCTTTGCAAGTTCCCGTCGACCTCTTCCAATCACAAAGGCACAAGGAAGCATTTGAAAACTTTATGGTGATCAAAAAAGCTTTTCTCCGCCGATTTAACTCCTTCCCTTCAGGCACAGTCAGGGAACCAAAAGAGGTGGATCGATCTGATCCTTTACTCGCTTTTGATCATCCAAAGTAAAAGTTGGTGCCTTATACATATATCTATATATGTCTGGCATGATGTAAAAGTTGGAGAGGGAAATTGATGGATTAATCTCGATAAAATGATGAATATGAGAAGTGAAAGAATAATAGCAAAAATTTTATTACAAGCCTTAACAAATATAACTAACAAAAAGGAATCAATGAAGAGGAATGATGGACATACAGGGCTTTTACAAAATTGCCAGATGAATAGAATGGAGGTGCATCTCTTACTCTAGAAGGTTTTTCCAAATCAAGACTCTTTCTTCTATACTTCTCTGCTGCAGGAAATCAAGAGCAAAAGTTGAACGACAAGAAGTACACCACCAAGATAAGAATGCTTAGCATCATCCTGTTGTGGTGATGCGGTACTCTTCTTTTACTTAGTCTCAAAGTCTCTGCCTCACTAGCCTGGATGGCGTTCAATTCTCCCTTTGAAGAGTTCATCTGCTTGCTGCGTAAAGTTAAATTAAATCAAAAGGTGTTCAGGAAGAATACAGTTGCAGTTTAGCATGCAGAATTTGAACGATGTGATGGTTGTGGATGTTCTGACCTTCCTGGATATATGCAATCCCCATGACCTGAAAGATGATAGTTCTCAGTGAGCCATGGCTGATTTCAGATGACAGTAACCAAGAAGGATGAATAATAATAGATAACATCTTCTTCCTCAGAATAGGAAAAAGCTCTAAAAAAAGGGCAAAAGCATGCGATCAAATGCTAGCCGATGAAGAAAGCTGACAATTAGTGGACACTGCGTAAAGACAGTGTATGGTTCTTAATGGGCATGTTATGCTGCCAAAAGAACGGAAAATTAAAGGCAATGTGATTAACAAGATGAGCAAGCAAGTCACATTTATTGGTCTTGTATCAATCAACTTGCGTGAAGAGGAACAGTCACTGTTTAAAAACCAAGAAAAAGAATAAAACTCAGGCTGTGCTGGATCTGAATGGGGCATGATGACAATAAAAAGCTGCCAGGCCTTCACAAATTGCCCTAATCCTCCCAACTCTAGTTGTGGCCTATTCGCTCATTCTCGGAATGCATGCAGCAAAAGACAAAAATTTTCCAGTACACTCTGCCCTGTTCTGCTCGCACCTGACCTCCTTGTCTCACATTTCTATCTCTGCCTATCTCGTTGTTCTTGATTTGAGATGCCATTGTTGCTGATCTAATTGATCAAGATTGAAATTAACGGCAAAAGTAAAGCTAAGAAATTAACTGACTAACTTGGGTCAGTGGTGGTGACCATGGCAGCGCCCTGGAAGAAGCAAGATCCGGCGGCCTTGCCCTCCTTCTGGTAGTAGCTGTCGAACGCATACGAGGCATGGCTTCTCACCTCGTTCGGCTCGTAGCAGCGTTCCCCTGGCTGTATCTCCGAGCAGTTCGCACGCCCCGGGCCGCACGCCCAGTCCAGCGCCGCCTGCAGCGCCAGCCGGTCCGCCGTCTCCGCTGCCACGCAGTATGTCCGGTTGGTGGTGTCGTTGGCCAGGAGCCCGCCGGCCCCGGCCACGTGCAGCAGGTAAACCGGTTTCCCATTCCCGTGGAAGAGCCCCCAGCTCGCCTCCGAGGCCGGCCCCGGCCGCAGGTCCTCGTCGAACAGCTCGTAGATGTAGGCGCTCGGGGTGGAATCGGGGCGCAGCGGCGTGCCGGAACGGTCGAGGACATGGCGGATTAGGTTGGAGTTGTAGGTGCTGGCGAGGTCCCGGGTGGCGTAGGGCTCCTCGCGGCGGGACCCGTTGGCCGGCCATCCTGTCTCCGTGATGAGCACCGGCACGGTGGTGACGTTGAGGTTGCGCATGGCGACGTAGGCGGCGTCGACCATGGCGTCGAGCACGTTGGTGTAGTGGAGGAGGGTGTTGGGGTCGACCTCCTCGAGCGACGGCGGTAGGGGCTTGAAGAGGGCGTTGTCGATGGGGATGGCGCCGCGGCTCTGCATGAAGGCATAGTAGGGGTAGAGGTTGAGCATGAGCGGGGCGGAGGCGTTGGCCAGGAAATCGAGGAGGGGGAGGAGGAAGGCGTTCGCCAGGGTCTGGTTGAAGTAGGCCTGCGACGGGGGGAAGGGGTCGACGATGACGGAGAACGGCAGCGGGGTGGAGACCGGGATAGCAGAGAGGTTGGCCGCCGAGAGGGCCGCGGCGACCGAGAGGATTGCCGGGAGGAGAAGCGGGAGGGCGGAGGGCAGCGCGGAGGGGACCTCGTCGCCGACGGCCACGGCCGAGATGGGGGTCGCCGGGTGGAAGGGGAGGACGTGGCGGGCGACCCAGGCAGCGGCGGTGGCCGGGGAAGACCCCAGCGCGAGGAGCTGGTTATTGGGCACGCCGACGGCGACGGAGACACCAGCGCCGGCGAGGGCGGAGAGAATGCCCGGGTCGGCATCGTAGAGGCGGACGTGCTTGATCTGCTGCGCCTTGATGAAAGCGGCGAGGTCCGCCGGCGGCATCAGGTCGGACACGTCCGTGCCGACGGTCACACCCACGAACGGCGGCGCCACCGCCGCCGCCTGGCCCCCTCGAGCTCCTGCACGCAACGGAAAAGAAAATAAAGCACGACTCGAAGCAGTAAAAAGCAGAATTCAAAGAATCCAAGGATTGACCGCCACCAGCCACATCAAAAAAAAAAAATTACCAGCTACAGGCCGAAAGGGATTGAAGAAGAAGAAGACGAAGGCGACGAGGAGGAAGGAGAATGAATCAGCTCCCATTGGGATCTCTCTTCACTGCCTGGATTAGAAGAACAGGAGGAGGCAGCAGATGGCATTACATTCATGGAAGAAGAAGGAGAAGAAGAAGAAGAGGAAGAAGAAAGGATGGTGGGACGGGACTTTTGTTGCCTTCCGCCGTTGTTGTTCTTGATCTTGGAGCGAGTCGAGTCCTTGTCTTCTTGGCGCTGGTTACTTTATTTTTTTTAACTCCAAATTCCCTGTTACGCCCGTGAGTTGTGTCTCTGCGAGAGAACAATTGGAGGAAGGTAATAACGCCTGTGGAGCGTAAACTGACTTGATGTTTCGAAAGAGAGGACTTTGGATTCTGAGAGGAGGAGATGGATTCGCTGTCGTCTAAATCTAACGATCCCCATCGAGTGCGCGCGATGTTCCTTGGGAGGACGCCCTCCCTGCGAAGAAGCTGCTGCTGCGATCACGAGTGGAGGTCACGTGCAGATTCCCCCACGCCCTGGGCCTCACTTTTCATTTTTTGTGCCCGCCAGGATTTGAACCCAATTCACGTTGGGCTCGCACTCCGGCCCGTTATCGAACGAAACGGTTCGGCCCAAACCGGAAGTACATGACTGCAGTGAGGCGAGCTTTGTGTGGTTTGGAGGAACTTGTGGCTTATAAGAGAAGCGCATGCAGCGTCACCCGTTGCGTATTTGAGGTGCATAAAAATATCTCAAAAATAACATTATTATTGAAATATGTCGCAATCGTGAAGCGCATGGAGGCCCATCCAACCACTGAATCAATAATTCCCATGCAAAAAAAAAAAAAAGCCATCTTCACGCCACCCGTCAAATGCCATCCCCAAATTTGTTTCTGCAGCGCACTCCCTGGACGACCAAATGACACAAAGACGGCTTCGAAGAAGATTCCTCTCATCATGGATCTCCTCAGCCACCAACGAGGAATATGCGCCACTTAGAAGCGAAAGAAGAAAAATTTTATGATGAGTTCTAACTGTATTTTATATTCATGCTGCACACAGCACAAATAAGCGTAGGAGATATAATATAAAAAAAATTTGTGCTCCACAAATAATTGTCAAATATTTTTTAGGGGTCCTCCGTTGAACAAAAGGGACGGCTGCGGCTTCGCGACGAAGGGAGATCCACCATTGAATGCGAGCCGCGTGGCTAGAAGAGGCCGCCCGTGATCCCGTCCAGGTTCATCAGAGGGAAACCCGATCTCCCTCGGCCCGCTTTTATTTATCTCCCCTGCCTTCCGGCAGGAAGAAGACGACTCCCCTTCCTAATTCGACCACTCCTTCTTGTGGGAATTCTGCTCGCTTCGTGTGGAGTTCGCTCGCCCCCGTAATGGCTTCCGCTGCCGCTGTGTCCAGCTCCATCTCTTCCGGTTCGCTACGGTACCGGGATTCCAAGGGTATGCTGCTCGGCAGTCGTAATTTGTCTTGCCTTTTTTCGTTCAGAAAATTGGTTTTTTTAAACTAAAAATATTTCCTGTGTAGCAGCCTTGATAGGCTCCGTCAAGCGCCCGGAGGTGTCCGTCGCGCCGCCTGCGTCGAGCGATGGCCCCCGGCTGCGGCGGATGCTGGCTCGGCCCTGCCGTGCCGTGGAGCCAACCAAGAGGAACGAGTCGGTAGTCCCCGCCGCAGCGGTCGTCGAGGCGCCCGGCGCTGCGGTGGAGGAAGATGCTGCGGCCGTGGCCCCGGTGGATTTTGAGGAGCTTGGTAAGGCGCTTGAGAATGCGTCACCGCTGGAGATCATGGATAGGGCCCTGGAGATGTTCGGGAACGAAATCGCCATTGCTTTTAGGTAAAAAAAAACAAAGTAGGTCCCTTTTTTTTCCTGCGTTATGAAACGCTACTAGATTTGCCTGGAAATAAGGGTATCCTACGAGATTCCCTTCAGCGGGCATGTTGCGTCCTACTCAATACAAGTAGGTCCTACATAAACCTCCCCAAAACTAATTACCGATTTATTTGACTTGTAATTTTTTTTTTTCTGTTTAGGAGTTCTTTTTTTAGTTCTGAGATAATTGCAAGCCATAACCTCACTATTTTCTTTCTGCACTTTCAAATTTTAAAATCGAAATTAAGTAACTTGAGAACTTTGCGCAATGATATCTTATCAAAAAGCCATCCATAAGTAGCTGAAGCTAAGGTCAAATCTCAGAATAAGATTCTTGGGATATTATAGTAAATTTTTTCAACAAAGGACAGTATATCGCAGAGGAAAACTAGTTGATCTTAATTTATATTTGTATATTTCTGGAGTTAAAGAGTGAACCACGATTTTAATTTGCTGGGTATTTAAGCTCTAGAACTACAGTTCTTGTCAGTCAAAATAGAAAAGAAATTTTCATACTTGCATCCATGTGAAACCTTTTACCTATTTGTTGTAGTTTAAATCTTCCGGGAGAAGGTTGTGGCTAACTTGAACTTTGTTGAACAGTGGAGCAGAGGATGTTGCGTTGATAGAGTATGCAAAGTTAACTGGCAGATCATTCAGGGTCTTCAGCCTCGACACTGGGAGGTTGAATCCGGAGACATACAGGTTATTTGATACCGTCGAGAAGCACTACGGCATCCATATCGAGTACATGTTTCCCGACTCAGGGGAGGTACAGGCGCTTGTCAGAAGCAAAGGCCTCTTCTCATTCTATGAGGACGGGCACCAGGAGTGCTGCAGAGTTAGGAAGGTGAGGCCTCTCAGAAGGATGTTGAAAGGAGTTCGTGCTTGGATCACTGGACAGCGGAAGGATCAGTCTCCCGGCACCAGAGCCAATATCCCTGTCGTTGAGGTATCTATCTGCTATTTCTAATACACGTGGAATCAAAAGTTCCCTGAATGCTAATTTTTACAACTTGAATTCAGGTTGATCCCGTCTTTGAAGGGGTTGATGGTCTTGGTAGCTTGATAAAGTGGAACCCGGTCGCAAATGTTGATGGAAAGGATATATGGAATTTTCTTAGAACCATGAATGTTCCAGTGAACTCTTTGCACTCTCAGGTATCTTTCTCTCAATGCCTGTTAATTGCAACAAGTCCCTGCAAGTCTTCCAAGTAAGCAGATACATAATTCGTTGCTACTTATTGTTTTGATTCCAGGGCTATGTCTCAATCGGTTGTGAGCCCTGCACAAGGCCAGTCTTGCCTGGTCAGCACGAGCGTGAAGGTCGGTGGTGGTGGGAAGATTCAAAGGCCAAAGAGTGTGGATTGCACAAGGGAAACCTCCAGCACGGTGAGGCTGGACAATTGGGCACAAATGGCAATGGATCTGCAGCTCCTAATGGAAATGTTAATGGGGCAGTTGATATATTCGAAAGCCAATCCATTGTTAACCTTAGCAGGCCTGGGATTGAAAACTTGCTGAAACTCGAGAAGCGCCAGGAATCGTGGCTGGTTGTGCTCTACGCTCCTTGGTGCCCATTCTGTCAGGTGACGAGGAACACTTTCTACGGACTATATGATACTAATTCGATATATGAAAACATTAAGAGCAGTGACTGATGGAACTTTTTCTGTCATAATTCAGGCAATGGAAGCATCGTACGTGGAGTTGGCCGAGAAGCTCGCTGTCTCGGGTGTAAAGGTAGGAAAGTTCAGGGCCGATGGTGATCAGAAGCCATTTGCCCAGAAAGAACTGCAACTGGGAAGCTTCCCGACCATCCTCTTTTTCCCCAAGAACACATCGAACCCGGTTAAGTATCCCTCCGAAAACCGCGACGTCGATTCGCTCCAAGCATTTGTAAACGCTCTCAGATGATGCTGGATCGAATGGGCCGTCATCTTTTATTTAGACGATTGTTGTTGAGTTAGTCATCTCGTCTCGTGGTCCTTTTGGTTGGTCCAGCGCGAGAAGATGGATATACTAATGGCGAAATCCAACGCCAGCTTGTAGAATTCCTGGGTTTTCCCCCCACTGTTGTGTATCGTAGTTTGTCCAAAGTGCGGTCTCGATGCAATGCAAAATGATGCTGTCAGGAATAAGGAGATGTAGCAAAAGAGCGAATAATGTTTTGCTTTAGGTTATATAATTGTATGAGTAGTTTTTGTGTCAAGCAATGCCTTCTTCAGAAATTGAGTTGGGTTGGGCTGCTGGATTGGATCGGGTGCTCATTGGAGTGTAAATAAGTGAGCACCAAATCAGTGTTGCTTGCCATGTATGCTACAGGATAATGAAATATATGAGCTAGTTCAAAATATAATATGATTATATGTACTTAGAAAATTTATGTTGCACCTAGATTGGTCCATTTGGGTTCAAACCCTAATCTCTTCTATCCTCTTTTAGGTACCTCCCACTCTCCATTTCTCTGGAGGAAGCAAGTAAAAATTCACAGCTGCCACTTTTTTCCCCCAAAACCATTCAATTAACCTTGCTTTTCTCATTCACCAAAGTGTCCTTCCATGATCTACTTTTCTGCGGCTGGTCTAAAGTTAAAGAGAGGCTTCACTCCCTTTATGATTTACATGATTGTGTCAGATGTCCTTGCTTGGAAAACATGCACTGTGACCATACTCCTCCGCTCATGTAGGTCAATTAAAAACTGTCTTCATCGGCTTGGCCTAACTCTTTTACCTGAGCTATAGATGGTTAATTTGCTAATTAATTAAGGGGAATTATTTGATGGAGACAGAATGTGATGGAATTAACAGTGAAGGAAGGAAAAGAATGGATTCTTTTTGTTTGTTCCTTTGTGCCGTGGATTGTAGCAGGAGGAGTTATTATTTTGTTTTTGAACGGTAGACTTGTTAGCCTCAGTTAGACCTTGTAAGAAATAACTGGTGTTTTTGTCTCTCTCTGTTTTTTTGTTCAGTAGCAAAATAACATATCTAGATTTTGAAACTTGAAATAGCTAATTATTTTAAATGAAAGTTTTTCTTAAAGAATTTATTAGATATTCCATCTACAGACAAAGGTCACAGAACACCACCAAGAACTCAGCTTAAACAATAGAAATAAAACAAGCACAATGATTAAATAAAAGAATTACTGTGCGGACTTGGAACGTATATAGTTTAATTATTACATGAAGGAAGAACGCAAGACCGTAAGCAGAAGCTCGTCGATTTCCCAATCACTCATTCCACCCTCCAGCGATTCACCGCCATTAATAATATTATCATCAGTTGCAGGAGGAGGAGGAGCAGCAGCCATCGCACAAGTGTGATTCATCTGCAGCGCCTGCTGGTGGTGGTGGCTCGGCGGCCAGCCGCCGTCTCCTCCTCCGGGTTGGATCATCAACATCGCCGCTGCCGGGTTCGACCCAAACCCCCAGGAAAACCGGCCGTCGCCGTCGCCGTCCCCGTGATGATGCCGATAAAGCCGCGGCATCATTTCCCCGGCACCACCGGAGGGATGATGATGATGGTGATTCTGTATGGCGGATACAGAGGCGGAAGCGGGGGTGGGCGTCGATGGTGGCGATGGCTCGGCGTTATACGTCGTTTTCGTACGGCACCGGCAGCCGCTGCCCTCGGGGATGTCGCGGAGACTGCCGCCGTGCGTCCAGTACCGCTTGCAGGCCTTGCAGTAGTATCGGGGCTGCGAGGTGGTGTAGTTGTTGAAGTAGCAGAACTTGGTGTTGTCGGAGCCGCAGCGCGCGCAGGATCGGTGTGGGTGCTGCTTCTGCCACCGCCGCCGGCGTTGCTGCGGTTGCTCCATCTGCATCAAGCGCTGGCGATGAACTGTCGAATATTTCGATCGATTGATCTGCCGGTGATGTAAAGGTTAATGCGTGCGCGGTACATATTATATATACAGAGAGGGCCGGGAGATCAGGTTAAGATCAGTAGAGGCAATAATGCAAACCATTATAACTCTTTAGTGTTGATATCTGAGATGATATACTGATCTTATTGCTTTCTGAAACTGACAAACTGATATGATATGAACGAGTTGAATCAAGGGTTGCAGTTTATAAATTTGCAAACGTGTCAACACATCTTCACGAGTGTCTCAGGGAAAAAGGGATCAGGAATTAACGAGTGAATGAATACGTACTCTTAATAATGAAAGATCAGAGACACTGCACGATATAAATATCTCATGATAGATCAAGAGTGCTGGTTGCGTGCAACTTCTAATCTGGATTTCGAAATTTAAAATAGTTGTTTTAAAAGCTCTTAAATTTGCAGAATGTTCTGTTTCTGCATAAGATATTTGGAAGAAAGCATGCAGCGACTGTGCCCCCAAAAGCTGAAGAGCAATCATTCAAAAGACACTGCTGTTCCTGTGCTTAATTTAAATGTTCCTGAAAAAAAAATTTATTCTGATACGTACAAAAGCAAACATGATTCTTTTTACTCTTCTTCTTGATTCCCAGAGAGCTAGTGATGGGCCACATGCAACCAAATTATTTTAAAAGTTAAGTTATTTTAACAATCGCTAGAAATCAAAATTTAACCTCTTACGGTCCAACAACTAATCATGATTTCTGAATACTTTGCATATATTGCCTGGTGCCTGCAAAAGGGCCGGGGCATTGATTCAAAATCTCCACCATGATGCCATGCCATCCACTGCTCCCGGGGGATGTCATCTTCTTGCAGGTTAAACACAACCATCCATGTTGGAGGAGCGCAGGAGGAGGAGGAGGCCATCATTTTCCCCACTCCACCGGATAAGTTGCCTTTGCTGTGCAGGAACACTGCACAATTATATACCTACTGGAAGTAACTTTAGCTGCATAGTAGTGACATGAATGCAACTTTAGACTCTTTTGGCAGTAGTAGCAGCAGCAGCTACTTTGCTTCGAGGAAAAATAAAGCCCCAGCTTGTTCATTACTCATTGTGACTGATCCCAATGAGTTGACTGAACTGAAGGAGAGGATGAGTGCTGCTAGACTTCTCCGCTCTTCCCCCGTTTATTTTTTTTCCCTCCTTTCACTTGCATTGCATTTGAAGCTGCTGGAGACTCGTGTTGCATGGAGATGTACACCTCCTTAATTGTTGTCTCTGTGTAATTGTTTTATAATTTACATGAGCAGACTCAGACTCCAAAGCAGAGGAGGTGGTGGAGAAGTGGTCTTCTACCCTTCTTATTCTACCTCAGTTTTTGCTGCATTATCGGGCTTCCTCTTCCTGCCCTTCCATGGAAGGAATAAAGAAAAAAGGATGAGTGAGTGGGATTCACATGCAATGATTCATAAAGCACGCAAACCAGTTGACCCCGTAAGGAGGGGAATCCCACCATTTCTTTTTTAACCAGGGCAGTAGAATTGAGCCGTGCTGAGAGAAGCCATGATACCTGAGCTTTCAAAGTCTCACCAAACCCACTCATTAAATGAACACCTCCAATGAAATAAAATATATACTCAAGTGACCCAGCAGCCCAACGCAGAGAGAGAGAGAGTGAGAGTGAGGAGGAATAGCATGCAGACGCAGTAGCAGCAGAAGTGGGAGGAGGTGTTAGCTAGGGAGCATTAAGTGAGTGAGAGAACTGTGAGCTGCTCTGCCTCTGCTCCTGGTCAGCACCCTCGAGGCCTCAGCATTCATTGTAGGTCCCTGTCTGTCCCCCACCGGAAGTCATTAAGTAGCAGCCAAAAAAATTTGCCATAACCAAACGGGAAAGGAGATCAAGACATTGAGGACGTCCTTTCTTTCTTTCTTTCTTTCAACTTTAGTTATTTATTTTTTATCATGTATTGTGCTGTTTGTGGATGAATCCTTTCGCTGCTCTTCTCTCTTCTCTTCTCTTCTTGGCCTCTCTGCTTCTGCACTTCTGAACTGGACGATCTCACATCACATGCAAGCAGAAGTCTAAAAAATATTTATATTCATCCATGTCTGGAGAAGCTCCTCAGAGCATAAACCAAGGAGGCAAAGAGAAAGAGAAGTGTTGACTAAAACGAGAAGAGAAGAAATTGGGGCATAGAAGGTGGGCTTCTGTTGGGTCTCCAGGAAACCCTTCCTTCACCCACAAGCCCCTTCTTCCTCCTCCTCTCTCCTTTCCATGCTCACTTTCCTCTCCTCCTCCTCCTCCTCCTCCTTCTCCTCCACGGAGATGCATGCTTTCCCCTCTCCCCCCATGCGTGAGCTTCTGCTTCTCGCACTGTCTTCTTAAAGCCTCGCTCTCTCTGCTTCCCTGCTCTTCTTGTTCGCTCCCCGCCATTGTGGCCATGGCTACGTTCTTGAACGCCACTTCCATTTTCTTCCAATGGGTGCTCCTGCTCTGCTCACTCTGCCCCGTCGCCGCCGCCGCCGCCGCCGCCCCGTTGCCGTGCCACCCCGCCGATCGTCGAGCCCTCATGGAGTTCGCTGGCAACCTCACCGTCGGCTCAGTCCTGTCCACCTGGGCCGACGGCGAGTCCTGCTGCCGCTGGGACGGCGTCGTCTGCTCCGACTCCGGCGGTCGGGGAGCGCCAGCCGTGAGCCGCGTCGTGGAGCTTCGCCTCCCTGGGCGCAGGCTGAGCGGGGTCCTTTCCAGCTCCCTTTCGCTTCTAAACCAGCTCGAGGTTCTCGATCTCAGCCTCAATGCGCTCTCCGGGCCGATCGCCGCAGTCGTCCGCCTGACTTCTCTCCAGGCCGTCAACCTTTCCTCCAACAAGTTCGCCGGGCCGCTCCCTGATCTGGCAGCGCTGCCTAATCTTGCCCTCTTCAATGTCAGCAACAACTCGCTCACGGGCGCGATCGATCCGGACATCTGCGCTGGTGCTGTGGCCATCAAAGTTCTCGACTTGTCGGCGAACTCATTCTCTGGCCCTCTTCCTGCTGAAGCCGTCGCCAAGTGCAATGCGACGCTGCGGGAGTTTTACCTCGATCGCAACTCCCTCACAGGTGATCTCCCCGACTCTTTCTTCGATTTAGTCTCATTGGAGAAGGTTTCGCTCGCCTCGAACAATTTCTCGGGGCAATTGGGCGATAGGCTGAGTAAACTTTCGAGCCTTCGAACATTGACCGTCTCCTGCAACCGGTTCTCCGGCCCCCTCCCCGATGTTTTCGGAAACCTCACTAAGCTCGAACGATTGGATGCCCACACCAATTACTTCAATGGAACTCTCCCCAAATCGTTGGAGCTCTGTCCAATGATAACTGACCTTGATCTTCGAAACAATTCCTTCAAGGGTTCCATTGATCTTGATTTCTCAAAAATGAGGTTTCTTGCCTCCCTAGATCTTGCCTCAAACCATTTCAAGGGCCACATTCCTGTTAGTCTTTCCAAGTGCCGATCACTGAAAACCCTAACCCTTGCTAAGAATGGCCTCTCTGGTCAAGTACCTAAAGAATTTGGCAACCTTGCATCCCTTACCTTGCTCTCATTGTCCAATAATACCTTCCACAACCTCTCATCAGCTTTGAGCATAGTCCAACAGTGCAAGAATCTCAGCACACTCATCCTCACCAAAAACTTCCATGGAGAAGAGCTTCCGGACTACCCGCTCAGGTTTGAGAACTTGGAGGTTTTCGCGCTTGGCAACTGCGCCCTCACTGGCCACATTCCGCTCTGGCTATTGGAGTGCAAGAAATTGCAGGTCTTGGATTTGTCCTGGAACAGTTTGACTGGCAGAATTCCTCCTTCGATCGGGCAGCTCGACAATCTGATCTACTTCGACATCTCAAACAATTCTCTCACCGGTGAAATCCCAAAGAGTCTGACACAGCTCAAGAGTCTCGTCAAAGTAATCAGCTCGGCAACAGGAACGTCCATCGGAATGCCCTTATACGTCAAGCGCAATCAGAGCAACAACGGACTGCAGTACAATCAACTCTCAAATTTTCCTCCCTCGTTGTGCCTGAATGATAATTTCTTCAAGGGGAGCATATGGCCGGAATTTGGGAACCTGAAGGCACTCCATGTCCTGGATTTAAGCAACAACAACATCACAGGCTGCATTCCGGAAACCCTCTCTCAGATGTCAAACTTGGAGGTACTCGATCTGTCATACAATCAACTTACTGGATATATTCCTGCATCCTTGAGCAAACTCAGCTTCTTATCAAAGTTCAGCGTAGCCCATAACAAGTTGCAAGGGGACATTCCAACCGGGGGACAGTTCTTCAGTTTTTCCAATTCAAGTTTTGACGACAACCCAGGATTGTGCAGGTCATCAGCTCCTTGCAATAAAACCCAGTTGATGGGGCTGAGCTCCGAAATCCCATCATCAAGCATGGGTAGGTTCGGGAGGACCGGCATTCTCGGAATAACCATCGGCATCGGTGTCGGCATTGCGTTCCTCTTAGCAGTCGTCTTGTTCAACATGTCAAGGAAGGATTCTGGAGTTTCAATCGACGAGGTGGATGAGGAGAATGGTTCGCACATATCATCTGACTCGGGTTCCAAGCTCGTACTTTTCTTCCAGAGCTCCGATGCCAAGGAGCTGACGATCAATGACCTGCTGAAGTCTACGAACAACTTCGATCAGGCAAATATAATCGGCTGCGGAGGGTTCGGCCTGGTCTACAAGGCGTACCTCCCCGACGGCACAAAAGCTGCAATCAAGAGGCTTTCCGGCGACTGCGGTCAGATGGAGCGGGAGTTCCGTGCGGAGGTGGAAGCGCTCTCGAGGGCTCAGCACAAGAACCTCGTCACCCTCAAGGGCTACTGCAGGTATGGGAATGACAGATTGCTTATTTACTCCTACATGGAAAATGGAAGCTTGGACTACTGGCTGCACGAGAGGTCGGACGGGGGATCTTTGCTCAAATGGGAAGCAAGACTGAGAATTGCGCAGGGATCAGCGAGGGGGCTCGCTTACCTGCACAAGATCTGCGAGCCGAACATAATCCACCGCGATGTTAAGTCGAGCAACATTTTGCTGGACGACAAATTCGAAGCTCATCTGGCGGACTTCGGCCTGGCGAGGCTGATCCTTCCGTCCGACACGCATGTGACCACCGACCTGGTTGGAACGCTGGGTTACATCCCTCCCGAGTACAGCCAGATGCTGACGGCCACTCCCAAGGGCGACGTCTTCAGCTTCGGGGTCGTCCTGCTGGAGCTTCTGACCGGCAGGAGGCCCGTGGACGTCTGCAAGGCAAAAGGCTGCAGGGACTTGGTCTCCTGGGTGCTGCGGATGAAGGCCGAGAAGAAGGAGGAGCAGATTTTTGACACTGTCATCTGGGACAAGTCCCACGAGAAGCAGCTCTTCTCGGTCCTCGAGACTGCTTGCAAATGCATCAGCTCTGATCCACGAAACAGGCCTTCGATAGATCAAGTTGTCTCCTGGCTGCAGGCTGCCGGCTCCGAAGGAGGAGGATGACGATGATGAATTCGGTCTTCACCCTTGTCCCTCTTTCTAATGTATTTTTGCTCCCAAAAGCATGTTAATTAGTTTAAAAGGAATGGGTTTTAAGAGTCTCATTTTTTATTAAAAAATCGAAAAAGTAAATAAATCCGCTGCTCTTAGTCTTAGTATAATTAATATATCTCAACTTTTAGTTTCCATAAATTTCATAACTGCTAGCCTGCCATCGTCCGTTATTCAATATAACGGCACACGTCCGTTATATTTCCCAACCAAATGGGCCGGCCTCGAGTAAAATGGTTATTGATAGGCTTTGCAGCCTGTTATTTTAAACATATTTCAATATATACTCGTCCACTCGGAGTCGGTGACCTTTCCCATTTCAACTCAACGCCCTCGTTCCGAGCTCAATCCGAGATTCCAATTCGCCCGACTCCGGCGACGTCCCGCATCGAGCAAAAAAGGGATGAAGAAGATGGACTCGCCGGCGGACGTCGCCCAATTAGCCCGCAACTTCTCCGTCCTGGTCCGCTCTCGCGGCCCAGTAAGTCTCATCTCCTCCCCTCATCTGGTTTTTGCCCGTGTCGCTCCACTCTCTTGGTACTGATCACAATTGCGTGCTGCTATTTGTCATTCAGGACCCCAAGGGGCTCAAGATGCGCAACCGTGCTTTCCATCTTCATCAGTTAGTTTGTCTTAAGCTTTAAATTTTTTTTCCTTTCAATTTCATGAGATATTTGGGTTGACGACTGCCTAACGTGGGATTCAGGACCGGAAGCACGACTCTCTCTGCCTCTGGGATTTTGCTTCCTGATGGCTGCCTCAGAGATCGACCCCCGATATTTGATCATTTGTGCAGCATCCATCGGCACTCTGGTGATTTCGTCGTCACGACGGCGTCGGTAGTTGAGCCCTTTCTGACTGCAGAGCACAGGAGTAAGGTCACTCAGGTAAATGTTTTTAGTCATGGATGAAGGTACCTTCTTTTTTATTTTCAACGCTGTCTTCTTGTGATTTTTTTTGCTCTCACATCTTTCCTTTTGTCAGGAATTCTCACCGAAGTTGATCCCTGCTGCTGGCATTGATGTTCTTGTAGAGGTACGAATAACAAACTCGTGGAACATTAGATGTAGCACGAATTGGTAGAGTAATAGAACTAGAAATTTAGCTTCATGACCTCCTGTCGATGATGCTGTGATATAGACTTGGGAATGGATTTTGCTTTGCAGGGTAAGGAGGAAGGAAGAAGCAGCACTAAGTCTGATACCGATCCTTGCTGGCTTAGCTGCAAAATTTTGGCTTTGGTAGATCTTTCGTTTGCCTTGTGTTCAATTTGTTCTGGGCACGACTTTTAACCTGAAGTAACTATTCATGTTTTATTGAGATGTCTTTAACGTTAGCCATCACGTGTTTCAAGGAACTGACATTCATCTCCCTTCCGAGCTTAATGTTAACCGTTTGTGGTAGTCTTTATATCAACTGAAAATTATAAGAACCAGAGAGTTCATACTGCTGCTGGTTTGGATATCATGATGACTTCATAACAATAAGGATCCATATTGTAAGTATGACTTACTCAAAGGTGGTACAATGTATCTTGAGTTCCCCTTTTTACAATGGCATGTTAGTCCTAAGGCTGGCATTGCTCAACTCATTGACTCATTGGATTGTAGTAGACACCGAAATATCTAAATTTGTGCACTTTTATTTTTTTTAATAGTAAAACTTATCCTCTTCTCACTGGGACTTGTCACCCATATTTGAAGGTTTATAATTATGACCTTGTTTCTTAATTTATTATACTACAGTTGCTTATATTTCCATAACGGTTTGCCTAGGGCTCTAGTTGGATACTGTTCACTGATTTTATTTGTTTTCCTAGCTTTGCTGTTGAGTTTCATGGTTGTTTGAGCTGAAATGCAACCTGTCAGGTAGATATGCTGGATGAGCTGAAATCTCAAGAAACACAGAGAACCAAATAAATAACTTAGTTCCTAACTAATATTGAAATACATCTACAAACATGATGTACATGAATATCATAATTGTGTCCAGACACAAATTTTCCTAGCAGTGGAGATGTTATGTTTTGAAGTTACATGTGATGTTTCATTTTGCTTGGCTTGAATGCTTTATTCATCAAAACCAATATAATCTATACAATCTGCATACTTCAAATTTGTGTCAGGTTGATGTCGTGGCATCTTCTGTTGCTCTTTTATCCTTGATTCGAGGTGAGAGAATTTTGCAACAAAGTTCTTCATGGGAAGTGGGTTGGTCCTTGGCTAAGGATGATGGTACTCAGGTAAGGATAGATGCCTTTTGTCGATGAGTTATTCAAAAATTGATGCATAATAATCACATATTGAACTCAATAAATGGTATTCCTTTTGAACTTACATAGGTTCAAAGTTGTTTCTTTATGCTAGAAATCGTATACAATGTGAATGCCATGAAGGTTAATTGTAGTCGAGTATTTTTCTTATTGCAAAGATCTTGCTGTTTTTATAAGTTTCTGCAACTAGTAGGTGTCTGCTTGCCTCGGAAGTAATGATCTGAAATGCATAATGTTCCTTTATAATTACATAGCCTTCATAGTTTCTTTTTTTGGTAGCGAATTTAGATGGTACCTTAGAAATTATCTGCTTGAAATTTCACTCCCTTTTAGTAGGATTAAAGAATTTTCTTTTCTTTGATTCAATTTCAAATCAATGTTGGTTCTTTCTTAGTTTGTAAAGATAACAGAGCATTTCTTGATTCTCATCTGAAAGTTCCATTGATGTTTCTCAGATGGTCAAGTCAGTCTCAAGGATTGCTATTCTTGGAGTTCCAAGAGTTGAACTCAAGGTAATCTTTGCCAAGTTCATTAATATGATTTTTAGAATTCTAGTGAAGAAAAAAATTGATCATTTTTAAATTATTTTTTTCTAAAGAAATCGTGGATTGCAGTACATCCAAGGAAATTTCACCTAAATACATAACTAGTTGTAATGGTTTTTCAGAATATTCTGCATTTAGATATTTCTCCAGCTCAACAAAGAGGAGATCTACTTTTGGTTATGGGTTCCCCCTTTGGAGTTTTGTCACCGTTGCATTTTCTCAATAGGTAAAGGTATTATTCTTCACCAGAATAACTGTTCTTACTTTCTCCTGGTGACCATGTGAAATTCTGTGACTTAATTGCTTTTGGTGATTTTTTGATTTTTCAAATCCTTTTCCTGAATAGAATAATTTATTGTCCACTTTGATGTTTCTGGTTGTTGGAATATCCATTTTGTCAGAAAATTTAGTATTTGGAATGATAAACATCACAGAACAATGTAGAATCGATATAGTTGGTTGAGATTTTTTTTATAGTGTGATTATGAACAGAGACCCAGGATAATTAAAACGGTTAGCATTGATTGCCACAATTATTCTACTTTATTGTTAGTCTCCTCTCAATTAATATATTTGATTCTTTTGTTATATTCAGTGTATCTATGGGAACTGTGTCAAACTGCCATGCTTCTGGTCCTGTTCAAAACTCATTGCTGCTTGCTGATATTCGTGGTCTTCCTGGTATGCCTACAGGAACATTTCTCTGTGTTCTTCTCACTGTCATTAAACCTTCTTATTGATGTGCCCCTATGCTAACATTGTCCTGCCTCATGTTTGATATCTTCTAATTCAGGAATGGAAGGTGGTCCTGTTTTTGATAAACACGCGCGTCTTTGTGGCATGCTGACAAGTCCATTAAGACAAAAGACCAGCAATGCCGAAATTCAGGTAAACCAATGTACTTGAATATTCACGGAGTTTTTCCTGTCTTTGGACATCACAAATTGGATCTCTAAAAGCAGCTTATAATCACATGGAATGCAATAGCAACTGCCTGGGGAAATGGGGTGAAGAAGGAATCTGAACTTTCGCAGCAAATACCGGATGAAAATCATGTTAACAAAGAAAGAATGGTGTTGGCTAACTTTGCTAGTTCCAACCACATGAGATGCCTGCAGGAAGCAACTGATTTTCCTTCATTGAGAAAAGTTTTGCCTTCCATTGCTCTTATTACAGTAGGTGAGGGAACGTGGGCTTCTGGCATTGTACTCAACCAACAGGGTCTTATACTAACAAATGCTCACCTTTTGGAGCCATGGAGATATGGTAGAAAATCAGTGGGCCTTGTGAACAAAGGCATTGCATGTCCTGCCGAATATAGCACTAGTTTCTCTGAGCAACTGGAAAAAGGTAGTAAAGATGAGAGCTACAGATTGTATCCATCAGTGTCAGGAAGTTCCACTTCTAATGGGATCGGCACACATGGTGCTTCACAGCTCAATAACTATGGAAAACTCTCAGTTCGTCTTGATAACATGGAAAATCAGCTTTGGTGTGATGCTAGCGTAGTCTATATCTCCAAGGGACCACTAGATGTTGCCCTGTTACAGCTTGATTATGTTCCATCTCAACTTCGTGCCATTCGTCCTGAATTTGATGGCCTGTCTGTTGGTCTACCTGTTCATGTTATTGGACATGGTCTTTTGGGGCCTCAATCTGGTGAGAATGCTTTATATACTTCTGCAGCATCACTAACGTTATTTGCATGGTTTTGTTCTTATCTCTTTTTTTCGTTGCAGATATCGGCCCATCTGTTTCTTCCGGAGTTGTATCGCATGTTGTCAGATTACCAAAGGAGCATCTCCATGTTAAAGAATTTGGCATCTTGGAAAGTGAGAAAAAAAGTGTGTCAGTGATGCTTCAAACCACAGCTGTAGTCCATCAAGGAGCCAGTGGTGGAGCTGTCATAAATTCAGAAGGCCGTATGATTGGACTAATAACCAGGTACCTTGTCTCTCAGTTAAAACTAAAATTCCTCTACTCAAGAAGCATAGGATGGAAGTGCGAGTGCAAATGAGGACGTCACAATGACTTCCTCTTATCTACAACTACATAACGGCAACTATAGATAGACCAGTGAAAATATACCATCCTGTTATCATTCAACCCTTCATCGGTATAATGAAATGTCACTGAGCTTGAAGTATCAGTTTGGAAATATCTCAGAGCTTCCTAATGCCTCACCTTGAGTAAAATTCAAGGTCTGACTTGAAAAGGTCAAGAAAGATAAATCAAACCTTGTTAAATATCAAGCATGCACATAGTTTATTAACCAAGTTTTGGCTCTTCTTTACCTATTCATGCAGTAAATTAACCGGCAACTATTCATTAGATTTTGCTACATTTCCTTCCGTAAGAGTACGTAATATAATGTTATACCATGCTCAAGGTCATTTTGACACTTGGAACTTCTTCCAGCAACGCGAAGCATGAGGGTGGGAGTATCATACCATGTTTAAATTTTAGCATCCCGTGTGCAGCGCTCGCACCTATATTCAGGTTTTCAGGTGGTGTATTCCCTCAATAAAACTTGTGTCCTTTTGTCCAACAGCTACGTTGTCTTTGCTTAGTTCTTGTTCTAGCTTTTAGAAACACTGAATCAACAACCAAAATGCGTGTTAATGTACAGATGAACATGATGCGTCAGTACTAGAAGTTCTGGACGAGCCCAATGAGCTACTTTCTTCTGTTTGGGCATTGGTGCCTTCACATTCAGGATCTCCACGGCCGACCACGGAGCAGAATGGCAGCAGGGAAGGCAAAGGCAAGGGATCTCGTTTGGCCAAATTCCTCTCCGAGAAGCACTCGGAGTTTGATTCCCGCGCGAGCGATAATAAGCTGCCAAGTAAGATGTAACTGGAAATAACGTGACCACATTAGATTTGGCAGATACTAGAGACTGTCATTATGCGACTAGTTGATTGGAAAATTACTTCACAAAAAATCAGCGCTACAGGATGAATGATTGCCCGTGTTTGCTACGGCAGAAGAAGAGCTGAGTACTTTCGATCTTGCCTCCTAGTTAGTATTTATCCAGAATCTCTCCAAGGACAACTGTTTCTGCCGCAACGCCATGAAACGTCGAACCCATCTCCCTCTCCACCTCCTCCGCACAAACTCCAACCGCCTCCCTCCGATTCCTCGACGTCAGCCGCCTTGCAACTCCAGATCTTGTTCACGGCGTCGAACAAATCGGCCCCGGCGGGAGAAGAGGTGGCGCAGGGGGGCAACGGCGACGGCGGCAGAGGCGGCAGAGGCGGTGGAGGAGCTCTTGGAAGCGGAGGGTGCGGGATAAACGCAGCGGCCGGAGAGGCGAGGGTGACGGGTGGGGGGAGGGCGTGGAGGAGCTCGCCGCTGCCGACGACGTCGCTGACGTTGGGGCGGCGGAGCAGGAACTCGAGGACCGAACTAGAATACATCCGACATGGTCGGGAAATTTTAGTTAGCGGAGATGCAGCGCCCTGTTTTGGAGCAGGGCACTTGATGTGGATGGCGGAGGTCGACCAGCCACCCACAAGCGCCTCCGCCGACTAGAGGGAAACTGCTTCCCTCTCCTACCTCCGCTTCGTCGCCGCCACCGGCCTCAACATCGCCGTCGAGGAGACTCCACCGGCGGAGGCCCCGGTCGACACCGACGTCTTCCATCTCTCATTACGTCGAGAACCACAAGCCCTCCTCTGCTTCAGGGGCGCCATTCGCATCCCCGCAGTAAATTATCAAAAGATCATTGATAAAATAATTTGGATAAGAATACGGAAGCGGATGACCAAATGAGACCGCGTCAGTATATCAAAATAGTATTTTTGTATGAGCAATTGCTTCAAAAAGATACAAAAATTACAGAGCCAATTTGAAACGAGGCCTACTCTCCATCGCCATTATTACATCTTTAGTCCGCGTCCCGTGACCACCGACCCCATCTCTCTCCATCATGTGTCTATTATTATAGATTTCGTCCTCAAAAAAGAGAATCTACGGCAACCCTCTCTTCTTCTCTTCCACCCTCGTGAGCTGCTTCATCCCACTTCACGGTCACCTCAGTGATTGATTTCCACTCTTGCGAGCCTCGAATGTTCAATGACTCGGCATGTTCCTTCTCCTGTCGCTTACTGGTGTGTCTCGCCTGTCCTGTAGCATCATCATCATCATCTTATTGATTACTTCAACTAATCTCTCACCTTCCACCAAACTAATTATGCTTCAATCTTCCTAACACAGAGAGCGTGTGTTCTTGAAGGGCTACCCGGAGAAGGGAGGCCGTCAGGATGTCGCTGCTGCTGCTCCTGCTGCTGAGATCTCCCATTTTTCTTCTTCGGCATCATCATCCTCTTCTTCTCTGCATCGCTCTATCAGCCGCCTCTCCGTGGATTTCAGCTGCTACCAAGAACAATGGTAGGCTTCTCGACTCCCCCTTTGCCTGACCGAGGAGGTCTTCTCGTCTCCATCTCCGAAAGATGAGATTTTTTTTTTTTGTAGTGGGTACCCGGGATTGGATTTTCATGAGGATCTATCTTCTCTCTCTTTATAGTACCCAGTCAGTTTCTTGCAGCTCCGTGCCATCCTTGCCCCCCATTCGGCACTATATCCTAGGGTTCTTTGGTTTCTCCTCCAAGCTATTGTTTTCGTGTAAGAAACAAAATTAGGTCAAGTTCTTCTCATTGCTCTTCTGATGCCAATTGAGCTAGAGAAAAAAAAAAACTTAATTTTCTCATCATGCTGTAGCCGATTAGGTTTACCTTTCTCACATTTTTGTACCGCTTTTCAAATGATTAGGACATGGAATGTGGCATTTATTGGGTTGGCAACTTCTTGCCTGCCCAACCGAGCAGCGCCTCTGGGCTATTAATTAGGGTTCAAGAGAATAGCATTGTAATGATGCCGTATTTTGTAAGGGATATCCTAGAGAATTGCTGTTGGGTTCAATTTTAGTGGTGCATTGTACCCCTTGTAATTTGCACTCTTATGAACTGTTTGCAGAGCCGTATGCGATGCGTATAAGCTGTGGAGCTCGAGATGATGTGATCACTGAGCCTTCCAATACTTTATGGTATAGGGACTTTGGCTACAGTGGAGGACGATTCACGAACGCAACAGTCCCTAGTTTCATTGAGCCTCAGCTGAAAACGCTTCGCTATTTCCCTCTCTCAGATGGCCCAGAGAATTGTTATAACATTTACAGGATTCCTCGAGGTCGCTATCAAGTTAGACTATTTTTGGCGCTCATTGCAGATCCTGGTTTTGACAATGAACCTATTTTTGATATCTCCATTAAGGGAACTCAAATTTATTCCTTGAAGCCTAGGTGGAGCAACATTGACGAGCAGTCATTCGTAGAAGCACAGGTGTTAATTACCGATTCATCTTTCACTACTTGTTTCCATAGCACTGGTCATGGTGACCCATCCATCCTTTCGATTGAAATCCTTCAAATTGATGACAATTCATACTATTTCGGGCCACTCTGGGGTAAAAAGACAGTTCTTAGAACAGCCAAAAGGTTGACATGTGGTTCTGCAAAGTCAGCATTTGATGAAGATTATGGTGGCAGCCACTGGGGTGGGAACAGATTCTGGTCAAGCGTTTCCTCTTTTGCAGACTCTGGTAAACCCATATCAACAGAGCATAATATTAGCCAGTCGTCAGTTTCACCCAATTTCTATCCAGATAAGCTTTATCAGTCAGCAATTGTGGGTGATGATGAACAGCCAGATCTATCATTCCAAATGGAGGTGAATCCAAACAAAAATTATTCTGTGTGGCTTCATTTTGCAGAAATTGACCCAAATATAACTAACCAAGGACAAAGAGTTTTTGACATATTGTTAAATGGTGATATTGCATTTGAAGATGTTGACATTATTGACCGGACAAAAGGAAATTATGCAGCCTTTGTCCTGAATGCAACTGTTGAAGTAACTGGAAGGATCTTACTAGTTACGTTACGTACTAAAAATGGGAGTCACGCACTGATAAATGCAATCGAGGTTTTTGAGGTTATTTATGCAGAGTCCAAAACTTATTTGGAGGAAGGTAAGCGCCTTCTGTGCAAACTGGCTGAATTTATTGGCTGCTTGGCTGTTGATCTAGCCGAGCTGCTTATTGGATCCAATTTGTTTTTATGTTCGAATGTCCTCAATGGTTTCTGCTATAATTGTCTATCTTCCATTTCTGTTGTCACTTGATAAGCTTCCAAGTACTTGTTTCACTAATCATTGCAATACTCAGTTGTCAGATTTTGTCCATTTCATGCATGTGAGTTGTTCGCTAACACTGTAATCAACATTGACTAGGGTGCTCAAATAAGAAAACAGTTTAATCACGAAATCCAAACAACTTACCCATGTTACGCACTTCTCTAGTGCACTGTAATTTAAAACATGCATGGTGGTCGATCAGTTACAGCTTACTATTTATAGGATAATATTTTAAGTCAACTGCATCCAGTGGAGTCTCCAATTTAAACGCAACTTCGTGAAAAATGTACTTCCAAATATTTAATTGTTTAGACGTTAGAAGCTGGTCAAATAGGTCCTCGATTTGTTAATTTGCCTTCAAATGGCCTTTTGCAGTGAGGGCTTTGCAATCTTTGAATGATGCTCTGGGACTTCCACGTCGTTTGGGGTGGAATGGTGATCCATGTGTCCCTCAACAACATCCTTGGAGTGGAGTTGACTGCCAATTTGACAGAAAAAGTGGCCAATGGGTCATAGATGGACTGTACTTTCTCAATCTTACATTTATTTGTAAATGTACCTTCAGAGATTTTTATTGTGTGAATAGGGTAAAAGTTATATAAAACTATTTCTTAAGTGAGAAATTTATTAGGCTTCACTAAAATAATCAGAACATCTCGCCACTTAAAATCACTGGAGATACTTATGGTAGAGGATCTAATACATATTTCGATGACTAAATCTTTACTTGCACAAGTTTTCTGCAATGTAGAGGATATAATACATATTTCGATGACTAAATCTTTACTTGCACAAGTTCTCTACAATGTAGAGGATCTAATACATTCTTTCACTATGTATTGAATTACACCTGAATTGAATATCAACAGCTAAATCCATGAGATTATGTAAGAATTTTGATACTTTTCTTCCTTAATAGTAAATTGGGCAATCACATTTTGTATGCGCCGGCGTGCATATAACTTTTGAACCAGAAATTATTTTAGCAACTTGTCGAGCACTAAATATATACTTCCTTTGTGCAGAGGTCTGGATAACCAGGGTCTAAAAGGTTTCTTGCCAAATGACATTGCTAAATTGAAGCACCTGCAAACCATGTAGGTTATTTATTGTAATATAGTCCTTTTATTGTTTAATTTCTCCAGTTTCTGAGTAACTATTATGGTTGATTAGATCGTTGACATGGTAATACTACTTCCAAATAACCAGTCACATAATGTGTTCTATTTTTTCTTTTTTTTTCCTGCAGAAACTTAAGTGACAACAGCCTGTATGGACCCATTCCATCCTCTCTCGGTACTATTGCTGCACTTCAAACATTGTAAGTTAATCAAACGTCCTTCTCTGTCCTCAACCTATAGTTCGGCTGTGTCATGTTATCTTGTATTTGTCTAGTAAGGGTAATTGAGAGTTTTGCTCTGGTTCCTTTTTGCCCATTATTCTATTGCCTTCATCAAATAATGATCAGCTCCAACTTCCTGATATTTGAACTAGTACAAGAGTATTCATCTAGTTGAGCATATTTAATCACTTCAATTGACATATATTCCCTCCTCAGTCAGCATAGTCCTGCCTCTTTATATTTACTTTAATTGGTGTTTTCACGACTTAGGTTATTCTACCTACTTAACCACCAAGTTGATGGACGCATGTATGATCTTGTCTTTCTCAAAGAGGAAAGTTCAGTTTCTTCCTCTGAATACATAAGGTTTTTTTAGAGGCCATACAAGAACTTTATTAAGCTCGCCGTCGCTTATCATAGGGCAGCACTATGGTGGTTAGTACATACTGGATTTGTGCATCACTATTGTGAATCTTCCTTCTCCCAACTTCCTGCTTAAAGTTTATCCGATTCCCTGGCTGAACTTATCGAGGGAAGGACTCATCAGCATTATATGGGAATTCCCTTGCTAGAAGGGCACAGTGGTGTAGTTGCTCGACTTTCTAGGAAGTTACTCTAATAATTCCCATTTTTTGTGCCTAAAGTTTAGGGATTGCGTGCCTTCTTCCATTTTATATGTTCAATTCATGTTTGGAGGTCGGTATTTTCATTCATAAGAAGTCTGTAGCTATTTGTGTGTGATGTAAGATAGTAAATCCAATAGCTCTAATTACATGTGGTTCCTTGTAGGGACCTCTCCTACAACCAACTCAATGGATCTATTCCTGAGACCCTTGGCCGGCTGACATCATTACAGACATTGTAAGAGCTATTTACAGTCAGACCTTTTGATCTCTTCTTTCTACCTGCAGCCTACCTAATGCTGATATTTCTACTTTCTCTCACAGGAATCTCAATGGAAATCTTCTATCTGGAAGAGTTCCAGCGAACCTTGGAGGCCGGCCACTTCACAGAGCTAGCTTCAAGTAAGAACCCTCTGTTACTTGCAACTTTTCTCTCGATTTATGCTCATCTATTACTGTGATTGCATAGTCATGGTAGAAGAGCTGATGCAAATAATGTGGTTAATTTTTCTTCCATTTCTTCTCCTTTTCAAGCTTCAAACTAACTTTTCCATCATAGATCATACTGACTATTAGTGGTTCAGTGGATGAAAAAGTCAACTGTAGGTTTGTGTACTCGCTTTGCCCCTTTTGAAGTACAACTAAGATGTGGTTCTTTACTGTTTTTTGTTTCCACTTCGACGTGAAAAATGAACTTGTGAACTTCAAGTTGCATTGTGTTACAGCACTCAATCTACTTGTACATTCTAAAAATAAGGCGGTTCTACGTAGCCGAGAGTGCCGAGAGTTAGGCCTACCGCTTCCTGGAGGGTGCGTTAACAAAGACAAAAAGACCCAACTTTCTTCTCATTTGGTAGCATCTTTACTAGTTAAAACTTATGTCCAATTACACTAGGATGCTCTACTAGTTTTCCCTGCAATTCTGCTCTTAATCTGCCAAGGAAAAATGGAACCATCTGAGTCTTCATCTGATTAATGTCCTGCTCCCGGTGCTGCGATGCTTATCCTGGTATGCGCAGTTTCACTGGCAATGCTGGTCTTTGTGGAATTCCCGGTCTACCTGCATGCGGTCCTCATCTCTCCATGGCCGCTATAATTGGCATTGCTTTCGGGGCTTTGTTCGGGTTCCTGATAGTTCTCCTCTGTGTGCTGATCTGGTGGAAACGAAGAGCCAACATTCGTCGTGCCCAGAAGTTTGCAGCTTGTGAGTGTCTCCTTTATCTATAATAAATCTGATTTCAATTCATAACCTTCTTCCCGATGACTCTTTTAGCATTCTTCATGATTCTATCTTTTAGCAAGAGAAGCTTCATATGCTAAGTCGCGGACTAGTTTTGGGCGCGATGTTCAGATGACGAAGCATCATCAACGCCCGCACGACCAAACTCGGAACAACAACGAGAGTGCTTCAAACTTGCTTCCCTAGTCAAGTCAGCATTACCATTCTTTGTCTCACTCTTGTTTCCTTTTCCTCAGTTGTGTTTGGTTTGGGAAAGTTTTTTGGAAGAGTTAATTGGGACTGATGCTTACTTTGCGTAGCCTTTTGCTCAAAGAGTAGAATTTTGTTGTAGAAATTATCCACAAGGAAAAATGCTGGCCAAACAGATTGTAAATACAATGAAATGATGTTTCATGTATATACAATTATCATTCCTTTTTCAGTTTTTTTTTCCTTTATAATTATCTACTTTGCTGGCCAATACTTTCTGCCTCTCAATCTTCTCACAGGGCTCATGGGAAAACGGAGGTAAAATTCTTAACTTACCTTTATTTCATCTTAATTTCACCAGCATACAAGACTTGATTGAGTTTCTAAAACCAAAGGAAAACTCAATTATGAAGATGCCCTTGTTTTGTCAGGTCTTTACAAATGAAGATTAAACTAGCAAGCAGGATATCGGTGATATTAAAATAACTCTGCAAACCAGAGAGATTAAAGTGAGAGATTTCATCTTCCTTCAAATTTTGCAGATGGCCAAGGGGGGATGAACTTGATTAAATTTCTTCCATGAGTTCACTTTCCAAGCTGGCCTTCATTCGATTGGAATGAAATAAAGTAAATGGCATTTGCACTTCCCCATATTTCTAAATTTCAAAAGATTAAGTAATATTTTATGAGTTCATACGGAAAAGGTTGTTGATTTTAATTAAAAAATTGAATGGGGTCCGACTAGGGTTCCTCGTCGGTTTGAACTCGTTGAGTTCGTCGCGACTTAAGTGGTGTCAGAAGAAGAAGGAAAAGAAAGGAACAAAAAATTAACTTAAATAGTGGGAAAGAAGAAGAAGAAGAAGAGTGTGACGGGCGGAGGGCCGGAACGGAGTCGCTGTGATTACTGAACGCGGTTTGGCTTCGCACCCCCTTCCGCTGCAGCCTCCTCCGTCTGCCCCGCTCGTCGCCACCGTCGCTGTAACCCTCCGGCGATGTCGGCCCCCGATCCCCCCGCCGCCCCCGAGCCGGCGCGGCAGGCTGATTCCCTCTCCGCCGCCGACCGCGACGCCGGCGGCCGCATGGCCCCACACGAGGACCGCAGGGGGGGAAACGGACAAGCGGCGCAGGGGCAGGCGGACGTCAAGGTGGAAGGAGCGGAGGGGACGTCAGGCGCCGCCGGTTCGTCCCGCAAGGAGGGAGATGGTTTGTCCTCTTACCGCTCTTTCTCCTTCTCTATTCGGGAATGCGCTTTGAATTCGTTTCGTGTTCATGATTGCTGTCTTCTTCCCCCCTTGGCCTTGTTGGGCTCTTGCTGGTGTGGATGGAGGCTTTAGCTTTCTGTCATTGATCAGACGGGATTTGGTTGGGTCGAATGATGTAATGACTAGCTTCTGAACTATTCCCAACTTCTCACGTCTGGTTTCTTGATAGGATACGAGTTATTTTGCTCTTTTTTTTTATTTTTCAGTTGTCTAATGCAAATTTCCGATAAAGAGCTAAGGTTTCTTCCATTTTCATTCACATGGAACGATGTATCGTTAATAGAAGAGCTCATAGTCGTCACCTAGCTAGATTGTGGACTAATGATAGTCGTTTCTGGTTTCTGTGTTCGTTTCGTCATATGTTGAGATGAATCCCACCATTTAAGCAACTCGCAAAATATTAAGTAGCTTATAAAAGATTACAAGCAGATGGCATATATTTCTATTATAATTTTTGCTACATAAATCTTATCAATCTGCAGATCCATTGAGAATAATAGCTGGGTGGAGCAGAATTTGTCATAGCACACAGAATTTTCTTTAGTATGGTATTCTATATCTTCCTCAGAATATCCATTTACATTACTTCTCTAGTCAATGCACCTTATTGTCTCTCTTAGACATAAAATAATTTGTAGTTCCATTCTCTCATTATATCCCTGATTTAGGCCGTCCCAAGTTATGCTCAGTACGGTAAGCATATCATATTATTTCCTTCTTTCTGCTGCGTAATCTTTCTAATATTTTGTTCTATGATAGTCCAAAATTTGATCCTAAATTATAGCAGTACCTAAAAATACAATTGTATTGTAAAACATTTCTTTTTTGTTTCAAGAAGCTTAGAAGAAAAACTATTAGATAAACAACATTCCAAATATAATTCCATTTCAACAATAAGATTTGACAGATTTCATAGGAAACTGATAGCTGCGGTAGCTAATGTTCTTAGAGCAACTCCTTGAGACATAATTCTGTAACCTCTTGTGCTGAAAGCAATTGTTTAATTTTTTATTAAAAGGAAGTGGCTCATTAAGCACACTGTCATCCTTTATTGAATAATGAGAATGTGTACAGACTTATTGAAGCCGAAGCATCACTATTCAATGTTTCAGTTCCAACAATCAAAATGCTGAAAGCAATTATTTGTATCAATTATTTGCAATTATGGTATTACCCCTGTATAACAGTTAAAACTTTCAATGTCTAATAACCATAAAAGTTATTGTAACTTGTTTTATTGGTTTATCCCACATATTGGAATATTCACCATCCATGAGTAGCTGCGGCCTTTGTTGTGTTTCTGCTATAGATTGGAAGAACATGAGCAACACATTTGTTATGTTTTGTTGGTCTTCGCCAAAAAATGAAAAAGAAAAACTCTTATTTCCACCAAAGAACAAGAGGAACAAGATGGACCAGTTTATTTTGTATGGTCCATTAAGGACCTAAGAAATTGGTATTGTCCATTCAACCAATCAGGATATGAAGAAGTAGGGGTGATTAGAGAGGGCATTTGCTTCTCAGTTCAAAAATATTATTTTAGGTATTTCTGCAATCTAAATGGAAGAAATTTGCATTTCCTTTTCTTTCAAATAAATTTACAGTTCGCCATTCTTTAAATTCTTTAAAATCAAACCAATCCAGAGAATGTAAAGTGTTGACTGTACCTCTTTCAGCAAACTGATACAGGGTTAGGTAAGAAAAGCATTTGAAAGATCAGTATTGGTTTGTATGGCTGGATTTGGCTATTGAAAGTAGGGGTGTTATTTAGTTAAATATCAGTATATATGAAATATGAAAATCTGGAGTTAAGATGGACATTATTGTGAGTTGGTGGAGGTTTTGGGTGACTCTCTGAGGGTTTATGGCATAGCTTGAATGGCTTCCTGATTTTAAGTGTGCTATAAGAAAGTCCAGATATCCAGAGCCTACTTTAAAGTTCCAACAGATCTTAGCCAAGTAATATGAGAGGAGGGAATAGGAAGAACTGAGGAGAGGGATAAGACATGGAGGGGCTGTAAGTATAACTTTGAGGGTTGTTTCATGAGGAGACAATGGAGTCACATCATTTGGAGAAGTAGATGACTCTGCACTATATATATATAGAAAGCATGAATTTCATTCAGTCAACCATGTATCTAATGGCAATCATTTCTTTTTGTATAAACACCCACATAAGGAGGAAAAGAGAGAATACATGAGCAATTAATGGAGTTAGTTAAGTGATCAAGCTTAATTGTCATCCACATCACTGTTCCTGTAAATTATTCCCTTCCAATTTTGTGTTCATAGATTTACTTTCTTACTATAAATTATTTGTGAAATGTTCAATTATTCGCATATCTTTTCTTTAAAGGACACTTAATTTTCTCTCTTTCTTGGGCATTTTGATTGATCTTAAGGAATAAGATAATCTGTGAATTGTCACATCTTAAAAAATTGAACTGACAAAACTAATACATAGACCAAGAAAGAACAAAATGACCATGGATGAAAAAGAAGTGATCAAGAATAGATCGGAAGAAAGATGTAAAAACATGTTATTACTAGTGGCAGAAAATTGCATTGAATGGATTGACAAATGTGGACTGGTGGCACAAATCTTCTTTCACTGGATAGAGCTATAGAGGCATATTGGCAAATTGCATCATTGATGAATGGGTTCAAAACTTGCTTCATCCTTGTTGGTAGTGGAGGATGGAACCATTTTATGAGTTGTGCCGAAGGAGTTACCTTGTAGCTTGTTTGAAAGTAAAAAATGTAAACCACCCTTTTTTCTAATTTTAAATTGGATTGTACAATCATTCCTATATACGACGTTGGGCTTAATTTATTGTAATAAACCTCAAATGGTCTAAATTATTTGCTAAGGCCTCCAAACGTCCACTTATGAAGATGATTTGGGTGTAGTAACAGTTAGGAGATTTGCCTAGAAGTTACTAGCCTTGGAAGAGTGTGTGATAGTGCTCATCTTAGTGGCTCCTAAGTGATGAAAGAGAGGGATATTGACCGTCGCTCTCAAAAACCCATGACCACGATGACTTGGTTAACCTTTCCACTCTGACTAGTTGAGCAACACAAGCTACTCAGAAAAGAGTCTCAGTTCGTAAAATGAAAGTTGGGTTCACACATTTGATTATTACAAACATAGCCAACAAAATAAGAACTCCCAATTAAGGAATTATCAGGGTAGTTAGTAAAATTCCATAAGAATATGTGGGCCAAGTGCTCCTTTCTATTTCAATGAGTTATTCCTCATACTAGGACAAGGTTATCATTTTTTCAATCGTGGATGTGATAAAATAAGCGGGTACAAGCATAAATGTAAACTGTAACATTATAAATCGAACCGCGAAACATATGATTAACAATAAAATGTGAAGTAAAACTATGTAATGTTTGTCTAGAAATACATGTACATTATTCTCTAAAATATAGTTGTACATTAAAATTTCTCTATTCCAAACAATTTGTCTTTTTGAGCCATTATGGTAACCATGTATTTTTGGTAATCTCATTGATGGTTTTCATGTGAATTAAACGAATTGTTTCTGGATGCATGGAAATTTAATTGACATCATTATAAGATGACCCACAAACTAAACACCCTTTGATGGCTTAGTTGGTCAACTGCCTACCTATTGGTAAGACAGCTATGTTCCTGAGGTTTTTGACATTTGGGAACATGCACTCTTGTCTCCATTAGTTTGTGGTTCGTCATGAATCACCTACTCCTTTTTCCAAAAAGGAAAACCTTTTTTACCTGTGGTTGCCTACGTCATCTGCCTACCTTTTAATTAGAGAAAACAATGGTCACATTCTCCTCGTTGGTCTAGCCTCTGAAGTTCATAAAATCAGGAATTTGTTTCTTCTTTTCACCCGGTATCTGTATCGATGAGATGATTATTAATACTTGTGATATTTCCATTTCTTAATGTAGATACGGGCAAAAAGCTTGAAGACTGTTTTAAGAAGCCAAAGTCTGTTTCTTACAATTCTGAGAGACATCATTGCAATCCAGCAAAACCTTTTGTTAATTATGTTAGGGATGACAACCTTGGCAGCGTTCCTCCATCTACGTCACATAGCAAAAAAGCATCTGAAATGAGTAATGGAGATGTCAGGTACGGATCCAAATATTAAAAACCTAGTTTCGAATCATTAGAGATATTCATGTAATAATGAAGAGATGTCAGCCAACAATTATCCTTAATAATTTATAGCTCAATATAGTAGTAGGCTTTTAGTATGATGAATGGAACTTCGAATCTGGCAGTGAGAAGTTTGATGGTTTAATGGAAAAGGAAACACTGAGATGGTTAATAGCCTTCAAAAGAATTTATTGCACAATTGTTGGCTGTTATCTAGTTATAATAGTCAACTCCTTTCCAATTAATGTATTACAGCCTATTATTCGCTGTATATTTGCACATTGCTATCATGTATTTCACTTTTTTGTTTATTCTACGTTAAGTTTATTTCAGACAGCACTTGATCTGCGACAACTTGTCTCCTATTTCAGTAAAAATACTTTACAAAAGAGACCTAGGAGCTTATCCCCTTGTATCGAGTATGGGATGGTGAACAAAAGGCCTGAACTTATATGCAGCTTCTTTGCTAAAGGTTGGTGCATCAAGGGAAACTCTTGCAGATTTCTTCACAAGAAAGAGGGAATTGGCCACACCAGTCAGCTGACTAAGGAAGATAACAGTACTACAGAAGATTTGATTGACTGCAAAGGTATGCAGAGATAGCTTGTAAAGGGTTCTTATATTAAAACTAGGAGGAAAAATTGCTGATAGTTTTCATGCTTACCAGGTCCAGAAATGGTTGAAAAATCAAGTGTATCTACATCAACTGTCATTATAGACAAACAAATTCCGAACAACTCAACAAATTCACAATTCCAAAGGGCCCTTGTTCGAACATATGGTGGTGGTGAAACCTATGGATTATCTCAGCTCAAAGCTGCTAATTTTCTCAGCAGCAGGGCATCTTTTGCAGTTGAAGAGTTCAGGCAGAAACCAATCTTTCGAGAAACAAATCCAATAAACCTTGGTCTCATACACTCAGCTAGTGGAGAGATTCCATCAAGACAATATTTGAATGAAGGAATGTTGAACAAGGAAATGCCTATAAATTATGGACCACTTTCAAGAGGAGTTTCTTTCACAAACAATCCATTAACTTCAGAACTTAATTATGTCTCTGGTGGATCATCTACAATAACCAATATCTATAACAGTGGTATCTATTCTTATCAGAAAAGACCAGACAATCTTGCTGGACAATATCAGCAGCACCATTTTGCAGCACAGGATTCCTATAGTTCTTGCTCAACCAGCTCTATCAAATCAAGCTTTGGTAGTCCTCTTCATTTACTGCATGGTTCACCTTCTATCAGAACACTTCCTTCATTTGTTCAATCAGGGACAAGAATATCTCATGAATTTCCACCTGCAAATGCTGAGCATGAAGATATTGCTGGAGCTTCTAACTGCAGTATAGGATTCTGCAGTGCTACACCTGGACGGCAAGGTACTGTTGGGGATCTTCTATCCTTTTCTGATCAGAAACAAAAGCTTGAAGAATATACTTGGGAAAATTCTGTACCTTTTCGACCTTCATTTAGCTGTGCACCATATATCACATCCTCTACTGGAAACCAGTATGATCCACTCGTTGATGGTGTTGATCATCCTAAAGAAGTTGCAACTCCAGCTTCTCCAAGCGGTCTTGTAGAACATACTGTTGCTGCTTCTGAACTAGCTGCAGATTGTCCAGCAGGCTTTGATGTGAAGAAGCCAGTGGATTTTTTTTCTCCTGTTAGTGAGGGATTGTTAGGTACAAGAGAATCACCATATGAAAATTGTGGCTATACAAGTACAGCAGTCCCTTGCGATCATGATACAATTAGTGGTGGGAGTGATTTTACTGCTGAAGAGAAAAGCCAGGTGCCTGACTTACCTGATGCTGCACACATTAATAAGGTGGAACTTGGCGAGGATATGAGAGAAGTAGACAAGGTAAAAGACACTGAATCAAAGGTAGTCAAAATGTTTCATGCTGCTTTGGTGGAGTTTGTGAAGGAATTGGTAAAGCCATCTTGGAAAGAGGGTCTCTTGAGTAAGGATTCTCATAAGTTGATAGTTAAGAAGGTAGTTAAAAAGGTGCTAAATTCATTGCAACCCCACCAAGTTCCGTGTGGTATGGAGGCAATAAGCCAATATCTGTCTTTATCCAAGCCGAAGCTTTTAAAGCTAGTGGGGGTATGCTCTCTCTTTGAATAACCATGGTTATTATCCTTGTTTGTAATTCATTGTCTTCATCTATTTTCCTTTTCCTTTTTAGGGATATGTGGACAAATATGGTAAATCTTGAGCCTTCGAGCTGCTCTGTCGGTGGACATATTTAACCTGCTTCCAAGCAAAGTGCATGGTTATTAATCTGGTAAGCATGCAGATCTTTTACTGCCTTTCAATCCAATTCTCTTGTAGACTTAAAAACTTCATTTAATGTTAAAGTTTCTTGGTCCAACTGATTGTTACTCTTTCCTTAATTCCGTTAGTAAATAGATCATATTGAAATGGAAACAAGGAATACTATCAGAATAATCAGATAAGATGTACTTTATTTGTTAATTATAAGAGTAGGAATTTTCACATTCTTTAATTATTACTTAACTAGGTGTGCACCTAAAGTACAAACAGTAACAGGGACTTTTTCCAATTTCAGTCATTGAACAGGTTACCGACTTTATGCACAGAATTTTTAGATGGAAGACAAAACCCGAGGGCCCTGATTGGTCTTTTGGAAGGAAGAGAATAAAAAATATGATGAGTATATGTTCAAGTATTTTGTTAAAATGAAGATATAGTAGGAGTAGATTGACAACAACAGAGATTTAAGAATAACAAGAATGACAATTTTGCAAGCAATGATCTCTTACTATTCTTGATTGACTGTGGATTATCATGTGAATATTTGTGGTCCACTAGGAATCAAGAGGTACTCTGAATAAGTTTATCCCACTAGGTTTTGCAATCAAACCAAATAAGTATTTTCTATCTGAAATAGAACAGTGATTCCAACCAGTTGCTGATGGTTTTAGCTTTTGGTCATCCAACTTGGCAGCCCCTGTTTTAGGCGACCTGATCCTTTTGCTTAGATCTCGGTTTTAAGTCAACCTCTTGAGGATACCTTAGGGAGTTCTTCCATCGACAGTCAAAGTTGAATTTGAGATGGTGGATATGTTAGTTCTTTGGGTCCCCTTCAATAGAAGAGTGCTTGTTATAGTCTTACCACAATCCATTTCCCAACCATTATGGACGGATCAGTTTGGGTGCATCTTTTACCCGTATGTTCTGTGAACCATTTGGCCTGAATGTTCTCTTCTTTTCAGACGAAATAGGAAAAACTACTTCCGAACAATTTAATACATTAAAAAATGTAGCAAAAGATGGTCTTTGAAGATGAGCTGTGTGAGGTATGACATTATATATATTAGACAGATTTTTTGTCGGTATTTCATGTCAACTTCACTGGTTGGACACTGACATTCAGTATTCAGTTTTCAGACGTGAGAGGCCATATTATTTCCATCAAAGATTGAAATGTTATCATTATTTTGTCAAAACTGATCCAATCAATAGACCACACCTAACCATTTGGCCATAATGTTTCCATCAAAGTAACTAGCTGACTTGATCAAATAGCTGGAGTGAATTTAAATATCCATTAATCAAGTTAGGGAGTGAATCTGAGTAGTAAAGTTAAGTCATGCTGATTTAATCTCTTAAGTTAAATAGATTTTATTTTTGCACAAGTTGGGCATTGACATTCAGTATTCAGTAATTCTGACTTGAGGAGGCCATTTATTCCTTCCCATAAAAGATTGAAATGCTATCATTATTTTGTCAAAACCGATCCAATCAATAAACCCTAGACAACCTAGAATTAGTTGAGTATGAAGAATATTCAGTCTCGGATAGCATGCAGTTCTGCAGCTAATGATACGGTAGCACATTTGGCATTTAGCTGATTCCTAATTCCGGTCAATATTGAAGACTGTAAATCTTCATTGCACCAGGAACCATCACAACACATAAAACTGAACATTGTTCAGTGTAGCAACATTGAGGGGAGGTTCATGCTTTACTGCGGCTAGCAAGGAAGAGCATGAAGCCGTAGAAAGAAACATCCAAAACCAGTATAGAAGATGAATGCCAAGATAGTACTTTGCAGTTGTCAAGACTGAACACAGAGGTCCATATGCTTTTAGCAGTGTAATAATTCTGGTAGGCTTTTAGCAGCAGCAGGATATATACGTACACAGGCAGGTACATACATGCATACACACATACACATATACGTGTCAATTAGGAAAAAAAAAAAGTAATTTGAGATGCTTGAGCTTCCTTCACATGCTTAATTTGGTAGGCGCACATATTTGTCAATCTGCTGCCTTCCATTAATCTGATTCATCGGCTGGTGCATGTCATGTCGTCACGATTGAACTTTCTCAGCTGTCCATAGTGATCTCTTTTATTTTAAACCAACCACACCTAGGTGAAAATTATATGTAGTGGTGGACAATGATGAAGGTCAGTGGTATGGATACGTCACCACTCATGAAGTGTTTTAATTGATTAATTATATATCGCATTAATTTGTTTTTGAGTTCGATTTTATTTTTGATCTAATCGGCTCAACTTGACTGCCCTGTACAGGGTTTTCTTTTTCTTTCTTTTTGAGAACCCTTCACATTAATCACTCTACCCGGCCTGGAGAGCATCAGAAATTTGTCAACATAAAAGATTAAAAAAATAAAGAAACCATGTGTGCTTTATAATTCGAGCCTTTTTTGCTTGCTCCATCCAAACCTTCGTGAGATGTAAAAGAGTTTATTGGATTAATTAAGAAAGAAAAAAATATAGAATTCCCCATTACATACTTTATCGAATTATATTCTAATAACTGAGAGGCAATGTGACTTATTAAGACAAAAATAAAATAAAATAAAATAAACATATATTTTTTTAATCCTTTAGGGGGAAAATAGTAGATCTAGAAATAATTACTCACTCTTCTCATCAAGACAAATCTGTTTATCCCTGCAAAAGAGAAACCTCAACAAAATGCAGAGCTAAGCGAACAATACGCCAATATATTTGATCTAATTTGAGATAATAATGTACACAGATCAATTGTGTATATATTTGTATATTGAGTGGGCACGATAGGATACATCGACAGACTGACGGCCGTCACTTTTTTGGTCTGCCATTTTTACATTTTACTTAGTCTTAATTTGCTGCTGCTCTTGACTCATTCTGGATTCTCGTCATTTAACTTGGTCTATATATAAACTATACATGCAGCGAGAACGGGGAAGCGAATTAACTTGCACCTTCAACTCTTCACGCATGATGGCGCTGGTGAGTTTAACTTCCTTAATTATGTATGCTCCACGCTCCGACACGATCAATCCTCAACTCGAGGCACGCAGGTGCTGCACTCCACAAGAACCAACAAGAACGCCATCAAGGCACTGATTGCAGCCGAATACAGCGGGGTCGCAGTCGAGATGGCCAGCAATTTCCAAATGGGCGTTTCCAACAACACTCCCCAGTTCATCAAGATGAACCCCATCGGAAAGGTGATCGCCGGTGCATTATCTCCCTTTCCGACCTCTCTTTCTCTCTCGTTCGATCCGATGAATCAGAATCAAGGATGCAGGTTCCTCTGCTGGAGACGCCTGATGGTCCAATCTTTGAGAGCAACGCAATAGCTCGTTATGGTGAGTATTCTTTCTCTCGCTGTTTCATGCCCCTCCGACTTCGTACGTGGTGTGTTCTCTCCGTCTGCTGATTCGTTTGCATCTTGTAGTTGCTCGATCGAAGGCTGGTAACACCCTCTACGGCTCTTCACTTATAGAATATGTAGGTTTCCTGATCATCTCTTACTCAAGGACTCCAGCTTCATCTGCTAATTTAGCTTCGTACATGGGCAGGGCCGGATCGAGCAATGGATCGACTTCTCATCCATGGAAATCGACGCCTGCATTGCGCAATGGTTTTACCCGAGGCATGGACTCATGCCTCATAATGCCACGGTCAGAGCACCAAAACAACTCGCAACCCTTCTCTCTACTTGAGCTCTTATAACATCAACTGTAACTTTCCAGGCTGAGGAGGCTGCAGTATCTTCTTTAGAGAGGGCACTGGGTGCCCTTAACACTCACCTGGCCTCAAACACTTACCTCGTTGGGCATTCAGTGACCTTGGCTGACATTATCATGACCTGCAATCTGTACCTGGGATTTATTGGGGTCATGACCAAGACCTTCACTGCACAATTCCCCCATGTGGAGAGGTACTTCTGGACCATGGTCAACCAACCAAACTTCCGAAAGATGCTGGGTCAGGTCAAGCAGGTGGAGACTCTTCTCCCCTTTGCAGAAATAAAGAAGCAGCAGAAAGGACCATGAAACCTCATAAGACAGATGTACAAATCACCTTATTACATTGTAATCTTAATGACTATTAAGGTCTGAGCTCATAGTGAACATATATAACAACTTATACAGAACATGAACGTTGAGTTTTTAAGTTTTGTCAAAGCACAAACTGCTCTTTGGCACACATAGATTGGAAAGGGTTGGAGGATATCTTCCTAGATGGATTTAGCAGGGATGGCAACCCACACTAGTTTCAGTTCCACTTGGCCGCTCTCTATGTTTTGGAGTCGAAGAATGACATCTTGGGCAACCGTTCCATCTTTCCAGGAGATGTGGCTCTCGTCTGCCAAGTTGTTCTGCCTGCTTGGTCTCAGCGTTTTGATAATGGTACCATGTGGAGCATCGGCCAAGTCCATGTTGGCTGCTTCTATGAACGGCTTGATGTCAAGCTCGGCGTCACCCAGTTTGTCATCCGGAGTAAATGTGTCCTTGTCATAAACTTCCTGCAAAGTTCACATCCATTGAATCAAGAACTTATTGTGCCACTAAATAGCTCAGCTTTGGTGATTTTAGCAAGTTGAACTGAAAACAGTATATTATCCTTCTAACACTAGAAATACTCACAATCTTAAGTGGATGAATGGAATCTGAGATGCAGAGAGTCAAGTCATCATTCCACTCTGGATTCAAGCTATTCTTCTTTACACTGCTCCTCAATTTCTACAAAAAGTATACGGTGGCATTACATTGGGTATAAGAAGACAGGTGTTTCATGTGAACCAGTTGAGCATTGCTGATCAGAGCTTTTATTAAATAAAAAAATTAGCAACTTTTTGTTAACAAGGAAGTCCCCCGCAGTATTATGAAACAATGAAGAGCTCGCAGTAGCAACTGCTTTCCTTTTCAAACAAGTCGATCTAAATAGTGATGCTTTTAACTCCATATATACTTGAACAGCTTAGGCTTTGGGTATCCTTTCTATTTCTCTTCTATCTCTTTGTATATACACAGTTCTTGCTCTGAATCGAAGACAATAATGTTTCTTACAGGGGGAAAAAAAAATGTTGTTATGCATGACCATGGTTTTTCTTTCATCCCATGATTAATTCCTTCAACCAGCACTAATTCTACTTTGATGCTGATGTGGTAGGCGAAGAGAGTAAGTCCTGGTGCTCGGTCTCAAGCATGCTTGGTTTTAGGAACACCCTAATAACTCGACCCAAAACGAAGATGAAGAAATCCATCCTTGTCAAGGCACACTTATTCAAAAAAATACCTTAAAAAGGATAAATCAATAATCGAAAGAAGCTCTAATCATAGAGGAAAAAAAAACCTAATGTCTGTGACATCATCCGTCCCCTTATCACCTGATCGCCCATGCGGAGGACGACGTAGGCGTCGCTGCCCCTGGCGTCTCCCGCAGCAAGGTCGACGCCCTTCACCACCCGCACTCGGAGAAGCCCCATCACGTTCTCCATCTCCTCCTCGTTTCCAGTCTTTCGATTTTTTGAAGTATTGGTCCATGTCCATCTTTTTCTTCTTCCAGAGAGACAAAAAGACAACGCTGCAAAGGAGGAAAAAAAAAACAGCAGGCGAGACCAAGTCGTCTCAGTGGGATCCGATCTCGACCGTCATCTCTGGAGACGGCGGACTGCCCCCAGAAACCGTCAAGTAATTGCCTATTTAGATATTTTTGTAAAAAAATATATTTAATTTTCATGAACTATTCAAAGCAAGATTCGTTATCCAAAGTGTATCGATATATATATATATCTACATAATATTACATCATTCGAGTTCACCAGGAAAAGAATTAAAATATTTGTAATTACTTTGTGAAAATAAGTCTCACGAAGTCCTTCAATACGAATCATTTCATGCAGATACAAGGGAAATTATGAACATGCTCAGCACTAAGTCAACGTGCTTGCAGCAACCTCCTGGGCTCGCTTCTTCTTCCATCTTCAAATGCTGAGCTTTACGATTAATTTCCTTCGCCGTTTCTCTTTCACCGCCAAATTACCATGCCGGCTTCCGACGGCGAACAGTCGAGCGGCGACTCAGAAGCAGATTATGCCTCCTGCCGCGACTACCATTCCGATTCCAGCAAGCTCGGCTCTCCCATGGCGAAGGAGAGGCAGATCTCGGTGGATCCCTCCTCGCTGCATTTACTACCGGCGATGCCCCCGCCTCCCCTCGCCCGGCCCAAGTTCGTCAGCTGCAGCCTTCCGGCCTCCGCACTCTGCTCCCCCAAGCTCGGCTCGGTGATGGCAGGGAAGAGCTCGAAGAAGTGGAGCAACTTCGCGCAGCCCCACCCTGCCGTCGCCTTCCTGGCCCGGCAGCACTCCGCCGCGCTCTCCCGCTTCGCCCTGGAGCAGCGGACGTCGATGCGTCGGAGCAAGTCGTGCGGGGAGGGCAGGTCGTCCGAACCGTCCGACGACTTCTTCGACATCTTGTCGAGGAGGCCGAGCGTCGAGCGGGGACACGCCGGACAGGACTGCGACGACTACGGCGGAGCCTCCATCTTCTACGAGATGTCCACCGTTGAGGAGGGCAGCTTTGAGGATCCCCGAAGGCAAGCACGGCGCCCGTCTCAGAGCGATGAGAGCGTCAAGTGTGGATGCTTCTTCTTGCCCGGTTTGTCTCACAAGAAGAAGCAGGTGACTCTGCAAGCAAGCAGAGTAGTACCCAAGCCCGACCACGACGGCGGAGGAGGAGAAGAAGAAAGCTCCACTGGCAAGGGCAGGATGAGTTCTATAATCTCCAGAGCAGCTTCGCTGGAGAAATTTGAGTGCGCGTCATGGACTCCGTCGTCGCCCGTGTTGGGCTGCGGTGGTGTCGATGACGACGATGGATGTGCTCAGGCCTTCTTCGACCTGCCATTGGAGCTCATCAGGAGCTGCAACAACGAGACGGAGTCGCCGGTGAAGGCGGCATTCGTGTTCGACAGGGACGTGAAGGGGGTGCTGAAGAAGGGCTCTTCGAGGCCGAGCTGGAGCCAGTCGCGTGGGTCGGCGTCGTCGTCGAATCGGCACGTGAGGTTCTCGACGTCGGCGCCCATTTCCTATCCAGCATCGCCGTCTTCCGCTTGCGTCACTCCGCGGCTGGGGAAGGCGACGTCGGAGGAATTCGACGCCATTTTAGAGGCACAAATTGCGTAGAGGTGATTTTGAAGAGTTTGGTGTTTCTTTGTCTGAGGCAATTAATCCTTATGATAATAAAATTATCTCATCTTCAAAAATCATTGTGAAAGATAATCCACCGGCCTCTTTTTTTTCCTTTTTGTGAAATCCAAGTTAGATATTTCAAAAAGTACATCTCAATGCAAGATCACAAACTTGTTCATAGAATCAAACAAGCCCCAGCTAATTGCAATCTTTCCAAGTAAGATCGTAGAATCGAGCAATTAATAGATGGAGTTTTTTGGGTAGAAACATTGATTATTCAGCAAGATCTTCCAGTTAATCTCAGTTGAATCTTTTTTATATTAAACAAAAAAGGTTTAGATGAGTAGATCGGTAGACCAATATTTAACATTCCTCCACAGAGCATATCATATTTCATGGATGAAATCCCCCACAACCTGATTCAAAACAACTAAAAAGAACAGAAAAATGATAGCAGGCCAAAGCCTCGGCATTGAAATTGGTAACATCTTCCTCGGCATTGAAATTGATGAAAAGCACGGCGAGAAAATAGCATACATGATGAAGAAGAGCACAAGGATTAATTATAATGATCCATGGATAGATACGAGGTGGATCGATCAATATTTGTTTACAAAATTGCAGTTGGTCCTGACTTCGCCCTCGTCGCCTTGCAGCACCATGGTGTCGGCGAGGTTCTTCATGGACCTGGCGAACTGGTGGAAGAAGACGTTCCCCTGCGAGGCCAGCGCGGAGACGAGCGGCCCGGTCCGGGAGTCGGCGACGAGTTGCTGGTCGGTGGCCAGCAGCCCCATGCCGTGCTTGAGGTTCTTGTAGTAAGCGTTGTCGAACTTGGTCGGGGTGGCGGCATCGAGGTCGACGCAGGTGGACGGCGGGGACAGCCAGCACTTCCTTGTCAGGTAGTTCGCGAAGCTGGGGTTCATGCTGGGGTCGCACTTCCCGGCGGCGCCGCTGTGGTTGTAGAGCCGGTCGTGGATCGCATCGCACGTCGCTCGCCCGACGGTATGAGCGCCTGCGCGCATTCGAGTGTTCGCTTCACCGTGCTATATACATGGCATGGATCTGGTTAATTAATCGGTTCATCGATTTCGCTATTTACCGGAGAGGACGACGAGGTCGAGAATGTCCAAGCCCAAGGATTCAAAGAACATGATCAACTCGGTGATGCTCTCATGGCCCTTGGGGATCGCCAGGGCTTCCTTTGCGATGGAGGTCCGGCCGTCCCTTCTACCATACACGTTCTCCCAATATGGCCCTCCGATCTGCAATGCTCAATGAATAAGTCTAGGGAGAATTATTGTTTGAAGGAAGGGTGTTGATTGATTAATTTAATTCAACATAACCATGTACTACCTTGTGAGTGGCATCCCTCGCAGCAGCGACGAGTATGTCGGCGCAGGAGACGGTCCTGGGGCACCTCTTCTCCAGCTCCGCCTTGATGTCGTCGATCACGTTGAAGCCTCGCAGCGTCGCCGCCGCCGGGGAGTTCCTTTCTCCTTCAGGGTTGTTCAGGAAGATCGAAGCATCGCATCCCTGCGCATCCAACCATTTGGGCGTAAAATGAGTTAAAGATTTAAGCCGTTCGGAAAGAGCTGCAGCTGGAAAAGGAATACCCTGACGGCGCAGTCGAAGTAGAGCAGACGGAGGAGGCTGGGGCTGAGGGTGGGATCGACGGAGTGCCAGTGAGCGATCTTGCTGCCGACGATGGCCTCGAAGTTGGGGCAGCTCCTCGCGTAGTAATGCATGTTCAGGTCATCGTCGTTATTGGCCGGCGGCGCCTCCTTCCGGGGACGAGAGTAATCTGCGCTCCCGGCGGACAGCAAATGAGGGAGGATGAGGAGGACGATGAAGGAAATGGATGTCGATGGCCTCATTCTCAGGGCTGGCTTTCTCCTTCACAATTGTTTGTTAAAGGACATGTACATAATTGTTGCGAGTCTTCATCCCTCTTTCTGCATATATATAAAAGATGAGTAGGAACGATCAATTAATCAAATACGTGCGTGCACGAAAATGAGGAAGGATTAATGTGCAGAGCTACGTGATGTGCAGTATTAGCCAGAAAGGAAAAGGAGAGGCGAGAACATGAGATGGTGACGACTGGTGTTCCATTATCATTATTACTACTTGTCTGGATTCAAATTTTGCTATGTATTAAGAGCTCCCTGAATCAAAATTAAAGCACTTCTTACAAGATCTGCAATCCGATGGAGAATATAGTTAAATTTGCCTTCTGATTACTTGGACATGGTAACCTTTCTTTGGTTTTTGCGAGGAAAAGATTCTAATTACATGGATAGCCATTTTCATCAAATGGTTGGAAGAATGGAGGATCACCAATTAAAGCAAGGTAAAAAAAAATCATAAATACAGAGTTGAAACCCACCTAGAAAAAGAAAAGGGGTAAAATAAATGAATCATGATGGTCCACAAATACGCTGCTTTCCGACTTGAACAATTCCCGTGGTCACCGAAGTATGCATGAGTTGGAAGATTGTGTCATCAACTACAGCGGCAGTGCATCACAAAGAAGAGAAACAAATGCTAGTTTTTAGTTCTTACTACTATTGCACAAGACAACATATCAAATGCCAAGCACGGTGCAGATGGCTTGTAAAGCTTCACGCAACAATCCTCTCGAGGAATTCTGTCGACGCTGATTGATATTCTATGTTAACCAATTGGCAGTGCTAGTTAATAGACCAAGCAGCAGCATATCCATCCACGGTGAGTGTGTTTCCATCATGGCAAAAAGGACGGGTAGGCGTTTATAAAGAATCAACAAATATGTCAGCAGTTTGATGAACAGAATTAGCTGCTTGCATCTTCCAGAGTGGCCATGAGGAGATCATTCCAAGTATCGGTCAACCCAGGCAAGCACCAATGCATGCAGTCTTCATGCTTTTTTCCACCCGTGGTCGAGGGATGAGCATCCGCCCTGAACTCACTCATGCGAGTGATGTCCAATATGTGGAAGCTTGAACCCTGAAGGGCCTTGTAAAGGTGTTTGTTTATGACTCGGACCTCTAAATTTGTTGCGTTCTTCTCTACTGAGAAAAGATCTTCAACCTGAATGATGCATGTGATTCATTTAAGACGTCGACAATAGAGGTATAATTAGTTAAATTTCAACATAAAGAAATTGGATATGCTGACAAGGAATCACATAAGCAATGTTGCCAGCCAAAGCTATTCAACATCGCCACAGATGAGCATAACTGGTTCAGTGAATGCCAAAGTCAGTCTACTACTTTACCTCTTGTTGCACCAAAGGCTGTCTGCGCCTACACGAACCACCCTCATTCCAATCACCACCTTCAAAATGCCTTGGGGATTGTGTCCGGAGTAACTTTATTGCACTGGAAGCTGCTCTTTTTTCCACATATGATATCTATCTCAAGAAATTGAAACAGAAGGGCAAGGAAAGAAAAAAGTTAAGGATACAATTATGAAGATTAATAAAGGTAATTCTATTAAAAGCTCATATCCTATACTTGATAAAACCTCAGTGCAAGTAGACTCTCCCAGATTCATTACAAATAATGAAACAACCGATATTTTATCCCATTTTATGGAAAATGAATTGGAACTGCCACCATCATGTCAGATCTTTCAACTCATCTTACCAGAATACACTGGGGAGAGAGAAGACATCATGTGCTCTGAATTAATAATGAATTTATAGAAAACAAAACTGCTCTCATCCAAAACGTTTCCCGCATTTCATAGTACAAACAAATATACTCTTTTGATTCTACAGAGAAGTGTATATTATCAATCCTCAAGACAATAGAATAAACATAAACATGGATAGCTTATCAATATCTGCAATTCGATCTGGGCATCTTATACTGATCATGTTATGGAGATGTTTATCAGTGCAGCTCAAACATTGCCTGTCCAACCATCACAGCATCTCCTGCAGTGGCTTGTCTCCTACATCAACCATAACCCCGGACTATAACAAAGTTGTTGCAGGCAACCATAGAATTAGGTGGCAGGAATATGGTTTTTCATCTAAATTTTTGACATGTGTCTGTTTCATTTTTTTCATTCTTTTAACAAAATGCCACTGCATTTACGAGTAGCATTCTTCTAAACTCTCAAACGTCCTTATAGATTAACATGCACACATGTAAATAGTGAAAGAGTTGCGTAGCTGTAGACTATCATCGAAGTGATTACATTTACCACTGCATGAGTGCTGACTCGTCTAATAATCCTTGTTTCCACAGCTGGAGAATCCTACGAACCCTAATTCTATGCTGATGCATATTCAACAAACACATACATATCCAAAAAATAACTTTCAAGGAGTATAAGAAGACTGCTTAATAAAATGCTTTCCAATACTTTTAATTGATTTCCTTGGTGCTAAGGTTATGGACAAACCACATATTTTGTCTTCGGATAATAAAAATAACTCATGCCACAGTGAGCAACCAATCACCAATGATGCATATGCAAAAAATTCCTTGTTATACCATGTTTTTCAAAGCCACATCTATCCCAACCTCCGGAGGTATTGGAGGTAATATTGGATATCCTTTTTCAAAAAAGAGCATTGGAGATGTAACTGGATCAAATTTGGAAGGAGCCCACCACCTGAAAAAATAGCAAAACTAGAATGAAATGATTGTTTATGTAATTTCATCTATAGGTACACACCAAAGACATCATATCTATATATGTTAAAATTCCAGCTCATGTGAATGTCCATCAAGGAAAAATAAATGAACAAAACCGTATGTCTAGCATAAGTATTGGGAAATCTGAAGTAAGCATGTAGTTCATGTCTTCTTAAAAGAACTATGTTACTCATGTAGCAAAAAGTGTAGGCAGGAATATGTTAAATGCAATGATGTCCTGTACCTTCACGCATGTTTTAGGTTAACATCCAAAAGCATATTCCTTGAGGTAAATAATAATATTACTCTTTCCTTTTTCCATACAAACCATCTCCAGAAAAATAACATATCAACCATTTAGAACAGCATATGTATTCATCACCAGTTACATTTTTCGTTTTTTATTGGTCTATATCCCCCTTCAGGTCCTCTTACTCATCAAAGAAACAAACTAAACATATCTGAAGCATGTAAAACTACTGGAAAGTCGCAAATCTTTTATATTTACTGACCTGCTGATATTCAATACTTTGAGATTTCACATAATAAAAGTTTTGTAAAATCTAAAGGGAACAAACAAACAAGTTTCCTGTTTAGATGTCTGATATCAGGGTGTAGCATTTGAAGAAAGATAAAAATTCAGTTGAAATCTTGAAGTAAGAGAGAGTTACAGTTAATGCACAAAGATTTCCATGATATTTATGTTCTAAATAATATTTGATCAGATATTTGTTTTTAAAAAAAACAGAATTACCAGTGTCCCGTATTCAATATGAGAATATGATGGAAAGCAGGTGCTTCTGCCCAAGTGTGCTCAGGAAGATCAACATCCACCCTGTAACCTTGTTTGTATCCAAGAGATTCTAATGAACCCCCATGATTACTTGCTGACCAACTGAAAGTCATACAAAAAAATAATGGGTAAATTGTCAAAAGAAAATTCTGGACTGATTTTTTACATCGTTTTTTCAAGAATTTTAATGAGAAGATATTCTGTGATGGAAATAATTCTTCAAGTACTCGAGCTACCTCATTGTTATCTTTCATATGTCAGTGTCAAGATATCACTCTAATATATTTCACATTAAATAGGGAATACATGCGGTGAAGGCTAGAAGGGTGGTGTCTTGAAACTCAAGTTTCTGAATATCTCCTCAATTAGAGTAGTTCCACCAATTTTCGCAAACCAACTACTAAGCAATCACAATCTCACTACAAAATCCATGAATCTTAAGATTACAGTTATAGACAAAAACTCAAAATCCATGAAGATGTATTAATGAGTAATTCCCGTAAAAGATGAATTAAAGAATCCTGTAGAAAGGAGGAAAGATGTAGATATTTTTCCAATTTTAATTTCCAGGTAACCGACCACTTCTTACCTACCATATCGTACCAAGAGATTAGTTCTGTGGTAAGCAATTGTGAGATTATAATCCAGGAAAGTGAAACCCCGATCAGCACCCACGGGACGCCACTTCCTCACCTCACTACTCACTGATCTCAACATGCAGACGAGCGAGACGAACATGTTGCGATTTAAAGAATCCCCCACAAATCCTGCACTAAATTCGATCAACAAAGCACCAAAAATGTTTCAACCTTCCCTCTTTTCCAAAAGGAGAGAAATGCCAGAACAGTAATCACTAATCACCAACCTATATTGTAGTTCCTGAAGCGTCGGAGAAAGCGGCGGGGGTCGAGACGACGAAGGCGGCAGCGAGAAGGCTGCCACCGCCACCGGAGGAGATCCCGGCCGTTGGTCTTCTCGTTGGCGATGCAGTTCCAGCCCTTGAAGATCTCCTTGCAGGTCTGATCGTAACGGGGGGCGAAGGAATCTGGATCCAGGACCCAGGATCCGTCCGAGTAGTTGCAGGAGCGCCGCTCCGCGCCGGTTCCCGGCAGGGTGTCGTGGCGGTCATCGGATCGGAGATCGGTGCGGTAGTACTGGGGTAGGACAGAGGACCGCCTGGCGGAGAAGAAGATGAGGAGGAGGAGGAGAAGGGAAGCCAGGCAGAGGAAAGGGGCGAACCAGGAGGAGGAAGAGGGGGTGGACTGCCTCCTTGCGGTGCCTTTCGCAGCCATGGACATTTGGAGTGTGGCACCGGCGGAGAAGATCGCGGCCCAAAGTGCATTTTGGACGATAACCAAGTGGATATTTCCGTAATTTTATGGTACCTTCTCGGTAATTGAAACAATACTTTTTATTAATTTATATACTTCCCTTCTCATTTACTTTCTGAGGATTGTTAGTAAAAATGAGAAGATTAGGTTACCTTTTACGATCATTAAATGTACGTATATAAATTGGATCCTCTGCGAGCTGCTCATGATTTAGGCGCAACTGATCGCTTAGTTAAACTTGTCGTAGAAACTTCACCTTGCGGGTTTATTAGTCACTCTATCAAATCCTATCATGAGACTGGAGTTAAGATCTTGAGTTTAGATACTTGCTCTTTCCCTTTTGTGTTGATTCGAGGAGTCAAGCCTAATCCTAATCTCAGAAATATCTTTAAGTAGGCTCTTTCCTAACATGTTAAGCTTTTGGAGAAGACGGTCGATCAAATATAACAACATCAACTGGAGCTTAAGTTTGTAGGAAATGGATCTTTGACAGAATTTGAGTGTATAGCGTGAACTTAGCCAATGAATAATTGATTATGATCAGGATCTCTATTTTGCATAGTGTTTTTGAAGTTTTTTAAGTTTCTTTTCCATTGCTGGTTTTGAGCAGATACAGAGAACATGATGATGCTATTGGATTTGTGGTTGCTGCTGGTCTGTCTGCTGACCATCCAATATTGACCCCATCATGCATACAGCAAACTCCACAATCAAATTGCGAGAAGGTCAAACCATCATAATCTAATGAAACCTGGAATACGGCAATGTTCAAGATGAGCGAACTTTTTCCTCCTCGCCTCCATGTCCAAACCAAAAGAGTAAAAGTACTCGTAGTTTGAAATAGACAATATCTGAAAGAGAGTTTTATCAATTCATCACCAACTAATCTCAAGCCAATAGTTCGATTTAAGGCAGCAGTACTAATACCTCTGTGCAGGAAAAAAACTGTCAGATATATTCAATCACGAAGAGAACATTTCATTATCCCTTGTTTGATATTAGGTGACGCAAACATCAGGAGTAGTAATAAACGCTATACACATGACGACTAGAAACATGAGAATTCCTTTCAGTATATATCAGACAACCACAACCAGAGCTATACTAAATTTTCTATGAAAATGGAAGATATCATTTTCCTATACTATTCACAATCCTATGCAGGATTCTAACTGGATTACACGGCCAAAAAGATGCAGAACTCCCCGTGCCTCGTCCTACTGTTGCTGGATTCTCTGAATTGTTCAGTAAAAAATTAATGAGCATGATCTCCTGATCAAACGATCCAAAGTTTCCGAGTCTAATTTCCTCGAGGCCATTCAGAAGTCCTGCACTGAGGCGTTTTGATGTCCACCATATCTGCCCTTCAGGCGAAGAGTCCTGCAGCCAGTAAACGCGTTCATATAATAGAATCACAAGAGCGATAAAGATTACTAAGCAATTACTGAAGTCAGCATTAGAGTAGCTGCTAGATGTCATTACCATCTCGTTGTGTATCTCCAAGGTTTTTAATTCAGGCATGTGCTTCAACATGTAGGCTATAGCCTCCATGGAATGGTACGAGAAGACAATGTTCAACCTCAGAAACTGAAGGTTCCTAAATATTGGAAGGAATTGTAGGTGCTCTTTCACTGTGAAAGCCTGCAGAAACAATGGAGACATACGTTCTGATCATGAACAAAGATATGACTCGAGGCAGGAGAGCTGGCAGAGCAAAAAAATTAAAAGAAGGCCGACCTGGTTTCCGAGATATGTGAAGGTCAGGGAGGTAACATTTGAAAGGCCCTTCAAGATGTTAGAGACATTCCAAGATGATTTGGAATGAGTCAGATTGAAAAGGAAGATACTTGCATTCACTAAGCTGCGCATGTCTTGAATGAAGCATCCCTGTACTTTCCCACAGGTGTAATCGAACTGCAGAAGCTTCGGCGTGACAATCTCTAACCTGTTGAAGGTATCAAATATGCAGCCGGTTACCGTCAGCCTCTTGAGCTTCTTGGCTTTAATCTTCAAGCGGCGAAAGTTGCAATCTTCCAAGTGTAACTCCTCCAGCACCGGGCAGGCGGAGATCAGAGCCCCCAATGCTTCCTTGTGAGACTTGATCCCCTTCAGGTGCATGGTCCTCAACTTGAGGAGGCCGACAGAGTTGGAATCAAGAACCAGCTTCCACAGCGGCAATGCCAGCTTGAGTCTGCGGATGCACGAGCCTCTGAGGAGAGCCTTTGGGACGACGCCCCTGCAGCCGCGCTCGCTTCCGACCAATACCTCGAGCTCGACATCCTCGACCTTCCTTTCCAAAGCGTACTCCAGCCACTCCAAGATGTCGGAGTGGTCGACGCCGTCGGAGACGGCGAGGCGGAAGGAGGACAGGAGGGTCTCGGCCTCCCGGACGGCAAGCACCCCCTGGACGATCGCGTGAAAGAGATCCTGGCTGGAGAACTCCTCCTGGTTGAAATCCAGGGCGGGGACGCCGGGCCACACGTGGCGCCACCGCGACGACAGAACGCTGGTCTGCGAGGCCTCCTTCGTCGGGAGAGAAGAAAGGATTAAATGGAGGACGGCGTCCGGGAGCTCGCTGATCGCGTCCAAGCGGAGCCGCGCGTTCGCCTTGGCCATGGCCAAAAACCCTACGTCCACAGCTTGCAATGGAGAACCTGCACGGCTGTTTCCATCACAAACCAAGAAAAAAAAAGCAGCAGCAGCAACAAACATCCGCGAAAACACCAAGCGCCGAAGCAAGATTACGATTGCGATCGAGAGCAGGAAGGATGACCACCTGCAGAGGCGAGAGGAGAGCCGGCGGAGAGAAGCCCTAGTTGCCACCAATTGGGCTTCCACGCGGGAGAGTGGAAGGGAAACAAATTGGCGAGGCGAGGCGAGGCGAGGCGAGCAAGAGCAACCGGCATGCTGTTTAACGGGCGAGCGGTATCCGGGTGGGACCCGAAAGAGGGCTCCTTTATCGGACGGCTGATGTTTGGCTCAGCAGCAGAGAGCCGCGATCCGATTGGAAGCACTAATCAAGATGACGTCTTTAAATCTGGAACAAAATATAAAGATCATATCGGAAAGAGCTCGGGGAGGAAGGAAGCTCGGTGGGAGATAATATTATTAAGAAGGAAAGCTAAGCGAAGAGTTCAGGAGCTGGAATCCACATAAAACTTACCCATTATGTAATGGCTCTCCTTTAATAAAATGGGCAGATGTATTTTTGGGAGGGGATGAGTGGGGATGAGTCTAAAACCAATCCACCCACGCCCTACCCTTTTCCTCATTAAGTTTTTATCTTCATTCTTGAAGTGACGACGTGCATGAGAAGGGAAAGTTCGCATTAAAGTTTTTACTTTTAAAATATTGAACTCAACCAACCACTTGGAGTTTTCTTCTACTCGTTCGATGGCCACTTCATTGAACGAGGTGGATACAATTAAGCTGTCTACGGGATCAGCTAAACTTTCAATGCTCCCAACTACATCTGGATGCATATTTACCTGCCATGGCCTTTTAGTGGATATCTCCTGGCTCTACAAGCAGCAAGAGCTGCGCTCCTCGTCTGCTTCAACTAAAAAGAGGGGGATCAATTAGTGAAGTCTGTGACCATATAAACAGATAGGCACGCATGTCAATTTCTTGCTCAGGAAGGAAATCATGACGCATGACCACGAAGGCACCGACTCCTTGCACGTCATTAATTATCGTCGCTGAAAAAGATCGCATATAGAATTTGATCATCCAACTGAGTGAACCGAGATGCATGCGGGCAGCAGAATCGAATGAAATGAGGAGCGCAGAGTTTTTTTTATTGCTGTTAATCCAGCAACGGGGGAGAAAGGGGTTTCTTCCTCCTCGAGCACGCAAGCACATATGCCAAGGCTAAAACTGAAGTCACCGATCGAGCAACAACTTCGCCTCTTTAATCTCCATTCATTATCCGATTTCTTTTCTGCGTCCCGAGGGTTCATGAAAGAAAGAAAGGGCGGCGAAAGAGTGGGGCGTCTTCTGGGCCTCATTATGAAGTCGGCTGCTATAAATATCGCACTCCTGCTCTAATGGCACTTCGTTTTGGATGAACAAGTACTCCCAAGGCCTGATGGAGTACTTCTTGGCGCTAATCATCTGCTTTCTTCTAATCCAATGCGGTAAATTGCACTACTGGCTCTGTCAGTTTTTTTTTTCTTTCTTCGGATTTAATGCGGACGATCCTTATCGTCGTTGTTTAAACGAATCACGCATTGTTTTCGGGAAGAAGGAATCCAAGGAGTGAAGTCTCTAAATCACCTGGCACCGCTCTCATCGTCCCCCCATCAGGACCTCCCTCCCTTCTGCATCCTCCCGCTCCCGCCGTCGGAGGGCGCCACCCCAAGCCCGCCGGGCTACGTGCCATGTCCACCGGACCTTACCCCGCCGGCGTCGGATGAGTTCGTGGCCGGGCTGCCGGTGTTCCTGCCGCCCGTCGTGTACCCGCCACCGCTAGCACCGCCGCCTCCGCCGACGCCGACGTCGGAGGCGCAGGGAGGGCTGTGGTGCGTGGCGAAGCCGGCGGTGCCGGATCCGATCATCCAAGAGGGCATGGATTACGCCTGCGGGGCGGGAGCGGACTGCGAGTCCATCCGGCCCGAGGGCACCTGCTATCAGCCGGACACGGTGTTGGCGCACGCCTCGTTTGCTTTCAACAGCTACTGGCAGTGGAGCAAGGTGGCCGGAGGGACGTGTGACTTCGGCGGAATCGCCATGCTTGTCACCCAAGACCCAAGTAAATTAATTCCTATACCTGCTTTCCCTATTTTTTAATAACCTTTTCTACCTTCATTCATGTATATATACACACCTTTTCTCTTCTTAATTAGGTTATGAAGGCTGCCATTTCATCATCACGTAAAAGATGATACTGCCATTTGTTTTGCAGGTTGACATCTTTTTTATCCCTGTAAAGAAAACACTGTACAAGTTTCTACCCAATCTTATGATTAGATGTGAAGCCAGATGTATATATATTCTTGGGATTGATACTGAGTTCTGAGTTCATCTTCAATCTGCAATAATTATAGTCTGATCAGAGAGGAATCTTTATGCCTCTCTATTTTTTGAGTTATTGAGGATTCTCGTTTACGACAAAATTATTAAATTATTCATTCAATGGGACGTCCGAATGAATAATTGTGGAACGAAAATTAAGAGGTCATTTCATGATCAATGAATTATCGATGAGTTTTTGTTTCTAATCGGAGTAGGCCTGAAAGCGAGGGGATGATAACTGCAAGGAAAAATATTTCTTTTTTTCATCTGAGAAGACTGGGTACCCAACAAATTATTATATGAGTATTATTTTTTCCCATTTTTAAAATCTTATATGATTGCGAGCAATTTGAGAGTCCAAGACTGATGAAAAAAATGGAAACGTTATCCTTTCTTGGTACTTGATACAGTTGATTCGCCATGAATCCTACTTAATATATATCCTACCATTTAACTATATATCCATTACTTTGTGCGCCCCGACATCGATGATGGCCCAAGAGAGCTCTCTGACCAATTTGGACACCGTCGAGGGGCGCCCATGCTTTCTTTTCGAAGGGTGGGCCAGATAGAGAGGTGTTGTCCGACCATCGGTGGACGGCGGTCACCATCATGCGCTATCCCCTCCGGGAGAGCAGCACGCCGGAGAAGCAGAGCAAAATCGACGGATGAGGAGGGGACGACGCTGCGAAAGCCTCACTCCCCGTCGCTGGCGCACCAATTTACTAAATCTCTGATCCCAGATCTTCTTCCCACGGGATGTTCCTTTTAAATCGATCGACCACTTTTGTTTTTGTGCCCCAATTAAGCACGCAACTTTCGACTCTCTCCCAGCGCACAGCAAACGGAACAGCGCGCCATGCAGCTGATGCCGACGGCGACGTCGGCAAAGGGACACAGCTCGATTCTCCATCCATCGCAGACTCTTCCCTCCGATCATGGACGTGACGATTAAAGGAGCGCCCCCGCCGCTTTTGTTGCTGTAATTAAGTGCGCGATACGCGCATCAGATGACGCTGCTGCTGCTAAGCCGTGCAGGCAGAGCAGGGGAGCAACCCATCACATCGGTGCCAACACTCCGCAGTGACGCTGCGAGAGCGAGAGAGAGAGAGAGGGAGGGAGAGGTTCGACGGGGGACGGGGGACGCGGGCGAGCGATGACGCTGACCGTGTCGTCGGGAGGCGGGTGGTGGAGCCTCTCGTCGTGTCGTGTGGAGCAGGGCCATGGCCACGGGGACGGCCGACGGGTGGCGTGCGAAAGGTGTTCGACGCGGAGTGCTCCTCCCCATGTCGACTCGACAGGCTCGCGTGGAGTCGTCGTCCTCGGCCCTTCGCCTCGGTGGTTTGACTCGGTCGACGGGAAGAGGAGGAGGGGCGGCCGCCTCCTCGTACGTCCACGTGCCCCGCCATTTTGATCGGAGGTGACCGACAGGGCATCTTCCTCTCCTGCTGTGAGTGCAGCGATTGGTCGATCCGGCTGGTGGAGCCCTCGCTCGCAAAATTATTGTAGATTTTTTTTAAAAATTTTTGTTTGTCAGATCGTCTTCACTTACGTCGTCGTCGGGTTAAATTAATTTACTAACGAATTGTGAAGCAGCACCATGCAACGCAGTGCGTCTCCGGAGGTTTATTTATGATTCAATCGGTTGGTGTTACGTACACATCAATCGCCACAACGGGTTATGGAGCCCCTCAACCATTTGTTCCTGTGTCATGCAAATATTATTATTATTATTATCATCATCGATGTTGGGATTACGCACAAAGGAAGAAGCTTCCTCCTCCTCCTCCCATCGCTCTCTCACTGTGCTAAATGGTCACTCAGCTGCCTCCCCACCACCTTATCATCCTCCCCCTCCTCCTCCTTCTCCTCCTCCTCCTCCTCTGCTTTATAGCGATCGCCACCCCCCTCGCCCATCTCACTTGGACATGTTGAATGATCACAGCCAACTCACAGCCACTGCAGCAGCCGCGGAGTATGAGGAGGAAGCCTACGACGACATCCCAGAAATCCGCGACATCCACCCACTAGCCGAAACCCCCTCCCACCCCAGCCGCCGCGGCCGGAGAGACCTCCCGGAGGGCGGCAGCCTCTCGCTCCGCACCGACAGCGACAACTTCACGACTATGAGCAGGGAGTTCAACGCCATGGTCGTCGCCGGCTCCGACATGATCAATGGCATGAACGCAGCCAACGGCAACGGAGGCGGCGGCGGCAGCGCGGTCGACGACGTCGTCGCGCAGGGCAACCAGCTGGCGAGGATCGGGGAGGAGGCGCTGGAGGAGACCAACCCGCTGGCGATCGTCCCCGACACCAACCCCAACCCGATCCCCTCCCCCCGCCGTGTCTCCTCCTCCGGCGGCGGCGGCAGCAGCAGCGCCGACTCCGCGGGCGGCGCTGAGCCGGTGCACCTTGTGAAGAAGGAGGAGGTGGAGTCGAAGGTGTCGGCCTGGCAGACCGCGGAGGTCGCCAAACTCAACAACCGGTTCAAGCGCGAGGAGGTGATCATCAACGGGTGGGAGAGCGAGCAGGTCGAGAAGGCGACCGCCTGGTTGAAGAAAGTGGAGGTAGATGTCGATACTAATCCAACAAATTAAGACCCCCACGCACGCAGGACGCAGCTCTCTCAACCGATCGATTCCTCTCTTTCTTAATTTGCAGAGGAAGCTGGACGAGCAGCGGGCGAGGGCGATGGAGAAGATGCAGAACGACGTGGCGAAGGCGCACCAGAAGGCGGCGGAGAAGAAGGCGTCGGCGGAGGCGAAGAGGGGCACCAAGGTGGCCAGGGTTTTAGAGCTGGCCAACTTCATGAGGGCCGTCGGAAGAGCTCCCTCGAAGCGTTCCTTCTTCTAGTATATACATATACTTTCTGCTGCCTATGATAATTTGGGAGATCGATCGATCGATCCATTGGTTTTGGTCGATCGGTTAGACGATATGAAATTGATTTCAGATGTAGATCGATCCGAGTGCTGTTCTATATTTGATCGAGCTTGTCTTTCTTGCTTTCTCGGCTTCATCGCCGTAGACATACAGATCGCTTGCTGTATAATTACTGCCATCCGCTTGTGTAATTTAAATAAGACTGGTGCTCTCCATTTGTGCCATCTTCGGTCTCTTTTCTTCTCTATCCGTAGTATTCCAAGGAAAGAGGTTGATCCTTATTTAGTTAATGCAGTTGCCTCACCAGCAGGTTGCAGGGAGAAGTTATTGTTGACATGTGAGGTGATGGAGGAGCAGAGCAGGGCATGCACATTGAAAGCAGGCAGATGCCAACATTGATTCATCTCGGCGTCTTGTGCCCATCAACAGACACGCCATGTGAGCTCAGCTTGCTCGCTCAGCAACTCCACAGCACGTACAGCAGCTTGCTTAATTGGAGCTTAAGCTTAATCTTCTTCCCTGTAAGCTTCACCGCTGTGCTTGTGTTTCCAATATGATCTAATTAACCTGCTGCTGCTGTTCTCCCCCTCTCAAAAAGAGGATTAAATTATCTTTATGTTTCTACCATCATCAGCGTAACTTTAACTAAACAGGGGGGAAAAAGGAGATTATTCTTTAAAAGTTGATGGAGAAGAGACTTGTGCAAGAGCAGGCACCCATCGTCATCTCCATCACATCAACTCGATTACTGGATTCAAAGATGCAAAGAATGAAACCCTAATAATTTGCGCGTTATTCCTTTCGAATAAAAAAAAACCTTTCGTATATATTTATACGATAACATAATATAATTATTTTAAATTCCTTTCCCTCTATTGATAAAGAGAGAGCATTTAATTTCGGCTCGCAAGTGGACCGGGCTGGCTTACACTCCCACCAAGAATTATGCTTTAGGCCCCCCCAAAAAAAAGACATTATTCTCAACCTACTTTTAACATCGAAACCATTCGACTTAAGTAATAGTATAATACAAATAACTTATCTCATCAATTTCGAAATGTTTTGATTTGTAAAAATACAATAGTTCTGAAAGGGACTTATGGAGAAATATTACTAAATGCAAGGGTGTACCTGCAATGTGCCCAAATTATTCCCACCTTCGACACCCAACGATAAATGGTGCCCCTTCTCCGGCAGTGCTCAAAGCAGCAAGCAATGGCGACCGAGAGCGGTACGCGATCCTCTTCCCTAATCCCTTCTTCCCTTCCTCTTGGATCCTCACTTGATCGGTTTCTGCAGATGATCTGCTCCTCGCCGGGTTCCTCGATGTCGCAGTGGACGCCGCTAGAATCGCCGGGGAGGTACTCGACGACCCAATTCCTCCTCCGGCGTAGATTGCTTTCATTCGCGCGGGCGGATAATGATATTTTAACTGAGGTTTCCGCTAATGTTATCTCGAATGCGTATGATCAGGTCATCCGCAAGGCGTTCTACCAGCCGAAGCGTGCGGAGCACAAAGGCGAGGTGGGTTTTTCTTCCTCTTTTCTTCATCATCATAGGGTTGCAGAGGAGTACTATGATCGCTTCCATCTTACTATATGCTACGGAGCTTTAGCCTTCTCTCTCGACGTCCTCTGAGTTGTAATCGCTGAGGTCTGATCACATAGCAGCTCAAAGCTGAAGATAAAAGGATTTGATATGAGGAAATTCCTTCCATTTTAAGTCTTAAAATGCATGTTCCTATTGTCGGCTATTGTCGGAGTGGAATATGAATTAGCGTGTGCAGATTTTGTATCTTTCGTGTGGATCGTTGAGCCTGTGTGTTTAAACCACAATGATTATGCAATCTTTTGAACTGTTTAACTCGGTCAATTCTTGCATAGCACAGCAAGAGCCCTAAACGAGCGCCGCCCCATGGATGGTGAAGGCAAATCATGATATAATTGATTGAATGCAGGTCGATTTGGTCACTGAAACCGATAAGGCTTGCGAAGAACTCATCTCCCACCACGTTAAGAAGCATTACCCTGCTCACAAGGTTGGATCTTACTTTGTGATTGATAGTAGCATAAATTTGATTCTAAATTTTTTCCGTTGACCGGAACTTGTTCCTGCGCATCTTAATTTCTGTTCACGCAGTTCATAGGTGAGGAAACATGTGCTGCTTTTGGGACTGTTGAGTTGACTGATGAGCCTACCTGGATTGTTGATCCAATTGATGGAACCACAAATTTTGTCCATGGGTAACAACTGAATGACGTGTTTGTTCTTTTATGAAGCCAATCGATGCTTATTCATGTTTCTGTTGTAAGTTGCAAATTACTTGCAGTTTCCCTTTTGTCTGCGTCTCTATTGGTCTTACTATCAGGAAGGTTCCCACTGTCGGTGTTGTCTACAATCCTATAATTAATGAGGTCGGTATTTCTTTCAACCGATAGCCAAAACTAGAATGAAAATGTTTTTTCCCCTCTGATGTTTTCTCTCAGTATTCTACACTAGTAATATGCTTAAATTTCATGATGCTTACTGGCATAAAGTTTCTCTTTTAAGTTTCTAAATTAATTGCAATGTAAATATAAGAATTTGGACGTGCTGCATAGCAGATATGAGGTCAATTACTAAGTATGGAAACAGTATAGATTTAAACATCATTCAGATGTTTTGAATAAGAAGCTCTCAGTTCCTCCCGCGAGTTTCTTAACTACCGACACATTATATAATCAAGCTTCTTTAAATATACTATCTATTTAATTTTGTTAGTCAAACCTTTTTTTATATACATTTCGAAAACTTTCACGTCTTTAAACATGCGATTGATGTGGAATGGTTTTTAATTGACTTGAATGCAGCTCTTTACTGGAGTCTATGGACAAGGTGCTTTCCTGAATGGAGCTCCTATAAAAGGTTGATCTCAATATCCTGCCCTAGGACCTCCAAAAACTAACCTTTACTATTTACTTTCATATGTTTTCTCTCGTACTCATTCAAAGATGTCATCAATGTCTTCATTCCTTTGAAGTTGGGTAACTAAAGAATCTGAATTTTTGCAGCTTCATCTAAAACTGAACTCATAAATGCCCTTCTTATGACAGAGGTACGCAACACTCGTACGATCCTATTTATAATTTGTTATTCACTAATCGTACAACATTGCTCTATCCTACTCAGAGAATGAATTTCTTTGGTTATTCATATTGAAATTTCTTAGAATTCTTCATCAATCTGGTAGTCCCCTTATGTTTGAGAAAAACCTTTTGCGAAATGATACGACTGCAAGTCTCTTATGATCCAAAGACGGAAAGTTAAACTCTATTCATCATATCTGCAGACTGGTTTTCCAAAATTGTTAAAACATTTGATAGTTCATTTCCAGTTTCTCAAGAAACTAATAGGTAACACTATTTATAAGGCTCTTTACTTGGTGCATGGAATTTATGTGTAAGGAGACTCCAGTGAGCGCCCTAAGACTCTTTAATACATCTAATTTTGTTATGCTTATTTCAGTTAAAAATTTAAGTTGAGGTATGACGTAATGTATCAAGTGCAAGCAACTCAACTAACAAGATTTGACATGCGTACAGGATGGTGTAAAGCGTGACAAACCAACAGTTGATGCTATAACGAGCAAAATCAATGACTTACTTTTCAAGGTATATTTTGTTCAATCTATTAGATCTTAATATCTCGTAGAGAATAATGTTCACTGTCTTTTTCTTTGGGATGGTTCAGGTAAGATCCATTAGGATGTGCGGTTCTCTTGCGCTAGACCTTTGCGGGATTGCATGTGGGAGGCTTGACATATGCTACCTTAAAGGATTTGGAGGTCCATGGTATATTACTTGAACCAACAACAAAAACGCAAAAAAAATTCTGATGCCAGAGAACAAATTGCTACTGTGTACTAGACCTTTTAACTTTTGATCAATTGCTATGTTTAGGGATGTGGCAGCGGGAGCTGTAATTATTCGTGAAGCTGGAGGATTGATCTTCGACCCGTGAGTGAATTTAAAGCTCACAGAAAACATGATTCTCGTATACTTGGTATTTGATCACCTCCGATCAACGTATTCTATGTCGCTTTTTTATCTTGTCCTCATCAGATCCGGTGGGGAGTTCGACTTGATGTCCTGCAGAGTGGCAGCATCGAACGTCCATCTTAAGGATGCCTTGGTTGATGCATTAAGGTAAGAACCATGAACAATCAGCAGGACCAAACAAGGCTGCAAAGAATGTTTTCCTTTGCCTGCAGCAAATAGACAATTCCGGCTACTTGCTTCCTGTTTAGCAGGCTATGCCGTACGCTTCTTAACGAATAATTGCTGAAAGGTCTGAAGCGAATAATGGTAATGACAATGACTATTATTAATATTGTGATCTCTGCCAACATCTACCAAGATTTTGGAAACTTTGTGATCATTATTCTGATCAGTTGCGAGCGATACAAAGAAACATTTGACTGCCTATTTTGAACAAGCCCAAGAAAAAAAAAAGCGAAAATACATTATAATCAACTATTATTTGCAAGTAAAACAACACGATTGCAAACTTCAAACTTCCAACACTAGAAGGGAAAATGAACAGTTAACAAATTTTTTTTCCATTAATTCGGACCCGGTATGGTACATCCGAAAGTTTTACACGATTGAATATAACCAAATCTCAGGAAGACCCGAGTTAAATAGCTTTTCCAGCAAACAGAGGCAAGCTGACAAAAGGCAGTACAAAAAAAGCAATAACTTTGGTCCGGTATTGAAGCACCTCCCTATCTTCAATTTTCCTGAAAACGTATGTATGTACTCTCTATATATTGGCTGAGGCCTGCATGACTCTCAAGGTTTCTTCTATCCCGCAATCATATTTTTACATCTCAAACGAACACAAGAAAAGAAATATCTATACTTGTGATTCTATACTCAAATCTGGCACACCTCTGTCCTCAATTTGAATTGCTGAATTCCACTTCTTGTTAGCTTCACATAGATATATGTATATATATTATAATTAACTGATGGGTGTAATAGTGATATATGTGCAGTGCTCACTGTCGATCCTGATTCACTCGTGCGAGAATAAAACCTCCCTAGGTGGCAATTCCTGCAGGAAAACAAGAACAATTATTACAATTAGAAAGTGAATCTCCTATTCATGCAGAATATAGCAGGAAATTTATTTTTTTACATTTTTCCCAGATCTGGTTAATCCTCGTGATAATAACATATCTATCAGGAAATATACAGGCAAGGTTACAGATATCAACAGAAATAAATTACGGAAAGCAGTGTATAACAACGGGGACTTTGATGAGAAACACTTTGTGACATGCCCTCCAGCTTTACGCTACTGCCAAGGCATAGATTTCATGCATTACCTATGCAAACATTCAAAATCCCGGAGCTATGGTACCATGCCAGTTGCTATTTACAAGTCTGAGCAAGCGCGGATACAGTTACCACGCTAATACAGATTTTCAATATTTTTTCTGATACCATGTAGGTACATGTATTTGTCACAATCCTACACATCACCATGTACTTGGAAGTATTTTCTAAATCTTGTACTATGCTGAGCAATCGGATGTAAAAGCGCAAAATCCTCCAGACTTCATGTCTGTGTTTGGAAGTATTATGTCAAATTTGTGATGCTTGTCCTTAGCTTACAAACATTTTGTCCCCAGTTTCAACTAAGACATTCCTATCTCCAGTTGGAAGCTTTAATTTGTTCTTCTAAGGATACGTAATAAGACCAAACAAATGTTTACTTCAAAAAACTTTGAAGCAATAAATTGTTGAAGTCAAATTAAATGAATTCGAAAAGATCGACGATAAACAAAGTTTAGATTCAATACAGCCAAAAAACTATCAGTATGACTTCTAAAAAAAATTCTAAACACGCCAAGGGACACCTTAGAAACTATCAAAAAAAGAGCATAGCAAAAAGTGTTGGCTGAAGAGGTTGCTTACCTTTATCTGGCCGGCTGTTGTTAACATCGTACCCCCGAATATAATCGGTGAAGCCTTTGCCAGCCATGTCCGATTCTGAATTGCCAGGCCTATAATTTAATATACCGTGTACATCAAGTTCTGAGAATAATGACTGCCAAGTTGGATCTCTACAAATAGAGTTACCACTGTACTGATTTGGGTAGCTTCCTTCATAACCAGAGCTTGAAGCAGAAGAGTGAGTGCTCGGAGGACAAATACTTCGGTCAAAACTGCTGCCCCCCAAGTCAAGTTTATCAACATTTCTAGAACCCAGGTTCCCGTTGTTATAGAAGGATCCGCTACCCCCAAGCCGAGCTGAAATTGATGAAGAGGAACTGCCCCAGTTCAAGCTACTCATGTCAAAGTTATCAAGGCCCCCGCTTCCAAGTGCCATTGAGGCATTTGGAATTCTGGGATTTGTGGCATAACTAAGATCTGCATTTCCCCACAAATTGCGAGGTCCAGAACTGAAAAGTGAGCTGGTATTTCCACTAACACCATCATAAGGTAAGGGACCATTATAACGAGGGGAATTCCTAAGTAAGTAGGAGCTTAAAGCCTGCTCAAGATTGCTATGGGGGTTCAAATTTCTGTTGATACTTGATCTCATAGTTGGTTCATAGTCCAGTCCCAATCCAATACCAGGGCCAAATGAAGGGAATCCAGTCTTCTCACTAGCTAGAGATCCTAAACTACCATTCATGCTCATGCAACAGTTACTTAGCAAGCTCAGATTGCAAGCCTTACTGTACCCGTTCATAAAGCTATTTACTCGGTTCACATTATAGTTATATCCACCTATTGGTGAGCGCATGCTCGGGGACAGTTCCTTAGGAACAGCCCGCTTGACCTCGACCATCTTGCCATTCAGCTCATGGAAGGTCCTAAGCAATGACTTATCGACAGCATCCTCTGAATCATAAGTGATGAAACCGAACCCCCTAGGTCGCTTGGTATTTTGATCATACATTACGACGACATCAGTGATTGTCCCAAACTGGCCGAAGTAGTTCTTGAAATCACTTTCTGTTATAGAAGAAGGCAAGCCTCCGACAAATATCTTCTTGCTCTGGCAGGGGCCAGGAGATTCACGGGCACAAGCATTGTTCCTACTATGAATCTGTTGATCATCCTTAGGAACAGCTTTCTTTGCCTCCACCTGTTAATCACAATGTCAGTCCACAACCATTCCTTTCCAGACCAAAATTTTGGTCCAGAAAAACCAAAACTAAGATGGCAAAATGCAGCCAACATATGATAAAGAATCGAATGTAAGCTACTACCAATCGACCATCAATCGTGTGCCTTGCCAGGACTACCCTTTCAGCGATGGAGGGGTCGGTGAAAACGACGAATCCGAAGCCACGGCCACGACCCGTGTTGCGGTCCTTCATGATAAAGGCTTCCGCCACCTCCCCAAACTGGCTGAAGTACTGCCGGAGGCCATCCTCATTGGTTTCCCACGAGATGCCGCCGACGAAGAGCTTCCCGAGCTCCATCTCGGAACCTTTCCTGAAATCTAACCCCAGCAACAACCAAAAAAAAAAAAAGTAAATTCATGATCGTCATCGTCATCATCATTGCGCCCCGCAATCCAAATTCGAATCAACCAAACACAATTCGACTCGACCGGATTCATCACACCGAACCAAGATCGATGCGAAAATCCACGAATCGCAGAAACAACAAAACGAGCAAACAATCGCACCTCGGCGGATCGAATCGATGCGGGGGAGGAAATCGAGAAGAATGAGGGGTGAATCGTCTCACCAAATCGAGACGGAGGCCTTCGGGCGATAAGCCGGGGAGGAAGGAGAGGAGGATCGGTTTCTCGGTTGTCCCGATCGGGAGAGGACGCTGCGAGAACAAAGAGGAGGCTTCGCAAGGAAGCCTCTTCGTCTGCTCTTCTTCTTTCCTCAACCCCGTATATATATTAATTTCTTCAAGCCTCTTGTTTTTTTTAAAAAAAAAGATAATTACTATAATCGCGGCCTGATTCATATTATATTTTGCGTTGGACTATGCGTATTATTTATTTGTTTCAGGTCTTTTGATGAGGTGGACGGCATCCAAACCCAATGATGATGAGGTGTTGCTTCCGATGCTCTACTATGATGATCTCACGATGAAATATTTCTCCCTTTTTTTAAAAATCCTTTAGAAATATTTTGATGGTGGGGATGTGCTGTCCATTTTTCTCTTGGTCCATGTAAAACAGAGATAAATATGGGAAATAACCTTCCTGCTAAATTTACTCCTCACCAGAGAGAGACTTTTCTTAATAATTCGAGCGATTTAGCTTGTTTTTGGGGGGCATCAGGTGAACACTTTGACCGATCAAAGGACATTTTATTTTCCTGGAGCCTGCATACAGTCAACATAACTCGTAGATATTTTCTTAAATGCAAGAGTTTGGATTAGACGATAAGCATTCGCCTGCTAATGCGAAGGCCAGTGATTTGATTTATTCATCAATATCCATGACATGACCCCATATTGATGCTGTGGATGCAAGTTCTTTTATTAGACGCTCTAAATCTCACACCCAGCGGGAATTTATATCTGTGAAAGCAGCTCTCTCGGTCATTCCTGCATCTCCAGAGCTGTAGATGGAATAAAACCATCCTACGATATCATTCATTAATCATCAATTGATCAAACAATAGAGAACAACACCAGCAAGAAAACACAGCATCCCTTCTTCCTCAGTTTTTTTCCTCTTCGTCTATTCCTGCTTTTTTCTGGTCACCTTCATCCAGTTGAGAGAGTGGAAGAGAAGCTTAAGAAAGGAATCCATCATCAACTCTGATGCCACACACTCATCCTGCTGCTGCTCTGCTGGTAATCGATTTGGTGATTTTTCTACCTACGCAGCTCCAAAATCCCACAGATGCAAACCGGCATCGTTACCGCACGCGACGATGTACCGATCGTTGGCGGTCACTGCGACCGCCGGCGCCCCCTCTATCCTCTCCCGCAAGCGGTACATGTACTCGCCGGTGGCCGCATCCCATACCCGGATTCCGTCGGACACGCAGGCGATCGCGTATCCCCAGTTCACGCTCCCTCGCACGCCCTCCGCCGCCCCTCGATTAATCCCCTGCTGCTCTTCTTCTCCCTCCGCCACCCCCGCCGCCGCCCTCAGAACTCTAAACCTGCACGTCTCCCGCAGCGTCGGCACCCTGCGCAACTTCGCCACGCCTCGCGTGTCCACCACCATCACCCTGTCTTCGCACGCGTCCACCGCGTCCACCACCGCGCCTTGCCGCAGCTCGACCCGGTTGAGGATTTCTCCGATTGCGCGGAGGTCAAGGACCTCCAGGCGCGAAGCGGTGCAGCCGATGGCAACGCGTGGGCCGGCCATCCGCACCCGCCCCGCCCCAGGCCGGGACAAATCGGTCAGCATGCCCCAGCCCAACACCGCGTCGGCGTCCATCAAGGTGCCGCCCGCGTAAACCAGCTCCTCGGTGGCGGCGCTCCAGACCTGCCACGAGCGGCCAGGGACGCCGGCAAACAAGCCCACCCACCAGAGAGCGTCTCCGGTGAAGTCAACCAGCGCCCCGTCCTCCATGAGGCTTCCGAAGCGGGCTTGCCGGATGAAGCCGGTGGCGACGAGATTCACCACGTGGACGTCCCCGTCCTGGGAAGCGAAGGTCAGGCGCTCGTCGGGCTCGGCGAGGAGGATGATGCCCGAAATGGCCAGGGAGAGGCGGCCAAGCCGATCGCGGTGGGGGTCAGCCCAGTAGGTAGCCAGTAGCTGCAGGGCAGGGAGAGTGAAAAGGCGGACAGAACCGTCGAGGAATCCGGCGGCGAGGTGGTGGTCGGAGAGAGCGAGACGGCGGCAGGAGGAGGCGGCGGCGTAGGAGGAAGACGATGCGTGAGAATGTGCGTAGCGGCGGGCGCGGAAGTTGGCGGCGGTCAGGTGGTGGCGGACGAACTCATCGCGCCAAGAGGGGAGCGAGGGTCGTCGAGTGGACCAGACGCGGAGAGTGAGGTTTCGCCATAGGAGCTCGGACTGCGAAGCTGCTCTCCACGTCGAACAAACCTGCGTGCATGCATATATATACGCTTATTCGGTATATCTTATTGCTAACCTTCTTTGTTCAGCCACGTAGAGATAAATTAGTCACTGTGTACGAGACACACTAAATTACATGCAATATTGGGTTGGCTTTCGGGTAGTTCACAGTGAAAATATCCCACTACGTTCCCAAAACCTAACTCAGATCTGGGCCAAGTTATTTTGGGAGGCGGAGGAAAGAGGGTAGGCGTGGAAAGGCGCGCCTCCTCTGCCACTGATCTCGTGGTGGTGTAGGGTTTGAGGTCCCGGCCGGAGGTAAGAAATATAATGGCGGCCGGCGGGTAAACCGCTCGTCCCTAAATGGTGCAGGGAGCCTGCAGCGGGTGCGTGAACACTGCGGACAGCAAGTACCACGGCTTGTAAGATGGAAGCAGGTGGCGGTGCACCGGCAGCAGCCACCGGGCAAAGGATCGGGAGCAGGACTTTTTCTTCCAGGGCCGCCAGAGCACGAGGAAGGAGCTGTGTATATATATAACCAACCCTGGGCTTCCACTTGTAAGATTGGGAAGGAGCTGCAGGTCCTTTTTTATCACCTACGTACATTTCCCATCTGTCAATGTATGCGCCTTTCGACTTTTGTGGAGAAGGGGGATGGATATATGAGGAACGAGGAAGGAAGATGTTCCTCTTGTTGGACTTCGGCTCTTGTTAGGATGCAACCGTTTCCTGCTGGTTTTGACCACAGTTTCATTTCGGAGACCTAAACGCATTTTAGAACATAAATCCCTGGCTTCTTCTCCAGAACATTACTCGTGCCACTAAAACATTTTTTCTGTTTTTTATAAAAAAAAATGTTCCAGGCCTCCTTTGTTGTTATCTTAACAAGGGAAAGAATAGAAGAGGGGGTACGGGCAGAGGTTTGAGTCCCCTACCGAGGAAAAGGAAAGGAAGAGGCCGCCCAAACAGATCCGAAAGGGACGCGAAAGAAAGCCAGGAGAAGCAGGTGGTGATATCCTGCTCCGCCAACTCCGAGATCGAATGACCTCGAGCCTTCTTTTTGTTCCTGCGTCCGCGGAGTAAGTTAGGCATGCAGATCGTCGTCGAGGCCGAGATCACCAAAAATATACCGGCGATGCCATCGATCCTCGGCAGAGCACCGACAGGGAGAGGCAGCAGAAGAGCATTCAAACGAAAGATATACACTTCGTATCATCGACTACCGTAGAGGGTTCCCCTTTCGTTACTGCCTCGTCGTCAAGGACGGGAAGAAGCACAGCACACGCTTTCTAGTACTCGCTGCATCGAGAGAGAGAGAGAGAGAAAGAGATCAGGGAGAAAGAAAACCTGGAACACGACGGCGACGGTAGGAGCAGCAGCCAGCCGTCCGGAGGAACGCACGGCGTCGACCGCCACCTGGAAGGCCACGGCCTCGACGAAGTGCTCCGGCCAGAGCTCCGCGCCGGAACTGATCCGCCGCGAGGACGAGCTGGGCTCCGGCTCTGATCCTCCGCCTGTGCTCTCTCCCGGCGGCGGCCATCTCCACATCGTTGCTAATGGAGATGGAAGGGAAGAGGAGGAGGAAGCGAAGATGAGATCAAAGAGCGTAGGGATATGCCAGGTGTAGGAGAAGCGGCGTTATGTAGGCGATCACGCTTCATTCGTTTCGGCAGCTGTCCATCTATTCACCGTTACGGCATTGTTTATTTTATCGCAGCGCCCGAATAAATACGTACGTTGTTATTGTTATTATATTTAACAGCGATATATGCGTTCGTTAAATATCGTGATTCCGATATATTAAAAACGAAGGCTGCGCTGCGTGGCCCCCTGATCTTAATTAATTCGGCTGCTTTTTATATCTTTTCTTTAAAAGGACGCCGCAGTGGACATGCTCGATTTATAACTCGTGTCATCTTAACCATTTCCCATAATAAACAATCAGTAATGTGGTGCACATGATCGTCAGGATAGTGATAAATTTTTCTCGAGCCAAGAGTTTTAACAATTGTTAGTAATAACATCCGTCGATGCCATGAGAAGGCCCCACCCAAGCTGGTTCACCACACTTGACCTGAACCCAACGAGTTAGATCTCTCTCTCCCTCTCTCTATATATATTTATACGTACCGAATAAAATAATAGTTTTTATTATTCCCATATTCCAAATTTAAAGTGAGAATTAATCAGTTATTAAACTCGTAGAATCTACTTTTGAGCTCATAATTTCGTTAATACTGATACCAAAACAATGCCACCAAAATAATACCAGCCATTTATCATTGGTTCAAGATGTGGGGTCCTTCGTGCCCGATCTCAGACGGCACTGCTTCCTCCCGACGCCATATTTCACCGTTCATTTTCAAGTTCTACCCGGAACGGAATATACCAGTCAGTTAATTGGATTATATTGTGGGACCTGCGATTTCAACCAATAAAAACACGGTGGTAATCGTGAAGTGATATCAAAAATGGAGTCCGGACTCTTCTCTAGCGGCGGTCGCCAGGAAGCAGTCAACAGCTCCTCCTCCTTCACCTCTTCTCGACTCCCCGTTGTTGACCTCAAGATTGGGGCTTCCCAAATCGAGCGATCGATGGCCTCGTACGGGCGATCTCGGGCGGCTCGGCCGGACTCTCCCTCTCTCCGGCGGGCGATTCCATTTATCATCGCCGTCTTCCTTGCCGCGCTCTTCGTCGTCTTCATGCTCAAGAGCCGATCCCTCTCCGTCGCCACTCCTTCCTATTCTCCCTCTTCGAGCCTCGAAATCCCGGCTCCTTACACTGTGGATCCGAAATTAAAGCTCAAGCTGCCGCCGCAGAACCTCCTCTCCCTCTCCTTGGATCGCAGGAACCGATTGCCTCCCAGGAACACGGATCTCTTCCCTTCCCTGGCGAATGACCACACGAAGATCGTTCTTTACGTCCACAACCGCCCGCAGTACCTCCGCGTCGTCGTCCGGAGCCTCGCCGCGGTGGAGGGCATCGGCGAGACGCTGCTCATCGTCAGCCACGACGGGTACTTCTCCGAGATGGATGAGATCGTCCAGGGGATCCGCTTCTGCCAGGTGAAGCAGATCTTCGCGCCCTACTCCCCCCACCTCTTCTCTGACAGCTTCCCCGGTACCTCCCCGGGCGATTGCCTCGAAAAGGATGACTCCGCCGCCAAGAACTGCAGCGGCGCGGCCGATCAGTACGGCAACCACCGCTCGCCACGGATCGTGTCGCTGAAGCACCACTGGTGGTGGATGATGAACACGGTGTGGGACGGGATGGCGGAGACCAGGGGATTCGACGGCCACATCCTCTTCATCGAAGAGGACCACTACATCTTTCCGAACGCCTACCGGAACCTCCAGCTGCTCGTCGGGCTGAAGCGAACCAAGTGCCCCCAGTGCTACGCCGTCAATCTCGCCCCTTCGGACGTAAACTTCAAAGGCGAAGGGTCGGGTATGCTGATCGCCGAGAAGATGGGCAATGTGGGCTACGCCTTCAACCGGACTGTTTGGGGAAAAATCCGAGCAAAGGCGAAGGAGTTCTGCTCGTTCGACGAATACAACTGGGACATCACGATGTGGGCTACAGTCTACCCCTCTTTCGGAACTCCGGTTTACACTCTGAGAGGTCCCAGGAGAAGTGCCGCCCATTTTGGCAAGTGCGGGCTGCATCAGGGGCAAGGGAAGAGCAGCACCTGCATCGACAATGGCGAAGCGAACATTCAGCTGGATGAAATCGACAAAGTTCCCAACATCAAGCCCGATTGGCAGGTGCGTGTTTTGAGGACGCAGTCTGGCTATCAAGCAGGTTTCAAGGGTTGGGGAGGCTGGGGCGACGAGAGGGACCGAGAGCTTTGCTTGAATTTTGCCAACATGTACCAAGCTGTGCAAGCGGCATCATGAAAATTTTCTCGTTCTTGAGACAGCATCAGGCTATTTCCACATACACCGGCTTGCTGAATCATATCGTACAGAAACGATTGCTGAGGTAACAACTTAGCATAGGATGTAGCAGTGAAAGATTTTGCATGTATCTTCACACGAATTAAGTAATTCATCAAAAAATTTTGCATTGTAATTATGTTCTACTTCTGATAATATAATCAAACGAGCTTTTAAGCAAATATAGACCTCTGCAAATTGATCAATGATCATTGAGTTACTCTAGTGTAAAAGAAAATTGTTGCCATTTTTGCATGTGAGGCTCGGTAATTTGCCTCCAACACCTCACTTATCTTTCTACGTTTATCTTTCTGTAGAGGGGAACAGACTCACTTAAGCTACCGGTTTCTATGTGCATCTTGAATTAGCTTTTCCTGTGTCTTTTAATTAGCTCCTTACTGCATTCAGTTTTTTTTTTTTAAAGTTCCTTACTGAATTCATACATGTGAATATTACAGCTTGGTTCAATGCATCTATGAGAACCAGTAGCTTCCAATACTTCATTCACTACGTTTTCTATTTGTTCTGTGTCTAGTTTTATTGGATGCATCTATCTGAATACTACAGCTTGGTTGGCTGCTAGCTAACCATGTTGGTCTTCTGGAATATTTTTCATACAAGGTACATCTACTAACGGTGATGTAAAGAACATAGAGAAAATACAGCTAGATGATTTATGCAGAATTCATTCAATGGGTCTATGAAGTGATGATGCTATTCAGGAAACGATCCGGTTATACGTCAAATTGTTGAGGTGGCAAAAAGTCAGTGTTTAGTAGTTTGCCTGTCTTAGTTAGATGCTATTTGGTGCCCTGATAGATCTTGCCAATCATGATTCCATTGAGATCAAAAGATGAGCTACGGTACCAGGATAGCAAGCATTTCTACGTCGATCACAACCACCAAGGCACTAATGTATGTTTGAAGTAATGTTAGCTGGGGTAGTAGATCAGGGTCATGTTTATATCACCCTGTCATCGAACACTCCTTGATACAAGTGGTTTGTTAATTGGGAATATATATATATATATATATATATATATATATATATATATATATATATATATATATATATATATATATATATATATATATCATTTATAATCAATTGGGAAGTTCCTAATTTTTTTTATGTCCTAAAAGATGGTCCATTTTAGCAGTATATTAGCTGGAAATATAAAAAGACCGTAGTCGGCTGGCTGGGTCTTTATACATCTGCTCCTCGGCTTATGAAAAAATAAATTAGAGACAAACCCAAGGAATATTAGCATAAGCCGCCACCGACCAGCGTACCCAAAAAATAGATCTCATCCCTGTCCTGACGACGATACTCCACCCTCCTTTACCCTTTCCCCCACCCGTTTCGCCATTGGAGATGCCAAAATTACATGTGACATGGCTACATGGATGCCCACGTCAGCGGTCACCGAGCCGAGGACGTCGCCGCCGTATGGCCGCTCGCCCACGTCAGGTGCGGCACGGCACGTGATCGGCCTCGGGGTTCGACGTGAAAAAGTGGCCGACAATTGACGGTGGATAAATTCTTTTACTTAGCCTCTCTGTCCTCAACAAATTGAATAATGCCTATGGTGTCCTCCGTCTGCACCAACCTCTCGAGACGGTGGCGTGACAGTAAATAAGTAGGGCTAATTTTGGTATATCCACGACGGGTACTAAAACAAACCCTTCCGCTTTTTCTTTTTATATATCATTGAATCCTCGAAAAGCGAAAGCTCCGGTTCGCCTGCGCTCGGAAGTTGGCTGCTGGCTGCTGCTTCTGCCCCATGGCGATCCAGGAGAAGCTGATGGGAGCGGTGGTGGAGCACCGGCTCCCCCTGGCGGCTGCAGCCGCCCTCGCCGCCGTGATCTTTTCCTTCGCGAGCCTCGGGCCGAGCATCGCAAGCGTCGCCGGCTTCTTCTGGCCCCTCCTCGTCTCCACCGCCTTTCTGCTCGTCGTCGTGGCCCTCCTCTTCCGGATCTCCCCGCCCACCGAGGCGGCCACGGACGACTGCGGGGAGCTCATCGACTTCGTGGCGGGCAAGCCGGAGGACGTGCATCTCCACGGGTCCTACCGCCACGACGCCCAGCAGCAGCTGCCCGGGGAAGCTGCGACGGCGGCGGAGACGGCGGCGGAGGCGGAGGCGGAGGGAGAGCGCAAACTGGGCTCGGGCGCTGGAGCTGTAAGTGGGTAGGCGGTGAATTTTTTTTCGTTTCAGGTGTTCTGCAGGAACAGCTTGATGTGGAATGCGCTCCGCTTACGTGGAGGGCTGAGTGAGGGGGCAAACGTAAAGCCGGCCAATAAAGAGGAGGGTGAGGGTGTGTGTGTCGTCGAATAACGTGACTCTGGGACGGGGGGCCTGCCCGCGTTCGGGGTGATATTGTAATAACATGTCAAGTTTTAGGGTTTTATCGTGTGTAAGTTATGTAGGTAGGACATGCTATATATAAACTTAATTGACTTGTGCGCCGCACGTGGTTTTTTTGTCCTTGTGTAATCCGCGGCCACATGACTCGACTCCTCGTCATCATCAATACCTGATCTCGTTCCTCGCATGCTCGTCGATAACCAGGCAGGGCTCGACAAGAAGAATCGTACCGTTGAACTCGATTCCCGCCCCCCTTTTCTTCTTCGTGCCTTCTACCTTTTCCTTTTTTTAAATTTTTTTTAGTTTGGTTGTATTTTTATGCGATAGATTTAGTTGTGGTGTAATTTTAATCATCGCGACGCCCGACCTGCTTCGCTTCGGCTGCTTCCGTAAACCTAAAGCCGCCCGAGGGTTCGGTTTCGGCTCGACATTTTGGTAAGCACCTCGCCTTCCTCCATCGCTTCCACCTTCCCACCATGTTCCTGATGCAGATTTGCGTCGCTCTTCTCTTCCCTCTCTTCTGGTGCTTGAGGTGCACGCCCAACGCCAGTTTCTGATCTGGGGAGAGAAATTTCTCGATTGGCGATTCCAAAATGTCCGTCCACAATTTTTCCCCCCTGCACCGCGATTCTCTCGCAGAACATCTCGTCTTTTCCCGATCGGTGTATGATTATTCATTGTGGCCTCACAAGGTGCTTATTTGTAGATTTTGTCTACGATGCAAGGCTTGAGGAATGCCATAACCAATCATGTCCGTCTGAGCTGCTCGACCGAGTTACTGGGATGTCGAGCATCTGGAATATTAGTCGGTGTGCCGCGCCGGCGACTGTGCGCATCATCGGGCGCTGCCAGTTTGGAAGATCTCCGAACTCGCGTGCTCGATTTGGTCAAGAAGTACGACAAGATCGACGCAAGCAAGGTAATTCAAACATTACAATATCATAGAGTTCTCCAAACAGGGCGTTGTGGTGATGGTACTTGTTATTGTTTCCTCCATAAGACTATGGAACTCCTAATTCTCTCGAGGAGGTTAGCAGCCTGTCATACCAAGTGCCAAATTTGCGCTTCCCTTAATGAATTTGCGCGGTAAATTAAGTTGACTGTGGAAGACTGATATTTATCATAAATGTTTTGCTTCCGAGCCAATTTGGAATTTGTTATGGGAGTAAAATAAAAGGTTGATGGCAGTGAGTTAAATATATATTGGAGTTAGCAGGTGAAAGTGTGTTTTCTGTTTCTCCACAACTATTGAATGATAGCGATGAGTTTTTTTTTTCTACAAGTGTGCAATAACCCGTAAGTTCTAAAATGTTGGTTCAAATCCATCTAGTATTTGCAAGTTGCAAACTCATATATGGTTGCCTTTACTCATTCAAGCAAACTGGAACCACCGTATGGAAAATTGCACGTGTAGTTTATGCATCACGGATGGTTCTCTGGAAATTTCTATCTTTCCATACCAATTCTGTTGCCATGTAATTTAGATGTAATTGCATCTAAACTTGTCATAAAAGTTCTTACATTTCTTAGATTTCCTGACTGCTTTTAGGCAAGTGAATTGAGGTTGCTCTATACACTTTGTTTCATTCCTTCAATAGTCCGCTTGAAACCATTCTATAGCGACGTTGTCTCCTGGTTTTGCTTTTAGTCTTAAGAACTTCAGCTAAGCATTCACTTGTTTCTCCATGACATCTTATCAGATGTGATCTAGCATTTTTATTCATCAGAAGCTTTAGCGGTAACTGCAGCTTTGCAGCACCAGATCCGCCATCTACATCATGTCAATTTGAATTCTCTTTGCCAATGTATACATCAAAATAAATAGGGGATGAAGCTGCATCTCTTATTATTGTTTGCTTCTTCATGCTTTGGGTCGCAGAAGAAAAAGATGTTTGGTATGCTTATTAACAAAAGGATCTGTGCTGCTTATCCTCTTTTGAGAATGTAAGCATAATGCTTATTTTGCTTGTTGCGCAAAATGCAAGTTCATTTAGCTATAACGGTAAGGCTCCACACTTGAGGTTATGAGTTTAAGATTTACTAAATATAAAAAAATGCTTACTTTGTTTGAACTTTTCCTCACCAGTATGGCGTGAATGTATGGAATTAACTGTACTGGCTTTTTTTCTTGTTTTAATGCATTATAAGATTACTAAGTGCAGCCTATAGTCAATAAACAGTCTCTTCTGTTCTTACTTTCCCTTTAATCAAAATAAGCAGTCTCTTCTGTTCTTACTTTCCCTTTAATCAAAATAAACAGTCTATTCAGTTCTTACTTTCCCTTTAATCAAAATAAACAGTCTCTTCAGTTCTTACTTTCCCTTTAGTCAAAATAAACAGTTTCTTCAGTTCTTACTTTCCCTTTAATCAAAATGTTAAAATCATCGCAGGTAACTGAGACAGCTGACTTCCAAAAGGATCTTTCTCTGGACAGCTTGGACCGAGTGGAGCTTGTTATGGTCATCGAGCAGGAGTTCTCAGTTGAAATCCCTGACGACAAGGCGGATAAGCTTTCATGCTGTGCCGATGTGGTGAAATACATATCAGAAGCCCGGACAACCAAGAAAGAAACCTCCTGAAATATATCTCACAGTTAAATATCTGAAGACGGGTTCTGAAGAATGTTTTTGACAAGTTTAATGTCGTTTGTTTACACTTAGACAAGTTGAAATTGTGGGCATCATCATGAACTTGTGACCTGTAAGCCTCAGGATAATTCAGTTGAAATTCTAGGGATCATTCTTCTTCCTTTTTTATTTTACGCAAATTCCTTGTTTCTAACTATAGCTTTTTGGCGAGCTTGTATCTTGTCTCCATTCAAGGAAAAAAACAGTTCTTGATTTCCAGCGACCTTTTTAATTTCCGCAAACTGCAGCAGTTTTTTCAGCAGTTGTTAAATTAGTTTACCTAATCTTGTACCTCGTACGTTTTCCATCTCATTCGCTACAAAATTTCTTATATGATTTAGCTGCAGCGAGAAGCAAGCGAGAGGAACTGTTTTTTGACCCTTTATTTTTGAGGCAAATCCCATTCAGACCTGAACTATTAAATCCAGTTACATGTATATCCACATCGCATTCGTCCAAATTTTGAATACCGAGCTATTGGACATCTTTTTTCACAAAGAAAAAAAAAAGAGCAAGCGGATTTTACAGGTCTCCAAGTCAAAACTGTCAAATCCGACGAATGAGTCAACCAGATGCACCCAGTACGGCACAAAATATCTAATCGGACACCGCGGCAACGTCAACGTAATGTGGAGCCCTCCGTCGCGTCAGCCAAATAATACTCGTGGGGCGCTACGACGGACGGCCAAGATCAACGAACTCTCGGTTGATCGAACGACCAATAAGATCCAATATGGCCCATTCTTATCGAGAAACAAACGGCCACCGCCCGGCCACGCGTCCCTTCGGATGAGATATTAGAGCCATCGATCCGACGAACCCCGCATCCGTCTCCGTGCTTGTGCTGCACACCGGACGCTCCGTCGACTCTCTCGCGGTGCTCTCTCTTCTAGGGTTCTTCCCTGTCGCGTTCCTTTCCCCCTCCAATCTCTCTCGTATTCGATTTGATTCTTATCCTCTCTCTTCCTCTTCACCCTCCCCCTCCATCGAATCGTCTCTTGTGGCCGACCACGCGATCTGCTCTCCGCGGCTGCAGCGCCGGCGTCAGCCTGCTACTTTCGCCTTCTCCGGAAGAAAAGGGGCACGGTTTGGAGCGCTCGTAATCGCTGATTCCTCTTTTAGTCGAATCCCGGATCAAGTCGCTGTTTTGAGTTGGTTTCTCGGTGAAAGTTGTGTTCTTTGAAGCTCTCCGTAGATGGCCGATTCGGATAACGAATCGGGCGGGCACAACGCCGCCGGGATGGGGGCGGGCGGCGAGCTGTTGTCTCCGCGGGAGCAGGACCGCTTCCTGCCCATCGCCAACGTGAGCCGCATCATGAAGAAGGCGCTCCCGGCGAACGCCAAGATATCCAAGGACGCCAAGGAGACGGTGCAGGAGTGCGTGTCGGAGTTCATCAGCTTCATTACCGGGGAGGCCTCCGACAAGTGCCAGAGGGAGAAGCGCAAGACCATCAACGGCGACGACCTCCTCTGGGCCATGACCACCCTCGGCTTCGAGGAGTACGTCGAACCGCTCAAGGTCTACCTCCAGAGGTTCCGGGAGATGGAGGGCGAGAAGGGGGGCGCCGTCGCCTCCTCGTCCTCGTCTCAACCCCTGCAAAAGGACGTCGGCGGCACCGGCGGCGCTGCCATGACCATGGGGAACAATGTGGGCGGTTTCGCGGGCAGCAGCGGAGGAGCGGCCGCGATGTACGGTGGCGGCATGACTATGATGATGGGGCAGCATATGTACGGCTCTCAACCGTCGTCATCGCCCTACCATCACCACCATCTGACGATGCCGCCGGGAAGGAACAACGGCGCTGGCGACGGTGATGGAGGCTCGTCGTCTTCGAAGGCAGGGTTTAAGTAGCGAATTAATTGCTGTTTCAGTGAGCTATCATCACTTGCTATATATACACCCCTCGTTATATCATATATGCATGCGTAATATCTCTTTTTACCTTCTTTTCTCAACTTGTTTCTTGTAATGAGACAAGTCACAATTGAGATGAATTTGGAGGGTGCTGCAGTCCACCTCTATTCTTCAGGTGTCGTCCCAGGAGTTGAGCATAGAGATTCATCCGAAGAAAAATTTGTAATTTTTCTTTTAAGTTTTCTTAGTCTGGTAAAATCTTTCAACTATGCTCTTATCACGATAAAATAATAATTGCCGGGTTAATTAACCAATCTCAACTAAGAAATTTTTTGATAGAATCGGAGGGTAGCTATTAATAGTTAAAGGAATATATAAGTGGTTCGAGTGCCCACAAGGCTTTTTGATGCATTGAGGTTGTGCAGGATTCCCATTGGATTTGGAGGATATATAAAGGTGGGTGGTCCTTTTTATTATCCGGCACTGGCAGCAGTGCTTTAAGACTTGAGGATATAAAATATGCCTATCTCTACCTCTGGGAATGTGGAAGTTGCGTGTCCCTCTCAGGATGCACAATCCTCTAATCAAGGGGAACCGGCAGGCAGCCTCACATGGATCATGGATTTGGATATGGGGATCTTAAAGACTCGATTGAGACGAGGAGGAGGAGGATGAGGGGGACGGGAGATCTTTCTTTTCCTTCTCAGTGGTGCTGACTGTGAAGCTGCAGAAGGAGAACCTCTTTCGTTTGGCAACACCAATCTCCCCCTTCTGATTGGTTTCAGTTCTATCTGGGGGAGCCTGGTGGATGATGACTCCGTCCTCTACACCTCCACATCCCCCATTTCCTAACACTGGTAGCTGAACAGAATTGTTTAATGTCTTTTTCTGAGATGCCGTCGTAATTTTATAAAAAGCTAAATTTGTTCCCTTTCTAATGGATGCAAACGACAAAAATGAATAATTCGTCAAAGTTCAATTTTGGGGACTAGTAAGAAATTAAATTACAGGGATGAAAGCGCAGTTGCCCTAAACTTCAAGGCTGAACTTGAAATTTTTCTGAGCAACTTTGTAATTATATGTATATGTTTTTTGCTGCATGTATACTCAGCACAATTGTCAGACACACACCTAATACACCCCTAGATCTCGCTGTACATATAATTGTAGATATAGACAGATATATACACAGATATCCGCACTGTAATTATTAAATAAGCTGCAGGATTGGAAGAATTATATTACTGGCAAACCAGGTACATGCCTGCGAGAGCAGAAGAGTAGAAGCTTGCTGAATTAAGCAGTAGGGAAGGAGGCCTCCATGGCGATGCCGCAGAGGCCTTCCTTGGCTTCCACACCTCGCTCCATCCTGATGTAGCCGTTCTCGCCCCAGCTCGACCCCCACGAGTTCTTCACCAGCCAGTAGTCGGTCCCGCCGCTGGCGCCGTAGCCGACGGCGGTCACGCCGTGGTCGAGATTGGTGCCGCAGGGGCCAGTGAAGACGCCGCCCGCATAGAACTGGAAGGCGAAGCCGCTGGCCTCTATGGCCACAGAAACCGGCTGCTTGGCCACGGCCTTCTGGAGCGAGGCCTCGTCGTTGGCCGGGACGTCCTCGTAGCCGCTGATGACGGCCGCGACGGGCGAGCATTTCCTGGCGTCGCAGGTGCCGTCGGCTCCCATGTAAGGGTAGTTGGACTCGGAGGCGAGGCCGCCGTTCTTGATGATGAACTTGAAGGCTTCGTCCATGAGGCCGCCGTTGCAGCCCTGGTCCTCGCCGTGGACGTCGCAGTCCACGAGCTCCTGCTCGGAGAGGGAGATCAAGTTGCCGGTGTTGAGCTGGGTGATTCCCTCAATCGCTGCTACTGCAGAGAAAGCCCAGCAGCATCCTGCCCAGTAGTGTCATCAAGTTGAGTGGTCAGTAAAAAAAGTAACTTCGATCGATCTCTGCAAATATAAACATATGTATTTAGGATCCTTATGCACTCAGATAATAAAATCGGTAGTTTTGATGGGACTCTATTATGGATTTCTGACCATGGCGAGCCCTCTTTAACTCTTCCTTCTTAGATCTCGAGTTTTAGAAGAAGAGACGGAGAAGGAAGTATAAGCAATAACTAGTTTTATTAAGGGATGATAGCTCATGACGTCCTTATCTATCTATTATGAGCCTCAGCATCTAGCATTGGATAGAGCTCATATGTCCTAACAATCACAGAAGTAAGACATGTACATACCACATTGGCGTTGATCTTTGACGGGGGTGACAGCACCTTTCGATCTCCAGTCCATGCTAGCGGGGATCGCAGAAAGGTTCTCGTACCTGAAACCTCTGTTCTTGGCCAACTTTGAGCCCTGTGCTGATGAAGGCTCGCCGTCGGCGCAGACGCTCTTCTTGAAGCCGGTGTGCGTGGCCGTGAATTCCTCGTTAGTCATGTCGGCGAACTTGTTTACGGCCAGCCAGTAACTGTGCTCCCCCTCATTGAAGGAATCGATGAGCTCGGCGTTGGACGCGAAGATATCGAATCGCCGCTCTTTTTCCGCAGCGTCTTCGTACACGCGGCCGTGCTGCGCCATCCATCGCTCGAATCGCTCGGACATGAGCATGCTATTACTCTGCATACGCCCAGCGAGAAGGGAAGGGCAAGCAGCGCTTACCACGAACAGCAGGGCTCCCAGCAGGCATTTGATTTTGAGTGCCCCTTCAAAAGCCGCCATCGACTAACGATAATATATCTCCTACCCGGGATTAATGGCGAGCGATCAGCTAATTTTGCGTAAAGCTAATAACTGATCAAGAGAAGGGCTGTGTGAGAGCCCAAGGCATCGCCAATCACTATATATAGATGCATCCTTGGTGAATAATAAAATAAATGTTCTAAAGCAAAGTCTATCTCATGATATCTAACAACGTACGCAAATGTCATAGCAATCACTTTCTAAATATTCAATGATACTTTAAGTGATCAAAGCAGCCTTCAAACTAGACCCTCGTCCCACCAGAGCTCATCCTTCACGGCACGGAGTAAATGATTAAAGTAATGTCGAAGGCTTCTTCGTGCACCACAATATACGTTCTTCAGCAAGATGCATCTCTGCAGATACGTTTTTCTTCAGCAAGGCTGGCCATATGGAAAATGTGATCAGAAATCCATAATAGAGTACCATCAAAACTACCGATATTATTATCTTCGTGCAGAAGGATCCTAAATATGTATGTTTACATTTGCAGAGATCGATCGAAGTTACCTTTTTACTGACCACCCAACCAGATTACACCACTGGCAGGATGTTGCTGGGCTTTCTCTGCAGTAGCAGCGATTGAGGGAATCACCGAGCTCACAACCGGCAACTTTGTCTCCCTCTCCGATCCGTAGCTCGTGTACTGCGACAACGTCCACGGCGAGGACCAGGGCTGCAACGGCGGCCTCATAGACGAAGTCTTTGTTAGGAAATAAACTTATTTAGGAAATATGTTTTATTTACATTTTTCAATTCTGAATTATAAGGAGAAGATGGAAATGTTTCTAAAACTTATCCTTTGTTTTTCCAATTTTGTTTTTGTAATCTGATATATTAATACAACAGATGTGATGGTGAGCTATAAGTCATCCTACACGATTTCTTGTTTCTTCCTCTTGTTCTCTGCTTTCTGGTGATTCTTCGGTACTCTTCCAACAATTGATATCAGAGCCTTCAAGTTCATCATCGAGAACGGCGGCGGCCTGGCCTCCGAGACCAATACCCTTACACGGGAGCCGACGGCAACCTGCGACGCCAGGAAATGCTCGCCCGCCGCGGCCGCCATCAGCGGCTAGGAGGAAGTCCCGGCCAACGACGAGGCCTCGCTCCAGAAGGCCGTGGCCAAGCAACCGGTTTCGGTGGCCACAGAGGCCAGCGGCTTCACCTTCCAGTTCTACTGTCTCCAATCTTAGCTGATTAATTATGCAATCACAGCAAGCAAGCTCAGGATGTTATAATTCCTACAGTAATTTGCGTAATGTGCATTATGCAGGGTCCATATTTTATCTTTTCCATGCTCAGGCTTATCAAAACTTTATCAAGGCATATCAATTTTAAAATAAGCACAAAGAATTACTAGTGTTTTATTTCCTAAAAACGACATTTCTCTCACCTTGTTGAAATATTCTCCCAGCTATTTTTTTGTTTATTTTTAGGATGATCTTTTCCCTAATTAAAATAATCCATCGTTCAATCCCAATTCTCAACCGACCACTGCGCACCGCCTTCCCTATTTAACCCAAATGAAATCTCATTTGGGTTCCGGCAGCGGGTCGAACCGCCGGCGGATTTCTTCCAATCCCAGAAACATCAGATCCGCTTATGCTTGTCCCTCTGGCCACACGATGAGATGTGAACGGCAGATTGAGTCGCCAAGAGGGGGAGATGGCAACTTGCAAGTCGTCGCGATTGGGATCCGGATGCCCGCGTTTCTTCTTCCATCGCTTTTTTTGTTGATTAGGGATCGGTTGATCTGCTGGAATCATTGGAATTGTCATCGGAAACCTTCGGCCACGGCTCGGCGCTTTCACGTGTTGGAGGGTGCCGCCTCGACTTCCTCCGCCGCGCTTGGTCGCCTCCCGTCTATCCGAATCGCCCCCCTCGACCTTCCCTGGAACGGAGGTACGTTTACTCGTTTCCCCTCCTCTCTATTGCCGCCGCCCGATTGCTCAAAAGATGTTTTTTTCCTATCGAGTTAACCTAATTGGTTTTAGGGTTTGGTTTCTTTTATTTAATTAGCTTCCAGCGATCTGGTTCTTGTGCCGGTTCGCGGTCATCGACAGCAGATTCGTGGATTAATTTTTTCCCCAATTTTTGATATGATGGTACTGGGTTACTGATTTCCAGATGTTTTTTTTTTCTTCCGGCGAAGCCACTATTTGCAACCCAGAACATCCGTGTTGATTGTATGCTGATATCAGTCGGTTATTGTTTAGAAGAGTACACGGTGGAAAACCTCGTTTTGCAGGTTGAACGTGTGGTATATCAAAAGATGTTACTAGGATGGGGATGTTCTGTTTTAACTATTAGTTGGACCATTAAAATGAAAGAGAAATAGATTCGTTTTTCTTGTTGGGATATTGTGTTCGTAGATGTATGAAAGAGTCAATTTGCTTTTAATCCAGTACAGTTTCGTCTGCCTATTTGGATGGCTTAACCACGGATGTTCTGTTGGCCTAAGTTTAATTGTACATTTCCTTTTCTTTTGCCAGGTATATATTCAGTTGTTTGGTTATATCCCCATTCCTTTTTATGATCTCACTGTGTGATTGACCATCGTTTTACCATAACTACTTCTTAGTAGTCTATCATTTTTTGTTGTTAATAGGATGCATCGGTGAATGCTTTAGATTATCCTACAATGGTGGCTATGAGATGGTAGATGGGTGCAAGTTAGTCGGCTGATTTCTTGAAATCAAAATTTTTAAGTAGCAGATTATCAAAAAGTCCTGGCCTAGAGATTTCTTTTACTTCTTACTGTCTTTTTCTCCTAGATTTTTTTATCATGGATTCTGGAGTTGGATTTGATTCATATTATGTATGTTTGGGCCCTGATAACATTCTAGTGCAACCTAGAACGACATATTAATTAGTACGATTTTGCATTGTGTTTCTAACACTGTTAAGTGGCCCTTGAGTTCTGTAACTAAAATTTATTTTTTATCATGCAATCAACTTTTATTCTATCAAGATGTATTCTTATGCATTTTTTGATATGGTACCATCATAATTGATATATTTTATATTTGCAAATCGTCTTCTTTCTGATAGGTACTTGTTCAAGTATTTGTTGTTACACTATGCAAAGATTATTGAAGGATCAGGTGCAAGCACAATTTAGTGTTGCGCGAGATGTTTCAGGATTATCTTGAATAATGCTAGCCTTTAGCGCTTTATCCTTCAGCATCTAATTAGTTGTCTGGTCATCATAGTATTTAACTGTAGACAATGTCCAAGGGTCAATCACAACCAAGTACTCATGCAGCAAGGAGAGGACTTGGAAGGTGCAAAAGAAAGTTTGTTGAGATCTTTGATGTTGACAAGGGGAAAGCTGATGTTGTCATCATTGATGCCCCAGAATCATCTCAGCATGGATCAGCATGTTCTACAACTAAATACAGTAGCAATCCTGCTGTTATACAAATTGATGACGAAGAGGGAGATTTTGATGCAACTCCTTGTAATGCAGGAAAGAGTTTCCCAAGTAGCAGAGCTTGTCCTGTGTTCAGTGATCATCCATTTGAGAAAGAATTAGATAATGATGTATGTGTAATCTTTCATAGAAAGGGTGTTTCTCCTTCTAACATTAGGGCAAACGCACATATTGTAGTTGGTTCCCCTACAGGTCATTATGGTCTATATTATTCTGAAAGCAGTTCATCCGAAAGTGATAGTTCAGAGTATGGTACTTATGAAAAAGATGGTTCTGATTGTGAGATCATGGAAGGCTCTTCTGGTCTTATCCGAGAACAGTGGGAAAGAGCTGTCAATAGAAGAAAGATGTCTCAAAAAGTTAAAGTCGGCTGTGAGGATCAAACTAGTGCATCAGGTTCCAGTGCTGATCCTGTATTTTCTTCAGCTGAACCTGGTCCAGATATGGTTGATCTGGATGACTGTATGAATGAGAACAGCTCCGAGCATTTTGAAGCACCAGTCTATAAGTGTGGTTCCAATTGTTCAAACAGTGGGAAAAAGTATACTTTTAATGCAACCAATAATAATGAACACTGTGGAGATTCTTATCCAGGTAATACTCATGAAGAGCTTCATACAGATTCAGATGTATTTACTGGAATTAATTGCAAAGGGCCTAGTTTTGAGAAGGACAAAACATTTGAAAGCAGTTTCCACAAAGATGAGTTTTTTGAAACTGATATGGATCATAATAAAACATATTCTTCAAACGTGCCAATGCAAGGGAGTATTCATTTCACTAATGATGATTTAAATTTTATGAGAGAGAATGAGAAAGTTCCGTTCAGGAATTCTTCCTCCATGAGTACACGTGGTGCTGGAGAGGAGATGTGTACTGGAAAACCATCTGAAGCTTCTGGTGCAAAACATTCTGTCTCTGATGGTGCTGGTTTTGAGAAGCAGAAGGAAGATGTCCTTCACAAGCAACCATCACATAGCACCTCTGCTGAGCAGGAAGTTACTGCAGAGACAATGAAGAAGCCATCTGTGGAGCAAACTCCTACATTCAGTGAACTGCTGCATGATGAATCAGAAATGAACCATGACAATTATTGCCGCAGCTATGATGTGGAAGCCCCCCATGGAGAATCAACTTTCAGAAACAATGCAAGACATGGGGCATCCATCAAGAATATTTCTTTAGGTACAGATGGACCAGAGTTATCTTTATTGGAGGGCAATGCTATTGATGATCCTCAAAAGCCAAATGTACCCCAGATTCAGAATGATATAATTGGTGACCGGGAAAAGCACAAGGAATCTGATGATTACAAACGTGCCAATGAAGAGGAATGGGCATCCAGGATGCGTGAGATACAGATTCAGGTTTTACATAATATTCTTTCATCATGGCTTTTGTTACATTGCCTACATGACCATATCAACATCTTTTTCTGTTGAAAAGGTTACTTCTTGTTGATATCTTGGATTAATAAGTAAAGATTTTTTATCTTTCTTCTCTGTGCTATAGTTACCAAATTTCAAAAAAAAAATCCTCTAAAATTGTCCATACAGGATTAATCAGCAAGATGTGAATGTGCCTACTTGTAGAACTTGCGCACAAACCTTTTATTAAATGTTCACTTTTTTTCTCTTATCTCTTCAGACAACTTAACATACTTAAGATAAGGAAGAGAGCTGACAATTCACTTTTAGCAAGTTGCTAACACAAATCACACGACACGCCAAAAAAGTCACAACACACATAATATATTTGCTAAACAGGTGACATGACATTACATGATTCGCCCTTATAACTTTTACCATCTTTTAAGTTCTGATGGACTGACCTTTTTACCCACGATTATGAAAGAACTATGCATTTATTTTCATCTTATATTTGATTTGAACTGATGCCCAAATGTGTTATGCGGTATGTGAAAACAGATAACCAATAGGGGCATATATTATAACAAGTGTAGATTTGGTGGGAATTTTTACTGAATGAATTGTAGGGTTTCCATATGTGACACAATGCTTAGATCTTTGACATTTTAATTGGGATAAGTGCAGTTTGACAACCTTATTTTACATGAAACCAACGGATGTAGTACCTTTTTGTTGCTTCTTGCATTCAGTACAATGCATTTTTTCCAACAGGCATCTATTCAATTTCCTTTGTATTTTGCAGGCAGAAGAAGCACAGAGGCTACGGAGGCTATGTAAGAAGAGAAAAGCTGAAAGCTTGCGTTTATTGGATATGGAGAAAAGGCAAAAACAACGACTCGAAGAGGTTAGAGAATCACAAAGAAAGGTATTCTAATGGTTGATAACTGCACTTGTATTTGTACTTTTTTATCAGGTTACCTTTCTCATGATATTTTACCTAATTGATTTAATAATTGTCAGTACAATTTTGTGGTATTTGGTATCTTTGAAATATATCATATTGAAGATGAGATACTGGAAAATTTCTTGAAACCTTTCTTCAATATCTCTTTGAAATTTGAGACATTGAAGCTGAGAGTACTGGATAAAATTTCTTGAACCCTTGCTTCTTCCATAGAAGTTCCAATTTTTTTTCCCCTAATTGTGAAAGATGTGTTCTTTGTCAAAGTTTCTTATTTACATAATGAATGATGTTACAACTCTCTTAATTATTTTCAGGACATCTCTATTTTATTTACATTCAGTCATTTCTGTCAATTTCAGGATGAGGAAATTATAAATCAGAAAGAACTCCTCCGAACTGAAGTAAGAAAAGAGCTGGACAAGATGGAATTGAGATATAGAGACATGGCTTCACTCCTACGTGGGCTCGGCATCCATGTTGAGGGAGGTTCATTTCCTTTGTCACATGAGGTAAGTTGCTTGGAGTACTTATTTTCATCAAGCCAAGCTAGCATATCTTTAGGTGCTGACCCATTAGTAATGTGAATGGGCCATATTGTTACTGATTTTTGCTTGTTCCTTCCTTGTGAAGAATGCTGTTTATATGACTATATTTTACAAATGAACAATTTCCGTGCCGCTGAGCATTTTAGAGAAGAGAGAACTTGTTAGAGAACCAGTGATAAGAAAAGCGCATTGCTTGAAGGATTTTTGCTGTGTACAATAGTGCTAGAAATGGAACCTAATTTGGTTGGTGCAACGGACCAGATACGATTAGAGATTTTAGTACTATGTAGGTTAAGCACTTGATGTAGTTAAAAATTTCCAGTCTTTTATTTCTCCGTGGGAGATTTTAGTACTTTCCGTTGTTGCATCTGCTAGAGTATATCCTCCCTTTTCGTTTGAAGAGGGGGTTGGAGTATTCTTTGTTCTTACCCGTTACGCTATGTTTTCCAGGTTAATGCTGCATATAAACAAGCTCTATTGAGATTTCATCCCGACAGAACTTCAAGGTCTGACATCCGGAAACAGGTTGAAGCCGAAGAAACATTTAAAATGATTTCACGCGTGAAAGATAAGCTAATGCCTGTATCATAATCGTAAAGGTGACCCCTTGCGGAGCCAAAATGTTGTGTTCATGCCGCTCTACATGGATTTTTCCAGTGGCCGCAAGTCTTGATTTCCAGCCCGCAGGATAAAGGGAAAAAATACACGTTTACATGTAGTTTAGTTCCCCTGCAGTTCCATCTTCTGGAATCAGTGATGTGCCAAAAATTTTGTTTGCTGCCTGCACCACGGGTTGCTGCTCCACGGTCATTCAAGATGTATTATTTGGTTGGCGATTAGCTGTTTCTTGCTGGTGTATGCACCTAATCAATTGCTATGTATCACGGGAGAGCCAAAATGAGGTGAAATTGTCAAAGTGGCCTGTGTATATCCGTATCATGTTTTAGATCCTGAATCATTCACCTTTGATCTAATTGTACAATACACACATGTATTTTTTTTGGTAAAGTGGACGGACCTTTGGTGTCAAGGATTAATTCAAATATATATATATATATATGTGCATATTTACTTGCTGTGGACATCGTATTTAAGGTAACGTTGAATGTGAATTGGATAGAGATTGATGAAGCAGCGAGATACAAAGTGTCGAATAGAATGGTTCGAACCGTCCATCCCTGAGGGGACCTACCGCAACTTGGCTATCGGTGAACCCAGGTTGATTAAGACCAGCCTAAAATCGCCAGGAGCTCGGCAGCTCCGTCCGGTGTTGATGCATCGCGCAATTAAGGGCATCATAAAACAATACGCTCACTGCAAGCCTGTCACCTTTTCGAGAAAACGGTAAAAGAAATAACAATTTATATGACGATAAAAAATATATTAATTGCAACATTTTCGAGAGGCCCAAATTAAACCTTTATTATAAAATGTAAACAAATGTGTTATGAAAAAATTGGAATATCTAATCAAATATATGCAAGCATATGCATAAGTTAAATTAGGGAACCAAATTATGTCACACGTGCACACTTATGATACTACAAAACATCCGATATTTTTATTAAAAAAAAACGTTCTGAAATTTAAAGAAACATAAATCACAAGACAAAAGGCATAAATAAGATGCTCCTGCTCACCAGACAAAAATAGTGATCGTGAACAATTATGCATGTCGCTCAGTCCCATTCCAGGTTGAGGGCTGACGTTATAAAATACCATGTACTGCATAATATATATCTGACCATGAAATTTGTTGCCTTGTGACATCTTATTAAGTGTAAAACAAGGCTAGGCCTAGTGGTTCCAGTATTCTGCAGCTTATATACAGATGCACTAGCCAGAGAAATAAAGAGGTAAAAAGGACTGGCATTAGATTCAAATACACTTAGGTACGTACCATGCATAAGGTAGAGATCCCCACACCCATACATAAGGAACGGAAACCCCCCAATAAAAGCAGACATGTCTGGGTACACCTCAGAGAAGGAAAACGGTAGGTGTTGCCATCATTTATATAGCACTTAGTAATATTAGGCATTATTTGCAGGGGGCTGCTGATGGGTGGAGGAATTAGATATATGTGCTGCTGCCTTCAGCCGTTCAAGTGGCGGAGCATCCACGGCGGCAACAAGCTACTGCCGATCCGTGCCTGTGCCTGTGCCTGGGCCTGGACAGCTTCCTCGCAGTGGCCTTCGGGGGCTGCCCTTCTTTGGTAAGACCTGCCACCATGAAAGAGCAAAGTTTCAGATAATAGTAGATCACAGCATGCACGGGTTGTTCACGCTCATAATTTAGTCCCACATTTCCACCAGCATGATCCTTGAGGTGTAGTTTTTATAATTTCATGATGAACAATTCTCGGTAATTATTTTTTTCTACTTCCTAGTCGTGTGTGAGGTAAGTCAGGCACATGCAAGTAAAATAAAGTTTGCGGATCTACCTACAGAAAATCTTGGAATTAAAATGAGCATGGATGTGTAAATTTATACCCTGAACTAACATCACTAGGAAGTACGTGCATGTGTATAATAGATGGAAATACCCAATATTTAGAGTAGGATGAGTTTCTGCAAGCAAAGGGGGAGGCGAAGAGGTGCTTGTCTGGGCTTGTTCCCACAAGTTTGGTTGAGGCGGTGGTTGTGGTGGTTGCTGGGTGATAACTTTGGCCTTCTGCTTCTCCATCAGCTGCTTCAAATCACAACAACTCTGAGCTCACATAATTATAATTTTATGTTTCGAACAAAAGACAAATTATAATAATAATAATATACCTCGCGCTCCAAATTCTTATTTTGTTCCCGCAGTGCCTTTTCCTGCTCACGAAAATAAACGATGTGATGAAGAGAACATATGAACATCACAAATTGCTGTTAGCAAATTTAAATGCTGTAGGCGTGCGCATGTAACTAGATTAGTAAATCATTATAATGAGCCCACGTAGAGAACTTAATTTCAATGAGGACATCCACCGAAGAAAATTACTTCTAAAGCAAATAATTAATGATAAAAATATTAAAAAATACGAGCACTAATAAACACAGGAACCTTATAGCTCAGATTAAAAAAAACTAAGATTACATAAGAAAAATAAAGGTAACATATTAAAAGTACTAATAGACGTGGTTAATAGTTCATTACTTACTTACTGAGGATATAAAATTGTAATGTAATAGATACTCGTTACTTTGTGACATATTATTATAGGTAGCTTATCTTATGAGCATTGCAGTCATGTACAATGAAAAATAAAATAATTTAAAAAATCAGCCAAAAAAATATATAGAAACGTAAAGCATAAATATAAAGTTTCTACCTTTATATACAAACTTATAGTTAATAGTTGAAAAAGGTAAATGCTTCTCAGTTGTTAAAATAGTAAAATTTGTATAAAGTAATACTCAGTATAAGGGTCTGTGGGCGATGAGCTGCAATGATTTTGAACTATTAAGCATCATGCGCATGCATAGAAGCACATGCTCCATCCATAGCAGGCGTATTATCATTGATTTAACATGAAATACAACCCCATTCAACTGCAATTAGTAATTCCATGAAGTCATAATTGACGTTGTTAATAAATTTGAATAGTGTTTGCAAAAAAAATATCAAACCAATAATTTTGGACAAAGAACCAGTGTCAGTATTGCTTTGTCATTCAAAACTGAAACGATCACATTTTTACCATTTTGCCCGTATAACGGTTTGCTATTAAAGAAAATACTAGATTTTGTTCAAGGTGTTGTCCGGCAGAAGATGCTGACCAAAATTTAAAGGGGCACCGTCATAATTTGGAAACAGGGTTACATTTTGTTGAAGATGCAGTGCTAGGTATGAGCCCCTAGTACACCAACAACAGAAGAGGTGTCGATTTATAACTATGCACTTTTTTTCTTATTTTTACACCATATCCACTTCGACCAATTAATTAACTTAAGATAAGTTTTAATTTAGGATATATGGCTTCATTTACAAGATTATATTTGTTTGAAATCAACATATATTTGAGATATCTACATGACCACTTCTAACAAACTGAAAATTAAATAACTTGCGTTACCTTTCTTTGAAGCTCAGAAATGGAATCAAACATGACTTGGCTCTGCACCATGAACAAATTTCATCATCTTAATTTAATAATAGTTGATATCACTTCTGAAGCATTAGAAGTTGTCTGTGGTTACGCTTACGTTGAATTTGTAAAATTGGGAACAAAGAAGAATGAAGATTACCTTTCTTGATCTTATGTGCTTCAGGGAAATTTCGAGTTGATGCTCCAGCTGCTGGAGTTCTTTAAGGTTTAAGGAATCTAGTTGTTCTCCCATCAAGTGACTGCGAAATGATTCTAATTTGATTATCAGTATAAATCTCGCATGGTGGATCATACTCCTCTCAACTGCAATTTAAATTTAGTTACCTTTGACTTTTACTTAAAACTTCAATCTTGGCCTTAAGTTTGCCGTATTCGTGACACCAGTTTCCCTGCACCCAAATATAGGGAAATATCCCATGTTAACTTTTGTAATATATTATCAACGATAGAACAGGAAGCATCTGACGAGATAATTTAATTGGACGGTGCAGTAAGTTTTATGAGATAATACATAGTGAAATTCATATTCTACCTTCACTTTTATGTATAATTTATTCATGAAAATATATTCTTACTTCTATTAAACACATCTTAAGAGCATACTTCAGTGTTCTTCCTGTGCTCAACGAATAAACAACTCAAAAATTAGGTTTCATATTTTGAAGTTGATATCTTGAACGATGAACTAGATGATCTTTCTCAAACAAAAACTATTCTATACTCATATCACTGTATCTTTGATTGTTCAGGAGACAGGTAGCATAATTGAATAAATAACTAGTTCAGACGGCCACTTTAAATATGAACTGCAAAGCTTTAGTCACAACTACTCAATAAGAAATAAACGATGGTACTAAACTAAATGTGCTCTTACATCATAACTCAAAGAGAATGCACGTAAATAACGCTATGGTGCGAGATTTGAATGTATAATTTATCTGCATGATCTATTAATGAATTCACTAACCTGAGATTCAAAATTTGATGACATGATCGCCTTTTCTGCATAGCAGTAATGCTCATAACGTTCGAGAATCTTATCCATACTGTATCAAAGTAGAGTTTTATAATTATTCTTTTCATGCCTCATATGACATAATCACATCCAACTGTGTATCGGAATTTTTTTATTAAGAAAAGCATAGATGACATTTCCTTACTTAGTAAGTAATATTTAAAGTATACTTCACCAGGAAAAAGAAATAGAGAAAATATATTGCAAGAGATAAAGCTCACAAATAATGGTAAAAGAAACTTTTTAAAACAAAGTGATGATCACTGCCAGGTTAAATATGCACATTTCTGATCATGAATGGACAGCTGTAAGAGGTAGTGGACCACAGAATCTAGCTGAGAATGGAGACCAGAATGCATAGCAGTGGAGGATATCCGGTTGCCTTTAGCATTTACAGAAAGAACAAAATGAGAGTGTCTTGGTGTCTTCATTCTTCTGTAGGGAGTCGGTGGAGACTCTGAAGTCACTAAATGGTAGAGCCTTGTATTCCAAAAATGATTTGCATAATCTGGCGAATTACACATCTATTTATACCAATCTTATAAAGAATCTAGGCGCTAAATTAAATGACTCTTAATAAGCATAAATAATAGATAGATACATGAGTCACCGGATTCCTAAGTAGCTATTCTAAATAACTTGGTTCATGAAATCAAATTTCACATATACAGTAGAAGTAAAATTTCTGATAAACACAAGTTCGATTTCTAGAGCTTCTCCTAAGCTTAATCACCTCATACTCCCATATTAAATAAATAAAGGATTTTAATTATTTATTCTAATATTTTAATTGTGATAAATTTTAGCATTATTCTTAAATTTAATATTAAATTAACATTATGAGGATTTATATTACAATGAGAATAAGTGTCAGTTAGTAAGAACCATAAATTTTGATTTAATTATATAAATATAAAGTGCAGCCTTGATTAAATATGAACTAAGTTTAAAACAATAGTTTTAAAAATATTATTTTTAGATATATTTAATATTCTAGTAGCCGTATATGTAATGTTTTGTCATAATTAATGCTTAAAAAAATTTAATTTGTTGATGTTTCGTCTTAATCAATTTAAAACAATTTTTAATTTATTGTAATCTAAATTATTGAGAGATCAAAATAGATCATTTCATATCCTTTTCTTCTCTCTTCCACTTATTATAAACTTTTTTGATATGGTATTAAAACTAGATCAAAGCTAAAGCTATGCACCTCTTTGCAACCCAAGGCTCATACTCCAACTACTACCCTTCATAGGATAACTTGTGAGGCTAACATATCACTATCGTAGAGCATGATTGCTCATGAGAATATCAGATATATTGTAGTTTTTACAATATTTCATTATAATTGTAAATAAATTGGGATCATACTTGTATGTTCTACTCTAATTAGGATTTATTACATTTATTATGTTCCCATGTGTATTTAAAATAATACATGTACCGGTTATATGTTTTTAATCTCTCTCCATCGTCAAGTTATTTTCCAGATCTTTTCATCAAAGCAAGCAGTATATATGGGTCCGGGGAGAGATCGATGCATAGAACACTTGTTTCAGATGGAATTGAGGCACTGAAGATGATGATGATAATGAAGAAGCAACAAATCATTGTTCCAAATCAAATCGAAGAATGAAACATTTCTTCTAATATACTGGAAGGGATGATTTGCTTCTTCGATTTGAACCAGTATCTCCAAGGAAATTCTAATGCAAATATCATCTACTGGTTCATTCTTTCATCTCTATATTGTTCTCTTATTAATTCTGTTCAACTAATTTATTTATTTACCAAGTTGTACCCCATACCTAAAATCATATTGGAGACTATAACTATTACATTCATCAACAATTAATTGGAAAAACTGAAAGAACTAAAAGCATTAAGATGAAATACGGTGCTGAACCTTTTTGGAGTTTGCCACTGTTTTTTTTTAAATTTCCATGGGTATTAAATCCATAAAATTAAGGTAATATCAAATAAAAATTTTGCGGATTCTCTTGTTGGATAATCTTCAAGATTCGGTGCAAACTACAGAAGAAAAGGATGATGAAGATTTTTTAAAATAAATTTTTGCATGCTGACTTTTGGAGCCTTTCTTGAATAAACAATCACGTCAAACCAAATAGTGCCATTCAACTTCAATGATAAGTTCTCCTCAGGAAGAAGAGGAAAAAAAGTAAATGATAAGTTATGGCAACCCTTTATGAGCATTCGATCTGTCTTGGGAATTATAGATCTAAATGAGATATTTAGGAGCATAAACGAAAGGAAGCATGAAAAAAAGGTTAAATATTGGGTAAAATATTTTATTCGCATGTTTTCTTCCATCCGTTTTATTATTATTGTTGCTTTAGTCATTTCTTGTATACATCTCTAAGACGATTATAATTACTCTTATAAGTAGCAAATAAAAGGTCCTAGCTCGTAACTATAACGAGGCAAATGACATTCTCTATACCATAAGTATGATATATAATTTAAAAATTGATCAAATAATAGGTGAGTAACCTATAGGTTTCATTAAATCAAACAATTTAGAATACAAGTTCGAAGATGAAAACAATGATGATAATTAAAATAAGGAACCAAACGTTGTGGAACTAAACAATGATGATAATTAATACAATAACCTTACAGATAATTCAATGAGAAGAGAAAGGGCCCTGAATTGGAGGGTCATTCAAGTTTCCATCACTAGACCTTCAACAATTCTTGTAGGTCGAGACGACAAACTTTGGTGTTTTAGAATAGTATCTTTACTTTATAATCATACACAAATACATGGTGAAAATAATTGGAAATAATATACATATACTGCTAGAATATTTCCACTAATATTTTTTATGCATAGTGTAACTGTATTACCTTGCCTATAAAATTCTCTAACCTAATTTTTACTCTGTTCCTATAGTGTTTTCCGTCAGCTTGTGTCAGCTAAAAGAAAACAACGAATATAGATAAAGAATATGAGTAATTGAAGCTAATTAGCTATAAGAACGGCTGAGATCAAAGTTTCCATTGAAAAAGTTGAGATAGGAATGAATACGACTCATTTCTCAGCAATCTTAGAAAATGCGTATCCATGCAGGTTTTGACAACGTATTCCCTAAACTAGAAAATCTGCAACTCAAGCTATTTGATTGTGTAGCATGATTTTCTTAATTGCCATTGTTATGGACAGAAATTAAATCTATATTTGTTGTCAGTGTATCAGGTAAACCGAGCTATTACCGCTGTAATTGAATGTGTGCTCTAAATTCAAGGTAATCAGCTAGAGCGGATCAAGTATTTCCAAGACGATGTTTGAGTATGTTTCCTGAGTCAAGCTCTAATAAACCCTCATCAGTGGTATCCTAGTGTTTCAGAAAAATAAGTTGAATGGATGCCAAGGCAGCATATCATCTACTTTGCACGCAATGTTTGAAGCTCCTAAGTTGGTCAAAAAAGTAAAGACTCGGAACTCCTATTTTTTGGAGTTATGATCATGAAAAGGATCTTTTAGCTTCATCGAAAAAAAATTTATGTGCCCCTCTTCACAAATTCACCGATCATGAATTGGCAGCTCACCCGTGAAGAAATCTAGCTAGCTGAAGCCAGCTAAAAGAAATCAGAGAATTAATAAGATCGTAGCCTCCAATGCCTCATTGTTGGGTTTGACAGCAGGTAAAAGTTAAATTATTAAGCATCCTAGATCTCCACGTAATTTCAGGAATCTAAAGATCCATATGAGAGGCCTAAATCATGACGGTCTTCGGCTATATAGATGTGTTGTTTATGTCTGCGTACATGGGAATCTAGTGTCCAAATCTCTTATTGGCCAATATGCGTTTATGTCTTTTCTTGGTCTAAAATTCAATCGCAAGGAAAAAAAAAAAGGGTAACCATAAATGTAGGACACGACATCTATATAATTTCATGATCCTTTTTCTTAATCTGCTGTGCAAACTACCTGGTAATCTATAAACTGGCAAGAATTCTACAAATGAAAGTATATACTTCTCCAAAAGAACATTTGAAAGTATATTTAATAAGACGCAAAATGGACAAAAAATGACATTGGAAAGTATTATTTTTCCTATTGGATATTAATTGTTTTAAAAGAAATTAAGAGAACTTATAAATCCATTTCATATGATGTGAGCAAATGGATAATATTTTGAGAGAGAATACATAGTAATGAATTCTTAGAAGACTGGTGTGATCTGCGTGCTTTTCCGTATGCAGGCTCTCAAAGATTTACTGCAGACTAATAACTAGCCAGATATATAACTTAGATCTAAAAGGAATTACTAGAACTATTTCCATGAAAGTAGTGCACGGATTTCCGAGACTAGGGACCGAGACTGAGCAGCTAGAAAATAAAAACCGACGTTCAAAAAGATCTAGAGCCACGGTATTTGTATAACAAATGATGATGTACGTGATTGAAACTAGTGTGACTGAGAAATCAGACGACTATTACCAGGTAAATCCTACTCGTGAGATTAGACAGAAGCCTTAAAACTCAAATCTCGTTGATTTTTTTTTTAATATTCTGAAACCACATGTATCAGATCTTCTTCGTGCATACGTATTACGAAGAAGTTGTTCGGTAGTTAATGTGAACCCTAGATTTTCCATCCTAGCTAGATGATCAATGATGCTGGGTAGATGAGCAGAGGAATCGGGATCTAACACTAAATAAGAAATAAGAAAGAAAAAGTTGGAAAATATCCAAGTTTCAGGGGCGTATGAACTAAGGAGTAAACAAGAAAATAAAACCCTAAGAATGAATCCGAGTTACTATTCTAAGGTGTTATAAAAACGAGCGGAATCCTAGTGAACGCTTCGAAAACTGATACCTGAAATAGTAACATCTTAATTAAGAGCTAGGCTTTACTTTGCTGTATAAAGCATACAGCTCGCTCAGCTTCCTCGACATATCCGTGAAAATAACAGATATTTTTAGATGCAGGTTAATGCATCCGACTGGGAGAATCATGTGTGCTCCCCTATATCGGTAAGCCGGACCATTTTTTACTACCTAAAACAACAATCGATCCCACACCCCTTCCAACAAGCAAAGTACAACGAGCAAAAGAAACTGATGCACGAGAAGAAAGCCGAGACGAAAAACATCCGCGCGACAAACGCCAACAAGGAATCAAACACTTCCAGACAAATCCCGGAAGCAAAAAAATTAAGCCGGAAAGGAAACACCGGAGACAGAACGACAACCAAACAAGCAAACAAACAAAAAAAATCCAAGGGAAGAGCTGGCGGCGCACCTGGAGTCGGTGGAGTACTCGTAGAGCTTTCCCTTGGCGGAGAAGATGATGAGCGCGACCTCAGCATCGCAGAGGACGGAGATCTCGTGTGCCTTCTTGAGGAGCCCCGATCGACGCTTCGAGAAAGTCACCTGCCGGTTGATCTTGTTCTCGATCCGCTTGAGCTGCACCCTCCCCCGCCCCATCTCGGCCTCCTCCTCCTCCGCTGGCGATCACCCGGGGAGAGCGATCTCGATCTCAGTCACGACGACGACGACGACGCAGGAATCCAGAGCGAGCGCATCACTCGCGGAGATGGGGGGGCGAGATCGACGACGGCGAGAGAGAGAGAGAGAGAACGAGAGAGAGAATGGGGGAGGGAGGGAGGCCTTCGAGGGAGCGGGGCGGTTTTATAGAAAACCGGAGTGGTATTGGTGGACCACGTTGTCGAACGCCGATTGGTAGAAGGGATCGTTAGAGGGGGGAAGGGTGCGTGCGAAATGTGTGTTTAGTGGTAGCGACACGCCGTGAGGAGTGAGAACTCGGCGTATCATAGTACGAGTCGAAGCAGGCTTTCCATATAAAATTTAAAATTAATGCGCTGTCATTTCTTATCTCTCTTTCAACCCTTTCCACTCTCGCTCTGCTAAGCTTGGAGTTGGCGGTGTATGGGCCACATCCTCCTCCTCCTCCTCCTCCTCCTTTTCTCTTCCTCCGTTCCTCCTCCACTTTTAAGTGAAGGGCAAGCAGTCGCCTAATGTTGTCCCTGCGCAGGGTGCACTGCGTTATCCCTTTCAAAAATATCTACAATAGTGCAGCTAATTCAAATGCGTGTTTTTTTTCTTCTACTTTTCATGGTTTATATTTGTTTTCTTTTCCTTTAATATAAAGAATAGATTCCACTGTTAGTATAATTTTTTTTCCTCATGCAGTAATGCCTCCTCCGTATTTTTTTTTAATATAAATTTTCATAGTACTTCTCAAAAAAAAAAAAAACCACCCGCCAAAAGTCTCGTGGAGGAAATTCTTTTAATATTATCCTGATGCTGGTCTTGCTGATGCTGCAGATATGTTAAAAAATTGTGCTGTCAGTCTGTCACCGTAAATATCTCATTCGAATGTTTGCATCACTCTCTTCGCTGCTAAATATTTCTTTAGTTATAGAGATAAAATAAATAATCAGCAATGCAAATTTTTTTAGTTAAGTTGTCGCTCTGACAGCAGGCAAGGTTAATTTTTAAGACGTTATCTTTCATCTTCAGCCATGTCTTAATGTATCACACTCCTCGGATTTTAAAGAATCCATAAAAATTTCACCGTATTAATTAGTAATTAGGTAAGAACTTACGTGGATAAAAAAATTATAATAATAATTAGATAATTTAGCATAAGCTCTAAAAATAATTAGGCAAATTAGAGGTCCTCCACTAAAGTATATGATTACCCTACAGTACTACTCCATAGATAATATTACATTAAGGTCCTCTGTGATGAGCCACGGTCCCTATTTGAATAGTCATGTTCCTCGAACTCTACTTTAGCCAAATATAAAATTATACTGCAAGTTAAGGTACTTACAAGTTAAAGCACTTCATGTACGAACTTCTGACAAATAATATAATAATACTTAAATATGCTTACGATGAGTTGACAAATAAGTTACACTGAGCTAAAACTAATAATACCGATTAAGATCTATTTTACTTATCTAAATAAAAACTTTACAATAGCACAAATATTAATATATATATAATTCTAGTAATAACAACAGCGATCGCTGCTGCATCCAGCACCGTAATGTTTTCCCACGGTTCCCTTCGAGCGACAGACGCAATAAATTAAGTTGGTTATGCTCCTCGAACGAGATGCTTTCCCACGGACAGAACAAGTTGTTTTTTTTTTTGTTTTAAAAAATGGGGAACATCGTCAAACTTATCAGGAGATTTGGGGGGACATCTACCGGCGACACCTTCCGTAGACCGTAGTGACTCCGGGGAGGAAGAGCACATCTTGCTCATTGATTATTATTCTCGCCGAATACCTAATCGAACCGTTTCCTACTCCCTTCTATTACCAGCTGAAGTGTCCGGTAGGTGAATATTAATTAATCCGATCTCCTTTCAACATCTCCATTATTTTTACCTGTAAAAATCAAATCACACGCGCGCGTGGCAATGCCACTTGGGGCGGAGACCGCCCAAAAGCACTGCGGCATATTATATTCTGTTTTCCCTAAACTGCCACCGAGTTCGACTTCTTCTTCTGGCGTCGCTTTCTCGGCGCGCACAGAGTCGAATGCGATGCCTGCTCCACTCGGGCAAACCAACTGATTCACCCACCCTCCTTTTATAATAAACCGATTTTTCTGAGAAAGAAAGAGAACATATTTTTCCCCCCTCGAGGCGTGCGCGTGTATATATACGGCTAATCCCATGGAGGAGGGACGGAGAGGAGGTTTGATCAACTAGAGAAGTAAATAACTAAGGATAGACGCAACCCTTTTTAATTGGTTCGGACAATAGGTGATCAATGATGGATCCATGATTGCGGTGCTGGACCCGGTAAGGTGTGCAAAATAAATAAATGCATCGAGTACCGTTGATTTGACGAGAAGAGGAAGACTGTTTATCCAACAGTGGGATTTTGTACGGGAAATCACTTCGCCCGCTCGATCTCCATCTCTCTATACATAATAATCGTTGACGGCAACAGGCATTCGACCGTATTTGATGGCATCCAAGAAGATGAGGGAGAAACCCAGACGCTAAAAATTACATATATAGCGATATTTCTGCCACGAAAAATAAATGGTATTAGTTTATTTATGGTTAATTAAGTAACGTATTCATATACGTTAGAAAGTGTATTAAAATAAATGGTATTAGTTTATTTATGGTTAATTAAGTAACGTATTCATATACGTTAGAAAGTGTATTGAAAAAAAAAATATAAATTTGAAAATTAAGCCATAGATTCAGAACAGACATGCAGTGTTACACCAGCAATTCCATTGATGAAGGGATGCGTCCCTAACAACGGACGCCTCCCTCCACCTCCTATTTATAAACACCTTTTCTTTTCAAGCATAGTCGGTTCTTTGTTCTGATACTGTAACCTTCGAAGGAGAGGATTAATAAAGGTTCTTCGTTCGGTGTTCTTCAAACGCTTCCGACGCTAGGCTTGCGTCGCCACCTTCTTGTCCGACGCGCCGCACCCCCCTCCGTAGTCTCCGTCCCCGCTTCCATCTGTGGCCAGAGACTCCGGTGGTGTGTCAATTGGTATCAGAGCCAAGTCTCTGAAACACCGGAGAGCGAAGACCGATCCTCCCAAGAACAACCTTCAACCATGGTTACAAAAAAAGAATTCAGAGAACTAGAGAAGCAGGTCGAAACGATGGGAGAGGCGATGAAAGCCTCTCAAACTTCGAACGATGAGAACTTCAAAGCCCTGCAGAAGCGCATGGAAGACATGCAGCTGGCCATCACGGGAGTCCTTTCGGAACTGGGGAAAACCAGACATAGGGGAGGACAGCCAACGACAACGATGAAACCGGATTTCTACTTCTCAGAAGGGTTCGACGAAGAGGAGGAACCACCGGTGGAAATAGCGACACTATGACCTGCAGCCCATCAACAGCAGGACGTTCGCCAAGCGTTCCGGAGCAGTGCACGCATACCCGATCCCACCACCTTTTCAGGCGAACGGGATGCGAAAGTAGTAGAAAACTTTTTATGGGACATGGAGCAATATTTCCGTGCCACGCGAATGCCCGAGGAGGACAAGGTGGTCACCGCAGCAGCCTTCCTTCTCGGCGATGCAAAAAAATGGTGGCGGGTGCGATGCGACCCCCACCGTCGAGGGCGAGAAGCGCCCATTGAGGACTGGACAACGATGACCCGCGAGATTCGTCGCCAGTTTTTACCAATCAACGCCGCCTGGTTAGCGCGAGAACAACTACAGAAGTTGCATCAAACAAAGACGATCCGTGAATATATTCAAGACTTCAACAGTCTCATCCTCGATCTCGGAGACATGGCCGAGGCGGACCAGCTCTTCACTTTTCTCCGAGGTCTACAGCCCTAGGCGCGCAACGAGTTGATGCGGAAAGGGATTTCCGATTTGCAAGAAGCCATCGAAACGGCGAAAGGTTTGTTCGATTGGCGCTCTAACAATGTCTTACCACTCCGACTCGCGGACGAGCAATCCGCGACAGGGACAACCTTCGGAGTCGAACGGTTGGCGGCGATACCCCGAGGACCAGCGGCGACAGGGATTCGCTCCGACAACAACTTTGGGGCCCAACAACAACAACCGTCCCGTCGCGAATCCAAACAGAGGGCGACGAGAGGACCAACCAACAACCTCTCGTCCCCGCCGGGAGGACTTAGCGACCATCAGAATAGACGATGAGGAACCATCGTCGTCGACGGAGGACGAACCCACCATCGCTCGCGCCACCCCACTCCTACGGATGAATGCGATGCAGGGGGGACCGAAGTCTGGGTTACTCTACGTATCTTTACAGGTACAGGGGAAACCTTGTTCGGCCATGGTGGACACAGGCGCCAGGCACAATTTCATCAACGACATGCTGAGTCGCGAGATGGGATTACAAGTCGAGGACAGCAATTGCCGTCTCAAAACAGTCAATGCTCTTCCCACAAAGGTCGCTGGAATCGCCCGCCACGTCCCCATTGCGATGGGGAACTGGAACGACACGTTAGATTTTGTCGCCGTTCCTCTCGACGATTTCGATATCATCCTGGGTACAGACTTCCTCCGCCATTCCCAGACGATGGTTGCTCCGCACCTTGGAGGGGTACTGGTCATGGACAGGCACCAGCCCGGATTTGAAAAAACCGTCGCGATGGGGTCTCCACGACATTCTACGGGAGCAGAAGGTCCTCTATCGGCATTACAACTCGTAGAGGGCCTTCGCCGCCGAGAAGACACCTTTGCGGTTACCATCCGTGCGGTGGGCGAAGCACCACCCATGCCCGAGATTCCAGCAGAACTCGAAGCAATGGTGACAGAATTTCAGGATCGTTGCCCTGCTGCCACTTCCTTCGCCTTCTCTCGACAAAAGCAATTGGAAGATGTCCAGGAAAATTTGAAGAACGCATCGCGACAGATGAAGAAACAGGCCGACGAACATCGTCGTCCCCGCGAATTCGCCGTTGGCGACAAGGTCCTCCTGAAGTTACCACCCCAATTTTGGCGGCGACGAGAGAACACCCACCTCCACAAAGGGTTGATTCCGCATTTCGAAGGACCCTTCGAAATCGTGGAACGTCTCGGTTCCGTCGCTTACTGCCTGCAGCTTCCTCCCACCTTCCGGATGCACCCCACCTTCCACATCCTGGGGCGTCGTACCTTTCAGCCACACGGGACGATCAAATATTTGATTCATTGGCAAAGCGATCCACTTGAAGAAGCCAACTGGGAAAATGAGTCTGATCTTTCCTCGTTCCGGCACCAACTCCAACTCTATCTTCAGCAGGAGTCGATGAGGATATCTCCACCTCAGATGGGGGAGAATTGTTACACCAGCAATTCCATCGATGAAGGGATGTGTCCCTAACAACGGACGCCTCCCTCCACCTCCTATTTATAAACACCTTTTCTTTTCAAGCATAGTCAGTTCTTTGTTCTGATACTGTAACCTTCGAAGGAGAGGACTAATAAAGGTTCTTCGTTCGGTGTTCTTCAAACGCTTCCGTCGCTAGGCTTGCGTCGCCACCTTCTTGTCCGACGCGCCGCACCCCCCTCCGTAGTCTCCGTCCCCGCTTCCATCCGTGGCCAGAGACTCCGGTGGTGTGTCATGCAGGTTCATTTAATTAACTTATCGTACTTTAAGTGGGTGTGTGAAATCTCCCAGCTAGGATTAATTAAAGACAAAATAATCTAGTTCATTCACGCGTGCAGAGCATTATCCAACCATGTCCTCGCTGCAATCTTTTAAAAGCTTTAGAGTTAGACGACGGGCGCACCAACTAGCTCACAGATTCGTCATGTTGCCAGCCCAATATTGAAGTCCAAAATCTATCCAAGCCCAAGTTCATCGAGTTCCTCGTCGTGTGCTGAGGCAGCATTATCGATCAGATACGGCGGTAGTAGGTCATGACTTGTGAAGCCTCTGGAAGGATGGGAGCATGACAGGTTTCCACGAAAGACATCTGCACATTTGTAAAAGATATGCGCCACGAGCGAGCAGGAGGCTTTGGAGCAGACGGCAGATGAGTAGCCCCCGCATTGTGCAGGTGATTCCCACCGTGAGGTTTGTCCGACACACAGGTAACCCGCTCCTTACCTTGTCTCGCCGGAGGGGGCGTCCGTCGAACGTTAGTGGAAACAGATGCAAGGCACACTTGGATGTGGAAGGACCTGAGAAGAGAGAGAGCTCAGTTTAGAGCAGTCGCGCTTGTGTTTTTTTGCGACCGAAGTGCCTTTGGAGAGAATCCTTCCATCCAATCCGCATCCGTTGAAACGTAGGGTTTTTGAGCTTGAAATTTTTATTTGCTTTGAATAATAGAAATGTAAAACTGAGTAGATTTAAGTATTATTAACCAAGCGAAGAATGTAACGTCCTAGCTGATCAAATCACAGAGCAATGGCTAATTCATGAAAAGATTTTTCCTAGGCGTGGTTACTCACATCTACTGCATGGATTGTTGATTCGTCGGTAATTGGTGTATAGCCACCGAAGCTTGATTGGAAAGAATTCAATTGACAGAATGTCCGAAATCTCCCACTTAAAACATTACTTCACAAATCTCTAGGCAACTAAAGAGAGAACTATCAGAGGAGTACATGGTTTACCATTGTGTGACAACTGTCATAAACTTGTATGTATCAGATACTAATCATATATTATTTTTTTATGAACAAACTTATAGCAGGTACTATCTGCACCTTCCTATACGGAAAATGATACATCCATGTTTTAACTCCCAGCCTTGCTATATGGAAAGTGATACATCCATGTTTTGGCTCTCAGTAACTAATTAGCAAAATCTGATATCATTTCTCTTGAGACCATTTGTTAGAAAGCAACTAATCCTATGTACTGTTGATCTTAGTTGTTCCAAACACGGATCTGGAGGCCATTTGGTGCTTCTACTCTTGGAAATTTTAGTATGTGCGCTTCTCCAACTTCTTCCCATCTGCGTTGGTGTGAAGACAAGAAAATAAATCAAAATTTCTTAATTATATGTTGCACGTATCACTGACATACTTTTATGATTGATAGATTCATGGTTGGCACCTAATTTATGTTTTAATCATATGCAATCTGTTTTAACTTATCTTTTGAGTAATGTAGTCAAATTAAGTTGGAACTTTGCAGAGTGCTAGGAGAACTTGTACACCTGTATCTAGTAACAAAATAGTGAAGGAATATTGCAATTTCAGCTGTTCCAAGTTCTTTCCCAGGGCACATCCTACTTCCTCCTCCAAACAACATGAAATGCTGGTGCGAATCTAGCTTGTTATCCTGCATTTAATGGGGGTGCACATGCGTTAGCTTTTAGAATACACAACTATGACGAAAAAGTTATAAAGGTGCATTCATATCACTCACCAACCATCTCCATGGGTGGAAGCTTAGTGGTTCTTGATACATACAAGGATCATAATTGATCTCTCTAGTGTATACATAAATTCTCCAACCTTCTGGAATTGTGAAACCTGAAGGCAATATGATTTCTTTAGAAAAAATCGGTAGTAAGGCCTACATAGCTTACTAATAGTGGATTCATAAGCTTTTCCATCAAAAGTTACCGTATTCATAAGCTAGTTATTTCTTTCCTCTGTGCTTACCATTCATTTCCACATCTCTGGTTGTCTTTCGAAGTACACCATTGACCACCGTAGCCATTCTCAAAGTCTCCAATATTACCTATATAAGAAAAACTATGTTCTCAAAGACAGTCATTATAATACCCTTTTTTAAGTTCCTATAGGCAACTCAGCTGAAGTCATTGACTTACTGCACGAGTGAACCTCATAGATTTATACTCGTTCCAAGTGATTGCATCACCAGGCAATCTGCTTTTCTGAATTCTCAGATGTTCGTTCTGCAGGTGTAAATAAAGTTAGGAGAGCAAAAAGATCAGAGAAGACTTTGAAGCCACGAAGTACTGAGCTTTCTAGCATACCCTAAATTCTTCTAGGACTCTTGGGTGATCATGGAGATATTTAATTGCCATCATTGAAGTTGTTGAAACAGTTTCGTAGCCGGAGTAGACAAGGGCAATTATCAGATCAATGATCTGTTCGTCATCAAGTTTTTCTTTGGAGTGATCATCAATCTTCAGCAGACTATCAAGCATGTCATTGTAAGAGCATTTAGAAATTCTTCGTTGATTTATTATTCCCTGCAACATGCTCACAAGTTTCTGCCTTGCCTGCAGCATTAACTTGTTAGATATATATTCCACGTGAATAAGAAAACTAAACATCTCAGAAACGTAGTATTACATTGAGCCCTCGGTGGTAATTTGTGCCAGGAATATTGATCGGCAAAGAAAGAGTACCAAGAACAAGTTTGAAGATTTCTGTTTTTAAGGCTTCAGATATTGGACCTGTCTCAATGCCAGCAATTTGTTTCAAGGCTGACATCAATGCCATCTGAAAAATAGAATAAGTTGGACCTTAAGCGATAGCATATAGCCTAAAGAAATTCAGTGAAAAGGGATAGTGTATCATCACCGGCGATTAAGAATTATAGTATTCACTGAGAACAGCATTAACCTCCAAACTAATTTTCCAGTTCCAATCGAATGAGAAAAGAAATGCTGACACCTCTGTTAACACGATGGAGGAGATATTTTTTTATAGCAACTGTAGTTATAACGTTATAATATACTACTGTTAATGCTGCAGAATGTTCTATATGTTGACCTACAGTAGGATGCTTGTGATGCAAAGTAATATATAGATAAATGGGCATTTTTGTGCTATGAAACTATTATGCTGAAGTACTTTTGCGCCAGAAAACGTCATCTTGAAGTAAAAGGACTCTCGTAACATCCGTTTCAGAAACTTTTGCTGAAAAAAGGTACTTTTTAAGTAAAAAGAAATCTTTAGCAGCATTTTTTCCACCAAGTCTCTTGGATCAGCATAAAACCAAGAATAATTAACTAATACCAGACATGAAGATATAAGATTTAGTTCTGTTATTGTTCCGACCTCCTTGGTTTTCTCTTGGATGTCAATAACTCTTCCGTTCCAATTGTCGACGTACGATCGCATGAACTCATCAATCTTGGGCAGGAGTTGCTCTCTGATCATGGGGGGACTTACCAGACTAAGCATGGCATTTCTCATGGTCTTGTGCAGGGAACCATGCACAGATGCAATGTTGGACCTCCCCAGTATATCCAGCATGGACTGTGGATACCCAGGAACGAAGCCTTTGCCTTCGTTCACGAGAATGAACCTGTTCAGCTCTGGATCCATGGATACCACAGTGGGGCATCCGAGTACATGTGACTTGAACAAGCCACCGTACCTACGGAGGTGAAAACATCAAAAGCTCTTTTGAGATTCTTGAAATAAGAAGAGCTAACTATTGATCTGCTGGAATCTTTAAGAACTACAAAGGAAATGGACTCTAAAACTTTTAGGATAACTCATCTAATTCCAGCTCACCTAAGTCTCTTGTTCTTGATGAAGTTTGGACCCTGCTTCAGAAACTCTGTAGTCTCTCCAAAGACTGGCCAACCCATCGTCCCTGGCGGTAGTCCCTTCTTCCCGTATCTCATCCCATTCCATCTCAACAAAGCACCGGAGGTAAGCAGGAAGCTCAGTGCCAACCATATCACCATCAGCAAGACCATTTTTCCAGCGGACGAGTTCCTTACCCAATTTGAGGGCACCGGAGCTAAAATGGGTGCTTCCGTGGCTCTCTGGTTCGAAGCATGCACTGGTATATATAGACCTCCGCGACCAATGAAGAAAATAAATATTGTTGTGGAAAGAAAACAATCTCCCCACAGCGGGTTCAAGGTCACAACAGTTACGAGATCTCAGCTTCCGATGACTGTCTTTGACCAAGGTCCCATCCGTTCAATGTTCACGGAGGTACTTGTACTCAACCCTGATCTCCGGTCCGAAGTCCAAATCCAATGTATGCCTTGTCATAAACTGGCCTCCGAAGGCATCTGCAGACGTTGCCCGTGCACATAGAAGTCCCTGCCTATTTTTACATCAGAAAAGCTTTTACGACCTGATTCTGATTACATATAGAAGCTCTCTTCAACGAGTTTGCGCATTGTTGAGAGGTGAAGAAAATGTATTCAGTAATTGCAAGTATCCTTGTGGCACATGGTGGCCAACTCATCGGACCAAGGGGGAAAAGGTGGTGCGTATTACTCCGAACAGAAACTATGAAAAGACAGGGTCCTCATATGCCTGTGCGCGTAGAGTTCCTTAGCCAATTGCAAATATTCTGGCAGCCAACTTTTTAGATGCATGTGCTTGGGAAAACTGAACAAAATGTGGGTCCTGGTCGAAAATTATATAACCAGCTTACTGATTGTTTCCTAGCAGAAACAGTCAGAGTCAATAGAGTAAGGTCCGGTCGTAGACACTCTTCTGAATTTTTCTAGTTCAGCAGAAGGAAGGTTTATTTGTTTGCTATGATTAGTGCAGCTTATCATACTGTAAAGTATTGCCTAATTAAACATCCTTGTCAGTTCAAATTTTGATGAGATATCAAGGCACTCAGGCATTTTAGTAAAAGTTTTTTTCTTAAGCACAAATTCTGGTCCATGAGTTATTTCGCTAACCTATTCCGTCGGAAGGTTTCAGTTCATAAATCTAGGGCTCGTGTCATGGTTATTTCCCTCTTGAGCCGATCATCTTTTGGGTGCCAATGAATGAGATTTAATGTGAAACTACAGATGGCCATGCAAAGATTTCTAATAAATGTAGTCATAAATTCTTGTAAGTGTGGTCATTTAACAATCCCTCTTTTTAAATAAAAAAAATTCCTCCTCCTATAGTTGCGTTGCTGAGACAGGCTGGGTTTGCCATTGAAGTTATTGTCAAGGAGTCATGATTAAGCCTCAGAAAGAATCTACCGCAGTCAAGAAGGCGAACTGTGCTTGAATTTATAACTTAATCTCCCATCTTTTTACCAGTTTGTTTTTGTTGAAAAAAAGGTTCGTGAAAAGATGAATCAGTGAAAGTCCTTAAAAGAGTTCCATGGTAGTAAAACTGAACGCAGGTCTGAAACACTTTAGATTGCCTGCCGATTCTTTTGTCTTCTGACTTTGCCTCGAGGGAGACTGCATGTCTAGGGGGCAGGGAAAAAGGTAAGTAGGACTGTGACGTGAAGCGAGTCATGGTCCCAAGGAGATCCTTGGATGTTGATTTGACAGCCAAGACGGAGTTGCCCCTTTGCCCTTCTCTCTACCGAAGTATTCACAGGATAAATCTGCAGTATTTAATTGCTTGCCAGGAGATGTAGTCGGCAGAGGCAAGATAGGCCTGCGATGCTATGCATCCCCCTCCTCCCTCCTCCATGAATGCATTGAAACTGAGGTGAGCCATTTATGCTCTGGATATGCTCGATGTTTTTGTTCGATAATTAAGAAAGTGGCCGCCACTGTTGATTCCTGGCCGGGCTCATGAGCTGGGGAGAGAGAGAAAAAAAACTCATTTCTCAATGAACCCTCCTCCCTCCTCTCCCTGTTTCCTTCCCCCGTCCGGCCGTCCCCAATTAATGAATTCCAATGGCGTCGTTTGCCTTTTTGCCAGTGAGCCAGTAAAATAATTCAGCGTCCCATCCTTCGAGATGCGTGTTCCTGGAGAAATGGCGGACCTGGATTCTCTCCTGCTCCTGCGGAGGAGAGACCAAACGAGCATCTACATCTCTTTTTTTAATGCATTTTTATCGGTCTCAAGTCTTGTCATGGAGAGACACGGACGGAAGGGGAGGGAGGCAAGAGGCAGCGGCCACATGGTGGGCAATTGTGTTCATCGAACCGGATCGGGTTTCTTCTTCTTCTTCTTCTTCTTTCCTCCGGTATATATCAGGTGGGGGGGCGACGAGGTACATGTGCACGAGCGGGCGAGGAATGTTCACCCCCACGTGGGTCGGGTCTCAACTCCATCATCGATCCGATAGACCGAAGGGGGAAGAGGGGGGAGGAAGGAAGAAAGAAGAAGAAAACAAAGAAGCAAAAAGTAAAAGAAGAATGTGAGGATGCAGAGTTAATGCGTAGGGGGCGGTGGACCTCCCTCACTCCCTCGCCCTCCTTCACTACGGTGTATCTTTGCACGAGGGCTCTTCCCTTGTCTTCTTGTGCTGTCCCTGTCCTCTGTGGCTGTGGGCACACCTACGCTGCTTTCCCCTATCAATGCCCCCCCTCCCCATATAATTTACGAGAGAGAAAGGTGGCCGTCCGGCCGGAGATGGTTAATTTGCATTAGGTGAGTCCCATTTATAGATATCCCTTCGTGCTGCGTTGTGGAGGAAAAAGGGTCGATACCGACCTTTATTGCTGCATCAAATCAAAGATTTTTTTTTTGGAGGGAGATGCTATTTTAATTAATCAGCCTTTTTTCTCCCTGCATTTTGTTTTATTAGCCCTTTTACTATTTTTAAAGTCGCGCGACGACGTTTGGAAGATGCTCTTCTCGTTCTCAAAACCATAAGACGGAGCGACGTCGCGCGGTCAAAATTTTGGAGGATCCAAGAGAGAGGGAGGGGGGTCAGTCGCACGTAAACCCTACGTGCTTTCATCGGAGAGAGCGCCAAATGGCGCGCTGGGCCCACCCATCGTTCTAAATAAATAAATAAAACAAAACGCTGATTTATTTCCGGATAAGTCCAAGTTCGGTCCCGGACAAATCGGCAGCACCGCACGATGACGAACCAGAAATTTAGGGATTCCAAATCCTCCCACGAGATATGTCGTGCGCCGATCGCTCGTCGACCCACCTTTGGATTTGGAAGATGCCGCCCGCCGCGTGCGCGCTCGACCTCCCCGATGCGCCGAGATGAGGCTGCACGCATCCAAAAGCACGCCGTGGCTAAAAGACGCACCGCTCGCTCGCCCACAACCGCGATCGTTAAACTCATCATATATATGCTTAGAAAATAAATCGAACACCGTCTTCCTACATGGCACGTTCCCGTGAGCGTGGGGCTGTCGGTGTCGCCCACAGCATGCATCTTCTGCACGAGGACGAACTCCTCTCGTCTCTTTATCCCCTCCCCGGCCCCGGGTAAACCGGTTAATAACCACACGATCACTGTCTATCCATGCATCGATCCAGAAGCGAGATGCATCCAACGCACGTACGTCGTCGTCGTCGATGCGTATGATATAATATATATATGCACGGAGCATGCGGCGGGGGATGGTCCGATGGATGCCAAATAAAGAGCAGCAGTAGGGCGTACGTCAGCGTGGATGCATGAGGAGGAGTACTGAGGCGTGCAGGCAGGCATCGCAACAGTACTTGCGTTTGCATGCTGCGACGCGCTCAGGCTCCACCCCCGCGCCACACTGTTTACGTGCATGCGGCCACAACACCGCCTGCCAGTCTGCCCGCGCGTACGTGGGGGCGGATCGCCTCTGACCTCCCCCCACGTGGGATCCCTGCTATCACACGTGTGCATGTTCGCCCCCTCGGCCTCCGCGTAGGCACACTTTATATCTCGTATATTATATTATATAGGGCTGCAGCTTTTGCTTCGTCGGCTGCATGCATGCGGACGTACGGGTGTGGTGTGCAGGTGATGTATTGGGTCTTCGAAGAATATGTAGATATATGACGCGGCATACGCGCGTCGGCTGCCTTGTCTCTGGCTATTTGACCTGAGACGACACGCGTGCGGGCATTAAATAATGATGTGTTGTGTGTTTGGGCCGCCCGTTTGGGCCGAATAATTAGGTATTATTTAGGGAGATCGGAATATTTATTCCTTTTTTTTTTTGAAAAGAATATCTAAAAACTATATTTTTAGAAGATTAAGTCAAAATATAAGAAGAGCAAAAAGATTGAAGCGCAAAAGTAGGCCCAAGAAAGCAGCGGCGTCCACGACGAGTCTAAAACCGAGGAGGAGCTTCCCACCTCTCTCTCTCTCTCTCTCTCTCTGCCTCGCTGATTTCATGGGGCGTTCCTCCGCAACGAGGGGGGGGTGCGGAGGGGGGAATTAAAGCAGCTGCAGGTGGCGCGGCGCACCGCCTCTTTTCCTCGTTCTTTCTCTTTCGGCGTTGATCGAAACCGAGCGAGCGATCGATCGATGAGAAAACTGTGCCCGAACTTCGAGCGGGAGGATGGACTGGACACGGTGCTGGAGGTGCCGATCCCGGACGAGATGTTCGGCAACATCGGCACTGGGGCCAACAAGTGGCAGAACATGAGGGCGTGGATCAAGGCGCAGGCCTTCGACAGGGCCGTCGTCCCACCCTCCGGCCAGCTCTCTGACTGCAGCGCCGAGCAGCTCCTCCTCTACGTCGTCGGCTCCCCTCTCATCCCCTGCCCCGTCCCCTTCGACCGCGCCTTCAGCCGCTCCATCCGCGACTCCTCCATCGTAAGCCCTCTGCCTCTCCTAGGATGTAATTTACCGTGCTTCTCTCCGGATGCATCGTCGTATTTCGGATGGAGGAATGGATGCGTTTGGTTTCCAACTGCTCTGTTCTGAATTGACTTCCGTGTTTCTTTGCGAACTGTAAAAGCAAGCTTCGACGGCCAAGTACATCATCCAGCAGTACATTGCGGCCACCGGCGGGCAGACGGCGCTGACGTCGGTGAACAGCATGTACGCCGCCGGCAAGCTGAAGATGAGCGCGTCGGAGTTCCACGTCAGCGATCAGAACGTGGCCGCCAAGGGGAGCAGCGAGATGGGAGCCTACGTCCTGTGGCAGAAGAACCCCGACGTCTGGTACTTCGAGCTCATCATGGCCGGCCACAAGATGAGCGCCGGCAGCGACGGCAAACTCGCCTGGAGGCAGTCCGCCTCAGAGAAGCCTCAGGCCTCCCGCGGCCCGCCCCGGCCACTCCGGCGCACCATACAGGTACCGCCACCCCCTTTGATTTAGCCCTCGCCGGGGAGAGTCCCGGTGCAGGTAGAGAAGCTCGCGGCGTTCGATGAAATGCCTAATACTTTGCGCGCTATCTGTCCGCAGGGCCTCGATCCGAGGTCTACGGCCAACTTCTTCGCCGACGCAGTGTGCATCGGCGAGAAGATCATCAACGGGGAGGAGTGCTTCATCCTGAAGCTGGACGCGAGTCCGGCGATCCTCAGAGCCCGCAGCGCGCCCACCTTCGACATCATCCGCCACACCATCTGGGGCTACTTCAGCCAGCGCACCGGCCTCCTCATCCAGCTAGAGGACACGCACCTCCTCCGCATGAAGGCTGGCCGCCGGGGGGAGAGCATCTTCTGGGAGACGAGCATGGAGTCCGTGATCGAGGACTACCGCTACATCAACAGCATCAACATCTCCCACGGCGGCCACACCGCCGTCACGCTGTTCAGGTACGGCGAGGGATCGGTGAACCACAAGCGGAAGATGGAGGAGACTTGGACCGTGGAGGAGGTGGACTTCAACCTCACGGGGCTGTCGAACGAGTGCTTCCTACCTCCCTCCGACTTGAACAGGGATCAAGATGGCAACGACGGCCATGGCGGATGAGGAACCAAAACCAGTGGGCAAGTGGAGGTCTCCTTAATCCTTGGATGATTTGTGTTGTGCCGTTCCTTTATTTGAACAGTACTCGAAGAAGGAAGTGGTTGATAAATAGAGAGAACAAATTATCACTAATTAATGATAATTTCATGTAATTTTGTAATTAGGAGTGGAAAAAGATGGTCATTAATTACTTATTTTAAGATCAATCATGTAACGAATCCTTTTTTTCAAAGAAAAAACTCAGCTTTTCAACGCTTTGGTCGATGATCATCAGGGATTGCAAGCCTGGCACTTTTTATCTCATTCTGTGTTGAACATTTTAAGTACCTGGATATCAGTTTCCAGCATTCTTACTGGCCAAAGAGATGGACAGAGCTTTCTTCTTCGGAATCACAACAATCCTACTCATAGAACTCATAGAAGAAAGAAAAAAAAAACACAGACTGGCTTGATAGATGCCCCTGCTTCAGTCCATATTACAGCAATCAATAGGATCAGCTACTTACCTTTCACAGAGCCTCCTCCCTCCACCATCCTCAAAGTTCTCAAGCTTTGGCTACAACTAAAGCTACCAATGTAAATGTAATCTCCTAATCAACCCAACAATGCCATCAATGAGCAAATGATAGTGAGGAGACAACCCATCCCTGCCTTTAGGAGGAAGCCACCACTGCTGCTGTCACTGGACATGCTACTTGAGGGCCCTAATGCTCCGAGCACTCCGTTGGTGGGAGTGAAGCTGCCTGGCACCGTGCCTGAGGTGCTCGTTCCTGATCCAGAACTTGTGCCTGCAGCACTGGAGGAAGAAAGACGGTAAAAAGAAAAGAATAAATGTCAAACAAGATGTTGGCTCAAGGCAGTTATTGAAGGAAGAACAAGACGCATGGTTTGATTTTTAATATCTGATGGGGTATCATTCTATCATGAACTTAACATATGAAACCACTGCTGATAAAACTGGATTTTGCCCCAGTGCTTTGAAGCCGATCATGCTTAAACTCAAACTATAAAAATACCTGGGATTTGAAGGAAAAGAGCAACCAGTGTAACCTGCAAGCAAATACTCCAACAACATCAATGCTGAAACCAAAGCACATGAAGAAACTGAGATTGATCAAGTGCCTTAGAGAGACATACTTGGATCCGTGGTGGTGAGAATAGCAGTGCCCTGGAAATCACAAGACCCCTGAGTCTGCTTTTGCCTCTGGTAGTAGCTGTTGGCAGCGTAAGAGCAATGTGCCTTCACTGTGTTGGGGTTGTAGCATCCCCCATTTGGGTGAATGGAGCTGCAGTCAGCTCCAGCTCCACAAGCATAGTCCAGTGTCTTCTGCAGTGCAGCGTCACCTATGTCACTCTTGCAGACGCACCAAGCAGCCTCTGCCACCATGAAACTGAAACCATCAGTTCAAGAAGTTGCATTGGGGAAAAGAGGCTGATCTTGGAGATTGAGAGTGGGAAAACCAAAAGATATCTTATGCTTAGGAAAGAGAAGAAAAAGAGAAGAAAAATGTCGTTGAACATGATAGGAAGTGAAGAAATGAGGTGAAACAGGGTTACCTGATCTGCCGATCACAGCCAAAATGAGGACTATAAAGGCCAGAGCAGCCATGAGATGGAGGAGGGAAAGCCTGAGAAGGATGGAAAGCGGGGAGGGAGTCACAAGCCGGAAGCAGAGATGACTGATGAGGAGGAAAAAGGTTGAGAGAACTGTTACACACCACTTCCACCGTGTTTTTTTTTAGAAGAACAGGTAAATAGTAAAAAAAAAAATGTTTCCTAAATAGAAGTCAGATTGGTTCTCGCCTTCTCGGTAGAATCAGCTAATTTCGATTCAAAATTTTAAAAATACTGTACGCACTCGTGAATTGTTAATTTTATCGACTGACTGCCCTCTCACTTTCTCTGCCACTTGAGACAGATGTGTGCTGTTGGGAAGAGAGCTATTTGTTGGTGGCTCTCGGCGTGGGCGTCCTTCACCAAGGCTTACAGTGATGGAATCCATGTGTGGAGTTCCGAGAAGCTCCAAAAGCACACACAGGCAATCTCCGTCTCCAGTGGCGCACCGACAGCAGCAGCTCTGGGACATCAGCGCATCTATTTTTGTTGATGCGACGCGAACCGAAGAGCAGGTTTGTGCTAATGATCATAAACATTTTCTCGTCTCAGGAGCATTCACCTTGCCGTTAAGATGATGAGAGGAGACAAGATACTTGTGCTACTTTGTCGCTTTAAGTCGCTCAGTATGGATCCTAATTGTGCCCATGCTTTTTATTCCATTCTTTGAAAACTTGACAGAAGGTTATATACATTCTAAGTTTTTCTAACCCTCATCAGTAAATGGAATTAACTTATATTCGTGCCGTAGCTGGTGATGTAATCAGTAAATGGTCAGCCACCAACAGATGGTCAATGTTTAAAAGGTGAAGACTGTTGGGTAATTCTCTTCTGTTACTCACATCTATCTATATATACATACGTATAAAGAGAGGAGGAAGAAAAAACAACTTTAGCTGAGTATCATTGATGAATGAGTCACTAAAAAAGGAAATAGGCTTTCAGGAAAAGGCCATGTTTATATATATAGAGAGGACAAAGGGACCAGCCTAACATGGCAGATTGTGGCCAGGCTCCCGTCAAGTGTTCATTGTCATCAATGAAGTTCTGTTCCTGCCATCAGAGACTTGGCCCTTGCTATGCGTGTTGATTTAAGTAGCTGTGCTTCCTCTTCTTCTTCTTCCGAGAAATGAAACTTTAGAATCATCATTTTAGCGCTGGAATATAAGATCCAATTTAAAGTATGATATAATTAGAGTAGATTTAGGCTGGGTCTGTTCAAAAGAGTTGTATACTTTTGTAGGTCGGATCGCTGATGCCATGGCATTTCCCACACAGTTATAGGTTGGCTCGATAAGTAGACTGCCAAGTGATAGCTCATCAAATCAATTAAAACGTTTTAGATAATAAAGTCACGTTTTCCTCTAAACACTCCCTAACTGAAGAGAAAGCGGTAGCCATAAATTGTTGTCACATTTCTGCATCCCAAGACAGTGTATTGAAAAAGCTCACTGTTTTACAGCATCAAGTGGGAAGTACAAATATAAAAAATGAACATTAAAGGGCATTCAATTGCATTGAATCAATGCAGCCTTGCTGACCTACACTTTGAACACTCAAAAACAACAAAAACAAAATGACAACAAATACCATTAAAGATTGCTGTGATATAGAAAATAGGAGCAGACTATAAACTTAAGAAAGATTGATGATGGCAGAACAAAACGCCTTAGCTATATATCACAGTGAAGCTCTTCATGCAGTCACATGTTTCACCACCAATGCTGAAAAGGAAAGTTCAAAAAATGTATCCATTAGGAGCTTTTATTCTTTTTCAAACGAATAGCCATTAAATTTTATTCTTTTGAAGGAGGGAAACATAATGATATGTACCGTAGACTCAATGACTGGCTTCCACCTCTTCAGCCTTGGGTGGAGCATCACCTGTGAAAAAAGGCATGTCATATCTGAGACTCGCAAAGGCAGCAGGGCCTGTCACCAATGGGCCAAAGTGTGCACAAAGATTTGCATTTTGCTAAAAGAGAATAATAGCTCCATCAAATATCTTGAGCCACAGTATATATATCTCCAGAAGGGCAGCTCTTGCCGATGAGGGGTGGGTGTAGAGAATCAATCAACGTATGTGGTTTTAAACAATCATTCAAAGGAACAACCTTAATCAGCTGACTCACTTAAAAATCCAGAATTTAATTTAAACAATAGTTACCTAAACCTAACTTAAAAAGATTAAGTTTCCATCAAAAAATTAAAAAGATTAAGTAGGCCAGGTGAGCGATACGTTGTTATCCGTGGACAAGCAACACCAGATGTAATCCGAGTGTTGCATCTCCACTCCTTATATAAAGGGATACCAAATTTAGTGATTTAACTTACTACTAGGCTAGTGCTGCCAGAAATAGACTTCTGCAGCACATAGTTGCTTCATTCATTGAATCAAAGAAATTTCAAACTTATTTACAAACATTGCCCGGTACCTCCTTCCTCAGGTGGTTCAGAAGTCCATAGAGTAAGGTTATCCCTCAGCAACTGCATGATCAAAGTGCTATCCTTGTAGGACTCCTCACTCAAGCTGTCTATTTCCGCAATTGCCTCATCAAAAGCTTGTTTCGCTAGCTGGCACGCCCTGAGAATTATATTCCAAAGCATATCACAGAAAGCAGGAAGGAAAATGGAATCGATGAGATTTGAAAGGATAGTTGTACCTCTCAGGGGAATTCATGATTTCAAAGTAGAAGACTGAATAGTTTAGAGCAAGACCAAGTCGAATAGGATGAGTCGGAGGTAGCTCACTGCATGCCTTCTCCGTGGCAGCCTACAGAAATGAATCATATAAGAAAGATGGTCCGTGAATTCTTACAATGGCAATCCAGCTTGCTCTGACGAAGCCTCACAGTGGTGTCAACTGTCAGGTCTCACATACGAAAGTATATGATAAATAGTACATAGCAGAAAGTGCAGGATGGACAACAGAGGACTTACCTCATAGCTCTTCAATGATTCATCTGTTGCTCTTTGCCTTTCATCACCAGTCTTGAACTCTGCGAGGTAGCGGTAGTAATCACCCTTCCTACAGAGGAATAAAAAGAAAAAAATGATTAGCTGTTATTTCCAGTCTTACATATTGAGAAGGCACGGAAGAATAAGAGGATCAATCCAAATATATTCGCTTTAGATATTCTATATACAGAAGTCAAGCCATTACCTTAGTCTCGAGGACTCACCATCTTCTTTTACTAGTTTACAGGGAAAAAGAGAGAGAGGGGGGGAGAGAGAGAGAGAGTCAAGTTGTTGTGCAAATGTTGCGCAGTCTATAGTGGATACAAGAAGTTACAATCCACTGATGTGCACTTAAACTAAGTGGCCAGGCCAATGGATCAAAATACCTTTTCGAATGTATGGTAGTTGCAGTTTTCGCAAAGCCACCCAGTAAATTTTCTAGGGTGTTTGATTGATTGCATCTATATTTGAAAACAAAAAACCAGGTGAAACCTTGCAAAAGGGAGAAGACAGGATTCCCAAACATGTCTACCCGTAGTCATTTTAGCACTATGGAGATAAGTAATGAAGCAAAACTATGAAAATGGAAATTAATAAAGGATCGATTACTTGCATTTTGTGATAGAAAACTGATGATTCCACACCGCTCGAGAATGGAATCAGATGCTGATCAATGAGGGACAAAATATCATCACAGGTCTTGGTGACATTTTCTTCAACCTTGTGGCGATAGCCTTGGATGAGCTTAACATTTTGCTCGTTCCCCTTGGACTCTTCTTTTTGCTCAATGGATGACATGATGCGCAAGGAGGCACGGTCAGCTCCGATTACATTCTTGTAGCCCACCGAAAGGAGGTTCCTCTCCTCGGTGGTCAGCTCTAGGTCAAGCATAGCAACCTTCTTCATGCTTTCGACCATATCTGCATTAAGAACTCAGCACATGATTCGTTTTTCTAATTACTCATAATTACTCATCCACAAGTCCACAAAAAGAGATCGCAGAATCGAGAAGATTGTACATTAAACAAATTTAGGGATCCAAAATTGATCCTTTTCATTATTTCAAATGTGAAAAGTAAAATGCATAAATTATACAACAGCACCTCCATCCATATCCGAACGGGCTATTCTCCAATCAAGATCACCAAAATAATCAAGATGGATTCAACCAAAATAGCCAGATTGATATAATGATCAGAACAACGTTAAGTTATAAAGCAGATCATTCGAAGATAGAAGCAACAGATCAAAACATCGGAAAACTCGAAGCTTCATAATGCTCGTAATTGATCTATCGCAATGACATATAGATCAGGAAGCGGATGATCGAAAATGCAAATGAAAAAGGAAATCCATGCAGGAAGGTGGAGGATCGATTGGAGTACTCACCGCTGTAGCGCTCGGTTTGCTCGGCGAGCTTGGCGAGGTTGATGTGAGCCTCCCGTTCCTTCTCCATAGTCGACATTACGAGTGGGGCAAACGCTAGACGGAAGAGAAGAACCCGATCGACGCATGCGTACATATATATAGCTTTGAATCCTCGAAAGGAGGAAGAAGGGAGGGGAAGAGGAATCGAGCCATGAGCGGGGGCGACGAAGGTGGAGGGCTTCTCTCCTGCTTCGACCGAGACAGGGACCGCCGTCTGATGACGTCGCGAAGCCCTCAATTGCCGCGAGAAGTCCGCCCGGCCGGCCAAGATAAATGCCCCGGTAAGCCTCCTTGCCACGTGGGGTCCGTTTTGTCTCCTGCGACTGCTGAATCCTGTCGCAGAGGATACAGTGGAAGGCATCCATTAATTGTTATTCAGTAGTTCAGCTTCAATTTTGAGGCTCAAATTTAAGGCAGGATTGTTATCGTTTCTCAAAAAACAGAGGGATTATTAACATTTTATAAGTTCCATGTAATGGACGTACGTTGAGGAGAGTATTTTATAAGTTGAATTTTATTTTAAAAAATATAAAATTTCATTAAAATCTATTTTCCATGATATTTGTCGTAGGACACCGACACAGCTAACTTGACGATATTGGGTGATAGTATTTTTAGAATCTTTTAAACTACTTACACATTGAATGCATAAATAGGATGATGATGTCTTCTAGTTCTTGGTGACCACATATTATTTAATTGAAGCTAAATTAGTTTTTTTTAAAATCTATAGCAAACTTGATGCCGTGTAAATCGATTTCTTTAACTATAATGTGAATTTTCGAACTCGAGCATACGTATATGCAATATGAGCGATATAAATGATCCGTGTTTCAATTGATTTGGCCAGAATTAATATGCTTATAAAATCCAATTATTCCAACATAATACTAATTGATAGTAATGTTATATAAATATACATTTTATTTTAAAACTATTTTTTAATATAAAAATTTGAAACTAAAAATAATAAAATGGATTGAAGTAAATAATTATTATATTAAATTCTTTCTGAATGAACGGCACGGGGTAAAAAAAAAAAAAAAGGTTCGTAGCTCCCGGATACATGCGGCTAAGACATTATACATCCGAGTTCCCCTCACAAGCTCAATCCTCATAGTATAACAACAACATCAATAGTAGCTCCCCGACCTTCGACCCTGTGGTTCTGGCCTCAAGGGTTCCCCAGTGAAGGGATCAAACCTAAAAGGCTCGCCCGTGAAAGGATCAAACTTTAGCTGCCGATGTTCCTCGTGGACGAGGTGCATGCTTGATCGAGCGCCAGGATGTTCCTCGGGAGGGAGGTGCAAACGAGGTCGAGCTCGGGGAAGTTCCTCAGAAGGGAGGTGCAAACCAGATCGAGCGCGGGGAAGTTCCTCGGGAGCGAGCTGCGACGTGAACCGAGCGCGGGGAAGTTCCTGGGGAGCGAGCTGCGAAGCGAACCGAGCACGGGGAAGTTCCTCGGGAGCGAGGTACAGAGTAGTAGAACGGGTGCTGTAGGGATGTTCCTCGGGAGAGAGGTGCGGCTGCAAGCTAGATCTCACACCGGATCCATACCGTGTCGCAGCAGCAATTGGAGATCTATAAGATGGAACCACTTCCACCAATCTCCCACCACCACCCGATCGAGATGGCGGACTGTCATAGAACGAAGAGGACGAAGCGTACGGGGGTGGCGATACTCTGTACCTGCAAAGATGAATTACGCATCTCACGTTAAATACATCTCTGGTTGGAGGAAGGTGTTGTTGAAATTTTACACTATGTTCTACAGTCTAACTGCTTCGGTGAGCCCACCTACAAGGGAAAACTGCCCTTCAGCAATGGGAATTAGCCCCATGAACTAAAGAAAGACGGAAGGTATTCTAGGACGCCCGTGTATGAGCTTGTCATCGAAAAAAAGAACATAATGAAGACCATACGCAAGTTCAAATACTTGCGAGAAAAAAAAACTACAATACCGAAGAGTAAAGATTAGGAACTACCAAGCAATATCTGCAACCAATTTAAGAAAAAATAGAAGGAATATTCTTGCACTGATGTCGGGATGTGACTGAAATGGAAAAACTTCTCCGAGTGAGATTTTTACTTCTATTCTAAAACAAGAAGACACGAGGATGTGAGCATGTTACTCTTTCAGTTGAATGGAAGTATTCCTACACCATCTACCATCTGACTAGTTCCGTCACTTCTCCATGGTTTGATGAGAACAAGTCAAACACAACTAAAAATAATAAATTAGGTTTTCTCCTGCCACTGAAATAAACTTTTACCAGAAACCGTGGATGTTTATCAGATTAATTGTCTTGGAAGAAGGTTATCGATTTTTAAAATATAGTGAAGATGAACTGACCTAGTAGTTGAACGCTCTGTTTCTTCTGGATGAAGTGGGGCTCGAACTCTGACCATCTCAGATTCCCTGGACAAATAGTCACCTGACTTTTGTGACAGGTACGATGTGTCGCCGCCTCGACCAAACTTGTCAACCTGACGCTTCAAGTGAGACATTTCAAAATCAATTGGGGCAGAATAAAATATGCGCTCATCAGAAGTGAGTGGGAAGGAAGATAGAGATTTGTGATGGAGATCAAGAAAACCTTAGAAAGCAATGAAACAAAGTATGCTCCTTTGTCGCGCCTATCAGCACCCGACAACATAAACTGTTAGTCACCGCAAACTAGATTATGAAAAAGCCTCGCGTATCGTAAATAATTGGAACAACAACGTAGTTGTAGTATCATGAACCTGATTAAGAACATCGATAGCTGCTGATTCAGGAAGTTCTTTGAGACAAGCTATAGCATGAATATCCAACTGCCAGAAAATACAAATATGCATGTCAGTCAAAAAAGGCAACAGACTGCACGATAGCAGATTTTGCTGTTGTATTTCTTCTTGGTCCTGCACAAGTCCTTTAAGTACTACAGTTTACTTCTAGCAAGAACAATGCTGCAATATGGTCTACTCACGTCATATCTAGTAGCAATGCCCAGGCGCAATACTCGAAGAAGGCGTTCCTTTACAGCTGCTGGTAATGTGATAACAGCTGCTTCATATGGATCAGTAGCATCATCAGGTGCCTAAAACCCCCAAAAGGGGACGATAGAAAAGAGCATAAAACGTGAAACTGGTTAACTAAAATCATCTGGCCACGCGATTGGAAATTACGACTGCTTAGAGTTCTACCCAGTTGCAGCGTACAATAGCATAAAACCTTTTATCACCTCATTTTCTCAGAAAAAAGAATGAAGCAGAAAAGAGATAGTTCACCAAGAAGAATAAAAAATCCCAAGGACACAAAACTTAGGTAAAGAATAAAGTCATATTATATCACTTACACAAGAAAATGCAATACGTAACTGGAAGCAAGGTTCGTCGTATTTCCTAGGATCAGCTCATTAGCATCAGAACAAATTCTTGTTTTCTATGTCAGGCAGGGTTTCTACATATTTTTAAGGACTTTAGAATGCTTCTAAGCCAAGATATTTTTTTCCTGCTTAAATTTCACCAGCCTCAGTGTCTGAGCCACTTAGCAGCCCAAGAAATTACAAACAGGAAAAGCATGCTCCTCCTCGAGCAGGTAGGTCATGAACTGTTTGGTACTTCATTCTTATTGTACCAAATTTCTTATCGATGATTATAGTGTTCCGGAAATTTGCTCATGCCACACAAGCGATAAGCAATGAGTTCAGTGGCAGATGAAATAGATAAATGGATAGAAATTTCAGCCGTCCATTGTCAAGCAAAAACTGGCAGCACAATTGTTGTTTGATACAATAACTTCATATGTTGAAACAATTATATTTTTGCTGAGTCAGAAAAAGTAAAACACTAATAACAAAACAATGCAACAATATAGCAAAGAACAAAAATTTTCACAGACAACAAAGATTACTGGGCATATGGTTGAAGGATAAAGTGCAAGTCACTACCGTTACACAATTTGAAGGTTGCTACCTGATTAGTAGGTTTAAGTGTCTTCGATTTACGAACTAGTGAATCCGAAGTGTCTTCATCATACAAAGCAGGAGGATTTCTAGTCATATAAAGAGGTCTACTGTTCACCTCATCCCGAGGTCGCTTCCCCATCTCTGCAGGCCTTGCAATTGTAACCTATTGAGGATAATACAACTGCTGAGTTTTTCAGATCAATACAGAAGTAAAAGATTCAAGCATAATGGCATAATGGTCGCAGAGATATAATGAAGAAGAGTTCTCTCGTTTTACATGCCTGGATTTTAAATTTTGGACCTCTGTGTGGTCCCTGTACCGTTTTTCCATTCATTTCCTTGATTGCATAATCAAGATCCTACGAACAAAAAAGCTTAAAAAGGATAAAACTGATATAACAAAAGAAACGAAAAAACAAATAAAATGGAACAGGATTAAGTTATCTATAATTTCCTAATTTTTAAAATATGTTTCAAAGTCTCAGGGTATCAGTTGGTACACCAAGCTATAGTCACCCAATATATATATATATCCTACACATATGGAAAATAGGTATCCCTAAAGTGTTCTGGTGCTGGTCCTTTTAAACAGAAAAGTAGGTACCACCTGTAGCAAGTGTTTAACCAATCATATTCAAACTAAAAGGGGAACCGATTATGCATATAGCAATGAATCTATTCTAATAAAAGAAGGATATGAAACACAGGTAAAGATTCAATAATAAAACAACTGCAGCTAGGGATGAAGGAAACAATACTCACTGAACGCCTAGCGAAATGTACAAATCCAACTGGAAACTGGCCTTTTCTTGATAATGCCACTCTCTCAACCTTAAAATATAAGAGAGATCAGTCAGCTCTTAATTTCGGAAGTAGCATCAATTTGTACTTCTAAAAGTATGTGGTGCACCTCTCCTAGTGGATCAAAGAGCTTCCTCAGAAACTCTTCATCGGCATCTTTTGGAAGGTTTCCAACAAAAGCAGCCTTAACCTAGAAAGGGATAGCAAACCTTAGGTTAATTGAGAAACAACTGAATGGCAGGTAATAAACAGAAAGGCCATGTCATACCTTTGCTAGTTCTGCTGGATCCGTTTCAGGCTCTTTTGCAGCCCAATCAATTACAGGATGCCACTTACCAGCAAGAAGAAAGTCAGGCTTTGAACCAATGCGATGTGCACGTGCTGCAGCCTGTGATTGAATTTTTTTAAGAGGAAAAGATATAAATGCCTATGATGTAAGGCAATAGGAATGGATTTGATATTTGTTTCTTAGAGATGACATGATGTAAGATCCAGATCACAAAGATAGACTGAAAAAGGGTACTTATAAGCTTCACGGTATGTCATATTAAATTGAGGTCTTATGTGATAAAACAAAAGTAATGCTTCTGATCAGATTGTAACATGCTGATGGCATGATGGCAAATAACATGCCTTCATCAACCAAAGTTACATACTCCTGTAATGGGAAAGCCAGCTCTATACCATCCTTCCAGCAATCTGAGGTCCATAAAGGGTGGAAGGATGGCGGCTCAACCCAACAATAAGAGATGTAATATTCATGACAAATAGTTATCCAGTAAATTAGTAGGAAATAACCCACATCAGATATATTCCGATTTTCAGCATTCAATACTTTCAACAAGAATGATCATTTTTCTGGTTCCTAGAAGATTAGAGTGGCATGATTTTCCACTCAATGAATTCACCAAAGCCCAAAAAGGTTGAACTAATAAAAGAATTTATGGATATTTACGTCATGAAGAAGACTTTACTCCAAAATGCAGTATGAGATCATAATGCCCTATCCCCTGAATGAGAATATTGATCTTATGAAATACTGGCATGTTGGTGAGAGCTGAGCAATCAAAGACTGGTTCTGAGAAGTAAAGGCCTATCAATAACACGGCTCCACTTGCCTTACATAAGAACCAATCATCATTCAGAACCAAAAATGCCAAACATCTTAATCTTCGATCCAACAACTTTTATTTCATAAAATTTACAAGAGCCATCTGTCTCAACTCAATACAGCAATCAGCAGCACTTGAAGTTACCCAGAAAGTATAAAAACACTCAAGCAAACCCAACAAAAATATATTAGATTGTATTGTTGTTTCAGACTGAAGAAAGATGAACATTAAATTTTTACTAGATCTATGGGATGGCCATAAGATTCCATTGTAGATTAGGTATTTGTATGCTACCAAATTCCACATTCAATATTTAAAATTGATGCATACTACCAGAATTTTGTCAAGATGAAAGCACATGTCAGATCCAGTTCCTACTAAATAAAAGATGGATGCATTGCACAATCTAAAGCAGACATACTAGATCAGCTAGGAAAGAAAATAATTCATATGTGCAGTGTTTGAGCGGCATAATGCTTGTACGTTGTAAAAGTTCAATCAGTTGAACATTATCCTAAAAGGTTACAAGGAAGAGGAACGAATTTATGGTAAATTTAATACTCCTCTTAATGAGCAAATTGAATTATGATTAGGCTTGAAGCATAAAATCAAATCAGATATACAAGCCAAAGATGACAAAAGTGTACACAGATATTCTGATGTAAATATAATCACTAAGATGAAATACAATGGGGCAAACCAAGATATGAACTCATGAGCTTAGGTTTGATGTAATGATTAAATGATCATTAAGCACGAAAGTTACATTATAAAGAAAGGGCTTTGTTTGTATATATTATGATTCAACATATATGACAACAAGGTGGACCTACAACAAAGACCAAAGTTTAGATGTGTTAACTTTAATCTGGCAATCGCTTATTTCAAAAGCTTAAAAATATTAGGGAATGTTGCAATCTGGACTTTATATATATACATATGTTTTTTACATGTGAGTTGGAAAACTAAATTTAAACAGTGCAAGCCTAAGGCTTAATTTGGACATATACTTATAAGGCAAATGCTTAGTCCATACTTTCAAGTTTTCAACAAGATGACTACCATTAACAGACTCACATAGACTAGATATTGACAAATGATCTAGCAGAAGAAATAGGATAAGATATTAAATGACATGGTATCGCTGATAATATAGTGCACTTGAGCCAAGCACTTGGATGATGTCCTAGACATGCAAAAGGATATGAGTAAATGGGCAAAGGAATTTGAACTCCTGATTATGAACACCTGTCTGTACCAGATGATGTCTAATGCCCATGCACAACCAACAAGCATCTTCAAGCATCAGCAGCAAAGAATTGGACATGAAGATATTTACGATCTCATAGATGGACTTATTGGCTGAGAAATTACCGAGTAAAAATTAGATTAGTTGAATCCAGATTTAGTGATAATGCCTCTGCAATTGAGATTTGAGTTATAGGTTGTCATGCACCACGTTTATAGACAAAAATTAAAGGTGGCATGAAGAAGAGTCAACCCCTGGTCACATGTGCAATAGGTCACTCTAGTTTCAATCTTTATTGGCATCTATATCGATGCTGTCAAAGGAATACTCCACCAACAATTGATTTTATTATTCTTAATTATCCCAGTTAGAAAATTGTATTAGGAATAAAGCAATGATTTGAATGGAAATTTGATTGAAAGACAAGGAAACTAAGAATAATTTGAGCAGCAAGTCTTCCAATTTAGGGATGGAAAGGAATACACTTAAGAAATATAAAGAACTTTAATGAAAAAGAGAAAGAGATTGTTGAAGACCTGCAAGACAAACCGAGGCAGTGATGTTACATAATAAACCATGAAAAATCCTACCTTTTAATACAACTGCCTAACAAAAAGCAAACAACCAAAAAGAAGTCTCCACACGAAAGCATTGTGGAGATAAATCCTTGACAGAAAGTATTAGCATAAGGCGTGAATTTAACATTTAAAAGCTTAAAAAAAAGAAAAAGAAAAAAATAAAGCTACCTGTAGTGGCTTAAAGTCTAGCTACAGAACATCTAAATTTAAATAATTCCATAACTAGATTTCTAGGAAAAAGAATGTAATGTTCAATATCTTACTGCATGCGATAGGAATTGCACAAAAGCAAATCCTCGATTCAGTCGCTTTTTCCCTGATGGAGAACCTCTAGTGCTCACAGACATTGCAAGGTTTACAGATACGACATCTTTAAATGCCTGGATAATATAGGCAAATTGATTAAGAGAAACAGCAAGCAACCATAAAAATCAGCAAGTTGGAAACATTTAAGTACCTGGCGAACCAACTTATCAAATTCTTCCGAGCTCCAATCTGACACAAGAGAAAAGTTAACAAGGTTACATAGGCAATTACATTTCATGGCAAAAATGGACAAGCTCAGACAATTCTTTAAGGCAGCACTCCTGATGTATTTTAGCATATCGGCAATTGATCACAAAAACAAAGAATTGGGGGAACTAGACTGATGTTCCTTGTCTCTGAGTGATATCCTTGTTCTCTTCAAAATACTGAGCCCCACAGAACTTAAACTCAATGGCATTTTGGTTGTTTATAGTCTCAAGGAAAAACAGTCCCAAAGAAGAAACATATGCAGAGAACATTATACCGAGAGTTAATAATGTCCCGTTCATGTAATTATTTTATATGTGAATGAACTTTTGTGGCATATCTAGAAGATTTCCAAACACCTGATGATTTGTCTATGAACAATATGTGAACTGTAAACCATGTGATTCATATACCATGGAAGCTTGATGTTACAAAAAATGTAAGAATGATTAGTGGTGTCCTACCCTTATGAAGATTTCCAAAAAACAAAGAATCTTGATCAGAAGAAAGAGAAACACCTATTCTCTTTCCTAGGACCTGAAACAGCAAATCATCATAACCACATTATTATAGTGCTTCAAGAATAAACTAAAATATTCAGGATATTTTGCTTCATAAAGAATGAAACCAGCAAATATGCAATAAATGCAAACTACCACAAGAAGATCTAAGATTTTGCTACATGGCTATATAATTCTACCAAAATGAGGAACTTCCACCTATAACCAAAGTTGAACTGGTACGACACAACCATTTCTGTTATTGCAGATAACTTGGTACTACAAGTACTTGAGCAATGAAAGATAACAAATAGCCAATAAATCAGTATTAAATATCTCTTTTTCCAAATCCAACATAAATAAATAATTTTGAGTCGGCATAAAGATTTGAACATTTTAAAATTGTAGTGCAAGGATGAACTTGGGATAGATATGGGTAAATAGATGTCAACTTTTACCATAATACCATCTGTCTCTTTCTGAGCTTTGAAAGCTGCCTCCTTTGTTGCAAATCGCACAAAGCAATATCCCTGAGCACAAAAGTATTTTACCAATAAAAACATATTCAAAGCTAAGTAATATTCCCATTAAATTCATACGATCATCTAATACAATGCTCCCACAGAGTAATATGCAAGAAAAAGATCCAAAAACAAATCAGACCTTAGGACGACCATCCTGGTCCGACATCATTCGTAACTCAATAATTTCCCCAAAGCCAGAAAACAGCTGTAGTAAGAGCCATAAGGCCAAATTGTCACCATAAAATATATAAACAAGCTGATTGAGATAGTATCCAGTTCCAAAAAAAATGCAGTAGAAAAAGTACAAACAACCTTCAAATACAGTAGGTTTTAGGCACTTTTTTTAAATCATATTTTTCATAGTAGTCAAATATAAACCAATATTAAATGTAACGGGTATAATTTTCTAAAAGAGCCCTGCAATTGCATGAAGACAAACCAGAATATCACCTCATGAAAGGACCAAACCACCTTCAAATAAAGTAGGTTCTAGGCCTATCAACAGATGAAAGGTTGGTCCGGTAGTAGACTTCTGGTATCAAAACAGAAGGTCACCTCATGAATCTTATGTTCAAGTTAAAAAGGACTTATACATAAAGCCTACAAAGAAAAAGGATTTCTTTGCTTGAAAAACAATTGTAGTTCCTCTACTATCTGAGAGCACAGGGCTGAAAAAAACAACTATCATCACTAAAATGCAAATAAGAGGAAGAAGCAGGAAAAAAAAAAGCATAATAAATTCAAACTTTTAGTGGGAGTAAGTATCCTATGAAAGAAAGACAGTCAAAAAGTTCAATTTTGTACGATGGTATTTATCTGTAAAATACAGTGTCTTTTTCAGGCCCATAATTTGCTTTCTCATGCTCTGCAAAGACCTATTTTTCAGACCTATGCTAAAAGTACAACCACCAACGTACAATTAGAACTGGATTAAGAAAAAGACCTACTTCTTAACTGTTCAAGCTTGTTTAAGGCAATATCATTCATTAATTAAACTAAGAACAGAGCAATTGTTTGATGTTATCATTTTCCATTTTCTTGATTATCATTGTTCTTTCAACCTAGTCATCTTCCACCCACACACTGGAGCCTAAATATCACACTGAAGTATCTTTTGTGGCTAGCGCAGCAAGAATATTGGGTCAACTCGCTCACGTTATGTATTTGCTAGTCCATAACCATCCATGATGAAATTTTGCCAGTTACAACAAAGAAGGAACTCTACCCATATAGAACAATATTGGGTCAAACCAGAAGGTCACTCCCAAAAATATCTACACATATAGAAGGGACATTTCTTTAGTAAACTACTCTAGATGAATAAAAAAAGAGCATCAGCTTGCTATGGAATGAAGTTACAAAAGTTCGACTGAGGAATTAAGTCAATATCATACCTTTTTTTTTCGAATTAGCCAAAATCTCATTGTTAATTACTTTCAAAATAAAGTAATGTCACAGCAAACGAAATTGTACCTCCTCAATAATTCTCTCTGTTACAGAACGAGACAAACCACCAACAAAAATCTCCGACCCTTTAACATGATGTTCTGTCCAAAAAACAGTCATATATTAAGATTCTTTCGAGTTTCTCATTCAATAACGGGGGAAAAAATATTGGCAGAATAATTCTAACCTTGGCGAGAAAATTCGCCAGGCGTGACCATTGCGGATGTAATCGGAACAGCAGGATCCCAGTACGATATCCCAGATAATTCTGGAGTTAAGTGGAAAGCCGAATGTGGAGGTCGCTCACAATCCGACGGAATTTGGCCGGATCCTTTAGATCCCGATCGTATAAAAGTCGCCCTAGACAAAGATCTAGAAAGTGAAAACAAGAAAGAGATGAGAAAACGAGAGAAATAGTAGTTCGATGGTCTCGCCGTTACCTCACTACTCCAGTGAAGAGATGGTTGCCAGTTCTCGTCGATGCCCGCCTGTTGGTGCCGCCAATCCGTCCGCCTAAATGCCTGGCCAGAAAGGAAAGTGGAGAATGGATGCGCTGATTCCTTGGGTCCGTAGGTCGAGAAGAAGGAGAAGCAGGAAGAGGGTCGGTGATCGGAGGAGGGAAGCGGCCGTGAGTCGGCGGTCGGCTGCGTCCGCACACCGCAGATTGGGAAAGATTAATGGATTGACTACCAGTTGAAGATATGATTTGACATATGACCCCTTACGATTAAAATAATTACATAAATACTCCATCTATTCCTAACTGATATGTACAATCAATTAATTTTAAAATACTTAAATTATTATTTGGTACTCTTTCTTTCTCGAAGGAAGAATAATAAAAAATAAAAATAGTAATGGAAAATTAAATATTGTTCGGTTGTTTTTTAGAGTTTTCAGGGGAAAATCAGTTGAAAATTACTTTTTAATATTATTTAATACTTATATGCAGACAAAAATTAACTGGTGATATTTAAAATAAATAGTTTTAGAAATGTTTAGTCAAGCTATTTTCTTTTACTATATAATTTATGTAAAAAAAATTAAGTTTTTTTATGCAAAAAAATAAAAAAAAAATAAATATCCACCTAACGCGGGTGAGTTTTCATTTTTGTATTAAAAATTTCCATTCGCATCGTTCTCGAGGGAACTAGAGACATGGAAGGATTTAATAAATGAAGGGGAGGGGGAATTGATTAGTTTACATGGAGAACGTCCTTCCTTGTTTGACAGTAATTATAAAGGAAGGAAATCAAGAATTATTTGTTTTTAAGGGGAATATTAGTGATATCTATTACCGTTTATTGAGATAGTATACTGTTATTTTACCTTAAACAATCATCCATAAATATGCTTATAAGAGAAAAGTGAAGTCGCCGGAGAATATGACGACGATAATGGCTGCCACAGCGTGCATCGTTACCACGGCGGTCGTCATGGCCGCTTTGAGCACAGCAGCAGCAGCAGCAGGTGCATCCGGCGAGTGGGACTACGCCGACGCCACCTTCTACGGTGACATTTCCGGCAAAGCAACCATGGGTGAGTTTGCTTTTGCATCGTATATTATGATAACAAAAGCATGCAAGAGTACTCCTATGAGCAGTCAGTGTGTCAATCCAGGAGGCGCCTGCGGCTACGGTGATCTCTTCGCGCAGGGATACGGGCTGGAGAACACGGCGGTGAGCGGCGTCCTCTTCAACGAGGCTGAGATCTGCGGCGCGTGCTACGAGGTGCAGTGCTACAACGACACTCGCCGTTGCAAGAGCGGGGCGAGCATCACGGTGACGGTGACGAGCCTCTGCCCGCCGGCCCCGGAGCTCCCCGACGGCGGGCTGTGCCAGCCGCCGCGGAAGCACTTCGACATGTCGGAGAAGATGTACACGAGCATTGCGGTCTCGCCGACCGCTGGGAGCATCCCGATCCGGTTCCGGAGAGTGCCGTGCGTGAAGAAGGGCGGCATCAGGTTCCACGTCAAGGGGAACCCATGGTGGATCCTTGTGCTGGTGTACAACGTGGCCGGCTCCGGCGACGTGGTGGCGGTGGATGTGAGGGGGTCGGCCGGCGCCGCCTGGATGCCGATGGAGAGGGAGTGGGGGCAGAACTGGCAGAGGACGAAGACGCCGGAGCTGGTGGGGCAGGCGCTGTCGTTCCGGGTGACCACCGGCGACGGAAGGGTGGTGGAGGCGGAAAACGTGGCGCCGGCGGGCTGGAAGTTCGGGCAGACATTCGAAGGCAGTCAGTTTGCTCAGAGAACCAATTGAGGTGGTTATAACTTGAAGCATATATCGTTGCAATCTATCCATGCCAATAATTCCAGGCTTCGCTAATCTATTAGACTTGTGTTCTCTGTTATAGTGTTTGTTCTAAGAGCTTAATCTATTTTAGGTTTTATTTGGTAGGATTGTAATGAGATTACATTTATATTTAATAATGAACCCTCCTGCTACCTTACAAAATACAATTTTTATGATACTTAGAGAAAAGTATAAAAACGAAGAATGACAGAGATCAGATCGGCTTCTTTTGGAGATCTCGCTTTCCAATCCATTCCTACCCTCCACATCGAGGGCCAATGAATGGCGCATTTGATGCTAATTCATCCCTCGATCTGCGCTACGCCATCCGCTGTTTCGAGCATTTCATGTATAAATACGCGTCTCCTCCTCACCATCTCTCCATCAGGAAAAAAAACAAGGTGGTGGTTGCCGGAGAAGATGACGAAGGTCGCTGCCACTGCCTGCCTCGCTCTCATGGCCGCATTGAGCGCGGTAGTGGCAGTGACAGGCCACTCGTCCGGGAAGTGGGACTACGCCGACGCCACCTTCTTCGGCGACATGGCCGGCAAAGCAACCATGGGTGAGTCCGCCTGCGCCGGGGAACTAATAGCATCGGGATCTGCAGCGATTGATCGGTAACTCGCGTTCCTTTTTTCAATCACTTGATGCAGGAGGGAACTGCGGCTACGGCGATCTCTTCGCGCAGGGATACGGGCTGGAGAACACGGCGGTGAGCGGAGTCCTCTTCAACGACTACGAGACCTGCGGCGCGTGCTTCGAGGTGCAGTGCTACAACGACACGCTCCGGTGTCAGAAGGGGGCGACCATCAAGGTGACGGCGACGAGCCTCTGCCCGCCGGACCCCAAGCTCCCCGGCGGCGGGCTGTGCCAGCCGCCGCGGAAGCACTTCGACATGTCGATGAAGATGTACATGAGCATCGCGGTGTCGCCGACCGCGGGGAGCATCCCGATCCGGTTCCGGCGGGTGGAGTGCGTGAAGAAGGGCGGCATCAAGTTCCACGTCAAGGGGAACCCGTGGTGGATCCAGGTGCTGGTCTACAACGTGGCCGGCTCCGGCGACGTGACCTTGGTGGAAGTCAAGGGGTCGGGCCGCGCCGCCTGGATGCCGATGGAGAGGGAGTGGGGACAGAACTGGCAGATGACAAAGAAGCCGGAGCTGGTGGGGCAGGCGCTGTCGTTCCGCGTGACCACCGGCGACGGCAAGGTGGTGGAGTCGGAGGACGTGACGCCGGCGGGCTGGAAGTTCGGACAGATCTTCGAAGGCAACCAATTCACCGGCGCCTGATGATTATAATTTATATATAACTTAATCGGCAGTTGGCCTTCACGCTTCACGAAGGCCTAATACTTATTAATTGCTTCTTATTTCTCCATAAACCACCGTGAGACTCTTAATTATTGACCTCGACTAATTAGGGTTCATACTTTTTCAACCACAATTAAAATATTACGACGTCATCCATAACTACGCATGTTCGACCCTTTTCTCGACGACCTTAATTTTAGCAAATAAACTAAAAGATAAGCCGACAACGGAGAAGACGACTTACGGCTACCATGGCTGACTTAACCAAACTTGAGTAAAAAAAAAACTAATTTGAGTTGGCCTTTGAGTAATCGTGGGTTTCAAAGTGAGCGGGTGAAATTTCTTGGTCAAATAATTATTCATGTTTTTTTTAATAAACTTGAAAAGGTCATCTAAATATGTTTATTGAGTGATCTCTTTTAATAATATATCTCGAGCCAAATTTTAATTTTGTATTATATTTTTATTGGACACCATTTACTTAGATAGTAATCAAGCGAAGTTGCGCTGCAATTTCCACATCTTCTTCTTCCTTTTTAAGGATACACGCACACACTGCAAGGCGAGCATAGTCAAACATGGCGATGCTAAGAACCCTCGGCTGGTTCACTGAGATCCTCATCGGAAGCCTGTTCGCCCAGCTCTGCGACCACGCCGTCCAACAGTTCTGGGCGCACCACGCCGGCGGCGGCGGCCTCCACGCCCAAGCAGGCCTCCCTGACGGCGCGATGAACTCGGCCGAGATGGGGACGCCGTGGATCAACCGGGAGGGGAGCGCGGAGCAGGATCTTCGGGCGCAGCTGAGGAGCGCCGTCTCCGAGGCCGACGAGCTGCTGGGAGAGTTCCAGCGCCGGGCCGCCCACCGGGAGGGGACGAGCGGCGGCTCGCTCTGCGGGTGCGTCCGCCGTCTGCTCAGCGGAAGGGGGGATCGGACGGACGAAGAGCTCGCAGCGAGGACGAGGGCGGTGCGGCGGAGGCTGGGTGAGCTCGCCGGCGCCATCAACGAGGAGGCACTCACCGTCGCCGCCGTGCTTCATCGTCGTCGTTTCCCGGCGGGGTCGGGCGAGAGGGAGATGGAGAGATCACGGCATGAAGCGACGGCGAAGAAGATTGATGGGTTGTTCTTCCGATCGTTTCAGGCGTCGAAAAAGGAGGGCTCGGTTTTGGGCATCGCAGGGCTGGTGTTGACGTACGTGTGGTGGGCGGGGTGGATATACAACAAGTTCCGCGAGTTTGAGATCCCGCGGATCTCCCTGATTCCTTCGACGTTGATGGAATATCTTGAATGAGTGCCGGGACGGATTAAATCCAAAAAAACTATATGATTAGGCCGACCACAGTGGGAGTCGAACCCACGACCTTCTGATCCGAAGTCAGACGCGCTAATCCACTGCGCTATGCGGTCGTTGTTGTCAAGTGAAAACACAAAAATATATAATAGAGTATTCTTCAACCAGCTGCTACGAACCTCCATCCTAATTACACGTGTCCGCATTTAATTTCAAAAAATTATACGTCCATCTCTTGCTTTCCATCCACGATGAGTAACGCCTATTTTTTTAAAAAAATAAAAATAAAAATAAACAGTAATCACAAGAATAATTCCGGAATTTTCAATCTACTGATATAACTCCAGTTACAAAATTACGAGTGACGATATGAAAGTAAAAAAACTTTACTATATTAGAATCGTGTGAAATTTAAATTCTTAATAATTTATGCATACCGCCCTCGGCCAAGGCGGAGTCAGCGGCAACCTGTCGGAGAAAGCCGTCGTCGCCGTAGCGTACAACATCTCGACCTCCTACGGCAACCAGTCGAGCATGCCGGAGGACCTGCAGCTGCAACTCGAGTGCACAGCTTGCGAGGCCGAAGCCTTTATGACCTCCAACGCCGATCAGCTCCTTGTACAAATGATAAGGTTTCTGCTTCCGTGTTCTACAGATTTGCGCTCGGCCTGTTGAGCGAAAGAGGAGATGATGTCGACGAGGAAGGAAAAATCTTGACGGAGATGAAGGAGAAGCGACGGAGGTTGGACGAGAACATCAACGCTATTCGCGGCCGCTCATTACTTCTCCCTCGAGCCGCTGCGGTACGCGGTGGGCAAGCTCGGCGGCGGGATGGATCAGACAAAGAGAACCAACCCCCCTGGTTCTCTATCTCGATCGAGGGTCAGCTGCAGCTTCAGGCTCGCGAACCGCTTCGGATCGATTACCTTCAGCGACATTGAGGTGGGATCCTGAGCGCGGATCTTGCTGGGCAACTGTTGAGCGGCGACGGGAGCTTGGGACGACGTCGAGCCCAAGGTTTGGGTGAGGTCGATCGCCGGGGGAACAGCGACTGTGGCAGCAGCGGAACCGATCATCCTGCAGGTGGTTCTCAAGGACGCCAACTTGATGTCGAGGAGCTTGTTGTTCGTCCTTCCGGACTTCTCCCAGATGATTAACTAATTCTTAATCCTGAACAGGGGAAAAAAATGATTCACTATTATCCATAGCAATTAATTTGTTTTGGAGGAATAAAATGTTGATGGTAGCTCAAATCACCAAGAGAAAGTTAAAGGAGGCAAATCAATTGAGCAAGAAATTGCTCCGAACCCTCTTTTGCCAAAAAGACAGGGTCAGCAAAGGAACTTTCTTAGCAGAACTGCTAAGAGCCCTGCTGTGGTTCGCGCAGCTCCTCGTCGGCTGCCTGCTTGCTGAAACTCTGCAACTACGGCATCCAACAGTACCTGGTGGCCCGGCCCAAACCCGAAGCCGATGGCGGCCCCGGTCGTCGAGGATATCGACGCCACAGAGCTTCCGGCGATCTTCCACAAGAAGCCCGTCGTCGGCTAAGTCTAAGACGACGCCTCAAAAGGCAAGCTGGAGGAGCAAAAGGGACAATTCGAGAACACGACTAGAGAGGTGGAACTCCTGCTGGACGAGCTTCACCGTCACCGGAGCCGCTTTCCTCCTCCTCCTCCTCCTCCTCCTCCGATTTCATAGTTTTCCACGGCTGCCTGCGCCGTCTTAAGTTAAGTATAATGATAGTAACTAGTTTTTTCCTTGGACAAGTCAAGAATGGCAAATAGTATATTTATGGATCATTTAAAGAGGTAGGAACTTAGACTGTACTGTAATGGAGTTTAACACCTGAATCTGTTAAAATTGTGAATGTGCAGATGAAAGTCTTACATTACAAAGGCAATAATTGAGCTCGGCAAAAGCACTAAACCTTGGACACTATAGCACAAGTCAATGTTGTTTGATTTTTTTTTTCCTTAGAGTCAAAGGTATCTGCCTTGTATTTCTGAGTTCTACACGATCTCTTTTCACAGTTTACAGTAGCTGTAACCTTCTAGGTTCTATACACCTTTTAATGATGATCATATATATACCCAGTATGAAACTTGAGTAATATTTTGCAAGAAGAGAATCTTACATCTAAGAGAATGAACAGGCCAGATACCAAGCGTTTGTGAAGCATTCGCCTGGGATAAGCTTCTGGGATACCCATCTAAGATCCAACCATTTTCTTGGGCATCTTGTTGGCCAGGTCGTTCCTTCACCATCTACAAGCCACAAAACTCATGGAGTTAGTCAATGATTAGAAGAGAATGCAGAATTGACAGAACCACTAATTCAATACCGTGACAACAACTTCATCAGGGACTAACTTCCCTTTCTCCATACACTCTTTGGCTTTCTTTCCTTTCTCAGTTCCAGCTGAAACTTATTCAAATCTCCTGCAGCTATGTGAACTAGCCCATACTGCATAGTTAGCTTTATTTCACTCAATAATATCGATCTCTCCACAGAAGCCGATCCCCACTGCATGCACTAAGTATACAATTTATAATGTACGAGTAGAATCATCACTTCAGTTATCACCTCAAAACACTAGCACTCATGAAGAACGGCTCCAATATTGGAGACTAAAAGCTATGCAAGTAGAAGAGATTATTCATTTCAGGGAAAGAAGGGATTTTAAGTAGTGATAAACTGTTAGTCATCGCATTGCTGAGAGAAAACTGAACTAGGAGAGAGATAATTGTACATTGAAAGTTACATCCAGTGATCACGATCATCACACTTGCTGACAAAATGATATTTTGATGGACCTCCGCCGAGTTCTCGTCACGACGGAGGGGAAAGGGCGGCGATCGCAAGCTGCGATCGGCGAGCAGCTGCCGGCGATGGAAGGAGACGGCGCCTGCTCTGCTCGCGGGAAGGAGAATGCAGGGGAAGGGAAGGGGGCGCGGCATCACCGCTGCGCTTTCCTTGCTGCGGCGCCGGCGATGGACGGCGGACGACGAACGCGGCGGGAAGGCACCGGCGTCCGCTCCGCTGCGATGGAAAAGGGCGGCGTCGCGAGCTCGAAGAAGAAGAAGGAGGAGAAGAAGGAGAAGAAGAAGAGGAGAAGGGGAAGAGGGGAGGGCCGCCTCGCCAGTGGGAAGAGCCCGCGGCTCTTCTCGCTCGCGTCGACCCCTTCGGACCGGGTTGGACCGATTCACTCGGACCGGCCAGCTGTCCGGTTCAATTGAACCGGACCGGAAAAATTTTAATTTTTTTTCCTAAAACTATAATTTAGATGATGGGGGTTTACAGGAAGGTCAAACTAATCAACAAAATAGCAAAGGCATACAAATTTTGAGAAATAATATGAATGAACTTAACAAACCTGCGGAATGATTTGGAGTAAAATAACAAATATAAGATAGAGAGATTAAGCCAAACAAGCTTTCATAGCTCAGTTGGTTAGAGCACCCGTTTAGTAAGCGGGAGGTCTTGAGTTCGAATCTCAATGAAAGCAATATTTGCAGAGATTTTTAGCTTCCCTTTGTTCAGGTAAAAAAATCTCAATTATTCAAATTCTTTTTTAATGTTGATACAAAGTGTGGCCCCCCTCTTTTCAAAGAAGCTGCTCAGCAGGACCACTGGCTTTCCAATTAAGTTCTTTTACAACCTTTCATTGCATTATACCTGATATCGATACACAACAATATTTCTAGAAATGATTTGGTGAGAAGCAAACATAGCGAAATAGTAACAAGTTTGCAAGAAAAGAAGAAAACAATTATTTGAACGCATCTCAACATCAACAGCTTCCTTTTTGTTTTTTTGTTTCTTCACTTTTGTCAAAAATCTACAGAGCTGGATTTCTATTTCCTGTCTGACGAAAATTACGAGCTCTGTTTTCGATTGTCCTCTTTCTCCCATTTGGATGAGCTGTTTCACTTATCTCCTTGATTTAGGGTTATCTTATGGTTCTGAGCAACATGATTCCACAAGTTTTGCAAAGTGCAGGGAAAAGGAGAAGCATACTGGAGAGGTAGCTATCACTTTATGTCTTGGTTGCTTTCAGGAGGGACCCTTCATTTTTTGAGCTGAAGTGACCCGGCTGCTGTAATTGATCGCTCTTTGTTGTTCTACATAGGAAGAGTTTGATACCTGGATTTTTGAATTTTCTTGTCAGTTTTTTTAGCTCAGGTGAAAAATATACAACTCTTCTGTGGCATCATAGAACGGCAAAAGAGCAAACGTCCTCGTGAATAAAAATGATGTTACAAAACATACGAGAACTTACACCACGCGCCCTTGTCCTTCCATCATACTGCTCGAAAGATCACTGAACCTGGACACAACAAAAAGGTAATAAGGATCCTTTTCTTCCCATGTATTGCTCTAAGACAACTCAAAAGTTGGAGCCTTGATCTTACATAAAGCGCATGTTAGTACTTCACTGTAATGAGGTCTTCTCATAGGCTTTCAGTACCCCTTCATAGACCAAAGTTATTGTCTTGTTGACACTGGACCCTCTTTCTCATTATGGCCTTAAAAGCATCTGCTCCTGGTCTTCCTACTTCTCTTCTCGTCATAAAACCCTTCCATTATTGTCCATCAATTGAATTCCCTTTGAAGAAAGGACGTCTGGCCACTCTCATCCTTGAGCTATCTCCTTTTCCTTTCCTTTTTGCCAAGGAAAGGCTTTAGTATGCAACTAAAAGCAGTCAATAAGAGAAGTAAGAGAGAGAAAGAAAAAATAGATCTTTCCTTTTTTTTCCCACTACAACCTATTATAAAAGGTAATCATCCTTTTCATATAATAAAGTAAGAAAAAATTAGATGAGCAAACTTATGTAATTGACTTGGTGGATCAAGGTTACAATGAGAGAAATGCCTCCTATTATTGAGCCCCCCCAACTTTTTACTTGATCCGAGCCATGACCCACATGGTCTAAATCAATCCAAGTTGGGTTCCACATCTTAGCACTTTAGGACAAAGTGTGGAGCTCCAATGGATAATTTTGCAATTTGCCTATCTATTTCTGACAAAGACCTAGCCTCTCGACTACAACAGGCATCATTATCACTGAAAGCAAAAGTTCTTGACTTGAATCATCTTTATATTCAAGGTTTTCTCTTGTCATCTTAAGCGGTTGTCTGAGTCTCTCCATTTCTGAATCATGGTAACTCAATCATTGAAAATTTTGCAAGATCTCCTCAACATCAGATTGGCATGCTCGAATCCTTCATCTTTTGTTAATTCGCATCTTTTCTGCTTGCAGACTCCAATTGACCTGAAGAGTTTTGGAGAGAAACCAAAGTCAAGGACGGGAGACTCCATCACAAGTAGCTTATAAGAGGGATGATGGCTCCTGGAAGGAGTTGGGAACATCAATGAGCGCCATTTCCTTTTGTTTAGCTGCCACTGCAGTGCTAGTCTCTATGTTCCTCATCATGGCAGTATTTGAGCATCTAATCATACCAAGGGTATCTTTCCTTCGCTCGGGCAACAGTTCCCGGTATTTGCCAGTGCATCTCCGCCGCCAAGCAAATGCTTCTATCAACTCCCGCCAGAAGACTCCGAATTCACCTGCAGTGAGTACTTGTTTTGTACGATGCTTTCTGAACTTTCAGTGAAAATGGTAAATAGAAATCTGCCTGCAGCTAAGTTTCATAGATCAAGACTAATGGATTAACAGCATATTCTTTTTAAAGGGGAATGCATTAAACTTACATTGCAAGTCTGTAAATTTTTTATGAACACATACCTTCTTTTGGTGATGGCAGGTTAGCATTCAGCACATGTCTGATGCCTTAGTGGTAATGCCTGGAGAACAGTATCCTACATTCATTGCTCAACCTGCTCCTCTTCCTTGTCCTAGAGAGCAGATTTGTTTGCCTTCCCATCATCCTCAAGTATTCTACACTGTTTAATAAAGGGTAATCGCTCTGTGGTTTAGCCTTTGCTTACACATGGACATAAAATGTGTCATATTGTATACCAGAGACATCAATGTTATCACTTTTGATTACCCACTATTATGTACCCTTAATTCTTGTTCCAAATAGCCAAAAGTAAGTACTCTTAAGGAAATCTTATTCACCAGTCAAAAAAAGAGAAATCTCATTTGAACAAAGCCCATGTTGACTTTCACACAAATATATTCCTCTTCCACATACCCATCAAAGGATATTAATCACTAGGAAGATTAACCTATGGGGATGTGACTGCAGGCAGGTGTCCAAAGTGATAAAAATGATATTTCATTCTCAGGTATGTAAAGTCACACGTTTTAGACTACGAGTAAAGTTGGGAAAAACCATAAGTACAAAAAGGGTAATCCTTGAATACATGTATTATTTTTAGGTGAAAGAAATGGCAGAAAGTAAGTTACTTCCTCCATTAGACTTGAAGTCCAAAATGATTTTTTTTTTCTTCTAGCAAATTTGAAGTTGTCAATGATGTAGCTTTATGAAATAAAAGAGACATGCGTGTGCTTTTAAAATTACAAGAACAGTCAAGTGTCACTGTAACCCATCTAGAAGGGAACATACAGCTGACTTGTAGGGGTTTGTTGAAATTGAAATGCCTTCAGTCGTCAGGATCTTCCAAACTACAAACATAATGACACTAGTTCTAAATGAGTGCTCGCCTGCTGTTAACCAACCCTTCCAATGACTGCATGTTGTAGGCCCAAGCATGCACTCATAAAGACAATTTTAACTTGCCAACCTCAAACTGAAAAGTCTGCAAACTGTAAGTTGTTTACCCTTCTAACTTCATCCGGTGCATCCACCTCGTGCATGTTTTTGGTCCTCACTGAAGATGTCAAACCAACTTGCAAAATGTTTTGGGTAAAAACTCATCTTTATCGCTCAGCTTTCAGCCTCCAATGCAACTCAACACAGAGACATGAGAAGGCATAAAATATCAGATATATACGCTATATCATACTACAGGCAGCATTTACATCAGAATCAGGTGATCAGTGCACAGCAACAACTTCATCGCGTCACTTACATATTTGGTGACAAAGAACAAACAGTTTGATTACCCCTTAGCAGCACTAACTCTTTCTTTCAGTATTGATCCACTCTTAACAAAGAGGAACACGAGGATGAATGAAAAACTAAACAGTAATCCACACAGAACAGCACAATGTGCAGGATGCACCAATGCCCCAAAACAATTCAGGCGTGAAAAGAAATCAAATGCTCATCCGCTTCATGCCGAATCACGAAAGTTGGAAACTTTCATCAAAATTCCAGGAAACATGGAGTAAGAAAACACTAATAAATATCCCATAAAAGCCGAATCCACATTCGACTAGACGAAGGAGAAAATTCCAGGTCGGAGTAAAACAACTTTATTAGAACATGCGAGAGATCGAAAACCAGACAAATGCAGTTGCAATTACCCAGAATTCCAAATCCAGCTACAAGTTCGCCCCCATCAGGCATTGCCGACCAATTCGCGCATGAACTCTGCGCCCCGATAGCGGTTTCTTTCCCAAACCAGAACAGGAAGGAAATAAATAGAGGTGAATAAAAATTTAAATTATCATTTTTTTTCTTTCGTCACTTCAAAAAATAAAATATTTTTGTTATTAAATTAAATGCTTGGCAATTGTATTTGTTCAATTACTTCTAATAAAAATGCGAATTTATTACTTAACTTCCATTTTAAAAATCAAATATTCGAAAAAAAGGAAAAGGAAAATAAAAAAGCAGTTATTAATTCAGTAATTCTAGGTGGGTTTAGGAGATACTTAAAAAGAAGGTATATATAAATTAATATATTCTTTATAAATATCTCTCCCCTGCGGCCGGCATGAAGACAAAGAAATCCGTTCTTCTCCATCACAGAAGGAATTCTGAAACGCCCAATGCGAAGCTGAAGCGACCGCGCCCCTCCATTGCTGGCTGGCGGAGAACCTGCTGCGGCGGCCGCGGTTCTTGGTTTCCTTCACTCTAACCGGAAAGTTCTCTTGTGCAACAATCTGGGGAAGGATTTGATTGCGGTGCAACCGCTAGGCATTTAATTCTCCTCTCGATCCGATGCAACAGCAGACGAGAAATAGGCAAGTAGGTCTCTTTTTCCCCCAATCGATGGTTTCGCTGGATTTCCGCCGATTGATGGTTGATGCTCTTTTTTCTTTTTTTTTCTGATTAGGGGGTTTATGATTTTTGTTCCTTTTTTTTTGTTTCTGGGAACCCTAATCCTATCTTCTGATTCTCTCTTCACGCATCCCGTATATCAGTGATTCCTATCGGTTTAGATTCATGGCGTGTCGAATCTAGGGTTCTCTTTTCCGGCTCATAAAGCTTTCTCGATCTCTTCAGGTTTTTTGTCATGTACCGTCGTCGATTCTCTGACCTCGTTACTTGGGATTGATTTAGTATGCCATCTTTCCTTCATCCAGATGAGTAAAGGAATTATATTGAATCAGGAATCCAGATTCCGAAAGGACAATGTCGTTTGATGAATTCTACTGCATATTTGAGTTACGTTTTCCGACCTGCTTTCTGCTCGTTCACCAATTTTGAGAACATAGAAAAGAAGTCTTTCTTGGCAGCAAATAATGGAGTTCTTGACATCTGTACTTTACATTGGAAGAATTAATGCACCTATATTTTTTGACGGCTAGCTTGATCGGAATCAAATAATCGTCCAAGAACAGTTTCTTACAAAATCCAATTATATAGTTTTTGAAGCCTGAATCCTGCGATCATCAAAGGTTTGAGCTTGGATTCCCAAGCTTGCGGTGGTTTGAGAAAGGAGGAGCCTTTGTAATGGCGGCGGCAGCAGAAGTAGTGGACGATGAGTCCTCTTCTTCTTCCGCAGCGGCGGCCTCCTCCGTGGCATCCCCCAGTGATCGGCTCAAGTTCCTCTGCAGCTACGGGGGCAAGATCCTTCCCCGCCCCTCAGACGGCCGCCTCAAGTACGTCGGCGGCGACACTCGCGTGCTTGTCGTGCCTCGCTCGGTCACCTACTCTGGTATGCGAATGAGAAGCGAATACGCAGATTCATCATCATGCGTGGACTACGATGAAAGATCGTCTAAATTGCATGTAAATGGCAGAGCTCAAGGAGCGGATTCATGGGATGTTCCAGCGTTCCGGCATCATCAAGTACCAACTGGTGGCGGAGGACCTCGACGACGCCCTCGTCTCGGTCACCTGCGACGAGGACCTCGGCTACATGATCGACGAGTACGATCGCCTCGACGTCCTCCACCCCGGTTCGCCCTCCGCTGCTTCGTCCCCTCGCTTCCGCCTCTTCCTCTTTCGCAGCCGCACCGACTCCGTCGTCGCCGCGCAGGAACACCGCTACATCGACGCCTCTTCACTTCGCAGTCCCATCTTCTCCATTTCCACCTCTCCGAAGGGCGCAACGTCGGCCTACCTCGACTGCCCCGCCGCTGGCGTCCCTCTCTATCCTCACTTCGTCCCCAACGAGGGTGGAGGTGGCGGCAGGATGCATCGTGTACGCAGCACGCCCAACCTTGGCGGCGGACGGATTACTCGCGTGCATAGCACGCCCAACCTGGGTGCTGTCGGCGGCCAACGAGCCCAGCAACATCGCCATCTCCACCACCACCTCCTACACCGGAGACCGTGCTCTGCAAACCCACTACCACCTCCGCCTGTGGCAGCATATGGGGTGCCGGCCATCGGCGGTGGCAGCGTCGCGCGGAACGAGGTGTACTGCGGGTGCTGCGTGATGTGCGCGCCGCAGCAGGTGGCGACGGTCGGCATCCACTGCGGCGGCGGCGGCGGCGGCGGCGGTGGATGCGCCTGCTTTGGTGGGCACGCTGATGACTCGTCGTCCACCGGCGGCCGGCTGCCGAGGTGCAGCTCCACCACCCGGTGCGGTGTTCAGTTGCGTAATAACGCGTTCGTCTGGGAGCAGTAGCACCGTCGGTTGACCTCGTGATTCGTCATCTGCTGATCCTATCCGTTCATCATCAATTCTAGCTTTCAAAAACCACATTTTTATTCCAGTTTCTTTCTGCAACAAACAAACGTATGATACATATCGCAAATAAACAAACCTTTCTTCTCTCATCTAATCCTTGATGTCCCTCGTTTGTTCAGATAACTAAAAGGATTTCTCATTCAATGATTATGATAATGATGATTGATGTAAGGCAGGAAACATGCTCTCACTTCACCATAATAACGGCTTAGTGTTTGAAGGCCCTTCGCGAAGAGGCAAATTCCCCGGCCCAAATCCTAAAGAGATGGGCCGAAGCGCCATTTAGGAATTAGGAGGGGGGACTCTTCGCCTCCTCGTGTTTATAACGAGAGAGAAACCCCGAGGGGCCGAAACCCCCCCGGACTCGGAAACTTGTCTTGCGGCGGCGTGGCATGGCCAGCTACCTCCGAGCCCGCTTCCTCCTCTCTCGCCGCGCTCCTGCGCCATGGGGCTCCCTGTCCCGCACCTACGGCGTCGCCAAGTCAGCCAAGGAGAAGCCGCCTCCTCCCCCCGAGCCAGAGCCGGTAGTAGTCCCGGTGGCTGCGCCGGAGGTGGAGGACGTCCCCACCTCGGGCATCTCCCGGCCCCTCTCTGAGATCCTTCAACTGCTCGGCAAGAGGGTCCCCGACTCCATCATCAGGACCCGCGTCGAAAATGGCACCGTCATTAAATACGTTCCCTGGTTCGCCTCTTTTCCGCCATTGTCTTCTTGTCTTGTTTTTCTCAATGATGCTGTGACTGCCTTATGCAAACTTTCTTTGCCGAGGTAGAAATCGCCCTAAAACTTGATTAATCTTCGTATGTTGTCCTATGTGTAGTATCACTGATTTGACCTATTGTTCTACAGATTTTTTTGGTTGGTTTGATTATGTGTTCTCATTCTTTAAAGTAAAACTAAATTAAAATTTTCAAGTTTTTACACATTTGGGGTTCGCTTGCTTGCGTAATGAATTAGGGAAAAAGGAAATCCTGAAAGACCACCAAGTCTACCAGGTTAAGTTTCTTGATGGACTTCATAGAAGTCGTGTTATTAGTCCTTGTGAGATGCATTTGTATATTAAATTAAAGTTCAAATTGTTCTTGAGCATAATAATGCAAGACGCATTGTGGTCTGAATATATAGATGAAAAAATAAATTTGACCATAGTAGGTGCAACGGCTGAGGATGTTATAAACATTTATTATATTTATATGCTAACAAGTGACAGCATGATTTTCTTGAGTACATAGTGCAACTCATCAATGTTCATTTCTTTGTAGCAATGGGAACTTGGTTGGCTCATAGTTTCTTCATTATTATATGGATATGTTCCATATTGTTCAATATGGAACTTGGCTGGCTTCATTTCTCATTCCACTGTTTGTTGTTGCAGGCACTTCATCAATCGAATTTTGAATGTACATGCTCCTGGTATTTAGTTTTTCCTTGTTTAAAGTTAACCTGTTGAGGTATCAATGCAAATCATGGAAATTTGACGTTTTTTCCTTTTATATCTTATATAGAATGGTCTGGTGAGGTTCGAAGCATTATTTATTCAGCTGATGAAAAGACAGTCTCTGTTGTTTATAGGGTAACTCTATATGGGACCGATGCAGAGGTATTTTTTCTCATTCAACTTTTTTAAAGTTTGAGAATAAGATTAAAAACCTGAGGATTGTGGCAGTAAGATAAGATGCATATGCAGCTGGAAAAAAATGACCTTCTTGTGCAAGTATGTCACCGGAGCATGCAAACCTGCAGTGCCTGCCTGAAATGGTTTTTTTCCTTTTTGTGTAGATATGTGCATACATGTAGATAACTGAAACTTATCACATGTAAAATTTGATTATTTCGTTCAAGTTTCAGCCGTGAATGAACACAAGCCAGTTTTTCCATATTGTTGATGAAAACTTTATTTTAATTGTTCCTCAGATTTACAGAGAAGCTACCGGAACTGCTTCAACTACTGATGTGGGTTATGGAGACCCTGTGCAGAAGGCAGAAGCTATGGCCTTCCGACGAGCTTGTGCACGCCTTGGTCTTGGACTTCATCTTTACCATGAGGAATCATCATGAAAAAGTAGTCTGTATGTATTGCTTCAAGTTTTGATTTATGGCTTTCCCGTTTGTCATCCATGTAGAGCTCTAAGGAAGCAATCGTATGAATATTGCACCATCTTCTGGTGCGTAGTTAGTTGATGTATGAATCATTTCTATTGACTTTGTAGAAGTCAATCAACATGGGCTTTTTCACTAATGATGCGTCATATTGTGTGACTACTGTGCGAGCTGTCCAGGTTGAGTGGTGGAATCAGTTCTGAGATAAAATTCCCGAGTAAAGAAAAGGAGCTCTTTTAGAAATTTGGAAGTATGTAATAGTTTCTTACATTAAGTTCCAATTTTCTCTGCCCAAAGGCAATGCTGCCAAGTGACAAAGTTCAAGTTTTAGCAAATGACACCAATAGTCCACATGAAATACATATGTACAAGGTATATATAGCCTTTCTCTATAAGACTTGAGCAACCAAATACATTGTCTCCAAACATCTTCACCGTCTTATCCTGCTAAACCTCTCAGGATAAGTTGAATAAATTTTCTTCCTGTTCCTTTATCATCACTCAGACATTTATGATTTTTGCAATCCAATCTGTTCCTCCTCACTTGCCAACACAACTCAAACCGTTGCACACAACCAGCCAAACAACAAACAAGATCAAACAAAGGATGATATCTACAAAGACGATAATCTTTACATGTTTCCACCACATTTTGCGTACCGCACCCTGAGGCGTGCGCATCCTGTTCGAGCTCAAGCTCGTCTGCAACGGCATCACTGCCCTTGGCTCAGACGCCATATCAATCCTTACTATCTCATCACTGGGATCTCCAGCAGCGCCGTCGTCATTCTCGGATGCTCCTCTTTCTTTCGTCCTTTTCTTTTCGTTGTGCCTGCCATTTCCGAGCAGCGGTTGCTTCGTCGAAGGCGAAACATCGTTCCCCTCGCTGTTCTCACCGACCAAAAGGGGGGACTCAGGTGCGTACTCCAGTGAGGCGACCAAGTGCTTGATGACTGCAATCAACTCATCTTGGAAGTCATTCCTTGGGCTCCTCCTGAAGGCTTCCTTGATGCTCTTCAGGAACCGGAGGACTGCCAAGTTCCCCAAGCTCGGGTCAACTATGGCGAAGTAGGTGTAGCCATCCACCATCAGGAATCCGAAGGTCCTCATGCCCACGGAGTGGAAGTACCAGCTGTGGAAGGCCGGAGAATTCTCGAGGCATTGGGCGGCGAGGATCTCGAGCTCCTGGCCGGCGCTGTTGTAGGAGTAGACGACTTTGTTCCCTTTGGCGACGCAGCAGTACACGGTGTTGAGGGCCTGCGGGGTCATCTGCGACCTCCCTCCTATCTCCACTTCGATGAACTGCGAATTGGGGGAAACCAACCTCACCGACCGGGAACGCCGTAGATTCATTAAATTTGCAGACTTTTAAGAACCCCAAAAGTTCCTTTTTCCCCCTCCTCCTCCTCCTCCGCCGTCGTCTTCGATCTCAGCTTATCAGATTATGGTTTTCTTCTAGGGTTTGGCAATCAAATGCTGCAAAAACCTTTTTCGATTGCGTCCCAATCAATCCCTAGAGGAGTCTGAGCTAGGGTTTGACGAGCTTACCCCTAAATCGAACGATTCCTCGCCCCTGAGCACGAACGAGACCGGCAATCGTGCATCAAAATCGAAAATTGCACCCGAAAGGACGAACTTTTTCATACCTCCAGATCGACCAAAACGACGACGACCCAACTGCCAAATCCAATCTATGCACATCCAGACTCCGGGTTACGAAGAGGCAGAGGTGCGGTAAAGAGTACACGGAATCAATCGATTGCGAGGAAGCAGATGTTGACGCCGATCGGATTTGACTTCGCATCGACCACCCAAGCAAGTAAACCCCTCACCTCGCGCCATCTCCACGAGTTCGAGAGCGACAACGACATCCCTCGCGTGGGAGGAGGACTCTTCCTCTATACAGGGCGTCTCCCACTGCTTTCATCGACTATTTCGCATAATAACCTCATCGTATACTCGTCTGCTTATTGGCAGAAGTGTTGGACCCATGAGCGGGACCCACATTGGCTCGATGGTATGAGAGTCTTATGACTGCGAATTGAAAGGAATGAGATCGACGATCGGTTAATTTCTTATGGGCGCAAGTGTCGTCCCGCTCGTGACACTGAGACGGTACGATAACCGAGTAACTGAAAACGAGTGAAATGAGCGGTTGCAATTGTGTTGTCCCCCGCGCATCGCTGAGAGGGGGTACGAAAACCGAGTGGGTGAAAACGAGTGAGATGAGGAGTTGCAATTGGAGAATTTATGGGCTTAAATTGTTGTATCGTGCGGTTGGGTGGGAGTCAATTAGATAGCATAATTAATTCTTCTAAGATAGTTTCAAAACATGCATGGCTTTAGACTCAGGCAATTGGCTTTAATTTTAATTTTGTCAAAAGTCCTAGCAACTAGCCTTTGAGCTCTATCATCCTGCTTGTCACAAGCTGCAGTGACCTCAGTAGTTTTCAATTTCCATTCAATTCCATAGAGGACTTTCTCGAGATATCTATACAACTTGTCTATAATCAAGTACTACAAAAAAGTAATTGTGATGAAAATAACATAAGCATCAATTATTTTTATATAACTATAATTGGTCTAGATGCTGTTTAAATATCAACCACGATAGCATATATTTGTAAATAAAAACATTAAAAAAATTTAAAAAATAAAATGCAAAACCTAATTACTTTATTATTTCCACATATTAAAAAAACAAAAAAAAACACCTAATGACCATGGCAAGAAGGCCCTCCGATGTGATAAAAATCAATTGAGCGAACAAGGCATTCTATGCATTTGTATAAATATCAGTAGAGCTCAGAAAAATTATTCGGACGGTCATGATCAGAAAATTAGTAGAAGACAGACTGCAACAGCTTGTGCTTCATAGAATTACTTGTTTATAGTAATCGATTATAGACAACACGCTTAGGTATCTCAAGGAAAATTCCTCCATGAGGCAATGAATTGAAAGGAAATAGAAAACTATTGGAAGGTTCTGCTGCTTGTGACAAGCAGGACGATATCAGAGTTCTAATTGCCCAAAATAAAATTCTTGCATCGTCAGGAAAAGGTATGAAATTTAAGCTGTCGAAGCTTTGAGATAAGCAATGAGATCAGCACGGTCTTGCGGCTTCTTTAGTCCAGGAAACACCATCTTGGTACCAGGAATATACTGCATGCACAAGAAGCTATCATTAGCAACAGTACCATGATGATGCAACTTCCAATTAATAATTTCAACAGTATTCCTGACGATGCATATCACGAGGAGATGACAGTTTGAACTGTGAAGAATCGAATACTGGTATTTGCTTCAACAGCAGGAAAGTAGTAAATAAAAAATCATGATATCTCTAAACAGAAATGTTGGTGACATCAAAGAGGTAGAAAAACTAGGAAAATGCTGTATTAGAAAGAAGGAACAGTTAGAAGAGAGGAAAATACTGTGCACGGCAAGGAAAGGAACACAGCAGTTGAACATGGTGATCGAGATTGCATCAGGAGCAGCAGAATAGCGCAAGGCATATTGAAGGTAGATGCATGGGAAAAGTTTAGGCAATAGATCGTGCAAGGTTACATAATGGGAAGCTACTCGATTCATAAAGTGACTGAAGAAATTCTAAATGGCAATCTAAAATATTCCTTCATGCATAAAATACTACCAACATCGTCCTCAGTCACCATGGGTAAAAGACACCAAAGGTGCATCACTTATTTTTAATCATTTATACTCCAGCCAATCTCACAAAAATACACCACCCCTTCAGTTAATTCACTTATCCAGAAGGCTACGGTTTTCCTCTATTATAAAATGTAGCAAGCTACATCCCAGGCTTATAGGAATTAGGAAGATGCAAAAAATAGCTGGCATATGGAAAAGAAAATAACTCTTAGTCACAGGTTTCCTAATCTGCAGTGAGCAGGGTCCGCTGAATCCACAATATGCGTCCCATGTATACAAAAAAATCTGACGTGAAAGATAACCATGTTAAGAAAGTATGCTGTCTTTCCTTCTGAACATAAGAATAAAGCCCACAATTTATACACTTGCATGTTTTGTAACTGCTTTAATACTTAACTACTTGTGCCAAAATTAGTTAATGGGTTCAGATATTAAAACAATTAATATTAATGAATAAAACATCGTAAATATTGATATCTGGTGCAAAAACAAGTAGTCTGGAATTCAAACCTTCTTGGGGTTGAGCAAATAGTTATACAGAGTCGATTCCTCCCATATCACAGCCATATTTTTGTTAGCAGTAGAGTATGAATAGCCAGGAGTTGTACCAGATTGTCTCCCGAAAAGGCCATTCAAGTTCGGTCCTGCTCATCAAACAATCAAAGAAAATACAATATCAAATTTAGCACCATAATAAATAGCCAATGAAATATGCGAGAGTCAACTTAGTTCAGCTATAAAGAATACATTCACCATCGAAGAACGAAATGATAAATTAATATGAATGAAAAATATTAATGATTCAATTCAGCCTTATCAAATATCCCAAACAAATAAGATCCTACTATTTTTTCAACATTATCAATCTGAATCCATGCACATAAAAGGGGAAAACTCTCTGCATGAAAGGGTAATGAAATGGATCCTGCTACCGAACACCTAGCCGAAATTGTCAAGCTGCATTAATTTATCACACACATCCAATACTACGATGAATATATGAGAGTCAGCACAAAAGCGAACACAACAAAAATCTAAGCTTGGTTTGACAGAATTTTTTTAAAAAGGACTACGAGACTCTAGACATGGATCTCCTCCCAAAATAGAAAAAGGCATTTCACAAAACAGGCATATCCGGATCAACAGCTATCAGCAAAGATCTAGCAACCAACTCCCGGATCCAGGCAGAAGAGGCCAAAAGGAGGGAGGATATAGCAAAGACAGAGATATGCAGGAGGAAGAAGAGAGAGACGCCGCACCTTGCTTGTGGCCTGCGCCCTTATCCACGGTGTGGCACTGGGCACACTTTATCTTAAAGATCTTCTCCCCGGCCTTGGCATCGCCAGGAGGAGCTTCCGAGAACGACGCCATGGGACGCGGTCCTCCTGGGAGAATCAGGCGGCGAGAGATCTGATCTGATGAAGAGGTCGCGTTAGGGTTTGCTAGTTCGTCCCGATGACCTCTTTTTTATACCGTGGAACGAAGAGGGCAAGTCGTCATTTTTTTAAATTTAATTAGAATATTTATAATCGGCACGGCTGTCTCCAGCTTAAGACCCGAACCGAATCCGGGTCGGACTCGAATTGATTGACGGAGTCCAACTCCATGTCTCCGATACAAAAATTGTCGGATCCGGACTATTTATCGGATCGGGTCTATAGATTTGATCCGATTTCGTAATGATCTTTTCGCACTAATTAGTTATTTGAAAACATCTTCTCTATAACCCTCTTAAAAGCTTTATAATTACATTTACATCCAAATCTCCATCTCCTCGACGCTTAAATCTCCAAAAACAAAGACCTCATCCCCAACGCAGACTTCGCCGCCGGGGCCGTCACCTCCCCGCCGCCCGTCCTCCCACAACCCGCCGCCGGCCACCAGATGCGCGTCCACCGACATGCCTCGATCCGACGCCGCCCTCTGCACCGCCTCCGGCGACAGGCACGCCCACGTCAGCGAGGCTGCGCAGTCGGGAAAGTTGAGCCTGCCGGGGGCGGCCACCGCCGAGCTCGGCCCCCGGAGGAAGAAGACGGCCGTGTCGTGGGCCACCGCCGCCGCCTCGGGGCTGGAGTAGGAGCCGAGCCAGAGGCGGTCGTCGGTCCCCGGGACGCGGATCTCCGACACCCACTTGCCCCACGGTCGGCGGCGCACTCCCTTATACCTCTTCTGGGGGCCGGACTGCTCGGCGGCGCGGCTCATCGGAGTCCTGTCGGGCTTAATCAGTAAGGTGCGAGTACGATATAACTGGTTAAGTATTTATAGGGTTGGGGGAAGAAGGGAGTGAGAGGTCAATTAGGGACGGCTGACTTTTTGAGAGGCAAAAAGCGGTTAACCGGATGGGAAAAAAATGTCAAATGTTTTTTATTAGGTTTTGGGGATATTTGACGGAGGAAGTCAATATTTTCAAAGGTCAAATACCAGTTGGATTCATGGATGGGTTGACTTTTAAGAAGGGATATTTGAAGGTAATTTAGTCAAAATTTTCAAGGTAACTTCAACATGCATCCTAATATTACAAAATTAATCACAAGCATTGGCACATATATTAAAAGATTAATCTGTGTTATATGTTGCACTGAGTGTATAAATTGAAGACGTATTATAACATGTTAAGGAGAGTCTCATTAGATTTTTTTTTTAAAAGATTAAATATAGTTATATTTCTTGTAGTACATAAATTTCTAATTATAATAATTTTTAAATTATAGTTTCTAATATTGCTCGAATGGATTAAATGGGGAAAAGTAAAAAAGAGGCATCCGTTGACCGTGAGAAAAAAAAATTCAAACTCCCCACATGTCGATTTGACCGTTGACTTATCCGGGAACACCTTCAAACCTGAGAGGGAAAAAACGTCAACGATTTTTAGAGCGTGCGTTTCCACTGAACAATTTAATCCATTAATTAATTTAATGAGTGGATAAGGAGTAAGGAAAGGAATTGGACAAGGAGGCAAGTTGAAAAAAAATCAAATTTCCGGGGCTAAAGTAAAATTATCCCTTCGTATAATTAACTTTAATTTTGCAAATAATTTAAAGTTACTAATGCCAGATCAACGGTTATTAATAATTAATTATCCAAAGCATATAAAAAGTCTTCCTCCCCCCTTTTCTCTCCTCTCTTCTCGTCTTCCACCGCCCTCGGACCCGATCGGATCCCGAACGAAACCCTAGATCTCGGCCTCCTTCGCTAGAACTCGAGGTGCGCGATTGGGCGTTGGCTCTTACGGCGTCTCTTCCGGTTCGTATGTGTTGACTTCTTCCCTTTTTCTACGGTGATTTAGCTTCCTAGGGCTTCCCGTTGAAGCGCAAGTTTCGATGGATTCCGCGTCCTCGAGCCAGCCGGAGTTCGACTACTTGTTTAAACTGTTGTTGATCGGGGATTCGGGCGTCGGAAAGAGCAGTCTCCTCCTTAGATTTACTTCGGATTCCTTCGAAGATCTCTCGCCGACAATCGGTGCGTCCTCCGGTCATTTTTGTTTTGTTAATCTGTCGGAATTAGGTAAATTTCTTATTTTCTAAGACGAAAGGAGAGAAATTTGCAGTCACGTTAATGAAATATTTACGGTTCGTGGTTCCTTATTAGATAAATATGTTGTTTTTCTTATAATAAAAAAAGCCCATAATGGTACTATTGGTCCTTCCCAAGTAACGGTGTAATTTCATACGACCGACATTCAACCCCCGAATGCTAAATTGTTTGTCCTATTTCAAACGGACCATCTTAATTATCTTCTCGTGTCATTAGCTTACTGCACTGGAAAGGACATCATCAGGATAATTTTTACTTAGTTGCCTCCATTATAAGATCAAGTCTCGAGTAGAAGGATTTTTAACTGGAAGAAATCCCCTTGGAGATTTCTCCTTGAATTTCTATCTACTTTGGTGTTGTCCTTTAGAATTTTGAATTTCATCCAGTATATCTAAATTGATATCAGTCTCTCGATTGATTCAATTCTATTCATTATCAGTACATTTTTGATCCGATATCCAAATTTATTCAGGTGTTGACTTCAAAGTAAAAATCGTTAACATCGGGGGCAAAAGGTTGAAGCTTGCAATCTGGGATACAGGTGACAGTGCCTTCCTGTAGATACTTTTTTAGGTGTATTTCTAACGACAGTAATTATATGTTTTGCTTAGCCTTATATTTTGGGATCTTGATGTGGTTATAACTGTGATGATCTTGTTTGGTTTAAAATTTGAACTAACTCTGTCAAAGCTAACTATTTTAAGAGAGTAATCATCTGAATGAAAATCAGGTGAAAATAGTTTTTAGTAACATGGCAACTTGTGGATAGATGAAGAATGAATGATGATAAGGTTTAAGCAATAGCTTTAATCCTCTACTTGAAGCAGAAAGATAGTTCTCATAAATTGCTATCCCACATGTTACAAGCTGCAGTGAATCATCATAACTGATCATGTTCACATAAAACTTCATTTTAATATCATTTCATTTAACACTAATGGCCCTCAATCTTGAACATATTAGCATAATACCCTTGTTTTTGGAAGCTCCAGATTCAAACAGTTGATGAACAATAGCCAAAAACATAGAGGTGTAGTTAAAGGACCAAGGTCAAGTTTGGCCATCAGCTCATTTGAATTTTTAATTATGTGAATATTATTTGAGACATGTAATAAGAATAATCTTCAATTTTGTTTGAATTAAAGTTTTCTAGTTTAAGTATCTTTAAGTGAGAATTTAAAAGTCATCTCCAATGCAGCTGGACAGGAAAGATTCAGAACTTTAACAAGTTCATATTACAGAGGAGCACAAGGAGTCATCATGGGTATAAATTCACTTTATGTTGTGTTCTTTACTGACTGTATATTTGCACTCTTGCTTTCATATTTCATGCTATTTGATTTACATAAAGTCAAATGAACGAGTTTTCATCAAGTGGAGAAATCTCGACTTGTTTAAGCGACTTAAATTGCTTGGCCAATAAATTTTGAAATTTTAGCTCAGCTTTGCTGAATTTCTCAATGATTCATAGTATAATTTGGATCTACAAAGTATAATAATTTTCCTGAAGACTTTGTAAAGAATTGATTATACATCTCTTGTGATCCAAGTTGGCTGCACAAAAACAATCCCATGTACCCACTGGTATAGGGTTCTCCTGCAATATATTACATGTCCATGATAGATATTCGTATTTGACTATTTTAAATGAATACTGCCTTAATGCAACCTTAATACGTACAATTTTTATTTCTGTTTTTAGCTAGATTTGTACATGCATTTTGATTGAAAATGTTAGGTAGGACCTTAATCCAAGCATGTTTTACTTATTGTGGGATTTGACATGTGGTACTCATATAATACATAGAGGTAGAGCCATATTGAAAAGCGTTGTAGAAGAAAAAAATTGATCTCTGGTTCACCATTTAAAGATTCTTCATTAGCATGCCTGATAATGTGGCATTTCCTTAGTTTAAATTGTCCTTAAGTGGATATCATGTATAGTTAAATGTGGATAAAGTCATTGCAAGTCTTAGATTCCTCAAACTGATTCTATGAATATGGGATGCAAGGAAAACGAAAGGATACATTTGATTGTCACTTCTAACTTCTGAGGTTTGTATATTGCATGGAAATCACCTTTTATTATGTTGCACCGTGCATTGTTCAAACTTGGGAGTCAGATGTTGCAAATATGACGTAAATATCAGGAATCCATCCTGTGTTAAACCTTTTGCATATGTAATCAGAGAGCTTGTTGCGTTTATGTTGTGGTTTTCTAGGATTCACATTGTTTTTTTTTTGGTTAATCTGCTAAATCTGAAATTTCAAGTGATTTGTTTACTCTTGCAAAATCATTACAGTTTATGATGTGACACGAAGGGAAACATTCACTAATCTTTCTGATATCTGGGCCAAGGAAGTAGATCTCTATTCAACCAATCAGGACTGTATTAAGATGCTTGTGGGTAACAAGGTTGATAAGGTAGAATTTTGTGTTGCCTCAGTCTCCTTTTCAAACTAATTTTATTTTGTTGACAAGTTCTATGGTTGATTCAGCTGTAGATACTTTATAACAAGTGATATGTGATTATATCTTTCAGGAAAGTGAGAGAGTTGTAACAAAGAAAGAGGGAATTAACTTTGCAAGGGAATATGGATGCTTGTTTCTAGAATGCAGTGCAAAAACTCGTGTCAATGTGGAGCAATGCTTTGAGGAGCTTGTCTTGAAGGTATGTTAAGCAGCTCCAGTTGTTCACACACCTCCCATAAGGTTGATTGGTTTGATTGTCATTTTGCGATAAGCATTTCCATTGCACTAAAAGGTAAAATAAAATGATGAACTGCTTCATATGTGAGTATAGAGGTTGTAATGAATATCAAAAGGTTGTCATGATCTATCGTTCTCTGTGCTGTTCAGAGCTCGTTGAATGGAATATGATCCAACCTAATTAATGTTGTTGAATTATACAGATCCTAGAAACACCAAGCCTCTGTGCTGAGGGTTCATCTGGCGTGAAAAAGACGAACATCTTCAAGCAAAAGCCCCCGCAAGCTGATGCTTCTACCAGCGGCTGCTGTTGAGCCGGCAAACTACGTTGTTGTAGTGGCTATGAATCGACTGCCATCTTGATGGTGTTCTCTATATTTCTAGTGCTTCATGTACAGTACTTATTGAAATCTATTTCTCTTTTTCTCTTCGTACGTAACAGTTTATAGATTTCAACTGTTTGCTATTAACCTGTGTGTATCACCCGTCCGGTTAAGAGACGTAATGACTCCAAAATTGGTTGCTTTCTATACAAGCAATAAGATTTATGCAAATTGGTACTCTTTAAGACATTCCAAGTAAGAGTTGTGATGGCTGCATATTAGTTAATTGTACATTATACTTCGTATTCACTAGTTAATTGTACATTATACTTCTTATTCACTCATTTAAGTTTTGCACCACTCGTATGCCTACCACTGCCTGAAAACAAATTAGAAAAAGCTTTTCTTTTTAAAGACTGGCAGGGATATCCTTTCAAGACAGTTCCTCGTCGAAAGAAGGTTCAACTTCTACATCGAGGAAGTTCAGGAATGTCAAGGCCTCCTTGCTGCCTCGTTAATCAATTTTAAAGGAGAAGATGAAATGGAAACCAAGATCAACCACCGATTGCCACACAATTTAGAAGAAACGCAGGGCCATCCAGGGCACCTCTCCAGCTATTACAAACAGATAAAGCCACAATCACCATTCGGGTGTAGTCGTAGTCACTGGAATGGGAAAGCGAAATAATTTGCATGAGCACATCCACAGGAAGGTCCTTCCAACTTGTCATTTGCTTCGCTTCCTCTTCCACCATATTCTGTCCTCCAGCAGGGTGCATGATCTCAAGGTTTCTAATTCCCAGCCTTTGACCAAGCACCAACACCAAATCCCCTGTAATAAACAAAAAGTTTGAGGACAATAAATCTAGCTCAGTTTGAGGACAACCAACATATGAACTGAGACCCAACTTTTTTCCTGCATATAATTAGCCAGTTTTTCTTGGAATTCTCATGGCGCTAAGCTTTAACATTATACCTATCATCACATAGGAGATGAACTTATCTAATAAAATAATTTTATCACTAACAAAATATTTTAAACTCCATGAATATTGACCCAGTTGATATTTTAAATTTACAGTGATCTCAAGACACAGGGATATTTGTTTTAGGGCATGAAGGGAAACCCTGAGCAGTACCTACTATTTCTAGCACACCCAGCTCCTAATTGCAAACAGTGACTAACTATTGATGCATGGATGTGGTGTATCTAAATTCAAATACTGGAAAATATGTACCTAAGGACAATTTGTGGACCCTAAAGAATGCTGCACTCATACACTTACCTTCAAACATAAAACCTGTTTTCTTTAATCCGTAGATAATTGCTGCTGACAAGCTTCCCGACCTTCCCCCGTGAGGGTGAGGGCAGAAACTACATGAGACGTAGTTTATTATTCTTTTTTTTATTTACATTTTCCGTTCTATGTTTGGAATGTATACTTTAATCAATTCAGATGGGCGAAAATGAATGCAACATAGTAATCCAAAAAAAACCCTACATGTAAGGTGTTCTATGCACCCAAACAACCCTACACCACCGATCAAAATCAGCAACATAGTTCACCAAGACACAACAATCAAAAGATAAAAGCAAAACTGACCTTGCTTCTGGCGTTGAGGATAGGCAGGGCAGGACACCACCGTGGCGAGAGGAGGTGGGGGAAGGGGACGGCCGCTTCCACCGCGGGGAGGGAGCGGTCGATCAAGCTGCGTGCAAAACCTATCGATATATTTATAAGCCCTCACGACTGGAGAACCGGATCCATTCCGCCAATCGAACCGGGTTCAAAACCAAAAACCGGTCTTCTTTTTTTTGCAGGAGCCGTGCCGGTTCTGGTTCAAGTTAAAATTAAAACGACATGGATCATCAAATTGGATACAGAGGAGAAAAGAAAATAAAAAGTTGCACTTGAGATCAGAACATGGAGTAAGTAAATAAGAAAATTATCATTATTTTAGCCTGACCGGGTTTTGGACTTTGAAAACGTTTAGGATCAATACAGTCGAGTGCGAGATTGCAACCAAAGATAATGAAGAATCAAGCAGCAGAAACAATGGAGAAAGCAACTAATGAGTCCAAGGAACTTAAAATAATTGCTGCGATGGTGAGGGATAAGGAGAAGATATTAGATATCCAAATTTTCTATTGAAAGAGAAAAGGCACACAAACGATCACATGAAAAAGCATGGCGACCAGAGACCACCATGATGACAAAAAGTTAAGAACACTTGATTCAGTTTGTCTGGTACGTGCCTATAATGTTCAAAGTTCCTTCCCCAGGACATGCACCAGCAGATTGCTGCCTGTCAAACATCTTCACGTTGTTTTTTCTTTCCTCTGTCACCTTTTGCATTTAGTTTGTTGCAGGAGACTTGGCAAGAAAGTGCCATCTACCTGGAAGGTTATAACCTTGACATCAGCAATTTCTTTAGATGATCTTTGGTCGACTAGTTGACCTACCTTTTTCAGTAATCTTTTTGTCTTTCGAGCACTGTGGCAAATGAACAAAGTTCATAATTGATTGCAACGTGTGCGAGTATGTGAGTCCACTTCTCCTGCAACCAACCCGTTCCTGCAGCAACTCATCCGAAACTTAGCTGGTAATCGGCCATCTGCCTGGACATCCAGAAATCAACCAAAACTCCTCTTGACCTGCACAGTCAGCATGTTCATTGGATATATGTGAATATAGTCGACGTTTCAAGAGAGAAAATGGATATACCAAAATATGCCTAAAAACAGAAAGTTTATTCTCATACATAGAGAGAGAGAGAGAGAGATTGATGAGCCACCAGAATTAATTATCAGAATACACGTCTTACGAGTTTTGCTCTTTGGGTTTTTCTAGAGACTTTCTCCATTTCTGGGCCATCAGTACCTTTCTTCTTGATGAAGGATGGTATCTACTGGTACCATTGATCTAGGTGTTAATGTAACTCCTGGATTGTAGCTCCTCTATTATCATGTTGTCGCTGATGGACAGTTACTGTGATTGAGCACCTAATATTAATTTTCTCTCAAGTGGAAGGAACAATTCAAAATCTTTCTTGCTCACAATACTGCGTTATCTTTAGTCCCGATCATCCTTTTTTTTTTGGCAAATATAAGATTTTATACAGAGTTACAAATATTGATAAAAGTAACTGCAGAAAGGCCAGATAGGATATTACAAAAACCTTGCTGGCAGGACATGGATGCATTGATTTACTTCTCTTTTACATGTGGATTACGTTTTCTATATTTGAAAGAATGAACGCTACCATCTCTCAGGCATACAAAGACGTAGTCTATACATCCATGGTTTTTGAGGGTTCAGAGACCCTTCCTACGGTATTATTTACTTCTTACCAAATTTGAGATTTTGAATTCCTCTGGGCCTATTTTAGTCTCCCACCATACTCAGATTCACGATTATTTTCACCATGCAACCCTACACCTCAAGTCCCTTCTCTGAACTTGACGACATTCTTGATGGTGCGATAGGTGCCATAGAAGATATTGATGGTGACAACTTATGTCTGCCTAACGAATCCAGTGAGGTACTTCAGTTTAATCCCCTTGAAGATTCATTTTTGTTCCCACTTGTTCCAAAGTTAGAGAACAATTTTGAAGTGGAAGAACTTTTTCTTCAAGGAGGAGGCATTGAAGATTCAGATTTACCGCCTTGGGGGTTTGTGTGTAAAAAGTTCAGGTCTGGAAGGCTAGGGAAACAGTTGTGGTCTCTGTACCCTCCACTGTGGCACCTCAACAGCACAGCTACATGCTTTGAGGCTAAGAAAGCATGCATGCACTGCAGTGCTCAGGAAACTTCACAATGGAGGAAAGGACCTGCCGGACCAGCAACTCTCTGCAATGCTTGTGGAATCCGCTTCAAGTCTGGCCGCCTGCTACCTGAGTACCGTCCCATTGCAAGCCCAACATATAACTGTACTGGCTATTCCAACAGGCATAAGAAGGTACTGGAGATAAGGGCGGAAAAGAATGGCTACCCGAAATAACTTGAAGTTGTGAATTGCCAGTGTGCTTCAGGCAGGATTTTATCATTATAAAACACAATGTTCAATCTTCATGAAATTTTTTTCTAGAACAATCAGGATAGTTTTGTTTGGCTTAGTGTCTTGGTATCTGAAATTACTGAACAAACATCAAAAAATTGCCGGGCATTCCTATGGTTGTTTCTCTAAGTTAATTCCTTAAAGTTGTCCTGTGCGAAGAGATAGAAGCTGTGAAAACTCTGAAATGATCTTGATTGGACAATAATGTCTCCAAGAAGAAAACTACGAAAAGGTAGACCCAAAAAATCAGGTACTGACATTTTTTTTAAACAATCCAGGTAGTGCTTTTTCGTCAGCTTTTCAGAATTCACTTTATAATGCATTCTCAGCATTATGCTGGCTCTTGCTTCAACAGAAGATTCGTTTTTTTCTTGAAAAGGTTGATTGAAGAGAAGATGCTATCATTCATTAAGTATATTATGGATGAATCTTCATAAAGTGAAATTATTAGCACTTCATCTTTCAACTTTCTCTTCATATATGTATTTTTTGTTTATATTACTTCTGTAGTTTTCTTCATCGATAGTAGTCATCCCATATCTTTGATGTCGCACTAACCATAGTTATTACCTTTTTTTCCCTAAAGTATTCTGCAGAACTCTATTGACCCTTTTTAATTTGCCTAATTGTCTAAATATGACACATTTTGGAGACAAAGCATATACATCCAAGATTATCAGTATTCTCACGTGAAAATTGTCAGTTCTCGTGATGAATGCTGACTAGACTAGGTTTACTTAACTTGAATAATTTCTTGTGATAGCACATCGACATGCATAGATTTAGTAACTATTTTCCTAGTTAAATCTTATACAAATAAGCAAAGCATTAAGAAAGGGAAAACCATGATCTCAAGGGCATATACTTACCTTCATGTTGTCACCTTAAGCTTCGTGCTATTATCCAAGTTTCTTCTTGAGAAACATGTTGCTTCATGAAATGTAATCATTTTTGCTTTGGATAAATTGTTGGTATGATGGTCTTTGATCTCAAGAATAACTGCACTTATACTTCCTCAAGGTTTCAAAATTGTATGTCCAACTCTTCAAGTAGTAGTAATCACCACTGGACCTACATGGCAAAATTTGTTGAATAAAGCATCTACATCATTACATCAAATGGAACACAGCCTATGGTAATGATGTGCGTTAAAATTAATATATTCCAAATCTGCCTACATGGGACTAGGAGAAGAGGAGTATTGGATGATTAGAAGCTGAGGAGGTAGGCATACAAGTTTGAAATGCAAAGTACAAGGTCAATTACCTTAAAGTAGAAAGAATGTCCCTGCAATCTACTCAAAGCAAGGTGCTTTTCTTGATATTGTATCACAAACGAGATTTATCTTCTGCTCACAGTATCTGGTATTGCACTACTTTTAGGTAGAATCTGGCAGAAAAGTTCCCCTTCCCATTGTGCACATTTATGCTCTACAAACTGTAACAGCCGGAGACAATCAGCATTCTAAAGTATAGCCATTTTTTTTCCTTTTTTTATAATGTAAAGTTCAGTCAAAGAATCGTAAACAACCTAATTTCCTCGTTTTTTTTAATAAAAATTTCTGTCATTCAAATCATCCCTGCACACAAGAAAACCCCTCAAAAAACTAGTGTACTAAGATATGTAGATAAGTCTGCTTTCTGTTTGTTCCGTGCCTATCTGCTCATTCTTTATTGTACTTGTTTAAAAACTAATGTACTAAGATATGTATAAGAAAATCCTCTCTGTGCTTTTCTTTTCTTCTGTTTTTTTTGACTTTCTTTTTTTAGTATTTGTTTATTTTCTCCTCTCCCTACTTGTCACTGTATCATCTCAATTTGGTGAAACGAATGCAATTTTCTTCTCTCCAGAAAAAAACTAGTGTGCTAACATATAGGATTTCTTTTCTTCTTAGAAAGTATCTTGCATGTTGCTTGCTAAAATGCAACTGTTCGTAAGCTGATAAAACAGAAAGAAAAGTGATAATGTTTTAGTGTTCACGAGTCTGACACCTAAAGGCTAACATTACAACTGTATAAATATGGTTTTTTGAGGAAGTTTCTATTTCTTCCGTCCTCCTCTCTGTGATGTCTGAATAACCATCTCTATCGACACCATCTAGTTCATACTAGTATGTTTTCCTGAAAGCATTTTTATTATTTCTTATCTAGGGTAATCAGTTTATTTTTTGTTAATATAGAAGGCTTTGTTTTGATAGTTTTAAAACAGTTTTGATGTTGATTGCTAGGACATGCCTGCAACTATGTTGATAAAGTGCGCCTAGTTAGACATGGACATTTTCACATTGCTACTTATATCAGGTGCAAATACAAATTCAGATAGAGTTTGAATATAAGTCGAATATATACTTCCTCTAGGTATCCTATGTTTTTGAATAATAATAACATATTACAGTATCAGGAATAGTTAGCAATACTTTACCATTACACTTTTTTCTTCTAAATTCTTGCTATGTTGATTCCACGTTAAAGATAATTAAAATCTTCTCCTCGGCTAGACTGTACAACTTGATTGTGAATGATGCAGTCTTCAAATTAGTTTGCCTTGCAGGAAAATGTATAATGGAAGTACTTTCCTCACATTTTCAGCTAGTTCTCGTATGCATTTTCTTAAACTGGAGTTGGACTCCAGAACCCTATTTTTGTATATTTTCCTGAAAGCATGCTTATATGTATTTTTGCTTCCACTAGATGCAGTTTTTAGTTGGATGACTACTAGTTTTCTTCTAATTAAGGATAGAGGAGCAGATCTAGTTGTAATCAGCAAAGTAATTAACATATGCATCCTTCTAATCATTTTAATGGATTAATTGCTTTCTTGGATGCTCCCAGCTACTCCTTTTAGCCACCAGCTATCTGGGGTTACACTTCGAACTAAATCTTTCCTTACGAAAAAGATGCAATCTTTCAGTTTCTTCACTTACTCTTTTACCAGTGCCGATGCATCAATGCAAACTCAAATCAAACGTCGTTTCTTGCCCTGAGCGCAGAGAACTCGGTATAGAGACACCCGACAGAAAGTTACATAAACAGCAAAGTAGGAAGCAAATTGAACTAAGAGAAGCACTAAGCCCGGTCATAGAAATTACCTTCTGCACTCCCCTTTTAATAAACTGAGGCTGATCAATCCAAATCTAGTTTCCTTGATCTCATTCTCCTCCGGCGAGCTGGTAACGCTCCACCTTTCTGAAGCGGGAGACTTAGGGGTTCATGGTTCATCAACCCATGAAGGACCACCCTCGAGGAGCGATTTGTGAGGAGCAGGATGGGATGTTAGCAAGGGGGGGAAGCTTGCCCGTCTCGTCCGGGAAGAGGATCCACACAGTGAGAGCAGCCCATAAGAAATTGCTCTAATTTTTTATCCCTCCCTTTAACCAAACACCAAATTGTGCTGTTAAATATTTTCCATCTACTATCAAAGAGAAGAAAAAAAATCGTTATTTTATCAAAATATACAGATCGAAACACCAACTTGTAGTGAAAAAGGATGATCTTGAATGGATGATTAAGATCTTTTGAGAGTTCAAAGATGAAATTGAATTCAGCAGGGGTGAAAAAAATTTGCGAAAGAGGAGATCCTCTTGAAGGGAAACTACACGTGGAGAGTGACGTCACCCTTGATACAATTCAAGGGTGATCGAGCTCGGACGCAACACGATCACCAGTCACACTGCTCCTCCTCCTCTTTACTCTTTTAATTACCACTACCAATCTTTAACCAGGTGACGACGACGACGATGATGATTGATGCTCGGTGACGGCGAGGTAAAGCCGCCAACTTTACACGCGGGGTCGCCCCCTCCTTGCTGCCTGACTCACAAGTGCAGTAGGGTTGCCGCTGCCGAACCCTCTGGCTGCCTCTTGTGCGGGTGACTGCATCTTCCGAGTCGTCTCTCTTCCTTAAAAGGTCAAGTTTGATCCGAGCAGTTCTGACTTTGATATCTCGATTCTTCCTATTCCTGTAGTCGAATGATTTCTGAATTTGTTTATAAACCGGATGAAATCTGTGATTTTTGTGCGTTGGTTTGGTTTTTCCGATTGCTCGAACGCCCAATTCTCCACCGCCCGGAAAATTTGAAGATTTTCAAACGGGTGATTGGGAGCTAGGTCGGAAAGGAGGTGCTTTTTTATGTGTGCGCTCATAGCTGGTTTTTTGCTTGCCCTCACTTTCGCACTAATGTGTTGTTGTCTTGCTTAATAATTGCTATGCTTTCTCTATCTTTAATGTGTTGGCCGCCAATGAAGCATCTATCTGGCTTGTTGTGATGTCTGGGTTTCCAGGAAACTAAGCCTGTCGTTAACTTCATGCTTTTTCTTGAATTCTATATTTTCCTTCTTGCCAATTCGAACCATCGACGTTTCCTTGCAATTTATGGTTCGGAAACCTTGTTATTTACTAGAATTATTTACAAACTTTCCAGTGGTTCATGTTGGTTACAAGGATATTTATGGAACTTTTGTACGGCTACCTCTTTTGCACAGTTGAGGGCGTTTAACTGATTCTTTCAGGTCATGCAGCAACCTGGTGGCCACTACCCGAGGGGTATGCTTCAGTCGTCCTATATCGAGAGTAAAGAAAAAAGTTATTAGATTGTGAGATGAACCTCAAGGAAGAAACGACGCAGTGCCATGATAATGGCTCTAACAAAAGTAATTCATGCATTTCCACTAGTGATGAAAACATAGGCCCACCACAGACATCAGATTCTAGTACAGATAAAGATGCTGGTGCCATAATTTGTAGAGTTTGCCATTGTTCTGAATCTGATGTAAGGGGTGATGCTGCTCTAGAATTCTTACACATTACTCCCCCATCACAAGGATATCCAGAAAATGGCATTGCTGGTGATTCTCAAGATACACTATCCAGAAGATGCACTGTGAAGGGAACCAACAATAACAAGATTTCCCAAGAGGAGAGTGACCTTGTCCAGTTCGTAAGTCCTGATGGGGAGATATTCGTTTGCACAACTGATATAGAATCAGGTTCATTTCTTCACCATGATGCAATAATCAATCTTGGATGTTCTTGTAAAAATGATCTTTCACATGCACATTATGCTTGTGCACTCAAGTGGTTTATAAGCCATGGTTCCACAGTGTGCGAGATCTGTGGAAGTGTGGCTAAAAATGTACAAGTAGCAGATTTCAGAAAGATTGTGGCTTCTTTGAAGGACTACGAAGAATTGAGGGACAGGACAGCAACTGGGGAGCCTGCTTATGTCAATATGGGGTTGAATCCAGGTATTGATCCTGATGCTGTAGCAGCTATTAGAAGGCAAAGACTTAGTGAAATATCACTGTGGTTCAATCCTCAGAATAGTTCTACGACTATCTCCCAGTCTGAGACTGTAGAAGAATTGCCATATAGCTCAGTAGAAAATGTTGCTACTACAGATACACGGATAAACAAGTCAGCTTTGGAACGCACAGGGATTCTAGTCACTACTGGCCTGCTCATTGTTATTCTTTTGTGGTTTATTGCTCCACGAGTTGGGAAGGTGTGCCTTTTCATTATCACTTTTCTACCTTTTTTCTGATTAAAGCTTTTCTGCACCTTTAGATGATTATGGGAACCTTTGTTCTCTGATTGTTATCGGACTCATTGGCAGGTTAAAATTGCCTACCGGGTAACTTTAGTTTGATTTATTCATATTCCTTCCTAGTATTTATCTAGCCTATGTTCCCAACAGTTTCTGTAATTTGTCATCTATTGGCTCAAGTCATATTGCATACTGCTATTGTTAATTTACTAATATGTCATGATACCTCAAATAACTGGTTTGTTGTTGACATGCAGAAAGGTGCAAAATTCGGTTTTCACATTCTTCTTGGTGGTTTATGTGCTTTGGCGGTTGTGATCTTTATTAGATTTGTAAGTACAATACAACTTCTTGCAAAATAATTCACAATATTGTGCTTTTATAACCATTTATATTAGTCTTTTTTATACAAAACCACAGATATTGTAGATTTAGTTCAATATTCATCATTTCTTTCTGAAAGTTCAGAAATGGTTAGACGTCCTATCGTTTTTCTCTCTCTAAACTGAAAGCAGTTGAGGAGATATAATTGCATGTTTCAAAAATTGAGATGTTTGGAAATTCTAGTTCAGAAATTTTGTGCACTTCTTATTCGAGAAGAAACTGGTAGGAGAATACTTTCTTAGGTTAGAAGTGAATATAACGTGCAAGTTGAAGAATGCGAAACCCTCAAACCCTTGCCACAATATATATAGTGCTATCAAAATCACAAATTTTTTTATCATCAGTAAAACTCTAATGGTTTTCTTGGTTTTCTTGGTTTTCACCTTTTATCGGGGAAATTCTGTCATTGTTATCAAAATGTTGGTTGACTTTTGTTATCTTGCATTGATTGCTTACCTCTACATTGAAAAATGTAAACCTTCTTCCCTTATGATAGAGGGAGCACCAGATAAAGGTGTGGCACTCTGTGAGTCCATGGTCTCCTCCATATCGCAGCAAATAACACCACTACATATTGGGATAAGGGATAAGAATAGTTTGTGATTATACTGATACATTTAGAGAACCTCTGGACCGGCTGGTTCCTGCAGGTTCCTTAAACTAAGAAAGACTGTAGCAGACAGAGGACCAGGGTACTATTTATGGCCATTGTATTGGAAGTTCTAACTGTCACAGAATGTTCAATGCAATTACGTCCTTGGCTTATGATTTGGATTTTGTACGATGATGAATTCAAAAGATGGAGTAGCTAGAGAGATGGATATGTAATTAAGCATTCATTTTCAGTGTTCACAGAACTGTAATGATTCACACAGCTATACCCCACTCCAGAACATCAATTAGCATGGGGAAATGGAGATGTTGGCAATGTTCCTTTCATTTATGTGGAAGGTGGACATTGTTGAAATAGTCTGGTCTGCTCTTGAAGTCTCAAGTGGAGCTTGATTCCTCTGGTTGATGCAAGTGCAAATAAGGAAGAGGTTAGGAATATGCTCGCAATTGAATAGGAAGGAATAGACATTTGCTTGTTATATTGGTTGGAAGAAAAATAGATATCTTTCCATTTTGTTGGATTCTTTGGGTGTTTTTTGGTTGAACTATTTTTGTCCTCTCTTTGCTTTCATACTTTGGTGGTGAAGATCTGTCTTCATCAGGACGGCATGAGTTGATCAGAATTTAATCCTTAGGCATAACTCACACACAGCCATTTTGAGCACCTGTCATAACTAGTTTGCTGCCAACCAAGAAAAGAAAAAACTATGACTGATCAACTGATACCTCATGATCGTTAGAGGTAATGCTGCATCGCGCTTGGAAAGGACATTTCTGTATCCTCTTTTTAAGCGATACCAGCAAGCGATTGCTTTACATAAACTCACTCTTTTCCTTCTCTGGTTGCAGGTCGCACGAACAAGATTCAATCATGGGCTGACACGCTACTGGGCGATTTTATTCGTGTTTTGGTTTCTTGGTTTCGCAATCTGGGCTTCTCGAACCCATAGCATTCGCACAACCTGATCCTGCCCAAGTCAGAGGATCCCCATCTTCCTCGGTTCATGCAAGCCATGCCTACCCTGTCATCGACTTCAATTCCTGCCGTTGGTTTACACAGACATCAAAATCTTGTTCCAGACTCCCAATCTTGAGGTTGTCCAAAGTTCTGGTAGAAGAAAACAACGTCTTCTTGTGCTGGGTTAGCGTTTTGAATCCTGACGCATTTAGATGTCCAGATCATACCGAAGCTTAGAGTTGTGAGATGCTACATATCAATTTGTTGCATTGCTGTATACTGCAGCTTAGGGTTTTGCTTCCTGCTGCATTCAAAAATCTGTGCGATAGACTGTAAAATATTTATAGGACTTTTGGAACAACGTGAATGCTATAGAGTAAATTGTTGATGAGAAGAGCTTTATCTTGTCATGTTGTTGTTGTTGTACATAAACTTGGAAGCAAATAAACTTAAGAAGACTCAGCTCAGATTGACTGATGTTTAATGCTGTGATTGAGTTTGATATGATTAAATCTCTAAGGTCTTTTTTTCTGCATCATCCCTCTCCATTGCAGTTGACCAAGTCCATTATTTTGTTCCTTTTTTAGAGATGATGACATGAAGAAGATCATCATGAGCAAAAAATTATATAATTTGTACTTCACACATCTCATAAACATTGCTGCACCATTCATGCCTCCAATGGCCATTACAATAAATAATGCTCAAATTATATCATGAAACTTGAAGTGACACCATGCACGCATGTAGTTGGTTTTTAAAATTGTCAAAAAGTCAACTGAATACTTCTGTAGAATAAATTATAAAATTAAAATTTTCATAAGTCCACTGAGTAGTTCTGAAAATAAATTAAAGAAATCAAACTGATTTTTTTAAGCTTAGCCGCCAGAATATATATATATATATATATAATCTTTTAAGTGTAAATTATATAATTGTAGAAAAATTATGTTTAAAAAAATAATGGATGACTTAATTTCTGGTTCATATGCTTAATGATAATTGGTAACAAAAAAAGGTGCTTAATGATTTTTTTTCAAGTTTTAAAGGGTGTTTATGTGATTTAACGGAGTTTTTTTTATCATCATGTTGTAAGTAATTAAGGAATAAAAGGGAGATAATTTAAGCTTTTGTTATCACCAGTGGAAGTTCTTGCAAGCTAAGCTATAGTTGACTAATTAAATAGATATGTTATCTATGTTAGTTTAAAATTAGAAGGGTAACAAAATATATTTGTTCTTGCCGTACGTTGAGGATGTATGACTGTGATTGAAAATAATACGGAATACATTAAAAATTGACTTGGACAAGTGGCTTGCTTTTATATGCTTGTTGTTCACGTCAACGCTAAAATAAAATCCAACCAAGCCAAAAGTTTTGGGGTTGAATCTTTATAATTTCCTGCCTTTATTCTCGTTAGAATTCTAGCGATCTATTAGTTGGGTTATTTATATATTTTGTAGCATCTAAGCAGTGATCAATGGAGCTACATGTTGGCCAAACAAAATGGTCCATCTCATGCCTCTCTCTCTCCCCCCATTGCATGCCATTTGGATCAGATGAATAATATATGTAACTGGATTTATGCTTAAATATATGCACACTTGATTCTATAAATACAACCCGCGGAAAGATGTGCACTCATTCATCACTGCAGCGAGTGGCAGCAGCAGAAATTAATCGGTGAATCTGATCGATTAATTAGTTGAGGAGAATGGAAGTGGTGAGAGGTGAGAGGAGAGGAGGCAGCAACAGGATTGCCGCAGCAGCAGATGATGAAGTTGTTCACAATCTTAAGGCTGAAGATGAAACACAGCACCACCAGGTTTTCTTCTTCTTCTTCTGCTACTTCTTCTTCTCCTTATTCTGCTTCTTCTTCTTCGTCTTATTCTGCTACTTCTTCTTCTTGTTCTTCTGCTTCTTCTTCTTCTTCTTCTTCCTCCTCCTCCTCCTCCTCCTCCTTCTTATTGTTGTTGTTCTTCTTCTTCCTCCTCCTCCTTCGTATTCTGCTTATTATTATTATTATTCGGCTTCTTCTTCTTCTTATTGTTGTTGTTCTTCTTCCTCCTCCATATTCTGCTTATTATTATTCGGCTTCTTCTCCTTATTCTACTTATTCTCCTTCTTCTTCTTCTTATTTTTTCCTCCTCCTCCTTCGTATTCTGTATCTTCTTTTCTTCTTCATCTTCTTAATTAGACAAATAATACATACACGCATTTTATCAAATATATATACATACATACATGCAGAAATGGAAGAGGTTTCTGGCTCATGTTGGTCCGGGATTCCTCGTCTCCCTCGCTTACCTTGATCCTGGGAACTGTAAGTTTCAGAACTTCGTTCTTTCGCCTCTACTCCGTAATACTATTATTTATTGATCATTACCTTCATTTCTATCCGTGGCAGTGGAGACGGACATGCAAGCCGGAGCTAATCACAAATACGAGGTATATGTCTCATCCTCCACTTAATTTATTCCCTTAATATCGATCTACTCATTCTTTCATCTCTTAAAATCCATCCTCTTCAAAACACAGCTGCTATGGGTGATCTTGATCGGCTTAATCTTCGCTCTCCTCATTCAATCATTAGCAGCAAATCTTGGAGTAGCAACAGGTAACTAAATTAACATATATACATACAGCATTATTAGATGATCTGTTAATTAACATGCATAAAAAATTAATCTAATACTTGAAGGGAAGCACCTTGCTGAGGTCTGCAAGGCAGAATACCCTAAATATGTCAAGTATTGCCTGTGGCTGGTGGCAGAGCTGGCTGTGATTGCTGCTGATATCCCCGAAGGTTCCGTTCCTTGAATTCATTTCTGAATTGCCCGGCGGCAACTTCAAATTTGGAATTTTTTTCCCCTTTAAGAATAAATAGGTAATCAAATCGGTTTTGTTTTTGCAGTGATTGGAACAGCCTTCGCTCTCAACATATTGCTCCATATCCCAGTGTGGGCGGGAGTCCTCATCACAGGATTGAGTACCCTGCTGCTTCTTGGACTTCAGAGATATGGGGTAATTTCTTGTACTCATCGATCATTCTTTCTCTTAGAAGCTGGAATTAATGTAGAGGAAAGTAATGATGATGCAGGTGCGGAAGCTTGAGCTGCTGATATCGACTCTGGTGTTCGTGATGGCCGCATGCTACTTTGCTGAGCTCAGCTATGTGAAGCCGCCCGCCGGCGAGATCATCAAGGGCATCTTCGTGCCAAAGCTCAAGGGCAAAGGAGCCACCAGAGACGCTATCGCTCTCTTGGGCGCCCTCGTTATGCCGTAAGTTCTTCTTCTTCTTCAGTTCCGCGACGATTGGCTATGCGTGGGCGTTTTGTAATTTGGCTGGTGGATTGGGTTTTGATGAACAAATCGCGCTTCTGCGAGCAGGCACAACTTGTTCTTGCATTCCGCTTTGGTGCTCTCCAGAAAAACCCCACCTTCCGTCAAAGGAATCAATGTGAGTATCGCAAAATACCTTCTTGAGAGGTTTCGCACTTCTTGCGTTTGTGGAAATGCTCCAAAGAGAAGAGAAGGATCAAAAGGAGACAGATCAATAAACACATTGCTGATCAACATTAGTTTCTTTGTTTTGTAGGATGCCTGCAGGTACTTCCTTTTGGAGAGTGGCTTCGCGTTGCTCGTCGCATTGCTCATCAACATCGCCGTTGTGTCCGTCACCGGCAGTGTCTGTGCTGCTGATAACCTCTCCGCTGACGATTCTGACAGATGCGGCGATTTAACTCTCGACTCGGCCTCTTTCTTGCTCAAGGTCTGTTCTTGAAATGGCAAAAAACTTTATTACAAACATACGATCAGTGATCTATGAACAAAATTCCTCCTTTTTTCCTTTAGAACGTCTTGGGGAAGTCAAGCTCCGTTGTGTATGGAATCGCGTTGCTGGCCTCTGGACAAAGCTCTACAATCACAGGCACTTATGCTGGTCAATACATCATGCAGGTATTATTACCTCGGCTGATCTCTTTCTCTCATCTGGATATTAATTGCCCTTCATTTCGTTGATCCAAACACACTTCTCCTGTTCAATTTGTATCATCATATCAGGGTTTCTTGAACATCAAGATGAAAATGTGGGTTCAGAACCTCATGACTCGATGCATCGCGATCGGTCCCAGCCTAATCGTTGCCATCGTCGGTGGCCCCTCAGGAGCAGGAAGGCTCATTGTCATCGCTTCGGTATCCATATTCGTTATATGTGTTCTTTTGCATGCTAATCCAATAAATGAATCAAACTAATGCCTACATTACACTTACAGATGATACTCTCCTTTGAGCTGCCGTTTGCCCTCATTCCTCTCCTCAAGTTCAGCAGTAGCAGCACAAAGATGGGACCTCACAAGAACTCCATCTACGTGAGCATTAACTCTAGTTTTTTCTTCTTCTTCTTTAAAACCGCAGTGATCATATCAATAATAATCAAAGTTGAAAACCTCAATATCTCTTCAAAGATACAGTGATATCCTTCTCTAAAGCAACTGCTTTTTTGTGTAACCTGATCTTCATTAATGATGCAGATTGTTGTGTTCTCATGGATTCTTGGGTTCGGTGTCATTGGAATCAACGTCTACTTCCTGAGCACAAGCTTTGTGGACTGGATCATCCACAGCACTCTCCCAAGGGCTGCCACAGTCCTCATTGGCATCATCGTCTTCCCCTTCATGGCCGTCTACATTCTCTCCATCATCTACCTGACCTTTAGGAAGGACACTGTGGTCACATTCATCGATGTGCCTGAATCAGCAATGAAGGAGATGGAGAGCGGCAGCAGGGTAAGTGGAAGCGAAGTGGTTGTGCCCTACAGAGAGGACCTTGCTGATATCCCATTCCCTCAGTAAACTGTGTGGGAGTCACAACTTGTATCTCTAAAGATGCCATGAACAATTTCTTTGCTTTGGATGAGGGATTGCTGTTGTGTATTAGAATCCTCCTTCCTCAGGAGGAGAGCTTAATTGTGTGCATATGCTGTTCCCAGTAAAATAAAGTTTGGCTTAATTGAATCAGATCAAAGCCATCCAAATCAATTAATGGACTAGGCCTTGGGCTTGGCTTGCTGTTGTTGCTTTGTATTTGAAGTAAATATTGAATTCAAAACCTTCCGTACAGAGCTAACCAACCGAGTTTCGTTGTCAACGCATTTTTCTTAAAAAACAATATATGGAGGTAGGAACTGCAAGTTCTTCTACAAGTGCAGATGTACCCGAGGCAGACGTACTCGGCCTGTTTGCTCCCGTTGAGCCCACCGTGTTTCCAATCTCAAGAAAGGTATCATAAGGGTCAACTTGTGCATGTCTGATGGAGGCTCACAAGGTCGCAAATTACTGTACTCATCAACCTTCGCCGTGGCCGGCGTCGTCGTCGCCTTCTTCTTCCCCTCTCCGCTTCAAGAAGTTTCGATAGCCTTAATTATTTCCCCTTCTCCGGCGTCGGCCCTGCGTTGGAGCAGGGGGGGATCAAAATAGTAACTTCGGATGGAGGATAAAAAGATTCAGCCTTCGCCGACGCTTCGAGCTGTGCTCGCCAACATCCAGTGGTGGGGCTTCAACGTCACCGTCGTCATCATAAACAAGTGGATCTTCCAGGTTACGCAGATTCAGGCCCCTTCCTTTTCATGCACAATGCGATTTTTTTCCTTTTGAATCGGTCTGTGTAGCATGCTTGAAAGGTGAGATTTTTGAGGGATTCCCATCCTTATCACGTCTCTGTGTATGTATTTTCATCCTTAGTTTTCGGTATCAGGAAAGTGTATCTGCTAACCGCTTTGCGTGGGTTCAAGAGGAAGATAGATAGTTTCTCCAGTCTAAAACTGGGTTGACAGGATCTTAGGCAAGAAATTTCTGAAAACTTAGTTGTCATCACGAGGACGATAATTTAGGATAATAGGGTCCAATTTTTTTGAAATATATGATAGGGTTCAATATGATCTATCGCTTCTGAGTTTTATGACCAAAAAGACAAATTAAACTTCTTTCTGCAGAAGCTGGACTTCAAGTTTCCTCTAACAGTATCGTGCGTCCATTTTATCTGCTCTTCTCTTGGAGCATATATTGTCATTAAATTGCTTAAACTGAAGCCACTGATCGTGGTAAAATCTGAGGACCGGTGGAGGAGAATTTTTCCAATGTCATTTGTGTTTTGCTTGAACATTGTACTGGGAAATGTCAGCTTGCGATCTATTCCAGTTTCCTTCATGCAGACTATAAAATCCTTCACTCCTGCAACAACAGGTAGCCTTTCCCTTTTTTTTTAACTTTGTATGAAATTTTATTGTATTATTACATCTGATTCTGTTTATATGGAGCAGTATTCCTCCAGTGGTTAATCTGGAGAAAAGTTTTTGAATGGCGCATTTGGGCTTCATTGTTACCCATTGTCGGGGGTATCCTTCTAACGTCTATAACGGAGCTTAGCTTCAACATGCTTGGATTCTGTGCCGCCCTGTTTGGCTGTTTCGTCACATCTACAAAGACAATTCTAGCAGAGTCTCTTCTTCATGGATATAAATTTGACAGGTAAATAAAGGGATTTTAATGTGCAAAACTTAAAAATCAGTCAGGGACTCCTATCACCGCGATTTACCTCTGGACTTCATTATTTTCCCTTTCTTTTATGCAGCATAAACACAGTCTACTACATGGCACCTTATGCAACCGTGATACTGGCGTTACCAGCAATGCTACTTGAAGGAGCTGGGGTCTTCACTTGGTTAAGCACTCACCAGTCTCTCTGTTCATCAATGATCATCATCTTTAGCTCAGGAGTGTTGGCTTTTTGCCTCAATTTCTCAGTCTTTCTTGCTATAAATTCTACAACTGCAGTCACATTCAATGTTGCTGGCAACCTCAAAGTAAGTTGTGATCTAATTTCTACTATATAACCCCTGACAGAACGTATAAGTAGTCTCTATGGAGTGTTCCTGTGCTAAGTACGGCTGCAATGCAGGTTGCAGTTGCGGTGTTGGCTTCATGGGTAATTTTTAGAAACCCCATCTCTGCCATGAATGCTGTTGGATGTGCAACGACGTTGTTGGGTTGCACTTTCTACGGCTATGTTCGGCACAAGTTATCACAGCAGACCGTGACTTCTCGAGCTCCTCGCACCCCTGGGAGCCGCATGGAGATTCTTTCCCTTGTAAACGATAAGCAAGACAAAGTTTAATGAAGATTTCACGCTGAACAAGACAAAGGTGACAGTGCTTGATGGTTGATGCATCAGTCTATACATATTGTAGAAGGTACACTTCTCTGTCAGCATAAATTTTTAGGGTTTGTTTACTGACATAAGTGGAAATTACATTAGACATGCTGATTTAGTGACTCATCAGCTTGCTTTCTGCTGGTTACACTGTGTTCTGTCAAAATGCTGTCTGTGTGCCCTTTTTTTTCCCCCTGTTTGAATTGCTGCTGTGTAATAATAAATGATGTAAAAATAAAAGGAGCCTTGGAATCTGTAATGCTGTTTCTTCACTTTCTTTCTTCTGTACTTAAAATCTTGATTACGTACAGTGCTGCAGTTTGAATGATTTATCTGCTGAAAGGTATTCTTCTGACGAACACTCGTAGTGCAGAACATTCATTCAGCTTATGGTTTCTGTTGAGCAAAGCATTCTGGCAACATTTATTTAGATTCAAGATTCATTTTTAAATCAAGGAGCCACCACCAAACATCTTCATGCTTACAACAAATTATACAATTTTTTTATTGTTATCTTGTTGGTGTGTGCAGATTAGCTGTTCTTTTGGTTTGCAGTCAAATACATGCAGGGAGAGCACAAAGAATATGCAGTCTGAGGAATATTTAAAACAGAAAGATGGCACCGTTGTCCCACCCTCCACATGGTTTCAGAAGACAAGAAGCTTCTCACTGGAACCTGCTTGTGATGATGTATTAATCTTCTCAACATTAAAGTAAAAGAAGGTGGATGCCAAAATTAAAAAGCCCAAATCCTTTTCCGAGGAAGGAAAAAAGTTACCCTGTTCATGCTCTGCATCTTCTTTACATATTCTCCCTTTTTTTTCATCTATGAATCCTGCATGGATTCCTTATTCCAATGCACTGCTAATCAACTATGAACATTCATGAACTCAAACTACATTTGTACACAGATTGAAAACATTGATATTGAAGCTTCTGATGTCGATTGACCGCGGAGAAGGATCAGTCTCAGAGAAGCATATCAGATTTGGCAGGCAATCTCCTGAAGAAATTGAAAGGAACAGAAGGCATCCTGCTTCTGAACCGGGGATGCCGGAGCAAGAACATCCCGATGAGGATGGCCACCACCTGGAAAGGCGTCACGTAGAGGAAGACGGCGATGATGAGCGACAGCATGATGAAGATGGCCGTCGCCCGGGGGTCTCTCCAGCTCAGCAACGCCAACACCCTTTCCCCCTGCGTCGCCAGGTCCCCCACCACCGTCTGCACCCTCCCGGCCACGCTCCTCAGCCGCTCATATCGCAGCCGGACGATGTCGGCAGGCCTCGACGTCGGAAACGTGTCGAACTCCTCGTCGAGCTCGTCCGGGTGCACCAGCTCCGCGTGCGATAGCTTTGTATCCATGTGGGGCGGGTTGCGCGGCCGGTACCGGTAGTTCCAGACTCCGATCATGAACAGGTAGAGGAAGATGGTCGGCAGGATTAGCTCCGGGTAGCAGACGAGTATCAAGAACAGGACGTGAACAAGAACCGTGGTCACCGGGTTCCGCCATTTGCAGATTCCGTCGAACCACCTGCCGACGGCTGAGAGGCTGGAAAACAGAGACATGATGCGGTAGAAATTAGCCTTGCTCCGGCGGAGGCTCCACATGTGGTAGTCAACGTCGAGCATATACTCCACCACCTCCCGCCGGAGGGGCGGCTCTGAGCGGGCGAGCCGGGCGGAGACGATGATCATGGCCTGGTGGCGGAGGTTGTTCATCTGAAGCACCGGGATGGGTTGCACATAATGCATCTTGGGGAGCAGAGGCTTGCTGTAGAGCGCCAGCATGTTCACCCACGCCGTGCAGGTGAACTGCAACGCCAAGTGGAGCTCGCCGGTCTTCTTGAGCCCGGAGTGTTGGAGGACAAGCAGAGGATAGAAATGGGTGTAGACGCGGTCGGCCTCCAGCGTCGACAGCCGGATCCGGACCTTGCCGATCCTCTGGTCCTTGGCGTCCTCCTTGTCCTTGCCGCCCCCGACATGGCAATTGTCGAAGACGGCCACCGTGATTACCGTGCACGGGTCGAAGACCTCCCATTTGTACTGCTCGTTCCACTGCGGCATCAGGGTGTCGAGGAGCGTCCGCGTCCGGTTCCACTGTGGGCCGTACTTGACGACGCAGTAGGCATCGGTCGTCCGTCCGTCCTTGGACTTCATCGGCACCAGGTTGCGAGCGCCGAGGATGCCCAGCTTCAGGTAGCCGATGCTTGGCTTCCGGAGGTTCTTCGCCGCCGGCTGGAGGTCGCTGCTGTAATGCGTCGATTCGTCGAGCACATGGTAGCCCAACTCCAGGTAGAGCCGGAGGTGGATCTTGCTGGAGAACTTGTCCTTCTTCTCGCCCTCGCCGGCCTCTTCCTTGGCGGCCGACGGCTTGGACAGACTGTACCACCGTGATTCAAAGATCTTGTTGTGGTCCGTCCGAGGGTAGGCGGCGCTCACCGGCAAGATCAGTCGGGCGAGTGGCTCGTCCTTGTTTTGCGCCACCCGGTCCTCGACCGTGAACACGAGCGGCTCGTCGTAGGGATCTGACGCGACGAACAGGAACTCTTCGCCCCACGAAGGGTTAAGCGAGCCGGCGACGGCGCGGGTGCGCCGTATCTGGTGGCCAAGCTGCACCTTGAGGGCGACGTTCGGCGGGCGGCTCTTGTCGGCGGGGACGAGGTCCCGGGCCTCGATTACCTGAACGCGGAGGTACACGAGCTTGGGCGAGAAGTAGACCTGGCGGCGGGTGTCGGACAGGGAGCTGACAGTGACGCCGTGAGCGTCGGAATGCCAGGCGTCGGGGAAGGCCTCGTCGGCCTGCGTGCCCATCCACACGGCCAGCATGAGCTCGCCCTTTGTGAGCTTCTCGCCCCCCTTCTTCTCGAGGCGGTACCACTGCGGCGCCAGTGGACTGTCGGGAGGCACACGCATGGGAACCTCGGCGAGATCGAAGACGAGACGGCCGACGTAATCGTCCTTGACGAGGTCCTTGTCCTTGACCACCACCTCGAGCTGGTTCGATTGGATGCGGCCCTTCGAGAAGGCGAACACCTGGTTCCACACCGGGTTGGAGTTCTTCTCCAGGTGCTTGGTGGTGCCCTTGTAGTTGCCAAGCTTCACCTCGACGTAGGGATCGAGGGAACCGGTGATGTCCATCGGCGGGAGGTCGCGGGCCTTGACAACGCTCACATAGAGGAAAGGCATCTGCTCCACCAGGTCGTAGGTGGAGGCGATCTTGTCGGCGCCGCGGTACCCCAGGCGGCTGGCCAGGGGCGGTGCCGTCTCCACGAGGCCGAAGTCGGGTCCTCCCGGGCGGACCATCGGCAACGGCGGTGGGATGTGGAACACCGCCCCAGGGGGCGGCACGGCCGACCGAGCGTGCGCCACGCTGGCCGGAGGAGGAGCTGCCTGCGCATGGACCACGCTGGCCGGCGGAGGCGGAGCCACGCCTATCGCTTGACTTATCTGGCTGATGACATTGCCGTCGTCCGCACCGGAGGCTGGGACGGAGTAGAACGCACGCGGTGGCTCCTCCTGCGCCACCGACAACAGAGGCTTCTTTTTCTTCTTTACCTCCTTGGACTCAGCCGGGGCTGGCTCGGCAATTTCGGGGGGAGGATCAACGACGGGATCGGCGGCGGGGGCGGCGGCGGCGGGAGCAACGACAGCATCAGCGGCGGCCGCGGGGGGAGGGACGGAAGAGGAGAATGCGTCCGGGATGGCATAAACGCGGAGGGCGATGTCGCCCCGGATGCGAGAGAAAAAGCTGCGCTTTTCGAGGGGGTACCGCTGGACCTGCGCCTCAGCGGCGGACGGAGCAACGGAGACGCCGGAGATACGGACGCGGCCGAGAAAGTTGCGCTGGTGTCCACCGGCGGATCCGTCGTCAGCGACGGCGACCGGCTTGGAGCGTTCGTTGTAGACGAAGACGTCGACGGTGTGGTGAGGGAGCTGAGCGGGGTCGGCGACGTTGAAGAGCAGGGTCTCGTTCCACTGCGGGCTGAGGTCCTTGTGCTTTGTCTGCGTGCGCTGCCGCTGCCCGTCCAACTCGACCTCCACGAAGGCGCTGGCAGAGCCGTAGCCGTCCTTGGGCATGAGCTCCGCCGCGTCCAGCACCTCCACCGCCACCTTCATCTCCCCTGTCGATGTGGGGACGACAGAGAGGTTTGATCACCAGTGAAGGAGACTCGAGACTGGCTGTGATGCTGAGTTAGTGAAAGAAACCAATCGAATACCAGCAGCAGCAGCAGTAGTTTTACTCTTTCTGCAGAAGGAAGAAGAAGAAGAAGAAGAAGAAGAAGAAGAGGTGGGATTTGGTGGAGGAAGCAATGGGGGCCACGTGAGTTGGAAGAGTCAACGTGGCAGCAGGGTGGCGCAGATGCATGATAGATTTGGTGCATGATGTTCTGTCGGGAAGAGAGAGGTGAAGAACAATAAATCTCTGCAAGTTTTGTACTTCGTAATGACCTCAAGAGTTATCAGGGAGGGAGGGAAGGACCAGGTAAATAATTTAAAGGTCCTAATTGCAATACAGGGTAAGTAATTATGTGCAATATTTCTGATGATTTAAAAATAGTGATTAAAAATTATACAGACTAAAAATTAATCAAAGCTTTATTTTTTAAATCTTTTCAAAAAGATTTATCTCGATAATATTTTAAAAAACATTGCTTTTAAACTATTATAGAGTTTGTGTAGTGCTAAATATTAATTATAAAAAAATAATGCCATTAACCCTGATAAAACGAAAATTTTGTATACGGAGACTAAAAAGATGGTGGTTAAATATATCAACAATTTCCTATAAACTTAATTTAGCATGTCCTATTTATTACTTGAATGTGTTTTTTTTTTAAACTGAATAAGTATATAAACCATGCTTATATTATATTTTATAAAATTAAAAATTTACTTGCTGTGAATAAATTTATTGGCATGGAACCTTCTCTTCCTAACAAGAAGATGTATATTTTATTCAACCAGTCTTTTCTTTTTAATATAATTTAAGCTGACGATTCATTTCATGAGGCACACACTTCAAAAATTAGATTATTTACAAAATAATAGCATTATATTAAAGTAATTCTTCTTAGTTTTCCTTTGCCACCAACCACATGAAGTCCACAAGGGATGGCTGAACAGGTTGGCATAATTATTATTATTGGATAGAAAAAATTATTGCATGTTGTTAATTTGGGGAAAACAAATTGTTAAAGGTTGATCTACTGTGCTGCTCTAGGCAAGATTAGATTAGATTAGATGTGCCTCTCCCCTTTTTTTTCTTTGAGGGTATTCATGAGTGTGCTTTTTCTTGGTCTTTACTTAAGTCCCACTTGAAAGGGACATGCAGCCTCATGTGATTCAACAATGCCAATTAATATATTGGAAAAAACTTGCCATCCTCGGCCTGTTAGGCCACTATTTTACATTTTTGGAGGAAGAAAAAAATACATATCAAATTTTGATCCCCTCAAAATTTGTGTATTCCATGGATAATATAATCTTAAGTTAGTATTTTCAACTTAGCTATCTTTCATTGTGTTTGATCTAGTTTTCTATGAATAGTAAATATTGTTGGCAAATTCTAAAATTTAGGTGAATTCATACCATGTTTTATAATTTATTCATCATTTTTTTCATTCTATTTTAGCGATACAATTTTGGACGATTCAAATTAAGGGTCTAAATTATATTTTTTAGTCTTTTTTATGAGCCCTTCACGTTATAAAAAAAAAAATCATCTTGGACCTTTACTCTCTTGAGTGGTTTGAAAGCTTTATTTTAATCTAATACAAATGGCTTTACTTTTTCTCTGTCCTTTTTCTTCTTTCTTTTTTTGAATTTTGATCCATCTTGCTTTTTTTTGTTTGAAAAAGAAACATCATCTCGTGCTATGACTCCTCCATATAAAGTATAAAGCTCCAAATGAAAAGTTTGATCTCTTTAGTGTCTTCTTCCTCCCCCTTTGGATCTCCTTAGAATCATCCCCTAGCTAAAAGAATTGATGGAACAAGGAAGCTCAACCGTCTTCACCCTCATATATTTATATTCCAAACAAAACACCATTCATTTCAATATAAAACTAACATTGATTACAGCCAAAATAGTAGATAATTTCCCTGAATTGTATTACGAATATAAAACCTACTGAGATGTTGTAATAGTAATTTTAATATCTTTTATATACCTAAATAAAATTCTTTATATTGCATCATATCATTTTCCCGAGTAAAATAAATTAGGAAATAAAACAAAAATATATCACATGTTGGTGGGGAGGATGGGAAAGATCAAACAAAGGGAACTTGCAAAGATTACTTTTTGTTGGGTGAGGGGGGCTTAATTTTTAAGGGGATGGAGCCCCTTTTGATTGGGGGGGGGGGGGGGGGTGCTCTTTGCCATCTCAAGACACCACTCAAGTCAAAATGGAAGAATCTGGGGAATATGATTTTGGTGCATAATGAGGAAGGAAAGAATATTTTATAAGCATTAATTGCTTCAGCAACTCATTGGCAGTGCACTATAAGTTCCAAAAGTAAGTTCTGCCTCATTTGATTGGGGCATGGGAGATGGTACATCCATTTTGTTATTGATTGTAATCATATATTTGACCTGTTTGCCTTGAAAATATATTATATGGCAAAAAAAAACCAAAACAGCGCAATAAGATTTTTTATATTTGATTATATAGTGGTGAGAGTAAGTAATTATTTATTTACTATTAAAGGAGAATTTGAAAATATTATTAAATTAGACATTGGATTGGTGCTCTATCACATCCAACACCAGTGAGTTATGTTTTTTTTTAAAAGAAGGCCTCCTAGTTTTATAGTAGAATGTATTTTTAAAAACACAATAAAATTTGTATTTAAATAAAAGTTGGCAAAAAGTGATGTTGTCAACATCAATCCTAGGTTGCATCCAATATCATTTTACACTTATATAATTGGAATTTAGCCATAAAAGAAGGAAGAAGAAAAGAAAGAAAAAAAGAGGAGCGAGGGGAATATGATAAAATAAGCAAATAATGAAATGAGTCCACAATTATTTGAATAAGAGATCAGAATAGGATTAGTTGTCAATATGTTTGGAGAAAGCTTGCTGTCATGGATTTAACTCGATCAGTGTCACGGTGTTTAATTTACTTCAATAGTTCTAGTTGAACATATCTATCATTTTAATATAAAGCCCACATACAATAAATATGAAAGAAACTAACACCTATAATATAAAAGTTATAGATAATGACATAGAATAAATGGACTACATATTTATTTGGTTAAAATAATAATAATTACTGATGTTATAAAAATAAAAGAAGTAATAATGACAACCAAGCTGATGTAATCTGAACAAATTAAATTGATTGATAAGAATGCATAACAACTAATAAATGAGCACCAACATCAGTAGCATTTTTTTTAAAGCCTGCGACACTGACAACAACATCACCATTACCTCCCAAAAATTTAAATATGAACAAGAAGAAGGGAAAAAAATATTTTATCCAACAAATTTTAAATCAATACTAAATATCTTATAATATTAATTAGATAGACTCCATTAAAATTATTTTAAAAAACAATAATATATTTCAAACCTACATGTGATTACTATTTATAATTTAATAAAATTAAAAACTAATAACAGTAATAAAAAAACAAGTGGACAAGTTTGGTAGGATGGATGCCCTTCATTCAGTTCATGAATTAGCAAGGGATAGAATTTAGTTTAAAAAAAAAAACTAAAAGTTGGCAAGCACAAAGAACAAATGGAAGGGGAAAGGCAAGGGACCCTTCAATGATGTTGAACCTTGACCTTCTCCAATTATTCAATCCTCCTAATAATTAATCCACATGTTTAACTATTTAGGTATGCATTGATAATTTAAAGGGCCCTTTACGCCTCATCCCCCAATATATTATTACTGTTGCATTTGACCTAACCAACCAATAAAAACCCTAATTTGATTTGGGCGACCTAATGGTCGCAAAAGAAGCAGCCCAACATACCTCTCGATCCATGGTTGAAACTGAGTTGTGCTCGAGCCGAACCCAAGTGCAGCCCAAATCGGCCATGCTCTGCTTGCTGCATGCAGCGATGGAACAACGAGGAGATGACACGCAAAGCAGCATCAGAGGCGACGTGCCCTAGCGAGCTCTCGCTTCCATCGCCGCCCGCGCCGACCTACCCCGATCTAAATACGGCACCAGGGAGGCGGCGACTACGACGACGACGACGACGACGACGAAGAAGAGGAGGATGGCGCAGAGCAAGGAAGACGTGAAGCACGGAGCGGCTCAGGCGAGGCTGTCGGAGGACGAGATGCTGCGGGCGGCCTACAAGCATGGCACCCCCTTGGAGGCCGGCAAGATCGCCGACGCCGATCCCGTCGACCTCTTCACCGCCGCCACTCGTGTCGCCTCCGCCGCTGCATCTAGCGACGGCCCCGATCCCACCGGCGGAGAGGCCGGCTCCGCTGCAGGCCCGCGAGGTGCTCGATCGAATGAGCCAGCGAAGAAAACTAGTTAAATTAAATTATGTAACGTGATGGCGAGAGAGTGCGAGGGTTTATATGTAGCCTGGAGTTTTTAATCGAATCGAATAATGGATGGGGGCCAATTAGGGCTAATTGCTGGGGATTGGGCTCCAAATAGGCCCAGTATGACGAGTCCAAACTGGTCTTTTAATTTGGGAGAGAATTAAAATAATTATAAGGAAAAGATCTTTATATACGGAGAATAAAACGTTGTCCAATTAATTATTACAAGAGAAAGAAATATAGTTGAACTAATTGAGGCAAATTTGTTGACAAAAAGAGCTTCTATTTTTGTGGAAGTATTTTACTTATTTATTAACAACCAAGCGAGACTGGTGAGATGGAAAAAAAGAGGGGGTCAGCAATGGAGAGTGTGTGAGCCAAAGCAGGGCCTTCCTGCCATTGTCAAACGCAAAGCTTGGCCGCTTGCTCGTCCTCGTCGCTCCAAGTAGCACTGGGCCTTGTGCGTGCTCTTCCTCTTTCTCTCTCTTTCTCCCTTCCAATCCCATTGTTGGAGCCGCCACGGGCTTCGAGTCAGTAGCTTTGCTTTTCTACGGCGCTCTACGAGGGCGTGAAGAGGGCGGGGTTAAAAAAAAAGGGAAGGGGCCGAAGGCTCTCGCTTTTTCCCACTCGCTTCGCGCACCCGAAGACCCGTAGCCGAGGGCGAAGAGCGAACCCCAGGTCGCTGGTCGCCGCCCGTTTATTCGCATCTGGAGAGGGCCGGCGGTGATCTCTGGCGACGCGAGGAGGCTGAAGGAGAGGAGCGGCTGCTGCCAAGGGGTGGTGCAGGAGGAAGCGCGTGATCTGTCTCTGACCTTATTCTTCTCCCTAGCTGATGAGGTTTTTTGCCCTCTTTGTTCCTTCGGCGCATGTGTTGATTTGTGCGGTTATTCGGAGTGTTTTTTCCACCGAAAGTTTCGATTTTTGCGGACTTTGCCTTAGATTTGGTCGTGAGGCACATTGGGGCTTGTAAATCCGTCCAAAAAATTGGGATCTTTGGCATGAAATTGCTCCCAGAAGCGTGTGCGAGGTAAATTTTCGGTTTTTTTTCACCTGACCTCTTTCGCGGTATTCTCGGGGGGTTCTGCAGGGAAATCTGTTGGGAGTTTTAAAATTCTCTCTCTTTCTCTCTGGGATCAAAATTACATTTTGTTCGTTTGTGCTTTCTGAGTATGGATGGAATTCCGGGGGTCGGAATTTTCATTAGCTGGAGGAAGGTCGGTTGAAGGTCCTTTTTTAATTTCTCCATCCACCTTGCAGTGTGCTGGGCTTCATTTTTTCAACATTCTGAGCTTTCTTTCGAGAAATTTGGGGTCGAATGCTGTGCTTAAATGTGTTAGTTGAGCAGCAAATCTGACGGGTTTTCCGTTAAGTTTTATCTGACTTGGGAGTTTTAGGTTTTTTGGTGTTCTTATTGAAGCCTGTCTCTCCTACTTAAATGAGAATGCTATAAACTGGTGGTTTTTTTCCAGATGGAATTCTACTCAGGAAAACACCACCACTGTTGGTCTTTGTTTATACTTTAAGATACTTTGCCCAGTAAAAGCAGCCCCATAAGAATGACAGGGCCAAGATCACCTGCTGAGCAAGAACTTAAGGAAGGCCATGTGATGCAAATGCTGTTTGGCCCAGGATTTGATGCACTAGATACCGATAAGTTTGACGGCTCAAAAGAGGAACAACATATTTTTATGGAGGTTTTTAATTTAAGTGCCAAGAATACAAGCAAGCATAATGTTGTTTCAAACACCATGAATTTTCAAAAAGATGGAAACGACCGATCAAAATGGCTAGCATCTTCGAGCTGTGAGAACTCGGTTCTTACAAGTTATACTTCCACTAAAAATTCATTTGGCGAAGCTTCTCAGGTTACATGTATTGATGCAACAGAAGATAGTGGTTCCAGATGCTGCCTGGATAATTCTTCTTCTGGTTCTGTTTCTGATCCTTGTGATGCTCAAACCAAGCGGGCGTTATTATCATCTATTGAGAGAAAAAATTGCAGGACTTTTGCACAAAGCTCCAGCTTGTCAGTGCCTGGTGATGAGTTGAATGATGTGGATCAATCGCAAACTACATCAAGCAAACTCATGCCGCATCAACAGCAGTCGCCATGCCTCTTAGTTGAAACTTGCGGTCAGGGCGTCCTATCTACTTACTATGTCTCCAAAACACAAGAAGAAACTATCGGAAGTGATGATATTCCTCTGGTTATTAAATGCAAAAGCCAAATGGTTAGAGACAGTAACCTTGTTAGCGAGCCTACATTTGTGACATCCCCGGTTTCTCAAGAGAGCTTTGCCTCTGGGCTTGTAGTAAGAAATGCAACATCAATTCCTGCAGAGACAACAGGAGAGCCCATATATGTGAAGCACTCTGTGGAAGAGTCGAGCATTCTGAAATCTGCCACAATTGATGTTGCGTCCAGGAGACAACTGATTAGAGAACTCCCTGAGCGCCTTTCTTCACATGCCCATTGCCTTCTGACTGATGCAGGCTGGAAAATTAAGCCTCGTGTAAGGAGTGACAGAGCTAAGTTGGCTTCCTACTATATAGCACCTGAAGAAAAACCTGTTGTTACTTCTCTCTCTCAAGCTTGGAAGGTATGTGGCCGGAGACTTTATACCAAAGCATTGGACACTGACAAGGTAGATAATGGGAGGGAATGGACAAATATCGATAGATTTTGGAGTGATTTGATAGACACACTGCTCTATATTGAAAATAATATCCAGCGCCTTGGTGTCTCCTTTTCACTTTTGAAAAGATGGCAGCTTCTTGATCCATTTATTGCCGTGGTCTGCATCAGCAGGAAGATTGGTGTTCTGCGGGAAGGAAAATCTCTCAAAGCTGTGAATAGTGCTACATTCATTTTGAATGATGAAAATAATGGCGTCTCGATGGTTGAGAACAATGATATAGTCAGTCACCTTGCAAAAGTGAATTCAGGTTCCGGCAGCTATGATGTTCAGCCAGCTGTTCATCTTGATCATGCGGGTGTAAATGATGCTCCTCTAAATCAGGAAAGCTGGCAGTATTGCCATGACATGCAAAACAGTAGCCAACGTAAGCGACAAAAACAAAAACATTCCTGCTCTGCAGAAAATCAAAGAAAAGGTCCTATAAGTTTGGCCGTATGCATAGAAAACAACTTACAGGATACCAAGTGCTGGCATCACAGTAGAGACAAGGAATCAGCTAGTCCAAACAATGCAGCACAAGGTTCAGGTTTTACATGCATATATGGAGCTGAAGGTTCATGCTCCACAAACTCAAAAGACTTTGCTATTGGTGAATTTTCAGGTCAAGATATTCTTCCATCTGTTATACCAGTTCTTGACAACCCAGAAGCCAGCAAAGCTCATTCCCTTACCAAATCCCTCTGTCTTGAGGGAAACAGTGTTCCATCTATTGCTCATGATGAATTGCTTGTTGGTGGTGGACCATCCAAATGTAAATCAAATAAAAAAATTCTAATGGAGGTAAAGCAACAAACAACAGTAATTTCTGCAAAGCGGAGAGTATATGGCAAGCACCTGTCAACGTTTGATTTCTGTGATGACCTGGATCTACCTAGTCAAGGGAATACAGCTGATGTAAGGGAAATAATTGATGAAAAATTGGGAACGCAGCCCTCAGCTACTAATTCAAGCTTTAATTGTCGACTTCCTGCTTTTAATATTCAGCATAATCTTACAGCTGAAAAGGCAACCATTCGAGATCCAAAATCAGAAGATTTAAGTTTCTCGTCAAACCATGCAGGTGGTTCCGGCAAGAAAATACATAAGAAGTCTAAAAAAATATCTGAAATCAGAGCATGTAAAGTAGATGATACATGCGATTTGGAATACAAGGAGGCTTTAGGTGCCCAGTTTGATGAAAAAATTGATGATCACCTTAAAATTCCATGCAACCAGCAAGATTCACACACACCTGTATGCTACTCAAATTTAGGATGCATTAATGAAAGTACATGTGCAGCAGGTGAATCTCATTCAACAATAAAGTTGCGGAAAAATATGGTGATATCAGGAACCAGAACATTAGAGTATATGAAAGGCAAGAAAGGGTATCTGCCCATGCCTTTAGAAGATGAAGCAGCACATATGTCAATGCATGCAAATATACATGAAGGAGGTATACAATGCTCTAAATGGGACGCTAATGGTTTGAATTCACAACTTCTTTCCCAATCAGAGTCTCCATCCTTGTTAGCAAAGGAACATCATAAATGTACTGAAGATTCAGTTGTTGCATCAGATGATTCTCAAATTGGCAAAGAAGTTATACGTTCTGTTGGTTTAGCACTTGACCAAGAAGGCAACCAGATGATTGTTAAGCCAAAGGAAGCCAAAGCTCTTAAGAAAAACAAGTGGAAGAGGCCACGTGGGTTTCGCATAAATGATGATGATCTCCTTATTGCTGCTATTATAAAAAACAAAGATTACGTCTCCTGCAATGATGAAAAAGGTCCGAAGTTAGGAGTCTCTCAACCAAAAAAATTAAAGAAACTTGAAAGTCAGAAAGGAGGTTGTAAGTTGCTATTGAGGACACCTGGCAAAAGTGGACTATCAAAAGATGGGAAAGGAATTGTTTTGGGAGCTAGAACAGTTTTGTGCTGGTTGATTGAAAGGGGTGTTTTATCCTTAAAGGATGTTTTACAGTATAGAAATTCAAAGAAGAAAGACTTGGTAAAAGATGGATGGATTACTAGAAATGGGATTCTTTGTAAATGCTGCAATGAGACGTTCTCTGTTTCTGCTTTTAAGGCACATTCTGGTTGCAAGATCCAAAAACCATCATCCAATCTTTTCCTGCTGTCAGGTAGGTCATACACCTTATGCCAACTTCAGGCTTGGTCTGCTGAATATAAGGCAAGAAAAAACCGAATGAGCGATATGGGAGTCGAGGAAGTGGATCACAATGATGATACCTGTGGACTTTGTGTAGATGGTGGTGAACTAATATGTTGTGATAATTGTCCATCAACTTATCATCAAGTATGCTTAGGCATGCAGGTATTTCACTTTCACCATGCTTTATCTTCTATTTTATGGTATTTCATGATGGGAAATCAGTTTCATTCAAGTGTCATACAGACTTTGATCCTGAGATGCTGATCTGTCTTTCCATTTATTTGTATCTTTAGGATTTTTGTATGTTTTTAATGACCAGAAATTCAGTGCTGGACATAATTTAATCTTTCTTCTTTTCTTCTTTGCCTGCATGTTTTAGAATGCCAATTATTATTGACCTGCGTTAGTAGGCATGCAAAGCTCACTCTAGGATTCAAGCTATCATGACTAAGTAGTACCCTTTGAGAATAAAGAAGTACCATTATGTGGTGAGTGCATCTGTCTGCAAGACTATACCATCAACCTTTTTTTTATAGGCTATGCATGTATACTATTTACGTCAATCATTCTTTACTGAACCAATCAAGATGGCAATACAAATATGGAACTTCAATTTTATTCCTAGATACACATGGATTGTAGAAAAATCTGAAGATATGAAATACATATGGAACATAATGCGTGCATAGAAACAACTGACCTCATTAGCACATTTCTTTAGTCTTGTATTGAGGCTAGTATACCCATAATATTAATGTGGAAGATCATTTTTTTTTGCAAATTATTTCCTTCATTCTTCTGTATATATGCACATGCCATTGAGAGAGTACAAATGAAATCTGGTTCTACTAATTTGCAGATTTACCCATGGAAAAGAAGAAAGAGCTTAATCTTTATTCAAATCTTTCTCCCTTTCTTTGATAAGCACAAGTAACTTATCTTTACGCAAATAAAGAAAAAAACTAGGTCCAAAATGGGATTCTTCTCAGTTAACCTACCAACAGGGGTGTAACACTTTCTCATCATCGTTGTCTCAGTCATATGAAGTATTTCCTGCTTTTCTTGATTACTTTGGATGTTTATCTTCACTTCCATTCCATACTTTTTTTTTTAAACATAGTGACTATTGAACCTGCAACCTCCTGTATGGGGCCTTACTGCTCTAACCAGAGGAGCGGATACGTTGTGTACTTCCATTCCATACTAAGTTGCATATTTTTCATTAAATTGTCCTATGCAAAATGACCTCAACTTGTTATATAATATTTGCAAACTTATTTGTGCAACTTCCTTGTATCTACATGCATCGATAAAAATGTATGTGGAAAGAAGTCACATTTTATTAGTGAGTTTAGCATCCATTTTCACGTATGCTATTAGTTGACAAATATGAAATATGTATGATGCCTCCAAAGGTCATTTTGTTTAGATCACCAAGGTCGCACGGGTTGCTTAATTTTGTTTCTACTATGTATCTATGAGGCTTTTAAGGGTGTTATTCAACATGATCAGCATTTTCATCTAGTCTCATATTGCCATTCAGGATCTTCCAGAAGGCAGCTGGTATTGCCATAATTGCATCTGTAAAAGCTGTGGTGATGTTGTGAAAGCAACACAAGAGGATTCAAGGTCCTTGGTGGTGCTTGAATGTTCACAATGCGAACATAAATGTAAACTCTTCCTATCCTGAGCTTATAATAACTGAGTATATTTGTTATCTGATGTGATCGTGTGGATGAAAAAAATTCATAAATTGTTTTGTTGCAAGATGCAAAAGGCAATATCTACTTGCGGTTACCTAGACTTGTATATACTGTTTGGTAAATTAATTTTGTCCTCACCTTTTCCCACCTTTACATATCTTTTATGCCATTACCAGATCATGATGCTTGCATAAAAAAAAGAAGTATGAGCAATGGGCAAGTAGCATCTGGTACATGGTTTTGTGGGAGAAACTGCAAGGAGGTACGAATTGTTCATGTTGAGGACATAAATTTTCTGTAATGATTCATCTTACCAGATCTAAAAGAGATTTCCTTCATAGTAATATTCATCCTGAATTAACCTTTATGTTATCTACCCTAAGTCAAGCATATTTTATTGTAATCTCGGTGGTTAGATTTTTGTCCTTCCATGCTGCAATACGTGCATCAGATTTCTATAAACTGCATCAGATCGTGCAGAACACATCACAAATTTTATTTGGATGAATTTCACGTGGAGGTTTTGAAGTTGTATCCATCAGTTCTTTTTTCTGCCTTTCAACCGGATACTTATAGTCTGTGAACTTGGATTATCAAGTTCCACTTGCTACACTAGTGATAAAATTGACAGTCTCCTTTATATATTTATGCATATGATAACTGTTTGATAAAAATTCATTTTGAAGGTTCAAAGCTTATTAATTTACAAATACATTTCTAGCTTAATGAGATTATGATAGTAGTACGAGATCCTTCTGGATGGATCATCAGATAAAATTCATTTTAAGAACGTGTCAAATATCAAGTATGTGAATACTCTATATCTCGGTCAGAAACTTATTTTATAAGTTTGGAGTAGATTAACTGGGGTGTTACACAAGCCATTTAGAAAGTAGCTGGAGTTGTGGTACTCTAGTTTTTTGCCATTCATCACATATAATCACATTTTCTTTGAATATAGTTTGTTGCCATTAATATTCTTTTTGGATCATTTGCTTTCTTTTTTCACAACTTCCTTTTTCTGCCGTTTTCAGGTTTACTTTGGTCTGCGCTCTCATGTTGGAATACTGAACCATCTTGCTGATGGATTTTCATGGACGATTTTGAGATGCAATCATGATGACCAAAAAATTAACTCAACACAAAAAATTGCATTAATGGCAGAATGCAACACAAAGTTAGCTATAGCTTTGAGCATTATGGAGGAATGCTTTCTTCCAATGGTGGACCCAAGAACAGGCATAGACATGATACCGCATGTCCTTTACAATTGGGGGTGAAGCTTTTGGCTTTTTATCTTTATCCTCAGAAACCTGTTGGAATGCTTCACATTTTATTATCTATTTGATTTGATGGACATCAATGTTGCAACGCTGTGCCTAATTCTTTACATCTTGATAATTTCTTGAACTTTTTCATTATCACATACCTGGCTGCAAGATTTTATGCTTTAGACATGGTAACTAGTTAGTAAGTTAGCATTCCAAAGACGATTTAATTAAATCAACCAGCTTGGCATTTTATTTCTTGTTTGATGGGTGACCTTGGGAAGCAACAATTCCTGCACTGTTTAAGAAACAACTCTTTTCTTGGGAGGATAGTGCTAACAACTGGCAATTAAGTTTCAGTTAGGAGCCATTAAAGTGATTTTTGAGGGAAGATCTCAACCATAAGGACTCAACATATCACAAGGCAAATTGATCACCAGTTGTTCTCCTTTTATATCCTTCCACTTTAAAGGTAGCAATTGAGGCAATGAACATAAAGTTCTGATGAGGAGAAATGCTGCCTAAGATTAGAAAAAACATTCAAATGGCTTTATGTTCACTTTATTACCAGTATAACACTTTGTATATCAACATAACAATCTATGTAATTCTCATATCTTGGTATCTTTATTCCTATTGGTCTGCTTTTTGCAGTTTTATCTACCCTTGGGTATTCCACACTGATTGTTCTTTTTTTTTTTGCCTTTTCCAGATCTAACTTTACCCGCTTAAATTACCGAGGATTCTATACAGTAGTTTTGGAGAAGAGTGATGAAGTATTAGCAGTGGCACCAATCAGGTAAACTTTATAGAGAATGAAATCATTGAAGAGTTATTCTTTTTGAAAGCTTTTTCTTAATATAGAATCCAGCAGATTCTACGATTCCTTCTGTGTGTGTATATTGATGCCTAATGATGCATTCTGGGAATCTGCAAGCACCCATTTAATGTTTGGTATGGATTATATGGTCCTTTGGCATACACCTCTTATGTGCTTTGCTTCTGAAGTATGTATTTAGGCCTTTTGCTGCAGTTAAAATCATTAGGCACAGCAAACTATTACTGCCTGATGCATTGTGATTTAGGATTTTTAACAAAGAATTTTTTTTACTGATATACATGTCTTGATCAGTGACGGTTAGAGTTACTAGATATACCATTGAAGAGGATCACGTCATGATAATCTAAAATAGTAACAACCAATGAGGCAACTCTATGCAATTTCCTAGCAGATGGGGCAATTCTCACTTATGATATCAAACATACAGGGGTTAGCTCGGATCTGCAAAACTTGAAGTAATTCAGTTGTGTATTGAATAGTGGAATCAGTGGTTAGAATCTTGAAATAAGCTGAGAGCTTAGAGAACATGAAGCACCTTTTATTGAATTCATTTGGCCCGGCAGGATATTTATCTTAAACAAACTATTCAGTTTTTTAGGTCGTATACTGAAACTAAACTAGTATTGATATCAAAAACTAATAGAACTGAACTTGTTAGTCAAAAAGTTGAAATAGAAACCAAAAAGAAAACAAAGGAAAGGGAAATGCTTGTCTCCAGCAGTGATGGACACTGCAAAGGCATCACATGTTCTCTGGTTCGTCAGAAATTCTCTCTATTGTCCACTGACTGCCAGGTTGTGATGGTTTAACGTTTCTCTCCACGTGATGGTTAGCCAGTGAGGTAATGACGTGCCTTGTTATCATTTCTAATGGTCACACAACTTGTTTGGAAAAATTCCCTTTTTGTATAAAAGTTTAATTTATAGGTTTTTCACTACATGGAAATCATATTGCAATGGCCAATAGACAGAAATTTTGAATCTGATTCAGTTTGTTTTCTTGTGAGATTATTTATTAAAATGATGGACTCGCATAGTATTTGTGCATATTATTTTCAACTCTCACCATATTCTCTACGTTGAGATAATTATGCTTCTTTCAAACTTTTTTGCTTCTATGTTTTTGTTCCTAGTAGCTAGGCCAATGATGGGGTAAAATCTAAAGAAGTTTTGCCACAAAGATAACCTATCTGTCCCATATTTGATGTGCTCATTACTCTTCTTTGTCTTTGCAGGGTGCATGGAGTTGCAGTGGCTGAGATGCCTCTTATTGCAACTGCAAGTGAGCATCGTCGACAAGGAATGTGCAGACGACTTATGGATGCCATTGAAAAGGTATACATAAAAGTGCAACGTGCTTTAGTTTCCTTTTAGCATATGCCTTAAAAGTTTTGTACTTGCTGTATATTCTTTTAGTTGTGTGTTCATAAAGAAGGTTATTAGAATTTAACTCAATTTCTTCTTCATGTTCCATAACAACTATTGAATCGTTTTGACAAAGAATCCATCGATGAACATGCTAGTTTTTTTCAGCATAAGATATTTAACTGCCATAATAAAGCTGATATCATACTAGTAAAAGTTAAACTATGTCTGATGGGCATCACCATTCTCCTCAAGCTTGCCTACTTGCGACGCATATTATGCCTTCTTATCGTGATGGTATTTACTTTATATGTTATAATTATCTTATGGTTTTTTTGGATATAGATGCTCAAGTCCTTCCACGTTAAGATGCTGGTTCTATCGGCTGTACCTGGTCTTGTCGAAACATGGACATTACATTTTGGCTTTAGGCCCATCGGGGAATTGGAGAGAAGACAGTTGAATGATATCAACTTGATGTTGTTTCCTGGGACAGAAATGTTAATCAAGAACTTGGAAGAATCTACAACTGAAGAATCAGGTAGAATAGCATCTAAATGCAATTACTTTTCTTTCTATCCTTGGCTAATAAATTTTCTCCAGCTGGAGTTCTCCTTCAGCATTCTTTGACTCGTAGTCTAACACCCTCGAGATTTCTGACATAGCAGGGTTAAATCATTTATTCTCAAGAGTCACGCAGTCTTTGAATCCTGATGAAGTTAACGTCACTGATACGAATACAGGGCAGACAGATGAGACTGCTAGAACTGATTCACGTGATGGAGGAGCTTTGTCCTCCGCATTAAATTCTACTGATCAAGTGGAAGAACATGATCAGGAACAGAAAGATGTATCTGTGTCATTGTCTGACACCCCTATTTCAACATCCAAGCCTGATGAAAGTAATTTCAGTATTTCTGAATCCTTCTGCAAAGAAGCAGGAAAGTTGGAAATTTCTAGGAGAGGCAAATTTCACCGAGCTGCACATTCAGCGCAAGAGACGTTTAACTCCACTGCTTTACCTTGTTATGAGTCGTCTGCTACTGATATTAAGGATAACAAGTCTCCTGCTAATCATGCCCCCGCAGAACCCATCGTCAACAATGCTGAATCTGAGAATGTCAATATAGTTGCTGAAACGAAAGCTACGCAGGTGGTGGAGGAAGGTAACAGATTACTTTCAGCGGGACATGTAATCGAAGAGAACAGTGTCACTGTTCATTCTTCAGAATTGAAATGAAGCTGCTTATCGGATGGACGGGATATTATCTGATGGCCACTGCTGGAAATTTTAAACAAGAAGTTGGAAGAATGACATTTGATGGTTCCGTGTGATTGCATCCCCATTTAAACTGTGCGTTTCCAATGCTAAATTCAACCATGAGTTCTAGAAATTCAAATTCGAGGAAACAGCCAAGATCTTGCTATAGTTTTTCAGTTCAAATGGAAATTGGTTCCTTGAAGCTTTACTAGATCGCCATTTCTGATCTATGACAAGGGCATTGTAGAAAGAGCTGGTAAGTCTTGATGATCAACAGAATAGGCATTGATGCGGAACATCAGTGGACTAATCATTGCACATTTTTCGGATTTCGGTACAAACTCTCTGATTCGGAATTCGGACTAACAATCAAAACTACGGAATCACTAGCTAGATGGGCCGTGTTGGAAATTGGAAGGAGCTATTACTACTCTCAACACTGGAGCTGTTTCTGCACTTCAACCAATCTAGTGCAACTCTGTACAGACCAGATGGTAGTTTCAAACAGCTCCATTACTTTCCAAGTCTCAGCGCAGAAAACTAACATCGTTAGAGTATTCTAACTCATCTTTTGGAAATTTAAAAAGGATGAGGGCAGCGAATAATGTTGGTATAAGAAAAGTGTGACCGTAGAAACAAACTTCTTCCTTGAGACCTTTCCATATACATGCTTTGTCAAAAAGGTCTTCTCTTCTCCATGTCTCTCTGCAGTGCCTTTATCAGGGAAAGATACCTATAGATTAATATTGGCCGAAGGAGAAAACGAGGAATTAATTGTGCAGTTTTCTCGCTTTCTTCTGGTTGTACTAAAAAAACTTTCGATTTGTTTTAGCTGTTTCTCCTCGATCACAGTTGAGAGAGAGAGAGAGAGAGAGAGAGAGAGAGATTTGGATGCCTTGAACCGTGCATTCATTAATTCCCTGTTGTTGTAGCTTTTGCCATTAATCTTCCCACGCAGTTTGCTTATGCTGATAAAATTACGGATACATCAATCCTTTTCTTGAATAACTTCCCTTAATTCACAGGCACCTTCCCATAATGTCGATGCATTTTAATATCATCAGCGGAAAACATCACTAGAAAGCAAGAAAAAAAACCTGGGATGGACATGCAGGAGGAAAAGTGTCAGCAGCAACACCTGCCTGATGAAGGTTGATTCAAAGATCATTCGTGGACTTCCAACAGCAGCTGATGATATCAATTTTACTTCGAATCTTAGACTACAACAACAGCAAGGGAGAAACAGGCTCCTCTTAAGTCTTCCATAATGCTTCACGCAAGAGACAACGATATCTGCAGGCTCACTACATAGCTGTTGTCAGTATTGATGGCCAACTTGAGATTTTGATGCTGAATTAGATCAACAGCTTTCCAACTTTGGAAGCTGATTAAAGCTTGGAAATCTTTTTTTGACTCGCCAAACCCCAGCATTTTTAAGTGTCTCTATTTTTCAACAAGAATGAAAAAAAAAATTGTTAAAGAGAACATGCATCAATTAGGCTCTTCAATGATAACAAAAGAAGTATGAACAAGTGGTAGGTTAACTCGGCTAATGGTTACTTAATAATGTTCATTTTCTACCACACCCCCCCTTTTGGACTTGGTCAAACTTCTTTTCTCTCATTAACTTTTCATTCCTAGAACTGAAAAAATTTATCAAAATGAGTTTTTAACTTTTATTTTGTGGAATGGAGATTGGTCAAAGGGAAGGCGTGGGGACAGAGAGTAGGTTGAGAATGACATACATATTAGTGTAAATAAGTTATTAAAAATTGTTTAAGAATCATTTATCCTATTTCAATCATATGATATCAATTTTTTTGGGTAAAACATTTAATAATTAAACGGTTCATAAACATTATATTTTCCTTATTCTTCTACTGAAGGAAGGAGTATTTATTTTCCATTGAAGGGAGAGTATCTATTATTTTTGAACCAATTAATAGAATTTGAAGATTTGATATATATTTCTTTTAAGAAAAATTTCTACCTAAACACCTCGCCCTTTTAAAAGTGAAAACTTGCTTGAGAAAAGTGTTGCAATTGACAAGGTTTTCGATTTTTTTCCATGATACTAATTTCAAAAGCCTTGAAACTTGTAAGACTACAATATTAATACTTTTACTGCTCATATTGAAGAGAAGACCAGGCCATATTTATATATAAAAAAAGAGGTGTGGGATTAAAGGCAGAAGGCAGAGTAGAGCGTTTTAGTGGGGAAGAGAAGACTAGAGAGGAGGAGGAGGAGGAGAAGGGGGCGGGGCGAGAGAGCTGGCTGGGAGAAGAGGGGGGTTGTGCGTAAAAGTTTTTGACCTGCTCCACTCCGCTGCTTTCGGTGTTGGCCGCCGCCGCCGCCGCAATAGTGGAGTCTGACAGCAGTCGCCTCTCCCTATTTTGCTGGCGGCCCCTTGACGCCGGGAGGAACCGTAAAGGTTGGGTCTTGATCGGCTGAATCTCCGTTTCCTGAATATTTTTCTGCCTCCTGGTCTGGGCCGCAAATGCAAAGGTTGGATCTTGCTCAACTGGTGGAGCGATTGATCGTATTTGTCGCTGGCTCTTGCCATTTCCTTCCTCCTTCCTTTTTTGGTTTCCTTTGCTCTCGGCGGCTTCTGATCGGCACCGAAAAGTACGAAGTTTTTCTCATAGTCTTGATTTTTGATGTTTTCCTGCTGTTTGATGCTACAAAAATCTGTTTTTAAAAAAATAGAAGAATTGTTTCTTTCTTTTTTTACTACATCGACCGCTGCGCCGATTCGAACTTTGATTTGGAGTTCATCATCGTTTTGGGCCCGGATTTCGGTTTGATTCTGAAGCCAGATTTTGCTCCGGTGTTGTTTAGGTGTTGCAGGACTTTGTTGCCCTTTTGCGACCGGAATCTAATGCCCGATTTGCTTAGCCGCTTTGGATTCTGAATCCAGATTTTGCTCCGTGTTGTTTTAGGTGCTGCAGGACTGGTTGCCCGTTTGGGAGCTGCGCCGGAATCTACGAGGGATTTGATTTAGCGATCATGGGCTTTCTGCCCCAGGAGATCATTTCCCTTTATAAGATCGAGCTTAATCTGTGCATGTGAAGTGAGAAGAACTGATATTGATTAGACTTCAGTACAATGGGTGGACTTTGCTCAAAAAGATCCGCTGTAGATAAATCGCCTAGTGAGACTACCCTCGATCCCAATGGGCTCAGGGATCAGCCAATACTTGAGACGTTGGGCGGTAAGAAGCAAGGTGGTTTGGCCAATTCGATAGGAGAGACTACAGAGAAGCAGCTTCAGGAACAGCCAGATGGAAACTTTCTGGGCACGCATGAAGGAGCGAGGGAACCGCAGTTCTTGAGGGCTCTCTCACAAAAGTCCAGGTCAACTAAAAAGTCCAACTCCGTGAAATCGGGGTCTACCAAGGTAGTAATTTCATCTCCTGATAGTTTTCTTGAATTTAATCTAATAGTCAATTATTATGGCATGCAACTAGAAAAATTAAATAGTTTACCACTCTGTCCATTTTTGGTCATAGCAACGGTACTTACCAAACAGTATAGGGTGATGGTGAGACAGTCTTGATAAAGCAGACCAAGCTGTTGCAATGTTCCTGGCTTGCTATCTAACAACCATATCTTTGACTTTTGATGCTGTAAATGTTTCTCTAATTGTTAAAAATGGCAGTCCAACATGTTGCTCACCATCAAATTGAGCCACTAAAATTTACAGTCTGATCAAGATCTATGATCCTTTTTTTTTCTGGGATGTAGAACATATTCTATATTACATAAAAATTAGAATGAAGCAAAGGAGAAGCAAGGATGCTAAGCATGAGTGTGGTTGTTTACTGTGTAACAATGCTAAACATCAAGGACTTGCACTCCAAATCGCCATTTATTGTCGGGGTGCATATTTATAATGCCATCTTCCAGCTTTATCTTAATAGTAATGGAGCACAATATGATCTGCTTTATTTGCTTTCTTTAGTATTATGCATTAGATGACTGGATGCTTTTTGTTTCCCAATGTTGGAAATATATTTATAACTGTTACGAGCATTCTGCACCAAAACCATTTTCATTTGCCCAAAATACCTTGATTCCTATGACATATTGTTTAAAAAAGATTCTCTATTTGTGCAATAGTACCCTGCATGTGTAATGTTTGCCTCCTAACTTACAAGCTGTAACTCCTCGCATGTAAACTAGGCATATTAACCATGGGATATTTATATAACAGGTTTCAGAGGTGAGCGCAGTTTTAGGCAAGGCAAGTAGTGTTGGACTTGGCAAAGCAGTGGAGGTATTGGACACACTTGGTAGTAGCATGACAAGTTTGCACCTCGGTGCTAGTTTTGTATCTGGAGTGACAATAAAGGGAAATAAAATATCTATTTTATCTTTTGAAATTGCCAATACAATAGTTAAAGGCTCCAATCTTATGCAATCCCTTTCAAAAGAGAACATAAGACATTTGAAGGAAGTGGTGCTTCCATCAGAAGCTGTACAATATTTAATATCTAAAGACATGGGTGACTTGCTAAGAATTGCTGCTGCTGACAAAAGGTGTACACTCCTGAACCTCCTCAGTCATTAATAGTCAATCGACAATATAATTTTGCTATTTTTGATGTTTACTGGTGCTAGTCAAGTAAACTTTTTATTAAAAAAAGATAGCCTTGTCCAATTGGATTATTTCTCAAGAATGATGTGTGGGTTCTTGATGCGGTCAAACAGGGAAGAGCTAAAAGTATTTTCAAAAGAGGTGGTGCGCTTTGGGAATCGCTGTAAAGATCCTCAGTGGCACAACTTGGAGCGCTATTTTGACAAGTAAAAAACCAGCCTTTGTCCTATATCATTAATGAAATTATTTTTTTTCTCCAAAGGAATTCATGCATTTTATCTTTGTTAATCTAGACTAGCATCAGAACTTACCCATCAAAATCAGCTGAAAGAAGTAGCTGAAAGAGCAATGGAGCAACTCATGACATTGGCTCAACATACAGCTGTGGGTATCTATCTTGGCTTTATTGCTGTCAGTATGGATTTATTTTCTTTGCATTAACACAATCAAGTAGTTCCTTTATGCTATGGTTCTACTAGATGGCTATGGACTTGCGTGTGATGATTTACCTATTTTTCTGGTTGATTTGCAATTTGCTAAAAGCTTTGTGGATGGAAGAGATTTAATTTAACATGATGAGCAGGCTAGCTTCAGTGGTTGGATCAAGATAGCCTCTTAGTGCTTTGATGGTGTGGCATTAAAAATCCTTAAACCATGGTTCCGTCCTAGGTTCTAATCAAACTTTTACATATCCCACGATAAATCCATAGGAAGAGAAACTTAGTTAGTCCTCATACATCATGATCTAATTGCAACTTGACTCAACCAAATTGGTTCAAGTCTCAACATTATTAATTCATGTCAATGAAAGTACATTTTAGATATTTTAGGTGTTAATTTAACAAATTCCTACTAAAGGTAATTCTGTCATTGTCCTTGTGAATTTGTTGCCTAATTATTCAATATTTTCTTTCTCATTTAATTTATTTTTACAGGAATTATACCATGAATTGCATGCCTTGGATAGATTTGAGCAGGATTATAAAAGAAAGCAACAAGAAGAGGATACTGCAAGTGGAAACCAAAAAGGTCAGTTCTTGTAGATTGCCTGCGCATGGTTTTGATTAAATATTTGATACAAAGGTTCTTATATTCCCATTTATCTATCTGTTATTGCATGATTTCTTTTCTTAAAGGAATATATAGCTATAATCAAGAAACTTCCCCTATTTTTCTGGCTGGTCAAATCTTTGACTCTTTTGAGCAAGCATAATTATGTTTGAGTGTTTTATTTTTCTTCCAACAAACAAACATTTTCTTGGTTCTGACCTACAGAATCTCTCCTTATTAAGCAACAAATGGATCTATGTGATTACCATTATAATCTAGATTCTTTATGGTACCCATGCACCTATTTATTTAGAAGTGTGATATTCAGATTAAGATTTTAGATTCAGTAGTTGTGGATCAAATGATTTCATCATATGTAAAAATCCATAAACCTAAAATCGTTGTTTATAAAAGCTCAGATCTAGTGGTATTTCCTCTAAAGAAAGACCTAGCCCGCTCACGCTACATTTCCAAATTTAATAATAGTCATAGTAAACATTTTTCTGCATGATTTTGTACAATTTATTGTTTGTAAGCCACCATCACTGATTTGTTACATGTTATGTAGGTGATAATCTCCAAATCCTAAAGCAAGAATTGAAGAGCCAAAGAAAGCATGTGAAATCCTTGAAGAAAAGATCACTTTGGTCCAAGAATTTGGATGAGGTAGTTACAGTGTTCCTCCAATACCACACCAATCTCTCATCGGTAGATGATGTTATCTTTAAAACCTTCTTTATGAGCTTTATGTTCCAACATTTTTCTGTTGTATAGGTGCTGGAAAAACTTGTAGATATTGTCCATTTCTTACACTTAGAAATACATGATGCCTTCGGAAGCGCAGGTACCTGAAACTCAGTTCATCTTTTTTTAAGTTATCTCTTTAGTACCTTCAAATTTACTGATCTTCTTGTGGTTTACTGGATGTAACTTCTCTGGGAATTAATGACAATGTTTAGTACTCGATATCTGTTACCTGTTCTTATCTGTAGTTGTGGTAGCTGGTAGACTTGTATATAGGTTCATTTATAATCCAATATTTTGTTCTCCTGTAATTTATACACATTTTGAAAGAGACTAGTGTGGTACCACTATGTACCCACATCAACGCATACTATGCCTAGTGCAGCAAGTACACAACTATTGGGAAACATGCCACTGAAAGCAAATGCCAACAAAGGAATTCATCTTCATAATCTGTGTGAAAATTAGGAAAGTAAAATAATGATGGAAGAAGTTTGTTCTCAAAAGGGAGGCCTTGTTCCCAGCATTTCATGTCAGAGCACTAGTTACTCCCTTGAGAGTACTAGGATATGTGGGAAAAATGCTTAACATGCTAATTATGAACTTCAGATCCTGTCCATCCAATAATGACCTGGTATAGGTGACATAAACTAACCATCTGATAGTATGACTAGTGCATTCCTGTCGGCAGTTCATGTACTAGCAAATATAGTATGGGCTACAGGCTATTGTGTTTGCTGGTTCAATAGTACACTACTTGCCGGTTCGATAGCTATCATATCATGTTTCCAATTTCTATTGCTGAAGCAACATAGAAGAAGTACTTTTCTAAAGCTAAGAGGTATTACTAACAGTGCATCTGAGTTTATCTGCGATGATTTCTATTTTCCGTCATGCAGTTATTTGCATTTACTAAGTGAAAATTGCTATCTACTGATTTGTAGATACGGATGAACCAGCAGATGAGATTACAAAGAGCCAGAGACTGGGACCAGCTGGCCTTGCGCTACATTATGCAAATATCATCACTCAGATAGACACCCTAGTAAGTTTCCTTCACCTGGCTTCCATGCCACAAATTATTTATTTATAGCCTTTCATATTATTTGCTTGCACACATTTATCTCATTTTAAACATCCATTAGCCATCAAATGCATTTCCTATTTTGAGTTAATCTAAGAAAAGAGTTTGCTGTTTTAAGGCTATAATCAATACAACATATTAACTCATTCTAGTTAACGTGAGTGCAGAAAAATGCTATTTCTGACTCAAGTTAGGTACATATTTAATTTAGCAAATTATCTGCCATTTGCAGACGTAGTTTGCTAGTGGAGTCTCATCTGGAGAACACTTTTGAGTTATTAAGATGGTTCTTAGTATATCTTCCATAAACATTTTTTTTAAAATAATACGATCCCTCCAAGTTCTACTCAATTTGATCGTTTCTGTGTAAACTCGCTACCTGCATAGAGACATCAATCAGCGATTTGATTGACCATGCACCAAAGATTGCCTTCAAGATCTTTGTCACAAATTCACAATCATCCCCGGTCAATGCATGTCTGTTCCTGCTACATTAGATAAGAAATAAACTTTTTGATTAAATGATAATACATATGAATCCAAGCAATGTGCTGCAAGTGTATCTGCTGACCATTACTCATTGTAGGTATCTCGGTCAAGTTCTATACCTTCGAACACAAGGGATTCGCTGTACCAAGGACTGCCCCCCACAATAAAAAATGCACTGCGTTCCAGGTTGCAGTCATTCCAAATCAAGGAAGAGGTCTGCAATTGTTAAAATCTGTTTTCTCCTAGCTGAAGTACTAACCACGTTCGTTGTGCATGGCCAGTTGTTGTCTTCAATTTGGTTTCATGATAAATTACTCTGGAAAAATTGCAGCTTACTGTTCTTCAAATCAAAGCCGAGATGGAAAAATCTTTACGGTGGCTTGTCCCAGTAGCCAATAACACTACCAAGTAAGCTAGCAACCCATGCAGTTTTTCCACTGGATCTCTAAACTCGTAATGTTATGTCTCATGTTTCTGGTATTTGCTGTAATATGTTCAGGGCTCACCATGGTTTTGGTTGGGTTGGCGAGTGGGCAAACATCGGGTAAGAAACTAAAACCTGTCACACTCCATTTTCCTTCCATCCTAAGGAGATCTTTTTTTTGCCTCTTCCTAGTTTAGAAACCACTGTCGATTGCGATGAGGAGCATGTTAGTTAATCAAAAAGATATGCATAAGCTCAGCATTTTTATTAACAAACTTGAGCCTTTTATGGATTGCTGATCATTCGATCAAATCTTTTAGTAATTGCGTAGCAAACACACTTTCAGGTCTGAGATGAATCGTAGGCCAGCAGGTCCTTCAGACTTGATTAGAGTAGAGACTCTCCACCATGCGGACAAGGAGAAGACTGAAGCATACATCCTTGATCTGGTGATCTGGCTGCACCATCTCGTCTGCCACTCCAAGTCCGGCAATGGAGGAATCAGGTCCCCTATCAAGTCTCCGGGTTGTTCTCCCACACAGAGGAGCTTAGCTCTATCTTCATCGCCTACCTCGAAACCGAGCATCCCCTCGCCGACGCTCTCCCAAGAAGATCAAGAGATGCTACAGTATGTCAACTTCAAAAAGCTGACCCCCGGGATCAGCAAGAGCCAGGAGTTCGACACAGCAAAAATGAAGTCAGGCCGGCAGACCAGGTTGAGCAAGAGCAACAGCCATTCACCAACCAGCTGCAGCAGGAAGGACTTCTTCCCATTGAGAAGGCCATCGATGCTCCCCGTCATCGACTTCGACATCGACAAGATAAAAGCACTCGACGTGATCGATCGCGTGGACGACATCAGAAAGCCTTGAAGCATCGTCCCACCAAGCACGGTCAGAGGATTCCCGAGGTTGCTTAATCCCGACCGTCAAAAACATGGCCTTTCGCATTCAAGGAGATTCAGGAAAACTTGGATCATCAGTGCATTACCAGCAAGAATCAACGACAACAATGTCGATACACACGATGACCGAGCATTTGTGCGCGGAGATGGAGATGGAGATGGAGAGAAGAGGCAGTGCATTGTTATCACACTGGTTGGTTGGCTTGCTACACCGTCGAATGAAGTAGTTGAATTGGTGTGGTTGTTGCTTGTTACCTTTCTTCGAATGCACAGAAGGCTTCCGGTTATAATAATTAAAGTTATGATGTTTCTTCCTGCATCATGAGTTGGTTTGCTGTTATGATTTCAACTTCAGTCCACAGAGTGCTCAAAACTAATTCCCTAATCTGAAGCTAAATCGAAATGATGGATGGATGTTAGTTTGGCAAACGTATACTCCTTGCGTGAGAACTGAAGCAGCCTTCAAATGGATGAAGCTGCTGCTCCTGCTGAGTTCAGTTCATGAACTGTTTGATAGATTCATCATCTGCACAAGTGAAGAGTCATTGCTTTCTTCTTCTTTTGCAAATAATAGGCAAAAGTTTAAACATTATTAACCACGTTGATTTCATGAATTATTGTCAATAGTGCATGTTTAGCACAAGGAGTGCACAATTATATTAGAAAAAAGCTAGTTACAGAGAAAAAGATTGGCATCAATTAACATGATACTGGCAATTATTTCGTACTTGGTTTATAACATGTTCATCATTTTTCCTGCCGCTGGGCCGGGGCGGTTCAGTTCGACCTTCGGCTTAGCCGACCGTAGAATGAACCGGACCGGGCCGGGTCGTACACGGACGAGGTCACGATGGCGCACGTCGACTTGCACGAGGCGTGGAGCGCGAGGAGCCCGAGGCGGTCGGAGAAGGACCACGCCGCCGTCCTCGTCGGACCGCCCCTCCGGCGCTGACCGGAGCCCGAGCTGGTCCTCGAGATGACGTCCTCTGCGGCGGGGCTCGCCGTCGGCGAGTCCTTGGCGCACTCGGCGAAAGCGGCAGCGAAGGGGTCGTCGTCGACGAAGACGACAGCGGCGGCGGGGGGTCGTCGCGGGAGCGGGGGCGTCTTGCGGGGGTGACCGGCCGAGGACCGGAGAAGAGGAGGGAGGGGGAGGAGGGGGTCCGTCGGGCGGGCGGGGGGGGCGGCGACGTCCGGGCCGGCCGTCTTGGGGATGCCGGGGAGGTGCTCCCAGGAGAAGGGAACGGCGAAGGAGGAGGAATGAGAGAGCTGGCGGCGTGATCGCGTGGGCTTCCTCCGCCGAGTGAGCGGCGGCTCGTATGGTGGCGACGATGGCGGCGGCCACATCTCCCTTAACCCTCGCAGCAGCAGCGGGAAGTAGTTGCAGTAGTTGAAATAATGACCGTCTCTGGAAGAGGAAGAGAAGCTTCGCTGTCTTTTATGGTCATTGGATTGCACGAATCATAAAGCAATTTAACATTAGATTGGGTAGAAAAGAAATTACCAATTAAATCATCAAAAGCTTACAAATCCTGAACTATTAATCACTCTGAATAATAATAGATGTCGAAGTTTGAACCGTAATGAAACCTGAATCACAAGCCATGCGTTGTCACGAGACCCACAACTTGTCATGACTTGGAGAACAATTGACATGCTAATTAATTTGATTTCACAACTTAATTACTCAATACGTAAACATTACATTTTGAACAACTATGCGATAATTTAGTTATATGCCCTGAGTAAAACCTATGGGTATATAAACGCGATACATATATTTCCTGTTCTATCAGATCGATAAGCTGGGTACGTTAGTCAAACGTAGTATTAATTTGGTAGAAAAGTGGCGATTGAGATCGATCAATTAAGATATGTAGCAGTTTGACGGAAGGAAGCGAAAGTAATTGGACCACGAAATTATAATTGAGCGTGGCTGGCGAGTTCTGGTGGTGAATGCAACTGGACCTTCAACGAAGATGAAAAGGAGGGCACATGAACCCATTTCCATCATTAATTGATTAATTAATCAGTGACAATGACCCAACCGGCCAAAATTTTAATTGGATATGCCCCAATACAGTGTGTTCTTAAAAAAATAAAATCAAAATTAGATCACAAACATCTCATTTTAAGATAGGGTATAATAAAGTTATGCATGCAAATGCTTTTAGGGTAAAATGTCATAAACAATTTAACCAAACAGTTCGATAGATAATAAGCTCACCAATTCATATAAATATTATAAAATTGAGGTGAATCTATTCGGGAATTATTCTTGCCTAATTCGGTGTTGAAGTTGCAGAATATGAATATGGAAAATTGGGGTGAGCATCTGAATGTTTCTATACAGCAAATTACATCACCATACTTGTATTATGGTAAATCTAGCTAGGGTTAACCACAATTGTAACCTGAACATCAACAGCAAGATAGAAAACCAAAAAAAAAAAAAATCGAGAGGCAGCTTATCTGGAAAAAGAGTAAAGAAATGATAGCTCGTGAGATCCCCCACCCAAATGACTACGTAAAACAGGTAGCCTGCGACCACCAGCATTTTGTGAAGCACTAGATGGCCTACAAAACCAGTGATCTTTCTCCAAATCCATCAATCATATTCTTGAGTTTGGCGCGCAGACCTGGCATCACATGGCTGAGGGCAAGCGTGGGATCCGTCACGTGCTACAGGAGGATATAAAATGATGGAAAGCAATATTTGCACCGTCTAAACGAAGTGATCTTGCCGAACTACGGCAACAAATTCCCCAGACAACAGATCGTCATCCTTGAGCTTGCCGATCTCCCCGTTTCCTTGTATGTGCCAAAATATCTTGGGAGAGAGTGGTGTGTATAGATCTGCAAGGATGAGTCTACTGTTGTTAGTAATCGCATGGGCCATTTGGGTTCAATGATTTCCTTTATGCAGCTCAATGATCATACAGGAAAAGTTAGAGATGTTGTGCTTGTGTTTCAGGTTCTATGGTCATACAGGAAGATGTATGGACATGATAAAGTGCTCAATTTCAAACCATTCAATCACAATCATCTATGACTTTGATGTTGAATTTACCTGAAGAGGAAGGGGGATCAGGATCTCGTGTAGAATGCAACACTGTAGTGCCAGAAATTACCGTAATAAGCCCACAAATCTCTGATGCAACATTGCTTGCACTCTGACCAGACCAATCCTGCATGTAAAAAACAATAATCACTACACACAGCATGCATGAAAAAAGAACCCACCAGAAAAATCATTTCCAGATTCAGTACCTTAAACATAATGGCACTTGCAAATATAGTGAGGATTGTGAACATGGCATAGTAGACAGGAGAAACAACTGCAGTATTGAAAGTGTCTAATGCCTGGTGAGCAGAGAAAAGAAGAAAATGACAAATCAGGAACATTTAACTTCAAGGCCCTGAATTGACACTGCAAAAGTCAGTCAGCTAAGAAAGAAATCTCTAATTAACTAATATATAGGTAGAAAAAATTGATTGAAATAGGAAGCATAACCATCAAGCATTTTGTTATAAACTGAAGCAGAATACGTTATCCAGCAAAAAACTGGTTTACAGTGCTCAAATTAAGCATAAGATAGAAGTTATTTTGCACATGCTGCCAGGAATGTATCTGCTACAGGGGTATGGATGGTTCAAGAACATTCCCACTAATGACTTCTTGCTTCCTCATCTGTTTTTCACAGGCTGAGCAATTTAACCATAAGAAAGTGCTTCCTATATTGGTGAAAATCATATTGTGACTACATATCTTCAAACATATCTATGCCAATAATTTTGCAGGATAAAATATCCTTGAATATCCTTTTTAAGCTTATTACTGTGCTGTCTCTCTCTACAACACCATGTCTTCCCCTTGAAATTTCCAACCTTTATTGTGGTATCGAAAAATGGAGGTGATGGGAACTCATGCTCACAGTGATCTGATGTGAATTGTGTTTGCTTGAGAAAGACGTATTTTTTGATGTCCACCAAGCAGCTAGCAGTATGGTGGCGAAGTAAGTATGTCGATTGACATTGGGAACTTGCAAATCTCAGTGAAACTTGGTTGTTGTTTGGTAGAGTCAGGCAAATCTCAGTGAATTGTGATTGCTTGAGAAAGACATGTATTTTTTGATGTCCACCAAGCAGCTAGCAGTATGGTGGGCGAAGTAAGTATGTCGATTGACATTGGGAACTTGCAAATCTCAGTGAAACTTGGTTGTTGTTTGGTAGAGTCAGTCAAATTCAGAGAATCAAGATTATGCCTCCCTATTTATAAAGGTGATGTATAGACTATAGGGCACAATTGTTACTAACACCAAACTATCTTTTGAAGAGACTGCAAAAATCTGTATTTGCGGATGGACTCTTAAAAGAAGTAAAATTATTTTCCTACTTTAAAATGTTTCACTGGAATATGGAGGAGGTTAAAGTTTCATAAGATACCCCTATGGAATCAAAAAATGCAGTTCAATATTTTGTTTTACACATTTACCTTGTTCAAGTAATTCAACTGAATGACAATGCAGGAGATGGCTACCATAGCAAACACCCATGTCTGGAAGTAACCAGCTTGGTTGATGCCCTCCAACGTGAGCTTGATTGCAATACCTATTGCTTTAATACTCATCACCTGCAAACCAACAAATCAAAGAGATGACAAACATAGGAGGCAGAAAGAGAGTTCAGACATCACCAACAGCAAAGTACTGTTACCGTTAAAGATCCGACGATGGAGCAAATACTTAAGTACACCATTATGTTTGTCTGGCCAAACCGTGGAGAACAATGCAACATGAGCACCAGAGATACTGCAACTGCTGATACTGTATACAGAAGAAAGGCTGGCAGATAAAAGTATTCATCAGAGACAAAATGATTCAGCAAGTAGATTCTAGATTTACTGAATAAGAAAATACATCAGGAAAAGATAGCCTTCAACAGCCTTAGACTAACTCAAGAATAAGCTATCACAGAATACCTGGCTGCGTCGCTAACCCCCATATCTGTACAACGGAAGTCGGTGTCTTCTCCTCTGGGGCGTGAAGCACAATGACTGTAGAACCCACAATACAGAGCACACAGCCCAGCACACCCATCCTCTGCAGCCTCTCTTTCAGAATGAAATGAGCCAAAACCGCACTGTTTCACGATCTCTCAGCACCGAGATTCAAAAGTTCTGAACATTGACCAAAACTAATCCAGTAACATTTTGAATTCGGCACGTCTTACCTCACAATTATACTTAGAGCACCCAACGGAGTAACAAGAACAGCTGGGGCAAACATGTAGGCGACAAAGTTTGCAATTTCGCCAACAATCACTGAAAAATTTCCGACTTCGATTCAGTATGAGAACGATAAAGAACGAGGCGAAGAAATCAACGGTGAAGGGGGCTTACTTGTGACCATCCCAATCCACCAGAGAGGCTCGAGCAGATATCCATACCCACCAACGCCTTAAAAAAAAGAAAAATCAAACAAAGCAAGGTTGCCTCTCTCAGTACAGCAGCAATCAGGGCTAGGGCAGGACATGGGGACCTACTTACCGGCGCGGGAGCCGGAGGCGCCGGCGCGGTTGAGACCCTTCTTCTTGACGATGAAGCTAGCGCCAATGAAGGCACTGGAGGCGAGGGCCAAGATGAAGCCCTTGAGGTTGTCGGCGAAGAGGTGGCCGGACCTCAGCAACGGAGGCGGTGGCGGGGTCGCGGCGCTGGCGAGGGCTTGGTCCATCGGTGGGGCAGCAGCAGACCACTCATCTACCAGCCGGCTGGCCACGTCGGAAGCCCGGCCTGAGCGGCCTCGATTGGAAGCGCGACGGCGACGGCGACGGCGAGCGAGGGAGATGAAAAGAGGGATGCCGAAGAAAAGAAGAGAACGCTTTTAATTTCGTCGCCAGGAATGCAAGGGAGACGGCGAGGAGAGAAAAGTAGTTGGAAAATTTTGGACTCCAAATAAAACAAAAGAATTAAAAAACAGATTAATGCTTTTAAAAAATAAAATTATTTTTTTCCAAAATATTATTAAATATTTAAGTATTACTTTATTTTTATGATATTGCAAAAAAAACCTATATAAGTGGTGATAGCCAATGATCTAATATGTGAAAGAAATAAAATAAAAGTAATGAGCTTAATCATCAAATCCATATATTATGGAGGTGATGACTAAAATATCAATGGATTTTGCGCCATGGTTTGGGCTAGTGAATTCCAGCCTTTTTCTTTCTTTATATTGTCCATATCACATGTCTCTACTAACCTTTCAAGGTCAACTACAAGTCAAAATAAATTAATTAATGAGTTGACAAGATAACTCCATGTTTAGCTGGCCTCTGTGCCCCTCTCCTGTTCAGTTTGCTAAAGAAGAATCCACGTGGGGTTATTTTTTAGGTATTTAGATAGCTATTAAGATAGATAGTTAGTTATTTTAAAATAAACATAATATATTTATTATTTATGTGAATTTTGAATTTATAATATTTAATATTAACTCTTATTATTCCAACTTAAAAAATATATAATCTTAATAGATGAGAATTATTAAAAAACCAAAAATATGTCCAAGGATGTGGCTAATAAAGCCGGTTCAGTTCGAACCAATTCGGCTCATTTCCGGTTCATGTTCCTACCAATAAAACTCCCCGTCTCGACGCCTCTATTTCTTTCTTCCGCCCCTTTTTCTCCATCGTCCGCCCGAAGTCGTCCTTCATCGCCTTCGACGTTTCGATCCTCTCCTTCTCACCTGCCGCCGGAAGCACCTCCTCCTCCGTTCCAGGACCTTCTTCTTCATCCGGTAGCGCATTATCCTTCGATGACGAGCATCGCGAGGAGCGCGCCGTCATCTCCATCATAGGAGAGCCGGAGGCCGCCGACCGGTACGCCACCGCCTGCGCTACATCCTGCCTCGCCGTTGCTCAGAACGGGAACCTGGTCGACCATCATTTCCTCGCTCTCGTTTCATCTTTAGCGCTTCCTCCATGTCACCGCTACCTCCTCCGGTCGTCTCCTAGTTCACATCTATGAGGTCTGCGGGGAAATGTTCTTCAATTCACCCATTGTTCTCGCCTCCTTGTTATGGCCCGTCGCCCCATTGGCGTCACAAAAACCACGGAAAGGTTGCGATAATTTTCTTCTGCTTTTATGGGTCGAAGACGTGAGGAAGGAAATCTGTTGTGATCACTTTCCTTCCTCTCATTTGAGAGCCGAAGGGGAGCATTTAGCGATGAAAGTCACGCATGTTCTGCGATGCATGCTTCGCTGGTTATTATCCGGTGCTGCCGACTCTGCATCAGTTGTGAACACCTTAGAAGAGTGAAGTTTTCGATTCTCTTACACAAAGATATGAATGGACTGTATACATCCAGTTACTGGTAAAAAAATATAATTTTCTCATAATTTCTCACTTTCTCTCCATTTAGTGTCAATTTTTCAGCTTTTATCATCGTTTTTGTTCTGCATTATGTGAAAAATTAAACATTCTTTCTTACCAGTATAATAATTTTTCAAGTAATACCTCTATTTTTTCCCCTGCACAACTATTTTTTCTTCATGTTGTAAGTTGCTAAGAAACAACATAAGCGAAATGCCTAGTGCTGTGATTTTATGTTGATGAACCTGTATAGAAGTTTATGTACTTGGAATGAATCAAGGGTGTCGGGAACTTGATGCATTTGGTGATTGCATGGAATTTTGTGACATGGTTTTAACAGCATGAATTTCCAAAGCTTTTACATCTCATGGGATCTTTTCCAATAATTTTAAGCAAGACGTTCTCAATGGTTAGAAGAAACAATCTCGTAATAGGGCTACTAAATGATGATTAGAAAATTATAAAAATAAATTGTCCCCGTCGAGGCTTCTAGGACATCTTGAAGTAGTACAAATAATTGATCTTGTCCCATGCCTACTGATTGGCTGTCATTGATGAAGACCTTATATCATAGAGCAAAATGAAAAGAATCCTACATAATCTGAGGTGTTTGCATTCTTATGCCTGCTAGGTTTCTTCCTTGAGTTATAGTCTCCTTTTTTTTTCTTGCAGACGATGCAAAATGCAAGACCTCTCAAAAGAGTGAGGAAGATTGGGTATCAGGTGAGCTCTAATGAAACTGTATCTTTCTTATCTAACCCCAACTGGTTTTTCAAATGCCAAAAAAGTTGGAATCAGTATTAATGGAGGTATCTATAGGTCTTTCTGATTGTCAGGGATTGCTTAAGGTACATCATTACGCCGGTTCTTAAAAATCTTGGTAGAGTTATGTACACAGATTATTTAATCAAGAATATGTATTTTGGTAGTATCCTTTTGCTATAAGACCTTGAGTGGGGTTAGCATATCTCGGTACCTGTGTATCAAATTCCAATTACTTGAGGTCGGCTACCTTTTCTGGATGTTCAGGCACTCCAATTCCTGCATTGATCTCCAGCTAAATACTTTACCAGATATGTTACGAAAGAAAAATTCATTTCTAGCTTTTGATCAGAACTCATTTTGTTCTGTGCAATTATGACATCAGTAGATTCAAAGTAATATCAGAGAGTTTTCTCCTTTGCTTATGTTTGGAACAATTCAAAATGATATATCTTCTAGCATTTGCTATGTATTTGCAACATTACAATCTACCATCTTACTTGTTTGATAATAGTTTACTGTTGTTTGATGGAAAATATCCCTTCTTTCATATTTCAGGGACAAAAAAGATTTCTTTCCCCACAAATATAATTGCTGCATCCAGGTAAGTTGATACTTCCAATTAGTCATGTAAACTTGCTGCTTATAGAAGTTACAGAAGATTTAAATATTAGGAATGAATAAGATTGATTCATCCTTGTTTTGAGTCGACCTATCTGACTCCACTTTGAAAGTATTTCTTGCTCATTTCCTCCTCCTTTGAGTTCCATGTAGATATATTTTGATCTGCTCCTGTTTGGGTCTCCTCAAAACTACTACTTATGTAGCAACCAAACAAGAACCCTATAAACATTTGTGCTTTCTTTTTCTCTCATATTAAATTTTTTAAAATAAAAATCATAATATATTCATGCGATATTTATATTATCAAAATCACTTTCTTTTAAAAAAATTAGAATTGAAAATATAATGTTCAAATTATTATATATATTTTAAAAAGAAAATGTATGCCATTTATTGCTTTTACTTTTTTTTAATGAAAAGGAGTTCGTTATATACCCACTTCAAGAATCGTACGTTTACTGCCGCTTTATTTTGTGGGTCCCTTGAAAAATATTAAAAATTTGAATATTTCTTTAATAAAAAATGGCCACACAAAATTGAATTAATAATAAACCAAACAAAAAAAGGTGTTCTCCACTATAATTGTTTGCATTTTTATCTCACCATGTGCGATCTACTGCTCGCTTCTCTCAATCCTCTCTAATGAAATCATTTCCCTCCTCAAATCCATGTTTTTAGCCACACAGCAATCGGGAGTTGCGATTTTGCAGCAAATCCGGCCAAAAGTTGCGATTTTTAACTCCTAATCTCCTCCTCCTCCTCCTCCTCGGGAGCTTCTAAAGATTCGATTTAAGGCTGCGGCGGTGGCAGGCGGAAGCCCTCGCTTTTTTCCCCTTTGTTCAGCGGAGGAGTTGACAAAGGCGGGGCCAAAGAGATGATTCGCGGGTCCTCGTTGACCGCCCCCCGTCCTTGGAGGCCGTGACGGGCCCTCGTCGCTCGCCCCGATGCGGATTGGTGGGTAGATAGCAGCCGTGATTGGGTTTTGTTGGGGGCGCAAGGGGCGAGATGACGGCCGTGGGTGGTGGCGCTGAGGAGGAGATGGAGAGGGACTTCGAGGCAAAGCTCCAGCTGCAGCAGCACCAGCCCTCGCCCACTGGAGGCTTCGGCGGCAAAGCGGTGCCGCGGACCAACAGCATTGCCTTCAGGGCGCCGCAGGAGCAGTTCACCATCAATGATTTCGAGCTCGGCAAGGTCCTTGGCGTCGGTTCCTACTCAAAGGTTCGATCTTTGTACTTACTTTATTTGGAAATGTTGTGCAGCTATCTCGTTTGTTGCTTCGGTTGCGATGAGAACATGTAGAGTATGTCTGAAGTCATCATATTGAAACAAGGTAGCAAAAATCAAAGAAAAAGAAGAAATTGTCATTGTCATACAGTAAGCTTGCCATGGGATAACATTTATCTTCTTTCGAGGGGCTGGTGGTCCCGAAGAAGTACAGGGGATTGGGAAGTTAACAGCAGGAGAGGAGGGTTTGAGTCAGCTTGTCCATAAATAGGCAGACAGATTTGCCAAGTGGTGTTGCAATAACGTGTAAGGAGCTCCAGTGAAACTTACATGTGTTAGATGCCTCAAAGCCATGACAATGACAATGACAGTTTTCACAGGCAACAAGTTGGGCCGAAACAGATAGCGTCTCTCGAGTTAGAAGCCTCACTTGTTCACTGTTATATGCCATGAAAGATTTTATGAGACAAAAAGAAGCCAAATATCTGTGGTTCAGGCTCTTTTCTACCTTCCAAAGCTTATTTATCCAAGTTGCTAGGCAAGATGAAGAGCGACCAGTGAAAATAAACTTTTTTGTTCCGTGTGTATGCCTAGTTTCAGCTAGTACCTTCATCATATTTTCAAGAATACGTTGAAGAGAAACGAAAGTAAAATACTGAAAATAGATTATTGTTATCTTAAAGTAATCGTACATGGATGAGATAGTTGAACTTTTCTTGGTCTGTATTCTGGCATTTTGAGTTCTTTGATCAGTCATTCAAATCAGAAGGACCTTATTATTTTCATAGAAATGAAAAAAAAAGTTTGCCTCCTTGTTTAGTTGAAATTTCTACATCTGAATAAATTGTGTTTTGGTGCATGCTTCTTATTTCATTATGGGATAACAGGGGTAAAGATGGTCATATTGATGTCTAAATGTCTAAGTCTTCCACATCAGGTTGTCAGAGCAAAGAAAAAGGATACAGCAAATGTTTATGCTTTGAAAATTATGGACAAGAAGTTTATCGCCAAAGAAAATAAAGTCTCTTATGTAAAGATGGAGCGGATAGTACTTGATCAGTTAGATCATCCTGGAATAGTTAGGCTATGTTTTACATTCCAAGATTCTTATTCTCTTTGTAAGTATATGTTTGCATCGGCTCATGTTTAAATTTTCATGTTATCAGTTGTTTCTCTGTGTTTAATAGTTGAAGTTATTAGATATAATCTCTGACATTGCATCCTGATGATTCTTTCAAGATATGGCACTTGAGTGTTGTGAAGGTGGGGAGCTGTTTGATCAAATAACCAGGGTAAAAATTTTATGCACTTAGCATATCTTCCTATTAAATGTTTGCTTTCTTATCCAATATATTATTTTGACTGGCTGCAGAAAGCTCGTTTAAGTGAGGATGAGGCTCGCTTCTATGCTGCCGAAGTTGTCGATTCTCTTGAATATATTCACGGCATGGGATTAATACATCGGGATATCAAGGTGGATAATGGATGATTAATTCTTTTTTTTTAACTGATTCATGTCTGTATTTTTTTCTGCGGAACTGCTTATGTTATATTTGTTTGATGCAGCCAGAGAACTTACTTCTGACAATTGATGGACATATCAAAATTGCTGACTTTGGCAGCGTAAAGCCCACCAGAGATAGCGTGATAACAGTTCTTCCGAACTCAGCGAGTATGATTCTATACTTATCGAATGGGATTCGATACTTTTTCCAATCAACCATATAGGCTAGCACCACTGATAGTTAATTTTTCTCCTTTCTAGGTGAAAAGGCATGTACGTTTGTTGGAACAGCTGCATATATTCCTCCGGAAGTTCTTAATTCTTCTCCAGCAACTTTTGGGTAAGAAAAAAATTTAACCTCTATGTTACTATTAAACTACTGAGTTTTCAACTGATCCAGATACAAAAGCCATCCATAGGTGGTATAGCGCAGTCATAGAACAAATGATCCCTGGTTTCAATCTCTTTATCGCATAATACACACACCTCTTCTACATTGATGCCTTTGCAGATTAGTCACATCTCTGTGTGCAGTTTATCCTTTCTCATCAGCCAATTGAACATGTTTATTTTTAAGGACAGCTTTGGCTTCCACAATTTACATGCCTTTGCATCCCTTATCCTTGACTCTTTCATGAAATTATAGGTGATTTTTACTGAAAATTTTCTATCAACGACCATCTCCAATGAATTTTGCCCTCCCCAATTTTAATGTTTCCCATATCAGAACTGAATGTCATGATTTCTTCTTGAGATATATCTTCATTAACTACCACTGCCCGACCTCAAAATATATCATCACTAAATACTCATTGGATGTTAGAAATGGACTCTTGAATCGCTTAATGCTTGCTATTCAATAAACCCTCGGTATATGAGAGTTCAAAGACCTTCGAAAGAAAATGTTGAGCTAAAGCATAGTCGAACGTCCGAACATCACAATCCTTAGTGGAGGCATGTTACTTTGGAAAGTTTCTGAAGTTTGCATAGTGACTTCACTTTTTAATGCAAACACTGTTGCATTCTTCTCTAATATATTGTTCATTTTACCAGGAACGACCTTTGGGCCCTTGGATGCACATTATATCAGATGCTTTCTGGTTCATCTCCCTTTAAAGATGCTAGTGAATGGCTTATTTTCCAAAGAATCATAGCAAGAGACATCAAGTTTCCTGACTACCTTTCGCATGAAGCAAGAGACCTGATTGATAAGTTATTGGTAAGCAACAGTCAGTTTATGCTATTTTTGGTCAAGCATTTTACTATTGCATTATATTTTTATTTCCTAAATTTCAACTAATTTAGGTAGTCTATACTCTCTGTCTAGCTTTATTACAGAAATTATTTTTTAAAATGAAATATCGAGTATTTTATCTGCTAATTTCCTGAGTTCCATGAAATAAGGGGGAGTCATGTGTCAAATTGTTATCCATTATCTTTTAAATTGCTTTCCTCTGTTGTTCTCCTTTTCTAGCGATTGGCTGTTATTGCTGTTAAGGGAATTGATCAGTCCATAAATCCTACTGTTTGAAGAAGTATGGCTTCATGTCTTCATCCAAATTTCCTATTGCAGGATATGGATCCCAGTAAAAGACCGGGCGCTGGACCTGATGGTTATACGACGCTGAAGAAGCATCCCTTCTTCAAAGGAATCGATTGGAAGAATTTGCGGAGGACACCAGCACCACGACTTGCTGTGGAGAAGGATGTAAAAATGCTCACTTGGTTACTTCTGAACTGTTTCATTCGTTTGTTCGTACATTAAGCACTTGAAAAGTTCAGTAGATCACATCCTCAAGGCGCTACCCACCTTCATCTGCAGGCTAGCATGGATTATGATAACAGTCAGGATACTCCGTGGAACATCACGCACGTCGGGGGTGGTCCAGTTCATCAACATACGATGCCCCCAGATGAGAATGCTGGTGCCACATCATCTTCTGAAACACAGTTTCGCATTTCTCAGCTGGCTTCAATCGACTCCTTCGACTCAAGATGGTACAGACCTAAATTTCTGCTCTAACCTGCCTTGTATTCGTCTCTGGAACTTAAAAGTTTTATGCGTTTTAATCGTAAGTTCTGACGATTAGGCAAGAGTTCTTGGAGCCAGGTGAGCTTATAGTTATGATCTCAAAGCTGAAGAAGATTCAAAAGTTGACTAACAAGAAGGTGCAACTCATCCTGACCAACAAACCCAAGTTGCTCTGCGTGGATCCCTCCAAAATGACAGTAAAAGCAAACATACCTTGGTCCGACAACCCCGGCGAACTCAATGTCCAAGTCTCAAACTCCTCCTACTTCAAGATCTGCACCGTAAGTGCGGCAGTACTTCCTTGGCCTGAGAGCACTGACATCGTTGATAGATAATACATGCATCTCTCATATCTTGATTCTTCAGCTTAAAAAGGTGTTCTCCTTCGAGGACGCTAAGCAGCGGGCGTGGCAGTGGAAGAAGGCAATTGAAGGGCTTCAACATCATTGAACCTGTTTGCCTCTTGCAAAATCCCCTCCAAAGCTTAACACTGCTGCTTACAGGTACAAGTTTGTGCATGAAATTAAGATACGATATCTTCTGCGATATCATGATCATGTATTTTATTCTACAAATGTAGACCAAATTGAACCATGATAAGCAAGTGGTTTGCTCATGGGACCATGATAGAGAGAGGCAACAGAATTTTCAGGCGTAGAGTTGTACTATTAATTTATATTTCTAGATATCTGATTTTTTTCCCCTTTCAAAACATCATTTTAGCCAAATGCTGCCCAGGAAAATTGATTTTGGATCACTTATACTTCACGTCAGAATATACATATTGCTGTCATGCTTCCAATTCCTAATTGTCCTCTGATTTTTACCGGTTCAACTTCTAGAAATTTGACAGTTTGACCTGGCAGAATTCCTCGCGCGAAATTTTGACCTTTCCAAACAAGTTTTTAGCAGCATCTTCCATTCTTCACATATACTGAGCCCAACTCCGTTGGACCTGCGTCGAGTGGGCCAACAACTAGTACTGCCTCTCCCTTCATGCCATTAATCCACCATTTAATTCTCTTCTATACCAATTAATTCTTCCTCTTAAATTTTGACTGTATCATGCATCATTGACTCCATTCCAACCACCACCCTAGTTCTGTATTCCCTACTTCATCCCAATCCGCGAACACCTAAAACCATCAGCCTATTAGCTCACCGCAGAAATTTATTATTCCATTTGAAGCCCTTTCGACCGTCGGTTCCCGCTGTGGCGTCGCCCTCCGAACGCATCCGACGGTGGATGGATGAGCGTCATCACCATGCTGGTTCCGCATGCGCTGACTCCTGTCTCAGGTAGTTCAATTGATCCGGTCTCTCCTTCTTTTTTTTTTCTTAACCGGAGAAAAGGAAGAGGACCAGTATTTTTTAACCTTCCAATCACGCGGCGACGTCGACCTCCGAACACCTCCGACGGTGGATCGAGCCCCAAATCACAAGCGCGGGTCACCTCGCCGTATCATCTCTGCCAAACCCCGGTGGTGCATCATCAAGTCGCCTTCTTCCTCCTCCTTTCTCATCCTCTTTTTTTTTTTTCCTCCAACGATTTCCTTCGTCTTCCTCTTCTTCGATTTCAACCTCGATCATCAGGAGAAGCAATAGAGAGAGGAGAACAGGGGGAAAGATGGGATCCTGGAATGAAAAAATTGCAAAGATGCAATATTTCACCAAAGAAGTTGGATTTTTACCTTTCCTTGTTGCCTCTTCTCTCTTCTTCTTCCTCCTATCGGCGGCCGTCCTCTCCGGGGCCGCGGACGTCCCCCTCGGGTCAACGCTCTCCCCGTCGAGGAGCTCACCCTGGTCGTCCGCCAGCGGGACCTACTTGCTCCAATTCATTTCCGACCCGCAGAACCCCTCGCTTTACCTCGCCGCCATCATCTACGCTGGCGGCATCCCCGTATGGTCCGCCGGTGGCGCCGCCGTCGACTCCGGCGCCTCCTTCCAGCTCCGGAGAGACGGCAACCTCCTCCTAGCCAACGGCTCCGGCGCAACTGTCTGGCAGTCCGGCACGGGTAGCCGAGGCATCACGAACGCTTCCCTCGGCGAGAACGGAAACTTCGAGCTCAAAAACTCCACCACCACCGTCTGGAGCAGCTTCGGCAACCCCACCGACACCATCCTCCAGTCCCAAAACTTCACCTTGAACCAGAGGCTGGGTTCCGGCAGCTACTCCTTCTCGATCCAGACGAGTGGAAACCTCACGCTCGCATGGAACAATTCCATCACATACTTCAACAAAGGGTTCAACTCCACCTTCACTGCCAACAGAACCCTCGCCGCGCCGGTCCTGACCCTCCAGAGCAATGGGATTTTGTCGCTCTCCGATTCCTCGCTCTCCACCGCGGTGGTCATCGCCTACAGCAGCGATTACGGCGAGACCGGCGACTTCATCCGGTTCGTGAAGCTGGATTCCGACGGAAATCTTAGGGTTTACGCTGCCACCAAGGGGAGCAACACCGCCACGGAGCGGTGGTCCGCCGTCGAGGACCAGTGCGAGGTCTTCGGGTGGTGCGGCAACATGGGGATCTGCAGCTATAACGACACCGCCCCCATCTGCGAGTGCCCTTCCCAGAACTTCGAGCTCTCCGACCCAAGTAATCCCCGAAAGGGTTGCCAGAGGAAGACGGAGATCCAGGATTGTCCCGGGAACTCCACCATGTTGACGCTGGAACACACCCAGTTCTTGACGTACGCGCCGGAGATTTCTACCGAGCAATTCTTCGTCGGCATCACAGCCTGCAGGCTGAACTGCCTCTCCGGCAGCTCCTGCGTCGCTTCCACGGCGCTCGCCGACGGCTCCGGGTACTGCTATCTCAAGGTCTCAAATTTCGTCAGCGGGTATCGGTCGACCGCTCTCCCGAGCACTTCCTTCGTCAAAGTGTGCGCTCCGGCCATCCCCAATTCCCTATCTTCTCCATCCGAAACCCATTCGGAGAGCTCGAACGTCAAGGGTTGGGTCGTTGCTGTCTTGATCTTTGCCACAATCTTCGCGTTGATACTCTTCGAATGGGGATTGTGGTGGTGCTTTTGCCGGAACAGCGCCAAGTACGGGCCGTCGTCGGCTCAGTACGCCCTTCTGGAGTACGCCTCCGGCGCCCCTGTGCAATTCTCGTACCGTGAACTGCAGAAATCGACCAAGAAATTTAAGGAGAAGCTCGGAGAAGGAGGATTCGGCGCCGTCTACAAGGGTGTACTCGCGAACCGCACGCCGGCCGCCGTGAAGCAGCTCGAGGGTATCGAGCAGGGGGAGAAGCAATTCCGAATGGAGGTGGCGACCATCAGCAGCACCCACCACTTGAATCTCGTCAGGCTCATCGGGTTCTGCTCCGAAGGCCGGCACCGGCTCCTCGTCTATGAGTTCATGAGGAACGGCTCCCTCGATAACCTCCTTTTCTCCGGCGACAATTCCTCTTCAGGGGGGAAGCTTCCTTGGGCGACAAGGTACAATGTAGCGGTGGGCACTGCTCGAGGAATCACCTACCTCCACGAAGAATGCCGAGATTGCATCGTTCACTGCGACATCAAGCCGGAGAACATCCTTCTCGACGAGAATCACAACGCAAAGGTCTCAGATTTCGGCCTCGCAAAGCTGGTGAACCCTAAGGACCACCGGCAGAGAACGCTGACGAGCGTCAGGGGAACCAGAGGATACCTAGCGCCGGAATGGCTCGCCAATCTCCCTATCACCTCCAAGTCCGACGTCTACAGCTACGGAATGGTGCTGCTGGAGATCGTTAGCGGTCGCCGTAACTTCGATGTCGCAGACGACACTGGCCGGAAGAAGTTCTCGATCTGGGCGTACGAAGAGTTCGAGAAAGGCAACATCCGGAGGATCGCAGACAAGCGGCTCAACGAGGCGGAAGTGGACCCGGAGCAGCTCGAGAGGATGCTGACGGCGAGCTTTTGGTGCATCCAGGAGCAGCCCTCGCAGCGGCCGTCGATGGGGAAGGTGGTGCAGATGCTGGAGGGCGTACTGGACGTGGAGAGGCCGCCGGCACCGAAGGCCACGGACGGCGGCATGGGGACCGTCACCACCGCCAGCAGCATAACCGCGAGCGTCTTAGCGGCTTCCTCGCCGGCGCCGCCGTCGTCGAGCGAGCCGCAGTCGATCGAAAGCTCGTCGGTTTCTGTTTCGAAGACGAACCAGGAGAAGCCGACATCGTCCCTTCTCGCTTCGGACTTATCATAGGAATAATTGTCTTGCCATCCTTTCGCTTTGTTCTAATTATACACGCATCTTTTATAGTTTTAAAATTATATCATCATCCTTTTCTCAATCATTATTTTTTACGTACATGACATGTATTTTAATTATTTGATAAAATAATATGTATATAATTATAATGTAAATGCACCAATCAAGTAAACCGTCTAATAAAAATAAAAAAACACCTACTCATATAATTACATTGCCATCAAATTTTACTAAATTGCCTCAGCTAAATCAGTTTATATTCTTACATAACAGTTTTTTTTATTTCTGTTACAAAAAAATTAAAACAACCGGAATGTGCATCTACCATCTAATCATCCGATTGTATGGTTATAGTTTTAATCTATGGTTTCATTTTATTGCACTGCTTTTTCAATTCTATTATAATTTTAAAAAATTACAATTTCACGCGTCGGTTCCATGGTGTAGTGGTTAGCACTCCAGACTTTGAATCTGGCGACCTGGGTTCGAATCCCGGTGGGACCTTTTTCACTTCCAAACTCTTTTTACTGTTATTTCTTCATCTACACTCCTGTGTTGAACCCCAGTGAAACCTAATTGCTTGCCAAATCTGACAACACGCACACATCCACGTATATATATCAAGTGTTAGGGTACTTCTTTTGTGTTCTGTTCTGTTCTGTTGGCTTTAATTGTCTACGACTTTTAACAGAATTAAAGATTTATATACACTCGGGCGATGCTCCATTATGCTGTTACGAAGTATTCATCCTCTGACCCTTCCTGGTGCCATGAGCGACTCCAAGGTGGAGACGATCTCCAGGCTTGCTCAATGGAGGATCGAGAGCTTCGGCTCCTGCTCCTACCGCCGCTCCGACGCTTTCAGGATCGGCATCTGGAACTGGTTCAATCCCCTTCCCCGTCTCTAAACCTTCCTTTTATTGCTCCATTTTCTGCTCTTTTCTGCTCAACATCGGGGATGATCTTTTTCATGTCGCGATCGGGAGTTCAGGCACTTGTCCGTGGAGAAGAATCGGTACCTGTACATCCGGCTGTTCCCGGAGCCGTGCCGCACCTCGAAGGAGCAGCCGCCCCTCGCGAAGTTCGTCCTCCGGGTCTCCAGCCCTGGTCCCGGCCGCCCCCCACACGTCTCCCCTGGTATTCCTCCCCTTTTTGTGCTTATTGATTGCATGACTTCAAGTTGTGTGTGTGTGTGTGTGTGTTAGATCTAATTACTTTTTTGTATTTGACTTTTGCGATTAAATAAGCGTACTAATGTTATCTCCGGTGTTATTCCTCGGTTGATCTGTTGTGCAAGATTAAGTTTCAGGAAAGAGGAGTATTATGGCAAAGATTAGGCTTTTTTCTGTTTAGGCACATGTAAAGAGATAAGCAGGGGAGAGTATTTCTATGAATAAATATCATAATAACTGATCTTACTTCATCCACATTTACAAGCTTGGAATCCAACATACAATTTGGATCATGTTATTATTAAAGTGTAGTACCAGCTTTAACTCATCATCACATAACAAATATCTGAAGTGTAGCGTCCTTCAAAAACTCTTGGCAGCATTAGAGAAATCTTATCTTTCAAAAGAAAGCATTAGGGCAATCTGATTATACACTGATATTTTCAATATTCCTACTATTTCCCTTCTTTTAATGAGGTCCCATGTAGATTTGTAACCTTTTGAGTCGACTTCATCCGGCAGTTTGAAGCATCTTGATTATAGAAATAATAGACTTTAGCTATAAAAAAAACTGATAATCATTATTGAAATTTGCATCTTTGGGTCGCATAGCTCCTATTAACGCCTCTTTGGGAAAGCTTACCACATTAAAAAGTTGTGTCGATAAATAAGAGTAATCTTATAGGTGCTTAGCAGTTTAACCAACTTTGGCTGATGAATTTTATGTTTTACTATGTCTGGCTAAGGTGGACGGGAGGAAACCACTTCCAAGGTTATTTGGTTTCTTATTAATCCGAAACAAGCAAAATCCAACAGTTATGCAGCCATCAATTCACAGCCTTTTTCACCAGAGCTGTTTTCTCTGCTTTACATGTTTACTGCAAATTAGTCAATAGAGTTAGCTGTCAGAATCTAGTCGATAGTTCTGTCAAGATGATTAGTGATGAACCATATAATTTTGCCAAAAATAATTTTGCCAAAAATAATTTTTTATATACTTAGTTACAAGAATCACTAGGACTGGTATTAGGCTATACACATCAAATAAGAATTAGAACGAGCGATAACTATTTGCGGTTAGCTATATCAATTTTTTTCTTCAGTTTCCTTGTATAGAAGGCTAGATGTCTAGTTATACTATACCTAGGGATTTTCAACAGATCAAAAAACGAATCATGCTGAGACAAAAAACGCCAAGGCTATCCGCTGGACCTTTTCTCTTCCAGATTAAGGCTATGTTTGGATATAAAATGCAGTAGGAAAGAGAAGAGAAGGGAAAAAAGTGAAAGGAAGAAAAAAGAAGAGAAAATACAACAGAAGAGTAGAGAATGAGATGCTATCTACTCTTCATGAATACAAGTAGAAGAGGGAATATTTGTACTCTGTTTGGGTAAAACGATAAGGGAGAAAAAGGAAGACGACGTTCGTTATTATCAGTGATGCCTTCAAAATTATTTTGCATAAAGAATGGTGGATAATTTTTAGTATGTCAATTGTGGATCTCAAACTCATGACTACCTGGTTAATAGCTTTTTGCTCTAACCAACTGAGCAACATGAGCTGTTCATGATGATTTGATAAATGGATGAACTCTAGAGATGAAACTAATATTTCTTATTATATTTAATTTTGGAAGAACATGTGCTGAAATGCGGGTATATAAATTTTTAATCAAAATAAATCCCGATATTATCCATGATTAATAGATCCAGTTCAGTCTGGACTAGATTACAAAGAGTTGGAAAAACCATAAAGAAGAATTATCTTCTAACTTGTGTTTTTTGACATATTGTTACATTCTTTTTGGTGAAATCTTCTGCCTTTATGTGTATTTGTTAACAAGAAAAGGATTTGGTTTATGGTTCTTTTTTTTCATGATTTTACTGGATATATTATCTGCAGTTCATGAGAAGCTGCTCCGGACCTGTGAAGATTTTGTTTGGCCCATTGATTCTACTTTTCCCGGGCGTTTTACAATTGATGTAGAATTTCTGGACTTAAAGATATCTGCCACAGATGTAAGAATTCTATGTTAGAGTACTTTCGTGCTTATGGAACGTTGGTCAGACTAAATTCAGTTATAAAACCACACATTCATTTCTATTTACATTTTATAGGGTGTTGAAGCTGGTTCTGTATGGCCTAATGAAGGTATGCTGCATTCTCTTTCAAGCAAAAATACTTTGCGCTGCCTCGGTCGCATGCTTGAAGAGAGCATTCACTCAGATGTTACTATCAAAACTTCTGATGGTGTCATGAAGGCCCACAAGGCTGTCCTTGCCTCTACCTCTCCTGTTTTTGAGAGCATGTTCCTCCATGATCTCAAGGAGAAAGAGTCATCCACAATCAGAATAGAGGATATGTCACTGGAGACTTGTTCAGCTCTTCTTGGTTACATGTATGGAACACTTAAACAGGAAGACTTCTGGAAGCATCGCCTTTCGCTTCTCGGTGCTGCAAACAAGTATGGCATCGCTGAACTCAAAGGCTGCTGTGAGGAAAGCCTTCTGGAGGACATCAACTCCAGCAATGTCCTTGAGAGACTTCAGGGTGCATGGCTTTATCAGCTTAACAAACTCAAAAAAGGTTGCTTGACATACTTGTTTAATTTCGGTAAAATATGTGATATGAGGGACGAGATGAATAGCTTCTTTCGCAATGCTGACCGGGAGCTGCTCCTGGAAATGTTCCAAGAAGCCATTACGATGTCAAATAGCAGTTTCGTCAATTGTCCATAGTTTTCCACGAATACGGTTTAATCTTTGTGGCGCCTTTGTTTGCCATTTAGTATTGCAATCATTTGTGCTATTAATCCAAGGTTTGCAGTGTTCCAATCATGAGCCATCCTGTTGTGGTGCATTGAAGTTAGGTGTTAATAAACCTTGAAGCTTCACTCAGGATTGTCTTAAGCCTGTTTTTTCCAGGTCAAATTTGTGCCAACTGTCTTAAGCCTGTCAATTGGCTTAAGCCTGTTTAATGTTATTCTGTATAGTGCATGCTAGAATTTTGGTAAATTAAGATATGTTTGATGGAGGTTCTATGTCAATGAGTTCTGTATTGTTTCATGTGGAATGAGTGGAATTTATTGCATCTGCCCGTCTTATCCCTCTTTTGGTTTTTTGGTTGATTTTTTTCTAGAGTTTTCCGATGATGTTTGCCAAACATTGTTTGGGGTGCTGGATTATAAATTTTGTTATCGTAAGTTTTTTTTTAATTATAAATTTTATTAGCATAAGTTAAATTTTTTTGATAAATAATCATATAAGTAAATATAAAAAAATTTAAAGAAAGATGAATTAATCCTAAAAATAGATATTTAAAGAAAGAGACCACAGTGGATTGTTTTGTATATAAAAAGGATTCACTGTAGGCAGCTGCTCCAATTTCTTCTTCTTATCCTTTTAATTTGTCCCAAAACGTTCGAAGCTGCACAAAATAATGCGATGCTGCTCCAATTCCCCGCCCTTCTACCGCAGGCGCAGACGCCATCTCACTCTCCCTTCCTCCCTTCCCCTCGTCTCCCTCTCCTCGCCCACGGCCGCCGGCGCCGTCGCTCGCCCAAGATCATTATCGGTTCCGCCGATGGCGGGAACGGGGCTGGAGGAGGAGGAGGTGAACGGTGGAAGCTCACTGATCTCGATCCAGGTAACGGCGCTCCCTGAAACCCTGATTTCGACGCTTCGGCGCTGCTCTACTGGTCTACTGATCTTCTCCTGCTCTGTTCTTAATAGATGCAGTGCGGGAGGGGCTCCGGTCGTGGCTTAGCAAAGCGCGGGCGGTGCTCACCGAGGTGGCGACGCCCATCGTGACGCACGGTCAGGACCGGAAGCTGGCCATCGCACAGGAGACTGAGGACATGTCGGCCGTCGAAGAGGAGATCTTCATGGCCTTGGAGATCACGGTGGAACGGAGGACGCCTAATGGCTTTCTGTCGTTTGCTGCTGCTGTCTCCATCGAGCAATTCGGGAGGTAGCCGGAAGCTTTCTGTTGGAAATTTTATATCCTTCTGTAGGGTTTGGGATTCGTTCTGCTGCTGAACTATGCTCTCGTTGATGCAAGGACTGTGCAGGATGAATGGTTTGACAGGGCGGAAGATGCAGAAGATTTTTGAAGCCCTCGCACCCGAAGCCGTACGGAATGATGCAAGGAGCTTGGTGGAGTATTGCTGCTTTAGGTACTTGTCGAGAGACAGCTCTGATTTCCATCCTAGCTTGAAGGTCGAGTATAATGTTCCACCTCGAAGCAATTGGTTGAATTTAAATCCTTTTTCTTTTGCTTCGCCTTTCCATTTGATAATTTCCAGCAGTTGGAAAAGCATGCCCTTTACAAGCATCTGACCTGTATATAGTGAAGTTCATGCATTTTAACTTAAGCAACTGCGATGACTGCGTGTTTACCTAAACCTTTTGGCAGTTGGTCATACAAAAGATTGAGTAACTTTTGAATTCTAGATATACATGCTGGACAGAAAACCACAAATCTTTATTAGAGCTGATTGTAACTTAAAAGGGGATTATATGGATTATGAATCTCACTTGATAAGTTCATCAATTTTTAGATCACACAAGATTTACATTTTTTATACCTAAATTCAAATCTCTTTAATTTTGCTATGAGTTCTTTCAAACTTTATTTGTGGTCTCATTGCAGGAGATTACATTTCAGAGGCTTATTTTTGTGACCATGCTTGCTTGGGAGCAACCTTATACTAGAGGTTATAATTCACAAAGTTTTGAGGAGAAATCTTCTTTTCAGGTATCACTTCAAAATTGCATGTAAACTGCTGTATAATTGCAGTTGGTGGTGCTTGTCGCTTAGCTTCTACTATTCAGTTGCAAGAACAGTTATTTTCCAGTTGCAATATGCAAGTAGAGTAGTGTAATTGATTGGATTTCCAGAATATCAAATTGTAGTATAATTTTCAGATTAGAAAATAAATATAAATTGTAATCCTGCATAAGAATTCTGCATGTTGAAGAACTTGAATCTTGTGATCCATGGCATTGTTCCATATGTTCACCCTCATTACTCTTTCCTAGCTCTTTCCTTTATTTTCACACTCTTCTTCACAAAGAACAAACTGAAGGTCATCAATAATGATGTCATTTAGCTAGAATGACAAGAATTAGTGATCAATGGATTTCTCATTTGTTTGTTTCTTGCTCTTCTCCTCAAGAATGGGTGCAAGTAGAAGACTCTCACAGTGTGTTACAGCAAACAGCAGAGATACGTCCAAGGGAATCATACTCTTGCTGAACATTAAACTGGCATGGAGCAGGTTCCCACTAGCCTCTTATTGCAATAAGGAAGAAAGGATCACAAAGAAGAAACGACAATCTCTTAAAACAATATGGAATGGAGAGGAAAATACATCTTTTATTCTAACAAAGGAGAAAATACCTATGAAAACCTTTTAAGAACACCCCAGCCCAATTTATAAATGGAAACTCTCACCCAGTAGTATCACTTACTGTTTCACCCAGCTCTCTTTGGGCTCTCCTAAGCCTCCTCTATTGTCTCCTTTCCCTCTGGAGTCTCACCTCGGATTGCCTCATATAGTAGGAATTGAATAGAGTTGGTTTTATAGCATTGCAACTGACTTTCCTCCTCATCGTCGTCTTCCTTGGGGTTGTTCAAATTATTTACTTTGTGTGAATCCTCTAATCCAGTAGTGATCTCTAGATACATGTTTCTAGTTGTTAGATATCAAGTTTCACTTGATGGGTAAGTATCCATAGAGATATTCGAAATTTGCTCTAACTAGGACTTTGTCCATCCTTATCCACCGCATACGCCCTTGCATGCTTCGCACTTGTCTATGTGTTTCTTACTCGCTTGTGTGGTCTGCACTCCCTGTGCATTTTTTGCTCTCCTGCTTGCCTATTGGTCTTGCCTAGATGCCCTGGATGCACCCCACCCAAGCATCCTATGCCCTATGAGCATCATGTCTAGGCACCCTTGCACCCTAGAACTTCACCTAAGTGCTCTTGTGCCTTGGGCACCATGTGTAGATGTCCTTGTGCCCTAGGTGCACTATGGCCATGCCTTGCATCGCCAGCATTGCGCACGGTGCACTTGCACTTGCCTTCGCACATTCTCATATCCCGACTGTGCTCCAATCCTTGAGTGACCGACCTTGCCCCATTCTTGCATTGGCCATCACACTCAAATGATGCTAGGACTTTAGGAATATAATACAGTTGCATTCCTAATCCTTCTATCCTCATGCTTCTTATTCGTCTTCCACTAGATTCCTACAGCAATCGATTGGCTTCAAGTCTCATCAGTTTCTATGGAACCAAAAGGTTCATCGTCGTTTCATATAATTTATGTGTCAAGTCTGATTAAATGAATATTGATTCCGTGATCCTTTTACATTTTTTCACATGTAAGTATTAAGACTGAGAACTGAAGGTTAGCCATCAAGTTATTTGACATGGAATTGTCAAGGAAATTATGCAGTTCATTTTAAAATGGTAATTGAGCAAGTTGATTTTTTTTTTTTGCATTTGGTTTAGTCATAAGTTTAAGATGTTTAGTTTGTTCAGCTGAAACAATTTCAAGTCAAGAAGGAATCTTGTTACTAAGGACTGGGAATGCTTACCAATCAGGGTCAATTAGTCGGAGAAGAGGCTTTCATTCGAATAGCGCCAGCTGTTGCAGGTGTGGCTGATGTGTCAACAGCACATCATCTCTTTAAGGCTTTGGTTGGAGAAGCGCAGGGGATCTCTTTGAGCCTGTGGACAACATACCTTGCTGAACTTCTGAAGTAAGGCTGCCATCAAGTATTTTAGATTTTTCATTTATCAATGATTACATTGTTTATGAATGACGACATTGTTTGCCTTTTTGTTCTATACATTTTCTTTGTTGTCCGTGTTTATTTATCCAAAGAAGCATTGTTCTCCTAGTCATGCGATTTTTAATATATCACTTCCTTTATTCTGTTGGATGAAACTCATATCCTTCTTTAATCATGCTCTTTTTATTGGATATTGGTGTTCATCATACACTTGTTTTGCACATATGTTCTTTTTACTCTTCTTACATTTTCTCATGACTGTCTTTATGTTATAGGGTACATCAGGGACGACAGTCATATGGAAACAAAGATAATGTCTTGCCCTATGAGCAACTTTTGTGTGTAGGTTCAAGCAGGAAGCGGCCTGTTTTAAAATGGGAAGATAATATTGCCTGGCCTGGGAATCTGACTTTAACTGACAGAGCACTGTATTTTGAGGTAAACAGCATTTCGTGTTTCATGAATTCTCTGCATGCGCCCTTTGCTCATCCAGAGTTTTCTGCACCCATTGTGGTGTTTTTGTTTCCTTATTTTGCAATGTTTCATAGGATTATATCAAATTACGTAGCAGCACCTTTATGTGTGTGTGTGTATATATAGGAGGCAAACAGATGATTCAGAAGAAGGAAGACAACAAAGCTTGAATATTGCTATAACATTGTTCATATGGCATCAAAGTTCTGAAATACAAACATGTTAATGTTGGAATACAACTTGGAAATAGAAGGTCCTCCAACATTTACTCCTTAGGTAGGAAATTCTAAAGGTTCTCTTGTGTCATGCTAAAGAAACACTTTCCGGGGTACCACCAAATACACTTCTGTAAGAGGATGGTAGGCAAAAAATTTGGCTATGTAAGCTTAATGTTAGATGCGGGAAACTTCTGTTGGTATTTTAGAAATGCTAAATCTAAAGGAAAAATTTTGCAATCTTTTATTCAATTTTGATCACATAGCATAAGTTCTTGAATACAACCAACATTAGCATTATGATACCCAACATCATTAGTTAACTATTTGATTTGTATAGGCAACTTCTATCAAGATATTAGCCCAACTGTTTCTCTGCATTGTTATGGCAGGCCATTGGACTGAAAGGTACTAAAAAGTCAATGAGACTGGATCTCTCACATCGTGGTTCACGGGTTGAGAAAACAAAAGTTGGACCATTTGCTTCCAGACTTTTTGATTCTGCTGTCTCCGTTTCTTCCGGTCTCAAGTAAGAATCCCTTTTTATGTTTACTCATCTTTCATTTTTATCCAGTAAGCATTTCAATGCAGGGAACCAAGCACAAAATATTATTTAGGAGCACAAACATGCAATAGATCTTAATCTATATGCAAGTCTGGATTTTTATCACAATAATAATAATCATGATATTAAATCATTTTAGTGAAATTGTTGGATGTACTTAAACTCCATTTATAAAAAGATCATGTCTTTTATACAAGTACTTTTTAGATGACTGTTATACTTTACCATTGCATTATGGTTTGGATGTGGAAGATTATGATAAAAAAGAACTCATAAAATATGGTATCTTCTTAATTCACTAATATTATGCAAAAAAAAATTTGTAAAAATTAAATAATGACAGTGAAGGAATCATTTGATAGAAGTTTGCTATAGTTTACTTGGCTAATCCTTTTTTCTGAATGAAAAAAGGAAGGGAAAGAGGTAGTATGTGGCCCCACATTCCTCAATCATTCAACAGCTCATGTGAAAATTTCATTTAATCCACGACTCCATGATACGTTGATGTTTATCACATCTCGTTGTCAATGCATAAATACATATTATTTTTTTCATCAAGAAAAGGACATGCTATTTTCATACATATGACACTTTATATCGTTGATCAGCAAAGAGACTTGGATCCTGGAGTTTGTTGATTTTGGCAGCGAAATGAGACGAGATGTTTGGCATGCTTTTATAAGTGAGATCATTTCATTGTATGAGTTCATTCGTGAATATGGACCAAGTGCTGATGATCCATTAATCCATGATGTATATGGTGCTCACAAAGGAAAGAGAAGAGCAATTAGAAGTGCAGCAAGCAGCATTGCAAAGCTACAATCCCTTCAACACATCCGAAAAGTATCAGAGGATCCAGTTAAATTGGTTCAGTTCTCATATTTGTCGAATGTGCCTTATGGTGATATTGTTTTCCAGACTTTAGCTGTAAGTTTTTGGGGTGGGCCACTGATAACTAAATTTAAGCAGACAAGTGATCAACCAGTCCAGTGGATGAGATCGGTTGACAGTCTTTCTGTTGGTGGTGGTCATGTGTTTGACATAGATGGAAGTACATACTTGCGCAAGTGGATGAAAAATCCAAGTTGGTCCTCTAACTCATCAGTTCTCTTCTGGAAAAATTCCTTAGTTAAACATGGGATCGTATTGGCTAAAAATCTAGTTGTGGCTGATCAAAGTCTTGTAGAAAGAGCAGCATTGAAGTGCAAAGAGAAGAGCCGAATAGTAGAGAGGACACAAGCAACAATAGATGCTGCTATGATTAAAGGAATCCCAAGCAATATTGACCTTTTCAAGGTATTAGTTTCTCATTCTCAAAGTTCTTAATGATGTTGTCGCCGCTCACGGCATATGCATACCTAATAAGCTGAGCTTCTACCATGTGCTGCTTAATGTTTGAGGACTCATCCAGAACCTGTGGTCTCTGTGTACCTACTTGAGGCAATTCATTGCAGTTAGCTTTCAGTTCAGTAGTACCAGTTCAATGTTCACCGATTCACTGATTCATGTTTTCCAGATAACACACCCCAATGTTTTCTGGAACTTGCCACGTTAATCACTTGCGATTCATTCTACTTATTTCTTTTATCAACACACTCCCATGACATTGGAAGAGACGCATTCATTTGTTGAGCTAAACATGGGAGCTTTGCTGATTCTGAATCGTGTTAAGGATTATCTCCTATCTTGTATATTACTAAAATAACATGTTCTTCTTTCGGTTCCTTAGGAGCTTATTCTTCCTGTGGTGATCATTGCTAAAGAGTTTGACAAACTTAGGCGTTGGGAGAAGCCACGTCTAACTATTTCCTTTCTTGTATTTGCCTATACCATCATTTTCAGGTAAGCATTTTCTTTATGACTTTATTCTAAATGCTTATAATATTATGTATGCTACTTTACTGGTGAATCCTCAGAATTCATAATCATTTATTCCTCAGTGTAAATATATTCTCCTTCAACCAATTCTTTTGAATATCCTTTGTGTAGAAACCTTGGAATATCCAAATTCACTTGAACACAATGGTCTAAAGTGCTGAAACTTGCCCTTGTTTATCATTTGCCTTAATCATACTTGCCTGATATGAAGGACTTTTTGGTCGTTCGCATCTTAAGATGCAGTTCAATATTTAATCCTTGTATCAAATAATGCCCTAAAAACTAATCGATATCTGTTTCCTTTTTCAGAAATCTACTATCTTATGTACTCCCGGGAACACTGATAATTATGGCTGCTGGCTTGCTGCTACTGAAGGGGCTTAAAGGACAAGGTCGTTTGGGGAGATCTTTTGGTAGAATTACAATACGAGATCAGCCACCCTCAAATACAATACAGAAAATTCTTGCTCTTAAAGAAGCCATGGCATACATGGAGAATTATCTACAGAACATAAACGTTTTTCTCCTAAAAATTAGGAGTATCATGTTATCAATTCAACCCGAGGTATGCAATCGAAACTTCCACTGTTTTCAGAATATTTTCACCTTACCAGACTTGTTTATCCCTTCGATTATGATCCTTTTGAGATGGTGTTATTCAACTTTAGCATGCACACGGTATAAATTTCAAGGCTTTAGGTATGAAAATTTTTGTACGTCATATACTCCCAGTAAAGACAAGCCATCAAAAACAACATGAATGGGGAAGACCTCCACTCTTGATGTATTCTCAAACTAGAAAACTGCAGGACCAATGTCAAAAAAAAAAATGGGGGGAAAAAGATTTTTTAAAAAGGGAAATGTTGGTCAAAGATCCCAAACCAGCTGGTGATGTCTATCTTGTATAATACACTGCATCTACTGCTGCTGGATTCCTGCATTGTATCGGGTGATTCCAAAAAACTTAAACACTACTAGCAGTCTATCTTGAGCAAATTTATCGTTCTTTATCTCCCTATGATTTGTTACTTCTTTCAAATGTGTTCATGGTAGTGAAGAACTTGCTGTGTTGGGGTTCTTGCAGGTAACCTCCGGAGTCACCCTCGTGCTGCTCGGTTCTGCTATCATCCTCCTTGTTGTTCCTGCCAAGTTCGTTCTTTCTATCATAATCTTCGATCTCTTCACCCGCGAGTTAGATTTCCGGAGGGAAATGGTGAAGAAGTTCAGGATGTTCGTGACGGAATGGTGGGCTGCGATCCACGCTGCCCCTGTTCTTATTTTACCCTATGAGAACCCTGAAACCGTTTCTGAACGAGTTAGCACTGCTGGTTCAGATCTCAACAACTCTGAAAACATACTGGGAAACGGAAGTGCCACCAAATCTTAGTGGGTAGATTATTGGATTAGGTAGAACTTATATTCTTCATGTATAATAGCAATAATGATGATAGTGTAGTTTCACTGCATTTTGGAGCAACACCACTGGTGGTATATATTTCTTTACTGAAATTTAACAAACAAAACTATTCCATTTTCGAACTTGCTAATTCAGTGAAAAAACTTGGGGTCCTTATAAATTACCTTATGATGTGTTCACTAGAGGATGAATATAGATTTCATCATATGGTATACCAAATATGCAGTCATATACAAAAAAATATTTCTTTAAAAAAAAAACAAGAAGTGCTATTTTTGAATTAGTATTTGTAATTTAAAACTAATTTGGATATCGAAAAATATATAATTAAATCACCCATCAAATAATTAATTCTACTCCCAATAAAATACCTAAGTCCAATAGTCACCTAAGAGTTTTTTTTTTAAAAAAAGATTCGTGAGTATAAAATCTTAAACTCTAATTAGTACAAACTCATAATTAAGCTGCATCACACAAACCCAGGTGTGACGATCCACACTTTGCAATCACCGGCCAATTGTAGAAAACAATGCATGCAAAATTTGGAAGGAGAAAAAAAATTGCATGGAGAACTCCTAGTGGCAGGGAAGCTTCAAGGAAATTGTGCAGTTAGAACATAATCATCAGAAAAATGGAAAGTAACAGCATATCAAATGGACAGTTGAACAGCAGATCACAAAGCGCCTCTCATGCCATAATGCGAGCAGATCTCACATAAAGACTGTCGACCACTTTGCCGATGCTGCTGATCGTCTCTAGCGACGTCTGGAAAATGGCATCGGTCTTCGGGTCATCGAAGATGACAAGGCAACCAGCACCCTGATCGAGAGTCCCCGCAAACTTCTTGTCGAGTATCATCTGCGACAGCTTCTTCTCCACATGATCCAGGGGCAGTTCAATCATCTCAGAGATATGAGAGATCTCCACCCTCGAATACGGTTCAATCAACCTGCAAAGATTCTGCTCCAGAAGGGTATCGTACAAGGACGAAAGGTGCCTGTGAACGATCGGATCTTCCTCCAACTGCGCCTTGTAGTCTCGCAGAGCGGTTTCGAAGAACTTGAGCGAGCGCTTTGAGTGAGCATCTGCAACAGCTTTCATAGCATCCAGATCAGGACCCACATACTGCAAGCCTGCCTTGGAAGAGATAATTCCGGCAACATCATCGGCTTGGCTGACCATTATCTTGCACAAAAGCATGTACTTCAGGCTGAAGACTGCCCGAGGTTCCTCGAGGGCGTTAAAAGCTTCGAATGCTTCAAAGAAGTAGCTGTAAGCTGTCTTGTAGTCCTTCTCCTCCGCATGAAGGATCCCACTTTGTAAGTCAATTGTGCCCTGTTGTGCCGGCGGAACGTAAATGGCATTGGCAGCAGTTCTTGCTGCGGTCAAGGCAGCTTTTGCTTTCGGTAAATTTCTCAGGGAGAAGTGAAGTTTGCTCTCCAGAAGATCTATGTCCACAAGTAGCAATTTGTCATCCAATCTCCTGACCTCCTTGATCAAGCTTGAAAGGAGGGTTAAGGCTTCGGAGTATTCTTTGTTTTCCATGAGCAGGGCTGCAAGTCTTGCTTCAACGCGTTGCCTCAGAAATGTTCTTTTCTCTGCGCGGGTCCACTCCACCATCTCTTTGCAAAGGGAGATCTGCAGATCAGAGGTCTCTGGTATCTTGGCAACAGCATCTATAATTCCCCTCACTATTTTTGCAGTTTTTGCCTTGGGAATTGATGAAAAAAATGGCCGCAGTTGGGTCAAAAGACTTCTCAACTCCTCAGCCTTCTTTTCTTGTGTAAGAAGATCTGTGAGATTCGAAATTGCCTGTTCTTTTATACGTAGTGCCTCTGCAGAAGACGATGGATTTGCGAGAACACGATAAAGAATAGAAATGGATTCAGCATGATCTTTAGCCTCCAAGGCCTGAACTATTGAATCGGTAGTAGCAGGGAGGTATGTGGAATCCATTTCTGAGATGTCGAACCCGATTACGTCTCTGAAAGTCTACATGATGGAAATCAGAATATTATAAAATAAATTACTATAAGAAAAAAAGTGAGAGAGAACACACTTAAAGAAGTCCTAAAAACTTTTGTGAGCATGCTTAACGGAGAATCCTAACAACATAATAAAATGCAGGTAAGGTGTCAGCTCATGGCGGACAACATCACACCTGAAGTGAATCCCCATGTCAGAGGAAAAATATGAAAAAAGGATCACATAGAAGAGATCATCTTCTTGTGAGCGAGTTGCTATTCCTTCACAACATCTCTCCTTTTTGAAACACATCATAACAAAAAGCTAAATGGATCTTAAAGTGCATCAAGAAGAATACTTCAAAATGCTGACATATTTCCACCCAAAACACACAAAATCAATCAAGGAGCCAAGTTGGAATCAGTACCTAAGACCAACCAGTAGCAGCATGGTAAAGGGATGGAAAAATCAGACTAATACTTGAACACTGAAGTAGGATCTGCTGGCTTGATATTTTGCAACATACACTAACTCTATCTCACATGTCGACATTAGACTGGCCAGTGCTCACATGAACCTGAAGCCCTTAGTGTTAGCTGTTTCAATGGAGCTAAAAGACAATACAATGAGGACTCCTCTCTTCAATGGCACAGGATACATGTCTTTTTGATCTGTGACATTGGTTTGATGCCTGTTTGTTCTACAAGGTGATAGCAAAACTGAAAACTCTTTAGCAGGGAATGGTTTGAATTATGAGGTATAAACCAACAGCATAAAATCTCACCGCATAAGCTCGGCAAGATATTCCGATCATCACTAGAATGATGTACGAAGGTATAAGAGGGGGACGACAAAGTCGACTATCTAGGCTTTGGCAACTTCAATTGTTTGTTTCAGGGGTAACTTCAACCTTGAAGCATCCTGATGGATCTGACATGTCATATGAACACAGCTATGCGGAGTTCCATGGAAAATCTCAAAAGAAGATCCCTAATTTATTTAACCTTAGGAAAAGATACATACTGAGAAGTTCAATTAGCCTAAACGAACCTGGTGAACCTAATTACACAAATTACTCTAGCAAACATTTGCAACCCAAGCTCAAAACATGACCCTTCATCAACAAAATGTGAAATTGCTGGACACATCCAGGCAATATCTATACTGGCTCTCTAGGTTGGTCTCCCTTCACGGACATCAAAAAGATAGTAAGGTTGTATTTAGGAGGTTCGCTTTTGAACAATCATAAACCACACATGATGGGTTAAGATCAATAATGGAGAAGTGAGAATATATATACAGAAAAAAATCAGAGCTTTATGAGAAGAAACGAATTATTGCCTATTTTAGAAGCACAAAGATCAAATATCAATAAAGGCTGAAGAAATATCAGAGTTAGATAGATCCCAAAACTATAGATCTGTTTCAAAGGGTACAAGTAAGGCCAAATACAAGCAAACATTTGAAAGTTCAAGATTGTGGGAGTCGTAAAAGGAACAATTGCTTAAAAACACAAACATTTTCCGATTAGGAAAAGAAGAAGCAAGGTGTGTGACACAAGGCGTCATCTGAATCCGGCAGTGCTGATCCAAGTAACTACGGGTCGACTACATCGATTTGACTCTTAGTAAAAGACACCATCGACATGCCAAATTCCAGACCACGAACAAGCAAAACGAAAAGAAAAACTCGCAGACGCAAGTAAACCCTACATCGAAAGGGCGGAAGTTAGAGATTATAGCATTACCTGGATCTTAATGTTCGAGGAGGCGGCGGGATCTCAGCCGGCGGGGGTTGGGCGTCCGCCGGTAGGATCAATCAACAGAAGGGGGTGAGCTCGCTTCGCTTGCCTTGCCTCTCCTCCAAGGAATGGAAAAGGGCTTGGTTCTTCCCAATTTAATTAAATTTTTATAATTTACTGGTAAGGGAGGAAGTTAATTTCCATCGAGCCCACATATGTTGTTTTTTTTTTAAAATTTGGTACCTGTCGTTTAATTTGCTTTTAATCTATCTTTCCATTTTTAAAATTTAGTTTAAACTTTTTCCCTCTTTCTAGTAATAATAAAAATTTCTACAATTTTGTATGCTTATGAGAAGGAATAAAAAGGAAAAGAGAAAAAAAGTAAAATATATAATTAAAAAATATTTTATTTTCTTACTACATGAAAAAAATAGATTTTATAGGTCAATAAATTATTTTTCACATCTGAAAATAAATGGAAAAAATATATTGGATAGTAAAAAAAATTCAACCAACTAAAAAAAATTCTCTTTGGAGCAATTAAACTCATTACCAAAGAAGGCTGTGAGTTCATGAGCTTAAATAGAATTTATGGATTCAATACTCATTTCGTTCTAAACTTAAGAAACTCACCGGGAATTCAATACATACTATTCTTAAAATAAATAAATAAAAAATCTTACTTTGCAACATTTGTTTTAACCTTTGCATTCGACCGTCAATGAGAGGATTAATTACACTTGTTTCATGGCTAAACTTTGGCACTTTATAGCACAGAACAAAAAAAAAACCCACAAAAAATTTAACTCGAAACCGAGTACATTTTTTTGCATAAATGAGACGGAGTGCATTTAATTTAACAAAATTCAAAATTCACCAACATTCCAGAACTAAATTTAGAATTGCATCAGGTCTCGTTAATATAATTTTCAACATCCACTTAAACTGCAGTCGCATGGTCTAATTCAACCGACACACCAAAAACACAGGGGAAAAGATGCCTGCCTGCTTAGTTGCACTAAACTACTAGATGAGAGGGATACGACGATAGAGATGAAAAACGGGCCGGACGGCCCGAGCCCAGCCCGGTCAACGGGCGTACCGTACTTGGCACGGCACGTCCGAAAACGCGTGCCGTGCTGTGTTTTTATTTTGAGCCCGTGGGCCCCAGACGGCACGGTACGAATCTAATATATATAATGTTATATATATGAAAGTAATAAATTAGAGTTGGCGCAGTGGTAAATAATATTATTTCCTCACTGCCGACCTCGGTTCGACTCTTCGCAAGTGGGCTCGGACTGTGCTGTTTATATGCCCGAGCCCGCTTGGGCTCGGACTGGGGTGGGCTCGGACCGGACACGGCCCGTTTTCATCTCTATACTACGAGTTGAGAGAGAAAAGCTACTCCAAGAAAGTAGATGCAGCACCAGATCCATATCCTCCGCCTCCACGGCCTAATCCAGGCCTGCCACCAGAGCCCTGCACAGTTTCCTGGGCAATAGCTTGTAATCAGCGCATATATCCCAAATCAAGCATCAGATGCTTATAAACGTTAACAAGTAGTAGCGGAGATGTGAACGTCCCATGAATGCCTTAAAATGCTACTATCCAACTACGCGGTGTTAATAACGTGTATTGAAAAAATATAAAAGCATATTGAAGTTTCAAAGGCAGCAGCACGATATTGAAAATATAAAACAGAAGACGAATCAAAGAAAATGATAGGAAGTGGCCTTTTCATTTGGTGGACAGAGGCGTAAGGATCTGATTTAAAAATACTTTTGCTAATAGGCATAGTTATAGAGTTCGCTGTTATTTTTATGCGGTGAAAGGTGATAGCTCAGAATAATGTATTCGACATGCCGAGTGAGCCGGAAGCATTTAATGACGGAACCTTGTGAGATAAATGATCATGAATTATGGTGTGTGCAGCATGCTAAGTTTGTAATGGATTCCATAGGATGCCAGCCTCCATATAAGAAAAGTTTGCAATCCACTTGACGATATAATCATTGGGTTCACTTCGTCTTAACTATTATACCACCAGCATCGCCAAGAAGAAGCTGTTGGACCAAAGCATTCAGAAGTTACAAGAAGAAGCTGTGTGGACCGGAGCATTGGGAAGTGACAAGAAGAAGCTGCGTGGACAAACGAATTCGGAAGTGACCGGAAAAAAATAAGACATCTGCCGAGCTTTGAACCGAGGCATGAGTATGTATATGTTAGTGCTCTGATTAGAACGATAACACTCACTAAAATTATATACACATCAGGAGGTGCACGATGAAAACACATTACAATCACCTCACTATTAACCACAATAGAACAGATTTCAGATACCGAAAGGCAGGTGTTTAGACTCAAGGAGATTAGAAATATCTAGATATTGTTTTTTATATGACGAAGACTATAACACAACATGAGAGAATAGAAGGTCAAAAAGGCTCAAACAAGGGTTAACGGCTCGGAAAGGCTCATCTACAAGGCTCCTACTCATTTTTCGAAAAGAGAAGAAGTTATCATAAAATTTCCGCCAGAGAAATGAAAGCAAATAGAAAATTGTATTGTCATTTACCCGGAAAGATTGCTGAACACAGGAGATGCGCCGCCCTTGTCCATCTCGCCGGGAGGACCAGCGCGAGGACCCCCACGATCTCCATCCCTGTCTCCGGGCCTCGGTCTGTCTCCATCAAACCGAGGCGGTCCCCCGCAGAATAATCACGATGAAGGCCGTCACGAGGAATTCACCAAAAACAAGGAAAGGCCAGCTCTTCAAATTTGAGAACCATAACAGTACCTGGGGCGTTCACCAGGGCAGGTAGGCGGAGGCCTAGTGGACTTCTTCGGAGTAGCAGGCACGATCTCCGATGGCAGATTGAGGTAAGTTCTCAGGAACTCGATGCCGTCGTTGGTGAGTTACCGGTAGTGGTGCTTCCAGGCGAAGGTCTCCCCGACGTACACCCGCACCTTGAAGCTCTGCATCAGCTTGATCACCTGGAGGTTCGGCGCATCGATCTCCGGATGCTTCGCGAGGTTGTAGTCCTTCTTCGCGTATAGCACCCCCCTCTTCCCAAGCAAAAAGCACGACGTTGTTCAACGGAATTCCAATCGAATCAAACGAGATGGAAGGGGCAGCGGAGCGCACCTTCGCAAGAGGTACTTCCGGATCTCACGGCGGTTCTTCTTGAGGATTATCTGGGGAGGACGAAGGAGCACCAATGAAGCGAAGGAGAAGCCGGAAATGAGGGAGATCTGGATGCGGGCTTACCATGTCAGAGGAAGAACAGCAGAGCGCCGGCGTGAAGGACGAGGAGATGAATGAACAAAAAGCCTAACTCGATGCAGAGCGGTGGCAACTGGAAGAGGATGGCAAAGATGGGCGAACAATAAATAGCCGAACAGTTAGTTAAAAAAAATTTATTTTTTTTAAAAAAAGCATTCGCTCACTTTAAATATCTTCTACGCGATTTAATTTTAATTTTTTATATAATTTAAAAAATAATATATACATTAGTATTAAATTTAATAATTTGAACCGGAGAATATAACTTTCACGATGTGACAGGAATACGTGGCTTTACCCATTCACCCGACTCAGGCGCCAAAAATAAATGGCGACATAATGAAGAGAGCGGGGACTTCAGGGGCAGTTGGCGCCAAAAGCACCGGGGAAGAAGGGGGGTGCCCGATCGCTTCCGCTGCAAGGAATCAATTCAAAAACGAAACCAAGCACCTGGCCAGGATCGATTCCCCCGATCGAGTGCTCCGATTTCGTCCTCTTTTTCTTCGATCACCTCTCCCTTCCCTCAATCGTACGCTCTCGATCCCACGGCACCCTTCACCTGTTCGACGAAATTCCCGAGCGAGGATGTACGTCGTGAAGCGGGACGGGCAGCAGGAGTCGGTCCACTTCGACAAGATCACCGCGCGGCTCAAGAAGCTGAGCTACGGCCTCAGCCCAGAGCACTGCGACCCCGTGCTGGTCGCGCAGAAGGTTTGCGCGGGGGTGTACAAGGGCGTCACCACCAGCCAACTCGACGAGCTCGCGGCCGAGACCGCAGCCGCAATGACCGCCAGCCACCCGGACTACGCCTCGGTATGCGCCTGTTGATTCCGCCCCGTTACATCTATTGTGTTCTGGCTTCGTTTTGGCATGAAAGGGTGAGCCTTTGGTTGTTGGTATTGCAGCTTGCTGCTAGGATTGCGGTATCAAATCTGCACAAGAATACGACGAAATCATTTTCGGAGACGTAACAATGTTTTTGGGTTTGTTGGACTTTCTGTTTCCTCTGGTTGGAGTATATGATTGTTGATTTTTGATGGTGATGTTTTCAGGATTAGGGTGATGTACACTCATATCAATGAGAAGACCGGGCAGGAGGCTCCTTTGATTGCTGATGATGTTTACGAGATTATTATGAAGGTATACATTTTTCTATTCAAAATCTTCTGTTGATTTTTTAGAATATCTTGAGGGAACAGTTTCTTTTGTGTTAATTGTCGTTTTCTAATGTGGAATTTCTATTAAATTTTGTCTACTTGTTACGTCAATTTTCCTGTTTGTAAATTCAGTGAAAACTATAATCTGCTCCTAATATGATACGCTTCGCTTGAGCGTTTCAGGTGCCTAGGCAGTAAGCATGCTTGTCGAGAAGCACAAAAGTTTTACTATGATAATTTTATCTCAAATATCTAACTATGTCTGCCCTCATGTTTAGCAATGCTCTGCATACAGTCTTCTCGCAGACCTTATAATAGTTTATACGAAAGCCTCTTAATTTCCTGTCGTTGTATGATTTTTCAGAATGCTGCTCGCTTGGACAGTGAGATCATTTATGACCGGGACTTTGACTATGATTACTTTGGATTTAAAACACTTGAAAGGTCGTATCTTCTTAAAGCTTCTGGAAAGGTAGTGGAGAGGCCACAGCACATGCTCATGAGAGTTGCTGTTGGAATCCACAAGGAAGATATTGAGTCTGCTATTATAACATACCACATGATGTCCCAACGGTGGTTCACTCATGCTTCCCCTACCTTGTTCAACGCAGGAACTCCAAGGCCTCAAGTATTAAAAATTTAATCTATTCCGTTTTTCAAATTGTAGTTCTCAAGGATAGGTTTCTTTATGTGGGAGATGTTTTTTGCAGTTAAGTAGCTGCTTCCTTGTTTGCATGAAAGATGACAGCATAGAGGGAATTTATGATACTTTGAAGGAGTGTGCTGTCATAAGCAAGTCAGCTGGAGGTGTCGGCCTTTCCATTCATAATATCCGTGCAACAGGTAGTTATATTCGTGGAACAAATGGAACATCTAATGGCATTGTTCCAATGTTGAGGGTGTTCAATGATACTGCACGTTATGTTGATCAAGGGGGAGGCAAAAGAAAAGGTAAGAAAATTTTGATTTCTTCTCACTGATATATGTGATTTATGGCTGAACTGGATGACTCATGGATCACATTAAATCATAGGTGCATTTGCTGTGTATTTGGAACCCTGGCATGCTGATGTATATGAGTTCCTTGATTTAAGAAAGAACCATGGAAAGGTATGTTTTCACATTAAATCTTAGGTGCATTTATTTTGCTCACTGGTGTCTTAGTTGTGATCTGTTAGAATATTTCCATCTGTTTGTGAACTTGCTGCTCAATGAAATATGATAAGACTACTGAGTCTATGCCATTCTGCTAGATCTAGAAAGTTTGATTGGTAATAGTAGTTAATTTTTTATTTGGAGACCGTGATGGCAATGAGGTGTTCTTGTTTTGCTATAATATGGGATAAAGCTTATCTATGTTCAAGTGGTATGACATAGAGAATTTGATTGTAATGGCATTTCAATTCTGTATTAATACTTTATGGAAGTTATTGATGATAAATCACGTAATGAGCATGCTTATGAAGATGCTCATGTATGCCCTTATTATCTCTAAACTTAAAATGTTAAGGAGAAATGCTATCTTTCAGAAAACCAATTGATGATAGATTTGTTCCATGGTTTTTATGGCAAATATAATCTTTGTAAAATTCTGCAACTTCCTCTGAGTTCAGAATCCAGAACTCCCCAAGTGTTTTAATAGTGCATTTTCTTTTTTGATGAGAGGGAAGTGAAACCCAGCTGAGCCCGCTGCCTCTAACAATGTATCTTCGTGTTCTATAAATATGTTATGGGACATAACTTGATTGTTATATAATGGTGTGTCCATTTTTGGATTTTTATCTGATGATTTTTCAGGAAGAGCACAGAGCCAGGGATCTATTTTATGCCCTTTGGATTCCTGATCTCTTCATGGAGAGGGTTCAGAGTAATGCCCAATGGTCATTGTTTTGCCCTAATGAAGCTCCTGGGTTAGCTAATTCTTGGGGTGATGAATTTAAAAATCTCTACATAAAGTACGAGAGAGAGGTAAGTTTTAGTTTGGGTCATAACTTTTGAGATGACATTTTCTATTCTTTTTACGATGAGCATTACTTGTATTTCTAGGGCAAGGCCAAGAAGGTCATTTCAGCACAGAATCTTTGGTTCGAAATTTTGAAGGCTCAAATAGAAACCGGAACACCATTTATGCTTTTCAAGGTACTAATTGGCATTTTCATGCTCTACAAGAGGAACTGCTGTGGCTGGTTATTTACTTGACATTGGTATACTGCATCTATAGGATACTTGCAACCGAAAAAGCAATCAACAAAATCTGGGAACAATTAAATCTTCAAACTTGTGCACTGAAATCATTGAGTTCACCAGTCCTAGTGAAACTGCCGTGTGCAATCTAGCATCCATTGCCTTGCCACGATTTGTGAGGGAGAAGGTATGTTCTTTAAATTTGCTTATAGTCTAGAAGGATTCCTACCTTGAATTTCTTATTCCTGCTGTGTGTTATTTAGTAATTGGATTCTTCCAGGGGGTTCCTATTGAATCTCATCCATCTAAATTGGTTGGCAGCATTGGATCAGAGAACAGATATTTTGATTTTGACAAGCTAGCTGAGGTGAGTTAGTTTGTGCTTTGAAAAAGAAAGATGTAATGACACTGATTGTTGTTCGGTGATGTTTGAATAATCATTTATGTTGTCTCACAGGTCACTGCAATTGTCACAGTGAATCTCAACAAAATTATTGATGTTAATTATTATCCAGTTGAAACTGCAAGGACGTCAAATCTACGACACAGGCCAATTGGTATTGGGGTTCAGGGCTTGGCTGATACCTTTATCTTACTTGGCATGCCTTTTGATTCACCTGCGGTAATTGCAAGGTCATTGCAGTTTCATTGGTCATATATTTTTGTTGGGATTTGACATTCTATTGCATTTCCAGGCTCAGCAGCTGAATAAGGATATATTTGAGACTATATATTATCATGCTCTGAAGGCCTCTTCGGACATTTCAAAGAGGGAAGGACCTTATGAGACATATCAAGGGAGTCCAGTCAGCAAGGTCCATCTCTTGTTTGCTAGCTCTGGGAGAATGCTGTCTTATTCATAGGGAAATTTTTGGTTAACTTGTCTTTGTTTGTGGTTTGTTGTATATCTGCTCTGCTCATGTTTCAAGTACACGACATCTAAATATGTAGTAGAGCCAACCTTGATTTTATTGAAGCATGCTGAATTTTATTTGTCTGCAGGGAATCCTTCAGCCAGACATGTGGAATGTAACTCCCTCTGATCGATGGGATTGGCCCATATTAAGGGAAATGATATCAAAGAATGGAATCAGAAATTCCCTCCTCGTTGCTCCTATGCCTACTGCTTCAACTAGTCAGATTCTTGGCAACAATGAATGTTTTGAACCATACACCTCGAATATTTACAGTCGTAGAGTTTTAAGGTATGGTTCAGATTAATCACACTGATCCTCTGGCTATTTGCCATTTGGAAAGTATCATTTACCTGATGTTGTTTCACTTGGTTTTCCAGTGGTGAATTTGTTGTCGTGAACAAACATCTACTGCATGACTTGACCGAGATGGGCCTTTGGTCAGTTGTTCTAAAGAACAAGATTATTTATGAAGATGGTTCAGTTAACAACATCTCAGAGATTCCTGATCACTTGAAAACAATTTACAAGTAATGTTCTGCGAAGCAATTTGTGTTATTATTTGTGGCCAACTTTCTTTTAGATACTTATGCCACACAATTCTGGTGTTAGAACTGTCTGGGAGATCAAGCAAAGGACACTGGTGGACATGGCAATAGATCGTGGATGCTACATCGATCAGAGCCAGAGTCTTAATATCCATATGGACCAACCTAATTTTGGGAAATTGACATCCTTGCATTTCTATGCTTGGTCTAAGGTCTAAAAACTTGTGATTTAAACCGAATTTTCTTGCTTCTATCTGTGAAGTAACATCTTTTATCTGCCTAAACAAGGAAACATTTATGGCTTTACTTATTTGGACTTTTTGGTTTTGAAGGGACTCAAAACTGGGATGTACTATCTGCGCTCACGAGCCGCTGCTGATGCAATCAAATTCACCATTGACACTTCAGCACTTCAGGTACAAACCACATGAACTTACTGAAGTTAAAGTGATTTTTGCGCCACCTACCTAACACGCAATTTGGATCTGGCGTGCAGAAAACTAAGCTAGCAGAGAATGATGATCTTGAGGCCAAGATGGCACAGGTTGTTTGTTCATTAGAAAACAGTGAAGAGTGCATGGCCTGTGGAAGTTAAGGCACTTGCTATTGCAGCAGTAAAATCATTACTGTGACATTGAAGTCCACCACACTGGTCCTGCTGGGGTAAGAGTTTTTCCTTTTTCTACTGCTATCAGATGGAGGGGTAAGCCTCCTAAGAAATAGAATGACTTCTTTTTGTTTACAGCACTACGCTATGTATACTTGCGTTATATCTTCCTTAAGTCCAGTAGTGAGTAGAAGAAAGGCTGGTCTTGTAGACTGCTTGCGCCTTTTTATTAAAGAAAATACTCATTAGAACTTTTGCCACTCTAACTAGCTGCGAAGCACTTGCTTGTTAATAAGATTTTACTTGTGTCGACACAGTGTTTCCTTTCCCAAGTAAGCTTTATCATAAGTTTCTGTTATGAATACACTATGCTGATGATATTTGGATATATCAATGAACTTTTGTATGTTCTGGTTGAGTAAATTACCTCTTCTTTTTCTCCTGTTTATCAATCATGTCATAATCACAGTGCATGATGAAGCGGGGAATGCAAGCTGAGCCAGTTGATTTTTCTTAGTTTTGTTTTGATCTATACGTACCATATTTCATTTTGACGGATGATGGTTTAATAGTCAAAGAAAGAGACAAGATTGTGACAGAGATAGAGAGGTGAATTAATTAATGACATGAAAATGGATCAATTAAAATCCAACTTGGTTCCGGTGGATAAGGTCAGCCTAATTTATTGGCCCACAGTTTCAGTTGATATCAACCAACTTGTAATAATATTCATTTTTTGGTGTCAAATCTCTGCTCTGCCTTTCTGATGTCTTCGTAGTTGAATTCGACTGTCATTTTTTTATATGGAACTTGAAAGTTTATGCAAAGCTTCACATTTAGATCCTTTGACCCAAACTTCAAACCTCGCTAAAAGCCTGCATAACCTTTTAGAGAGAGATTGAAAAAAAAAAGAGGGATACTGATGATATCTCGTCCAAATCCAGTTCAAACATGTCAAAAAGCTGCCCATTAATTGAGATTGGTCAACTGTGGACCTTGTTTCTGACTTTGAAATCAAGTTCCAGTTTCACAGAAGTTTTGCTGACCGTTTCTTTTTGTAAAATTGGACTCACTCACACCTCCCCCACCAAGGCCAAGTCCTCAACTCATTACTCTTCATTAGTTTTTTTCTTTCCCGTTCTTTTCTTTTCTTTTTGGATGTAAATCAAAGTTCGAATGTAATACTTGAATCAAATGATTCAGTCTAATTATAATTTTAAAGTGATGCTGATAGGGCATGGCACCTTTGCTTCAGCTTTAATTTCAAGTTCATTTCAACACATGAAGAATATGCTTCAAATAATGAAGACTAAGGTAAGGTAATGTACCATCATGTCTTATCCGGTCCCATTCCATTCTTTTATCATCTTTTGTCCTTTTTTCGATGATGATGATGATGAGAAGCTTCCTGTGTGTTTCCTGACCTCCTTTTTTCGGTATATTTAATTGAAGGACATAAAGTGGTTTGTGTGCTCCTTTTCCCATTTAAATCTTCCAGTCATTGACTGATTGCAAATTTTATTGACGATTTTGGCTCTCTTTCTTTTTCAAAAAAAAAAGAAGTGAAATATATTCTTAGATTAATTCATAGTTAATTACAAAGGAGAATTATACGTGCATAGATATATATATATATATAACTAATTTGGGATTAGTTATAGGTGATTAATTATTAAGTAAAATGGAAGAAGATTCATGCACCCTTTAATCTTTGAATAATTAACTAATAAGCTAATTTTGCATGAATTAGGCTGTAGCTTAGATTAGTGTCGGCAATACACGTCAGCCGTGATTAATGTTAACCTTATTAATTAGTAATAAGCACCTTTTTTTTTTTTGGAGTTTAGTGCGGGGTTTGGGGTCACCTTTTCGTACATACAATCAATTAATAAAATGGATGATGAGAATTGAGTCACGTCACCCCCCTCTCTCGTCGGCAACCCAAGTAGGTCAAATCCAAATTCTTCTACTCTTTTGCAAACGTGTGTTCGTATATTTATGAGAGCATTTAATTTGCTATAATTTTATCGTGCCCCGCACACTTTACATATTATTATGATTTTTCTTAATTTTATCCTTATAATTGATTTAGTTATATATATGTCAAGGGACTCAAGGTACTTTTTTAATTAATTTTATTCATTGTTAATTTTTTATTTTTAATTATAATCTATAATAAATATATTTTTTAAAGTTACAATGTGGATGAATAAGATAAAATTAAAAAAAAATGAAATGAGAACAAGCATCTAGATAATAAAAAAAAGGAATTTTAGATCAGGATGAAAGAAAAAAAAATAAGGTGAGGGTGGAAGATCGTGTTCTTATCGTCTGATACCATGATCATTATCTGTTCACATTAACTTTCATCATAAAAAGGTATTTAACAACATCTAATAGTTTTGCATGAATGGTGATGTTTCTTCTACCTTATATTCCTCTGCTTTAGATCGTAATAATTATAATAAATATATGATATTAAACATGTAGCTATAAATAGTAAAGGTGTGTGTGTAAACACAGAACAAAAGCGGCGGGCACGTTTCAAATAAAATTCTCATCCTTACTTAAATTAAATGTGTTGGACGCATGCGCACTGCACTCCACGCACCACCATTTAATTGCCTCTTCTTCTTCTCTGAATCCATCCATCGTATCCAATTTATCCATCTCCATCTCCTCCTCTGTTTTATAAACAAATCATTTCCTCCTCCTCTGCTTTCGATCGATTCCGCATACATATATACACATGCGTGCGCATCAAGGTGGCGAACCCACACGGCCACCATTCGTCGGCGGCGCCCGGCGGTACTGGTGGTGAAATGGAAGCGCAGGCGGCGGCGGCGGCGGCGGCGGCAAGGCTAATGTACCACTCATCCGCATTGCAACCGGAGATGCTGCTCCCGGAGTCGTACGCTATGGCCACCGCGCTGGGCCACGTCATGGTCGGCGGCGAGCGGCAACCGCAGACGCCGCCGGCGTACGTTCCCTCCTCGTCGTCGACGATGCAGTGGTCTCCTCCGGGTGGAGACCAGAAGAGAATGAGGACGGAGCTGTCGGCGCCGGAAATGGTGGCGCTGCGGTACTTCCACTACTACTCCGACGGAGATCATCACGTTGAAGGTGATTTTTTTTTTTTTGGTTTCCTTATCCTACCTTAACTTACTCGATATTATTTTTTTTCAAAAAAAAAAGAAACCTTCTTTTTATGGGTCTCCTCTTTTATCATATTTAGCACTTTGTTTGTTCAACTCCACATGTTTCCATGTGGGTAGTCAAACATTAATTTCCTTGCTTTTTAACTTGTTAAATTTAGATATTGTCCACATCCTAATTTTACTGTTCAATTACAGAGTCAAACTTGGGTGGTAAATTTTTTTAAAAATATTTTAAATAAAATGGAAAAAAATATTCAACCTAAACTAATTAAAAAGAATCTACCTACTTAAATACCAGGATTCAATGAATTTGAAGAGAAAAATAAAATAATTAATAAGAAGATAAATTGATTTGAGAAAATTTTCATTTTATATATGGAGGAAAAACCTCCTCATAGTAATAATAATGATAATTCAACGTGTTTCTGACGTCTCCATCTGTTCTTTGTATCGGGCTTTTGTTTTAAAAAACCAGCAGCGGCGCAGCATCCACAAGGCTTACTCCCACCACTGCAAAGCCCTATTCTGATGGCGGGGGCAGCAGCAGCCATGGACGAGCCTTCCCCTGCTTCCTCCATCATCGACGAGGTGGAAGCACCGGCGGCGGTGCAGGCGCCGAGGCGGAGGAAGTACCGCGGCGTCCGGCAGCGGCCGTGGGGCAAATGGGCCGCGGAGATTCGCGACCCGCAGAAGGCGGCTCGCGTGTGGCTGGGAACGTTCGAGACGGCGGAGGAGGCGGCGCGGGCGTACGACCAGGCCGCCCTCCGCTTCCGCGGCAGCCGAGCCAAGCTCAACTTCCCCGAGGACGCCGTCGTTCCCCGCCCACCTCAGCCGCCGCCGGTGTCGGCGGCTACGGGAGCGAGCGCGCACGCCGTGGACGACTACCTGGCATACACGAGGCTGCTGCAGGGGCCGGCGAGCACGCTGGATGAGCTGGTGCGCTCCGGCTATCGTGCTTCGCATTCGTCGCCGGCGGCGTGCGCGGTTCCTTCTCCGGCGTCGACGGCGTCGGCACCGGATGGTTCTTACTTCTCGCAGATGGATTGGGGCGGGGTTTCTGAGTTCCCGGCGACCACATGGACGGAGTCGAGCATGTTTCCTCCTCCTCCTCCATAGTTGATATATAGTCGGTGATGGAGATGGTGGTGGGAAATGGCCGTGTTTTTTTTTTGTCTCATTGTTCTCAATACTTGCCCTGTTTATTCAGTGATTGCTTTGGAAGATGGCGATAGTTCTTTCTTACTTTTTTAGCACACGGAGATTAATTGGAGAAATAGAAGTCGTGAGAATTTTGATGATCGGTTCTCAATCAAAGATTTTTTTGCTCAAGAAAATATCAAGGGGAAGATTTTTTTAAAAAAATTTCAATGACATTAATTTCTTAAGCATGATACTTCAAGTTCAATTAACAAGAACCTAAAACAAACATTTTCCCTCCAAAACACTGCATCGAACTTGTTCTTCTCCCCCTTATGTCTATAATTGGAGAGCGGGTGTTTTTTAGCTATAAAAAATTGATCATAATATTATCATTCAAGCGAAAAGGTAAAAGCACACTTGCAATCGCCTAAAGAAATATAAACAGCATGCAAGTGAAGCTACATAATTATACCAAGACAGCATGAATGGCAAGTGCTCCGGCCATCATTTGCATTTACTTTGAGGAAGAAAACGAACAAGATGCAGCAGATGTACGGCAAACCTTTGTTAGCGGTTCATAAAGAGTAAACTTCTCACTTTTCGGGTTGTGGCTTCAAACGAACCATTTGAGCACCTTACATAAACAACAAGCTTGTATTCACTCTGCCGATCTCCACCGAAAACCAAAAGAAAAAAAAAATCGAATAAAGAACCATCAAGTTTAAAGGGCAAACAGAATTGTCTCTCACAAGAGCAGAATCTCAAAGGCTTATAGGAAACATCGAATTGTTGTGCACATCACATGAACCTAATTTAACCAAAAGAACAGATTCAAATCGTGCGCAAAGTCAACTATCCAACATTAAAATCGAGTACAAGGAGAAAAAATAATGAAGCAGAGCTATTCCTTTTCTCAAACTAACACCTCTAAATACTCTGCAGCTGTGAGAAGGAAATCCGGATAACCGACCGGTCAATGTTGCTTGCATGCTTGCATACAAGGGCTTCGGTAGCCTGTTCCTCGTCCTCAAACAGAACCAGGGCCTGCTTTTTTCCATTTGCCTCAAAAAGCTTTGTGTTTACAATCGTGCCATGCTCCTCCAGGTGGGAGATAATCTCCTCCTCAGTGATGTCTTGTGGAAGGGATGACAAATGAATCATTTTTGTAGGAGAACAGCAATATTTATAGTTTTTCACTGCATTATTGTTGAAGCGGTTAAGATTGGACCCTGCATATTCATGAGTATCCGGTGCCGGAGTGATGCTGGGATATTTGGAGAAGTTCAACTCCAACCTCTTTCCGAACAACAATGAGCCCTGAAATTCCATAGAGACAAATTTACTAAAAAATGCAAAATCATGATTTTTGGCCATCTTGAAGTAATGCGCATCGGAGTCAAAGAGATTATCAACACAATCTAGCTGAATATCACAGGAATACAATCTGATGATCAGTGCATCAAACAAACCATGAATTTTCTTGATGCCCGTGTATATATAGCTCATGTAAAATGCATTCCACGTCCATGTGAGCAGAAATTCATTTCTAGTTACTCTATAAGTTTTTCGAGCACCACATGTTACCCATACACAAACAAGGTGAGAACAAACAAAGTCAATCAGTCACTACAGCTAGCTCAGTATCATATAAATATAAAATGCACCTTACCCTCCTTTTGAGTTCAAAAGAACACACCTCATGCACCCTGCCCCTTTAGTTTGGTTTGCCATGAATTATCATTATTTGTCTTTATGGTTCTCACCCTTCCCTACTATCAATCGGAGTTTGTTGGTGACTATACTTTTGTAGATGCCTTGGACATTCTGATCTTCACATCATGATCTTTCTCCTCATAACTTGCGTGAAGGACCGGATTATCATTAACACTGTTGTCTTTCTTACTCAGTAATCACGTATGTTGGTGTCCTTATTCTTCTGATGTAAGGCTGGAAATTTGGAGTTGGATTTGAATGTGTATAAACAATTGGTCAATGGTTTTTTTTTTATTTTATTTGGGCACAAACCTCTCTGATCTGCTTAAGTCAAAATTTGGATACCTTATTATTCAAGTCCAACCGAGTTTGGATACTAGAAATAAAACATGATTTTAATTTATGCTAGGTCGGGCTTAGGTTTGGGTAACTACACAATTAGTGGGGTTACCAAACATCTTGCCATCCCTACATCAATGCAATTAAGCAATTTAAGAAGTTTTTAAGATAACTAAAGTGCAGCAAACCTTCAAGAAGTGTACAGCCAATTCTGCCTGAAAACCGTCCTCCATCTGGATAAGTGCATGATCTGGTTTGTTGCGAAGCAGTTTTATTCTTATAATGTTGCCATATATTGAGAACAAATTGAAAAGTTTGTCTTCATCGATTTTCTGCATTAAAACAGAATTAATGGATTAAACAGGTCCAAATATTTTTAAAAGGAAATATTGAACAAGGATGAACTTACATCAGGATCTAAGTTAGTAACTAAGAGCGTACACCTGTCATTAGTACCCGTCACTCCAGGAGGCAATCCACCACCAAATGCGGCTGCAACTGCAGCAGCATTGCCCATCTAATTCATAAAATATTAGCACGCACATTTCACAGAATACAAATGGATCAACCAAATGTACCAAGCATGAAATTATAATAAAATACGATAAAACCTGCCAGGACAAAGGCCATCAAACTCACCTGTCCAAATGGAACTGAAAGAAGAAAGACATAATTAATCAGCGTAATTGACATTTAAAAGGAGCAGAAGGAGCTTTAGAGAAACAGAAAATGGACCTCTGCCACCAGATGCTTGAAGTGCATAGAGACCTCCACCATCACCATATCCATGCTATTGCACATAAGGGAGACAAGGAAAAGAAAAGGAAAAAAATAACATCAACGGTTGTTTCAGAAAATAGCCATCACCAAGTGTTTTACAACTATTTTAACTGTTGCATGAGAGCAGAATGCAACTTACTTGTGAAGATCTACCTCTCTGTTCAGTTGGCAATGATGGATTAGTGAAATCTCTGCATTAGCACAATGGGTGTCTCAGAAAAAATATTCAAAAAACGTAATAATTTTACTTTGAACATCACTCATCATTCAGCATAAGGCCGTTATTGTTTTTCCTTTACTAACTACTATGTCAAGTTATTTTCTATTGTTGTGCAACAGGACATTCTGATCAGTGGCAATAGATACATATATAGGATAGCATACCTAGATCTGTCATTGTTGTAATTCACTTGCAACTCATTGAGGCTGCATTTGAACAACAAAAGGCAATGTGCAAGAAATGTTACAAAAGCAAAGGAAAATAAAACCAAGTTAATAAGAAAATGTGACTGAGGCTGACTTTGAAAACTGTATATCTAGCTGACAGCAGCCATCATATATATTGCGCCCCTACAAAAATGATGAAACAATACAATCAACTTATAAGACCTTTGAGGAGCTTAACAGCTAAAATTAAACTACATTAAATTACTTGCAGAGAACTTCTTGCTTGAACAGCACTTTGACGTGATTCAAACTGGATAAGAGCCTGAAAACCTAAAAATCAGGAAACTGGTATGTTATTTCAGTTTTATAAGAACCATCTTTCCAGTGAAATAATACTAGTAAAAGAAAAAGGTAATTGTCATGAAAACAAAATAAGATAAATGTAATGAAAAAACTAGAGATCTCTACTATATGTGGAAAAAAAAAGGAACGATCAATGTCTTTCAGAAAGACCAAATTCAGAAAAGGAATTTAAAGATACTGACCAGCTGACTTCTGGAACGTGACAATTTTCTCCACAAATCCACAGGGAGAAAACACTTGATGTAGCACCTCCACTGTGATGGGATAAAGCATGTGATGAATTGTAACCAATAGGATGCGATTAGGGGGTGATTCCTGAGCATCCAACAAGAATCCATCAAGAAAATGACAAGAGAGAAAAATAACTCAGAAAAAAATTATAGTTACATATATTATTTTTGGTCATCTAATACACAATAAGTACATAGCTGCATAAGTTTGAAAACGTCTAAAAAACTTGCGTTGATGTTGCATTTCAAAAAATTTTGCTTCATGTTTATCTGAGGTAAGAAAAATAAATTAGTCATTCCTGCAAAAAATGTTGCATCAACATGGCTTCAAGCTGAATATGACCTATGAAAAATTAGTGTGATTGATCTTAGGTTCATGTTCCACACAGCTAAAGATATGCCACTCATATTCAAAATACTAAATTACTAATTACCCAAAAAATTATAAATACAGCACGATGGAAATTAAGCTTTAGCTTTGAGTGGTTATCCACACAAAACTAACATCCAATGAAAGCAAAATTATTAGCATTGTAAATAGACATAGTCATGACAAAGCTCTAGCCTAAAAGCTAAAGAAAATCAAGTTATCAGATTACAAACCTGATCACCTTTCCGACCTTGAGAGTTCTGGTCAGTTGTTGTTAGTTCTTGATGTGAAGAAAATTGTATATAAACATTTCTTCCCCTGAGAGAGGCACAGTCAACATCAGTTGTAACTTCTTGCAAAACCAATAGAAGCACAATAGCTTACAACTACCAAAAGGAGCACAATAGCTTAAAACTAATCTGAAGCATAGGCCTTCTTTTAGTGAGAATGAAATTGTTCATTTTCATTTATGTTGTTATGATAGAAATACGTAAATCTATCCATAAGTTAGAATAGTTGAACTGTTCCTAACACATTTATTTAAGAAACTCACGTGCTCAACAGGTAAGTTGATAGCCAGCACATAGGATATTTATTGAAAAAATTATCATGGGGGCAAAACAATGTAGGGTCTCAAACCAAAACCACCAAAGTGGAATAATAATTCAATGCTGCTACTACAAGCAAAGCAACTGCTTTGGGTCCAAAGCCAAGAACTATCACAACCAACAGCCTTCAAAATTATCATGACAGTGTGGAATGTATTACGAGGTGTCATAGAGTTGATAGAATTTGATGTATGGTTAGTGAATATAGCAAAATGCATATTGGCTCGAGTGAATGGAAAGACTGTTGGATATTTACTAGTTGATAAAACTTCAAAATGCATGTTGGATATAACTCAGGCTACAAAATTTTATAGGATGATAAGGTTCATACAAAGGCCTTTTGTACTTATTGTCCTAATATTTTAGGTAGGTTGATGTACCTCATGTGTGTGCATATGCACCCTTAGCTGGAAGGTGGATACCATTGGCCAGTATGAAGTTCCAACGTATGAATCTAGTGACAATACCAGGTCTATTTGGAAATAATAAACACTAGAAAACATAAGTATCTTGGTGCTCTAAATTTCAGTAGTTCACTTCTATCATCATTTTTTACCCACTGCAACTTTAATTTTGAATTTTATCTAAAACAGATGCTTGCTGCATTGACCTTTTTTTCTTAGTATTCTCTATCAAACTTCATCCATAACTAATGTTTCCTATATGCTTTTGAAGTGATAATTTCAATTCCTTGGAACCTTGCATTGACCAGAGCCAACATTTATTTTTATGCTTTTTAACTTTTCCAACTGATTCTTTCTAATATGGACCATATATCCATCAACCAGAGCCTCCCATCCAACGAATATGTTGTTTCTAGTGTTTATAAATTATCTACACTGCATGAAATGCAAAAGAGGCATTGTATTTTAACTCATCACAACATTCTTGCATCAAAACGGTGGTGTCACTTTCATTTGACCTCTAAGACTGCCTTGTTGAGTTCTAAAGCATTGGGGTAGATGTGTTTTTGCTATCCTATTTCAGCATCTCCAAGTGTATCCTGAAAATACCAGAGGAATAGCCAATAGAAAAGTATTCAGGACCACACCTAACACTCGGTTGGACGTTTGTGTAGTACTGAATAACATTTGCAGCAGAAGATAAATCATGCATCTGAAGAAGAGCCTGCTTTAAAAAAACACGTAATTAGTCGATGAAAGAAAACCTACAGCTTGGAGAAAGAAAAGGGCTGTCAACCTATAAAAGATGGAAACAAAGTCAACCTGATTCTTGGCTCGTAGCATCACAAGCTTGGTGACCACCCCAAATGGCTGCACTAACTGAAGAAGGTCACTCTGCACGATATGCAACACAGATTCAATACGGTAAGAGAGAAAAATTCGCATACTTCAAACAGTATAACGAAGGAATTAGAACCCTACCTCGGATATCTCATGGCCAACGTTGCGGATGTGAATGACCTTAGAGGGCTCCGTCATTTTTTCGCACTTCGCCCTCTCCCTCGAGCCTGAAATCAGGTACCTCAACAATCTTCCTACACTTCACAATGGAAAGCGTCAAAATTGGATCTTTAATCATCCATTTGATAAGAAAAGGAAACAGAGGCAGAAACCCTAGGCATTGACAGCAAATCGAGCCGAAGAAAGAAGAAAGGGGGCACAGCCCGAGCTCTCACCTCCAGCGACGGCGAAGGGGATCTCAAACCGAGACGGAATCGAGAACGCTGAGTTCGATCACCGCGAGTCCCGCTCCTAGTCGATCCCTAGAGATCGAGGGCCTCAGCGGATTGATTGGATTTGGGTCGGGCAGTGTGGGGGACTCCAACGCCTTGGCGTAGGCAAGGAAAAAAAGGGGCGAGGGAGGCAGCCAGAAGCCCTAAATGGATAGAAGTCTGTGAAATGCGATGATCAAATAAGCATTCTGGTGTTCCGGAGGAACACCAAGGATCTCGTCCGAGTCTCGATCTCGACCGTTGGTCTGATCGAGCGACCGTGAAGTCAGTTGTTTTCATCCGTGTGGATTGGATTATTCGTAAGCCTCCAAGACCCAACTTATCCTTCGCAGCAATGTAATAAGTGTATTTTATGTTTTACGGCAACAATAAGGTAAGGGTACTCTCACGACGGATCATTTATTTATTTATTTATAAGGTACTCATATATATTGTGAATATAGTACTTGGTTTTATGAGTTAATAGTTTGTGATTAGTATATCGGTGTTATGTTAGGCTTTAAAATTAGGTATAAAATTTTGTACGGGATATTGGTGGCAATACAATTATAAAAAATAAACTTTTTTTTTTTGTTGATGCTCGACATGTTTGGATTGTTAATTATTGGATCGATAGTATATCGGTGTGCTTTATTTCAATGCGATAGAAATAAAGCATTTCACTGTATGTGAAAACAATAGGATAGAAAGCTATTCTTCTAACTCGCTTAATATCTTTTAAAAAATTAAATATAATTTTTTTCAGGTTTTTTTGAACTAGTTAAACAACTGAAATATATTGTGACAACATCCATATATCGCTCATGTAGTAAATTTAAATAAAATGAGAATGACAAGGGAAAGATCTAATTATACTCAGGTACTTATGAAATTTAAATTAAATGACGATAGCAAACGAATGATCTAATTACAATCAAACAGTTATGAAAACGAAATCAACTTGTTATGAAATGAAATACATGCAATATAGTTATATATACTGTATATATACATATATATGTTAATTTTGCAGTGGAGATAATTTGATAGGATTAAAAAATATTAATTATATAATGTAATTATTGTTTTAACATATTAAAATAGTTTTAAATACAACTACCTTAATATTTTACCACTCTAATTGTAATACATTTTAATATTATAAATTTTAGATAATCATGTTAATAATAATAATAATAACAGATATTATAAAATATAAGAAAATGTCTTTTAACTAGTTAATATTATGAGGTAGAGACCCAAGTGAGACAGGCATTCCTCGTATTCCCAAAGAGAACACCGGAGATTTTGGACAAGATGTTGAAACCAATTCCAAGCAGGAAGATTAAAAATAAATAGGAATTAATCATAAATACGGTCAACACCCCACAAATTGAACCAACAAGAGCAGTAATACTTGCATCACCTTCTGTGCTACAACCCACATCAATGTAGTAATTAGCATAGAAAAGAATACCGTAATCCACAGGGTATTCAGCAATCGCCAAAGGAATGATGATGACACTGCTATAACAACATCTTTATAACTAGCAAAATACGAATTCAGATTCACCATGGATGGGTTGCCGAGCGAACCATTTCAGTAAAAATTTCAAAGCATTGTACAGCACTGGTTGGTTTTCTTTGCTTGCTTGTAGAACATCTGCTCATTAGAAACAATAACAAAGCCAAAAGGGAAGAACAATCAATACAAATTCTTAAACACGAAACAGGTTCATAATCACGAAAAGTTGGCAAATATATTTTGGTCATGTTATTCATGCAAGTACTTGCTCTCCCAAATCCATAGAGCTGTCCGATCAAAATATTTTGATGTATTTACAAAGTTATGTCGTTTTTTAGATTACATATAATACAAATATATATTAACATCAATAGGGTAGAAGCCCTACACTATTAATAGGACTCAGAGTCTGCAACAACATGATTAGATGCTCTATCCTATTATATTTGAAATATTTACAATAACAGCTGAATAATGAATATGAATTTTAATATTTTTATGATTGTTTAATGAAATCTTATGATGTTTTAAAATATTATTTAATATGAATAGTAACGTGCTATGTTGTGTGGAGGGTATTTGGCTATTTGCATGAACCGGCCATGCCGCATGATCCACTTATATTTCTTCTAAACTACGCTCGATTACCAATTACGACGACATTAATTTGAACATAAGACAAAAGGCAAGAAAAAATTCCATGTGCCTGAATATTTACGTTTCAGAGGTTGCATGAAATGGGGTAGAAAGGGAATGTTAGTTTGGGCCTCCATTGCTGCTAGTTTTTACTCAACTAGGAGGATTTGTGCTAGTATTATGAAATAATGAAATCGTGTCTTCAACTATATGTTTGACAGGAAAATGCACTCTGTTCTTCGGAATGAACATGAACTATAAACATTAAATACTGAGGCCCATACCTGCGATGCTGCACTGAGATCCGAACTCTTCTCGACAAGGCTGTCCAATCTCTCTCCTCGTGCAAGCACGCTATCGATAGTCTTATGCTGCAACAATTAGAAACATACCGGCTAAACGAATCAGGATTGCTGAAAATTTCCACTTAAGCTTACTCCCACCAGGTAAAACAACAAACAATATTCTGTATTAACTATTATCTCAAGATATTATTTGCATAAATTTGATATCCATTGGATAGTGGGAAGAAAAGTTAATGGTCTTCTTACAGAACCAAAATAAGTACAATCCAGTATAGCCACAAGCATTGTTGGGACTCAAGATTGTGAAGTCATATTATGATAGACAGGCATCTGCTTGCCAAATGAGGTCCGGTTGACCATAAAAGTGAAGGGGAAATGAAGCAGAAAGATTGTGCATAATTTGTTGAACCAACAGAAAGTACCAAAGAACAATTGGAACCAAGAATTTGTTTGCTCCAGATCTTCTTACTTTAGAAAATTAGAACCATTAGACAATTTTGACAAGTTGAATATCCAATACCGAATTTTGGATCACAATAATGTCGATTTTTTTGAATGTCATTCTTCAACAAACCGATACCCACACTGCCTCCAAAAAACAAGAGTAATTATAACAATTTTCCATGATGGCAACCTAAATTACCATGAAGGTGACCAAAGAAGCCCTCTTCCTCAATGACATAGAGAACTTTATAAGCAGACAGCTGAATCATAGATCAAATTGATCTATCACTAACCTTATCACTTTCTAACAAATATATAAGCTCTGGGCAAAAGAATATATAAGTTCCTTAATCCATAGACAAAAGAGGTTCTCAGTGGCAAAATTATTGCTCAGATGATAAAACTTATGGCTATAATTTTTGTTATAAAAGTTAAGTGCTCTATACATGTATCAATATTCAGGATCTTTAGAACACCTAGAGCTACATACTTACTAGGATAATCTTGGTTTCATCCAGGTCTCGTTGAATCTTCAACAACTTGTCAGCCTCCGCAGGATCCTAAGAAATGTAAGCATAAGTTATTTGTTGAGCTCACAATATAACAACTAAATATAATTAAGTAACACAAAATAAAATGATTGAGCTGAAATTAGGTGAAAGAGATATACCAATGTTCAATATCAGTTATCACAAAATAAAATTGCAGCATTTCCAGATAAATAGTAAAGAAAAGAAGAAACCGTATTTATCACATAGAGCATAAAACATAAACAGATATCTTAAACTTATCCATTGTATACCTCAGGTTGTTACTATTGGCATGACTATATAACAAAATAGTATAGCATAGCTGAACAACAGCATTCAAAGAATAGCCAGACCTCAAATTTTGTCAAGGCTTCAGTTAGAAATGACCATGGTTCAGTACAATCTGCTTGTTGCGTTCTCCAAGACTCCCCAAAAGTCTTCTGATATTCATCTAGTACCTTCATGCATTTAGTATTTTGTAAGATTAATGCAAACGGAAAAGCCAAATTTAGCAATTTATTTGTGATCTTATAAACCCTCACAAGAACCAATGTTCGAGTCAGGTAAGCGATGAAACACAAATAGCACTAAGCAGAATATTGAATCCAAAACTTGTATTTTAAACTCAAACCCGATAACAAGAAAATAATAACTGATGTGCATTGATTATATTGAGAAGCATGTTACAGCACCATAATAGAAAGTAGAAACTCCTTAATCATATTAGGAGTATCATCAGGAATATAGTTCTACATACCTACATGGGAAGAAATCTAGGAACCAGAAAATCAAGATCATGGCTGAAGAAGCAATGTTGGATTCTCACAGCATATCATTTTCAATTCTTTTAGTTTCTAGAGGATCTTTATAAAAGCAAAATAGTTAGAAGGCTGCCCTCCAAAATTGTTGGAAGTTCTAGATGATCTTGGCATTAACCAGTATAAAGAAATGGATTACAATTAATATTTCTTTTACTTGACATCTGCTTCTAGAGATATTCAAACTTTCACTAAAATTCCTAGTCTTCGGAGCTCAGAGGCAACTTTTCATGTAGAACCTCATATGCTCTAGCACATCATTCTATACTTTTATTAACATCAGCCTCAATTCTACTTTGTGTATCAATATTATTTATCAAAAAACAACCAGACCATCATAAATATCTTCATCCAAACTTATACTTGGGAATCAGAATGACTGAGAAATTAGGGAACTTGTTCTATTGAGCAAGGTAGAACAATGCATTATCATTTGAGAGATTAAACAAGGTTATATTTGGAACATGTTGCATCTCCCACTTATATGAGAAAATACATAACCATTTTCATTTGTTGTTTAGGTTCAAAACCAACTTTCTGAGCATTTCTTCCTCTTCAAGGGAGACATACCGCAACTTATTCCGTTTTGAACATATTTATCCTCACATTCAAAGATTGCAGATAGTTTTTTTATACTATGACACTCCCTCAACTATCCATGGCAAGAATGTGCACGTAGCATTTTTTCCCCATAAATCACTATGTATTTCTTCTTTACCACATCCTCCCCTCTCCGCTTCTCAAAGTCTTCAAACAATAACTCCAAGTTATCACATCAAATCCTTGGTCGTAGATTTATGCATCAAATATACAATAAATATATGAACAGGAGATGAACTTTTCTAAGGTCTATGGCAGAACAGATGAAGAGCAAAAACAACACCTTTAACATCATCCTTGAATGGGTGGTACCCTATAAAATACTAATAGGGGTGGCTGGATTTACCCAGCTGCGCATTCAAGTAGTTAGATAGTATGCACTCATAACAGTGTTCTTTAAGCATGTCCCTACCATCATGCATGAATGAAAATGGATCCAGATCAAAAAATATAACTGGATGAGAAATAATCTAGGTCATGCGTATCAATGAGCTTCACTACTTACCATACCCGTTAGCACAACAACAAATACAGCATCATTTCCCGTACCAATTTTTTTTTTAAAAAAGGGACCATAATATTTAAGCAATCGTGAAAACTAGCATATGTCAATAGCTTTAACAGAGGCACAAAGTGTGGCAGAAGCAGATTTACTATAATTGTGAGACAAAGACCACACTGGATAGATTCCAAGGAAAAACTGGAACCTCCGCATAGCACATAAAATACAATGGAAAGCAGAGATAGTGAAATATTGAACCAGGAAAAATTAAGGTTCAGCTACCTTGTTTAGGAGAGAAAATGCACTGCGAACTGGATAATGATCGTCCATAAATGCAATAGCGCAAAGGCCATCGCGATTGTAGGAGTGCACCTTGTACTCTACAAAAAGATTAAAAATGTCAACAAATATTTAAAGCAAAAATTTAAGCATAATATACCCAAGAAGTATCATCCTCACAGTAGAACATCTACTATGGTCACTTAAGCAGGTTAAGCAATTCCAGAATTATACCTATTTCATGATGTTTGCGCATTATGCGCTGTGCCTCAATCGATCGTCAGGATACGATTGGAAGCCATACATGTATTAGTATGTTATATTGAGATTTCATAATTGCTATATAAATTTTCAGATGTCAAATCGAAGTCAAAATAAGTGAAACGGGTAGAATTTCAACAAGGAGGAAACACAAAAAAATTGTCTAATAATAGAACAACCACACTAGACTCGCGAATTACGCAAATCGAAATGAACCAAACACGCAGAACACCGGATCAGATCAAGGTGGAAAGAAGTTAGACACCTTCATGCTGGACGGACTGGCGCTGGCCCGGAGCCGTGCGCTTCGCGACGGTGCGGGAGACGAAGAGGATAAACTCCTTGGCGGCCGTCCTCTGGAAGTAGCCGAAGCGGCTGACGTCGGAGGCGCTGGCAAGGATCACCGACTCCGGCGACCCGGAGGAGGAGGAGGAGTCGCCGGCGCCGGTGCCAGCTCTCAGCACGAGGAGGGCGGTAATCTTCATCTCCGATCCGCTGATCCCGATGCCGATCGGGAAGCCTGAGGCAACAAGCAAGCAAGCGGCGGCGTCCCTCCGAAGAGATCGGCTTCTCTCTCAACTTTTTCCTACGCTTTTCGCCGATGATGCGAGAAAGAGGGAAGGGAAATCGATGGAGAGGGGGGACGCGGAATATGTTCTTCAATTAATAAAATAAATATACTGCTGGTTCACCTAACTAACACAAAGCTGTACTTAGTTTTTAGCACTATTTTTATTTATTTTTAAAAACACACGCTGAACACAATTAGATGATGCGAATTATAATAATCGGGGGTTTAATTGATCAATAACTTCTTCTGTTTTCGGTCATATGAATAAATTGCATAAACGCCCTCGCGATCAAATGTAATTACACTTGAGGTCTCAAAATTCTAATATTGAAAGGCACGTAGCTTATTAGCACTCAAAAGTGGAACGAGTCTAATAAGTCGTTTGGAACTTCATGTCGTTAATTCTCCAAGTATAAATACGGGGGAGATGAAGTAATAATTATGGGATGTACTGCTGACCTTAATTTTAAAATACCGCCATATATTAGGATATTTAAAATGTTTTTTAGATTATTATTCACATTTTAAAATAGATAAAAAAATATTCGATTGTGAGAGAATATATAAGCTCTAATAAATAATTATTTATAGGAGAATGGAAAATACTAGGAATCTGTTTGGTGGATTTATTATTCGAGCAACAGGTTATGAAGATGATATCAATGGGTTCCGTAAGGTATTATAATATTAGAACTTGAATGTAAATATTTCAAAATTAAATAATAATAACTATGAAGAGCATAATGATACTTAGAGAGTATAATCAACAATTTTGGATGGCAATGCGGCTCAAAATTTACAATGATAATTATAGGTATTTAATCGTATTGTGCCCTGTTTCCGTTCCCACGTGAGAAACTTTGAAACGAATCAGCCATCAGATCATGGCGTCCGTGTGCACTGCGCCGGCGGAGAGTGGCAATTCCGTAATTAAAAGCTCCAGCCAACTGCCCTTTCCGTTCCCCCATCATCTCAGCCGGCGACGAGGAGACGCCGCCGCTCGCACCGCTATGGGCGCGGATGGTGCTGCAGCCGAAGAACCCACCGTGATGGCCACGGAGGAGCTGGAAACGGGTGCCTCGTCGCCGCCGGCGAGCCCGATCCAGCTCCTCCCCCTGGACGCACTCCGCAACATCATCGGCCGCCTCGGCATCCTCGAGGTTCTCGCGTGCCGTCCTGTATGCCGCCTCTTCCGCGACGCCCTCTCCTCACCGTCATTCTTATCCTCCCTCCCCCCGCTTCACCTCCTCGCTCTCCGCCAACCGCGCGCCGCCGCCGGCCGTCACCCCTGCCTCCACGCGCTCGACCCCTCTCTCCGCCGGTGGCTTCGCATCCCTCTGTCCTTCCTTCCGTTCCCGTCATCCTCCCCCGTTACTGCCTCACGCTCCCTCCTCTACCTCTGGGTGGATGCATCCGCCGAGTCCAAGAGCCAACTCAAGTCTCTCGCCGTCTGCAATCCTCTCACGGGATCGCATCGCCTGCTACCGCCACTCGGTTCCGCGTGGTCTGAGTCTCGCCACGGCACCGTCCTTGCCAGCGTCGACGGTGCTGTCCTCGTAGTCACCGAGCTCGCCGCTCTCTTCTACGCGCAGGGCCCTGATCGTTGGCTCAAGTTCCCCCTCGACCTCCCCTCGAAACCACGCAGCCCGATTCTGATGGCTGGCGCAGTCTTCGTCCTCTGCGACGTGGGGACGCCCTGGCGGAGCCAATGGAAGCTCTTCTCTTGCAATATCTCCGACCTCGGTGGCGCCGGTGGCTGGGCGCCCGTGGAGAGGCACGACTGGGGCGACGTGTTCGACATTCTCAAGCGACCGCGGTTACTCGCCGGAGCCGGCGGCAGTCGGCTTCTCATGATCGGTGGGTTGTTCTGATCCTGAGGCTGGATCTGTCGACGATGGGGTGGGATGAGGCAGGAAGGATGCCTATGGAGATGTACCGGTGTTTTGGCGGTGGAGTACCAGGGCCTGTTGTGGGAATTGGGAGCAGTAACAAAGTCAAGGTCTTTGGTGGAGGTGGGAATGTCTGGTTCACAGGGAAGCGGGTAAGACGAAAGATGGCAATGTGGCAGGAGGAGGATGTCAGAGAGAGTGGCGGAGGTCTGTGGAGTTGGGTGGATGGAATACCTGGATTTAACGAAGGCATGTTCAGGGGTTTCATGTTTGACGCTGGATTCACTGCAATATCTTAACTGAGTCGAACAATTGGTAAGATCTTCCACACGTTTTCTATGATTAACTTAACGGATGCTTTTGTAGGATTTTGCATCCGAATTCCTCATATTTTTTAGAAATTCACTTTATGAAGTTGAATTATTATACAAAAGGTATTTGACTGATTTCATTTGTTTGGTTGGATCGCTAAATAAAGAATAGTTCTCAGGAGTTTATCTCAGCTGCACTTATGGTTGTTTCAATATCAAATATTTTCATGGTTTGCCTGTAAAGAAGAAATGTTGGATAATGTCCATTAATTGACCCAGTGAAGAAGGAGAGCTTTGATCAGGTCTTCAAACATGTATTTTTGGCACATAGATTTGTTTCATGCCTAGGTGAAATATCTTGCTAAATTGATTTATTCAAGTCATTTCATTCGTATTCTTGTTATACCCATAGAGTCAAACTAGATTAGTAGATTAAGAGCTAGACGTTTCGTAATGTAAAGTAGAGAATCTTTATCCTTATGCAGTGGTACCTAAAGTGAGGTTTACTTTCTCATGAAGTCACGCAAACAAAATACAGACAAAACATTTGTCAATGCATGAAAATATTTGTGGATGTAGAACCATTGTATACTGCAAACCCCTCTTGTTGGTTCTTCAAATAATGGAGTGACACTGAGAATTGGTCTCTTGCACCGGTGAATTAAGTTGGTTGTGAGTTATTTAATTAATCTATTGAGTGAGTATTATCTGGATGCATTATAGTCAAAATTTCCCTTTTTTACTAGATCATGGATAAAAAGCATAGACAAACTTTATGGGATAATCTTTTACCTGTTGGACTCAACAGTTTGATAAAGTAGCACTAGGAAAAGCTGAAGGTGAAGATATTATTCTGCAATATTGTTATAATTTTTCAAATTTATTTCGTAGTATATCATGAGCCTACAATTTTTTTGAACCATCATTCTCTTTATCATGAGCCGACATTTTTTTTGAACCATCATTCTCTTTTCAGTTAACCCTCAAAAATTGCAAAGAAAGAAAAGTGTGTATTTGTTATAGTGGTTTACTGATTGGTTTATGCAAGAAAGATGTTGCATGTAGTTGACTCCATGATCAGACTACTAGTTCAACATAGATGGGTTCCATTTTCTATTGTGTCTTTTCTTTTGCATCTAATCCTGTGCTGCTGCTAAACTCATGGTCTATTTTGCAGGATGCCATCACTTGCCAGCTTTAAGTGCTGGGATAGCTTCTAATCATGCGTAAGTATACTGTAGCACATACACAATTTTAGTTTCAGAAAGCTTAATTTCTGCAGCTTCACCAAGGGTAATTTTAGCAAACTTCTCCTCTGTTTATATAAAACTTTTGAGCTAATGGTGTCTAAAAAATTGTTCGAGACTCATAACTTTCAGACTTAGAATTTCACTAGGACAGTGAAATTGAATTGGGTTTTAAAACCTACTTGCTTCTTTGTGCAAGTTACAGCATCCATAATTCCTGTATGACTAATGCCCTTTTTGATTCTTACCTTATCAAGATTAGGGTTCAAATGAACAAGCTCTGACATCCATTTTGGTTTTCTCCACGGCAGCATTTTCTATTCTTCCAACAAAGAGGGAGTTTGCATAATTCACATGCAAAAGATGAGCTTCGTAAGTCAGCCTCTGCATGAGAGCTGTCAAGGATGCTGTGCTGGTTAGTCTTTTCCCCTCACTATGTCATTTTCAAGTGGCCTTTTTTGTGCTAATTTAACCTTCTATTCATCTTGTATGACCATTTGGCTCAAGCATTATAGCAACTGTAACAATCATAACGTCCGCAACATAGGAGAACCGTGTTTAAAACAAAAATTGTACTCATGCAGAATTGAGATATCGAAAATGAAGATTCTTTTGATTCTTATGTTCGCAGTCAGCATTTGGTAAAAGCGTCTTTAAAGTTTTCTGCCATACATTAGCTCTGTGAGAAGGCTGTGCTCCTATATGATGCCTGATTAGTGTAAGTATCTCTTCCTAGTTAGGGATAGCAATGGTGATCATCATTCTCGTCCCCAGCCATGCTTAGGGGTAGGGGAAAATGTAATCTTTCTTTCTCATTTGTGCTCTAATCCTGCATTGGGTTGGGTTGTCAGGAATGAGAATTTACAATGGAAATCAGAAACTGAAACATAATATATAAAATTTAAAATGAAATGTGTTTCTTTTTCAGGTTCCATAAATTGGGAGGTTGAGATTGGGACCCGGTAGAGTGGGAGAATGGTCTCTCTTTTTTTTCCCTTCTCATTTGTATCTCACATAATATGGTGAGAAAAGAGATTGAGTGAGGCAGAATGGTATGGAGTCTGGGCTGTTTAATGGGGTAGGACAACTCAAAATTGTCATCATATTGCTACTCACCTTGTCATGATCTTAGTTGAATGTCTCTACTGGTTCATCTGTCTCCTGGATGAAGGAAGGTTATTGCTACATCGGTTGAGTTGCCAATTCCTCTTCTTGTCTGTCTTTTTATTTAGCAATCATCATCCCTTATGTGGTCCTGCCCTTTTTTGAGCAGAAGCATCATTTGGTTTCCAGCCTCTAATTGATCTTGGTCAAATTTGTTTTGTAGTTCTGATTGCGACTAGTTAATCTGTTCATCATCTCTGTATGCTGTTTGTCAGGATTTTGGGCCACTTCTCAATAATCTCAAATATTCTTGGTTACATTATTAATTTATAAGAATAATAAATGACTCGGTTTGGATTTTTAGACAGGCAACTAATCCTCATGCAATGAATTAGTATTTAATTTAATACTGTTCCTAACTTTATATAGGCATTTGGCTGTACCGAATTTGATCAAATCAACAAAGGATAGGTAGATGAGATGAACACTTATTACTTTTGTCATCATCACACAGCATGTGGACTAAGGGATAATGAATGAGTCTACCAGCACCGGGTGAACCCAAATGTAGGGTCTCATAATTAAAATTAAATCGTCCCGTCGGAGTTCACTCAACAATGCAATGCACGCTAAAACTCTCTCTCTCTCTCTCTCTCTCTCTGACTCTTGACTGTACTGTCACTGTTGTTGTAAACTTTTGTCTCCTTTTGTTTAGTTCAGTTGCACTTTTACATTTAATTAATGTGTTAAGTCTTGACAGATCTATTTAGTACTAAAATATTTTAAACATTTTTTATAATAAATATGTGCACATTTATATTCATTTATAAATTTAATATTATTTTTTTCGTCCAGATAATCTATTATTAAGTTAATTAACACGAGTTAAACTTAACCAAATCTGTCAATGAGCATTGAGGATACATTCTTACTGTTTCTTCTACTGATGACTTTTTTTTGGGGGAATCTGCATAACAATTTCTTCACTGCATATTTAAATGTCCACCTTTGATGCCGGGGAACAGTGCTGCTCCAGCAATGGCGTCGCTTTGAAGCCTCTATGGAGGCCTTGGCGATTCCTTCTGCCCCTCCTTTTCGTGGAGAGCTCACAGCGTTCGGCAAAAGGCCCCTCGAATGGACTTCTACCTTTGCTCTTTCAGCGGAGGCTGCCCCCAGTGACTGTCCCCGTTTTCTTGCAAATTGTTATTGACGGCTTCTTGCTTGCCTATTGAGTTTTCGTTGAGGTTTTGTGCCAGAATGCAGAGGATGGAGCGGCGGAGTTTGATAAAGGTCGCATTTTTATGCTTTGTCTGCCTCGAGTCGGTGGTTTGGGGCGTCACCGACGCCGGAGATTACGTCGTTCTTGAGGAGTTCCGAAGGGGGTTGTCCAATCCGGAGCTGCTCGAATGGCCTTTGGACAGCGCGGATCCCTGCGGCCCTCCTCGCTGGCCTCATGTCTTCTGCTCCGGCTATAGGGTAACTCAGATTCAAGTCCAGAACTTGGGACTGAGCGGGTCTCTTCCAGATGGCTTCAACAAGCTCTCAATGTTGAGCAATATTGGCCTTCAGAGGAACAATTTCACCGGAGAGCTGCCATCTCTCAATGGCTTGTCAAATCTGCAGTACGCCTATTTTGGGAGCAATCAGTTTGACACCATTCCTTGGGATTTCTTCGTTGGACTCGATAGTTTACAGGCTCTCTCTTTGGATGAGAACCCTCTGAATTTGAGCACTGGGTGGATGTTACCTCCAGACTTGGCGAATTCGGCGGAGTTGATGAATCTCTCACTGATTCAATGCAATCTTGCTGGTCCACTGCCGGATTTTCTTGGCAGCATGAATTCTTTGGCTGTTCTGAAGCTGTCTTATAACAACCTCACCGGTGAGATTCCCGTGAGTTATTCAGGTCTCCCATTGCAGATTCTGTGGCTCAACAACCAGCAAGGTCCGGGGTTAACAGGCTCCATTGATGTCATTGCTAAAATGACTATGTTGACTGATTTATGGCTTCATGGAAACCAATTCACGGGGCAGATTCCCCGCTCCATTGGTTCCTTGACTTCCTTGACACGACTGTGGCTCAACAATAACCAACTCGTCGGTCGGGTTCCTGAGGACTTGACGAATTTACCACAGCTTCAGTCCTTGCAGCTGGATAACAATATGTTAATGGGACCGATTCCAAATGTTAGCTTCGGCAACTTCTCATATGCTCATAATTCGTTTTGCCAATCCGAAGCTGTACTACCTTGCTTGGCAGAAGTCACTGCTCTCTTGGATGTCCTTGAAGAACTGAATTATCCACCAAAGCTTGCAAATTAATGGTCTGGCAATGATCCTTGCTCCAGTTCCTGGCTAGGTATTTCTTGTTCTGATGGGAAGATTTCCGTAATAAATCTACCCAACTTTCGGTTAAGGGGCGAAATTAGCCCTTCATTGGGCAATTTGCATTCTCTCGTGGATGTGATTCTGGGGGGTAACAATCTTACTGGTACAATTCCTGTTAACATGCCGAGCTTGAAATCGCTAAAGCTGTTGAACCTTTCTTCCAATAATATATTACCTCCTGTTCCACCATTCTCTAGTACTGTGACAGTCATACTTGATGGAAATGAATTGTTGCAGATCTCTCCCTCTCCGGGGTCTTTTTCCAATGTCAGTACCTCATCCATCTACTCACCCGATTCTCCTGACCAAACGTCTCCCTCTTCTAAAACAGATATTATCTCGGAAACTACAAGGAAGTTAAATGTTCTGGCTATCATCATTCCAACTGTAGTTGGCATTTTAGTTGGTCTCCTGGTACTTATCCTAGTCTACTACTGTTGGAAGGGTAAAGCTAGTGTATTTTCAGCAACAAGCTCCACCACTACCATGGAGCCTAAAAGCTCTTCAGATCTAGATAGTTTAGCTAAATTGGAATATAAGAATAATTTGAGTAATGATGTAGCTATGAGTGAACTTCACAGTATCAAGAGCAGCATTACTAGTAATGCTTTTGCCACAGATTCATGTAACCCGATGATATCAGTCCATGTCCTTCGGAGTGCTACAAAGAACTTTGCTTCTGAGAATGTGCTTGGCCAGGGTGGGTTTGGTGTGGTTTACAAGGGAGAGTTGCATGATGGGTCAATGATAGCAGTTAAGAGAATGGAATCAGCTGTTATTAACAATAAAGCTTTAGACGAATTCCATTCAGAAATTACTGTTCTTTCAAAGGTCCGACACCGAAATTTGGTCTCCATTCTGGGTTACTCTATCGAAGAGAATGAAAGACTTCTAGTATACGAGTACATGCATCAGGGTGCCTTAAGCAAGCATCTTTTCCAATGGAAGCAGCTAGAGTTGGAGCCTTTGTCTTGGAAAAGGAGGCTTAATATTGCACTAGACGTGGCCCGTGGTGTAGAGTACCTTCATAGTCTGGCTCACCAGTGCTTCATCCACAGAGACTTGAAATCATCCAATATACTACTAGGAGATGACTACAGAGCAAAAGTTTCAGATTTTGGACTAGTAAAACTTGCACCCAATGGAAAAGAATCTGTTGCGACAAGGCTCGCTGGGACATTTGGATACTTGGCTCCAGAATATGCTGGTAGATACCTATATCTGTAGAACCTGAAACCAATTTTATGATTTTTTTCCCATTCAAAATCAGCAGGGTATATATCTCCTATCGAGTAATGCATGACTGCACTTAAAGCTTGATTCTATGTATGATATTTTTGAGCTATTGCATGATATAATTTCTCTTTGCACTCAGCATGCAGAGAACTACTTAGCCTAGACTGATGTAAACAGGAACTGATTGCTATTCTTTTGTATCTGCTTTAATTTGCAAGGTGTTTATCAAGGATTTGAGGAAATGAACACAGATAGAAGCTGCTGTAAAATGCGTTGTCACTCATTCTCTTCAAAATGGTTTAGAAGATCGTGCTTATAATAGTCTACCAATTTCATTCATGGATTTTCTATTAGATTACTTACTGAAAATTGAATGCGTAGGTTGTTATTTCTATCCTATCGACCTTTGTATTTTTTTAATTTATCTACCCAATTCCAGTTTTAGATATATATAATGCTCTTGTATTCATTATCTTGTATTTACTTGTAAAGTTATATAAACTTCGGAAGTATCATTGAAAAATGATTACAAAGTGAACCTTCAGATCGTCCAACTTCTTTTTTGCTAGTTATTGTCTTGTTATTGTGTAACTGATTAGTGTGTTCCGTATCTTGTGTGGTTTGATCAGTGACTGGGAAAATTACACCCAAAGTCGATGTCTTCAGTTTCGGAGTAGTGCTCATGGAGATTCTGACTGGAATGATGGCACTGGATGAGGAGCGGCCTGAAGAAAGCCGATACTTGGTCTCGTGGTTCTGTCAAATGAAAGCCAGCAAGGAGAAGCTGAGGAGTATTATTGATCCATCGATTGCTATTACCGATGAGACCTTTGCAAGTATTTCTGTGATCGCTGAACTAGCAGGCTATTGTGCTGCACGAGAACCTCACCAGCGGCCTGAGATGGGACATGCAGTAACCATACTAGCTCCACTTGTGGAGAAATGGAAACCCATGAATGATGAAGACGAAGAATGTTTAGGTCTTGATTTTGATCAACCCCTTCTTCAGATGGTGAAGGGATGGCAAGCTGCGGATGGTACCACAAGTCTTGGTGCGGTGAGCCTCGACGACAGCAAGGTAAGCATCCCGCCCAGGCCTGCTGGATTCGCAGAGTCTTTCACTTCTGCAGATGGCCGGTGAATAGTAAAGTGTAAGATTGCTACAATTCTCTGCAAAATCTTTCATCTCTTCATGTTTTCCAGTCCTTGCATATATGAAGGAGCTTCTGGTGGATTTCTTCTTTTCCTTTTTTCAAATAGTATTATATAGTGTTTGCAGTTTTAGCTTGATTCAGTAGCGGGTGGTTGTTGTTTTTCCTCCTTAATCACCATGTTTGGGATTGCTGTAAATGAAGAAAAAAAATGTACTAGTTTGGTTTGGTTTCCCTTGAGAGGAGTTGTTTGCAAGTGATGGGTTTATGATATGTTTCTTGATCATTCTGATGAACATAAACTTCATTCTTTCTTTAAGCATCCATAGGACTTCTTTTTATTTCTCCCTAAATTTCTGGTGTATCAGCATTGTCGACCAGCACTCTGTCAAACTTGCTATGATTGAGATAAAAGAGAAAAATTCCAAATGTTTTCTCACATGACAGGCAATGATTTGGGTGGGTTGGACTGTCTTGGAAGAAGCTCCTCCAATTGTGAACTTCTATCTTTCCTCGGCTGTCCCCATTAACTGGGGAATGATGAGACACAAATCACTCCTGCAAAGAGGCGCACCTCCCTTTGAGCTGTTGTTTCTGTCCCCCCCACTGCTACTGTTTCCCACATTTGTTCTCATAGATAAGAAAATTGATCGATTTGCATACTAAGTTTAGGCTAGACGTGAGCTTTGATGGTTTTTTAGATATCTTTGACCTGTAAGTGTCTTTTATATTCAGGAATTATGAGATCATAACCCTTTGTTGAAAGAAAAAAAAACATTAGATTGTTTGTCCTCCATAATGATATATTTATATGCAGACAAGTTAATGAAAGAACCAATGGTTAAAAGGTCAGTTTAAAGATATTAGAACGAAGATTTTTATTATTGCAACAATCTTAAACTAGAAGCTGAATCTTTCTGATTAGCCCCCATAATAGTTCACATCCTTTTTTTTCTACATTGATAAAGGTTGGATATAATGGTGGATTTAACACAATTTTGTGGAGTGTCAACCACTGAAAAAACTCCCCAGTTTCCTAATCAGTAATTAATCATTTCCTCTCTTTTTTCCAGTTGGATAGGATTGGATTTCTGGATTTGATATTCCTCTCTTAATTAGGAAGAAAAATGTTATCCATAATTTATTCTGATGTAATTTTATGAAAAATATTTTAATAAATCTAGCCAACAAAAATAGACAATTTCTGAAAGTTAGCAAAAGATTCCAATAACTCAACCACCAACATTACAAAGGAGGAAAAGAAAGAAAGTAAAAGTGATTCCCTGCTCCTGAGCATGGCAAACATCTCTCCAGAGTAATTAATGACGTTCATTTGGAATTGGATTACAACTTTGATTCATTTATCTTTCCTCTCTCTCGATGCCACGTAATTTGTAGCTCATTAATAAACTCCTCATTCGTGAACTCTCTTTTACCTAAAATGAAAACATTGTCAATTGTCAGGAGTGGTGATCATGTTTGAGAAATAATAACCTTTTATAAACAAATAGAATTAGAAGCCAATATCTTATCCTGCATTACTTATTAATCATTGATGCATGAAGCCAAAGCATTGCCACGTTATATATATATATATATATATATATATAGTTTGGCCGCTATACCACTCCAATCTTATAAATAGGCAACTAAAAAATTTATATTAAATCAATATATTTTTGCTCAGAGAAACAAATAAATCATGAAAACAACTATAGAATTATTTATAGTTAATTTAAGTTACACTTTCAGTTATGGATTTGTTACTATTTCATATTAGGTGGAAAAAATTTCAAAATTATTAGTGTTATGTTAACTTTGATTTTGGTTTAATTTTTTATTATTAAAGTTTTAATTAGTTATATTTTTAAATAATAAAAACAAAGATATCCACAGATACACCTCCATTAATCTTTGTTAAAGAAATGCCTCCATTTCTTTTCTTTGGGCCATATTTTATTCTTACCTATCATTAATGGCCTTAGTGTTTTAGCCCAAATGGTACTTCATTCATCCGTTCTTAATCTAGAAAAGAGAGAAAAAAAAAGACTTTAAAAAATTAATATGAATCCTTTTGATGCATTTAATCTTATAAAATACAAGCTAAGCTGAATACTAATACTAAAGTATAGTTCTAGATCTTTGAGAAAAATACACACATATATATATATATATATTTGAGTGGTACAATATTTTCAACCAGAACTTCTAAATTTGTTTAAGTTTAATTATTGACGAAAAATAGTTTACCTCTAAAATCATCAGACACTACTTCGTTTCTTTTTAAAATATCAAATATCAAATAATATATTAAATTTATTTGTCCTATTATATAAATTGTTTATTTATCCCTATGAAAAAATAATAAAAACGTGAATTATATCACCTCTTAATTGAACCGGATCAACAAAAAAATTAGACCAATTAATATTCTCGATGGTTGGTTTAATTACAACCCTAGAAAAACCCACAGCCTCAAATGTGTGTGTGTATATATATATCGATAACGCCCCCCTTCTCTCTCGCTATATATACATATATATCTCTATATGCATACAGCATTATATACCATCCCACCTCGCCGCCGACGCCGACCCCCTCCGCGATCCCCTCCCACCTCGCTGCTGAGATGGCGGCTCAATTGGGCGCGCCGGTGCCATCCTCCTCCTTCCCCATCGTCTTCTTCGACGGCGATCGAGAGATCGACGTCGGTCCCCTCCCCGTCCTCCCGTCCCTTGGGTTCAAGCGCTTCCTTACCGCCGTCAGCCAGAGGATCGGCGTCTCCCCCCACCAGATCTCCATCTCCCTCGTCCGCCGCAAGAAGGCCCGCCCCTCCCGCGACGTCCGCCGCAAGGTCCCCATCGACGAGACGACCGACCTGGCCGCGCTTGCCCGCGAGCGCGACTGCTTCGTGCTCGCCGTGCTCCGCCGCTCCCGGCGGGAGCGGCGGGGCCGATCGAGGCGGAAGGGCCGGGCCGAGCAGCAGTCGGACCTCGACCCGGATGAGGAGAACGGAGACGGCGCGGGGCCGGAGGTGACGATCCTGCGGCGGAGGGGCGGGGCCGGGCCGGAGGGCGTCGACACCGCGCGCGCGGGGTGGATGGTGCCCGGGGAGGCGGCCGGGATGGGGATGTGGGATTGCGAGGGCCGGATGCGGCGGATCCTGCTGTGCCAGCGGGAGGGGTACCCCATTTCGGGGGCGGCGGCGCCAGGGTATCGGCCGATCCCACCGCCCGCAGCCTGCGGGGATTGCGAAGCGGCGAACGCTGAGGGGCGATCGCCGGGGTTCCACTGGTGCGTGCACGACGCGATCACATTCGGGTTCCGCTCGCCGGTGGGTCCGATCCAGCGCCCGTCCAAGGAGCGGGCCGAAGCTTCCGACTTGCTGTGCGGGTAAAACCGGCATCCTCTTCCTCTTCTTCTTCCTTCTTCTTCTTCTTAATTTTTCTTTAAAAGAATTATTTTATAAAAGCGACGTGGATCTGTTTGTCTACGTATAAATAGTATACAGGGGGAGAGGGGTAAGCACACTGGGGTGACGGTATCGGGTATAATACATTTTGGGCAGACTCGCCGAAGGCGAGTGGAACCGAGATTTGTTTGATTGTAGGAGGATATTGTAGGAATCATTTTTCTTTTTTTCTTTTTATTTTTCTAGGGGGCTTTTAAGTCTGAAAGGTGGAAGGTGGTAATTTGGAAGGAAGACTTGAGGCTTCGAATTAATATAAGGATGGACAGGAACTCCTTGATTCGTGGATTTCGTCATTCCTTTCCCTTTTTTTTCTCTTCTCCTGCTTGAGATTTTAATATCATGTCTTTTATTTTAATTTTCGTTGTAGATATGCTTCTTCTTCTTTCCATTTATTTGCTTCGAGGAGAATGATATGAACATAAAAGGTATTGTAGATAAGGAAATTAATAATTCTTTTTTAAGTTAGGGATATGTTTTGTTGAGGAAACGGAAAATTTCGAGTAATTTGTGGAGGGTGGAGTTGGGTCTCCAGTAATGGAACTGAAACCTTCCATCATGGGCCAATTTGGGTCCTAGGAATTGATGAAGTATTAATTTTGATAAAACGTAGCGATTAAATAGTAAATGAGCCCGAGATCAAAGAAAAGGAGAGGAGTTTGGGCTTGGGTGTGTTCATCAATCTTTTAATTAGACAAGAATGCCAATCAATTTCTTCTTCTATTCAATTTCTTTCTATAATATTATCTAATTATTTATTGTATCTAGATTTGAAATAAATTTAGTTATGACTAATTAATTTGCACATTAATCGATGTAAGTCCTTTGGTTTGACTGTTTAATATGCTTTGGTTTGATTGATTAATATGCTTTGGTGCTCCATCCGGATATTTATCATATTGTTTCGCAACAATTCGATCAAAGAGATTTTTAATTTAACCATCTATACAATTATTTTAATCAGCATTTCATCAAAATTAAATTGCAGATAACTTTGAATTAGGCAGCCAGCCAGTCCCAAAGATTAATTTCGTAAGCATTCATCAAAATTAGATTGCAAATAACTTCCAAGTTAGGTAGTCAGCCACTTCCAAAGATTATGTATAGTATTCCGTGACGTGGGAAGCAAAGTGTCTAATTTTGACATCGATGGGATATCTTTAAGTGGCATCTCTTGTAAAATCATATGTTTTCTTCCTTGCGAAGATGTACTACTTACCGTACTGAGAGAGATTTTATTTCTCTGAGGTAGTAAAATCACAGATGGCTTGGTTCTAATAACATTACAATGTAACTAAAATTTTAACCTAATAATATATTAAATGACCTCCTAAATTTAAATCGCTAACATTTGAATATAATGACTTTTTTTTTTAACTTATATTAAATTCATAACCTCCCATATAGAGATACACTTAAGTTTTGATCTAACAATAAAAGTTTTGATCTAATGACATCTTAAATGACTCCTAAATTTAAAACTAACTTGTTGGAGACATAAAATAATTATCTAATAGTTTAAAACTCTTGATTTATTTAGTTCTTTCGCACCTTAACAACGTTATCATCTGATCGAGAAATAATCAAACAGAGTACTAATTAATTAACTAATTCATACAGAAATTGCACCCGAGTTACTTGTCCGGTCAGGAAGGCACTTCTACCTTCCCTTCGCCACTCCGAGTATTAGATTTCTAGAAAGAGAGATCATATAACATATTTATACACACGCAAAGGAAGCTTCTGCTCTCTCTTCCTTGGGAAGAAGGTATGTGTTATTTTACTCTCATGTCTTCAAATTTTTTTAATGATACGAAACATGACAAAATTGAGAAAAAAGTATTTAAAACAATAGAAAATTAGATAAATCTTTAACTAAATTAAGAATTAAAACTTACTACTGAAGAAGTAAGAGGACTAAAACTACAGAAAATATATCACTTGGGTTAGCTGTATTGTTAACCTAAAAATGAATGCATAAATCACTTGCAGATCACAGATATTTGGCTGTATTTGTTTAGAGTTAATAAAATGCAAACTATTATCTAATAGATATATCTTTGATAACAACATTGCTGAAAAGAATATCCAACAACCAGATAATTTATACTTAAAAAGTAGTGTTATTTTTGCAATATAACAGGTTGCAAATCAATCCAAACCAAGCACCATCGAAAATTTTCAGTCAATTCTTCACAACCACAAATAATAATAAAAGAGAAAACAAAAAACCAAAACAAAAAGGCAATGTAGAGAAAAGTTCTAAAATGACCTTACCTGTGATTCAAAAAAGAAAAATATTTACAATGACAAACTCGATTAAGTACACAGTCATTATCTATCATGGATAATATGCTTTCACCATCTCTCTGTACACCATGTCGATGAAATCATCGTTCTGTATCAAAAAATAATAAGATGGAAGAGTTTTGATCCGTATCAATATCTAATATACGGAATATAACAAGAATATGTAATTGAATGCTTTAAAGCCACTAGTTATAACACGAATATAGATGGCTTAATTCATTTTCAGGGAAGTACCTATAGAACCCTTTTAAATGAGCTGTAAATAACTCCAAATCTCTAGTTATATCGAAAATATTTTGAAACCATGTCATACTTGTAGGTTGATACATATCAGTTGGACAAAAGCCGAATATTTGGACAAGGTTCTACTTGTCAACCAATACGATTCCGGCATGCAACTTTTGGACCCAGCCTAATTTGGCCCCTCATTAAGTAACGGCAGACACTTTTATTTAAACTGCTCCTCCAACCCTATTGCAATTACCTTTCTTTTCTCCATTTCCTCAACTGATACTCTTGTACTCTTTCAATACTTTCAGAGTAGCTTTGCAAAGAAGAAAATACTTTCAAACTCTCTCAATTCAATCTCTTTTTCGTCCAAGATCTGCTTCATCCATCCTAGATTTTAATGTTTGCAATCATGTAAGACTTACTCGAGAAAAAGTAAATTTTAGCCTTCATATCTGCTGCCTAAAGTTTATCACGGTTAGATAAATTAGCTTTCGATCAAGTAAAGGATTATCCAAATATATCAAAGGGATATACTAATTGGTTACGAAGTACTCTTATCAGGCTCGAGACATGTAAACATGCCAAGGAAGACCTTGTCCAGTAACTTCCCAGAATGACAGGTGTGAAATTGACGGAAAAGACCAGAACATACAAATCATGTGCTTAATGTTCAAAAAAACTTGATAGATGAATTGATGGAGCAAAGAATTGACAAAATTACCTGCACAAGCCTCAAGAGTGCATCACGGACTTTGTCTCTCGTAATAAACAGGCCATAATTTGGGACAGGTGTCAGAGACGCAGAGGGAGTAGGTGGCGGAAAGGGCTGAAGTAATGGAGTGCCATATGGTCGTTGCATTGTTACTGGAGGATGGACTGGTGGAACAGTTGGCACGGAAGATGATGTCGGAGGCAATACCAATGGTGAAGAAGATGGTGCTGGCGTGAAAAATGAAGGTTTCACAAGGTTTGTTGCCAGGTTGCTGGTGAGAGTGGAAGATTCATGTGAATCAATAGGAAGCATTAGAGGAGTGGTGGAAATTGGAAGAATGGGAGCAGATTGAATAGCTGGCACTGGATTTGGAGTATTTGATATGTGGGAAGAAACAGGGGTAGCCGTGGTAAGCTGTGGAGCTTGCACGGCAAATGTTGCATTTGATGTATTTCCAACCTTCATAGTGGCCTGCAAATTAAGATCACTCACATTTAATGAAAATTAGAAATCTTATTAGCCTGGGGGATTAACTAAAACTCAAATTTGCATGATTTGCAGTATAGTGCCACTGGCCACAGCGTGATGTGTAAGACAATAAACAGAGAAGAGAAAAGAAGAGGGAAAGGAACAGTTGGGGATATGACAAAATAAAAACTGCAAATAATAGCCAATGTCGTAAGGGTATATACACTGAAGAAGTTAGCCAAAGGATCATCAGAAATGTCATTAATTGGTGCAGCAGCATGTGAAATTGGAGGTTCAAGAGGACCTTCAATGGTGGACAAACCAGGTACCGCTTCAAATTCTTCAAAGTCACTATCATAGAAGAGAAAAATAATCATGATAAGAAGAAATCTTTAAATCAAGCGACTGTTGTATCTAGAAATATATGCATTAACATGCACACTCACATTAAAATACAACACTAAATGGGTGATAGGTTCGAACGAAGTATCAGATGACCACTTTCCTAATAGCATAAAATTTAGAGATAAGTGGAAAGCAAGCTTAAACCAGATATCCCTTTTATTCATCCAATGTATTGTTTTCTCTGGCGCAAAAACCCGGATATGAATATCTTGCTTATCGTTGATTATAACATTTGGAATTCTATGATGTGAATTAGAAATGTACTGCCAGTATACTATTTTTTTTTTGAAAAGAAAACATTGCATTCATTTCACCATTCTGAAACGATACAATATATCATAATAACCACTTCTATAAACATTCATCATAATAAATTTGACATCACTTCTTGCATACATTAAGTGCTGTAGAATCATCATTATGCAAACAATGGATGCTAAAATATCTTCCTCTTCAAATCCATTTTATAATCTGCATCATAACTAAAAATATCATGTGTAATATACAGAAGTGTTCTTTTAGCTAGACAGAATATTTCAGCGACAAAAAGTTCAATTTTCATAGAAAGAAAATGGAGGTGGGGGAAAGAGGAAAGGTAAAAAATTTATCTGATTGTTTACAGAAGTAAATCACCTAGCAAATAAAAGGAAATAATTATGTCTTAGATATGAGTAAGCCCTGAATCCACATTGTAGAAACAATGTAACTCACAGAAGGGAAGTCCAACATTTTGTGACCAAACAATTATAAGATCTATCGAGATATAAACTTATGAGGCATCACGTACCCACTTGCTCATCATTTAAGGAAAAGGATTTTGCATCCAAAAGAATGAAAAGTGTCCATACTAATATACCAACCAAAACACTTACAAACACATGAATATAGCAGAGGAAGTTCAAAAACAATATCTGAAGTTACCTTTTAGTTGGAGTTACTTTAGGCTTCGGTGGTACTTTGGAGTATGCATTGAGTATTCTAAACCCCAAAAAAAGAAGTGTTAGATGCGAGCACCACAAGTTGATGAGAACCAAATTCCCAGTTTTTGTTCCTTTCATGGTGACATTTAAGAATAAAAAAAGAAACCACATAGATTTCAGAAATTAAACAGCTGAATCATAAATTCAAGAAAAGCTTCTAAAATGAGTAAGACTGCATGACACATGTCCAACTCATGAGCGATTCAGTAAAAATTTTCTGGTGAGGTCAAAAAAGAAACATGATATGTATTTCTTATTTCATGCGAATTTGCATTAACGAGTAGAACTTGAGGAGCTCACTAAAACATAAAAAGATCATTGTCCATGTCTTGCATACTTCTGATAAACAGTTCAAAAGAATTTCCAGCACCTAACCATAAATATAGAATCAACTAGCACAACAGGATTTCGTTGTTCATAAACATAACATTTTTGATATTATAAGGTCATCAATAAACTTCATTATATTCTGAAGTAACTTTTTTATATACTTTATAGAAAAAAGACAGTTCCCATATGAAAGTACCATTTTCAACTAGCCTAAAGGACAGTAATGAACCTGTTGAAAAGACTTGCTGCTGCTTCACAGTCATTTGAATCATAAAACCATATACCGTTTACTTCTTGAGCAGCATTCCTGTATAACAGATATGGAACCTGGACTTCATATTCAAAATCTCCCAACAGATCCTCAACTAGATTATCTGCTAGCAAGCAGAAAAACAATCATGAAAGTGAAATTTCAAATCAAAGCACGCAGATTTCTGTTTAGATGCTTCCTAAATGCAAGGGAATACTAGAGGAAGCTCACAGCCAACTCCAACCCAACCTATCTCGTTTAATCATTTGCTCGGATGAAACTAAAGAGGTTTACAGCTTCCGTACGCCACCAATGAAAGTGGGAATAGCCATAAATAGCATAGATCCCTCAACAAGCTCACTCAAATACCTGCATTGCGCCGGTTCATGACAATGAACTGAAATCTGGGTTGTGTATTCCTGCAAACCAGTTAATCTTCATTATAGTAGGAGAATAGTTACCATCATCCGGACAAAATCAGCACAGAAATTTACAGTATCAGCGCCTAATTGAACTCAAGTCGGCAAAGAAAAAGGGTAAAACTCTCAGATCCAAGAAGGACAAACACTTTAACCCTCTCTTCTTTTTCAATTTAATGGCATGGGGAAACGGAGGGGAAGGCGATTTACCTCTTCACGACAAAGAGAGATCCCTCAACATCCTTCCGGCTCTGAAAAGTGGAAAAAGATACCGATCAAATGGGAGAACCGGATGCAAGTAAGGAGAGAAAGAGAAAAGAGAAGCACCCACCCATTGGTTGAGCTCGATGTTGAACTCGTACAAGGTGACGTGGGCGGCCGTCATGAGGATCTCCTCCACGAAGGAGTCGGTCCGCTGGAGGACGGTGAGATTGAGGGCCTTGGTGTTCTGCTGGTCGAGATTGGGCATCGGCTTCCTGTTCTGCAGCATCGCCTCGGCGGAACCCTAAACCCCAAATCAACACTTGGAGAAGGCAGATCGATGCGATGCGAAGAGGGCGAGAGGAGGAGTGCTGCGAGAGCGCGTGCACGAGAGGGAGAGACGAGGAGAAAAAGCAGGAGATGGGGGGATTGGGAGCGACAGTGGAAACAGGCGGAGGGGAGTACGAGAGAGAGGCCTTTTTTTGTTTTAGAACGGATTCCCTCAGAATGGAAGCAACAGTACAATAAATAATAATAATACATTTTTATTTATTTTTAAAAGTTATTTATTAATTATGGTCGAATCAAATAAGAAGCCGTTACACTTAATTCAACTAAAACTACAACTGCTAGCATAACGGCGGTGTCATAATCTATCTCATGCAAACAGATACACTTTTGTGTTTTTTTTAAATATTTACAAAAAGAAAAGAAAAATCACCTATAATTTTGTCTTCATTTTCACTAAAATAAATGTTACTCGATGTATTAATCACCAATAATTCCGTCTTAATTTTTACTAAAATATCATCAAAATGTTAATGTAATATCTACGATAATTAATTTTTTTGGAAATCATACTAGTAAAAAAAAATTAAAAAAACAATCATATAAAAATATCCTTTTTGCGTCCACCACAGCTCGTCACATAATTAATCCACTGCTACAATTTTAGAAACTTAATTGTAAAAGTAGAAACCAACTTGATTGACCAGGTTTCGTTAATTATAGAAAAAACATCTTGATCACTGGATGTCCTACTATCACCGTAAAGTGTTTCTGCGAAAAAAAAGTATATATAATAAAAATATTTATATCAGTGCACAGATACATAATCGTTAGGTTAATCATCTCCCGTTATAATGACGAGGTTCAATACTGTGGTAGCGGGTAAAGCTCAGTAAAATGAAAAAACGAATACATCCAGATCAATACACTAAATTCAGCGATCTATATACCGATTGCAGCGATATGGGGGAGTGGTACCATTGATGTTCAATCTTGATCAAGCATTTCGAGAGCTGGTACTCTTCGAAATCGAGCAGCTAATCGCAGATCTGATGGTCTTTTTGCCGTCCCATCGTCTGTCCTTCTCCTCTTGGATGCAAATCCTTCGCCAGATATTTTATCGAACAGCTCTCCCATGTCCAGTTCCCTCCGCTTCTTGTCAGATTCCTGCTTTGAGAATCTAATACGGTAGCAAAATTAGATTTCTATAAACATTTATCCTAAAACTCATGGCACCGCACAAACAAAAACACCCATGATGATATGATCAGAAATAAACTCTAGAATAATTCTTTTCGAAGCTAGACATAGCAAGATTAATTAGCAACCTCACACGTTCTCATTACAACTGAAGTGCAGAACATACAATAGAAAATGGCTAAGAGGAAAGGACAATATCTACGCTCCAAAACAAATATGGGGGAAATGCTCGTTTTGTTTTTCCAACCGCATAATTAAGTTAGATACATCATTCACAATTGGTAGATTCAGCAACAAACTGTAGAATGATGACATTCTGATGATGAATGCTCAACTTCTTAAGTTCCTAACGATGTCAAGCAGTAAAGGGCCGAACAATGACAATAACACCAGAAGATTGAAGAATTATATATATCTCTCGAGTTTTAGATAGGCCTACTTCGTTTCTTATATTACAGCCTATATCAAAATATAGATTACGATGGCATGCAAATTGTATCATGTATTGTTTGTGGTGTGTGTCATATTGTTCTCCACTTTTATATGTTGAAAATCATGTTGGGTGTGCTGTTCCATATATGACTTTCATGGATTTTAACTTGATGAAGGTTCAAATAGTAGTATTAGTTGAAGTGGATGTTAAATGTCAATCTGCAAAATAATTTTTTTAATAGTGGTGCAAACAGATAACATCATACCATACGGGGCCAGCTCAGAGTATAATAGGTGCGTGCAGATATAAGATAGGAAGATTTCTATTGTACTTGAAGATTCAAACCATGATTTACACACAAATTCATTCATATTGAGGCACAGGTGCATGCAGATATAAGATAGGAAGATTTCTACCTCTCTCTAATTATTTTGAAGGCCTCCAGTGTTGCATAAGGCAGCCTGGTCTTTGGGTCAAGATATCTGCAACATAAACAAAGACCATAATTGAGTACAACAGTGATGGAGAGAATATTTTTTTCTGGATGTTTTTCCCTTAGTCCTATCATGTGTAATGAATGGACATATGCTTCAAACAAGTACCATAAACTGACCAGAAAGTACTTCTGTGATAGAAATAATGAAGCTTCAAATTTTGACCACCATCGGTAACAATCGGTTTTCTAAAAACACAGGTAGTCTAAGTTTGGATGCTATTTGTGTGGATAGTAATTTCAAAAAGTCAGTATAAAAGCACAAATATTTCAAAAATTCAGTAAAAAAGATTGTATATTTTATTTTGAAAAAAATATTTAATTTGCTCTACCTTGACAGCAGGGGCTTTTCTATATACACATAACGCAAGTTTGGACCTTGCAAATGCATTCAGGAGAGTTGCTACCCTCAAACTTAAATTTGCTCACCTTGTTTTGAAGTGGTGAGTGCTTTTATCTGCATTGTCTTGCCTCACCTCTTTCAGAATTCCTTTGCAAAAATGGAGCTCGTTTAAGCACCAAGAGAAGGTGAGGTGTCAACGCAGTGCCAAACTGCTTCTATAGGTCGAGGTGTCCTCCACTACGTGGCATCCCTCTCAAAAAATAATCCTTATGCTTCTATAGGCATTAAGGATTCGGCACTAGCACAGTGCCTTATGCACTTTGGGCAAGGTGATTTCCCCTTAGGGATATCTCTCGCTCTCAATATACGTATGTATATAAATATTAAAAAAAACTTAATTTAATGCTTCTATAAGCATTTGATCTTAGAAAATATTGTATTTTAACGCTTAGCTAAAATAGAGAAGAAGCTTATGTTCTCAAGAAAACTAAAAACTAGCATGTTAGGCTAATTTAGTAACTAAGGAATGAAAAAAATGATCACGCACTAGAATAATACTCAAAATGTACCTGCCACCCAAGAAAAAATTGTTTACGCTACGGACTATTAGTATGTATAGCATACATGGGAGAACTACAGCATGTGTTTTGGTTGCAATCAGAACCAACAGGCAGACAAATTTGGGCTACAAGTTGGCCAATAGAAGTAGAACATCATTATCAAAAGGCCAGAGATAAGAGCCATACTTGGCAGGCAAGCCAGTCACCACACAGAACGACTTCTCTGGATCTGCGAAAGAAGGAAATGTAAATGGAAGGAATGAACCATCTCCGATATTGACTCATATAAAAATTTCATTAGTCACCTCTGTATAACAATACAACTTAACAGTAACACCTTAAGGATTATACAGAATAAGTCTGTTGAAAAACTAGTTGAAATTGAATTAGACTACTGTTTACTATAATATATTAGTTGATTCTTGAAATAACACTACAATCTGTTGTGTTATTTTAAGATTAAACTAGAATCATATATACTATCATAGACAGTAGGGTAATTGAATTTTAACTAGTTTTCTATTGTTTTATCATGCTCATTGCACTAATCATGTAAGTGAAGTCATCAACCTCCATTGTTTATGTGGCAGTGTCAAGATACAGCCACATAAACAGTTCAAAAGATTATTTTAACATGAAAATTCGGAAATGGAGCAAGAAATTGCACTTATACTGCTGCTCCTGAAGGTAATGATTCACAACCCAAGTAAATAAAAGTTCTCACAAAAAATTATACTAGCCTTCATGTCACCTTATGAAGTAGAACCAAGGTTCATATGAACAAGAAGATAGCCTACCTGATCGGCGAAATCTGACAAAGCACCATTTTGCATAAGTGCTATCCAAATCAAAGAAAGAATAAATAGATTTTCAAAAAATACTGAAACCTAAAGTGTAATAGCAAGGAGACATTCCTAGGCACTTACATGGAACTGAAGTTGTACAGACCTCTGACTGGAAAGATGAGCCTTTGATGAATTCTAGACATGATTCACCTAGAACATAGCATATAGAAGCACTTAGCAAAATGTAGAATGGATATCAAAGTCTGTCTGACAGTATTTCTAATATTATCAGCATCCAGAGCACCAAATGGAATTAAATAACAGAGAGATTCAAGGCGCAAAAAAAAACTTGCCATTTCTTGATGTAAATCTAACTTGAGGACCTTCATAGACAGCTTTATGTACAACAGCCTTTTTCTTGACTTCCTCTTCCCTTGCTAGAACACGTTCCAAATTCCTCAGGTTCATTATTTCTGAAATTCACAGTAGATATCAGCATCTCCTCCCAAGGCTTGTCAATGCAAAGATGTTCAAATAAACTTATGAAATGCCCTAACAACTAAATTTTAACCTGTTTGAGCAGCTTCTAAAAGCATCTCTTCTTGTGTCATCCTTTTTTCTTCACCTTCCTTTTTCCTTTTGATTGGCTGAATAATATATTTGAATTCAAATAGATAAACAACAGAAACACCCAAACAAGCTTCTAGTTAACAATTATGGAAAGAAATACACAAATGTCAATCTACACCATAATCATCGTTAAACTTTGTCGCAGAAACAACTGCATTAAGTTCACCAACGAACATTAGGAGTGCCATACTTTGTTAAGTAGCACAGTGCCTCATGCTTTTATGTTGAAAGAGAGTGTGAACGCAGGAAAATGGTTTACCTACCAATATTCAAAATGGTGAAAGGGTAATCACAAAATTAGGTTACAGTAGAAGGAACTCAACAATATTATGTTTTAGTTGAATGATTTTAGTTGATGTACTTTTACACCAAAAAAATTTCATGGGTCTTTCTACCTAGAGTTTTTCTTGTGTTATTTTAGAATGGTCAAGTGGAGCTAAGGTAACAATCAGAAAATAACCAAATACTTAACTGGACAAACATAAACTAGAAGTACTGAATCTAGATATTCTAAATTGATTGAGCATCTCCCTCGATTAAATATCACAATTGCTAGAATTTGTAGCACAAGTACCAGAAGAGTGGGGTTTATAGTTGTGGCATGGTTTCTCAGTAAATTTACATGAAATTTAGTAGCGAAAAAAATACAGCTATCTTAGAATTGTAGCAGCAACTTGATGATATCAGTATACTAGGGTATAAAAACCGGTTTCATGCACTGGAAGTTATTTTATTCAAATAAAAAATTGGCACTTTGCAGGCCAAGTTACCACACAAGACAATCACTTGGTTGCTTGTAGAATTTTCTTCTCTTTCCTAAAATAAGACAATCTTCTGACATGTACAATGAAAAAACAAAGGGAATGGTAAATGTACATTATCACTAGAAATAATTATCTAATTTCCATTGTCATGATCTCAAGGATCATCAAACTTTATGTGGCGTATGTCAAGGTGCAAATAAAATCTACCTTCATGGATGCTTGCAGTGCTGCACGTATTTCTCTTTCTGCTTGCCGCACAATAACTGCAGTTCTAGTTGATTTTCTAACTGTTCTTTCAACCTCTACATCATCAGGTAGTTCCTGATTTTCCAAAGTGGGAGATTTCTCAGACGACTCATCTTTTGTTGTCTTCTCTAACTTTGATAGATCCTTTTTTTTGCTTTTCTTCTTTCTTGCTTGTTTTCCAGGGAATATGAGCCTCTTTTTGACAGGTAATCTTTTGGAAATCATGGTCCCATATCACAAATATCAACAAGTGAGGAAAAAAAGTTAGGTTACTGTAAATGACTTTCACCTAAAGATTGTAGGTCTCACTTGTCTTCTGCCACAGCTGTAGTTTCTTCATCAGGTTCAGATTCCTGAACATAGCAACAAATAAACTGATAAAAAAAGATGGCTGAAATTTGAAACATGGAAGCATTTAAACAAGGAAATTATATAACATTCTGAAATCCTTTTAATACGAAAAAACAGTAATAAAAAGATTTTTGCAGTCCTCACATCATCACCAAAGTCACTATCAAATTCATCAGCAACTTCGGCCTCTTCTTCGTAATTGTCATCCTCCTCTTCCTGCAGAAAGAGGTGCAACTATTTTTCAATACTTTCGCAATAAAACATAATGTATAAAGAGAAAAAAAAAACAACTAGTGTCCACATCAACAATTTTCAGATGACCAAATCATTACATCATCAAACGTAGAACATATGTGTTTTTTTCAATAAAACACTTTTCAATAGCCGCTCCTTTTAGTTGGCTGCTACTTAATTGTGCTCAAGACATTTTGGGTATTGCCAATAGCCAAAAGACATATTTGACATAAAAATGCAGATAAATTGTAAAAGAGAAAGTGCAGTGGAATTTTTATAGTACTTAGTTGTGTTCTTAGAGTTATTTCATTTAGAGTGTTAACTGATTAGTAATTAGGAAAATATGAAGTAACTCAACCCAAAGAAAAAGGAGCAAATGAGACTAATGCATTAGATACATTATCTCGAGTATACAGAAAAAAATAATACCTCCATAAGAGCATCTTGATTCCAGAACATCTCATCCTGTTCAATCTCTTCATCCAGCAATTTAGTCATTCTAATTAACATGAAAAGGTCATGTCAAGATGTCATAAAATTTATTAATATTGAACAAATGAACTACTATATACAAGAAAAATAAAAAGTGGAACTATGAGATCGAAAGAGAATTGTTGGACATTAAACCAAATGAAATGCAGATTCAGTTTAGGAGAAGAACCCTCCACTACGTCTCATTGCAAACTTTTAGAGTCCTTAATGGAAATAAAATGGTTGACTCTCTCGAGTTATAAAGTTGGAGCAATAGTTTAACTGTCAAGGATACTCCATAAACTAATAAAACTTTACCAGAAAGAAAATATGAAAATCCACAGAAAATCTACATTGCAAAAATTGAACTAGTAAAACTTTCCAGGTGCCATGTAAGATATCCATATGCAAAAACGACTGCTGCTATCTTCCGGAGAAAGACAATCATATTCACAATGATATAATGGTTTTATCAAGTAAATGGTCAAAATTAATCCACTCTGAATACTCGAACTGAGCTGAATCCTATGCACTTCCAATCTGCATTTTACGGACAATTGGACCATCAAAAACTGTATAACCAAAACAATCACTACTTGTGCTCCTTTATCAACCATCCTCAAGCTATAACTTCAAAATTCTAATATTTTACATTATGAACCAAACAATCGATTTTTCCTAGTTTTAATCGATAAAATGTGCAGCATAAATTTCGCCCGAACATTGGGTTTTCCGGAGTTCATCTGATGGAGCTAAATATCAAACGAAACCTTGGCTCCCACAGCTAGGGCTCGAAAATGATCAGGTTCTCGAAAAACGAAAGGAACAAAATAGAACGAGAAAGTGTCACCTCTTCCCCCGGGTGATTCGAGCCGAACGCTCGAGAAGGGCGGTTTCTTCTTCTGGATCCGTCATGGCTGAAGGACTCTCTCTCTCTCTCGCTCGCTCGCTCAATAGCCTATCGCCTCCCCCCTCCTCGATCGCGTCTCTCGCTTCTCACTGCGACGACAACGACGACGACGAAGAAGAAGAAGCCGGTCGAAGTCGAACTGGGGAGCGGACTGCGATTAGGTTTAACTTAAGCTGGGTAGATCGGGACCGGTCCAAGATTGAGCCGGGTTCGATTCATGATGCAAGCGAGAAAATTTGGATCAACTCGAGTTCAACCGGATGAAGTAGTATGGGTTTACTAATACATAATGAAACGATTAAAATTAAACATCAGGCCCAATTTTAATAAGTTCGCCATGTACAAATAGAAATTACTTCACAAGCAGCATACCATTTGACTCAATAAAAATACACAACACTACAACATGCAATGATACAAAACACACTCATCAAATGCATGAGGAACACAAATTGCTGTGTGGAGACGAAATAAATCAGCAGCCTGAAGAGATCATTTAGTGCTTGCGCATGACGAGGGCGGACATGACGACAAGGAGCATGAGGAAGACGACGGCGATGAAGGAGGCGACGACCGCCCCGCTTATACGCTGGCAGAAGCCGTCGAATCGCAGGCAGATGGCCACCCAGTTGGCTTTCTCGCTCCCGTTGTGCGCCAAGTAGACGATCGCCGTCGCGGAGGACGCCGCCGCAGTCGTGAAAGCAACCATCACCTTTGGGAATCAATTAGTTTCGTCAAGGATTGTATGTGGATAGTTAGCAAGAATAGATTTTGATGAGGAAGAAATGTGGCGTACGGTGTCGAAGATGATGAGAAGAAGCCTCGGGCAAATTGCTTGCGGCCGGCACATGGCGCAGAGGGAGAAGGGCAGCGAGAGAAGAAGGTAGCCTGTAGCGATTGCGTTCGCGATAACAAAAAACCTGCAAAAAGCAGCAGCAGCAGCCGTCAAAAATGGCGATCGGTGATTGTTACGTATGATTTGTTCGAGGTAGGTATACTGACAGCAGGGCAGGGAGATCGGTGAAGTTGGCGTGGAACTGGTAGTACGCGGTGAAGAAGGGGAGCGTCTCCCTGGTGGTCGCCATGGTGATGAAGGCCACGACCGTGGCGGCGATCGCGCAGAGCCTGAGGACGAAGTCGAAGAACCCGACGCCGCACTTCCACCCCCCGCCGCCGACGTTCTTCCTGCTGCTGAGAAGGAAGGGAAAGCTGCGGGCTTTGCGGACGGGGGGCGGGGCGGCGGCGGGAACTGCCCTGGTGCCAGCGGCGGCGCTGGGCTCCTCGATGGTGACAACGGTGGCGGCTTCGCTGGTGCTCATTATGGGGAATGCAGATTGAGGTGATGGAGAAGAGATGAAGATTAATCAGCTGGCAGGGGAATTGAAGGGAGAATTGAGTGATGATTTGCTTTAATGGTGAACTCATCTATATAGAGAGAGATAAGAGGAGGGAATTGAAATGGTTGTAGCCGTAATGGAGAGGGTGATGGGATTTGTTGGAAGGGGTTTGTGAAGTGGGAGGAAGTAGCAGGAGCAGCAGTTGTCAACTAATCTCCTCCATGCTGCTTTACTTCTGTGTATTAAAGTATCATGCACTACAACATGCAATGTTCTGGACTTTGAATTAATTTATATCTTGGTATGATAATATGATAAGTTCAATTAGATTACATCCTCATACTGCAATAATAAGATGAATTGTTTCATTAGAATTGTGTATAATATGATGACATGTATGTCTAAAAGGCAAGGCTAACAAAACTGCATTATTCCTGAAGAACAACAGTCCAAAGAGGCAAACACAACAAATGCACCTCGCAGTATAATGACAGGCCTAAAATGATATCCACTGCTGCATATAACAATAGTTATTCAAAATCAACCTCCATTTTATCTGAAAGAACAAACCTCAGACACGCTATGACAAAGTAAGAAATACATATTTTATTTAAAATTTTGGAGTAAAATTAAGACTACAATAACAAATTAAGAGGAATATAAATAAAGGAAATAAAAGAAGAAGAAACTGAAGCACAACTTTTTATGGAAGTGTTCAAACATTGCATTCGAGAATTAAGATACACCAGATGTCTTTTAGGAACCAAATCGAGATCACATCAATAAAGCTTAAGATCAATTAACTATCCAGAATTCTCATCTACGATTATCCACCATCCGATAACGGAGAGTAAAATCAACTAACACGAGCAACAAAATAATGCCGGTTAAACTTACATGGACATTCGATCTCATCCTATATTTAACAATTACAACAAATAAAAAATTGAATCAGGCTGTGTATCAGCTACAAAAGTCACATGCCCAGGAATTTTCTAGCATGTACAAGTCTTAAATGCAACGCAAACTGAAACGTATCCGCCAAATCATCCAATACGCGTGCGCCATCCCATGCCAGGTGGGTCATCCGCAGCAGGAGTACAATTAACAACTCCCTGTGCATGCGTTGTTAGGTTAATATACACTTAAACTAACATACATTCGATCTGCAAAGGACCAAAAAAAAGAACAAATTAGTAAGAACAGCATACACATCGATTGGTCAGACAAGATACTTGTAGGTGCTAGCAAGATGGATATGTTTCCAGTACCACTTGTATTATATCTCTTTCTTCCAATTCATTAAGACCCATGAGTCTTAATTGTTTTATTCCTAGTGGCAGGAATGCTTTTATTTTGTTTGCTTTAGAGCATTTATTTCTACCTTTCTAATCTGGTGAAGAAAAAAAAAACAATCTCAAATGAGAAACACAAGAGAGAATATGTAAAATGGAAGATCTCTATAAGAAAGTAGCACTAATCAATTATTTGGCAATAAGTTCTCTTATTTCTCAAAACAATGATGGATATGAAGAATCCTCTAAATCACGCAGAATTGCAACTGATCTTGACTGCAGAAATATATAAGTTTGTTTCTCTTTTCTTATGGATTTATATAAAGAGCTTTATAATCAAACATGACTAAATGAAGTGACTTTTTGGATTCCACACAATAAGTTGGTGGTAAGAGGTCATGTTTCACAATGATGTGATGTTATTATCTCGGCCATGAATGCTGTAAGGTCAGGTTGCTAGGAAATATGCTGAGGAAGTGTAGTGCCAAGAGTTTGGTAGCTTGTCCTACATCATGAAGTGTCCACTTGATCCTCAAAATCAATCATTGCAAAATACTCGTTTGCAGGAGGCTCCTACTTCTATACCTTTAAAATCTGAGATGGAGTACAACTATACAAAAACCTTCCATGCTATCCAGATATAGATGAATGGACGGATGCATGCATGGCAAGACGTTGATTCAATCATTTACAAACTCCTACAAAGGGCATTTCTTCTCTTTTCTTCCTCAATGTTAACCTCCACTATTCTTCTAGGTACAGTTATTTTTATCCTGAAATATTCTAAGTACCTTCAATTTTCTACCAATTCTAGACTACTCGGTATTTTGGGTATAGTTGATACATGCATGTGAAAAATAAAGGCAGCATATTGTCGGCAATTGAATTAACAAACAACTAAACATCTATAGAGGTTTCTAAAGCAAAGCAAGTTTAAATATTCAACATGGAAGATATGGTGCTTCTATCCGCAGAACTTAGGAAACTAGCAAAACAGGTTGAAGTCAAAGGAAAAAAGACATTACAAAAATCTTCCAACAATGAGATATCATAAATGTATTAACTATGCAAGAGACTATCGAGTAACATGTTCCAACTATAATGTGGACTACATTCTATAAAAGCACTAAAAAACTATCATATGTGAAGTCATCTCTGTTTCAGTTGAGTCCAAAATTTATATAAAAAGAATTTATCTATAGACCCACTTCTACCTATAGTTATGAATATCCAATGTGGATCAAATGAATCTTCATCACACAGAACAGGCCACAGAAAAAGCAAACCATGGAACCACATTTTGACTTATAGATTAATCTATCGACCATTCAACAAAATAAGAAAGCAAAGTTCCCCTAAGAAAGAGGGAATTGAAAATGGATGATAAAAAAGGAAGCAAAAAACTATTGAGCAACAAAAATGGGATCTGGTAAGGAACAAAAAGAGATATTGAACGATAGGGTATAGTTCAAATCTTTTATCCATTCGATCCCTTCAAAATTCAAACTCGGGAAACTTTATATTTCGACTTCATCGGATGGCGGAATTATAAGTCCAATATATATATTCATATTGGCATTCTAAAAAAATCAAATTTTTTGGGTTCACTTACCGCATCAATCCTGAAACCCAGTCTGCCTGAAGACAGCATCACGTACTCGCCGGAGATCCCTTCCCTTCAACGTCCTCCCGGCCCCTTCCAGCATCGAGAAGGTTTTCATCGGCGATTCGCTTCCGTAATTCCTAGCGACGATCTCGTGAGGTGGCATCATTTCCTGCCCGTCCCCATTGTCAGGTCCTTCCGCGGCGTCCCCTTCGAACATCCTTGCCCTCCGAGGGACCACCGGCACGTTGACCGGAAGTGACTGCGCCTGGTAGATCCGCCCAATGGGCATAGGGAAGGGAAGTTCAAGCTTCGACTTCGGGATCACGGGGATCATCCGCGCAGCCGCGGTGGCAGTGGAGGGAGAGCGGGGAGGGGAGTTTAAAACGAGAGAAGAGGTAGATGCAACGGACGGCTTCCGCTGAACAAGAGGAGGAGACACGGCATCGCCCGCGCCATCCTCTGCCAGGGCGGCGAGGATTCCGAAGTTCCAATCGTGCGGGCGGCGGAGCGCGGCGAGGCGATCAGATGGAGAGATGGCGGAGCCGCAGCTAGAGGTTGCTGACGCGGGCGACCGGGGTGTCGTTTCGCTCCCATCGGCACTGGAGGTCCAGAGGACGTCGGCCTCGTGGAGCTCCACGCCGGCGGCCGGGGCGGAGGAAGGGGGGAAGGAGGGCTCAGAAGGTGGCGGAGGGTAGAAGAGGCCGAGGAAGCGATCGGAGCCGGCCGAGCGTTGGCGGTGGAAGGCGTCCATGGAAGAGAGGTGAAGGCGGCGATCGGACAGAGGAGGACGACGAGGAGGAGGGCGGTGGTTTCCGTTTCGTCTTCGTTTGCGCGAACCTGATTACGTCACCGTCGCCGCTTGAGACGCGACACCATCGTGCTATTTTTTTAACTAATAAATAAATTTGAAGTTTTTTGAAGAAATGACCATTTTTGGTTTGGTCATATGATTCTTTTTTTTCCATCATTTTTCTATTTAACTTAGCTTAAATTTAACCTCGGTAAATTTGTAATTAATTTGAATTTTTACTTTTAATATTGAAAATATAAGCTAATTCGTGATTAGGCACGTGGACATCATGCCTAACGGCCTACCAAACGACCACATAAAGTAATGACGTGACTCTCTGTTTTCTCACAAAGCAACGACGTGATGATAGTAAATATCATCTTTTTTATCGCTTTCACGCGATTAGAGTCCTCCACTGAATGCGATATTTGTTATTAAAAGTTAATATACCTGCTACGGTAAATTACAACTAGAGAGACGAAACATAAAAACAAGTTAACTAGATAAAGGAAGACTGTTGCCCGAATTTGGAAATGATACACAGACCATTTTTATAGAACATCGAATTGTTTGACTAAGTTCGCAAACAATCTAATTCCTCCCACAATAACGCAGTTACAAATGCAAGAGCATGGAGATCCAAGCAGGATCCTCAAAACAGATAGATTACAATGGAAGAAAAGGAAAAAAGAATGAAGCTGCTGCTGCTGCTTGCTGCTTGCTGCCGGTGGATGGTCATGTCAATTACGTTGTAGAAGCGGGGAACGTGGGATTAGAGATTGTTTAGTCTCCTTGGAAGAAGGCTCATAAGGGTGGTTTTCTCGGAACTCCTCGAGAAGGGCTTCCATCGGCATGGCTCGTAAGGATTCGATCGTTCCCTTGCTTGGCACATCGGGTTCGGACCGCACAGGGGTTTCCCCAGTTGGCTCATAGTCCTGCAAAGTAATCAAGGAGATTTGATTGCTTTGTATCTCATCAGCAATCCGCATTTTGAATAGGTGTAAAAAAATGCAGATGATAACAAGAAGCTCAATGCTGACGCTCTCCCTTGCATGTGGACCGATCAAATAGATTACAAATTAGCTGTGGTTTAAAAAGATATTATGAGGAAAGCTTACCACGTAATTGTTTTGGAAGGTGCTCTCAGTGTGCTGGTTGATGTCGGCAGCCTGGGTTGTATGTTCTACCTGGAATTTTCGAATGTTCGTCGCATGACGTTCTGCAGCTGCCATCACTTGTTTTGCACACTCTTGGTCTCGCTCAATCACACCTGATTCGGAATTAAATTCATTTAGGCTAATATCCTATATGAGCAATACTATGGAAGAAAACACCATAAGATAAGGCAAAAAAAGAACAAACCCTCGAAGTGCCGAACAATGTCTGCGCTACTCTTTGCTGCGTCATCTGCTGCTGCATCTCGAGCAGAAGCAACTTCGACATCGTGTTGCTCATTAGCATCGATAGTGGCCCTGAAATCAAATTCCTCTGCTGTGATACTAAAATAAAGCATTCATATGCAGACACAGTATGTCTGACTGCATTTGCTGCATCATTACCACAAGGTGCACACGTGAAAGATTTACCTTATGTGGACATCCATATCAGCGGCATGTTTACGACACAACTCATTAACTGATGCATGTGTCTTCTTCCACAGCTGAGAAGCATCGTCGATAGTTCCTACACTGAAATGTTAGGCAAAAATAAATATGTTTAGGATGAAATATGACGAAAATTATGCAAGTTTGAATGAGAAGATTGGAAAATTTTAAGACTTCGGACGGACCATTGTTGTAATTTAAGTTCCATACGGCAATGCTTCGCAGCAGAAAGGTTGGACGCATCCTTGTATTCATGCTCTGCTGCCTTGTAGTACTGTTCCCATTTCCTCTTGGCATCAGTGGTGACGACATCCAATCTTGATGTGAGATTTTCGACGGTTTCCTTGTTCTCCAGAGCAAGTTCTTCCATGCAGGCAAGCTTCGCGTCCACCTTTGAAGTGAAAGATAAATCATAAGCGTGCTACGATTTTAACTAATTCGAGTATTCATTGGGACATTAAAAAGGGCAGTTTAGGAAAACCAGCTCTTTTTGACGACGCATGTGATCGGACACTAAACTAGTAATGTCCGTCATGAACTTGTCCTGTTCAAACTTGGACTGTTCCTGTATGTAAAAATTGGCAATCAAATAGTAGTTATGACAATTGCTGAAGTAGCAGCATGTATTCAGTTAAGCCAGTATATACCTCATAAGCCTTTTGGAAATCACATTTACACTTTGCGTGAGCTTCATATACCTGACTTGAATGGCATTTAAGCTTACTTGTCTCTTCTCCAAACTTATCGAGAAGACCAAGGATAAATTCGGACGTTGCTTTCACATTGTTTAAGCTTGAATTAAATCTCTGCATGAGCTTCGAGTTAGCTTAACTACGTATTTAGTTCCATAAATTAGCACCATGTCGACAGTAGTTTTAAAATTATACAGTTGAGCAATCCAACGAACCTCGCGTAGTTCATGGGAAAATTGCGCTGCCTCGCCTCGATGTTCTGACAATATGCTTTGCAAATTACTGAACATCTTATCTGCTTCACCTTCTCCAATAGACAACAACTGAGGCACAAGTAAGAAACTCATATCAATAGTGAACTAGAATCATAACAAGATTATGAAATACAAAAGCTCAAACGACTTAGGTGCTTACCTGATCGATAGAGCAGCAATTGGCAGCTATTGTTGACGACATCTCGTCCAGGCCAGCAGTACTACCTGCTTTATGAAGGCGCACAACGTTCTGCACACCTTCCATGTGCGATACAAACAAAGATTTTGAAGCTTGTACTTTCTTCTTCAATTCTACCGTTACCTTAATCACAACACTTTATTAGTGCTCAATAAAAGTAAAATATGTTTTAGCACTTATGCGAAATTGCAAATAAATCAGACGGCCCCCTGAGATAGTACCTTATCCTGAAAATCAAGGGAAGACTGGCATAGCTTCTGAACAAACTGAAGATGCTCATTTTGTTGATTTATGGACGCAGCAACAGTATTGCAAAGTATGTCGACCTTTGTTGCTAATTCAGATTGGAAAGTGTTGACAACAGACCTATTGGTAGAGTTCAGCTTGTCTTCTCGAGCTGCAAAGTTATGTGTTATATCAAGAGATATAGGAAACTTATAGCAGCCTTTGCAAGAGATATAGGAAATTTATAGCAGCCTTTGTTAGCATAACAGAAAAGGTTATAAATTAGTCGTGGAGCGAAATATACCTATCTTCGAAAACAGCAAGGTATTGTCACGAATAGACTTTTCCAAATCGGATCGGAGAACAGAGGCTTGATGGGCTAACGCATTTTCTGTATGCCAGTGTAGGAAATTGGAAATCAGCGTCACGCTATAATCCACAGTATAGGATTCCATTATCAACACAAACCTGCTTTCCTCTGCTCTGATATAATGAAATCTCTCTCCTTCAGAGCATATTTAGCTTGCTTCAGATCGTCTGACACATTAGCCAATAACTTACTCGTCAGCTCTAGTTTTTTCTGCATTAATAGCATTTAAAATGAGTACAGGAAATAAGAACAGCAAATAATTTTTATATAAAGTCCGTCAGGTACCTCTGAGGCATCAAGATTCCAAGTCAGATCAGCAGATTTTTGGAGCTCAGCATTGTACTTTTCTTGCACATCCTCAATTTGCTGCCAGTAAGAATAAACAAGATATGATCCAATCTCGGCTATAAAGGCAAAAGAGTATTTTATATTACAGGACTGATTATAGTCGTTAGCTGTCATCACCTTTTGATTAGTTTCTATTGTCACATTCATTTGCTCAATTTGTTCTGCCATTGCCTTCATACAAGAAAGGAAAACAACTCAATTAACATTTTGCAGAACATAATTAGAGAACATGTTACATGACGGTCTAAAAAGCATGAAAAAGATTCAGGGCCACCGCATTGTGAAAAGGGAAGTTTCAACCCAAGAACAAGTAAAAGAAACTGCAAAATGCAGAATAACACCACACTTTTTTCTTCAAGTGTTATTTTTAGTAAAAGAAAGAGAAGTGATTCATGCTATCGCGCAGACTTATTAAAAAATGTACCTTTCTTTCACTCTCTTCTTGGTAATATCGCTCTTTTGGGATGTAAACTCCAACTTTCTCACGAGCAGCATATACCTCTGAAAGGAGAAATTAACTGATTTAACAACATGAACAATAAATTATCATTAATTTAAAGTGCTATAAATGCACACATTTACCAGCTTTAAGCCGGTCGATTTCCCCGTAAAGATCTTTGATCAATGTTGATTTCATCATCTTTTGGTTTACCTGTAAATAATCGAGTCAAAAAAGTTTCATAAGTCATCTTTCAAAAAAAAGGTTTCATAAGTCATAACATAATCCCTTATCGATCATGTCTTATCGATTCAAACATATCAGAGATGATAGATTATATTCCTTAAAACATTCACTTTAACAGCTTTGTATGATCCTTAGTTTTATTTCATTATGGAACTAAAAAAAGTAGATAGCGCCTTGAAGAAAAGTAAATTAAGCACAGAAGTGTGGTGAAACCAATCATATCAGTTGTCGATGCCACTGAAACAAAGTCGGGAATTTTGAATACTAAATCAACAATCCCACTCCATAGCAAAAAATTAAGAAATAAAGAGACATTATTTTAATGAAAATCATATTTTTAACTGCCCAGATAAATTGGAACTAGAACCATCAAGAATATCGAAAGTACATGTAAATAAATGCAAGTGATCAAACCATAAATTATTTAAAAAATCATAACAGTTCTCGCTATTTTAATTAAGTTGGAATGACCATGGTAAGCTCCCTAACTACTAGAGCTAATTTAGGCACAACCTCTATTCAACCTGATAAGCCCATTAACTGAACACCAGGAAACTTCCCTCGTCTGTGTATTGGAAAACATCTCTCGCAGTCTGGAGTCCTGATCAACTGTAACTAACATAGACTATCTTTGCTATCGTTCACACCTTCTATTTTTCTTATACTTCACCTTCGTCGCCATTTACTAGGATAGAGTTTTGGCTACTGCCCACACAGGGTGAATTTAAAAGATCTCCATGGAGAATTCCAGGGCATCAAATACAAAGATAAACAAAGGATTAGGGAAGTAGGAAGAGAATAGATCACCTCAGGTTTATTCTTGATATTCTTTGCCCTGTGAGCATAATCTAGCGTACTAAGAGTTTCTTCGAGACAATGTACAGAAGGGGAAACAGTGGCTATTATGCATGTCTTTGTCCTCCCACCCAATGAGTCACGAAGTAAACGTGTGAGCTTGCTATCCCTGTGCATCCAAAAAAACTCCTTGATGAAAAAAAACAGTGATATATTCAAATACACAGGAGATTGTAACTAGTTGCTTACCGGTATGGGATGTGACCCAGATGTTCGACTAGAGCGGTGATAACCCGGCCAAGAGTGAGCAAGCTTTTATTTATCTCCCCAGCTTCTCTTGCACGACCCTTTCTCCAAAAAAGTATATATATAAATAAAAAACCAAGCAGCCAAGGGAATAACTTGAGGTTGAATAAATTAATATAAATATGGCAAAAGACAGGATAAATAAACAATTAACAATAATCACGGTTACCTCCCTAGCACCAGAGCGAGAAATGTTCTCAGATCCAGCTAGGTCAACAAGATTCAGTTTGCCACACTTGATTAGCTCTTCTCCTTCCGGAGTCGCCTCTTTAATGTGAATGGTAATGGAAAACAGTGAATGTGATCGACTGCAAAATGCCAAGAGAATAAAATATAAGTAAAAAAGAGAAACAAACATAATAAAGAACATTAGCAGATAAGCAATATGACCTTGATTGTTTGTTTAATAATGTCTCGGCAGTGCGTCGTTTAGCAGAACCCCTTTCAAGGAGAGAAAATATCTCATCAGCACTTGTCACTATTTCCTCTTCTAAACCCCTTACGAGCACACCACCTTTACCATCCTCCATTAGAGGTAATGGCTTTTTTTGTCTTTCCTCGAGAGCAATTTTCGATAACTCTTCAGGAGCAAGCAGATCTGTGATTTCCTCATTATACAATTCCAAAAAGGTAACTTTCACACTGTATTCAGCATTTTGACTTTCTAGCGTATCAAAAATTTGTTTTACTGCTCTGGGAATGACACCAGCATCCACTGGTAATTCACCTCGTGGTCCATTCTAGAAGTACCAAATTAGCATTTAGCAAATTATTCCACCAAGTCAGTGGGGGTGTTATAAACCTCTCTTTAAGATTCCAATATAACAAAAAGAAAAAACCTTACTTTGACCTTTCTACACTCGCCTTCCATTGTGTATGTCTTCCCAGTTCCTGTTTGTCCATAAGCAAAAATAGTACAATTGAAGCCTTCTAATACCTCATTTACAATTGGAACTACGGCTTGGTCGTACAGATCTGTTTGCCTTGCAGAGGGGCCAAACACCTGATGAGGTAAATAGTCACAAAAGAAAACAGAATATACACAGCAGCTTCAACAAAATAAAATTCAAGGACAATAAAAGAAAGAACATGATAACTGGAAAGAATAATTGACTAGATATTAAATTCATATACTAAATATCATACCATGATCTCAAACAATGTTCTACACAAGTAAACAAAATTTTAGTTCACACTTTTCAGTATGTTATAGTTGAAGAACATTAGTAAGAAGTTTAGAAATTCGTTACATTTCTCATTGACCTTGACGCTTGACCGGAAGGTTTGACAGAGAAAAAGAAATGGCTTCCTAAACCTCAAATTGATATGAAAGTCTATCAAATTGAATAAAATTTTAAAAAAGAAATACTTAAGTCGAAAAGAATTCTAGACCACTCTGCCTTGCTATTCAAAACTAAATCCTGCGACCTCGTGCGATCGAAACCCAGGGAGGTCCAAAACTATGACTTACTGGAAGCCAAAAAAAATACGATAAGGAAGGGCGCACCTTATCAAATGTAAAAACCCTATCAAACTGCTTCCCCGCAATCAACTGCGAGACGGAGACCTCTCTCTGGTACTCGTTGCAGGTCACCACCTGGGGTGCATTGCTCCGCAGCTCCTCATTGCTGAAGGGCCTTCAGACCAGCACAACAAAAGGAAATCAAATCCGTAAGGATCTAAAACTAGTAAACCCTAAAATCTCATCAGGAGCACCAACAAAAAAAAAATAAGCAGCGGATCAAGACCCAGGCTGCTGCTGGATCTTAGACCTAACTCTGGATCCCGGAGACTGAAGCGAATGCCTACCTGCAACGGAGCAAGACCTGCACGTTGACAGCCTTGTCCTTCTCGTGGCGAGATCCCATCTCTGCGGTGCGAATCGGCAGGGAGACGAAGACCTCGATCTCGACACCCCCTCCACCGGCGACGCGAAAGAGTAGAATGAAAAGGAAGACGGCAACACGGACCTTCCCTCTCTCTCTCTCTCTTTCTCTCTCTCTTCTCTATTTATCTTAATATGAAAATTATCGGGTTCTACTCTTTTTGGTTTTTAGATTTGAGAAAGGGCGGGATTCCAAATTGCGTTTGAAATCTTCCATTGCGGGTGATCGTCGTACCGACCGTAGGATGCCTCAGGGGAAATAGATCGGACGGTGGGAGCCTTAGCGGGCGCGAAATGAACCCTAGAGACGAAACGGGCCGAACGCGGGCCGTTGGATCGCGGGTAAATGAATTGCTCGAGGAGTTGGAACCGAATCCGCTGTTACTTGGATCGAAATATCTGCATTGGATCCGAATCCAGGATCCAACAACTCGCAAGGGGGTCGCAAGTCAACTGTAAGTCTGTAATCAACTTTGTGAAGCGGATAAACAACTGGCAATTATATACTTTTTTTCTTAAAAAATAAAATTTTAAAAATACAAGTTCAGGTCTTTAAGATTGGTAATAAATAATATTTTGGCAAAAAAATATGTCTGTTAGATCAAAAAATTATGGTCACCAAATATGCAATTATGATGGTTAGAATTAGAAGAGTAAAGAAATAATACATTTGATGATACAAAATATAATAAAAATGTTCCATCCAACCAGACTAGCCCAACAGACTGATCCAAGCCCAAGTTGCAAACCATAAGTAGATCATGTTTTTTTTGGAAGGTGCGGTATGCGGGGCGGGAGACGTAGATTCCAGACGGCGATCCGCCTTCCTTACCCACCGTCAACTTCACGGTGACGTCCACGTGAACGGCGACCCCCCCAGTTCTAGAAGCTCCCCGAAGGCCCGAACCCCCAGTTCAAAATTATAAAACGAAAACAATTCCAGCAGATCATCCGGAGCAGATTAGATATTATAAAAAGCACTTCCCTTCCCTTCCCTTCCATGGATCTCTGGATCGGCTGCTCGTCACCGGCGACGGAACTCGACGAGGAACCGCAAAACGACGCAACACCGAGAGGAAATTGGACGTGCTCCTACCCCACGTGGTAGTCTATCAGTACGGTTGGATCGTGTTTCCTGCTCGAGAAAGCTCACCCGCGATGCGGATTCCGGCAAGGAAAGCTTCTAGATCGGGCTCACATTCTGGGATCCCAACACGTGTTGAGGCAGTTCAAGCCCATCTCCTCGCCCCGTCAGAATGAAGCCACATCGACCTGGAGATCCGCGCACCGAATCCTGGCGCCATTCTAAGCTTCCATCTTCGAATGGGCGGATCGTCTGGAACTAAAAATTCCCCGATACCACTTGTTGGAGGACACGTGTCGCACGGGTAGGATTTCGCCAAACATGTTGCCGGAACCTTCTCGAAGCGTAGCTTCTCGCACCTTCCATCGGTTTCGTCTCCGTCCCATCCTCCCTCTCCGAATCCTTCCGATCTTTTCCGACCGCCATTGCCGTCTCCTTCCCTCCCCTGCCCTCCGCTATATATATATATATATATAGCACTCGAAGCTTCTAGAATATCTAGATTCGGGAGGAAAGTGGGAAACCCTGAAGCGTCGTCGTCGGTCGACATCATGAGTCACGGGTCGGAGCAATCTCAGGCGGGGGATGAGGAGTCACCGCCCTCAGGTATGGCAGCGGAGGCGACGGCAGTGCCCGATGGGCAGCGGGTCATGCCGACGCCGTTCCTCGCCAAGACGTACCAGCTGGTGGAGGACCCCTCCATCGACGACGTGATCTCGTGGAACGAGGACGGCTCCACCTTCGTCGTCTGGCGCCCCGCCGAGTTCGCCCGCGACGTCCTCCCCAAGTTCTTCAAGCACAACAACTTCTCCAGTTTTGTCCGCCAGCTGAACACCTACGTGGGTGGCGATCCGTGCTCTGCTTCGATTCATTAGGATCGATTAACGGCCGCCCCCTTCGCCGATTCCCAGTTATTGATTCCTTTACCTCTTACTGGATTTTGCAGGGGTTCCACAAGATCGTCCCTGATCGATGGGAGTTCTCCAACGATTACTTCCGCCGCGGAGAGAAGAGGCTGCTCTGCGACATCCACCGCCGGAAGATGACGCAGGCGGCGGCTCCGACGACGGCGGCTTCTTCGGGATCTCCGGTTAATTCTGGCGACGAGCCCATCGTATCGACGACGTCTTCGCCCGGGGTCGCGTATCCGGCGGTGGGAAGCGGCGGTGGCGGCGGCGGATCGTCGGAGCTGGCGGACGAGAACGACCGGCTGCGGCTGGAGAACAGGCAGCTCTCTCGAGAGCTAGGCCAGATGAAGAGCCTTTGCAACAACATCCTCGATCTCGTGACCAAGTACGTCCCGTGCCGGAACAAGGGCAACGCGATCGACGGGGTGGCGGGAGGGCCCTCGGCGGCGGCGGCGGCGGCGGCTCCTCCGCCGCTGGAGATATTGCTAGGGGGGTCACTATCGATGGAAGACGAGGGAGGAGTGGTGGAGGAGGAGCCGCAGGGAGGGACGGCGACGGCAATGGCGACGAAGGCGAAGGCGAAGGCGAAGGCGAAGGCGAAGGAAGAAGTGAACTCATCGGGGAGCACGAAGCTCTTCGGTGTCTCCATCGGCGTCAAGCGGAACCGCGTAGAAGAGGGCGGCGGCGGCGGCGGCGGTGCTGCGGCATCGAGATCCGCTGATGATATGAAGCAGGGGCCAAAGAACGTTGGCGGACGGCGGTAGGCGAGACGGAGATGGGGTCTCCCACCTGTGATCCGGGCCGTGGCACGGCGACCGGAGAGAGCATGTGTACCAGATGTCCGGCGCACGCGCGTAGAGTTCGTAGGATTTTTAGTGGTAGCGTGTAGTAGTGATCAATTTTAATAAGCTGGAAAAAAATCCCATCAGTTCAAGCTTGGCACGATGCAATCAAAAAAGGCTTTTGCGGGCATGGAATCTTTCGTCGAGAATTGGGCTTGGGCTATAAAGAAGAATCGACTTGGACTTATCTTAAACTGGTCCAAAACGGCGGCAGGGCTCCACACTCCGAATGCGCACAATCAATACCTTCAGTTCTATCTGCGCACACACCACGTGCATTTAAACGTAGCGATTGTGGATACGATGCATTGCGTTGTCCACGTTTCCATTAATATTCTTAATTAACAGCTAATCGCTTGATGTCCTGCGTCAATTATTCCTTGATTAATTAATTGGAAGCCGGAACAACTACTACTTCGACACGCCTTATCTTTAATATTTAATTACAAGTTGGAACAAGAACGATCAATTGGTTTATATATATATACACACACATACTCCATAAGCTTATCGCATTCATTTGTCCGTTTTCGTACAGAAAATTTATTCCCTTTAATTGACCGAGCAGCTGCCGCTCCCTCCGCGCGTCATGTACCACGGGGAGGGAGGCGACGGAGCGCCGTCGGATTCCCGACGCAGCTGCGATCCGCGGGCGGCGGCTCCTCCCCGGAAGCACCCGAAGTACCGCGGCATCCGTTACCGGAACGGCAAGTGGGTGTCGGAGATCCGCGAGCCGCGGAAGGCGAGCCGCATCTGGCTCGGCACGTACCCGACCGCCGAGATGGCCGCCGCGGCCTACGACGTCGCCGCCCGCGCCCTCCGGGGCGCCCACGCCGTGCTCAACTTCCCCGACGAGATCGCCTCGCGCCCCTCGCCGGCCTCCGCCTCCCCGACGGACATCCGCGTTGCGGCGGCCGAGGCCGCAGCTCTGCTGATGCCTGCCGCGGAAGCGGGTGAGGAAAGCGCGGCGGATCCTCAGCAGCAAACGACGGAGGCGGCGGCGTCGGAACCGCCGGCTGCGACGGAGGGAGAGTACGTGGACGAGGAGGAGATATTCGAGATGCCGCAGCTGCTGGTGAACATGGCTGAGGGGATGCTGATGAGCCCGCCGAGGCTGAGCCCACAGGGGTCGGAGGAGTCGCCGCCGCCGGAGGCGGAGGAGGAGAGCTTGTGGAGCTACCATACCTGCTGGAACAAGTAATAATATCAACTCCTTCTGATCTATATGTAGTCCTTGGATCAATTCATGAATTAATTCTTTTCCAGTGCAAGCCGCCGTTTGTCCATCTCTATCTATATACGCATTTAATCAAGTATCAATTCATGCCGTTCTCCATGCACGCATTCGTGGTATATCTCTGCTGATCAGTAAACTCGATCGATGAACTTGCTGTAGCCGGAGAACTCGTGGCTGATAATAATTAATACCTATGAATCGCGATCTCTCTTGATCAGTAGCGGCATTTTGGACTTGACTGGACCGGTCCATATCCTCTCCAGTAGCTTAATTAATTTGCATGCAAGTGATAAATTTTACACTGTAGCTGCAGAATTAGGCGATATGGTGGGCAGTGTACAGCTGATTCTTTACATGTACGCTTCCCATCTGAAACCCCTGCCTGGCTTGACTTATTCTGATGTAATATATATATATATATATTTGAGTAATATAAAGTTATGAGAGTTAGGAGTACTGTTAGGTATTCGGTTGTATGCGGATGCATATAGGGGTTTAAATTATTTAAGCTTTCTGATGCGCATGACAACAAAAGAGGATTTTGGACAAAAGAAAACACATGCAGTGTGTGACCCTGCTCCGCTAGAATCAAATTAATTAATTATAGCTGCTCTGCTATATATGTACGCATACGCACGCAGAAGGAGGCCCCATTTATATACATGTTAAGATGCAAGAGCGAGAGGGAGGAAGAGGAAGAGGCCAAAGGAGGAGGACATGGCTGGTGGAAGAGAGGGCGGGGTGTGTTGGCTGGACAGGTGGAGCAGGGCTGGGGGAGGGGGACTTGGCCACGTGATCCGCATGCATGATGTGTCCTCCCGCGTCTGCGTTGGTTGGTCCACGCGAGTACGGCCGTCGTCGTCGTCGTCGACGACGGGGTTATTCTAACTCATCATGAGTTTATTTAATATATATTTGTTAATCATGGACGGGACGTACGGCGTAGGTTTAGATTTAGCGGACGCCGAGGGAGGGGGATGCAAATTATATTTTAGTGATCAAACCGGGGAACTCGCTCGCTGCACCCCCCCCCCCCCTCCTCTCATGCGTGTCTTAGTTAAATACGTGCATGGATATCTTGAATTATCTCGAAGCAGACTGCTTCCGTGACAACGTAGAATTTAGAACGCCCCCGCGGAGGATATGCATGCAGCAGGCATCCTAACAAATTGGAAAGCCCAATATATAAACAGGGTAGAGTAGAGATGTAAGCCCAACGCCCCCCATCATGACCTTGCAACATGCGTGGGATAAAATTCAAATGATTTTTTTTTTAATATATGTACGTCTCTCCCGTTAGACTAAGTAGGTTTTATATGATCATCGGGTTTTTAAAAAAACAAAAATGGACCCCTTGCTTAGCTTTCACCATCTTCTAAAGAGATACATATCTCAGTTAATTACAGTGCTTTAGCACTGGTACCTGTCACAGACAGACGGCTCTTGTCTTCTCTATTAAAAATATTGTTTTATTTTGACAAGTTGTTTCTTGCCTTTTTTTTCTCCATCTGCTCAGTTGGATTTTTCTTATAAACTCAACGACAAGTGGAGGTTTTAATTTAAAGAAAGTATGAAGAAGGAAGCTCGTATCAAATAAAATATCGGTGGTCAGAACCGTGCAGATAGAGTCAAAACATTCGTATTAATTACAGCAGGCAATGCAAGCTTTCCATTATAATTTGCAGGGTTTTGAGACCATGTGAAACTATTCATTATGTTTTGGCGTTTCATAGGCCGAGGATGATCGCCCTTCTTTAACTCCTCCTCCTCCTTCCCCCCCGCCTTATCATTTGCACATTTCTTCTTCTTCTTCTTCTTCATCTTCATATTGACGATGCATTTATTAGCTAGTTAGATTGTTTCACAAACAATCTAATCTAGTTGGACACTGGCACTGCCCAGCCTAGGACCAGTTTGTGTTTTATCTGAAGAGAGCAAGACGAATCTGATATGAGAAAAATTCACCATCGGTAAAACTAAGGCGTTCATAAATTAAAAGGGGGGTTTGAACGGAATTATGTTGCAGATTTGGAGCCCTCTCCCTCTCCCTATATATATGGATAAATATTATTAGAGCACAGGTCTGCCGGCCGGATGGAATTGACGAGAGTTATACTCCAATTAATTAAAGGAGATCGTGGCGGAAAGATTCAAGTCGTCGTTCAAAACCCTCCAAGACGTCGCCGTCGGCAGCACCAAATTCTAGGCTCCTCGCCGTCTCCGAACTCGGGCCCCGCCGCCGAGCCCATGAATCGGGACGGCCACGGCGGCCGCCCATCCAATTCTAGGTTCTTCTTCACGCCGTGCACCTCCAAGTCGATAATGGAGGAGCGCCGCCGCCGCAACTCCAGGGTCCAGCAAACGGCTTCGTCCTCCTTGTGCGAGGAGAGCACGACGACGATGGCGGTCTCGTCCGCGGACCCGTACCACGACTTCAGGGCGTCGATGGAGGAGATGGTGGCGGCTCACCGGATGAGGGACTGGCGCGTCCTAGAGGAGCTCCTCCGCTGCTACCTGCGGCTGAACGAGAGGCAGCACCACAAGTTCATCCTCCTCGCTTTTGTCGACTTGCTGGTGCATCTCCCGCCGCAGGACGATGAGTCGATAATTAGCAGGTCTTAGCAAACAGGCAACTGCGTGTTTATACTTGTTATTATGTTCGACGATATCGTAGAAGCGCTCTCTCTCTCTCATCTGCGCATGCTGTTATTTCTGAACTTATTATGTTTTAAAAACTAAACTTAAAATTTATATTTCTGATTTTTATATGTTATTTATTTCTTAGTCTATGAATCATATTTATAGATTGATTTGATTTATAGTTATTTTAAAAGTATATGATTTATACTCTCTCAATACTAAAATTAAATTAAGTTTAAGGCTTAATTTAGGACTTAGTTATAGTATAAATAGGTGAGTTAAGTGTTAAGTCTATTCATTCCAATTCGATACAATTGTTCTTCATATTATTCTCCTCTTCTTATTATATTCTTTCATATATTCTAAGTTCCAGGAGCTAGTGTGGGAGCCCTTATATTACAACACATGCTTCTCAACTCTGATCCGAGTGAAATGTAGTCAATTGCCGCTGTCCTTTACATACAATTAGATGATCTCGCCGCCAGAAAGAACTAAGAATCTGCCGATATATACCAAGTTTCTTTTACTGAATCTGCATTTTTTTTTTTTATAAATACTGAGACGAGGGGATCTCCGTTTCTTCTCCACTGGCTGGCTTTGCCTGGAAATTGTACAGACGTTCCGAAAAGTACACGGAAAGCTTTGCTGCAATTACATAAAGCGCACGCAGATGGAGGGAGAGAAGAGATCAGCAAGTCAGGTCGAAGATACTCGCAATCACATGCAGGGGATATATATATATACTGCATTAACTATAGATATGGAGAGCTCGTGATTCTGACGTGGACGGAACACAGTGTTAGGCAACGCTGCAGCTGTGAACTACCCCACCATATGAGACCATCGAGCCGACCTGGCCGGGCGGTGCCAAAAGTGGTTTCAGGCCAAATTGCCCTTCTTCGGATACCAAATCGACAGCAGGTGACGCCGTGAGACCCACGGAAACGCGCGGCCGAACACGGCAGAGCTCTCGTCTCTTCTCGCTTGAATAATTCGCCGGTGGGAAAGAAAACAAGCGCAAGGAGTCGGGCTGCGGGACCTTTCGCCGTCGAACATGGCTAACGACCACAGGACGAGCGAGGAGATGACAAAACAGGAGGAGGGAGGGGGTGGGGCGGAAGAAGCCACGGCGGCACTGCGTGTCGACGACGTACGAAAACCTCCGTGGTCCAGGGCTCGATCCCTGCCGTCGTCGTCTTCGTCTTCTTTGTTCTGCAGCCCAGCAGTTCATCGTTTTCATTAACTCAAACCTAGTAATTCTCAGTTGGGTTGGCAGCAGCTGCGCAGTACCGAGAAGGAAGAAGGAAGGTAGGGATAAATGTAAAGTTGCATTAATTCAGAGTATCTAATTCACATGGGCTGTATCTTCCTGGGCTTTCTGCACAGCAGCGTATACGTAGAAAGTTCTGCTCCTAATTTATCTTCATTTTATACATCACTTTACCTTTCGGGAAAAACACTTTTTTGTGATCTTTATTTCAAAGAAAAATGATGGATTAATAAGGGATCCAACTAAAAACAATTTGATATCCTCTCGAGAAATTAGTTTCTTCGGAGAGGATGAATGGAGGAAGCAGCTAACATCACAATTAGTTGATGGCAGCGCTGCTTTGACAGCAGAATAATGATGACAAATGGACGACGAGTTGCATCTCTTAATCTATTCCTACGTTTCGCGAATAAAGAATGAAGTAATCGAAGGATAATTAAAGCCTCCCGTATATATAAGCCGCCGACCGATAAGCTCTTCTTCTCAGGTGGCGGCGCGAACAAGCGGCGAGTGAGGGGACGATATCAGGCGCGGCGTCATGCTCATGTCATCGAACCTCCGCGGCAGGCTCAGCCGCAGCGCCGCGTTTTCCCACTTCTTGCTCCTGGAACGCTTGGCGGCGGCGGCGGCGGCGGCGTTCGCCTTGAAGGCGAACAACCTGATCCTCATCAGCGCGATGTCTGTCGTCTTCTGGTCCATGTTGGCGAAGCACACCCTGAACCACCCGGGCTCCGTGCAGTGGAACGACGTCCCCGGCGAGATGTTCAGCTTCACGTCGTGGATGATGGCCCGCCACAGCTCGAGCTCCGCCTCCGCCGTCGCCGCCTTCAGCATCGGCCGCAGGTCCATCCAGCAGAACAGCCCGGCGTTGCCCTCCAGGCACTGGATCCCCACCTGCTTCAGCCCAGCCGAGAAGTACCTCCGCCGCTCGGCCAGCCTCCGCCGATTCTCCCCCAGGTACGCGGTCGTGAACTCGTCGTCGCCCAGCATCGCCGCCAGCAGGTGCTGCGTCTGCGTCGACACCAACCCGAAGCTGGACATCCGGCGGGCGCAGCTCACCACCTCGTCGTTGAACGAGTAGATAATGCCGACGCGGAACCCGGGCACGCCGAGGTCCTTCGACAGGCTGTAGACGATGTGGATCAGATCCCTGTCGCACCGGCCATCCTCCTCCGCCACGATCTCCGCCACGCTCACGAAGCGCGGCTTGTCGAACACGGTCCCTGAGAAGATCTCGTCGCAGACCAAGTGGATGCGCTTCTCGTTGATGAACTCGACCACCGTCCTCAGCGTCTCCCGGTCCATCGACGTCCCAAGCGGGTTCGAGGGGTTCGTAGCCAGGACTCCCTTGACCGTGATGTCCTTCTCTCGGGCGTCGTCGTAAGCCGCTTCCAGCGCCGCCCTCGTGACCTTGAAGTTGTTCGAGCTGCCGCAGTGGATCGGCAGGAGCCGAACTCCTGTTCTCCACCTGAAGTCTCTGTCGAATCTGCAAAGCGAACACACATGTAAAAAACCTATTAATTCCTCGACGAATTATGAATTTATGATCATAAAAAAGCGTATAATTAATTATACGCACCCTGGATAGTAAGGAGTGGGGATGAGGAAGGCCTCGCCGGGGTTGGCGAGGCAGAAGGCGACGGTTTCTTGAGCTCCGGTGGCGCCGCCGCTCATCACGATGCGGTCGGGGTCGAAGGTGACGCGGTTTCCTCTGGCTTTCTCCATGAAATTGACAATGGCCTGAGAGTTGAGCAGAAAATTAAGATTAATGTCAGATCACATCATGAGCAATTCTCCTTAAATTTCCAGCCCAAAATGGCAGCATCGACCTAATTAGGGGTGGCAAGTTGCTGTCAGGAGTCACTAACTCCATCAATCGTCTCTAATTACACTTAAGTCCTTGTATTATTGTTTATAAAGATGCAAAGAAACACCCAGCTAAGCTGAAAACAATACACGAATTTACAGTCTCGGAGTTAATATATTCAGGTGGACAATTATTGAATGAATGATCGATCGAATGATTACCTTCCGGAAGGACGGCAGGCCGTGGTAGTCTTGGAAGTTTGCGACCTCCCTCAACCGGGGGAGCCCCTCGGCCGTGCAGATCGACGCCTGCGGGTTCTCCTTCATCCATCTCTCGATCAAGTCGTAGCACAGCTGAGAAAGAAGAACCCTAATCAGTGGTCAGATCAATCGCGGAGAAGCTCGATCAGTTCGCTAAAAACGGCCAGAACTTTTTACCTGGTTCTCCGCAAGCCCCATCTGGATGACGCCCTTGGGATTAAGGGAGGGGTGGAAGGGATCGCTCTCGTAGGCCTTCCACCCGTCGAAGTAGGGGCAGTTCTCGCCGTGCCCGTCCCCGGTTGCGACTCTCGAGAGGACCTGCTGACTGTTTCTGCCGGTGTGCTCTCCCATCGCCGCCGCCGCCGCCGCCAGACCGAAAGTTTTCAGTTCAGTTAATTAAGCGGGCGATCGACGTAGGACTAGGAAAAGATCAAAAGAAGGCAGCTCGAGCTCGGCGGTGGTGAGTTAACTTGCAGGCTCAGAGGGAGGGGTGGCTGCGGGATTTATAGGAAGAGGAGACGTAAAGACCGGTCAGCTCATCAGACACGCAGGGAGTCGATGGGATGGGATGGGATGTTAAACCGCGCTGATCTCCTCTGATTAATTAAAAAAAGTAAATGAATGAAAAAAAGTCATGATGAAGCCGAAAGGAAGCCGCTCTGAAGGTTACGCACGTTGACCAGAAATCAAACTTTCCAATTTAGTAGATGTCAGAAGATCCAAAGAGGCAGCAGATAAGAGTTCATGCTTTTTGACGTTTGAACCCGCAACCGACAGGTAGATTTAGATTATTTATCTTTCTCATCATATTGTCAGTAGAAATTGCGTGCTGTTAATTAATTGTATGCATCGAGGAGGAACCGAGTCGAAGGAAGGGAAATCAATTGCATGCAGCGTCACCGTGACATGCTGGTTGGTTCAAATTTGTAGGCTACAAAATTAAACGTTTACTTTGTGTTTTTGGTCGCTGATTTTTGAAGATAATGATTTTATCACGTTTATTATAATTATTTTGAAAAAAAATGCAGAAGACATTTTTATTTTGGTTAGAGCAGCGTGCGTCCGCCGTGGCGTGGAGGCACGGCGGCAGGTGCGTCTGCAGAGGTGGAAAACGACACCTCAACATAACGAGGAACCCCCAGAGAGAGAATTTGAGCTTAAAGAAACTGATTTTTTATTTAAAAAACATAATGAGATTACCGAATAAATCTTTATAAGTAATATAATAATAATATATATGTAGGGTTAGGTGCATATTATGCGGCACTGGGTCAGTGGGTGTTGAGGTGGCAAATTTGGACACGGATACATGCGCTGGACGTCAAAAGTCAAAGCGAAAGTTTGACACGAAGGTCGCTGGTCGGTCAATGGATGGGAAGGGGCTGCCCAGCACGCGGAGAAATAATTAAAACTCCGGGTTGTTTAACGTAGGTGAATGCCTGGATTGAGGTCTCGTAAGAGAAGGGCTGAAGGGGGGAAATGGAATTAATCGCAGCGCTGCTTGGATCGGAGGAGGACGACGTGGCTCCCATGCGTCGTGTGTTTCGTGGGAAACGTGCATGCCATGCAATTAGACGCGCACGGGACCCGGCCACCTTCTCCCATCACATCCTTACGCGCCCAAATATTTATATTGTGATGAAAATATTTCTATGAATGTAAACAAGGGAAAGAAAAAAAACAAGTCTATTAGTATTGTCGTGGGAATTATCTCCGCGAGGTCAGAATTAGAGAGAAGAGCGGTGACAGTGCAAAATTATTCCTACGGGTGCGGGGCTCGGCCCAAAGCAAGAGGGCAAATTAATAATTTTCCTTCCTCGTGCTGCAGCTGCTGCTGGGCTTATCCCGTCCCGTAAAAATAAGATATTGAATTATCAAATCTAAATCATACCTAACTACACGGTTTATTTTTTGCACAATAATTAATATAAGAGATTCTACTTATGTATATATAATTTTATAAAGATTCCTATGATATAATTATTTTAAAGGGTTCTGATCGTGCTATCATAATACGGTGAACATTCCTTCAGAAGGAATAAAATAAGAGGACATGAATGACTGTACGTTGTGACTGATTAATTAATCGAACAGTTGGTTGGACGGAGAGACAAAACAGAGACAGAGCGACAGACGTCGAGGAAAAAAGGAGCAAATATCAAGAACAACCCAAGAAGAGAAGAGAAGAGAAGGAAGGAAAGAAGAAATGAGCACGCATTGACCGTGCTCGTATATCTGCATCTCTATATATATACAGTCCAATTAAATTAAATTCCTTGCTGTTGCCGTCTTCTGTCTTCCCCTTGCCCCCTCTCCATGTGACCTCTCTTCATGGTCCCGAGACCATGTTTTTTGTTGCCCCCCCACTCTTTTGTCAGTCTTCTTCTTCTTCTTCTTCTCCGTGTACATTCTGCATATGTGGACCAACTTTTAATCAATCGATTGGTCCTCGTTATATATATATATATATATATATATATTATTTACTATTTAATTTTTACTTTTTTTTGTGCCGATATAATAAATTATCCTTTTTAATTCTGTTTTATTGATCCCACCAAGCTAAGCTCTCATCCTTTTCCGAGGACAGACTGCCCCCTCTTTAGTTTATTTAATTGAGCAGCATCGTTTCCTTTGCAACTTCTTTAATTTTTTGGGTGTTTGGGCCTCCTTGTCGATCGTTGAGAACTACTACTCTTCCTTTCTTTTGTATATTTTATTTAGTTTGTTTTTAGGAGGTGGTGGGTGTTTGGGAATTCCCAAATCGCTCGCTACCAAAATGGATCAATTAATGGGAAGAAAAGGAAGAGGAAAAGGAAACAATATTAATTGAAAACTGGAGGCGTGGCTTTTAGAAAGCAGCAAAACCTCCATCTTTGATTTAATTTTTTTTTAAAATATAACCTGTTCCTACGATCCAAAGCAAGCACGTACCCCGACAGATTAATTGGTCCCCTTAAAATAAATAAATACACTTTGTTGCTGCTCTGCTGATGTTAAGCAGCACCCACCCTGGCCTTTCCCTTTTTCTCTACAGGAATAGACCGCTGTCCGCGCAGCAGGACAACTCATTTTTTGCCTCACTTCCTCCTCCTCCGTTTCCGTCGATCTCCCATTTTAAGTGTCTGTACGAAGGCCAAGTTTATGCATCAGACGTACTTGGATGAGCGTAAAGAGCAGTTCTGAGGTAAACCATACATCATTAGTTGATGAGGATGTGAACTTTCTTTCTACACTAAGTGAAGATGCCTAACCTGATTGGACCGGACCTGATGATAACTAATGTTGGATCGATTGCAAACTGAACTCATCTCATTCTCACGTTATATTTTTCATTTTAATGAATCTACCTAGCTAGTATTTTAACGGAGTTCAAGTCTTATGCTGAATTTAATGAACGTATGGATACTGATTGCTGATTACTGAATTTAATGGCGTTCAGGAGATGCTCTGCGTTCATCTCCTCTGCCCCAATACTGATTACTGATCAGGCTTCTGAGTGAGCCTGGAGAACCAACAGCCATCCCTCTGCTTTCTGCTGCAATGGTCCTCTTTCAAAGGACTGAGATCAGATAGCTTGGCTGCTTAATTAATATTTTAATGGCAGTTAGTTGCTGATTGCTCAAAAGTCCCTCTGACAAGGCTTCTTGCTCTGTCGAATTAATGGTGTTTTTTCAATAACTTCACATCACTCAGGAATATATTAACCAAGAAGAAGGGGGAGGAAAGAATTTGATAACTTTTTTGCCTCTTTAATTTATTTAGTCAAATTATAAACAGCAAAACTGAGGGTACAGTTTCGTTCCGTCAGCGAAGAAAATTAACTAAGTCGCAAGTCATTATTCCCCTTCCCCTCCTAATTTCCATCCTTTTTTTTTTCCATACATGGTTTGCCCCCTGCAGAGAGCATTCAAGTATTGATTTTTAGTCTGCAACGGTTCATGATTTCCACTCGTCGATTGCAATTAAAGCAGCTGCTTGGAGCTCACGATCGACATCTTGCAGTGAAGGATCGCATCCGAGATTGAGATATCGGCGTTGTCCTTCCGGCAGCACCAGTCGACGCTCGACAACGCATCGCTGGGCCGCGGAGAACTCCGGGCCGAAATCCCGCCGCAGCTCGCCGTCGACCTGGAAGAAGCAGAAGAAGAAAGCAGCCGGAGATCCTTCACTATCCTGTACAGCGGCATCAGAAAGCACAGGTACTTGCAAATTATCTTCTTCGGCGACTTGGCGCAGCTTCTCATCACGGAGCGCGAATCCAGCTTGCTCCGTTCCCCCGTCATCCACCGAGGCGCCGGCCGCGGGCTGCCGGGCGAGCTCTTCGCCGAGTGGAAGAAAGGCGACGAGGCCGCCGTCGACGCGCCGCCCTGGTACCGGTTCGAGTTCACGGACTGGGATTTGCGGAGGAGCGCGGAGTCCGATGCCGCCGCCGCCGCCGCCGCTGCGGCGGCGGCTTCCTGGAAGGGGAGGAGGTGGTCGGCGAGGGTGCGCCGTCGCGGGAGTTCCTCCGAGTCGTCCGATAACCGGTGGGGGTCGGCCGTCGTCCACCGGAGGGAGAGGACCAAGTTGGGGTCGATCTCGATGAAGGAGCCGGTGTCGAGCGAGCGGTGGCTGTCTCCGAGTGCGGCGGCGGCGGAGGACTTGACGTTGAGCAGCCAGCCGTAGGAGAAGCTGTCGTCGAGGAGGAGCTGCGAAGGAGCAGAAGAAGAGGCGATCTCCATGAGAAGGAACGAGCTTTGGATGGTGAGCTGAGGAAAAGATTGGAGGAGAGGTGAGATTTATACATACGACATTATATATAAGGAGGGAGAGAGCGGAGGAGGTGGAGGACAGCCGCCATTAATGCCCGTGATTTAAATTTGGAGGAAGGCGATGGGACGATGGTCCTAAAAAAATAATTAGATTAAGTGGTGGGTGCGGAGTCGTGCACTGTGCATCCTCCCGTGGGGGTGGTTTTCTTTTACTTATATTAATATGCAGAGCTTCTTCGCGTCCAAGTTGACGTTGATACGGCGAGGTGTGTCCCGAACAGTAAACAGCAGGAAATGACATCTCGAGGCCTTTGTCTCCGTAAGATGCCGGATCCATTTGCCAGATAAGGTTTCTGAGCTGACGGATCCATTCCCTCCTCCTCCGACTCGACTCGGATCATCCCGAGCTGGGCACGACCCGTTAACCATCAAATTAAGTCGATGAGAGATTTAAGTAGCTGAGCTGCTGATCAACTGTTTTCCTTTTTAAAAACAATTAAATAATTAGATAGGCACGCCATCACCGTTCATGCACCGTATTTATTTTGAATGCTTAAACCGAATGCTTCGCGTACGTACGTAGCTTCAGACACGCCACGGATTAAATAATCGAACCGTATTAATAAACAAAGTTGGGATAAAATGATTAAAAATGGTCGTCAACTCCTTGAGAGGACGGAAGAAGTTAACTGATTGCTGTTTTAATTGGAGGGCCGGAGTTGAAGATTGAGAGAGGCGCGGTTTAGATTGTGCTTCTGATTCTTTAACTCATTCGCTGGATGATGTGATTGACACGAATATATATATATACATACACACACGCACAGTGGTGCGTCAGATTTAATTGAAGACGTAGAAGGGATCGCTGGATTGCCATTTTGAGGGTTAATAGAGTTGACTCTGAATAATAAAAAGCAGTTTTCATGCCTGCTATGTCAACCCTAAAGTAGGGTGGTTAACTCAGACTTTGTTAACTAATTATGCGCCTTGCAAAATATATCATGCTAATTATTTAATTTTTTTAATCTAATTAATCATCCGTTAATTTCCCAATATTTTTTTTTCATTTTTTTTAAAATAATGAATGATTTATCGTAAAATACGAATTTATTAATTAGAAAAGTAATATCTGCAATAACTCACGCGTGTTTGCTTGTAATTTATTTTAGGGACGACGACCGTTTCATTCATAAAACATGACTGTTTGATATGGGATTTTAAAATAAACTATTTGCATCTTAAAATAAAATAGACACTTATCAAAGCATAGTGCGAGAAGGTATGATCTGTTATTATGCTGTAATGGCACGAGCAGATAATGCAACAAAATATAGATGGAGAGATTTTTTTCTTCAAATATGCTAATGTCTGCTATGCATTTTCAATTAGTTTAATTAGTTAAGTATAAAGACATATGTTATTAATACTAATAGTTGGATGAGAATTTTATATTGGTAATAAAAGGACTAGCGTGAAATAAATAAATAAAATTCATGAGGTAAGTGAAAAATAGGAAAAAAGCTCGAGTCATCAGACGAAAGTCTAATAAATCAATTTGCTGACGAAACAAATGGAGAGTATAATCTCCTGATTTGGGCAATTGTGTCTTTTTCATTGACGATGGATTCGATGTGTTAAATAATTTAGTTTATAGCATATAAAACCTTAATTATTTAAAATATATTTTATATATGTACGGTTGGCTGGAGAAAACTTTCATAAAATAGAAGTAAACGAACGTATAAATACACGTGGATAATATATATTTAGTATATATATATATATATATACAAGTTCATAGGAAATTTTTTTCCAATTCAGTGCATAAATTATATTGTTATAATAACTTTTCCTCTATATATATTTATACGTATAGTAGTTATATAAAATATTAGCCTTTGGCATTTATCTATTTGACTGCGACGACGAAGGGAAGTGACGGAGAAGAACGAGCGTCGGACTCGTCAGTGAAGAGTAGCAGCAGCAGTACTCATCGTCTTCATGGTAGTGAGAACTCGTTCCTCCAGCGGAATCCCACGAGGGTTCGTCGAGGGCGTCCGGCGCCTCCGACGAGACGAGCGGAGCCCGGCACAGTGGGCACGTGCTCCGGTGCTCGATACTCTCAATCACCCACCGGTCGATGCAGCCGCGGTGGAAGACGTGGCGGCAGTGACCCAGACGCCGCACCTCGTCCCGCCCATCGAACTCGCAGAGGCAGACGGCGCAGCCGTCGGCCGCCCCCGCCGCTGACAATTCCTCGTACCGCCCCGACGGCGGAAGCGCCCGTTCGATGCCCAGCAGCTGGTGCTGGGGGCGGATGCTGCTTCCACCGTAGGCGGTGTCGTCTTGGTAGGGCCAGGGGCGGTCGACGTCGAGGAGGTCGCCGAGGCCGACGAGGTCGAAGGCAGCGAGAAGGAGCCGCCTGAGGCTGCCGAGGAGCAAAGCCAGGCGGAGCAGAATTCTCGGGAGGAGCAGCTCCGAGTAGCCCACGGGGAATCCCATGATCTCTGCCGCAAGAATTGGTATTTGATAATGAAATCGCCTTCTTCCTCCTCATCCTCTCCTTTATATCAAGAGCCACAGGCAGCTAAATTTTACTTTTACCAAAAAAAGACAGATTATAAAGGTGAGTGTATCTCAGATAATAATAAAGAAAGAAAAGAAACTAGGACTGTGTACTCGGTTCGATTTGTAATCTATAAATAGAGAGGAAAAGGGCTGCTGCTTGCAGATTACACATCTAGAGGGTATGTAATAAATATTTACAGATAGAGGTTGGAAGTTCCTGATGGAGGCATGATTAGAGGAGGAGACTTTGCGAGAGAGGAAAAAAAAAAGCGCCACGGAGAAGGGAACCAGATCCAGGAATCCAGGTTATATTCGAGTCCAAATATATATAATGTTGTCACGAGTAGTAGGTAGGTCCATATGTGATCAAGCTGTTCATGAGTACTTGGTACCCACTCGAGTCTTTTTCTCTCTTATCCCTATTAGAAAGAAAGAAAGAAAGCAAATTGATGATGAAAGAGGAGGGCGAGATGTAACGCTCACAATTAATAGTGAGCGAGCACGGAGGGCACATGCGCTGTTAGCTCTCTACCACCTAAAATTGAGGGTGATTCGGATCAACTGATTCAAAATTGTGATTGAAGCTGGAGGAGGATTAGGCAAGAGTTTTGTCCTCTTCAGTGGGATCAACTGAGGTATGTACCTCGGAGTGAGGGGAGGAGTTTAATGATGACCTCCTCTTGCTTGAGGATGAAGAGTGGAGTGGTGGTGTACTGCCTTACTCCGTGTCACTCAACAACAGCAAGTATCATCATCATTTTGCAGCATCCTGCTCCTCGTTTTTATCAAGTACCTGCACGCCACAAGCTTCAACTCATTAATAACATTAGCTGTACTTTTTAAACCAGGCAGTAAAAACATTATCATAACAAGCGTACCGAATGAGAGTTCAGTTGACAATTCCATTGGAGAGCCATAAGAGGAGGCATGCTGTTAAGAACAGATCAACCATTTATTTAATCATTTGTACCTTCCTGCCCAGAAATAATGACTCAAGAGTCATGTTGGAATTTGCACAGATCAACCATGCCAATAAGAACAACTTGTGACTTGGTGAATATTAGTACTAAAAGCTCCAACAGGTGCAAAGGAGACAAACTCAAACGCCCTCATAATCACACTTTCAAGCAACAAAAATTAAAAGACAGCATCTGCAGAATAAAATGGCTTACAAGACTGTTGAGTGTCTCCTTGACATCTCAGACAAGAGTTTTAAACAGCAATTGTTATTGCTAGTTAAACTCCACGACAATAGATTAATTAATCATTCGGGACAAGGCAAAGACGATCGGTTCCAAATAACATACGGCCAAAGGAAGAACCAAAACAAAACACAAACGTTTCAGCCGAGTCCCATTGGAAAAGATGGAGCTTCGTTTTGTATCAAGATCGATGGATTCGTTTCTCTCTTTTTTTTTAATGTGTCCACACAGAAATAAACACAGATCAGATGCTACACCAATGGTGGATATTGTTTTGCCTGCTGCCGAACCCGTCTCTTATATTCCGCTGGATCCTACAGATCACAGTTTACAAACACATTGAACAAACATCTCAGATAAAACTTGCAACAAAATTTGCTCAAAAAATTGAGATTCTAAAAGTTGAAGGATGCCAGAGGGAACCTGAATGAAGAGGTGATAGCCATCAGTCTGTGCAGGATCTGCTGGGTTCGGCTGATCAAGCAAGTCTTGTATTCCCACAAGGATTTGCTTAACAGTTATGGCAGGTCTCCATCCCTAAAACAAGTACCACAAAAACTATTCAAATTGTAGTCCGAACATGGATTGTAAAGCCTGCAAATGCGCCATTGATGATGTGCTTACATTGTCCTCGTTAAGAATTGACAGGCATACAGTACCAGATGGATAGACATTTGGATGGAAGAAACCTTGAGGAAACTTGCATTTAGGAGGTTTGCTTGGATAGTCCTCACTGAAAAGGATAGTAAGAGGGAAGTAGCCATCTTCCCAATCAGTCTGCAATATACAATAATCATCATAAGAAACAATCCATGTAATCGTGATACGAGTTATACCGATAAATAGAAGCAAAAATAATACATGTAATCATGATAGGAAATAATCCATGTTAAAGTAGAAAGAAAGACATGGCAGATCGTTCATCCATAAGGCAAGATAAGTAAAATTTGTGCAGACATTGGTTAGTTTAAGGACATAAGAAAATTATCAAGCGAGATGTATGTGGTCGATCATAAGAAATCCTCATCCTCCATGAGCTGCTGCATTTTAACTCCAACAACAACTGCTTAAATGGAAAATTAGGCACCAAAGTGATAAATCAGAGATCTCTGAGTCCTTTATAAACCAAAGGAAAAGAGTGTTGCAAAGTGATAAATCAAGAGATCTCTGAGTCCTTCAAAAACCAAAGGAAAAAATGTTGCATCTGCCTACATATAATTGCATTATGGCTCCTAATTAGACACTAAAATTTAATTGAGTCAAATTGTCCGTTCAACCAACAAAAATATTAAATAATAAAAGGAAATGGACAAGTCTTCTTAATTTTACTGCAAGACTACATGGTACAACCAAATTGCACCTAAAATTGAAGGCCACTAAGAACTCACGTCAAATAACTTCATGTTCCAAACTCGAATCATGTTGAAAATTAATTACAGGATTAGAAGTCCTGCAACACACTAAATGAAAAAATTTCTACAAACTTTGACAGCTAAATAAAATCAGATAATAAATAAAACAGACCTTAAATGACTAAATTCCACTTTAAAAAGTTGAAAATAAGACAATCAGTCAAAAGTTAATGAAGTTCAGCATGAACACAAGTTTTCACCAGATTTCTAGTGATCATAGACTTGGTAAACAGCTATCAGATATTGTATATTAGTACAGGAAATTTCTGCAACTTTTGACAACTGATCGAAACCAATTACACATAACACATTTTAAACAGCTAGATTCCACTCCATTTACAAGTCAAACGTAAGAGTAAATCACCAAAATAGTTTGAACTTAGCATGAATCACAAGTTTTCAGAAGTTAGTTAACACACAAAACTAGGCTTGAATAATAGATGTATAATTGGGAAATTAAACACAACAACAGAGCTGCTCCTTGTCTGCCACATATGGTTCAGTTCTCTCAATCTAACACCGCCAGTGACCTACAACTTATGACATGTGCCAACCTTGACAACTCTAACAGCACTATCCAATATATGGATTTGCCATGTCAATCCTTAACAGTCTAGTGCTAAATCAACCATCACTGAAACATCTAAAAATTCAAAACCAATCTACAGGTAGGCACTCTGAGTACAGGCACACATCGCAAGGTAGCAGTTCATAGCACTGGTATCACTTTCTTCATGATTTCATCTATCATTATCAGGACTTCCAGCTGAACAAGGCACACATCACAAGGTAGCAGTTCATAGCACCAGTATCACTTTCTTCATGATTTCATCTGTCATTATCAGGACTGCCAGCTGAACAATTGATCCAACAAAAGGTTGCTCATCAAGACTCTTATTCTAAGGGTAGACTTCAGCATGGTAACATGTTCTTTGAGGAATAAGAAGCAAATAAAGACTCCATATAAGCATCCATATGCCAGCTTATTCCCAAAATAATGACTATGACAAACCATTGTTTACCAGACACAAACATACAGAGTTTATCAACTAGCTGCCAGCACACCACTTGTGTAACTTACCTGTCGGCTTTTCCATATTTTAATGCTGATCAAATATCACTATAACATCAATGTTTTGCGACTTCTAGTTTCCCTTAGAGGATATGATATGGAAGAATATTTTTTGAATTGCTTATGAATACTTTTAGAAGTTTCTAAACTTACTTGGGCAAGGATATATCAGTCCATAAAATGCAAATTAAGGCTAGAACTTGTACAGTATGCTTGAAAAAGTTCAATTCACCTCATCCACACTTTACAAAAAATAAAAGTAATTTTGCTTCTTGTAAAAATCGAAATCATTAACCTTTTACACTCATTCCTTGGAGAATGAGAAGACGTATTGCACCAGAATTAATCAATTTCTGAATTGTTAGTATACGAAGAATTCATAATTTAATTATTTCTTAAATAAGAAAAAACAGGAGAATACTTCGTCAAGATGGATGCACAAAGCAACCATTACGTGATGCTTACCTTCTCCAGCTTAATTTTCTTCATATGTTTTTTTGAGCAATAAACAAACAGAAAAAAGTCTATGACTGAGCGAGCAATTCCTTTTCAAAGAAGGCCAATATGTATTTTAGGATTCATAATTGCATGCATGCCCAAGCTCCCACGGGACAAGAACAATAGATAACTGCAAATTCCAAAAACGAATTGACAATTGAGACCCTTGCAACTGCTATGAGTCCTTTTCTATATTTGTAATTCCTTTTAGATGCTACACCCTCAATATCACTTGCATTCGAGCAAGTTTCCCTGATGCTCGTTTTAGTTCATGGTATAACTCCACCGTCAGTAAAATTTTGATATTTTCCACTGTTTCCTAATAGCTAAACCAAACAAAGAGCAATAGAAACTGAATCTTCCACTATTTCCTAATAGCTAAACCCAAACTAAGGACCGCAGGAATAGAGACTGAATCTTCGAATTGAAGTTACAAGAATTAAGTAAATAAACTTCAAACACTGTGATATCGTCAGTTCAAGACAGGATCAACGAACGATGTTACTTTGGCCGGAGGCACAAAATCGCGAGAAGTATTAACAAACATCACTTTCGCGAGCGCTAACTAAAAATCACAACCACAACAGAAGATACGGGAACTCGCGGAGGCCATATCAACAGATCGCGTTAACAGACAGATACCCCTAACCAAAGAGAGTTCAAATCTAAGCCACGAAAACAACAACAAATTGCAAGGGTAACACAAGTTGGAGACCTACCCCCTGCTTCCCGGGGATGGTGCAGTGCCAAGTCATAAGATTCACGGAGCCGTCGGGCAAAGTCTCCGGCCGAGCCACAAAACCCTATCCGAAAAAAACCATCGGCATCAATTGCAGGATCACGAAGAAATAAACAGAAGAAATCGAAGGTAGGAAGAGAATGGTAGGTAGGGCACATGGGGGTGATTCTTGCGCCAGGCCTTGCGCTCCTCCGTGAGACGGCCGCGTGCGATGCCTCCCGACATCCTTCTCCTCTCTCCCTTCTCCGCTCTCCCGATCTCGATCGCCCTCGTGCAAGTGAAGAAGACGAAGAAGAAGATTTGGGACGGCGACAAACTTCGCTTCCTTTTTATTAATTAAGTAATTACTTCCCCAACAAGGAACTTTGAAAATAAAAATGGAAATTTACATTAAACCTCCTATAAATGTTTTAATGACACAAATATCCCTCCTAATCCTTCCGTCACCCATTATGATTATTAAAACTTCCTCTTCTATCAGTTAATGTTTGATTTTAAGATAAAATATTTTAGTTTTAGAAATAAATAAAATACATCTGAGTAGGATTTAATTTTAAATTAAAAATAAATGAAAATTATCCCTCTAGAATTACATAAAGTAAGATAAATATTAGAAAAAACCTCTAATCAAGTTTATTAGTCCAATAAAAAGATGCACATATTTAGCTTTGACTTAATCAAGGGGATATCTTGGTAAAATACTGAAAATAATGATTTCTGATTAAAAATCTATTCAGTGACAAACTGGAACTGACCATTTACCGGTATTAAAACATTGGCCACCATATCTTTTTGACTTTGAAATTAGTGATTTGGTGATCTGATCAAAGTGTATGCAACTTATCCATTCAGATAATAAAAACTTCTGCAATCATCAGCTTTCAAGCATATAACAGTTACAAAAATAATTTTCTTAATTCCTTGGAAAAAAAACCCAGAAAGCTATAAACATACTGAGAAGCAGGAGTTTCAAAAGAAACAAATGGCGATGAATGCTAAACAATTAGCTTTAGGATTACACCTGCAACCGTAAAAACATATTTTGGACAGAGAATATTATCCGAGACTATTGACCAAGTATTACAATTGCATTCCCTTACAGGTAGCCCAACTGTGCCTGCTGAGTGAATTTTTTCTAGAGGTAACTAAACTCTATCATCATCATCATCATCATCATCTTTTCCTTTAAATTTATTCTGACTTAGCAGCAACTTTAATGATAATATCTCTACAGTACTCTTGCTGTGCTGTTTTGTTTTCAGCAACATTTGTACATATATAAAGAGAGTGTGTGTGCGTATAGAAATCCTTTGAATCCATGCTGTTTCATCTCTCCCTTGCAGGAAACCCGATGCAAAGATCTGTTTCAACCTCCGTGTGTTCAATATTCAAGTCATATGGAGCAACTGCTGCTGGTGCCGCAAATGGCAACTCAGGTTGTAGCTTACACTTCAAAGCATCAAAAACAATGTCCAGTTAGTCAGTGTACTTGATCCTTAGATATCAGTTTTACTTTGCATTTATATTTCACTCCATCCCTCTAGTGTACCTTTTCGCGCAGTTGTCTGTTCTCCTCCATTAGGTTGGTCTCCTGATGAATTTGACGAGAGTGTTAAAAGAGGTGCACACCATCCATACTTGCAGAAAACAAACATAACTTGGGAGAGCTTGAACTAATTAATCTACCTTCTTTTGGAGCTGCAATAGCTGCTCCTTCAGTAAATGATACTGGAAAGTTGACAGAACAGCACGGAGACAGACATATGACTCAGTTATCAATTCTCCATGGATAAGAAGTAAAGAAAGTAAACTTTGCAGTCAATGGCTTGCCTTCCTTCCTCTGATCCGGCGTAGGCTTTGTTCAAGCTTGGCCTCCAGTTCAACAAGTTCTTCCACAGAACACGATTCAAGTCTTTCACCTAACATCTTTCTGCAGCACGTCGTTAGCCCCATCAATATCTTAAACTTGGCTCATGATAACGTATCAATGTATAATATATACATCTACAAGTTACAGGTATATATATATATATATTGACAAGGGACTCCACTGACAGGTCCAACATGCCTCGTGTGCAGCAATGGAAACTCACCTTTTAGAAACTTCAAGGTGTTCAATCTTCTTCGCCATGCTTGCAGCTTCATATCTACATGGCTTCAGGAAGAACAACCAGATTTCAGGATATTGTAGCGAAGTACTTACAGACATCTGAGCTCATGGGTTCATCGTACAGGTGGGAAAACACTTTTTAAAAGCAAACTTATACTGAAAGTGAAACACCATTAAATCATGTGCTCATTCCAGAAAAAGAAGGAAAAATATTTTTTCCAAACATATTCTCATCTTCCTACTCATAAGTATCTTCAGATAATAAGTGATGAATTCTTCTCTAAATAAATACATTCTACAGAGATACAATTATATATAGAGAGAGTTACAACTAGTTAAAACAAAACCTTAAAGCTTTCGGTGAAGGAATTAATTAAGGCGTACCTCATTGGCGTGTTCAATGGTGCTGCTGCCGCTGGTGCTTTCCTTTGCATGCGCTGTATAACGCTCGATTGTTTCAGGCATGCTATACCATGTCCAAAAAAAACTGTGTCATCCTTCAAAGAAACTTGGAAGTGGCACGTAAGTTTTAACTTTTCTTGTTCTTCCTACTTTCGAAGTACTTAAAAAAAAGACCTTTAACCCTAATTAAGTTCTTCTTCTTCGTCTCTTCTCTCTCATCCTTTTCTACTTCTCAGCTCCCCCCTTCTTTCCCTTCCTCCTCCATCCTTTCTCCATTATGCTCGGCCTTCCATACATCGACGAAAAGCCGCCAGCAGAGATGAGGAGGGAGGAGGCAACGGCTGCGGAGGTGAGGCGGGGAACGCAATAAAGAGGCACGTCCAAGTAAAGCTCGGATCCCCAAAGCGGATATTTTTCGACTATATCTAACTTAGTTATTTGAAGAGTCCCGCCCCATCTATTGAGCAACTACTATAATCAACAGCAGTTTTTCCTTTCTTTAATTAGAATAGCTCTAATACATCTCTCCCTCTTTATCGGATCATGTGATTAAGTTAATACTCATACTTAATTTTCTTTTGCTAACTCCTGCTGTGAGTATATCTCAATTTTTTTTTAGTGCGCATATCTCAAATGCTAACAGCTTTTCTCAGTCACATCCTATATACATGGATCTGCTTGAATCACATAAGAAACAGTCGAGGTCTTGGGTAACAGGAAAATACCTAGTTCTACAACAACATGAATAAATTTCGCCCTGAAGCTCTCACAACTTCATATCAAATCTCATACCTAGTTTATTTAATTTTACATACTGCTTTGTCAAATTTATACCCTTCTAAAAAGATCTACTTCTTGTGTTGAGTATACAATAGGCAGAAACGATTGAAAAAATTAAAACATGAAACAGCCAACCATATATGCATGTACCCTCATAAAATCCATTCAGGCAACTCATGGGATCAAACTTATGCAAATTAATCAAGGTCTGTGTGCTATCTTCTTTTAAAAGTGTTTCTTGATCACTGAACTTACGCAGAGGCTGCTAATTAGAAGCTGTTACATATACCCTAACCTTTAACCATCTGACAAAAAATGAATTCTATCTTCCAGATTGTTAAAGATCCATTCATATGATCAGAATGAAATCTCAAAAACTTAAATCTCAATTTTTATATTTAAGAAGAAAAAAAAGCATGGAATTCATTTCTCTGTACTCTCAGACTTTATATTAGTTAATCAATGGATTCTTATTATGAATTGACAATAAAAATGAATGAGAATTAGAAGCAAAAATTTGAACTTTTATGATATTCTCTAAAATTTTGAAACAAAAAAATTATTTTTCTAAAAAAAGCTATAGAAAATTCCCATTTCATAATTTTTTCATAAACATATATCTGTTTGTTTGATTAAATGTTACTTCTTACATACATCTTCGCCTGCCAATCAAGAAGGCCAAACGAGTAGTTTTCACCCCAAGCAAAAAACTTAATACATCTATCCAAATTAAAATTAAAAATTATCTAAAAATAGACTTTCCTTTTAGTTTTTATTTAATAATAAGCAATAAATAAAAAAATTCAATATTTCTGTAATCATGAATAATTTGAAGTTTATTTCCAAGATCTTGAATATACATCAAGCAATTAATCGAACGAGAAACCACCACCATATCAAGGTCAGCTATAAAGGAAAATTATGAACATTTTGAAGCCTACATTTATCTTCTATGACCATAAATATCTGATTTTTATAAAGTACTAACTTTTATTTAGAAATATCTTTTAGAATTTCATTGGCATGGTACAGTGGAGTGTCTTATTTTAGATCTTACATTCAATGATAGCACTCATACAAAATCCACAAGTACACTTAATTAATGATCTAAAAAACAGATATGATGTGTTATATTCAGATTGTTAAATTAAATTCATTATATTTAATATACATATACACATATTATATTCTTCTGATCCATAAATTCCAAAACCATGCCTATGTATAGTCAGTAGTAGAGAATTTATATATATGATGGAATTAGGGTTTTTGTGCATACTATTAGTTGTGTTTATTTTAAATATAGCTGTTACTATTCTTATTGATAATTAAATGTACTCCTGTATGTATAGTATCACCAACAGGTATAAGTCCATCTGCAATTAAAATATGCTTCTAATGATCAATAATGTGAGGGGAAAAAAGGAAGCATATAAAACCAGTGTATGTGCAAATGGAAGATGCGTCAAATATCTGTTCAAAAAACGAGTCCATATTTAAAACCATATCAAATATAAAAACAAGTGATCAAGAAAGTACTATCTTCTCCACCATATATATACATTTTTTTCCTGGTGAGTGTTGTTTGATACGATCTCTTGCGTGGTAGTAGTATATTGGAGGTACTGTTGGCAGCGCATGCTACACTTTGTTGAGTAGGTATTGTTTGATGAAGGACAAGAGTACGTATATTGAAAGCATGAAATCAACCCTACCATGATTAAATAAGCGTTTCGAACAGAAGAGAGACTATGCATTTGTGTACTTGGTCATTAAGTAACTTTACCATTTCCTTACTTGAAACAAAGAACGAGATGGGAACCCTAATGGAAACGATCGAGGGACATGAGATAATGAGACAAGCAGGAAGGAAACCGTGATGTGCATCGATCTGTGTCGAACAACGAAGAGGAGGAAAAAAAAATACGAAGAAGGAGAAGAAGGGGAAAGGGGAAATGGAAAAAAAAAACCTGGAGCTGGCGAACTCGTAGAGCTTGCCGCGGGAGGAGAAGATGATTAGGGCGATCTGGGCGTCGCAGAGCACGGAGAGCTCGAAGGCCTTCTTCAGGAGGCCGTTCCTCCGCTTGGAGAAGGTCACCTGCCGGCTCGCGGCGTTCTCTATCCGCCTCATCTGAGTCTTCCCTCTCACCATTATTAATTAACCGCCGCCGTCGACGACCCACCCGGCCACACCTACAGCACACGAAGCAAAGATATAAGTGGAATCAAATGGCCGGCGACGGCGACGAGGAGGAGAAGAGATTTGAGAGGTCACCGGAAAAAGGAAAGAAAAAGATTAATGGATCGGGCGACGACTCCGTGCGATCCAGCGACGACTTGGAGCCACAAAGCGCCCCCCCCCTTCCTTCTCCCAATTCCCTTATTCGTAGCTGCTGGACCAACCTTTCTTGAATAAATTTAAGAACGGGGGAGCGAGATGGGTTAAAAAAAGGTAAAAGAAGAAAGAGGAGGCCGTCCGGATTAAGGCAAGCAGCGAGAAGAAAGAAAGGAAAAAAAAAAGAAAATAAGAGACGAGTCGAGAAAAGAAAGGTCATGAATAACTATTTTGTTGTTGTTGTGCGAGTGTGCTTGTGTTTTATTTTTTTTTACCTGTAAAAGAAAAGGTGGGGTCGTCGTCGTCGTACGACAGACCTGCATCGCACGTGTGCCCGTACGAGGTTGCCGTCGAGATCTGGACGCGTGTTCTTCGAGATGGGTGGGTCGAGCGTTCAATTGCGCCGCCCCCACCCCCCTAATATTTCATATTTTATCTTATATTATTTTAGAAATATTTTTTGCTTAATTTTAGATATTTCTAGCAAACAATTTAATTTAAAAAAATTAACCCTATTGCACCTTTAGAGCCCACTATCAAATCAACCAAGTGCACTTATCGTCATTTCTGATACAAGTTTTAATATTAAGTAACACTGGATAAGATATTATATTATAGAAAATAAATACTATAATTTGTTTGGTGATGTAATATATTAATAAAATAAAAATTGAATATCTTTCAAAGGAGAAGTAAATATTAATCAACTTATTAAAATGACAAAAATTCCAAAAAAAAAACTTTCCAGAAATAACCTTTGCAGATAGGTCTTTCCTCAAAATAACACGATTTATATGAGAAACTAATTCAGGTGAGCATGAGAATCTATCTACACAGTAATATATAAAGTAATTGAAATTTGGGGAAGGTGGGGAAATCCTTCCATCGTGAAGCCACTTTGTTTTGGGTTCCTCCTACTTCAAGACATCCTTTCTTCCAGGGATCTTGCGGAGACTTCAGGATGCAGTGGCCCGTGCGGGAGTTACCAAATGCCCTTCCTTGATAAGGCGGAAGTATAAAGCTAAAAGGTTCATTGGATACCTGAAAGGAGAAGCTTTTAAAGAGTTAATAGTTGTCCATGGAAGCAATTTTCGAACTGCATATTTACTCTCTTCATAGAAAGAAGAATATGCATTTTGCACATAGCATTCACCACATATCCTTTACATAAGACCTCGAAACTAAATGAGAATGCAGAAAAGAATGACTTTTAACACATAATTGACTCGTTCATGTGATGGTTGAGTTCAAGCACGAACTGCTCTTGTACGGTCTGAAACTTTCTCATGAAAGTAGCCATCATAAATGTGCTCAGATTTTATCACATAACTCCACCAACTAATTAATTTAAACACAAATGTGGCTCCTTCCATTTTATAGTTGTCTCAAATTTCATGAGAAAACCATATATTATTAAATCAATTGGATGAAGGCCGCATGCATCAAAAATCAATATCTTACCAGTTACAATTTTATGCCACAATAAAGTAGGACAAGATTTTTAGGATAACCATCCCACTGGTTTGCAATCAACTAGTACTAGCTGATAATTCAGGAAAGAGCACGTTAAATCCTGTTCCTATTGGCTGTTCAATTCAGTTTCTCCTCTTTGGTTGGCGTTTAGGAGGGATTGAATGCTCTTGCTGATGTTAAAAGAATAGTTGCGTGTGTGCTTAAAAGTAGTAGTCATAGATTCATTACAGCTTGACCAACACAGTGGAATACCTGCTTATAGTCTAAGTCTACCCTAAATTTCTCTAGCAATGTGTGAAAAGTAACACGTGCATCACTCAGTCCTCTTTTTGGTTTTGCAGTGTGAAAGATAATTACTTAGGTAAAGAGTTGGAAACTAAAATTAACTTTCTCCCAACAACTAACACATGGGGTGAAATTGAGAGTTGCTGTTTTTTAGAATTCTTTATAAACTATATTTAGAATTAATGTTGGCAGCACTACCAAAAAGAGCATTGTGATGCATGCCTTACTTTTCCCACATTGCTTGAGTAATTTAGTGTAGCCTTAGACGATATGCTGTTCTTTCACTGTGTAGAGGAGAGCTGTAATAAATCTATGGCTAGTTTTAAGCACACACTGACACACTCAACATAAGCACACACACAAGTGTTCTTTTAACATCAGCAAGAACATCCAATCCACCAAAACACCAAGCAAAGGACAGAAATTGGATTGCATGACCAATTGGAACAGGATTAACATGATCTTTTCCTGAATTATCAACCAGAGAGATAATCACTTGGAGCAATTGAACATCATATGTAAAAACGGGTTCTACAAAATACCTTTTTGGGGACTCAGACCCACAGCAGCTGCACCTTGTTGGCGAAGGCGATTCCTATCCATTCAGGGTGTCCGGCAGACCACTGCAGCTGGTTGATCTCTGCACCAGCCGTGTAGACGAGAATGGGATCAATCCCTTCCGGCGCAACGGAGCCCGTCACTGGCAATTCCCAAATAAGCGCGTCAGCATCGTCGCCTGCGGAGCAAATATGCCGCGAGCCTTGTGGCGCCCATGCGATGGCGTTGACGCCTGCGCGGTGGCGCTGGAGCTCGGCGACGGGAGCTGCGGGGGAGCGGATATCGAGGACGATGATGCGGTTGCTGTCCATCACGGTGGCGGCCATGTAGTAAGGATCGGCCTTGTTCCAGGCGAGGCGGAGGAGGGACGTATCGGGATGGGGGCTCTCGTAGACGATGGTGGAGTGCTCCTTGTCGCGGAGGTCGAAGAGACGGACGGAGCCGTCAGCGGAGACGGAGGCGAAGACGCCGGCCTGGCCCCAGGCGATGTCGTAGACCTCCTTGTCGTGGGCGATGAGCTGGGTCTCCAAGGCGCCGCGCTCGACGTCCCAGATTGTGCAGGTGGTGTCGATGGAGGAGGTGCCGATGCGGCGGGGTTCCGCTTCGTTCCAGTCGAAGGAGGTGAGGGGGGCGCAGTAACCGCTTGATTTGCTGTTGTCGAGGACGGAGCGGAGCTCTGTGGCGTCCGGGCCGAGGTGCCAGAGGCGGAGGGAGTCGGCGGTGGAGGCAAGGAGGGGGGGTTGGGGAAGGGGGCGGGGGTGGAACATGAGCTTCGTGGGCGGGTACGGGTGGTCGAAGGAGAGGGCACCCTCAGGGCGGAAGGAGAGGGACTCCTCGTTGAAGGAGACGACGTCGACGCGGTTGCCGTGGTCCTCGATGAAGGAGCCGAGGGCGAGGCGGAGAGCGGAGGAGGCGGAGAAGGCCAAGGCGTAGACGGGGTGGGGGGAGTCGTAGGTGAAAACGGTGGCGTTGGGAGGCGATTCCTGGCTGGAGCTCTCCATCGCCGTTCTTCTTCTCTTCGCCTCTCTTTCGATCGAGATCGAGATCGAGAGAGGCTTTAATGGTGAAAAGTCCAAAGGTAGAAATGGTCACGGTCAAGCCCTTGTGCGCAACAGAGGTTGCTAGTAGACCTTCTCTGACGAGTCCAGGAGGAAGACGAAAGGAATGATCAAAAGATAACAGAAAAAAAAAATGATGCAGCAATTATCGTCCTAATCTCGCCTGAATCAAATCCCTGCAGATCCAACGAGAAGGCAGAACGCCATTTTTGACGGATTGGCAACAGGCCAAGCGAGAGACTCTCCGTTACCCAAACCCTAGCATGACTTACTGAGCCCATTGATTGCTCCTCGGCTCTCCCACAAGCCCATTTATGAAGGAGCTCCTCCTCCATCCACAACCTTCATCCCACAGCCGCCGCCTCCACCGCGATGGGCCGTTTCCGGAAGAAGACCGTGAAGAAGTCCGGCCGCCGAGTGATCGAGGGCTCCGCTACACTCGAGGATGTGGTGATCATCTCTACAAAGCGGTTCCGCCACAAGGTCCGGGGTTTCCACCATCTCATGGACTGGATTCAGCGCGGCCCCGTCCGCCGCATCTCTCTCCCTCAAACTCCGCGGGCATGGCCTTCGTCCCCAGTGAGTCCTCCATCCTGGTTCAGCACATCGAGGTTGAGACGGAGACCTTCGACGTAGCCCACCTCCCTTACCCGACGTCGGGAAGCAGGCCGACGCCTCAGCCGGAACCGCCGGCCTATTCATCTCGTGCCGGCGGCGGTTAAGGCCACCGGTGAGTTCGCTCATCTTGCTTCTTTTCTTCGAGATCCTCGTCTTCCTTATCCTTCATTTTTAATTATCTACAATTTGCTTAGTGTAATCTAAACTTGCGAGATTGGAATTTGCACACTTCACGATTCAGGTAGGACTTTGTTTAGAATGATCAAATTTTAGAGATTTGAATTCCAACGCCTACGAACCGTAAAAATGTAAGATTTGTGATCCCATCAGATTGATTTCTAAATAGCCATTTGGCCCCAGCTTATTGATTAACACTCATAACAAAAGACAACCAGTGAGCGAGTTAGTAGAGAATTAGAAGAAAATGGAGTTCACTTCCTATTTCTAACAACACAAGAGTGAAAATCTAAAGTTCTTGAGGATCCATGAAACTGGACTTTCTTAGTATCAGAATTGGATCCAACCGAGCTGTAGATACTTTATTTTTCATGGAACTTTCGCTTTGTTCATCCGTTTTTTATGTATATATATATATTTGCTTTGTTCATCTGTTAGCTACTGATTTTTCAAATGCACGATGCAATGAAGGATTTGTTTCTGGCAAATCTTGATAACTCATTTTCAGATGCACAACGAAATCAAGGAATTGTTTTTGGACTAAATTTTGACACTCTTTTTCAGATGCACAATGAAATTAAGGATTTGTTTTTGGATTGATTTTGATACTTTTTTCGCAACTCCTTTTTCTTGGAAAAGGGTAATCAATTCAATGAGCCTCCATCAATGTGGTGTCTTGTGAGAGCTCCAGCCTTCCTTGCATGCTATTATTCCCAACTGGCGTAATCTCTGGGGGGTTTGTATAGACCATTTTTATTACTTGTGTGCTGCAAAAGTTCAACTTTGCTCTGCTGTTTCCAGTAAAATATGAATTTTTGGTACCTGCCATGATTTCCTGTTCATAGCATGGGAGTTCAAAATAACTTATATTGGGAAAGGTCTGGACTTTATCCGTGCTGCACAACTATTGTCACTACTTGTTTTAGAACAGGGAGAGGCAATACATTATCTTCCATGCTCTGAAATATGAATAGGATTAGTAAAGTTATCAGAAGCTCCTCTTTTTATCATAAACTCTAGAGAAGTTACTGATTATGATATGCATCTTATTGCTCTGCCCACCTCATTAAGTTGTATTACATTAGCAAGGAACATATGTCTCTCATCATCCACTAGACACCCTCGTTATAAACTTATCATATTGATTTGGGTTTCACTGTCCTATATCCTGAGGATGCCATCTAACACCTTCTATTTTGTATGTTGATTATTACAACAAGCATATGTTTCTTGAAGATAGATTTGGATGTAGAAGCCATGAGATCAGTGGTGGTCATTTATCAGTAGTGGTGTGTCCCTGTCAGTCTTCTGCACAAATCAAAATAATTGGGCGGCTCTAACATCACTCCACTCTGAGAAATGACAATTTTTTTTAGCAGAACATTCCAAGTAGCTATTTTCTTCCCCTGGAAATTAAGATTGCATGGATCTGTTAATTTATGTAAAGTATTTACATGCTTGAGTACAATTCATTGTCTCTGTTAAATCCTGAGAAGGTATTTGTACAAGGTGATAGGGGATGGAATGAAATTTTACTTAAAATTCTGTTTTGATCATTACCAAATATATGTGTCAGGGAGAGTTAGATATCAATAACGATATTTATAATTAAGCTTTACAAAAATCAAATATTGTTTTATATATTTTTACCACACAGCTATGAAGGGCACTTTCGTCATTTTAGTGTCACGTTGGGAGTTAGGGCGCCCATCTCCAATCCACGTTCGACGTGGCACGTGGCGCAAGGAGGGCCGTCGATGCTTAGAAATGGATTATTCTACCCTCTGGAGATTTCACGTTTTTCCCATTATGCCCCTCCCGGCACCCACGGACAACTGCGGAAACCTGCACCCGTCGGAGGAGTACCCAAGCGTACACGCCGCCTATACGTCTGCGGGGCCCAGTTCCGATTTCATCGGTAAAGACTTGGGTAAGTAGCACGCATCAACCTATCTTATTCCAAAATAGCTGTCGCGGTCTCTTCCTATTCTTCTTATCGAAAAAATACCCCCGTCGACCAGCATTATTTACGAAATCTACCCTCCCTAGCACGCCCACTCGCTCCAACTGGAGCGGGGCAATTAGGTCATTTGGCGAATTTCAAAATGGTAGAAGCGTAAATAATGTATCTTCTGCGGGCATTATCCGCTCCGTCCGTGCTATTTATTCTCCACCTCGACTCCTCCCTTCAAATCCCTTTTTTTCCCCTTCCCGTTTGCGTTGCGCCTCTCTTCTTCTTCTTCTTCTTCTTCTTCTTCTTCTTCTTCTTCTTGTACATCTCCTCCTTCCTCCCGTCCCCCCATCCGCCGCCGCCGCCGCCGCCTGGTCGCCGACGCATCGGCGGGGTTCTTGGCGGTGCCGCCCAAATCTCGACGATTGGAATTTTACCGATTTGCCCCTCGTCTTTTCTTATTTTTTAAAAATCGTTGTTGTTTTCTTCTTTCCTCTGATCTGACGGCTGAAGGGTGACGCCCTCTTGATTCCCACCTTTTTACGGCTTTGCCCCTCCCTGACGTGGCGGTGTGGATCATGTCCGGTCACGTGCTTGCCGGGGAGGCGACGGCGGTCGGCGCGTGGAGGAAGCGGAAGGACCGCGACTCGTCGTCGCCGTCCGAGTCGGCCCCTCGGGCCGAGACTTCCCCCGCGGCGGCGATTTGCCCCGCGGCCGAGAACCGGCTTCTCGCCGGGTGCCTGGCGCACGAGTTCCTCACCAGGGGAACCCTCTTCGGGAAGCGCTGGCCGGCGACGGGCGGGCCCGTGTCCGACGATGACGCCAAGGCGCGGCCGGTCGTCGCCGCCGAGTCGACTCGGTCGAACTCGAAGCCGCTGAGCTCGTACGCGAAGGTCTCGTATCTGCTGAAGGCGGACGGGGCGCGCATTCCCGGCGTCGTCAACCCGACCCAGCTCGCCCACTGGCTGCAGATGTGAAGCCACGGCCACCGTGGCCGAGGCGGAGCTCGCCGGCTCGTTTTGCGGATTCATGCGCTGATCACTCTTCCACTGCGAGCTGGGTTCGGAAGGAAAACAAATCAAAGAAAAGAAACGTCTGCATGCACGAGACGATCCGCGGAGGAAGAGAAGCAAACGAAAAAGATGAATGAAACAATTTGTTCGCTATCCCTTTTAATTGTTTATTTAGCTTGCGGTGGATCTAGTTTTGTTTTCAGAATGAAGCAATCGTTAGCTTTTGTGCTGCTTTTACTTGAGGATGGAAATTAGTATGGGATGGTTTGATGGTATCTTTTATACGAACAAATACGATGATTTGTGCTTCTTTTTTTCATGCAAAAACACAAATATATCTCAAATTGTGTGGCTTAATATAATTTGTTGTAAATGGTGTCAATTAAATGACCACTTCTGCAGTTTTAAAAATCTATTCAATGACTAATTTACTAAGGAGATGTCACATAATTAATTAAGTTTAAGGAGATGGGTCCGGCCGACTTGAGAAAAAAGTTTAAACTTTCACTTTAGCTGAGGTTGAAATCAATTTTGAGGGCAGGGGATATATAAAGTAAATGTTTTTAATAAATAGAATATGTAGCCAATATCATTTGATATTAGAAGTAGATTTAAGGCCTTTCACCGAACACCAATAATAATTAGGTTATGGACCTAACCGGATGGGTAGGAGGGAAGATTTTTGTGTAATTAACTCACATAATTAATTTTGAAGAGAACTTGGAGGAAAAATCCAGAACAGATCGAACCAATCAGCACAATTTGAATAAACGACAAAGTACGCTTTTTATTGTGATTCATTCATATGAATCCAAAAACAGAAAAAAAAAATCTCAGTTAATCGCATATCGTTCAATCTAAACAAATACAACCGAAGCAGTAATAGTAATCAATAATCATTCTTAATATTATAAAATCGTAATAAAAATAGAAAGAAATAATGATTGGAATTCAATCCTCAAACTCGACAAAGCGGAGCTATTCATGCCAGAATAATATATTATATCATACACGACAAACAAATCTTTTTTACTGGCTAAAGTCACACATTAAGTCACAAAGGTCAAATTAAAAATAAAAATACATTTTCCTGGACTAGCAAGTTTATGGTTTAACAGTATATTTATATATAGATGGGAAAGAGAGAGAGAGAAAGAGAGAGAGAGAGAGAGCTACGAGGAAAGTTGAAATGAACTTTTCTTAAGTATACAAATAACAGTTGGGAAACTATGTCAGGCGAGAAACCAGTCTGATACTTTTACGATGCATCAGCATCAATCATACATCAAGTTTAAGATTAGTGAAGCACACCAGCGAGCACATTTCCCATCTGAAGAGAAGTTAGAAGACAAGCTACTTTGCAGTGGTGTGCATACAGTCCACATCATTAAAGGCAAACCCTAGAACAGAGATGCGCATCGTGTCAATAATGGGTCTGGTTTTTAGTAGAGAGATGTTAAAGTGAGCAACCGATGAGGAGATCAAGTACCATTCAGGGATTCCACATTGTCCTCTGCAGTACTTTTCAGGGCAGCAAATATGTCCCTTCCATCTCCGTCATCGTTCGACAGAAAAGACTCGACGTTATCATCCAAGGAGCCGACGTCGCCGAAGGCCTCCAGGTCATCCTACAGTTAGCGCAGTCAAGATGGTATTAAAGCACCATCATTCACTTCCTCTGATGTTTAAGTGGAACAGGGCATACATACCATCTGATTGGAGGAAGAAGAAGCAAGTCTTGCTTTCTTGTCCGTTCCATACATCATTAGATTCTTTGACATGGTGCTTGCATTCTGCATGCTGTTAGCCATTGAAACACCATCACCAGGTGTGTGGGTGGATGGAGTCGAGGGAGGGGAAGGTGCTGCAGCATTTCCTGTGCCGGTGCTGTTTGCAGCTCCAGATGAGGTAGGTTTTCGCTTCCTAGTATTCTAGGAGTTGTATGCAAAATCTCAAATCAATGGATTCGAGTTGAAAATTTTACACACGGGCTACTATAACATTATATATATATATATATTGAAGAGATGATTTCTATACGAACGAATACCTGTTGCAACTGTTGTTGCTGCACCAGTTCCTGTGGCTGTTGATTAGATGACTGCTGCATCTGGTTTCCCTTGAACAAATACCAGAGAGGTTAGAATCTCATATAATGCCATCACGAAGGAAGAGATCAAAATTATAAAGACAGCATTGTGTGCCAAAAACGCTCAGCAAAGAAACAAAAAGGACACTGATATATAACTGACAAATAAAGAGCAGTTTGCGTTCAGGTTATAGAGTACAATTACAAAGTCGGTAATAAGTAATTTCTAAAGAGAAAAATAATGAGCAAAATGATTTGGCTATCGTCAAAGTTAAACCATCTGGTTTCAACATCAAGCAGTAACTCCAAGTCAAGATCCTCCGATATACATTAACAACACAACTGTGACTTAATAGAGGATCTTGCATACCCTCAAAGACCTACTATAAATCATAGTTGATGTGGGTTTGTCATGAAACCTACAAACCACTTTCCAAATAAGGGGTCTATTTGAGTCTCATTTCCAAAATAAAACACTAAATTCCATGGAAGAAATACTAATCCTGTAACGAATAGTAAAAGAAGAAAATTTGTAACTAAAAGAACTCTATGCAAATATAAAAATACAGGACAAAATAACAAAGATAATGCTTCCTGTTTTTCTACCGAAACCAAATATGGTTACTGTAGTTCTGTATAGAAACTTCTCGACAGAAACAACAATTACCAGCTCTGCCATTAAATTACATAGAAAAAAAACGATGCATTTTCAGATGATTTGAAAGATATTTTTTAAAAATTAATTTGAAGAATGTGTAAAAGAATAAAAGATAATTCAATTTCACTTATTTACTTCACTCTTCAAGACCATTTGACAAACTTCCTCTCCGTGCATGCATGCACATATTCCAAAACTTCCGCCATGTTTAACTTTTTAAAGCAAGAATCACTAAGCTGTGGTAAGAGAAATGACCTTCATGAAAGCTTGATCCTGTCTGACCTGAGGTGAACTTGAATGACTAGGAGAACCAATTGATGCATCATTTCCATTCAGTTGACCATCTTTTCCAGATAGTCCACTCCTGGTCAAGGCTCGAAGCCTTTGGGGATCTATACCTGAAGATTCAATGTTGCTTTGTGATTGAGCCTGTGCCAAAATCTGCTGTTGTTGGTTAGGTGACAGAAGTTGAAACTGGCTTTGATTTTGTAGAAAAGGTTTGTTAACTTGCGGCCCAAAATTTTGTTGCAATTGATCAATTCCCTATTGACAGGGAAGAAAAAATAGTTAAGGAAACAAAAGAAATTTTCTTGAAGAAACATATATGCGTTCAAAAATATATATACCATCAAAGGCCACCCTTTCAGTGGAATACCACTAACACCCTGAGTCATTCCTGCAAAACAGGGAGTTATTGTACAACCACTAAAGAAGCTAGTCTAAAACATCTATTCGTTTGGGTCACTTTCTTGTTAGCATAACATCTTTACTACAAAAGGAAAACATACTCCTTCACCAATGTCATTTATCTAAGAGCTCAAGCTGTCAGATAAGACATGATCAATTGAGTTATATTCTTAACGTTTTCTCTCTCACATTTAAGCTGACAAGATCAATTAATGTGTGGCTTGAAGAAGATTTGGATTCAATATCATCCAACCTAAAGGATCTTAGTTTCAGATCTTCTATCTGAAAGCTAAATCCGCCATATCATACATGATCTACTGTTTTGTATTATTAATATACATAATTCACTGACCAATTATAACAACAAACATAGCCACAGATGAATTCAAGTGCCAAACAAATAGATAACTAGAACCTGGATGATACGATTCACAAATAAATTATACAGTCTGGTGTCAATACTTAATGGACTGGTAAATCCTAGTTGCTATGTGCTAGTTTATCCAATATTTAAAAAATCACAACAGAGGTTACCACTAAAGTAGGACTTTTCTTGGTCAAATTTACTCTCTATGTTCTGGATATTTTGAAGTATCGACAGGGATCACACTTTTCAAAATTTACCACACATTCAAAATCAATCCCCGCTGACCTTTATGAAGACTAGACACCCACATTACCAGAGGTACCAGCAAATCCAAATATAGAGTACATAAGCGTATTGATCTACAGTTCCTCTGGGTAATTATCTAATGTCAAATATTTCCAAACTTTTCATGGTTTCTACATCTCCCTATATAAAATTTTCTAATTGAAGTGCCACAAATAAAACTACTTTTCATTAAAAGGAGTTACTGACCAGGACCATTTAATCCAGATTTTGTTTGCATTATTCCATGGCCATACAATGAAGAGGGGTCCATGTTTAATGATCTTTGTGCTACACCCATAATGCCATTGATGTCCTGCAATAAATTACACATAAAATTCAAGAAGGAAAATTAACTGCAAGAGAATAAAAGAAAAAAAAGGAGTATAATAAGGAATTATGCGCAAGAAAGTACAGATGTCTGTTGATTTTGTCCTTGAATATGCTGCATAGCAGCAGATCCACTGACTGGATTGCTTTGGATATATTGCCTGTGTGCCACCAAAAACAAGTTAGTAAGTTATTGAGAATCCTAGTAACAGATAAGATCCAGAAATTAGACATTACCCTGGGTTGCTTGATTTGAGAAGAGCAACTCTGTTAGCATCAAGAAGTTGTGGGGATATTTCAGCATCCATTGGTTGTGGCTGCTTCATGCGCTCTTCATAAATTTTAGCAGCCAATAAACTGGCAGTAGGTGGCCCTGCAATGCCGTTAGTGTTTGCAGAATTTATTGCCCCATTAAGAGCAGGATGACTAACACCTCTCTGCTGCAGCTGAGCCTGCTGCTGTTGCATGATCTGCAAATGCTGCAACTGTAATTGCCTTTCATGTTCCTCCTTTGCCTTTGCTCTTTGTGTCTAGAAGTAAAAAAGAAGCATTCTTAGATAGATAGAGCAGTTATCTAGAACTAGGAAAAGATTAGACATCAAAAAGAATATATTTCTCTTCTGAAAGGAATCCACCTCAATGTATGCTGCAGCTACTTCAGAATGTTTTTCATTAGTTCTGGCAATGAAGATATCCCAAAACACAGACCACCACTCGAACAGGAAACCTCCAGGAGCATCAATCGCTGCAAGTAAAGTTGCCACACATGATTGTGCAGAAACAATCTTAAATCTTCTAAATGAATACATGCTTCAAGTCAATATCTCAAAGTTTGTACTGAAATCCAGTTGGCAGGTCCGATATGCTACTGAGAAAACATATCAAGCATAATAAGCATAAAATGGTGGTATTGTAAAAATGAAATAACTCTTTTTACAATGAAACCTAGGGTTTATGCATGAGTAAAGTAGGTGAATTTTTAAAATAATAGGCCTTGCAAACCACGTTCGTTGTTCAAATCAAAATTAGGCACATGGAAATTCTTTGTTTTAAATAAGAGGGCTAGGACTCCATAACTTTGAAATTGCTCAATTTGGAAAATAGAAAATAAGGGACCGCTTATTTCAGCTAGTCTGCAAAGTTGCAACTGAAGAAGAGAACCAAAAGAGAAGGAAAAAAACATGGGAATCAAAATATCAAGCTATCATTGTGGAATCAGTTGTGTATGAGTGCTTCAAAATTGTTCAGGTCAAAAATTAAAAGCCTTGTAACATTAAAGAAGGAAGTAGTTACCTTGTTATTGTTGAAAAGAGGAAAGAAAAGTGACTGAAGAAGATGCAAGAAGAAATCCCAAAACATAAATCACTAGAAAAAAGGAAGGATCCAGAGCATTATGCTGCTACCCCTGCCTTACATATCTATGAGCATATTCTCAGTGATAATCAAGTTAAGCCTGTAATCTAATCTTAGTAAAAGACTAGAACTTTCATAAAGCCCATTCAAGTACATTTTGACTAGGCTTGCAACGTTACTAAAGGATGATCTCAGAAAACTTGTTTGGTGGTTCCCCAAGCCAATTTGCATACAGGTCACTGGGGAACTGGAATGTTACCACATGGTACAGAGGGTACAGTCAGAGAAAAAGCATGTCGATTAATAGGCAACTATCTTTCTCATAATATTAAGGAATGAAACATTATGCTTTAAACTTTAAATAACTATTAGTGTAAGCATGCACTTCACACAGAGAAGAAACTCATCAACCGGTGAAATTTCACTTCCAAGATCAATGGTAACTAAATTGCAAAAAACACACTAGAATGTGACATTTCTTTCTCTCTTCAGGTGTTCAAAATCAATCTATTCTAGCGAATGCAACATACGAAATTAGAAATGTAGAAAGATTTGGAATTTCAAATGTTGATATGGAAATTACATTCTTATTATGTATAACGGAATTCACATTCTCATTAACTCAGATGCTTTCATTTATTTAGTGATATTCTAGCATAACTGTAATAAAACAACTCATGCTGTTTACCAAGTTGCACTTGAAGAAGCATTTGACCTTTGCTTACTTCTCTATAATAAACCATATTTTAGAGTCCTGAGGTTTGCAACTGTTCGACATCAATCATCCAGGACACTCTATCTTAGATTGTTATTCACAGTAAACATATTTTAGAACATTGCACTCTCCACCATTTGCTATTATACAAGATACCCTGGTAACCTGTTATAAGGAATGTCTGAAATTGATAGTAGGATAGTTAAAATCACAAGAGCATGTAAAATCATACAAGATGTAGACCAGTATGAGAACCTCAGTAAAAATCCATTGCAGGGACTTTGCAGCTTATTGTTGTATTTTAGAAAAAAAAAGAAGGAAGACTTTTCACACACAACAAATTATCAAAAACCTGTTAAAGAATTGTGGTGCCAGAGTTTGTTTCAAAATTAAAAAAACAAAGAATTTACTTACCCACGGGATGTGTTGCAACTTTGCCTTCTTCCTTGAAAGCTTTGGCAGTGGCTTGCAAGTTTCTTTTCAAAAGATAGTCATGGATATAAACATCAAGCCTGACAATAAACATTTAATGGGAGCGAAGTTAAAGAGAATGTAATAAATCATATGAACATCAAAAGCAAAATCCAAAATAAACAATATAATAAAAGAAATCCACAATTTGTAAAACTCACATCTTATCTGCTTCCCAATAACTCTGCGCCATTCCTTCTGCTCCAGTTCAAAGCAGTTGAAGCAATCAGGCTTGCTTCTTCCCACACAACCAGAAGAAGCACCGAAATGAGGGTCTAGGACTTTGTAAATGTAGTTAAAATGAAAATTGGTTTTCTTTGCAATATATATTTGCAAGCTAAAAGTGTTAAGTATTAACTTGGTTTTAAATTAACAGTGGATGCCCTTTCAAAAATAAGACTTTCCGTTTTAAAGTGCTTCCCCAATCAAGAAGAAGCATGACTCCACCTACTTAACAGACGATCATAAAAATACAAAAGCTGGGCAAGTGGTCTTCAAACAATATCAAACTAGACCTGTCAGAAGAAACCTAGAAGGCATATCAAAATCAACCTTCACCTCGCAACTCCATCTACGATTCCTACTAAGATTTTGACTATTCCAATCCAAAAGGCTTCTGGTGACATGAAAGATCTGCCAGAGAAACTGTGTGGATCGGCACCAGCTAATTTCGCCCGAACACAAACTAAAATTGAAGTGGGATCTAGTGTCCGTAGCTAAAAGAGGAACTAAACTCAAATACGGGCTAATTTAGGAACGTCATGAAATCTAAATCCTGATCCACGTACCTCCGCTCCGCAAAATCGCGAGAAAAATATTCATCATGAACTCCATTGTTATCCATCCCTAATGCCATATCCAAAGCCAAAACAGCTCGAGGATAGGGTTTTCTACCACTCAAAACTTCCGATTGTAGAGACAACAGCAGAAAATGAGGATCAAGCCAGAATTTCTCACACACTGAAACACATCCGAAAGAAAATACCAAGAAATACCCAAAAGAAAGAGAACGAAGTTAAATAAAATAAAATCCAAAATCCAGCTCAGTTCGCCATATTCTCGTCCAAAGAAGCAGCAATTTGGGGAAAGGATTTCCAGAAATTGATCCAATAAAGAACGAAAATAAGAGGAAAAGGGAGCTGCCGAATCGAAGGCCACCACCCACGTGGAGCCTGCCTAGGAATTCTTACCTGAGAACGGTGCGGCGAGAGCGAACCAATTGCAATCGCCGGGGAGAGGGAGAGAAATGGAGCAGCCCTGAGCAGGGAGGATAAGGAGGAGGAGGAGGAGGCGGGGGAGGACCGGAGGAGGAGGTGGAGGTGGAGGAAAGGGGAGACGCCGAAGCCCCACGCCTCGGCGAAGCTCTCAATTTTGGGCATAAAAATTAGAAGAAAACTCCATAATTGCAATAAAACTCCTTAATCTTTAAATTTTACGAAGACACCCATGAGCTTGGACAGCGAGTTCTACACCGAGGGCGTCTTAGCAATATCCTTAAATTTAATTAAAGTGGTAGTCCAACCGATAATGAAATTGAAATATCTGTACGAATAGAAAATGCATTATATAAATTAATTTTTAAGTGGTTCAGATTAAATTTAATTTGGATTTAATTAGTTTTTAACTAACTTGAATTAAAAATTTATTTGGGTCAAAATTCAAAAAAAAAACTTAATTTAGATGGAATTTTTGTTTAATTATATTTTACCTGTCTAGAAAAATATAAAATTTTTCATACATTAGTAAGGTTTTAAAAAAATTTATGTTACTTCCAACAGTTTTAAACTCTTGAGCCCTTTAGCACAACATATAAATATAAGATAATATAGTGTATTATATTTAAAAATTATGATAAAAAAATACATTTCTATTATTACCCAAATAAACCTTAAAATATGACAAGTTAATATAGGGCTATTGACTTCTTTTATATTACACTGTATTGATTTAGATGCTAAAGTTTAAAAGATGTAGAAATTTAATATCATCCCACCCCAAATGGGCCCTTACAAGCAATCATATCTCATTTATCCATCTAAATAAATAAATATTTAATGAGGATAAGATGTAGAAATTTATATATATATATAATGTTTTATTCTGTATTTTTTAATGAGGATAAGAAAAATTGCCACCATCTACTGCCAAAAAATATTTTCACGAATTTTTTTCCAATTTTTGGAAGAAAAAAAGTACCGTGTTATTTTAAGAAAAAAATGTATCAGACGTGAAGGCATCCAACTATATATGGGGAAAGCAGTCCAAGTTAGATTGGGCTTCAACTTTCCAAAACTGAGTTGACCTGGAATTGATGGGCTTGGGCGTGCATTTCCAATTTGATGGGTATCTTTTCTTTTCACTTTTTTTTTCCTTTATGTTGTTATAAGCAGAGCCACTTTTTAGTGCAAGGATTAAACACTGAGAAATCAGTAGAAAATTCAAGATCCAGGATGACATCAGCCCTTGACTTTATCCACAATGGAGTGTGGAGTGAGGTGAGGTGAGGTTCTTCTAATTACTGCCTTTTGCAGGGGAAAAAGTCACCACTGGATTCCACTGAGGTGGTGCCAAAATCTATCGACCATGGTGTAAAAGATAGATAAATAAATAAATCCTCGTGTACTTCTTTCTCAAGAAGAACAAAAAACATAGGATTCCTTTCAGGGACATCTTTAGGTGATGTTGACCGCATGAGTTCTTGGAAAGCTTGAAAGAACAAAGGGAAGTGGAAAAAAAAAGAAAGAGCTCAGAGTTTTAGAAGAATTTGAAAGGAACGAGAGAGGAGGAGGAGTTCATTCGATCTGGTTTCAAGGTCTATTTCTTTGTCTTTTTTAAACATCTGCTTGTCTTGGGAGAAGCGGGGAGGCAGCTAAAGGAAGGGGGGAGGGAGGGCTGCTGAGATTAATGGTGTGCAGAAGCACTGATTTCTTCCACAGGGCTGCTCATTTTGTTGTGCCTCCATGGAGTGGAAACTTGACTCATCTGTGCAAGAATATTTTTAGTTACAGTGCTAATATGTTAAGCTTAAACTGTAAGGAAAGAAACTAATTGCAATGGTCATAAAAATAACTTTTTAAAACATATTTTAAATGTAGTTTGAAAATATTGCAACATATTTTTTAAAATCTTTCTTTTAAAACTTCATAAACGAGGAGTTTTGAAAATCATGTATGATTACTTTTAGTTTTTTGAAATGCTAGGACAAAGAAAGATTCTCGTTGTTCACTGGAATGATCCTAGATTATAAGAAATGTTGCTGCGACTTGTATTTTAAAAGAAAGGAGGGAGGGAGAGATAAGGATGGATTGACCAGAGGACTGTAGAATGAGTCCAAAAAGGCATCAGCTTCACCTCCTCAAAACACCTCACTTCACTTGGCAAAAGATATGCCAGTGGAATATTTTACTTTTTTGTGAATCATGAGTTCATACCCCAAAAAGGATTGAGAAATAGAAAATTGAAAGAGAGATGACAAAGTCCACAGTGAAAAAGCTTCAAAAGGAGATGCATCATCCATCCATCCATGCGCCAGTCTGATTTATCATTATCATTATTTTCCTCTCTTCTTGGAGTTTGCAAACAATCCCCACGATCCTCAATCTTCTTCTTCTTCTTTTTATAACTCTGGCAAAAGCTCTTGATGAGGTCATTCCTGATGATGAGGAGGAGCTACATGAGAGAGCTGTGAACAAATGACCTTGGAATTCTTCCTCCCATCTTTTGGTAGGTGAGAGGGTGGCTGTAGATGAAGCACTTCACTTCACTTCAACCCGGTGTGACATCTCAAGCAGTTCTCTCAATCCTGCTTACTGATAATGGCTGATAAAATTTAATGATGATGGCACATGAATGAAATCATTGAGGTGGCAGAGCAAAGTGCTAGCTAGGTCAGATTCCCTCCTCTCCCTCTCTATCTCTCTTCCTCTCCCTGATTAATTATTAATTCCCTTAATGGGGACAGACCCACATGCTGCCCTCCATCTCCCCTTCCCCCCCTCCCATGGATTTCTAAATTCATGACATGTTTGAATAGGTGGTGGCTACAGAGACCTTGAGCTCCTTCCTCTCACCAAACTCTCTGCAGCTGCTTGCTGCTGCTTCTGCTGCACTCATTTCCACCATCAGCATGGAAGATTGAAGGGAGGGGGGATTTGAGAGAAAGCTTAAAGAAGGCACTGTAGCTTTTCACCCGCTGTACTCGTCCACCTGGAGAGAGAGCATCCGACGACTGCAGCAAAAGGACAAGCTCAAATCCCATCTCTCTCTTTTTTTTTTAAACTTGTGGAGTTATTAACCATATTAACACTACTTTCTTAAAAACATTTTAAATCAATAAAAAAATTTATTTTTATATTTTATAATTATAGATATAGTTTCTGCAATTATTTAAGGGAATTAAAATAGTCTTAAACATAGCCATTTTATTCTAATGGAGAGATGAGATTAATATAAAATATAATTAAAATTATGATAATAAAAAGAATCAATTTCCCTGGCCGACAAAGTCGACCATATCCCAACAAGTGAATCATGTCATTTGACTTTTGGAGACTCCTCCAAAGAAGATGCATTATCCTCCGTCTTTTATACACTTTATTTCTTCTCTTCTGCATGGATTATTACGATGATTTCAGAAATATGCCACCCTCATTTTATTATGATGTATAATCATTTATCACACACGCACATATATATAATTAGGATAATTGATTAATACTGCGTCATGATGTATAAATAACTTCTTAATTCTTCACTATTTTTATAACTATATATATATATATATATATATATATATATATAGTTCACAAATAAGCAAGCTGCTGCTGATGCATGCATCCCACAGACCTACTAAAATTTCCATAAAAAAACAATGCAATAAATTACAACTAAATTCACACTTCGGTATTAATTCCCTTCCCACATCAATACATTAACTGTATAACACTTTTTTAAGAGCATTTTATTCTAATATAATTTTTTAAAACAGTTTTAAACCCATCAATATATTAACTTTAAAACCTTAAAAAAAGTAATTTTATGATGATATATGCTTTTTTAAAACTAGGCAAGTATTAAATCCATAGCCACTTTATATTTTGAAGTAAATTAATAAAAAGCTTGCACTTTTTTAATTCTACAATAAATTTAATTAAGTTGTATAAATAGATAGTGAGACTTACAGTAGAGTGGACTTGAGATTTATTTATAAATGAAGTATTTAAATATAAATAATTCTGTTTTTTTGCCCATTAATATTGAATTTTTTTTAATTTTATTGTGCATTAATATTTATGAATAACAAGCCTCTGTCTCATTATTAGCTCACCTTTTCTTTTTCCTAACATGGAAAAATAATTGGCCTACTTTTTTATTAAAAAATTTATTTTTTCTGTTATCTACTACTTTTTTTTTTCTTCCTTTTCTTTTATCCAATATAAAAAGTGTTATTTTTCTCTTCAACTCCACCCATTAAAAAAAAGTCTCAATCTTTTTCCCCTTCCTTTTCTTACCCACTGACTCTTCCTTTCTCTCATCGCCATTCACTCCCGCCAAAAACCCCCCCTTTTTTTGCCCCCTCCGCTTGAGTGTGGAAAAGAAGAGACCTTGACGGGTTCGACGAGGAGAGGAGAGGAGGAGGACATGGGGAGGTATACGAGGAAAGGGAAGATTTCCGGAGAGCTGACGGTCATGGAGCTCTCCCATCACCAGCCGTCGGACGGCGTCCGCACCCGCGCCCGGACTCTCTCCGCCTCCGCCGCCGCGGACTCCTCCTCAGCCTCCTACCTCGAGCTGCGCAGCCGCCGCCTCGAGAAGCCCGCGCCTCCGTCGGGTTCGACCGTGGCCCCCGACATTAAGTGCAAGGCCGTCTGCAGGAGCAACGTCGGCGGCGCGAGCCTTGAGGCTAGGTTTGGCCCGCGGGGCGCTGCTACGCCCGCTTTGAGGATGCACTCGGCGATGGGTCTCTCGAACAAGGGCGAAAATGTGGCCGGGGCCTCCGCCACGGTGGATTGGGCGCCGGACCTGGAGGTGTCGTCAGGAGATAACGTTCTCGACTTTGAAGACGGAGAAAGGTACGATTTTGCTTGAACCCCGGCAAAGAATCGAGTTTTCTTGTTTAGGGTTTGTAATTTCCAACTCGTTTTTTTTGGCTAAGGTTGCTTTATTTTTCCTGTAATCTTAACAGTACAGTTTATCGGGCCATTGTTTTGGGTTACTTCCATCCAAAGCCGGGGCGAACTGTTGTTGCTACTGTTTGGATTTCTAATACGCATTCTTTTCATTTTTGGGTTGGTTTTGCCAGGGTTTACAATGGACCATTGCACCTTCTTTCTTTTGGGCTAAAAGTATAGGTTTGCATTTGACATACTCTACAAGCATGTTTTGGTTCTCTGCAAAATATAGTCTGAGACTTGGCTGCTTCTAATTCTAACGGAGTCTCTTTGTTTGTCACGGGCAGTAACATCTTCTATAGGTGTAGGTGAGAAATGATTTGTCCAGTGTGGTTTTCGGTTTTTGAGGTTTACCTCAACTCACCCTAAAAGGTGCTGATGGCATACTTCGATTGATTTTTCCTACTTTATTTCCATGAAAAGATGTCTTTCCTCTCAACTTTCTCTCTTGTTTTTTCTTCGGTTTTAGTGCTCGATGTGGTTTGAATATAAACACAAAAATCCCGTTTCATTTTGCTTCAAAATCTTTATTTTGAAGGAGAAAATTTTAGTTTTTTGGAGGGTCGAAACTCGAAAGGACAATTACTTAATCTTTGTTTTTTTTTTCTAATAGGAAAACTTCATATTCATTTTGAAAGGATGCAAAGGACTCACTTAAAAAAAAGATGGAAAGGACAAGTTCATTTGTTTTGCTTAAAGTCCTCTTTTTAGAGGACAACTTCATATTCATTGCCAAAGGGTCGAAAGGACATATGTTATCTTTCTTTTTGTTGAAGCTTTGGCAGTGTTGGAACTTAATGTGTTTGTTTGGATTGCTCCCATTAATTCGTTCCTCTCACATACTTGATTATTCTGGCTTGTTTCTGGAACATGAGTACTTTTACACTTTAATACACTGCAGAGAGACCATTCTCAGTCGACCTTAATCAAGTGGAATATAATAAACTTCATTCACTGCTTCTCCAATTTAATACTGGAGAATCTCCTCCTATATTTTGAGGTAGTCTGAAACGAATGCTTCTCCCTGCTCCCTCGAGTTATTTGTAGGTGTAATAGTTTGCCTACAGTTCAAGTTGTCTTTTTCCTTGAATGTTCTTTTCTTTTTTTCTGCTGTGGTGGGTGGAACGGGTGGTGGGTGCTGGGGGCTACTTATGATGCCATTACATCATAACAAATTAGTTCTTGTATTATTATTATTCAGAATTTTTGCATCTTCGCGTAGGTTTCTTTACCATAGTACCTGAAGGAAGCATTATGGAAAAAAAAAATGAAAATAACATCACATGGTTTAGCAATTTGAATTTTGAATTTGAATAGTAAAACCTCAAGGCTTTGCTGGTTCTCTAGTACCTCCTCTGCATTCTGGATATGTGTTTGCCCAAAGATGGAGTGACACTGGGGTCGCTAGTGGCTGCATCTGTCCCTCCATCCTTTTATGTGAACTATCGCTTTTTTTTTGACGTAATTCTGTGAACCATCGTTGGTAAAAAGAGAATGCAGATGTTGGTTGTGGGGGAAGTAAACGTTAACGTTTCAGAAGAAGTAATTTCTACAATCAGATAAAATTACTTTGCAAGTCTGGCCGGATTGATTTGATGGCCACATTGCATCATGTCTATTCGTAGTAAACTTTCAATGATCAATTTATGTCTGTGCAAACTTGAATCAGCATCAGTTCAAACTCTTTTAACACTTGAATGCAACCATAATTGGCTGCTGCTGGGCCCTCTAGATGTTTGTGTAATGTGGTAGCAGCAACTTTTTCTCTTGTTTAGATAAGGCATCAAGGTCTTTTCTAGTTCATAGATCTGATAAATAATTTCCTCTGATAAATAATTTCCCTGCAGTTATTTCTTCTCTAGATTCAACGTGACTACTCTTTTGGATGACTAATATGTTTTAAACTGAATACAGGTTTGACAGGGAGACAACTCCTTGCAGTTTGATTATGAACTCAGAGATGATGAGCACTCCAAGTTCTACAACCAGACCTAGGAACTCACCTGCTGCGAACCACAGAAGGAACAGAATTAACCCTAACATCCCCACTTCACAGGATATGGAAGAGTTTTTTGCTAACACAGAGCACCTTCAGCAGCAACACTTCCAAGAGAAGTATGCGTTCCTTGACTCGCTTGTTCTTCACCTAGTGACCTTTTCCTTCTGTATATATATCAAATGCAAAAAGTAGAAAAATAGGTGCTACTGTTGTTTTCTACCTGATTAATCTGACTTACATACTTTTTTTTTTCATTCACATTAGGGGCTGTTTAGTTGCTCGCCATTTCATGTTGGAAACTCATTTGCAACACTCTTAAAAATTTGATAGCAAGCATAGATTGGTGCTGGTTTCCTGAATTTCTTCGCTCGTAACCTTTGTTATTTTACTACTTGATTTTTTTCAGGTACAACTTTGATTTTGCTAACGAGTACCCACTTCCTGGTCGTTATGAATGGGTGAAAGACCTCTAACCTGAAAGATCTTCTGCTGCACTGCTTCTCTTTCTCAAACTTCTCTGATGATCTCTCCAAGGATCTTTGAAGTAGGCAGGGTGGATGATAATGATGATGGTGGTGGTGGTGGTTGTGGTGTCAATTACCCATTATTTTTTGTTGTAAAATTCCATATACCCTAAATATAGGTCCACTCACTGATTGCTGATGCACCATCAATACCTAGAAATGTGAAGTTGACCAGTAGGAGCTAATTGTAGGAGGTCTTTTTATAGGGACAAGTAGCTTTCCTTGTAATGTTCTTGATGCTGGTATTGAGAGGACATGTGCTGCTGCTCTACAGTCCACTGAAATAAACATGACCCATTGGATATCATCTCCGTGTACACCTTGGAGACCCATCTCCATCAAAACACAATCTTTTGCATCATCCACTGTGCTCAACGGGCACTTGCTTCTGTCTTTACTTTTTGTCTCGTTGTGTTTTACTTTTGTGATGTGTGAATATGTTACTGCAGAGTGTAGGTTATTAACTTGGTTTCTAGGTTTTCATAACGTGATTCAGGTTGTCTTTATTTTGACCAAATTACATGCATTTTATTATTCTAGAATTTTTTTTATGATTATGATATTATCAATTTCAGAAAAAAAGAAAATCTTAAAACATACTTCATATCAACCATCTTTAAATTATAAAAAAACTTGTACACTATACATAAATTAAAGAGAAGGTGGTTAAGTAAAAAAATAGAAAAATGAAATTATATCTCAATAAAAAGTTTATGATGATATGATGTCTTTTGTCAGCACAAAAACAAAAAATTTGATCTCGTTTTTTTAGAGCTATTAAGATCCAAATTTGTTAAGTGCGAAGAAGACAATAAAAATAGAGAACAGAAGTGGAGACAAAAATAATTGCATGCATGTCATGCGTCTTTTTCTTTCATCTTCCCTCCTCTTTCTCCAGACCTTCCAATTACGGGCATCCGCGGATTGCCATGCCAAGCATGTCTCCCCGCACCTCCCCTTCCCCCGTCCGCCTCTGACGACCTCGATGGGCCACCGTCGCCATTCCCTCTCCGCCTTCTCCATCTTCTTCACCGGCGACCAACTCAACGCCGAACCCGAACCCGGCACCGGCGTCCACGTCTCCCCCGACCCCGACACCGACCTCGACCCCGATCCCGACACCGGGCCCCTTTTCGAGCTCGAATGCCCCTTCCGCAAGGTCGACTCCCTCAGCCGGGCCGACCTCCGCGAGGTCGCCTATGAGCTCTTCTTCATGTCCTGCCGCTCGTCCCCCGGCTTCGGCGGCAACCGCGCCTCCCTCAGTTACTTTCCGACCTCGACGACGGGCGGCGCCGGAGACGGGTTGGCCGCGCCATTGGGGTCGACGCCGCCGAAGAGCCTGATCAAGAAGGCGCTAGGGCTGAAAACGCGACCGGCGACGCCGCTGATGATGGGGCGGCCGTGCGGACCGAACTCGTCGGGAAAGGTGAGGCGGCCGGTGACGACGGCGGAGATCATGCGGCTGCAGATGCGCGTGACGGACAAGAGCGATCTCCGGCTGAGGAAGACCCTCACGAGGTGTCTCGTCGGGCAGGTACTCTGTTATTGCATCAAAAATCGCAGCAGGACACGGAATTTGAACGATGGATTGCAACTTTGGTTGGTGATGTTGATAGGGGGGCAAGAGAGCAGAGGCGATCATCCTTCCTCTGGAGCTCCTCCGCCAGCTGAAGTCCTCTGAATTCAGCGACATGCAGCAATACCACCAATGGCAGCGCCGCCAGCTCAAGATCCTCGAAATCAGCATCCTCAACCCGCCCTTCCCGTTCAACCCCAACCACCCCGCGGCCCTCCGCTTGCGGGAGATCATCCGGTCGAGCAGCGTCAAGCCCCTCGACAACAGCAAGAACTCCGATGTCATGCGCAGCCTCTGCGACTGCGTCCGCTCCTTGGCCTGCCACAACCCCGACAGCTCCAGCGAGACGTGCCATTGGATCATCGGCTACCCTCTATGCATCCACCTTTACGTCGCCCTCCTCCACTCCATCTTCGACCTGCGCGAGGTGACGGTGGTGCTCGACGAGGTCGACGAGCTCGTGGAGCTAATGAAAAAGACGTGGTCGACGCTCGGGATCAACGGGACGATCCACAACCTCTGCTTCACGTGGCTCCTCTTCCGGCAGTACATGGAGACCGGAGAGGTCGAGCCGGACCTGATGAACGCGACGCTGGCGATGCTGAAGGAGGTCGCCGACGACGCGAAGAGGAATCCCGGCGGCCACGACGGGAACTACGCGGAGCTCTTCTCGGGGACTCTGGGGATGATGAAGGATTGGGCGGAGAGGAGGGCGTTGAATTACCACGAGTTGTTCGACGCCCGGTCGGCCTCAAGAATGGAGCAGGTGGTTTCTCTAGCAGTCTCCACCTCACAGATAGTCGGCGACGATGACGAAGCTGCTCTGACAACGATGAGTTCGTCGGAGGAGGAACTAGTGGACTACTACATCAGATCATCCATCAGAAATGCGTTCACCAAGGTAAAATCTTCTCTTGCCGATCAAGATCATCAAATCTGTCCATTTTCTCCATTGTATTGAATTCTATATGACGTAGATCCTAGACAACGGCTCGATCCCAAAAGACAACATCATGATCGAAGTACGCGACGACACGAGCAGCGCCTTAATTCAGCTCGCGGAAGACACGGAGAAACTGACCATGACGGAGAAGGAGATCTTTGGCCCGGTGCTGAAGGCACTGCACCCAATCCCGACAGCGGTGGCGGCGGTGACCGTCCACACCTGCTTCGGCATCGTGCTGAAGCAGTACTTGGCCAAGACCACGAGTTTGACGAATGAGCTTGTCGACGTCCTGCAAGCCGCCGGGAAGCTGGAGAAGCTGCTGGTTCAGGTGGTGGTGGAGGACTCCGTCGACAGCGAGGACGGAGGGAAGGGAATCGTGAAGGAGATGATCCCCTATGATGCTGATTCCTTCATTGCGAACCTCCTCAGGAAGTGGATTCATGAGAGGTTGAGGAATGGAGAGGAGTGCCTCAGCAGAGTCAGAGGAATTGAGGTGATTAATTCTGCGCGAGAATAAGATCAGATTCAAAATCGAATTTTGATAATTTTACGGAGCTGTTGTTTGAACTCACGATTCGCAGAGCTGGACGCCGATGTCGAAGAATGAGCCCTACGCGAAGTCCGCGGTGGATCTGATTAATGTGGCGAAGACGATGGTGGACGAGTTCTTCGAGATCCCTGCAATGGGAGCTCAGGATGACTTCGTTCAAGATCTTGCCGGCGGCTTGGAGTCCATCTTCCATGAGTACACTTCCTTCGTCGCTGGATGCGGTCTGCTATCTGCTTGCCTTTGAATGAGTTTTCAATTCGATGGAATGGATCAAGAAACTGTTTAATTCTTACCGCTGGATCGCAGGGAGCAAGCAGAGCTGCCTGCCCAAGCCGCCGCCATTGACGCGGTGCAACCAGGGTTCGAGCTTTGTGAAGCTGTGGAAGAAGGCGGCGGTGCGGTGCACCGCCGGGGCCGCCCAGTCCTCGAACGAGAGTAGCGGTAGTAGCGAAGGGTCCAACCCGCGGCCGTCGGCGAGCCGCTCCACGCAACGGCTCTACGTCCGCCTCAACACCCTGCACTACCTCCTCGACCACCTACACGCCCTCGACAAGTCCCTCTCCTTTTTCTCTTACAGGGGCGGCGGCGGCTCGGCCGGCACCCGCCGCCTTTCACCGTCTTACTACTTCGAGGTGGCGTGCTCGGAGGTGGAGTCCGCTATCCACCACGTGGGGGAGGTGGCCGCGTACCGCCTCATCTTCCTCGACACTCGCCAGTTCTACGAAGGACTCTACGTCGACGGCGTCGCCGAATCCAGGATCCATCCGAGGCTGGTAATCCTGAAGAAGAACCTGGCGCTGATGCTGTCGATCCTCATCCAGCAGGCGAAGTCTCTGGCGGTGAAGGAGGTGATGAAGGCGGCGGTCGAGGCGTTCCTGAGGGTGCTGCTCGCCGGCGGGACGGAACGGGCCTTCAAGCGCGCGGACCACGACGCAGTGGTGGAAGACTTCTGGAGCCTGAAGGAAATATTCTGCGCCTGCGGGGAGGAGCTGGTGACGAAGGAGGTGGTGGACCGAGAGACGGAGGTGGCGGAGGGGGTGGTGGGGCTCATGGCGTTGCCCACCGAGACGCTCCTGGAGGAGTACAAGAGCGCGACGCGCATCGCGAGCGCCGCGGGGCGGGGAAGCGACGGCGAAGAGGAGGGGCTGCGGACGCAGTCGCCGACGGGGAGGTGGAACAGGGCCGACCCCAACACGCTGCTGAGGGTGCTCTGTCACCGAGACGACAGCGTGGCCAACGAGTTCTTGAAACGGACGCTTCAACTCCCCAGGAGACGATGAATACACAGGATCAACAATACGACAATGTTTTAAGGGCTAAATTTTTTTAATTATATTCTATAATTATAGTTGGTTTCCCCTCAATTCTTCTTACTTTTGTCTTTTCAACAAACAAATTTGGGCACTCAATTTAACCACCTAAATGATTGTAAAAAAAAAAATCATCACAACACAACTAAGCTTTTTTAAAAATGATAATCGCTGAACTATCAAAAATCTTAATTAGGAAAAACAGAGTATATTGATATAATTATCTATTCTGCCTAAGTGAAAAAAAAGGCACTAAAGATTAAGAACTGAATATTCTTCTAATGCATTCATCTTGTACGACAGTCATTTGCAAGTTGCATGACAGTCTTCATTTAGATTTTAGTTTCTGAAGAAATGTTGATAACATTAAAAATAGCAGACGAAATAAAAATGTTAGAGATGCACTAAATTGAAGCTTCATGAATCAATATACATGAGGGGCCAATGATTTGGAAGGGGCAATTGGAACAAGTTTCTACTCTGCATTTTTTTTACTTCAAGACTACGAGTATAATAAGACTCATACAAGCGACAAAAGATCTTCCACTGAAAGAGACTATTCAAGGAATAACAATAATGGAAATAATTTAACACAACAGCCTTGAGTTTGGTTTCACATATTTTTCTGAAGCAGAAGGTTTCATCCATCTCTCGTAGCGTCTGTCTGCAGAAGCCTTCTGCCAATTGCAGCAAAATTTGCAAATTTAACCTGCAGCGTAATCATTCACTGATACCAACAGAATACATGATGCGACGGTATATCCCGACATCAGATTGATGACGATCTATTAATCTCTATAAGCACGATATCTCAACTAGACTGATTTTGGAATTGGATCCTCTGCATCGAGAAGAATGAGAACCACCAGTTTTGTTGTCAACGGGATTTAGAAGATTCAGTCATCTGCTCTTTAACTTGACCCATCGGTGGGTTTTACTTTTGCATCTGCAGATACTTCTTCTGTTTCAGCTTGACTGCTTACTGGGGGATCGATTTTGGCAGCAGAACATGTTGGACCGGGGGACGAGGTTGATGGCTCCAAGGTGGGAGGAACCTGGAGTTTGTTTTGTTTCTCAAACATCATCTGGAGGTACTTCCCCTGTTCTTCAATTCTCAGTTGTAGAGTTCTTTGAATCTGCAAGAACACAGAATCAGCTGTTCCGTTGCCGAAGTTAAAATTTTATGCGACCTAAATACAGAATCAGCTCTGCATGCTTTACTAGCTTTTGATGTCATGATAACTTCTCGATAACTGAGGCAAATCATATAGCTTCTTGATTAACTAATCAGTTGATCAAGCACCTTCGTATGAGCATTCCTAACTTGAACATGGATCTAAACACAAAAATGTGCCAACTAAGATTTAAATGGTACAAGATTTATATCTTAAAAAAGGATAAATGTGCAGATAAGGAAATCTAACAAGTCCTAGTGCCACAGTATACTTTTAATTGACTACATGGAAATTCCCAATAATAGAACTCAGTACAGGGATACAGATGTGAGCTTACCAAGATAGGAATTTAAATTTATCAGGTTAATAATATCGAAGATCACAGAATATGACTAGCCACATACATCTTTCACAACATTCTGAGGTTGAGGTAGAAATATGTTCAGCATTCAATGTTTAAAACACAAAACATACCTCAAGTTGTTCATGGAGCTGTTTCTGAACTTCAATCTGAAGTCGTAATGCCTCAGTAAGATCAATGCTCCTGTTGATGCATAAGAAAAGGATACATCAGAATTCAATGAAGTGACTGAATTTTGCTAATTAATTATCAGCCACAAAGAAAAATGATACATTTAATAATGGCTTTAAGTACACCCAATTAAATGTGGAAGAAAGTAAAAAGATGATGCTTCAGTAGTACACCCCATAAACTTGGATTCTCTGGCAGTACATCTCTAAGACAACATAATATGCATTTTGATCCAATTATCACATAAGATACTTGGTAAAGACCATCCATAACGACCATATGGTCCTTAATAATCTCAGCATGTGGGCAACACAGACAAGTTTTTTGAAAGACTTTTTTTTTTTTTTTTGAAAGATGGCAACACAGACAAGTTGATTCTACAAATTCGACAAACAAAATTAAAAACTATAACAGCATAAAAAAAGTGGTCTTAGTAACTGTCTGTATATGATAACTCCCAAAAGGTTCAAAAGTAACAAACTATGAGGATGCTAGTTGTACCTTAGAGAAGAACAATGAAAATAAGGACATGAAGGATATTTATGCAACTGATCCATGAAAGATCTGATTGGAGAAAATACACTCACGTCTTCAAGTTCAGAGATGTTGTATCATCAGCTGAAGTTGACTTCTTCAATGAACCTGTTGCCCGAATGAGAGTGTCACTGATGTTACAAAATCCAACATGATGAAGAATGGTAGTATTTCAGCTTCAACTAAGCTACTTGATTGAGGGTTGACTGAATGCCAAAAATTGGTCGATTATAAACACAATATTGTGGCATTCGAGGAAAACAGCAGTACATCTCATACATCAAATCAGATTACGATAATATGAAAGGCAAACTAACCTTCCAAAGCATCTGGCTTGTACCGAGTTGTTCTGTATTTCTAGAAAATGGAACGAACACCTAATTACAAAAGAAAATGGAAGGTCTCACTAATCCAAAAAAGATCAGTCTAGTAACCTGCAAGTGACTTTTCACATGGTAGATTGTCAAGCCTTCCACTTTCATGAGTTTAAGTACACCTTTAGGAGTAGCTTCTGGAAAGTGAAAAGTAGTTAAGAAGGTGTTTTGATCAAACAAAGAAGCCACAGTATAACATACTTTCGCTACCACCAAGTTGGTTGACTGCCTCTACAAAACATTCATGTAACTCTGGAGTCCAACGCATGCGTGACTTAGCTGTAGTAGTGCCATTAGATGAACTAGGAGCAGCACAAACCTCCCCGGAATGAGAAGGAACAGACTGATGAATTTGTTTCTGCTTCTCTGAAATATCAGCAGATGTTTGTGCCTCTGGGTAAATAACCTATATGATAACAAAAACACCATTTACATTGGCTGTAAAACCAGAAGAATGATTTCCAATTGGCTGTAAAATCACAAGAATGATCAGCAGTTATGGCATCATCGTACTTCTCATGGTCACATCCACTCCAAAAAAGCATTGATTAATCATTCACGTAATAGTCAATGTTTTGTTATTCAATCTCATACCAGAATTGACACTATTTCTGACTTGGGCTAGTATGACAGAATCAGTATTTGTTACCAGTTGATAAGAGTGTTGCATTCCAACACCAGTCTTTGTTGGACCTAAATACTACCCATTATGGTTTATTTGGTAGATGATGAAATATCGTGGTTCAAAAATCAACAATAAACTGTCATTAATAATCATTTATTTAGTATAGAAGCTAAATATATGCTATCGGCATGTTCTGAATAGCAACTGAGGGATGAAAAACAGAAAAAAGGAGAGATGATAAAAATAGATAACAAAAGCTATCAAGTTCAATTAGGTGACCACTTATCCCAAATTCTTAAACTATAAGGAAAAAGATCAAATTATAATTTTACTTTAAACTAGACCAGCTCAAGCCCAAGAAGTGGACTAGCTTTGCTGAGGTATACTTTATGTAACTACTCTTTGCTTTGACCCATTTAAGTATTGCATTTCCGTATTAAGACTTTATATTATAATACTCTCTTCCCACAAGAGCACTCTCTCCCACCATATTTCTATAAATGCTATATTGCTACTTAAGTATTGATGAAAACAGTGAAATATAAGAATATTTATCACACTGTAAAGAGAAACAAATAATTCTACATAAACAATTTTTTTTGCTACATCAACAATGAGATTGTTCTCTGGCTGATAATATAAAAATACCTGTGCTTGGGAGTCACTAGCAGTTGTGTCATTTAGAAGCTCCTTCCAATCTTCATTGATCATATCAGTCCACCAATCATCTTGCCTAGTAATGTCATCAGGCAGCACATCAGAGCTTTTTTGGGCTTCATTATTCCCTACAATGAAATTTTTTGGACAGTCAAGAATGCCCTGAATTGGATCAGCACACCAAGTCAATTCAGTGGATTGCCCATGGAAATTCCTGTTTGCAGGTTTAAATACAACCATCTAAGATGAATGATAAGATCACATGAAGGCGAAGAGACTTGCATGGTTAAGTAAAATAGAGCAGTACATGGGTACATTTGAAGAAAATTCAGGAGACAATGAGGGCAAAGGTCCAGCAAAACCAGCAGTGGGAAGCATAGGATCATAACGTGGTGCCACAGTATTGCTTCTTGTATCTTTCCCTATAGAAATCTGTTGAGCAACTGGTAACTTGAGAAACTTGTCTTCCATCGAGGTTGGAATAATAGGTAGTGATGGCATGAGTCCAGGACTTCTAGAAGACTAGAATTCTAGCATTACTCCACATTTTGGTACTGCATTGAGAAAAACAAATGTTCTTCCATCAGTTTTTGATGAACAGATTGTGTCCGGGGAACTCATGCTTTTTGGATACAAAATAGTAAACAGCACTTGGTCAAATGTTACTTCATTTTGATCCCAACTGCAGACATGTAACCGCTGAATCTCAAAACATCCTGAATGAAAATTTAAAGTAAAACCAAACTGGACAGATATAGCTATAGTTTGGTAAATGGGCAATTGCCATTTAGGCAGCAGTTAATCATGCGAAAAATATTAAGAATAGAGAACACATGGAAATATACAATGGACCAAGTTTTTGCTGGTAATGTAAAGATCTGGCAAAATAAAAATAAAATAAAATAAATGATAAGTCATACTTGATTTATATTTGATGAAACAAGATGACAAAAAAATGAATGCCATTTATATAAGAAGTATCCTACGACTTTCAACTTCCAGCACAAAAAACATTCTGATCATAAGGGGAAGCATAAGCAACATTGATATGCCATGCATGTTGGAAGCTTAGCTTATGCCGTTTCATACTAAACACTCTCAGTTTTGATGCCCTCATATTAAGCCTGTGCTAAATTACACAAGGCACTGAGAATAACGATGACCATTACCCACTTCAATTCCCCTCCTTAGCCATCAAAAGTTATGGTGAGTAATGTGCATTAAAGCATCTGTCGAATCCAGGTTGATATACAACAAGTGTTGTTGCCCAAAGCACTATAAAGAAGGGTTCCCTACCTCATAAGACTACGCTCATCTTTGCCTTTTCTCTTCCTAACTTGACTGTGGGGCATGCAGATCCATCTCTCCATGTTCTAACCCTCCATTCTTCAGAAAAAGAGATTACATTAATCAGCCTACCTAATTTAACCTGATATACTATGTAATAACTACACACCAAAATAGGGAACAATGGATCTTTTGTGCTACATGGTAACTGAAAATATCAAATAAATTTGTTCTATAGCTCAGCATACATACTGATTTTGTTTGGAATATATTTTCAAGTGAAACATGTAGGTATTACCATGTTATAAAACCAGATGCGAACTATGGACCATAAGTGCCACTTATAGTTGCAGAAAATTTTCATCTAAATGCTATCCTAATTTTCAATCCTAGTTTAATCTGCTTATTGGAGGGTTCTTATAATATACTAGCACATTCGAAAGTTCTACAATCAGTAGTCAAGTTATCAAAAACCTACATGTTCCAACGCGACATACAGAAACAACTCTACCTCATGCCTACAGGTCCAACAAATAATTTGAGTCTTCCATTGAAAAGATAAGATCTCCTGTTAGCTTTCCTTATGACTACCAGAGAACTTGATGGATCTGGACTAGCCAATTTCACCAGAAAGCAACGCAGTATCAAAGTAGGACCTAAATTCTACTGCCCTTAGCTAAGCACCACATATTTAAATTCACACTAGTCCGGAGGCATCACAAAATCTCAATCCATCACTACACACCGTTGCTCCGCATTACTATATAACCTGAATACAGATCCAGATAGGGTTGCAATACTCTATTTTTCCAATCTAGGAAAGTAGGACGCCGTATGAGAATCGAGATGTAAATTTCCAACACAGTCGGACTAATCAAAAACCAAGAAATATAAACGAGAAAGAACAAAGAGGCAGGAGAACTTAATAATTCAGCTTAATTTGTAAGATTCCCGTGCAAAAAGGAAAAATGTTTTTCCAACCGCTACCGAATCAATAAATTTTTTTAAAAAAATGAAGGTAAAAAAGAGGAACGCAGCCTACCGAACCAAACATCGCGTAGATTCAACCTCTATCAATAATTCTTCGCGTCCCCGAAGGCGCGGTGGCGGCCGATTGCGCTCGTCGGCGCAGGGGCGAAGCGGAGCGGCGACGAATTCCCACTTGGAAGAAGCTCTAAATTTTCTTTTAGTTATAAAAAAAATCCAGGATTCCAGAATTATGTTTAGCCCCCTGGAGTTTATAAAAATATATAGTTTCGCTCTGTTGGCCATTCTCAGTTCGGCCCCTTTATTTATATATAAATTTCGATCTGGACATCCTTTATGACATGTTTAATATTGGATAGTGCAGAGGGAAAGTATATTCCACCTTAATTATTATTATGCATTATACATAAAAATTAAAATATAACGAGATATTAATCTACCTACAATTCTGTTATCTTTTAATCGAATCCTTATTAATTCAAAAAACCTGGCTTTTGTTGATTAAATTTCTCCCCCCAAAAAATTATATTTGATTAAATACATTATTGGATTTTGTCAGAGACGTAAAGGGCCTGGGTTAGGCCCATTTGGGCCACTGAAAGATAAATAATGTTTGATACAAAAGTAAAGAAAGGCCATATTATTATTATTATAAGACATGCTTAAAAAATTAAAATTTATAATTTTAAATTTATCAGATATTTTTATTTTAATAAGATGTATTAATTGTAGGAGTTTGGTGTTACAAGATCTCACTAATATCTTATTAGAAAAGATATACTAATATTAATCTTTATTAAAAAACTAAAAAAATCCATCAAATTAATATATATTTTTATATTAATTAAATATTATATATTATTATATTTGATATTTATGCGGCTCTTATTTGACATGTTTAATAGGCCACTCATCATCATAAATATAATACATCTCATGTCATACCTAGCACAATTTACCACTATAAATATACACATCTCATGTCACATCTGACAAGATAAGATAAAACTCTCAAAATAATTTGTAAAGTTCACATGACATTAATTTGAAATAATTGATAAGCATACTTTATACTAAATCTAGGTGAGATGTGCCGTAGCATAATAAGCTATATTCACGGATAAAAACTCTAAAAATCAATTTTTTTTCTCTTTGAGAATTTAATGTGTTAAATATCTAATCAACCTACCATATCCTGTGAAGTAGCAATGAATGTCTTGTTATCAACTACTATAACAATGATGAACTGCGACCATTTATTGCTGGCACCAAGCTCACCGACAGAATCCTTAACCTCATTAGTAGTACTACCACGGAGTCACCATTCAGTAATTATAAGTCATTCCGAGCTCCACCACTATATGTATAAATGCTACCTCCATGTACTGCTTGATCTCCTGATACATATCTGGTGATAATTAGCAAGTGGTTGCCCATCGTCTATCAAACTCCTCCAAATAAGTGGGGGTGGGGTATTAGTGTGGCACTCACTACCCATATAATGGGCTACACCAAATAAAAAGTATACACTAATTAATTTATAAGGACCGCCTTTTTATGATCACTCCTAAACAAATGTTTTTTTCTCGAATTTGAGTAAAAATACAAACTTAGAACTCTGATAGATAGCTGATTTATCAAATAGTTAAGGGAGAAGATTGCACACGAGTTCAAACCACAAAGCAATTATTTATTTTAGACAGATTTAAGTCCACCAATCAACTTCAACTTCTAATATTCGGTTTGACTTAACATGATCCAATGAGATCATACAGCAGCCTAACAGTCGTGGCCACCATCCAACGGCGTGCCCACCATGTGTTCGTCGAAATGCTGAGCCAGTATTTTAGACCTTCATTGAGAATGAGAAGAGTAGAAGTGCACCAAACTTGTAGTTCACAACTTCACCTCTCCCTTCTCCCTCTCCAACCTTCGACGTCTCTCCTCCCTCCATGTCCATGGCCGCGGAAGAGAAGCCCGCCGACGAACACAAGCAGCAGCTTGACGCCGGAGCTCTCTTCGTTCTAAAATCCAAAGGTCGGTCTCTCTTAAACTCTTTTCTCGCTCGCATGCAGATTCCTTGCAGTCTTGCGGAAGAAGAAGAAGATGATTAGTTTCCTTCTCTTCGATCCCTTTCTCTTGCTGATTAGTTGATGACTGAAGCTCAATAAATAAACAGAGTTTCCTTCGCTCCTTCAGAATTCAGAAATATATATAAATTGAGAATAATGGATTGGTTGCTGCAGGGACATGGCTTCACTGCGGGTACCACCTGACGACCTCCATCGTCGCGCCGGCGCTCCTCAGCCTCCCTTTCGCCTTCGCCTCCCTCGGCTGGGGGCCGGGGCTCCTTTGCCTCGTCCTCGGCGCCGCCGTCACCTTCTACTCCTACAACCTCCTCTCCCTGGTCCTCGAGCACCACGCGCAGCTTGGCCGACGCCAGCTCCGCTTCCGCGACATGGCCCGCGACGTCCTCGGTAATAAAAGCCCTCCGATTCACTCAGCCATCTCGTTTCCCCCGTTTGTTCTTTTGCGTTCTGTGTCAAAGCTTTGTTCCTTTTTGTGTTCATAATGTGGATGGATGGATAACCAAAACGAAGAAGTCAACATCTCAGCATTGATAATTTGCTTTCAGCTTGTTTTCTGATTCTTATTCAACTTTTGGAGCTGTAAGTTAAGGCGATGATAATATTTTTAGAAAATACCAACCCAAGACAGACACTAATTTAAGGTCGGTGGGACACAAAAACATAAGAAGAAAATTGTAACTAGGAAGCTTAGACATGGAACCAAAGAGTTTCAACATTTCTTCTTATAAATCAAAGACAGGCTGGAATCTTAGAACTCTCTTGGCTGACTCTGGAATCCAGACGAATTGCCATTTCGGGTGGGTGCTCACAACAGGATCATTGTTGGAGGAGATCGTACCTCTACAGTCCAGGGCAATAATCTTCCACCTAACCTGAACAAAATTAAGTTCCACCCAGTTTAGCTCTAGGAAAACTTAAAGAGTTGCACGAGTGTGATGAAGACGAGAGGATTCATTTTAATTACCTCAGTTTTGAGGGAGTCTATACTCATTTTCTCTTTGTTTAATCATGCAAAACATTGGCAGATATCAGCTCAATCTTTACCTCTATGACTGCCAGGTTCATCAACTGCACAGTTTATTATTTAATTATTGAAAAGTCAAACATATGAGATTTCCCGTAGCTATCAGCACCTATATGATTAAGATTCAATCAGTCATCAGCTTCCCTTTCTTTGTTTACTTTTTGTATTGGGGGCCATTATGGTTGTTCTTTTATATCCAACTTTGATTCCACTTCCTTTTGCAATGAGATAGAGACAGAAATTTAGACTAGTCAAAATAATCACCTACCAAAATTGTCTATATTGAACAATGCCAATGACTTGTCTGATGAGACAGGATAATCAGTCCAAATCAACTTATTTTAGTTCACACTCCACACCCAAACCCCCTAAGACTTTGGTTCCAGTTTAAAGCAATTCACCCGCAAGGAACTAATGCATGCTTTAAAGTGGTTTAAGTAAATTCACAACTCGAGAGATTGCAAGTTTGTCCATCTTCTGAACTTCTAAACTTAAAATGGTCAAGGCATTATATCTGCAAGCTGAAGAACCTGCTATTACACATAGGATTTTTTCTTTCTTTCTTTCTTCATAACATATTCCTCTTTGCATTTACATTATACATGCCATTAAACTAGAATCACAGGCAGCTAAAGAATACAACATTTTCTACAATGTTTGCATCAGTAGATATCATCAATGTTTTCCAACACTGATTTGAACTTTTTTCTTTGATGCAACAGGGCCAGGATGGGCACGTTACTACATTGGTCCGATTCAATTCTCAGTGTGCTTCGGTGCAGTTGTTGGTCAAGCACTTCTTGGAGGACAAAGCATGAAGGTTGGGCTGCAGAATCTACTGCAATATCTCAAACTAGCTTTTTTATTTGGTTTTCAATTAGTGATCCTAGTACAACACTTGAAAGATTTGCTCAGTTCAGCCACTTATCCCCAAAGCCCAATCAATCCTCTAATAAGGCAATAGAGTAAGTTATGATTTCAAATGTTTGACTCTCAGCCTCTTATATTTCACCAAGTTTAATCGCACTTAATTTGTTGCAAGTGAGACCAGGGATGAAGAGGTATCTTAGCTTGATTATGATAGGGTAGATGTTTATCCGTTCTCTAACATAACCTCAATCAAGCTTTCCTGAATTTAGCTGAGCTCTTGCATTCCTTTTGCAGTCCATATACCTGATGGCAAGACCAGATGGAACAATGAAACTCTACGAATTCGTAGTCATTTTTGGTGTATTCCTGCTGATCCTCGCGCAAATCCCCTCCTTCCACTCCCTCAGGCACATCAACCTCATCTCTCTGGGGCTTTGCTTGGCCTACAGTGCATGTGCCACTGCAGGTTCCATCCATGCTGGTATTTTAGCCTCACTTGACAAGAAACTCACTGCATAGTTCTTACATGAACAAAATGCTCATTGTTTACACTGAACCGACGGCAGGCCACTTGCCCAACGCACCGCAAAGAGACTATTCTCTTGCAGGTGATGGCCAAGATCGCATCTTCGGGGCGTTCAATGCCATCGCTATCATCGCAACCACCTACGGGAATGGGATCATTCCAGAGATACAGGTGATGCCATGAGGAGGAACCAGACTGTGTGAGTGTAGCTGGGGGGGCTTCATCTTAGTGATTCTCATGTTCATTTTGTTTGGCAGGCAACTGCAGCTCCTCCTGTGACAGGGAAGATGTTCAAGGGCCTTTGCCTGTGCTACACAGTTGTGGCGGTTACATTCTTCAGCGTGGCAGTATCAGGCTACTGGGCGTTCGGTAATCGATCTGAAGGCTCCATTACCTACAACTTCATCATGGAAGATGGCACTACTTTGGTTCCAAAATGGTTCCTCATTATGACCAATGCGTTCATCCTTCTCCAACTTGCAGCAGTGGGAGTGGTAAGCAGAGGGAATCAGTTACCATGATCCGTTCATTCTTCAGAAACATCTTCTCTAGCACAGATTGTTATGTTTTGTCGAATGCTCGCATGCTCTTGGTGGACATAAATCTTAAAGATCATCATCCTCTTGCTGATTCGTGCAGATATACTTGCAACCTACAAACGAGGTCTTGGAGGGGCTGTTTGCGGACGCAACGAAGGATCAATACTCCGCCCGCAACGTCGTCCCCAGGATCATCTTCCGGTCGATGTCCATCGCCGTAGCGACGTTGATAGCCGCAATGCTGCCGTTCTTCGGTGACCTCAACGCGGTCATCGGCGCCTTCGGGTTCCTGCCGCTGGACTTCGCCGTGCCGTCGGTGGTGTACAACATCACCTTCAAGCCGTCGAAGAGGGGCCTCCTGTTCTGGCTCAACGCCGCCATCGCCGGGGTGTTTTCCGTCGTCGCCGTGCTGGCTTCCGTGTCGGCCGTGAGGCAGGTGATCGTGGACGCCAAGACCTACAAACTTTTTGCCGATCATACATGAAAAAAAAAAGATCCATGGCTCCGTACGAAGAAAAGAAGAAATAAAATCCGTGGAGCTGGAGCTGCATTAAACAAGGAAATCTCCTCATTCTTCTAGTGAAGTATCAGTGTTGGTTCAAGGTTGAATCATTCATTGGGGGATACTCCGCAGCTTCAGTAAGGATACACAGTGGGTACAAAGTTTGGGAGTTCGATTCGCACAACGGCCTCTTTTGAAGTATAATAATATGAACTTATGGATAGATATATAAAATACGCCGTTCCGCCCCCAACTTGTGGATCTTAATATATTTTCTTACCCTCTCAAAAAAAAATTAACTTTTTTTCTATAGTATCATATGCTTGATAATTAATCTTAACTCATATTTTGGAATATGATGTATTATTCTGTGCATTTGGAATATGAGAGGTATTATTCCGCACATGTGGAACGTGGGAGATATTATTCTGTATAAGTGGAATATGAGACTTAATCTATCATTCTCATTGCCTAACTTACTCTCTTGCGATTATTAGTTTTCTCTAATATTTCATCAACAAATTAAACATATATATTATCATTTTATTAAAATTTTACAAAAACAATAATTCATCAAATCCGATATTACCTCCGAGCTCATGAGAATTTAATAAAGATTTTCATGCCATGAGATAACAATTTTGATAATTATTCAGTGAATCATACCATTAATGTCTAATCAAAAAAATCTTCTATTTGAATTTATTATTTCTTATTTTTTCAAAGCTAAAAGATTTCTCTTTTATTTAAATATTATTTTAACTACTAAAAAAATTACAAAAAATAAATTTCAGGGAATAGAAACATAATTTCCAGAAGAAGGAAATTATTAAACCTAGTAAAAGAGTAATTATTTATTTATCTAGTAAAAGAGTGGAGTTTATAATAATATTAGATCATTAATTTTCTACAATTTATGTTGGTATGCATCCATAACGAAACAAGCTCGATGGAGATAACGATCGTTTGTTTTGCAACGCCTATTTGAACTTTTGCTTTGATGCATGCAGCAGCTTTCAATTAATCCTCAGTGTGCTTCAGTTTGGTGCATGCAGATGTATTGGTTGGTCAAGCACTCAGAAGCATCAAGGTTGGGCTGCGGAAGCCTACTGGTGAGATGTTTGAGGAAGGTGGCATGAATGATGATAATATAAATTTAATTATAAAAAATTACGATTCACCATACCTTCTCAACTCAATGAGCTTAATTTTACGTCTTTCTGTATTCAACCACACCTTCTCAGCTGAGAGTATCATCTCTTAGCTGACTTGTGAAACATGATATGTTTGAATGGATACTGCTTGGAAAGAATAGACAAACTACAAATGAATTCCAAGAAACAACAGTGCTGAAATTTCTGTGAAATGATAATTACCTGATGCAACTATTAACCTCAGGATTGCAATTAAACTGACTCTCTATCATTTTTCCCCAAGGAACTGAGGTTTCATCATCATAATCCACACTGAAGTAGTTCAATAAAAGTTGCTAAAATGTAAGCTAGTAAAAAGACTTCATATGTAGGAGGATGTAGAAAAGCTGACATCATTCTCCAAATCTCCTATGTGGCTTTCATTGTACTCCCTGCTTACGTAATAACTTGTTAAAACAATGTTACAAGAGGTAAGTCAGCATAGAATGACCCTCGCTATACAAGCTTTGATGGAAGTACCATATGATAGGTTATCCTATGTGTCGAAGTACTTCTGAAGGAAAAAAAAGAAGACAGAATTCACCTTGCGTGACTCGGAATCATAACTTTTTAATATGAATGACAACTGTTACTTTAATAATACATAAACTTCAAGCGCCTTAATTATTTTCCTTTTTCCAGCTGTGAATCTTCAAACTCCATGGTCCATGAGAAACATACTTTTTTCACCACTGCAGGTTGGATGGTCAAGATGAACCAGAAGCAAGGCCACCACAATTGTGAGGACCATGGGAAGAGAAGCGTTTATATCATAAATAAGAAAGGGACATTAACACTGTTGTAATCAGCAAGGGGAACTACTTCTAGGAGATTTCCAACTATTAGGCTTTTCTCCTCTGCAACTAATACATTTTAAATTTCAAATCTCATTCAATCATTTCTTTGATACTGTACCCAAATAGACAGTTTTGAAGAAAAAATAACACTGGATACATAATTTATCTAAGATTTTGTCTTTTCAGCTTCAACAAACAACAAGGATTATATAATTTGTAAAGCATGTATAGCTTCCAGAGAAGGAAGAAACATGGATATACGATTTGTACATAACAAGGACATCAATTTCATTAGCCATTTTATCGTTTCTTGTTGACCACGTATTTATGATGTAAATCAGACGTATATCAAGGTCCGCAATTGACAATTAAAATTTGATTCAGCTTTGATAATACAATTTCCATCTAAAACTAACTGTTCCCATAATGCAACGTCATAGTATTAAAGGATGTGCAAGCACGGGGTCAGTGACATGCGTAGGATAATTAAGACAACAAAGAGAAAATGATAAGCCAACATATTCACGTAAAATAATGCAATATATAAAACATGGCAGCGCTTAGGTTACAGGAACATTGGTCATACACGAACTTGTTCATGCCAAAGAATGACATTAACTCACAATTAGTCAATCAATTCTTGGGAACATAGCTACCTTCAGTAAATAATACAGGATCTTAATTCCCATCTTTGTTGGAGGTTTTTATTTTTTTGACAAGGAGATCTTTGGTTCACGTACTAGATTCTAGATATAGGACCAGCCCAGTGCATCTTTGTTACAAATGAAGGATCTTGGTTTTTTTCTTCTTTTTTTATGTTCTACTAGAATCATGAGAACAAGAACAAACACAAAAATAATTATTGAACATCTAACCTCTTCAACATCATATGATGGATATTCGCCTCATTCCATCAAGTTATTCTCCCCCTGGATTATTGCATCTATAACTGTCTGCATAATAGAAATATTAAATTTTCCGATAGCAAAGTAGTACTAAAGTGTTCCTATAGGTGCTACTGAATAAGAAAAAAGTTGGATAAAGACAAACGTATTCTCCACAGATTCATTAAATCCAAAAAGAGTGTCTATTGATTGATCTTAAGAACTTTGTAATAAAGAAAGACAATGGATAGAGACATGTTTGGCTGATAGATACAAGAAAAAGGAAAAAAAAAGTTACAAGGTACTACGTTATGATCATGTTTTGACAATATTAGTCATGGAAACATGCTCTTCCTCTTCATTGCTCAGGATGTAAGACAATGCATTTTAAGCTGTTACAAAAGAATCCTTCCTTCCTTCCACTTCATGCTCTTTCCCAGATAAAAGAAGCCTAAATAAACTGAAATCTAAAAACTTCAACTTTTACCTTGAAAAGCAGCAGACTATAATGATCTGCAGCTGAAACTTAAGTTACAGGAAGCTAAGAAGCATCAAATGAAACAACAAAAAGCACGGTAGACCTGATATTGGCATCAAAAGAATGGTCCCGTAGATGGTCAGTTTCACCCTCTACTTTCTAACCTGGCTTCAGGATTAAGCTGTTCCAAGTATTCTAAGGGCCTTGCTGTTTGCCTCTTGATCCTCCTAGTTTTGGGGCTTCCGAGGTTTCCATGAGCAAACCCATACAGCCTGAGGACTTGGTTATCGGCAAAATTGAAAGCTCTTTCCATGCTTTTCAGGCACCTCTCCACAGGGTAATCCCCGTAGCTACCACAAGGCTTGCAGCCGACAAAGTGAGTCACGAAAGGCCATCTCTCGTCCCCCAATCCTGGGTGATACTTCTCCATCATCTCCTCGTATTTATCCACCAATCCTGCCCAGTATCCATGAAGATAATATGAGTTCTCAACGAAAACCTTGTCGCCCCAGCGGTCCTGCTGCGACAGCAGCAAGTAAATGAGTGCCGATTGATCGTCCGCCTCGAATGCCGGCCGGCCCTGCAGGTTTGCCGTCAGTATCTTCCCGGCTTCATCTCGAATGGGGCCTTTAGGCCCCATCGGCGCCCACGCATCAAGCAAATCCAGACTCCACTGGCAATTACGCAGGAGGAAGCTGCCCGTGTTGAGGCTGATCCAGGAATGCTTCTCGAAAAGGAGATCAGGGTAGCCATGGACCACGAGATTATGAGCGGCATAACGGTCGAGTGGGATCTCGAAGGCCATGTCCGTGAAGAGCGCGTCGCTGTCCATCCACCAGATCCACTCCACCTCCGGGTGAGAGAGCATCAGCCGGCGGAGCAGCGGGAGCTTCGCCCAGTATCCGGCGAGCTCCTGGTCGAGGTGCGCCATGTTGTAGACGATCTCGATCCCGTGGATGCGGCAGTAATCGATTTTGTTCTTGGTGCCTTTCAAGAGGTAGTGGTCACCCATGGGGTTGTCACAGGGGTTGGGCGGCGATCCAGTGACGAGCAGGATCCGCGGCTTCCCAGCAGAGCTTCGGCTCGGGAACCCAGGGTTCTCCGCGAGCCACCGCCGCCGCTGCTCGTCCCAGTCGGAGACTTTGGGACCGAGGGTGTAGTTTGCGGCGGCGGCGGCAACGTCAGCGGACGTGTAATTTCTCGCGGCAGCGGTGGAGTTGAAGCCGTATGGGATCTGCTCCCCTTCGTCGGGGTCGGAGTCGGAGCGGATCTCGCGGAGAATGCGGTCGATGTCCTCGACGACCTTCTGGTCGGCTGAGGCAGCATCGCTGGAGCTCCCGATGAGGCTGCCGATGCCGACGGTGCCGCGGAGGACAAGGATGGTGACGACGCCGCAGAGGACTGTGATCTTGAGGTTGTTGAAGGTCTTGCGGATCTGGCGGCGACGGGGGAGGCGGGAGCGGGCAGTGGCGTCGAGGCGGTCCCTCGCCGGCGGAGACTTGTATCCAGCGGCCTCCTGGCCCATGACGGAAGGCGACGCGGTGGCGTCGAGGCGGTCACTCGCTTGCGTTTGCCGGAAGCCTCCGACGCCGATGGCGATGGCCGAGTGTATCCACACCTGACCAACATCTTTATGGCCTTCACGGATCCGGTTCATGCTCCAATTGAGGGACCGATCTAATTTAACTTAACCGGTTCAATTCAATTTCGTTCACTCTTCGACCTATGGACGGCTCTGATTTTATATGATCGATAGGATTTAATTCCCTTTTAGAACAACATTCTAATTTGATCTGATCGGTTCGATTTGGTTCACCTTAACGACCACACCAATATATTTTTTCGGTTCATTTTTTATCCACCTTGAGAAAGGAAAAAAAGGTACTATAACTTAATTTATTTTAAAATTAGGCTAAGTATATTTTTAAACAAATATTTTAACAGGAAAATTCTGATTAAAACAAAACTCGAATGAAATAATTCAGGACTAATTTGGAAGAATTTAATCTATTTTTAATCCTAATTAGATATTTTAATTATGCATTTACATATGGAATTTAATAGATTAATTTAGTTCGTATTAATACAGAATATGGGTTCAAAATTTATTAAAATCAATAAAAATATTTAGTTAACTAAAATTGAGTTCATAAAAGATTTAGAAGTAATAGGCTGATCACCAGCGCTCGCTATGTCAATGCTTATGCGCCAATAATATGGCAAAACAAGCTACATTTAAGGAGGAAAAATTAAGAAAAACCAACTACTATTATTGCAAATAGTTTGACGATATAGAAGGAAAAGTTTATTAATAGATAGTTAATTATTTAGGTTTACAAATTTCATTATTTGGTAATGCGAAATATGTGAAGAGATTTACCTCGAAATAGACGTGAACAATCAAGCCTGAGTCCTTATGGTCGCAACTTGTAAGCCTTTATTTGTGGTTCATGGTTTCATAAGTTGCTGTTTGATTAAAGAAAGAACTCCAGGAGCATCCACAGTCCATGCCACTGAGACTGGCGAAAGGTCTGTCCAGGGATTGCTTGTGTTCCACCTGCAAGTGAACAGATCCATCAAGTTAACGAAGGTCACAGTTTGCTATCAAAGAAAAAAAAAACTTTCATTTCAAATCATCTTAATGTTAAAATTAAAGAAAAAAACTCAAGTGATAATTCATTAGTCAGAAGAAGAAGGGCTTAAATCTTGAGGTGCCTGAAATGGATAGGATTTACCCTTCATAATAACTATGGAGGGCTTCTTAAATATTTTTGCTCCTTCAAGCCTATCTCCAAATTAGGAGCAGTTTATATTGCTCAGTTACAACAAAAAATTCTTAATTAGAGACGAGAGTTATATGTATGGGGTTGACTTTTTTTAGATTAATCTAATGAAAACAATATATAAGAATATAACAAAAGGAGGGAAATTATCTTATTGAAGTAAGTTGGTAAAGACATACTTTTTTAGTCCGGAGTCCATCAACGTATGCCCTGCAGAAATACCCTGCGTCTCAACCCTGACAACACCCTGCTTGTATGTGAAGAGGTCTGGGCGAACTAATGCAGCCAAGCAAATAGCATCATGAGGAAAAATGCCTGCGCAACATCGTCGTAGTGATCCCTTTGTTCATTACTCAGAAAGGTCACTTTGGAGAAAGAGAGAGAGAAAGGGAGGGTTGGAATGTACCATAAACACTATAAGACTCCGCATGCCAATCTCTATAAAACTTACACATGTCACATAGAATTTGGCAATGCTTTCCGTTGGAGTTCCTTAACTCAGTGAGATCAGCATCTGTCATCATCAAAACATCACAGTAAAAACAACTTCCAAAGTGCAGTAGGTAAGAGGCCGGCAAGGAAAGTTTTCAGCCAACGCATTTGGTTGCAGCCACTTTCATTCTTTACTCTAAACATACCTGATAGTAGGACCTGTGTGGTGATGTTTATTCCTACACCTACTATATCTGCTCCACTTGTGAAGACAATATCAGCCGCCTCTGGATCTCCATAAATCTTCAAAATAGAGGCAGGAAACATTTAGCATTTCATAAAATCAATGCCTAGTTATATGATTTGGAACAATACCCAATCAATCGGTTAAAACTAACGTGTGCCAGAACTTATATCATTCAATATTCTGTGCCACTTCAGCAAGTGATGATAAATTTAAGGAGATCACTCTGCAGTTTACAACTGCAAAATCTATGCTCGTGTAATTCATCATTAATAAATTATCTTCTGAAAAATGGCAACAAATCAACTTAGGGTTAAAATCAGTCAATCTTACACGGTTTGTATAAATGCAATGAGCATTAAAGGACAGACCAATCTGAACTGAAATATGTGACTTCTAGTGCAAGATCATCAGTCTGTTCCTTTCACATGGCATAGTTGGCTTAATTTAGAAAGCATGCGTTAGTAGTTGAAAAAGGATAGAAATAGAGAAACACAATGTCAGGTAAACAATCCAAAGGATGACGAATATTACATTTGCTTCAGAAGCGGGATTAACATTTCCAGCAGAAAAGAAAGCCCCCCCAAGAATCACCAGCTTCTTCACCTTCTTTGCAAAGGAGGAATCTCTTTTGATGGCCTAGGGAGTCGAACAGCAGAGTCACACAACTAAGCAATATCATCGTCAAAGTTAAACATAGACCAAAAGAAGATCTATTCACGTTTGGTTCTGGAAATTAATGAGAAGATTATTTTAAAATATTCTTACCAATGCTAAGTTCGTCAAAGGTCCCAAAGCAAGGATTGAGACCTCACCCGGGTAGTCTGACACCTTCTCGACGAGAAACTCTGATGCACTTTTCTCAATCCTTTTTCCCACGGGTGGTGTGAGAAATATATTTCCAAGCCCATCGGATCCATGAATACAAGTAGCTCCATCTGGCTTTCCTCCCTAATAAATAATATATAAGAAGAATAGGGGAAAAAGAAATCACAAACTCATGCTGAGTAAAGCTTGCGGCTAAATAGAGAACAATCATGCATCCAACTGCTGATAAGATCCAATGGTGACTGAAACGGGTGAGGGAAATCAAAGCTGTGTAGAGAGCACCTTACTTTAAGAGGCTCATGGCTTCCTTCTGCAACTGGAACTTCAGTACGTCCTGCGATCTCACACTATTATTTTCAAAAATAAAATCAGTTACTAAAATTATGTGATCATAGCCGTCCAAATAACATTCTGTAAGAACAGACAAATTGAAATAATATATCACATTTAAATAAAATAAGAAAGAAGTACCAAAAGCAACGCATTACGAGTAGCATCTGCTGTGATCACGTTGCCGAATATTGTCGTTAAACCTAAAATTTCAAGCTCTGGCATTCGTAACGCCATCAATATGGCCATGCTATCGTCTGCATGAAATGGGAAATGGCAGGAGATAACTTTGATCTACAATATTGCTTTGGAAAATATATAAATTCATATAAATATATTTTAACGCTAAATTTAGGATTCAATTGAAAATATTGCCCGTTCAGAAAATAGAAGCAATTATTTACTTTGTAAATAAGAGTTTTTAGGTTTATATAATTGATAAAGATCTCGATTATCATGATTAACGATGATTAGCTTGGATCTCACAAATGGAATTTTATGGTCGTATCATACTCGAAGTTCAAAATATTTGAGAAATATAAAAATATGCCTGCAATATTTATTTTTATCCTGAAAAATACACCCACTCTTAAAAGTTTAAAAAGGATAGCTGCTATACCTTAATCATTTTAAAGGATCTATGGATCATCCGTGCCGTCAGAATGGAGGAAATCTCAAAAGTAACATTTAGACCCTAGAAAGCTGCGTGCAAAATGGAAAGATGCTACCTGGATGTCTAGTAAAAAAAGGAATATTAAGACAACCAACATTTAGGTTCCTAATTAAGCGGTCAATTTCTTAGGCATCATAAAGTCTTTATGGCACAAAATATTTGTTCTAATCACTCTGGGTTTGGATGTGAGAGCAACATTTACACTGTGTGATTTAGATATTCGCAGTTTAATTTTTGTTCGAAGTCAACTCCTTGGATTCTTGTTAAACAATAAGCCTAATGGGGCTTTTACCCGGTGCTAAAAGAACTTATAAAAAATACGGCATTTTAAACTCAGATTCAACTTCGAGCTAGTTTGGACCGATTCAAATGGTTCAACCAATACGAATTAAACAATAGAAGCTGAAACCAGACTAGATCAATTTGCTTGCTGCTACTAATTTTTGATCAAGTATAACTGACAAAAAACTAATAAAAAGGGAACTTTAGTTCCCAACTTGTTTCATCTTTCAATAACAGGAATTCTCAAAATGAGGTAAATAAACATGAGCTTCCCAAATAATAGTTTCTAACAGTTCTAAGATTTAAGATGGCTGCCAAAGATTACTGTTGGTTTTGGTGGTTAATTGAGTTATGTTTGGGTAATAAGAAAAAAAGTAAAAACTACTGCATCAGATTCCACATTGAGCGAGCCTCAATTTGGAGAGCTATTTTATAATCTCTACTCACACAGGTTTATAGATCCGCATCGAGTGTAATTATCATATTCGAAGATCATCTTCAGAAGCATAATCTACAAATTCACTCCCCCCATTTAAAGAAGTGGTTTTGATTTAAAAATTCATATATATCCTTATTCTCAAAACGCCGATCAAAAAAGTATCAAGTGAAGAAGCCATTGGATGATACCAGGGATGTACGATTTAAAAAAAGGCCAAGAAGAAAGAGAAACATCTCCGCACCCAAGTCCACTACACTGACTATCCATTGCATCTCAGCGAGAAAGCACGAGATCATCCAACAAAACGCCAAACCAAAAGCAGGACAGCAGCGAGGATCTGGGCGAAGTGAGGCTAAGAGAAAGAGGAAGGAAAGAGGTGGGCACCGATTCCGGGATCCGTGTCGATGATGACCTTGATGGGCCCGTATGGAGGCGAGTGCTGGCTCCCGGCCATCGCGGAAGGTGCAGCAGGAGCAGTCGACTCCTCCATCGCCTATCGATCAGGTTTCTTCTTCTTCCCTCGTCGAGAGTTGAGAGATGGCGATAGCGCTTGTTCTTTATGCTTGGCCTTGGCTTTTTGTGCAGAAATCGGGCGGAAAAGGTAGGCACGCGTGGGCGACGTTGATTGGACCAGTTCTAGCCAACCAAAAGACCGAAATGACACAAATAATAAAATAACAGACACTAATAAATCAAAATGCCTTAATTACTTTGCCTGTTCTTTAGATTTGGCTTATATAATTTTGCCTCTATTTTATTTAAAACTATCTTTTAATTCGGATGAATATCGGAAAATCATTAAATATATTTTTAATATATGTATATATATTATTTTTACTCAAATTCTTTTATCGTCCATAAACCTTTAAAGTCAATCTTGATTTTTTTTAGATTAATAAGAACTCTTAATCTATTTAATCAACCTTTAAAATTTATTCTAGTCAAATATATTTGTGGTGCTAATATGTGGTGAAGTTGGTATTATACATGAACAAAATATGAACTCTATAAGTAAGATTTATTAATTGACGCTTATATCTGATAAATTAGTATTATAAATGAACACAATATAAATTCTAACCAAGTTAGATATATTTTATATAATTTTGTTTGATATCTCTAACTTTAAGTGATGTTAAATTATGCTAAAATTATGTGTATATTAAGCTGTCCTACTGATCAAGATTTTATATAATAATTTATAATATTATTTGTGTCTCCTTTAATCTTTATCAATATACTTAAAAGAGTGAAAGATAATGGTGGTGTTCAAAATTAACTTTCTGAAAGGAGTAACTAATGTCATTACTTTATTTTACACGAAGGATTCTCACTAGTAAAGTGACTGCAACCAACCACTTATTTGATTTGAAGATGATAAGAATAACTGATTCCTTTTTCTCTGTCTCTCTTCAAATTTAATAAATCATACCAGTATGCTCACATTTAAATTAGAATTCTAATAAAATTAACAACTCAAATGTTTTCCTTGTGCTATTTCCATCTTTAGGGGGAAAAAAAGGGGCAGAAGTCGAGCAGTGCTTGAGAGAAAGAATTGCAATTTCAACCAACTGAGATGAAGGGCACATGGTGATTCGGAAGCTGCATCGAGACCTCATTTATTTATCTTTGGATCTAAGAATAAAAAAAGATCAGCATGCAGGTTGAGAAAGTAGAATTAAATATACATTGCTTTTTGAAAACAACATCCACAATAGAAGTGGGTATGAAAAAGGCAGATGGGTTGAGATCCCTGGAGTCAGTTATTAACCAGAGATTTGGGCTCTGGGATCTAACACAAGGAGATGAGAGATTTGAAAACAAAGAGCAATATATTAATGCAATCGTTTTCCAGATTGTTTTTAAATATTGCACTAGATGATATATATATAGGCCTTAGCACCAACTGGGTATGAAAAAGGTAGGCATTTAATGTTAATTATCTAGCATGGTTATCATTCACATTTTACTATACAATATATACTCGTTCCTAACAGTTTAAGGTTTTAATATTACAATATGATATGGTCAAAAGCTCCTAGAATCTATGGTCTTATTATTTCACCCATCTAAACCCCTTTTATATGGTTCTTATTTTTGCAGTTCTTTCTTTTTCATTTGTGCGCTTCTAGATTCCAAGTGTATGACTCAAGATGGGATGTTAAACTACAACACAGTCCCATTTTATTCGGTGGGAATGTATACTCAACCCTGCACGACCGCACATGACCACATACCAAACATGGCACTTTGCATCTAAGCACAGAAAAAGAAAAGAAGCATGGCACTTATTGGTACCTTCTGAAGATGAATTGAAGAAGCAGCAGCAGCAGAATTCATGAGGAACTCCAAAAGAAACCACATTGGATGAAGGGACCTTTTCAACATCAGTCTGCACCCATCTCACATCTTACTGAAAGATAAAGCCACAGTGGTCTTTTGAGCATCAGTCTGCATCTTGTCGTAAGATAAGACCACATTGGATGAAGGGATCTTTTCAACATGAGTCTGCATCCGTCTGCATCTAATTGAAGTTAGATAACTAAGTTAAAGAAATCATATTTCATTCATTGCAGCTTGTAACCAGAACAACTTGGACGCATTTCATAAATGTAGCTACTTTCTCTACTTTCTTCTCGATGCTTGTCCTAACATTAGATTAACAATATTACATTTACACATGTGATAGCAGTTCATAATGACAAATATTCTCGGAACATTGCGTACAAGCAAAAACCGAAAAAAAAAACACTTGAGAGCACAAACATATGGAAGCTTTTGGACAGCACCACATTTGCTGACATAGTTCTTTCCTTTCTGGCCTTCTTTGCTCAAGGAAAGACCTCAGGCCTTTGGAGAACTTATTATTGAAGATACCTTTGATGCATGAGATTTTGAACCGGACCCAGGCTGACCGCCAGGGGCATTCTTTGTATTTGAAGCATCACCTGATGCAGCCATTGACTTCTTTACCTGAGAAATAAGATTGGTGGCTTTTCAGTATATTATTTTATACCTTTTAGTATTAAATACTCTTACTCTCTTTTGTCTTTCTTTTTTAAATATGTCACTATATAAATAACTTGATGTTTATATTAATTATGTCACTATGAATATAGATCATGCTACAAGCTATATTTACTATCTGGCATATTATTTATGACATTTATATTCAAGAAAATGGCATCCATGTTTTGATATTCGGGTTGCTATATTCAAGTCTCAGAAGTATCCTCATTGTAATGCAAAGGACAAGGGAGTCTAGTGCCCCATTTTTCCTATTATATGTATTTGAGTTTCCTATTTGTAATATGGCAGAACAGGCTATACAGCATACAGACCCCCATTTTTCCTATTATGTATTTGAGTATCCTATTTGTAATATGGCAGAACAAGCTACAGCATACAGATTGGACATACGTATGGAATAGGAAAAAACTTACAGTATGAACCTTAAAACGATCTAGTATGATTGTGCAATTAATAACATTTAGGATATGAGCAAAAAGGATAGATACAGATAGAAAAAATACCATCGCGAGCCTCTCCTTGTGAATATCATTCGTGAACTGCACCAAAGAACGAAGACCAAATATCCTGAATGGGTCAGTATCTTAAGGAGGAAAAAAGTTTAATTTGAACATGAATTTTGTTAGCAATCCTGGAAAATCGTATCTGATACCCTGTAAATGATCACAAACATGCAACGTCGATGTCCCAAATATTACATATGCATATCCCCTATAAACCAGATAGACTTGATGCACAAAAAACAAAGGATCCTTTGTTTGGTCAGCCAAAACATAGACATCAGATCTTTGAGTGCCAAACTTGTTTTTGCTACTCACAACAATCCCATCATTTTCCTTTGCTCTTCCTCATGCTTATTGCATCCAAGAATTCTTACTTGCCTCACATAAAAAAAACACTTAACAGAATATGCGGATGGATGAGATGGAGAACAAAGAAGAGGTCAGGCTAGATAGCCAAATAGTTCATTTAAGTCAGAAAGCTTTTAATGGAATAACTTCACCCTTTCTAAACAGACAATTGTGCAGATAACATCAATGACATTTGTATCCTAGATGGCATATGTCTGCATTTTCACCATGGTCGTAAATAATACTTGGAACATTGGGCAGTATACATAGAATATGAAAGAAGGATCCGTAAACTTCCCAATAACTTAAGGCAATTACCTGCTTCTTGTAACATTTAATCTCCTCTCCACCAAAACCAGGTAGGGAAATGTTCCAGTTTCTCTCTGTACATAAAAATAATAGTTTGAGAGGATAGAAAAGAGAATTTATCATCAAGTTTAAAAGAAAGCAAACAGCAAAAGATTCATAAATTGCTTACCTACATGAAGAAGTATATCCTTTGCTTCCAATGTGGTAGATTTCCGATGCTTAGCCAAAGAGCAACCAAAAGTGGTTATCTGCTTAAGAAACAATTATTTCAAACCAAATGATTCAAAAAATACAACTTCAAGTTCAACAACATTTAAATCAATTCACAACTAAATTAATGTACAATACTACAAGTCTGCAACAGAATGAGCAAGGACGTGTTGGGTTTATCTCAACTACCAAGAGAATGGCATGATTACTCATACATGATAAGAATAACAGGATAAACGCATCAAATTTGCCCTTTGTCAAGCACCGCATGCTCAATGGTTTAACAGTGCAAGGAGAATAAACTTGTATTTATTCATTAGAACTGAAGTATGTTACCTAGTACTTTCGATACAGTAATCTCTTAAGCCTGTAATATCTTAGCAATATTAGTCTCAATCTGGAAATAGGAACTCACAGATTCTACAAAATCTTCAGCAATTTCAACCAGCACATCTTCAACTTCAGCATCCAACATTTCAGATGGATCAATCTGCAGAAAGGCCACAACCAAATGATAAAGATTCTAGAAAAGTAATCTGCAACGAGATGTCTCATATAAAAATGTGCAAATTAACACGAAGTAAGACTGATCTGAGAACTTTTGGAGCTGCAGAGACATCCCATGGCTCTATTAAAAGGGCTTTTTTTTTACAGTACAAGCGATGAGGATAATATTTCAAATAAAAGAGGGGAAAAAGAAACAAGATCCATTTGGGAGATGGAGAAAATAGATAGAATTTTTGTCCCAGAAATTAAATATAATTGTCATATGTATGTATGTCATACTATCACATTACCTGGGCAACCAACTCTCTGATGCTTCTCTTGCTGAGAATTTGATTTCCAGATTCTGCAACATCTGCACTGACAACTGGAGCAATAGATCCAGTCTGCGCAATGTTAGCTTGGACCAATGTTGGTGGATTGGGCTTCGTGGTTACTGGTCCAGGAGGGCGTGCAGTCGGTTGTTGCTGCTGCTGGTTCCTTAGTTGTACATTTTGTTGATTAAATTGTTCTTGTGGTTGGCGTGATGAAGCATGTTGTTGCTGGAACTGTTGCTGCTGTTGTGGTTGCACTTGTTGTTTCTGTTGTGGTTGTTGCTGCTGCTGCTGCTGGGATGTCGGCAATTGCGGTTGATGGGGAGTAGTTGAAATTGGCTGCTGAGTTTGTTGGAGGAGGTGTGGTCTTTGCTGTATGGCATGTGGCTTCATCTGAGGTCTAAATGATGATGAAGGTGCAGACATTTGCTTTCCTTGAGAAGATGATAATGCCTGCTGTGGTACCGAGGACATGGAACTGGAAGAAACCACTGAAGGGCTCCTTATTAAACCAGAATTTGGGAATTTCTGCAGAAAAAATGATATCAAATTCAGGGATTCACTGCAAGCAGAAGACTCATAAAAGGAAAAGAATTCTTCTCCGAGAAAAAATAATGACTACTTATTGCAAAAGAACAAAATCATGCAAAGGCAAGAAATGTCTAGGACAAACACTAAAATAGGAATGCAAATTATGCACTACCGAACAAAGATAAGGTAATATGCAGCAGCACAAGAGTACATAATTCCCTGATCCAGTTGACAAACACGGATATTTCTTTTGAAGAGGTTTCTGGATGCAAATGAATTATACAAAATGTCAAAGCATCTAAGCTAGCATATCACAATGTAATTGCATGGAGTTTGAATATATATATATTTGGTTAAACTCCATTTTTAAGGATAATAACAGCAGAATCAAGTAGCACCAACTTCAAAAGAAAGAAACAAGGGATTTTCTAATTCTACTACTTGCTTGGAAGATCCAAATCTCTGAAGATCATAATGCTTAAGATAGAAGCACAGTATAATGTTTCAAACTTTTTTTAGAAAAGGAACCGTTCCAAAAACATAATTGGAACATATTTGATTTTTTTGTGCAGAACTGATGCATACTGGATTTTCCAGGTAATTGGTATGCACTTGAATTATTAGACACATTCGATTTTCTGAAATGGCTCTAACATGGAAAATTATAGGGATATTTTCTTTCCAAATTATTTATTAAGTTCATGAAGAACATCTCCACATACCTGTGCACCTAAATTTTGGTTAGTTGATGGAGTTGCTCCTCTTGCTGGCTGAACAAATCTCTGCTGTGGAGGGCCGGTAGCTCCACCTGGTCGAATCTGTGAAGTGGTACTAAGAGAACCAATCATTCCAATATTCTGAATCCCTTGAATTGGTTGTTTTAGCTGAAAAATTAAAATATAAGAATATAGCATATGCGCAGCCAGACTTGTACTCAATTACTCAGTTTCCACTTGAACAAAATATCTTTAAAATGAATTAACAGGAATAAGAGCATACATTGCAGCTTAAACAGTATAATGAGTGAGATACAAACTTCAAAATAAACGAACGAACCAATTATTTCATTTTATTAATGAAATCTAAGTTAACTATGTCGCAATTTTGGCATCTAGAAATCAAATCAAGGGGTGCCATTACGGCTGCAAAAAGTATACAATAAAATGGAGGTCAAATTGCAGGCGACACCTGGGTATTCGCCGTCGAGGCCTGCTCGGCCATGCGTGGCAACGCACTGAACGGCTGGTTGAAGGCTGGGGAAGCGCCGAACGAGGAATAGGAAGCCACGGGCTGTTGCTGGGCCCTTGGCATGTGAGAGCCGCTGTGAGCTGGAACCCCAATGGCGAGCCCGCCTCTTTGCGAGGTAGCCGCCCCCGGCGATGGTGAAGGTGCAGGAGAGGGCGGAGCCGGCGCCGAAGTAGGGGCAGAGGAGGACTGAGCGGAAGAAGGGAGGTGGTGGGCGAAATGGGGGAAAGAAGTCGGAGGACGATTCCGCGCGACGGGCGGCCGCGGGAGCTGCTGAACCGACTGCTGGGGCTGGGACGGCGGCTGAGGGGGAGGGAGCGTCTGAGACTGGGACTGGGTAGGGTTTTGGGAGGTGGAAGGAGCAGCGGCAGCGGCGGATGGGGTAGGAGCGGATGAGGAGGGCGGCGGTTGAGCATGATCTGGGGCGGAAGAGGGGGACGGCGCGTCGGTAGGAGGAGCAGCGGCCGCCGACGTGGGCGGCGGCTCCGTCGAGGCGGCGGACGCTGGCGGAGGTTCCATCTCAAAACAAGGCCCGGTAGCCTGCGAACTTTAAATAGAACTTGCCCGAGGCATTTAATGGGCCTCTGGGCCTCTCTACAAGAAGACCGTCTTAGTAGAATAAAAATAAGCTCATTTATAGCCCAAATTAAAGATAAGTGAAGAAAATTCAATACTTTTTATCATTAAAAAAATTGTGAATTCAGATATTTTATTTCCTCATTTTTAAAAAAATATTTTCCATCCAAATTATATCTAATAGTGTCAAATATGAACACTATATATATATTTATATGTAACCCGGCCGTTAGTATTAATATATTATAAGATAATTTAATTTAAAGTTGCACTGAATTTGGCAGCAGGCCTTGATGGTATACAATAAAAATTTATTATCAGAATTTTATATACCTATTATAAAAAAATAAGAACACAATTTATATTATAACACAAAGCATCGCTTTCCCTAAAATTGTCAAACTGTCATACGGTAACTCAGCATGCACAAAGACTTTGTTTCGTTAAAGAAAGAAAAAAATAATAATTAACTTTGTATTTTCAATTATTTGGAATAACAAAGACTACCCATAACATGATTTAAGTTCAACGTTCATAAAATTTAAAAATCATACAAAAAAATCTATCCACATCTTAACTGGATTAACTTGCTAAGTTGATATAATAAAAAATTCTTGTTGTTAATATCAATCTTTAGTTTAAACGATGTTTTCAACTTCATTGCTCGTAAGATTATGAATTAGAGTACGGCACGGATTAAAGCCATCCATGTACATTTTCTTTATATGTAATTAGTATAAGCTTGTGTAATTGACTTGACTGATGTAGACACAAACTCACGGGAACTTAAAATATATTAGCAATACATGAATAATGCCTCTTATTCCCTTCCAGTGAAGTTGTTAAAATATCAATGAATGTTCCTGGACAAGTTTTTTTTAATATTAAAAAAAATTGGAGATACAGGTGTTATCTGGTCCATGACGAGCTTATTAGATCTGCAAATCTGCATTAGAAAATGTAATATCATACAACATAGCAATCAAAGGAGACCTGATTAAGAAAAAAAACAACTCCCTGGAAAGGTAGCAATTGCTAAAGTCTAATTGAACCTCTCAAAACTTGTCATGCTTTTTAAAAAAAAGGAAAACTTGGAGCATTTCTTATATTATCTCCAGTTAGGTCAGGATGTATAGTTAATTAAGGCCAAGCCATGCCCTTAAAAAAAAAACACCCCCAATTTGGTCTCATCTGCTGTACCTAAAAAAACAATGCCTTCTTTTTTAAATGCCGCCCTTTTGTTTGCTGATTACTCCTGTTTAACAACCGTGCATAATGCATAATTAAGAGAAGCAAAAAAAAAAAACTAAGGTCACTCTAATTAGCTATTGCTCTTGCTTTTGGTAATGAGCGTATATGATCTAATCATGCGAAAAGACTTCAAACGTCATATCATGATGGAAAATGTGCATAATTAACATTGATTATATATGTGTGTTCCTTTTTTTTCAGTAAGGTGAAAAATGATTTTGCAGCGGTTGATGATGAGCAACTTGCAGATCTGTTGTTGATGACCCAACGCTGTCATTTCCAACCAAGCCCCTGTTGCGAAAAGGCCCAAGAAAAAACACAAATACAGAGTAGAGATAAGATTAACTTTAAGCCAGAGGAATCAGGAAAGACATTAATCATATATATCTCTGTAATGGCATGAATGATTGAAGTAGATTTAGCTAAGGGAAACCCCAATCATTGAAAAGACATCCATCATACTAAAAAGATGATAATGAGCCTTGATCTTGATTGAATTACTATCAATTGAGCATCTGCTTTACAAAACCTTAGATTTAACTCTAGGTGTTCTCAGATTGAATTCAGAAATAAATCTTTGTAAAGAAAATTATCCTAGTAGAATACACAGACGCAGAAGACATAAACTTACTGTCGAGGTCGAGAAGTCCAGAGAGAGCTTAAAGCACGTAGACGAATATAATACTCTCCCATCACCAGAAAACACCTTGCTGCTTGTCTAATTGTTAACGTCCGTCGTAGTTGATGTATTGTTTGCTGTCTCAGGTTATCAGCCTGCGCATCCAAAAATTAAGTTAAGAGCGTGTTATGGAACATATATTTTTTTTGATTTGGGTTAAAGACACTCATTAATGACTTGTTAAGAAACATGAAACAGAAAAAAAAAAAAGAATTAGTCGAGTTATCAGCCTACGTTTCATGCGTTGCAGTGGACCCCATAAACAAGTGGAATATGCTCTGTCTTTAGGAAAACAAAAACATATATTTGTATTCAATCCAATAAACTATTTAGGAGAGATGAACTTATTAGGTAGCCTTGTCCCTATCTCGCTGCTACTTTGGACAGACAGCAACTGTTACGTTCTTTTTGAGGGCATGAAAAGTATATATAGCACAATCCAAATAGACTTATTAGGCTCTTTCTTTTTTATTAAAAAAAAATTGTGGTGGGTTCCATGGATCTGCTAATTGCACAAAAACACAAACAAGGATCCATAGATGTCACTGTCCTGGGATTAGAGAACAATTAAAACAAGACAGGACTATATTTATATGCAGATAAGGCCATTTCTGAGAGGAATTCTAATATCCTCCCTTGACTTTAAAAATGTCATGTTGGGGTATTCTTCTTTTTATCTGTTGGTGGGTCTTCTTTTATTAATATTTTTCATAGATTTGCTTGTTACAAAATCTGACAGCTTAACTTTCCTAATAAACTAGACTTAGCTCAAGTAATATATACCTCATACTTTTGTGATAGACATAGTCTGAATTAATCAAATTAACTATATTTTTTTATATAAGTGCGGAGGATTTATAATTGTGGTTTTTCCCCCACTACTTAGCCTTATGAACTTTTTTTACTATCGTAATTCCTAAAAGAAAAAAAGTAAAATAATTAGTCAACTAATCTTATTACATCCTTTTTAAAAAAAAATTAATATTTTCTAAAGCTTTTATAATATACTAAATCCAATCATACAATTTTAAGAAAAATAAGTAGCAGAATTCTAGATTTTATGATCTTTAAGACGTTGTTAAGTAAAAGAAAATTAAGAACCTGGCGAACGAATCCTTCAAGGTTGGCAAGTTTCCCCAGTGCAAGAGCCATCTGGCCCATGTAGTTTCCGACGTCGATGCTGTCGCTGAGAGAACCGCCGGCGACGGTGTCCGCCAGGGCCTGATGGAGCTGGTCGAGGCCCTGCGAGAGGGCCTCCTCCGCCTGCTGCGAAGACTGCTGGAGGCCGCAGATCCCCACGAACTGCTGGTCCGTCAGTGGATCCAGCTGCGGAATCAATATCTGCATGTCCACCGGCTCATCAGCAACACGATGGCATCTCAAGATTTCTGATCTTATTTTTACCTTGAGAAGCTCGGAGGGCCTGAAGCCACCCATCCACAGGAAACAACGCTCCGCCGGAGTTGTCCACGTGCCGTTCAAGAGGTGGAAGACGTCGGACTTGGCGACGACGGCTTTGAGCCGGAAGAGCTCGTCGTAGTTGGTGATGTACTCGTCGACCATTATATTCAGGTTCCCGTCGGGAAGATGAGCCTGCAGTGCGCTGCGAAGGTCCGCTATGTGCTTGCAGTTATCGTCTAGCCATCGAGCATATTCCATGTCGAACATTGCAGCACCTGTAAATTTTCTCTTTTTTTAAGAAAAACCTCCGATGGCAATTGTTCTCTTAAAACTGGCAAAAAAATGGTGTAGAATGATCAAAACTTTTTTCAAAACTGATGTGTATAGTTTAAGACCTGAACTAAGAGCTCCACTCGTACTGCCTGCTACGCCTAAGAAGAGTCCCTTCAAAAAAAACCAAACATCATGTCAATGTAGTGGAATCAGATCCCCGTTTCGAAAAAAAGTGAGCTAAAAGTTTCCAACCTCCCATCATGAAAATATATTCAAACCTGTGATCTTGCTCTCTGGAGATCTTGCTCGAGTTGCTGAAGCCTAATCCTGCTGGTCTCTAGTTGCTGCACGTAAGCCTGTTCATCTCTTGCAATTAAGATACGAACACAAAGGAACTCTACTCTTTCTTTCTTTTTCTCCTACGGCTCTTCCTCATGAAAATACATTCAAACCTTTTTTCTCAGTCGGCTCTTCCTCGCAGCCTCCCGATTTTGAGCTAGACGCCTTAATGTCTGATAAAGAATGAATTCTGATAACTTTTCTACAACAATAGTTTTTAATGATAAAAGGCATGAGGAGGAGAGGCTGGGATTTCTCGAGTTAATCAGAACCTTAATAAAAATGTAATTTTTTTCCAAAACAATAAAGTTATTTTGATCGAAAAATAAGATAAGAGCATATGATCGATAAGGAAACTTCTGACCTACAACTAGCAGGTATAATTCTGTTTTTACTTGACATCATGTTTGATGCGCTTCGCCTCCCTTTTTTTAAATTTTGTATGCTTCACTTGTATTTTACGCTGTGCACCAGCACCAGCAGGCTAAACGGTGAGAAGCTTGAACAGTAAAAATATGAAATTTTTGAATAGTCTCTTTTTTGTATGTTCAAACAAATTCTTAAGAGGGAGAAAGAGAAAGAGAGAGAGAAAGAGAGGAAGGAGACCTTTGCATCAAGTTTCTTTCCATCTTTTCCAGCAGCTGAACTGCTCATCTTCCTCTGAGACGATGAACAAATAAAAAAATGTCACTACTAGTCATCAAAGACAATATAAGTGTCCTAATTCAATTTCTCAATCTCGAGTTCTACGGAAGGATGAGAGAGGAGAATATAAGCAAAAGGTCAGATAACAACGGATGGAGCAGCATATTTACCGTTCGCAAACCTGAGAAGCCAGATAAAAGAATAACAAAGATGGTTGTTGGAATGTTCAAAGTTGATGTGAATGCTAGCAAGATACCGTGCTTTCTTCACTAATTTAAATATCACAAATATAAAAAGGGGAACAGGCCCCTGGTAAAAGTCTAAAGATCGATGCTACAGTAGAAACATGCGTCAGATCATGTCAGGGTTCAGAACACAATCAATGAACTCGGGAAGGAGGGGAAGGACCTCCCAGTGTTTCATGGTGTGGTAAAAAGGAGAGGGAGAGATAGCTCGGGGAACGCAGGGCAGCAGTCGAGAAGAATTAAGAGAAAAAAAAGTTCATGATGAAACTTGTGGGGAATTGAGCAGCATGATACTGTATCACAAAACAATCAAATTAATAGTACCTTCTCTTGGGATGTGGGCTGACGATTTGGTGTTGTTATAGCTGCTCCTGCTGCTGCACCACTTGCAATCATCATCACCATCTCCTGCTTCTGCTTGTGGTCAGCAGACTGGTCCGAAGAATCCCTTCTGCTTGCAGGGGAGTCGTCTGATCCCAAATGAGACGGAGTGTTTTGAGCTGAGCCTGAATCAGTGCTCCTGGTTGACTGTGCCTTCTCCAGCTGGGGAAAAACAAGTAGGGGGGGTCATGAGGCCATAATGAAGCAAGCAGTAAAACAGTCTCTCCTTTGGGTTTATTTCTTTGCTACGCCTATTTCTACACCAAACACTAAGTCAAAAAGGCAAGACCTTACTCTGGGAGTTTGTTGGACTCTCATTGGCCAGGATGGGAAGATCTCGAGTGTTGCTGGTCTGCCTGGGAAAAAAGCTGCAGAAGATCAAAAAGATCTCCAAGTGTGAGAGGAAAAAAAAAGATAAAAAAGGGGCAGGTGTAAGTACTTGAAAGGGAACTTATTCCTTCCTCTTCTAGGAATTGAATTGCAAGGAGTTAATGGGAGTCATGGCATTTAAGTCTTCGTGGCTTCATATGATCATTATTGTCTAAACAAGAGGAAAACAAATTTGTCCTAGTAGAGGAAAGAGAAGGCCTACACTTTCTGTCTTCAGTCTCTCTTATGCCATCTACTCCCTGCATGAGAGCCTCCTCCAGCTCACCAAAGTATGCAGCTCCTTCCTGATCACTGGTTGCGCAGTAAAAATCCATCTAACTCAGGAGCACACAATTTGGAAAAAGGAAGGAAACGAGAGGAAAATTGTTGCTCTTTACCCCTGGTTTGTATCCAGGTAGCTATTCTAATTTCTCAAATAAATGACAGGTTTATTCTTGACATTATCACTACTTTATGAAGAGAGAGGGAGAGAGAAAAAGGAAAGTTAGAAAAATAATTAGTGGGAGAGGAGGACGAAGAGATGCGAAAAACAGAGAGGGGAGCATATATTTGGATTAGATCAAAACTTTGAGGAATTGGTGGGCAGATGTGTACTACAATAAGAATGGGTAGAACAAAATAAAGTGGCCACTGAACTATTTCAAAATTAGTAGTGGAAGCCCATTCATTGGCAGTTGCTGAATAAAAGAAAATGAAAAAAACTCTGCAGTGATGTAAAACTTTACATGAAAAGATGAGATAGTGTAAAGAAGACGAGAAGGATGGGCGACTATGATCAGTAAATCATCCAGGAAAAGAAAAAATAATTTAAGGATAACAGTACAAGAACTTGGTTGCGGCTTGAGAGGAGCCATGGATTCCATAAGCCGCAGTCCGAGCTGAAGGTCCAGAATCAGCAAGGCCAGTTTCACTAACTCGTTGATTTGCCATCCAAGTAGAAGCTTCGTTTTCTCCCTGCTGAACCATTCAGAGACTTGACTGATTCTCCATCTAGTTATCTCGATATCTCTGCACTCATCCAGCTGTTAACAAGAGGAAAGATTAGAACAACAAGACCCAAACAGGGAGGAGTCTATGCATATATTTCAGAGAACGGTTTCAGTACCCGTAGCTTCTCTAGGATGACTCTTCCCGAGCATTCATCTCGGCAGAATTCCCTTACCTTCGAGCTAGCAAACCTTTCAAAAGTAACTCGTTTCTTTGGTCCTCTGACCAGTAATTAAATCAATATAAGAGTTTATCCACGGTACTAAGCTGGAGATCTTGTCCTTTGGAGATTGCCTGAAAATTTTATGGAAGGACACACAGAGAAACAGAGAGAGGAGGAAGAGGCTACTAATGGCAGGATTTTGGCAGGAAGCAGATAGTACTTTCTCCAACTCTCGTCCTTGCAACCAACTGCCCCATCTGATTGGCCCTTGGGATATATCAAGTACTCGGGAAATTTGCATTCAATACTTCATAGACACGTCTCGATACAAAAAAAATTTCCTTTGAAAAAAAAGGGGTTAAATTCAGTATGGCTCAAGCTCATAAGCTTTTATCTTATTTAAATTTATGCTTAAGGGCCACATTAAAGAAAAGGTTCGCTATATTTTATGCTTAAGGGAGGCGAGTTTACATTGACAACATATAAGCCACCTTGATAAGCCAACATTATATATTATGTGACCATTGCCAATCCCAGCCAAAGATAGCAATATAAAAATCACCAACAGGCAGTCACCCCATTTATTTTAATTAAACCTGCCACTTAAAAATGGAATTTTTTGATATTATCTCTTTGTTCAGGGGTCAACATCCATGCCATCCCAAATACCTAAACAGGATTCCACCAATGTTTTTAAAAAAAGACTGTTATTTGCATAGCAGTTCTGCATTGTTCTCCAGCTCCATGAGGAGGTTCTTTTCCTGCATTAGGTGCGGCAGTTGTGGATTTGATACAGCTTTCATAGAGTTGAAGCCAAACCTGTAAGATCAGAAAAGGAGAATCGGTCGTTTTCCTGCCAATGTGGAAGCTCAATAAGTAATGCCGATCGCATCCCCCACTCTCTGCATAAAATATGGGGCCGGAAATAATTATTCCTTCTCTTTCTGCAGGAAGAGGTTGTCGTTATGAGCATTAGCAGAAAAGTAATGGATTAAGTAAACCAAGAGAATTTTTAAGCACCAACATTAGGAGAACATCCCATTCTTCCACGGAATAACCTGACAGGAATGTCAAACCCCCTTCTTGCATATTGTAAAGAGGCAAAAAAGGAACCAGCAAGTTACGGATGAGGTCTGATTCTGTCCAAGAATGGCAAAACACCATTCGATCAACTTGGATATCAAAAAATCACATCCGTTCCCAGAAACTGATGGGACTGAATCAAACTGTTTAAACGTTTTTTTTTATAAGGACTTTAGAAACGGAATCAGATTGTTTCCACTGAAAACCAGATCAAGTTAAGTAAAAGATCAGATCAGCTCAGCTTAATTTGATTTCAACTATTTTAAAAAAAAATAAAGCTGCAAGCTGTTGGCGATTAAAAATGGTCAAACTAAACTGGGTGCCTAATAATTAGATAACCAAATAACCATAGAACTACGCAACCTCTAAATGAAACAAAAAAAGAAGAATTGGGATCTTCCCATTTCCCAGCACTGTGCGTGCCATGTTACACTGATGTGGCATGTAACACAGAAATTATAACCGTATAAAGTAAACATGAACAGATAACACATTAGCGCAAAAAAAAAGACTCCTGAGAAGAAAAACATTCTCGATATGCATGAGTCAAACACAGTTGATGCGGCAATTCAGAGTATATTTTTTCAAAGACTTTGCACTGAATCTTAAGAAACTTGAGGTCTAGGATATTGAGAGCCGGCTCACCGCTAAAGTGAAATACAATAAGTTTAATATATTTTAACTTTTTCAATGAGTTGGAAGCAGGGCTCAGGCCCTCCTTTTGGCTGTAAGGCTCCTATTGTATTCTCAAAGGAATTAAATCATATTAAGAAGTTTTATATTTTAATTGCAACTTAAACAAAAAATTCTACGATTGAGGTTTAATTAGGAATATTAATACTCTGAATAGAACCAATCAATCAAAGAACAAGAGATCATATTCAAATACTAAGTCAAACAAGAGATTACATTTTTTTTCCTGACAACCTTGCACTTTCTTCACAATCCATCTCTCTGTGGGTAACTCATAGGGTTATAGGAGTGCTGATCGTATTCATTATATCATTTTTCTAACGATTATGCTCTCGGTACCTATTAGTAGTGATAGAATGACTTTAGGATCACAAGGAATTTATCAACACAGGTAATAGAAAGATATAATTGATCTAGAAAATATATTCTTATTTATACTCTTGATTTAAATCAAAATGCATATACTACAATCATACGTATAATCATGTTAAGTTATATCTATTCTTTTAACCTAGATCAAAAGATGCATATATTATAATTATATATCTTAAAAACAAGATCCACATGTGTGAAGTAAGGTCAAGTATTAAAGAAAACTTTATGTGAAGAGTACTACTTAAAATCATAATATCATAGGATAATGACTTAAGTAAAGTCTTAAATCTATAATTCATAGTGTCATATATGAATGTGCATACAAAGAAGAGTAGATATGGAATAAAGCATCAATTATAGTTAAACATTATGAAATTAAGAGCCAAAATTTTTAATATAATATTATGTCCAATTCTAAATCTACCATCATGTATACAATAGAGTAGCTACCTATTTTTTCTTAGGAAGGTTCTGGGCTGGATATATACCTTAAAAATAAACAGTACAGTAGGATTGATCAGGATGAAAAGATAAATATTTAATCTTTATCTTAAGAATCCTTAAATGGCCAGTAGCTGAAACATAATACATTTAACAATCTGAGGGAGACACAGATTTGATGATATCTTTTTGGGTCCACTGCCCGCTAAGTAGTAGCTATCACCATATTAACTGCATTGATGATGTGATAAGATATAATATATGTAAATTTGTATTATATGTACAATTTAAACATTAAATTTTGCAACGTTTAGTGGTCATGTCACGTAGAAAACAAAAAGGAAAAAGGAAAACGATAATATCACACCTGCATCATTAGGTGTCTTTAATAATTGAATTGCTATTAAATGCAATGATTGGACGGTGCTGTCTTTGGATTTTTTGACCTAAAAATAATAATTATTAACGAGAGCTTCAAAATTTTTCCAATTTTAAGCCTGTTAAACGCCTACGTCAGATATTGATTTCTTAAAGAAGAATCTGGTGGAGGCCACGTTAGCCTCCATCTCTTCCTTCCCTCCGGCGAGGACGGTGGTGTCGGGGCCGTCCTCGTCCCGCCCTCACCGGCGGGACGGCAGCGAGTCGCTGTTGATCCGATGCAGCTGCGGCATGAACTCCCATCTTCTCCCCCAGCGAGTAGCCCTTGATCCGGTGCAGCTGCAGGTCCTGGCCGAAGGTTATCACACTCCCATTCCATGGATCTTGGCTCAGCCAGGAGATTGGAAGCCCGAGAGGAACCGACGGATGAAGATTTTAGTGATCTTTTCGGCGCTCAGGCTGTAGCGCTCGACTGCGCAGATTGCCGTGTTGACGCGCTTCCTCCGCCGGATCTCCGGCACCCGCTCCGACAAAATTTTTCCCTTGGCGATATCGGCGTTATTCTCTACTCCTTTGTCCCTTCCTTTTTCGTCGGGCTGCACCGCGCGGTCCGGCCACCGGGTCAAGGGCAAGTCCTTGAGGTAGTCGAATTCGGCGATGGAGAGGAGGTGAAGGGCAAGGGTCTGGCGGTGGAGACATAGGACGGAGGCGTGGAACCGGTCGCAGTCGGACTTGCCGTTTCCGCGGACGCCGTGGAGGTGGCAGGCAAGAAAGCAGTACCAGTGTCTTGCCCCCAGGCGGAGGTGAGGCCGGGACGAAGACGGTCTCGGCCTTGAGGCGAAACATGGTATAACAATGGCTGAATTAATAATAATAAGACTGTGTGTACACGCATATATTTATAAGATAAGGAAAATATTCGCGGTGGTGGCAAATATATTTTCCCTAAATATTTTATTTTTACTTTTGTTAATTTGTGGTGGCAAATACATTTTCCGTAAATATTCTATTTTTAGGTTCGGCTATTAATTTTTTATTATATTTAATCTTTATTACTTATGATTCTATTTAAATATGTAATTATTCTAACAATCAATTATCCAGTTTTTCTTTTTCTTGGAAGGCTCACACATCAACTTCTTTTTCTTTCTTCTTATTATTAAGTGTTGTTATTTCTTTAATCTTTCTTTTTATTTATTGTCATTTATTCTGATTATTATTTTTCTAAGAAGTGGTATTAAAACCACATTCTTTGTTAATTTATTTTTCAGAATTTTTGATCAATTACAAGTACAAGATTTGAGATCGAGAGGCTATATAAATTTTACACTTTGGTAAGTGAAGATAATAATCATCTTAAAAAGGAGAAGTGTTTCATGAAGAGACGGCAGCAAAGCTTTGAAAAAGGCTGGAGCAATTGTACAAACTAAAAATATTAACAGGTAATATTGCTTTAAAATAAAAGTTGTTTCTAATGAGAATGTCCGAAGGTACTCTAATTGAAGATCACATAGACGCTTAAAAATCAATTCTTTTAGACTTAAAAAATATGAATGTTAATGTCTATTAAGAAGACAATGCGGTCTATTTATTGCTCCAACATTTTTTAAAGTTTTGTTGTCATCTCTTCATGAAGCACTTCTCTTAATACTTCATCAGAGAGAGAAAGATGAATGATAAAAATAACGTTATAGTCTGCTTTCGCATTAAAACGGATAATCTTCCAAAAGTATTTTATGCAAATTCTATATTTTTAAGACGACTCTCATCTCCATGTTAAAGTATAAAACTTACACTTTTATCGAGCTTCTCGATCTAAAATCTTATGCTTGTCATTGATTAAAGATTCTGAAAAATAAACTAACAAGGAACGGACTTTGATATCATTTGTTAGAAAAATAATAGAAAACGAAATGATCATAAATCTTCTAAGAGAAAAAAAAATGCAAGATAATAATTACATATCTAATGTGACTTTGCTAAATGAAGCCACTAAGTGATAAAGTAAAAAATTAATAGTCAAAATTAAAATAGAATATTCGCGCAAAAATGTAACAGTTGCTGCGTCCTTCCATTTCGTCGCTGTTCCGGCGGGAGCCTGGTAGGATGCACTGTCCTCGTTGTCCGCAGCCGCGCTGGCCGCCTCCTTCAGCGCCCTCATCTTATCTCTCACTTTCTTCCCCGCCTCCTAGCCTCCCATCAATTCCTTTGCCACCTCCGCCACTTCCTCCCTCTTCACCACCCCATCCGGCGCCGTAGTATTGGGCCGTAGTGCCACGCCGACGCCCTGGGCCAGCATCCTCGTTTAGAAATCGGGATGGTAGAGGTTATGAAATGATATCCACTTCCTTTAAAACTAGAGAAAGTCCCGATTATAAGTTAGAAATAGGCCACGAGACGTGTTTGTGGTGTCAAAACAAAAAAACGAGCACGAAGCCTTGTTTAGAAATTGGGAGGAAAGAGGGTATGAAATGATATCCACTTCCTTAAAAACCCGAAAAAGTCTCGATTATATGTTAGATATGGGCCACGAGACGTGTAGGTGGTGTCAAAACGAAAAAACGAGCACGAAGCTTTGTTTAGAAATCGGGAGGAGAGAGGGTATGAAATTCTATCCACTTCCGCTAAAACCCAAAAAAGTCTCGATTAAAGGTTAGAAATGGGCCACGGGACGTGTTTGTGGAGTCAAAACGAAAAACAAGCACGAAGCCTCGTTTAGAAATCGGGAGGAGAGAGGGTATGAAATGATATCCACTTCCTTTAAAACCCGAAAAAGTCTCGATTATAGGTTACAAATGGGCCACGAGACGTGCTTATTGTGTCAAAACGAAAAAACGAGCATGAAGCCTCGTTTAGAAATCGGGAGGAGAGAGGGTATGAAATGATATTCACTTCCTTTAAAATCCGAAAAAGTCTCGATTATATATTATAAATCGGCCACGAGACGTGTTGGTGGTGTCAAAATAAAAAAAACGAGCACGAAGCCTCGTTTAGAAATCGGTTGGAGAGAGGGTATGAAATTATATCCACTTCCTTTAAAACCCGAAAAAGTCTCGATTATAGTTTAGAAATGGGCCACGGGACTTGCTGGAGGTGTCAAAACGAAACAACGACCACGAAGCCTCGTTTAGAAATCGGGAGGAGAGAGGGTATGAAATGATATCCACTTCCTTTAAAACCCAAAAAAGTCTAGATTATAGGTTAGAAATGGGCCACGGGACGTGTTTGTGGTGTCAAAACGAAAAAACGAGCACAAAGATTCGTTTAGAAATCGGGAGGAGAGAGGGTATGAAATGATATCCACTTCTTTTAAAACCCGAAAAAGTCACGATTATAGGTTAGAAATGGGCCACGGGACATGTTTGTGGTGTCAAAATGAAAAAACGAGCACGAAGCCTCTTTTAGAAATCGGGAGGAGAGAGGGTATGAAATGATATCCACTTCCTTTAAAACCCGAAAAAGTCTCGATTATAGGTTAGAAATGGGCTACGGGACGTGTTGGTGGTGTCAAAACGAAAAAACGAGCACGAAGCCTTATTTAGAAATCGGGAGGAGAGAGTGTATGAAATGATATCCACTTCCCTTAAAACCCGAGAAAGTCTGGATTATAGGTTAGAAATGGGCCACGAGATGTGTTGGAGGTGTCAAAACGAAAAAACGAGCACGAAGCCTCATTTAGAAAACGGGAGGAGAGAGGGTATGAAATGATATCCACTTCCTTTAAAACCCAAAAAAGTCTCGATTATAGGTTAGAAATGGGCAACGGGACATGTTTGTTGTGTCAAAACTAAAAAAAAGAGCACGAAGCCTCGTTTAGAAATCGGGAGGAGAGAGGGTATGAAATTATATCCACTTCCTTTAAAACACGAAAAAGTCTCGATTATAGGTTAGAAATGGGCTACGGGACGTGTTGGTGGTGTCAAAACGAAAAAACGAGCACGAAGCCTCGTTTAGAAATCGGGAGGATAGTGGTTATAAAATGATATCCACTTCCTTTAAAACTAGAAAAAATCTAGATTATATGTTAGAAATGGGCCACGAGACGTATTGGTGGTGTCAAAACGAAAAAACGAGCACGAAGCCTCGTTTAGAAATCGGGAGGAGAGAGGGTATGAAATTATATCCACTTCCTTTAAAACCCGAAAAAGTCTCGATTATAGGTTAGAAATGGGCAACGGGACGTGTTTGTTGTGTCAAAACGAAAAAACGAGCACGAAGCCTCGTTTAGAAATCGGGAGGAGAGAGAGTATGAAATTCGATCCACTTCCTTTAAAACCCGAAAAAGTCTCGATTATAGGTTAGAAATGGGCTACGAGACGTGTTTGTTGTGTCAAAATGAAAAAATGAGTACGAGAAGTCGTAACAAGGTTTCCGTAGGTGAACCTGCGGAAGGATCATTGCTGGAGGCCTCGATGAGGAGGACCGCGCACTTGTCAATGACGATGGTCGTCGGCCCGGGCCTCCCCCCGGGCCTCCCCCCGGGCCGGCGTGTCCGTGCCCTTGCGGCGCGGATGTTCCCTACCAAACCTCCGGCGCGGTGGGCGCCAAGGAAGAGAAAACTTGCGGGCGGGTGGGATTGCGTCCTACCCGCTGCGGTTAATTTTACGGAACCGAATGACTCTCGGCAACGGATATCTCGGCGCTTGCATCGATGAAGAACGTAGCGAAATGCGATACATGGTGTGAATTGCAAATCCCGCGAACCATCGAGTCTTTGAATGCAAGTTGCGCCCGAGGCCTTGTGGACGAGGGCACGCCTGCCTGGGCGTCACGCCGTAGTCGCTCCGTGCCCCCACGCACGCGCAGGTGCGCGTAGCCGGATGCGGATGGTGGCCCCCCGTGCCTCCTAGTGCGGTTGGCCGAAGAGTGGGCCGTCGCCTGTGGTCGTACACGACGCATGGTGGCGCCGCGAGCAAGCCGAACGTCGTGTCGCGGCCGTGGAGGCGAAGCTTCCGGGGACCCCCCACCCCACGCCATAATTTTTGGCCTAGGATTGCGACCTCAGGTCAGGCGGGGCAACCCGCCGAGTTTAAGCATATAAATAAGCGGAGGAGAAGAAACTTACGAGGATTCCCATAGTAACGACGAGCGAACCGGGATCAGCCCAGCTTGAGAATCGGACGGCCGCGCCGTTCGAATTGTAGTCTGGAGAAGCGTCCTCAGCGACGGACCGGGCCCAAG